>CM062804.1:768669224-770131639 GCA_031772625.1 Pinus tabuliformis | reverse complement strand
CAGCATTGTTTGTGCACTCAAACTCAAAGCGGCTTGAGACTAAGTGTTTTAGTTTCCTTGGGTTGATCAAAACACACCTGGCTCTAGAGCCATCTTTTGTTTTGGATCCATCAAAATACAAGGTCCACAAGTCATCTGTACAAGGACTTCTTGTCACGCTAGTACTTCTAACAGTACTGCTACTATTGTTACAAAGTATTGTACAAGTTTCATTTCCACTAGTTGCGTAAGGAAGGAGACCCAACCATGTATCTGGTGGGTTGGGGCTCGGCTGTGAAATATAACACCCCAACTGCGTTTCCATAAAGTAATTTCCGAATAGAAGTTTTGCGAAAGCCAACGGTTCATTCTGACCATTCAAGGGAGTAATGTTTTGTTTCATATATCTCTTTGACAACACCTGCATCTAGTTTTTTCTTCTTAGTACGGAAGCCACAACTGTGACTAGTTTGTAGAAAAATATCCTTGCAACTTGTTGGACCAGTCCTTACTAAGAAATAAGCCATATTCTTTCGGGATGTCCACGATCAAAATGTTGATGCATTGGTGAAATCATCCATCAGACGATAATAGATGATAACATCCCAAAGTTCACCAATGGATGGTACACATGTTTGGTTAAGTTGGATGATCTACGGAGCTGTAATGCTCCATTTTACATTGATATGTTTAGCAATGTAGAGTGGCATGACATTGACTGATGTGCCAGAGTCAACCAAACAGATGTGAACATTGAAGTTGAATATTTCGAATGATAACAAGAATGGTGAGTAGAGCGAGTTTTCTTCTTACATGTGAGGCGCATTGAGTACAGATGCAAGTGATCTAGGAGACTTTCTTGGTCCCTTGTTGGAAGTGGCAACATTTTCTATGGAAGTTTGCCCCAGTGTGCACAAAATAATATCCAACTGACCTGTGATTTTGGTAAGCTCATATAGAGAGAAGTTTGCACGAGTCTTCTTCAAGTCTTCAATAATATTGTAATCTAAAGCGGGAAGACTCACTGACTTGTCTGGGGGAAGACTTGTGTTTGTACTGTCCGGTGGAGTGTTTTGGAGTTTTCTACTCACGGACATTTCTTTCGCTATAACTCTCTTTCCTGACTTGATTTCTACTTGATGTTTTGAGGGTGTCAGTGGATCAATTGTTCTGAGTAGTTTTCTTAATTTCTCTTTTGGTATCTCAATCACAACGGCGGAACCCTTTTAATTCTCATATTGTAGCAACTGTTTTCTTTTGGGGTATCCTTTTCGGTGGTTGTTTTCTTCTAGGAAGCATTAAGACATTGGTACATGTTAACTATGTTCCCAAAACTTGGACCTTCATCAGATGCAACATCCTCTTCATCATCTTCATCTTCTGATTGAACCTGCTCACTGGCATTAAAATGATCATTCATCCTTGAAGCCATGGTTCCCATAATTCCTTTCCAATCTTGTTGGCTTAAAGGGTCCTGACCCAGGTTCAAGGTTATTCGCACCAACCAACAAAACCATAACTACTGGTCCTTTCAGCAACAACCTACATAGCGTAGGCTGCAGTCTCACCCGAAGTAGTATTGGGGGATGCTAGAACTAGAGTTATGCATCTAGAGACTGTGTGATATGTAATCTGAAGCCTTTGTAGCTCAGATATGTCTTCGCACATATATGTGTGTTTCTATGGTCCACTACTGCAACTCTATTTAGATGGCTTCCATACCTTTGCAAAGGTCTACGATTAGGCTTTTCAGTTCTAAAAGAAGTAGACTTACTACTTTAGCTTAGTAAATAATAACCGTAGATCTTCCTTTTTGCATATCTACCTAATACCTTCGCAAAAAAATATCATTACTCATTTCATACGTAGATATTAAAGATTCGACAGATTCATGCAACAATTACACCTTATTTCATAGAAACGGATCATTACATAACAATCCATAAACTTAAATAGAATTAAAAACAAGGCATAGCTACAATAGATTCTATCAAAATCAGTCTTTATTAGGTTCAATATTCAAATTACAGACTCTTCCACTCTACACACCCAGCTACATGGGCTCACACACTTAGCTGCAGACTTGCTAAGGTCTCCATGAAGTCGGCTATAGGAGCCTTCCCCTGTCGCCTAAGTACAAGAAACAGAGTGGTCATGCCTTAACACTTTCCCTTACACTTGTTCCTTTCTCAAAAGATATCATTATCTAGACTCGTTGTGACTCAACTATTTATAGCCTTTCTATTATAGTACCATGGACCATGACCTATGGGTGAGTCTCAAAAATGACCTATCACTTACCCATACAAGGGGCTAAAGCCCCTTGGAATCCTCCTTAGTTGTGCACTCCTCTTCCACATTTCATAGAGATTTTACATTCTTTACAAAATTCTACTCAAAAATTAATTAAACTAACCCCAAAATTGACCCTAGGGACCCTTTCCCAAAAGGCCCCCAACACAAATATGGTGACTCACCCTCAAGTCACTCTGCTAGCACCTTGATCTTGTTGCGGAGGTCATAGAACTCGACCTGCAATGCTACTATGTTAGCAGAACCATGTACCGCGACTTGCTGCACCTCCTCTACTAGCTTTTTTGTAGTTGGGCCTTCTACTGCCAGGCGCATCGTTCTTTGTGTCTGCTGAAGTGTATTTAACTTTTCCTGGACTGAAAAAGTAGGTTGACTTGACTCCTCTATCCATGGATGTATTCTGGCCTTTTGAAGGGCCTCTTTCCTTTATAGCTCTTCAATTTGTGATTTCAACTGTTTTTCTTCCTACAATTGAGCGAGGCACTGGACTAGCACCAAAGTGCGTGCAGTCGCCCTGACTTCATCAAACCTTTGTTGCGTCTCCTAGATATTTGTGCCATGTTTCTACAGGTTTGGGTCCTCCTTCAGAGTCATCCATAGCTCATGTCCTATTCAAATATCAACATGCAGCCTGTGACTGCTGCATCCAAAGTGCCCATGCTCTCCCTGATGGCTTTTCCACGCTGCTCCCGGACCTCTAATAGAGTGGTTGGCTGCAATTTCAACTGTAGCTTAGAGATCTTCATTTGGAAGTCAAACATGACTCTAATAATCTCATATTTTGATTCACGGATCGTAGAAGCCAATTTCCTGATCTTCGTTGTAGCTGCGGCATCTTCCGAAATATTTAGCTCTGGGACTGAGTTGCATGTCTGTGTTATTGTTGTTTCCAGGCTCTAACTTCATGCCTACACCTCTTCCTTTTATTTCAAAGCCCGAGCCTTCTTATCAAACATCTATTTGTTTTTTTACCATAAATTCGCTGATTACTGCAAGTGCATGTTTCTCTCTGATTCTAAGCTCTTCTGCGACCCCCTCATACAGCACGTGGAGAGTCTAAAGTGGAAGCACGGCTAAATTCACCTCGATGTCCTTGATCATGCTCAGCAAAGTGCGGTATTCCTCTATTTTTGCGCGAAGTGATCCTTCTGGTAAGGATATGACCCTGAGGTCTGGAGTTCTTTCCATCTCCAATAATTTCCCACTCCCTTGTGCTGGTCTCGCTTGTACCCCACTCACTTACCCTACACTCACTTGAATCCTACCTGTTTCAATTTGCAACTCACGCAGATCCTTCTGGATGCTCCCTAAGGTCTGCATGTATTGTTGTTCAAATTTCTACCATAGCTCTGTGGTGGTGTCTCTAACTTTGTCCCTAATTTCATATAGATCCTCTTATATGAGGAACATCGGGTCAATGCTCACTTGTTTATCTGATTTTTGCTTCTTCCTTGGCCCAACAGTTGTCTCCTTACTGCGCTTATTCAATGTGAAGGGAGTGCTCTGCTCCTCTCCCCTGCCTCCTTCCTGCTGTTCCTACTCACAGTATGCTGGGAAGCCAATTCTTCGACTTCCTATGTGGCAATGTGCTCTATCTCAACACGCTCTTTCGTAGCGTGCTCTTTTTCAGGAGTTGCCTTAGCGAAAACTTATTTATTCCTCCTCTTAGCTAATGCTCACACCGCTTTCTGTGCTGCTTATTTTCGCTTCTACACAGCTATTGTCTATGCAGCAGAGCTTTCTCTGCCTTGACTGGTACCTGCACCAACATCGGTGGGTTTTTTCCACTCCATTGGCAAGCTCCCCACAATTTCCAACACATCTATTTCTGAAACTAATTATGGCAACTTGTGCCAAATATGCTTAGGGTCCCGCCTCGCCCTGATTGATACATTATGAAAGTCAGCCTTAAACTCTGCGAAGGCCCTCAATTTTTCAAACAAGGTTGGAGACAACCTTGGCCGCTGACTGATTACTATGCAGAGGTCCATTTCAACCAATATCTAGAAAATCTTGGATTCCTTTATCCTCTCTGGATCCTTTGTCACCCACAACAAAGCAAACTTTGTTGCCTCTGGTAAATTTTCTTCCTGCAGAGGAAACTGACTATCCTTCGGCAGGCGCAATGCTACTAGTAAAATGAGCAACAGGAGCCAGATATAGTGAAATCACTTGTTGTCCTCATGTGCTTCGCGACAGTTTGTGAGGAATTCCTTACATAAATACTACACCTAGTTGTATTGTACTCCCTTCATGCACTGGGCAACTAATGACACTACTGGCACCAGAACTTTGCCCGTACAACATTTCCTCATAATCTTTCCTGCTAGAATTTGGGTAGCGAACTGCACTTCCTTGTCTTGAATGGAGCAAATAGAGTATCCATGCGACTTTTTTATTAGCCCAAACTCTTCCTTAATCTTATCCACTAACTCTTTTCTCCAATTTTTCCTCCAAACTCCTTGGCAGGGTCCACCCATTTATAGGGAAACTTCGTAATCCTATGGATGAGCATATCCGTTATAGGGATGGGTTCACCGAGCCGTACGTGCCCATTACTACCAACGCGAGCAGCAAGTGCATACACAATGTTGATAATTGACTGGTGGATGTGTGGTACACAAAGCATGTGTAATAAAGTAGCATACTCAACACCTATGACCCATTTCAAGGGTTCCAACCGTGTAACCCCAGTTTCTTCATAGTAGATCTTTGTCATGTAATTATTAGTAGCTAAGTGAGGGAATTACTCGTGGTTAGCAAGATCCCAATCCTCCATATTCAACATCGGGATGCGCACTAAGACTGTGCCTTCAGAAATGACTTGTTCTGGTAACAATGGCATAGAGACCATAAATTTTCCCGAGTCCGATTCTTTGGTAACTTTCATTTTCCCTTTCCATGGAGAGGTATACTCTGGGAGCCTAGTGATAGGCTCTCCCTCCTCAGCATATAACCACTTAACTCCATCATGAGGTTCTTTTGCCTCGAATTCCACAATTTTCTCCAGCTGCATATCCTTCTTCTCCTTCTGCCGAACCTTTAGGTTCTTCCTCGATGAGGGCCTCACTGGTACATGTTTCTTTTGCTTCTCTTTTGCAACCGACCTCTTCTATCGAGGCGACCTCGGTGTCGTAGGCACATAGGGCATAGCTTCCATGCTCTTTACTTTAGGGGCCACCACATCGGAGACAACAACTTTATAACTAACAACCTCTATGGGATTTGTTACAATCATTCATTTAAAAAAACATTCACAGGCTTCTGCAAATAAGTTTACAAATGACGGTCGTGACAAGAGTTCTTCCCAGTCTTCGTGCTTCATAAACTTAAAAAAATAAAGCTCATAGATAATTCTCATAATGCAAAGTGTTTTTTAGCAGACCAACGTGCCCTATTTATAGGAGGTTTTGAATTCAAATCCGACCGTTCCCTCCAATTTCTGATCATAAATGCACCTTTGGCTGCAGATTTCCAAATATTTTCACCATAAATGACGCCTACATGCTCCTCTTAATGATATTTTTTCCATCAAATTGTGAATAGTTACTTCAATGGCTACTTTTGGACCTGCCTGCATGGTACCATCCTCCATGACGCAACACATCCAACGTAGCTTCACCTGTCACACTTCTTGCCCCCGTCGTGCAACCTCATTACTAAATGTTTTTCCTCTTTGTGCGGCATAGTTTATAGTCTCGCAATCCCTTGCAACTGCCTAGATCACTAAGACTCGTCTACTACCATGTAGTCATTACGCAGGGGTAGGATCCCGTGTATACAGCTTCAACCTACTTCCATTCACTTTCTGAGGGAATAGCTCCCCATTCAGCTTCACGAGCTGAACTGCACCACCATCTGTGATCTCCTTAACAAAATATGGCCCTAACCAGTGCATTTGAAATTTCCCTGGAAATTTTGTGAACTTGGTGTCATATAGTAGCACTAGATCATCCACCTTGAAAGTGTGCAGCTTAATATGGCTATCATGCCATGCTTTATCGTATTCCTTTTGTACTTGCTAGTGAAATCCTGCAAGAAAGTGGTCCTCTTCTAACTCCATCAGCTGCGCAAGCCGTTCCTCCAAGGTCTCGCTTTCTGCCATCTCTGTCAAAGCTGCAATACATAAACTTGGCACAATATACTCCATACTCATCACCACTTCAATCCCATAAACTAACCTAAATGGTGTGTAGCTCATAAACTTCTTGCAGGTCATCCTATATGCCCATAGTACTGCTAGTATGCACATATCCCAGTCATTTCTCAGCGTGTTTCAAACCTTTGTCAACGCTTTCTCCAAGATTTTGTTAAATGCTTCCACTATTTGATTTGCTTGTGGGTGATAGGACGTGCTCTTTTGGTGGTATACCTAGAATTCTTCAAGCATCGCGTCGATCATTTCATTCAAGAAGTGTGTACCACTATGACTCATCAATATCTTAGGGCATCTAAACTGCATTAAGACATATTCAAACAAAAACTTCATAGTGGTGGCAGCTGTACAATCCTTCACTCTATGCGCTTCCACCCATCTGGTTAAATACTTCGTTGCAGTAATGATATACCGTGTGCCCATCTTTTTCCTGGCGGTTGTATTGGCCCTATGAAATAAATGGCCCATTTATCAAATACTTGCAATGAAACCTGAGGATTAAAAGGAAATTCATCTCTTCGGGAAGGCTTTCCCATCTTTTGGCAGGCATCGCATCACTTGCAGTACATCTTAGAATACTTATGTAATTTCGACCACCATAACCCAGCGTGCAAAATCTTCTGTGCAGTTTCTTTTCCTGCATAGTGTCCTCCAGCCGCTCCTCCATGTGCTTCAGTGAGGATACTAGCACTTTCAAATTCTAGAACATACCTTCTTAGTATTTCATTTGTTCCCATCTTGTATAAGTGACCCGAAATTACTGAAAAATATGTAGAGAGGACTACTAATTCATTCTTCTACTGAGTGTTATATCCTTTGGGAGTTCTACCTGTAGTTAAAAATAGAATGATATCAACAAAATGGTCATTTGCAATGCGCACCGCAAAGAGCTATGCATCCAATAGTCTTTCCTCCAAACTATTTGGTTCTTTACCCGTTTCAATCCTTGATAGGTTGTCAGGTCTAGCATTCAGCCTTTTAGGCTTCACAATTACTTCAAACTTGTATTCTTGAAACAACAATAACCATCGATAGATCTTCCCCCCCAACACAGGCTTATTGACCAGGTATTTCAGCATGGAGTGATCTGCATACATTTAAAATTTTTTTCCCAATAAATAATGTTGAAATGGTTACAGTGTATAGATAATCGGCAACCCTTTGTGCTCTGTAGTGGAATAATTCTTCTTATCCTTTTATAACTTTCTGCTCGCGAAGGCTATCGAATGATCAATTTCTCCCTCTCCTTCCTGAGTTAATACTGCATCGAGCACAATACAAGAAGCATCTACATACACATGGAATTATTTCTTCAAATCTAGAAACACAAAAATAGGTGCAGTCACCATATTTTCCTTCAAGACATCAAGACTGCACTGACATTCTTCATCCCAACAAAACATCGCATCTTTCTTCAATAATTTTTCCATCGGTGTGGTTATCTAAGCGTATGCCTTGATAAAATTTCTATAATACCGAGTGTGCCCCAATGTCATGCGCAACTATTTTATATTCCTAGGAGCTTCCAAATTCATAATCAATGTGATCTTCATAGGGTCCACCATCAATCCCTGCTTAAATATGACATGGCCAAGAAAAATTCCAAAGGGCACACGGAATATGCACTTCTTCAAATTCAGCATGATCTGATACCTTCGACATGTATCTAGCATAAGGTGCAGACTTGCAACATGACGTTTGACCAATGCAAACACAGTCCAATCGTAAAAAAAAGCCTCCAAAAAGTTATGAATAAATTCCTTAAACGTCGCAATTACTACCAGGAGAAGATTGCAGACGCGTTCTTCAATCCGACTAGAATTAATGCATACTAAAAACAACCCCACTTTTCCATTAAGGTTGTCTTGCTTTGATCTTCCAGTGCGATCTTTATTTGAAGGTATCTTAAGGACCCGTCAGTAAATGCAGAAGCCTCTTGTCCACCAACATTCTCTAATACATCATCTGTAAATAGTGTTGGAAATGGATCTTTGTTCTGAACAGCTTCTCCCAGCACTTCAAGAGTGGTGAGGATTACTTCTTCAATAGATGAAACTACCACTCAAGTGTGGGTACTCTTTTGCTTCCTCTGCGAAGAGGGAAGATTGTGTACTCTTGGAATTAGTCCAACAACTTTAGAAAATTGACAGGTGATGGGACGGATAGCGCTACGGTGATGATATGAAATTTCTTATTCGAGTATGGGAGGTGAGGAGTTGCGCATAGGAGAGAGGGAATTTGTGTTACTACCTTCACCAGATGATGGATACATGGGGATGAGAGGACATTTATCCATAAGCTACCGGTGGCCCTCCTTCTAGCACCATAAATGTTCATGGTGCTGGACACACCAACATTCAGGGGATCTCCCCGGTATGAATTCCCAAATAGACCTCACACTGTTTGGTGTGGGAGTCCCATCCGGTACGATGGACCAATTTCCATTATCTTAGAGATTTGCTTTATCTCTTACTGTTCAACACATGAAATTCTTATGCTTGTAACTTCAAGAAAACAGTTGAAAATAGCAACAACAAATGATAAAAATAGAATCCAGAAATTCCAATTTTAATTTGTCCTTGAATTAAAATTGTGAATTAAAATCGAATTTAGTCTCCCTAGCTGCTTGGAAATAATTAATTAATTCATTATGGATTAATTAGTTGAAGAAATTCAAGCTAGAAGTCTTTGTGAATTCATGCAACAGTTATCCCTTAAATTAAGGAGATTATCCCTTAATTAAAGAGATAAGGATGAGTTATAATTGAGTTGTAATTAGTTAGTTGAGTTAACTGAGTTATGTCTAGTTAAATTAGTTCCAAATAGTTTTAGGAACTAATTGTGAGTTCAGTAAGTTAATGCATGCATGCATCAAACTAGTGTACTCTAGATAACTGAGGATTCTCTCATAAATAACTCATGCATGTCTATTCATAGAAAGATCTAGTTGAGATTAAAGACAGGCACATTGTACTATCATTTGCATGAGTTTTCCTATATAGGAAACTCATCCATGTAGACAGAATAAGGTTCCTTAAGGATTGCACAGTTCTAACAGTGTGTTAGAGCAGTGTTACATTGGGTGAAGGAGATCATCCCAGAGGTAACTACACGAGGAAATAGGAGGCTTGGAGGGTAGAGGAGAAGGCTTGTGAGAAGCTTTGATTGCCTGTCAGCATCCAGGAGGATTGTACTAAGAGTTGGCTAGCTGTGAGAGCTAAGGCTTTGTATAATTTTTTATGTATTTCCACCTTGTATAATAATACAGATAACGGAGTTTTTAGCTATGGCTTTCCCCAGAGTATCCTTATGTGTTTCATGTGTATTGATTTTTCTTCTCTGTTATATGTGTTCTGTTTGATCTTGCTCAAATCGATTAAGCTTCCGTAAGTTTGATTGTAGAAGTAGATTAAGTATTTTGCTTTAGTATATTGCATTATCAGGTAATTTACAGTGAGAATTTCTAAATGGTATCAGAGCAAAGGTGATCAAAGTGGAGAACAGTATATGCAGAAGAAAATTCGAAGTAAAAATAAAAAATTGGGCCACAAGCTTTCAGAGCAGTTCTGAATTTTTTTTTGCAAAATTTTCAGAAACAAATAGAAGATCTGGACTCCTTGTCGAAAAATACCCAAATTCAAAAAAAACAATGGCTGAATCAAAGTTCGGATAAGGGAGATTTTGTTGATGTAAAATCATCTCTTTTTCTAGAAAATTTCGTGATAGTGGGAAAGATGAAACAAATTGGTGTGCTAGCCAAGAACTTGTATGCTCTTGAGGTTCAGGATGCATGAAAAGCCTTGAGGAGAAATTCAAAGGTTAGAGACTTGGTGCAAGGATAATTTTAGGGGTGAATGTTCGCCCTTTGGCGAAATTAAGGGGTTTTAAATTTTTAGTGGGCGAATATTTTGTATCATAGTACATTTTTACAAATCACCTCAAATAGCCCACCTTATTTTAAGGGAGAGGGTAAAAAAGGTAAATTTAGCCCTTGAAATTAGGACTTACAACCTTCCATTCGCCCATTTTCAAGAATAGGTTTTATTTAAGTGAATCCATTCGCCCAATTTCAAGAATAGGTTTTATTTAAGTGAATCCTATAGGCCAAATACCATATTTATAAAAGAGGTATGGTAAATTAATAAAAATATAAATAAATGAGAAGTATGGTAAATAAATAAAACATTTTTTATATTTACTCCATAATTCACCTTACATACATGTAAGGGTGTAAACAAATAAAAATATAAATAAAGTGGAGGTATGGTAAATAAATAAAATGTCTTTTTATACTTACTCAAAAGGTATGGTAAATAAATAAAAATATAAATAAACTAGACGTATCATAAATAAATAAAACCTCTTTTTATATTTAGTCCATAACCCTCATTCTATTTATGAAGGCTCAAGAAAGAGGTTTTATTTAAGTGAATACTATGGGCCAAATACCATATTTGTAAAAGAGGTATGGTAAATTAATAAAAATATAAATAAACGAGAGGTATGGTAAACAAATAAAACATTTTTCTATATTTACTCCATAAGTCACCTTATATTTACGAACACTCATAGGTGAAACCTATGGCCAAAATACTATGGGACAAATACCATGGACTAGATTGTTATTAATACCATGCAAAAAACCATTATTAACCCTAATATTAGAATTAATAAAAATAAAAATGGCACATGGTATTGACCCATGGTATTCACCAGAATGACACATGGTATTGACCCATGGTATTCACCTAGAATGTAGCCTATTTAAATGGGGGAATTACACGAGCATGTAGCTTATGCTAAGATTCACTAGGACTTTACAAATTTTTATTATTTAGTGAAAGACTAGCCAAGATCTTACAATATTTTATAATTGAGTAAAATATTCTCCATGCCTGGTGAGAGATTCGCCAATAAATTATATATAAATATTATATTATTGATAAAATCGCCTTCCATTTTTCCTATATACAATGGAGATTCGCCCATTTATTATATTTATAAATTTAGGGGGGTTCTTAAAATTTTCCCTGACTTGGTGCTTGAGAGGGGGAGTAAATTACCTCTCAACATGCAGTCCGAGAAGAAGTCTCAGACAATTGTGGAGGAGCCACAATTGGAGATGTTGAGAGAAGAATGAGTGGAGGCATCCACTCATGCAGAGACCTCCAGTAGGGGGAAATTTCGAGCCAAGTGGGTAGAGGGATCACATGCAGCCATACCTCCAGTTGTGAGGTGGGGCGATGTGAAGTGATTGTCCCAAGAAGGTTGAAATAGGGGCAGGATCCTTGACGTACCCAGCCTCTTTGATTAGACCTTGCTATGGGAGCCCCGATGAGGAGTAGGAGGATTGGCTAAGTGAGTAGAGACAGATGCGGATGGAGTGGCAGAGGAAGCTTTAGCATCAGAGAATGTTTCTAGCCCAACAGGGAGGTCGGTTGGGAGATCAGTTACTTACTTCTTAGTAACTTAGTTGCAGTGCAGTAGTGGGCAGCACAATGCAACATGATGAGAGGAGGTGCAGTGCAGATGCAGTGCTGGGAGAAAGGACCAACAACAGCACGAATGCAGCAGGAGGAATCAGTGTGATTGATGCAATTAGAGATCAAAGTGACAGAGGCTAGAGTAGTCAGATACTGAAGAGCACAGAGGTGCAGAGTTTTTTAGTCGACTAAGGCAATAACAGTCAGAGACTTTGATGACAGAGGCATCATTTTGATTCATGTTGGATGTTCCTTTTTGTTTCTAGAGTTGTTGGAGCAACAACACTAAAGGGAAGTGTTGCATGCAGAACATTCCAAAGTTTCAGGATCAGGATCGAGTTGAATTCATTTCTTGTTGAGAGGGAGTGTTGAAAATAGCAAGAAGAAATGATAAAAATAGAATCCAGAAATTCCAATTTTAATTTGTTCTTGAATTTAAAATGTGATTTAAAATCAAATTTAGTCTCACTAGCTACTTGGAAATATTTAATTAATTCATTATGGATTAATTAGTTGAAGAAATTCAAGCTAGAAGTATTTGTGAAGTCATACAACAATTATCCCTTAAATTAAGGAGATTATCCCTTAAATAAGAAGATAAGGATGAGTATTAATTGAGTTGTAATTAGTTATCTCAGTTAACTGAGTTATGTCTAGTTAAATTAGTTCCAAACAGTTTGAAGAACTAATTGTGAGTTCAGTCAGATAATGCATGCATGCATCAAACTAGTGTACTCTAGATAACTGATGATTCTCTCATAAATAACTCATGCATGTCTATTCACAGAAAGATCTAGTTGAGATTAAAGACAGGGACATTTTACTATCAATTGCATGAGTTTTCCTATAAAGGAAACTCATCCATGTAGAAGGAATAAGGTTCCTTGAGGATTGTGTAGTTCTGATAGTGTGTTAGAGCAGTGTGTGAGAGCAGTGTTACACTGGGTGAAGGAGATCATCCTAGAGGTAACTACACAAGGAAATAGGAGGCTTGGAAGGCAGAGGAGAAGGCTTTTGAGAAGCTTTGATTGCCTGTGAGCATCCAGGAGGATTGTATTGAGAGCTGGCTAGCTGTGAGAGATAAGGCTTTGTATAATTCTTGATGTATTTCCACCTTGTATGATAATACAGATAGCGTAGTTTTTAGCTGTGGCTTTCCCCAGAGTATTCTTATGTGTTTCATGTGTATTGATTTTTCTTCTCTGTTATATGTGTTCTGTTTGATCTTGCTCAAATCGATTAAGCTTCTGTAAGTTTGATTGTAGAAGTAGATTAAGTATTTTGCTTTAGTATATTGCATTATCAGTTAATTTACAGTGAGAATTTCTAAATGGTATCAGAGCAAAGGTGATCAAAGCGGAGAACAGTATATGAAGAAGAAAATTCGAAGTAAAAAGAAAAAATTGGGCCACAAGTTTTCAGAGCAGATCTGAATTTTTTTGTGCAAAATTTTCAGAAACAAATAGAAGATCTAGATTCCTTGTCAAAAAATACCCAAATTCAAAAAAAAAAAAATTGGTTGAATCAAAGTTCGGATAAGGGAGATTTTGTTGATGTAAAATCATCTCTTTTTCTAGAAAATTTCGTGATAGTGGGAAAGATGAAACAAATTGGTGTGCTAGCCAAGAACCTGTATGCTTTTGAGGTTCAGGATGCATGAAAAGCCTTGAGGAGAAATTCAAAGGTTAGAGACTTGGTGGTTGAGAGGGGGAGTAAATTACCTCTCAACATGCAGTCCGAGAAGAAGCCTCAGACAATTGTGGAGGAGCCACGATTGGAGATGTTGAGAGGAGACTAAGTGGAGGCATCCACTCATGCGGAGACCTCCAGTAGGGGGAAATTTCAAGCCAAGTGGGTAGAGGGATCACATGCAGCCATCCAGTTGTGAGGTGGGGCGATGTGAAGTGATTGTCCCAAGAAGGTTGAAATAGGGGCAGGATCCTTGACGTACCCAGCCTCTTTGATTAGACCTTGTTATGGGAGCCCCGATGAGGAGTAGGAGGATTGGCTAAGTGGGTAGAGACAGATGCGGATGGAGTGGTAGAGGAAGCTTTAGCATCAGAGAATGTTTCTAACCCAACAGGGAGGTCAGTTGGGAGATCAGTTACTTACTTCTTAGTAACTGAGTTGCAGTGCAGTAGTGGGCAACACAATGCAACATGATGAGAGGAGGTGCAGTGCGGATGCAGTGCTGGGAGAAAGGACCAGCAACAGCATGAACGCAGCAGGAGGAATCAATGTGATTGATGCAGTTAGAGATCAAAGTGACAGAGGCTAGAGCAATCAGATACTGAAGAGCACAGAGGTGCAGAGTTTTTCAGTCAACTAAGGCAATAACAGTCAGAGACTTTGATGACAGAGGCATCATTCTGATTCATGTTGGATGTTCTTTTTTGTTTCTGGAGTTGTTGGAGCAACAACACTAAAGAGAAGTGTTGCATGCAGAACATTCCAAAGGTTTAGGATCAGGATCGAGTTGAATTCATTTCTTGTTGAGTGGGAGTGTTGAAAATAGCAACAAGAAATGATAAAAATAGAATCCAGAAATTCCAATTTTAATTTGTTCTTGAATTTAAAATGTGAGTTAAAATAAAATGTAGTGTCACTAGCTACATGGAAATGTTTAATTAATTCATTATGGATTAATTAGTTGAAGAAATTCAAGCTAGAAGTCTTTGTGAATTCATACAACAATTATCCCTTAAATTAAGGAGATTATCCCTTAATTAAGAAGATAAGGATGAGTTATAATTGAGTTGTAATTAGTTATCTCAGTTAATTGAGTTATGTCTACTTAAATTAGTTCCAAACAGTTTGAGGAACTAATTGTGAGTCCAGTCAGATAATGCATGCATGCATCAAACTAGTGTACTCTAGATAAGTGAGGATTCTCTCATAAATAACTCATGCATGTCTATTCAAAGAAAGATCCAGTTGAGATTAAAGACAGGGACAATTTACTATCAGTTGCATGAGTTTTCCTATAAAGGAAACTCATCCATGCAGAAGGAATAAGGTTCCTTGAGGATTGTGTAGTTCTGACAGTGTGTTAGAGCAGTGTGTGAGAGCAGTGTTACACTGGGTGAAGAAGATCATCCCAGAGGTAACTACACAAGGAAATAGGAGGCTTGGAGGGCAGAGGAGAAGGCTTGTGAGAAGCTTTGATTGCCTGTGAGCATCCAAGAGGATTGTACTGAGAGCTGGCTAGCTGTGAGAGCTAAGGCTTTGTATAATTCTTGATGTATTTCCACCTTGTATGATAATACAGATAGCGGGGTTTTTAGTTGTGGCTTCCCTGGAGTATTCTTATGTGTTTCATGTGTATTGATTTTTCTTCTCTGTTATATGTGTTCTGTTTGATCTTGCTCAAATCGATTAAGTTTTCGTAAGTTTGATTGTAGAAGTAGATTAAGTATTTTGCTTTATTATATTGCATTATCAGGTAATTTACAATGAGAATTTCTAAATGGTATCAGAGCAAAGGTGATCAAAGCGGAGAATAGTATATGAAGAAGAAAATTCGAAGTAAAAATAAAAAATTGGGCCATAAGCTTTCAGAGCAAATATGAATTTTTTTTTGCAAAATTTTCAGAAACAAATAGAAGATCTGGATTCCTTGTCGAAAAATACCCAAATTCAAAAAAAAAAATTGGTTGAATCAATGTTCGGATAAGGGATATTTTGTTGATGTAAAATCATCTCTTTTTCTAGAAAATTTTGTGATAGTGGGAAAGATAAAACAAATTGGTGTGCTAGCCAAGAACCTGTATGCTCTTGAGGTTCAGGATGCATGAAAAGCCTTGAGGAGAAATTCAAAGGTTAGAGACTTGGTGGTTGAGAGGGGGAGTAAATTACCTCTCAACATGTAGTCCGAGAAGAAGTCTCAGACAATTGTGGAGGAGCCATAATTGGAGATGTTGAGAGAAGACTGAGTGGAGGCATCCACTCATGCAGAGACCTCCAGTAGGGGGAAATTTCGAGCCAAGTGGGTAGAGGGATCACATGCAGCCATACCTCCAGTTGTGAGGTGGGGCAATGTGAAGTGGTTGTCCCAAGAAGGTTGAAATAGGGGCAGGATCCTTGAGGTACCCAGCCTCTTTGATTAGACCTTGCTATGGGAGCCTCGATGAGGAGTAGGAGGATTGGCTAAGTGGGTAGAGACAGATGCAGATGGAGTGGAAGAGGAAGCTTTAGCATCAGAGAATGTTTCTAGCCCAACAAGGAGGTCAGTTGGGAGATCAGTTACTTACTTCTTATTAACTGAGTTGCAGTGCAGTAGTGGGCAGCACAATGCAACATGATGAGAGGAGGTGCAGTGCGGATGTAGTGCTGGAAGAAAGGACCAGCAGCAGCATGAATGCAGCAGGAGGAATCAGTGTGATTGATGCAGTTAGAGATCAAAGTGACAGAGGCTAGAGCAGTCAAATACTGAAGAGCACAGAGGTGCAGAGTTTTTCAGTCGACTAAGGCAATAACAATCAGAGACTTTGATGACAGAGGCATCATTCTGATTCATGTTGGATGTTCTTTTTTGTTTCTGGAGTTGTTGGAGCAACAAAACTAAAGAGAAGTGTTGCATGCAGAAAATTCCAAAGGTTCAGGATCAGGATCGAGTTGAATTCATTTCTTGTTGAGAGGGAGTGTTGAAAATAGCAAGAAGAAATGATAAAAATAGAATCTAGAAATTCCAATTTTAATTTGTTCTTGAATTTAAAATGTGAGTTAAAATCAAATTTAGTCTCACTAGCTACTTGGAAATATTTAATTAATTCATTATGGATTAATTAGTTGAAGAAATTCAAGCTAGAAGTCTTTGTGAATTCATACAACAATTATCCTTTAAATTAAGGAGATTATCCCTTAATTAAGAAGATAAGGATGAATTATAATTGAGTTGTAATTAGTTATCTCAGTTAACTGATTTATGTCTAGTTAAATTAGTTCCAAACAGTTTGAGGAACTAATTGTGAGTTCAGTCAGATAATGCATGCATGCATCAAAGTAGTGTACTCTAGATAAGTTAGGATTCTCTCATAAATAACTCATGCATGTCTATTCAGAGAAAGATCCAGTTGAGATTAAAGACAGGGACATTTTACTATCAGTTGCATGAGTTTTCCTATAAAGGAAACTCATCCATGCAGAAGGAATAAGGTTCCTTGAGGATTGCGTAGTTCTGACAGTGTGTTAGAGCAGTGTGTGAGAGCAGTGTTACACTGGGTGAAGGAGATCATCCCAGAGGTAACTACACAAGGAAATAGGAGGCTTGGAGGGCAAAGGAGAAGGCTTGTGAGAAGCCTTGATTGCCTATGAGCATCCAAGAGGATTGTACTGAGAGCTGGCTAGCTGTGAGAGCTAAGGCTTTGTATAATTCTTGATGTATTTCCACCTTGTATGATAATACAGATAGTGGGGTTTTTTAGCTGAGGCTTTCCCCAAAGTATTCTTCTATGTTTCATGTGTATTGATTTTTCTTCTCTGTTATATGTGTTCTGTTTGATCGTGCTCAAATCAATTAAGCTTCCGCAAGTTTGATTGTAGAAGTAGATTAAGTATTTTGCTCTAGTTTATTCCATTATCAAGTAATCTACAGTGAGAATTTCTACAAAAATGAGGTGAGTATGCCTGGTGAGTGTGTAATGTAACCTTGTGTCTAGGTTCGCTTACTATCAAAGGGTAAAGTGAAGAGATCCTCTTGATGAGAGGGAATAGTCATAACCGAGGAAGAAACACACGCAAACAATAATAAGGGTTTGTCCAGCATCCAACGGAATATTCCATAGTGGATGTGATAGTCATGAAAACCAAAGTTCAAGGGATAACACGTACATCGTCCAGTAGAGTAGTCCACACTAGGGTGACGATCGTTAAATCCAAGAAAACACAATAATGGTTTGTCTAGTGTCCAGCGGAATTGTCCACACGAGTGAGACAACAGCAATAAACAACACACCACATCTGTAAGTACTAAAATAACCAAAATAATTCATCTTAGTACAGGTTAAGCGAACATGCATTACAAACGTTTAAAGAATAGTCTTACAAACAGATACAAAACATGCGTGAAAATGTGTTGGCGTGAGGCAGGCTACTGAATTAAGAAAAAGTTCCAAGACAGATCTGTACACCATACATCACTAGCCCCAGTAGTGTGATATTGGAGCCACTCCTTTCTCCTCAAAGAATATACTACAAACTCTCAAGGCTATGTGGGAGGAGCCAAGGTGAAAGGTTGTTTTCTCATACAATGAGGGGGTATATATAGCCAAGGGAGAATAATTGACCCTTGTGACTCTTCGACTTCCCTCAAGATTGTTTGACATCATATGAGTTTTCAATTGACGTGACGCTACAACCTCATATGTGTGTCTCTTGGAATTTCACATTAAATTACATTTGATTACAAAAAGTATGGCCCATAGTAGTGATGTGGCGCAGACAACTCATGATACAACTCAACATGACACTACTGACATGTACTACCTGACTGTGGTGTTTGTGTCAAGTTGTTGTGCTGTTGTGTGATGGGTGTGTTCTCGGTGTAACATGTCTTCACCTTCACATGGAAAAGTGTGTGAGGTATTTTATGGTCTTGGTCTTTGTTTGATGGTGCATGTGTATGTGTCCCTTTCGCTCGTTGCTCAATATGCTTTGTGTGTTCATTCGACTACGAGCAAGTCTTCTAGCATGCGCCCCTCCTTCATTCCATTCATCGTTGTGCCATCTTTCATCAATTTACTTGTTCTTGCAATCACTCATGAGGAAACAACATCAAATCCATAAATATCATAGTCTAACATAATGCATTGTTTTTCGTTTTGGTGCAGGTCACCGGGAGAGGGACAAGGCATTGAAACTACGTAGAACACGTCTCAGGCTGGGATGCAAGGTTCTGAAGCACTGTCCAAAAAAACTACACAAATGTCACTAGGAGGCATATTTGCGGAATATGGGACAATAGTGAAAGTTGCGAGGTAAAATAGAGCTAAGAGGAAGAATTGTGTGCTTTCTTAGAGGAAGATCAGGAAGGGTGTTGAGGAACTGCTGTGAAATTATGCCCATTTTTCAAGGTCAGGACTAGGTAGGTCATTCGGGGGGCCAACTGGGGATCTATACAGTTTCTCTGAGGAAAATAGTGTAGGCAATAGGAGGCACTGGAAGACATTTCTGTGCAGTTTTTAAGAGCAGGGTTGGATCGGGCTATGGGGAGCTTTTGGTCAGAACTGCAAATTTTTTAGGGATAGTGTTGGGCAGTTAGTTCTGCAAAATTTCTAGGATGAGAGTAGAGCAGAGCAACACAGAGGTTGTTAGTCAAAAATACACAATTTTGAGAGGGAGAGTAAAGCAAGTGAGCAGGGGGGCTGCCAGTCAGATCTGTGCAATTCTCAAGAATAGTGCAGTGATAGGAAGTAGAGTCCTGACTCACAATATCTATGTAGTTTCTACAGATAGTGTAGGGCAGGCTGGTGGGAAACTTTTGTGCAATTTTCGGGAGCATTGAAGCCCCAGTTAATAGTGAAGTTCAGATTTTGTAGAAGACTAGGGGGAGGTAGGATTGTAGACGCTGCGGGAAGCGTGGAAAGGATTAAACTTGGGGAAAGCTTCTGCGTAGTTCTGGGAGACATTCGGCTGACTCACATCCAGGATTGAATAGTGCAAGTTGTTTGGAGGACAACCTCAAGCTCTGCGCAGTTCTGGGCAATAGAGCAAGGTCATTGAGATTGGGGTTTGGTTGAAGGAGGGTTGTCTAGTCGACAGATTTTCAGGAATAATGACTAAGTGTGAAAGAAAGTGAACTTGTTCATACATGACATTGTGATCACACACTTAGCATGAATCGATGACAAGACACCTCAAACCAAGAAGACAAACATGTGCTCAGTGAGACTGACTCAAAGGTTAAGAGCGAGAAGTGTGACACTTGAGATAGATCTTTGAACAACTATGACAACACTTGCACGGAAATGTTTAGAACTTTGTGTGTGAGTACGAACGATGTTTAGAGGGAAAAAAAAAACTCATACACACAAGGAAAAACCTTCAAAATTGTGAGAACAAACTCATAAGCATGACATAGAAATCAACATGCCAAAAGACGATCGGTGGTCAATCAAGAAAAAAGGGTGTAAAGACTCGACACGAGCTAATAGGATGAGCCCGAGTGTTTTCAACCATCAAGGAGAAAACCATGGAAGGCTCCGAAATTTGGATGCAGACCAAAATTTTGGAGGGTGTTGCAGCTGCTACAACAAAGTGGAGGAAAAGGCATATTGTAATTATCAATTGTATACTAGTTGAGTGTGGATGCTAGGCATTAAGGTAGGTGATAAATTACTTTGGATTTGCACAATGAAATAGTGAATTCTCCTATTATTCAGGAGCTCATTTCCTCAGGAATTGTGCAAGGAAATAAGAGGAAGATGGGGCCTTGAATTGACATTTGACTAAGTGTTGGCCAAAGCAGGACAATTAGTAGGAGAATAGGTTTATAGTGCAGGGTGTGCTTCAGGATTGAAGCAAGACATTATAATAGTTTTTCATTCTCATATGATTAATGAAAATCAGTGGAAGGGTTTTTCCCTATTGGTTTTTCCTATAAATAATTGTGTTCTTGTGTTGTTTTGATGGTTACATGTCATTGCATGTGTTTTTAAATTGTAATTTCCATTTCATAGAATAGTAGAAGAAATTTGTAATCTCTTGTTTTCAGTTTGATAACATCAGTAGTAGCAAATTTATTTTAGTTTCTACACTCTTAGAGAGTGTTGTAGGGTACACATATCTTAGTGATATGCAGCTGAAAATGTTCCAAACACTCCTCGTTCTGCCCGGACAACACTTTTGGCCTTTAGGCTTCGCACCCAAAATAAAACAACATTTGACCAAGTGTATAATCCCTACCCTTACCTTTGATTTGATTTGGATTATGGTCGGTGTCTATACACAGAACATGGTTCCACTATGGTGTACTTTCACCAGCGCCCATTAGGTGTTGGACCTACTAGCATGTTAATAAAGTCATGTTCTCACACTTCCTATTGACCTCGAAAACATAGCGTATATGGACTAAAAGGAAACCTAGGCTAGGATCATAAAGCATAACTACAACTGTTGTGTGCCCACCCTCCTATAGTTTCAAGGAAACTCATTGCCCAATTCTTGATACCTAAATTCTCAGTTTTGACAAGATAACTAGCGTAGGGATTGGTTAAACTATGTATACCCATAAATTTGGAAATCAACTAACTAAATATGAA
Source organism: Pinus tabuliformis (assembly GCA_031772625.1). Lineage (NCBI taxonomy): Eukaryota > Viridiplantae > Streptophyta > Pinopsida > Pinales > Pinaceae > Pinus > Pinus tabuliformis. Next base: position 770,110,451 of record CM062804.1, on the reverse strand, counting down.
CACATAATTGCGCATTCCCCATGCACATAATAATGAATAACATATTTTAGGTAGACTTTAAAATTCATGTGCATACATGACACCATTCTAATCATCAAGATACAGTGAGTGGCGAAACTCATACATTCATTTACATTTACAAACACGCAAGATCGGATGCAGGAGCATCTATCTGACGGGTCATCATGACAGAAGGTTGTTTGGTCTCTGAGAGGATTGAGAATGAAATTGCTAAGTGAACACTGCAGCTGTTTCTTTTGTGTTATTTTAATTTAGTAAAGAACAATATTTAGGAAGGTGGAGGATTAATTAGTCAAACTGTTGCAAGTAATTATTTTTATTTTCATGTCAACTTTTATAGGTTGTAACGTAGGACAATAAACAGTTTTTGAACTAAAAAATGTAACCAACAGCAGTTAGGAGAAAACAGTTTCCAGACAATTATTGAAAAGGAACAGAATGCAATTGTAAGAGGTTCAACCTTTTGAGAGGAAGAAAGATAATAAAATATCTCTGAGCACACAATCTATTTTCTAATATCCTGTAACTGTCTATCTATCATCTGTTAAATTGCCTGATACAAGGAAAGCACATTCTCTGGTTTTTATTTATTCCACAAGCATGTACACATATATGGTTCTATTTGTATTGATTAAAGCAGGTCAATAAATCAAAGCAAGCTTGCAAATATAACTACGGAGTATGTTACAAAAATGAGGGCATACAGTTCTGGAATTTGTCAATCAAAAGAGCGCAAAGGAATCCTGGATGTTTTATTCATTTCGAGCATCAAAGACAGAGATAGTTTGCATGGATTTCGAATAGTAAAGGTAGACAAATCACATAGGTATTTCTGAAGAATAAACCCTCTCTGTTTTATTTACAAAATAATCACAAAACCTCTGTTCTAATACATATAGTCACAAGATCTCTGTTCAAATATACATATAGTCCATGCAATAACGTTGTACAAGTTTCAATAATTTTATCATAGCAGATGGGTTTAGAAACCCTAGCCGTAATCCAAACCTACAACAACTACCCATAAAAGAAACGATGCAAGTCTTGCGGACCTCAACTACATACTGTTGGTCGACCACTAGTCATCACAACAAGCTACTGTAACCCTAGCTTATGGTGAACATAAAACAAGTGACAAGAATAATAATGAGAGACCCTACCTGGGTCTAGCTAGCACGCCGAGAAATCGAGAACGAAACCCTCCAGAATGAAACCATTTGCAACGATAGTCACCAACAACAAGCGTAAGCATTCTGTGGCAGAGAAAGAAGAGATTGAAAGAAAATATCGAGACAAGGGTTCGAACTTACCTTACAGAGACGGGGCACCTACATTTCAATCACCGAGGGTCACTCTGCTCATGAAAGAGCAAGTGAGTTAGACCAAAGCATGAAGAGGAGAAAGGAATGATAGCAGGGAACGAAGTCTTACCTTGTTATTGCAGAAGAAACCGAAGCCAAAGACCCTGAGACTGCAACCTGTCCATGAAACAGAGAAATGTAACCAGAGAACTCAACAAATAGTTGTAGAGAAGAAGTCAAGACAAGAGTAGTCACATAGTCCAGCAAAATAAATAGTATTAAACTTGTACACAGAAAAGTTCCAAAGCCTAACAAGCAAGCTACTGTCCATAACTCAACAGAGAGATTAAGTGCCAGGTAGAGAAACAAACAAAGGGAAACCAATGTCGAATAAGAGTCCCTTACCAGACGAAGAAGTCGAATAAGTTTCTAGGTCAAAAGCCGAGCCAAATACCAGAGGCAGCATAACATTTTACAGAGAAAACCGCACAGAAGAACCATACTATGAAACCCTCAACCTCAATAGCTTGACGAGAAAAATGACCAGGAGATTGGGTTTGGGGACCTCTTACCAAAGCGAGAGTGAAGTTTTCGAAGATTGGACACTTTCCCAATAACCAGTAGCGCGGGTACAAATCATAAGTTCCGGAACCCAAATCAATATTAAATCATTGTAATCAACCGTGGAATGAACAAATAACACATTTAATCAAACTTCTCATCATTTAAATCCATTCATAATCCTTTTATTAATGTTGGTAAGTGTGACAAGGAGACTGGACCCATCAAATGGTATCAAAGTAGGAAATCTAAAGTGCCAGGATATGGAAGTTGGATGATGAGGACGTGGGAGAGGTGTGCGCAAAGCAACAGATGAATTACTAAGGGAAGAAATAAAGATCCTTACTGCTCATTTGGAGGCAGTGGAAGTAGGAAGTAGGAAGGAGAAGGGATCCAGAAATAGGAGATGACAGTGAGGAAGAAGCCATAGTTACAACAGATGGATTGGATGAGGAAGGGCTGGAGATGAGGTTATTGAGGTTGTTTCTATTGGCTAGCAGTAAGCCCAAATCAGAGATTCCTAATTACGATGGTAGCCTGTCCACAAAAGTTCTGTTGGATTGGGTAAGTGAGTTGGACAAGTATTTTGAAAGTGAAGAGGTCAACGAGGACTGGAGAGTCAAGTTCACTACAACAAAGTTTAAGGGACACGCAGCCTTATGGTGGGATAGTGTCTAAGCTGAGAGAAGAAGGATGAAAAATTTACCGATAACAAAATGGTCGAAGATGGTGGCCAAACTGAAAGGTAGATTTTTGCCTAAGGATTACCAGGTTGCACTGTATCGACAAATGCAGAATTTAAGACAAAAAGGGATGATAGTAAGGAACAAGGATAATTTTAGGGGCGAATGTTCGCCCTTTGGCGAAATTAAGGGGTTTTAAATTTTTAGTGGGCGAATATTTTGTATCATAGTACATTTTTACAAATCACCTCAAATAGCCCACCTTATTTTAAGGGAGAGGGTAAAAAAGGTAAATTTAGCCCTTGAAATTAGGACTTACAACCTTCCATTCGCCCATTTTCAAGAATAGGTTTTATTTAAGTGAATCCTATGGGCCAAATACCATATTTATAAAAGAGGTATGGTAAATTAATAAAAATATAAATAAATGAGAGGTATGGTAAATAAATAAAACATTTTTATATTTACTCCATAAGTCACCTTATATACATGTAAGGGTGTAAACAAATAAAATATAAGTAAGTGGAGGTATGGTAAATAAATAAAACGTCTTTTTATACTTACTCAAAAACGTATGGTAAATAAATAAAAATATAAATAAACTAGACGTATCATAAATAAATAAAACCTCCTTTTATATTTAGTCCATAACCCTCGTTCTATTTATGAAGGCTCAAGAAAGAGATTTTATTTAAGTGAATCCTATGTGCCAAATACCATATTTTTAAAAGAGGTATGGTAAATTAATAAAAATATAAATAAAGGAGAGGTATGGTAAACAAATAAAACATTTTTTTATATTTACTCCATAAGTCACCTTATATTTACGAATACTCAAAAAATGGGTTATATTTAGGTGAAACCTATGGCCAAAATACTATGGGACAAATACCATGGACTAGATTGTTATTAATATCATGCAAAAAACCATTATTAACCCTAATATTAGAATTAATAAAAATAAAATTGGCACATGGTATTGACCCATGGTATTCACCAAAATGGCACATGGTATTGACCCATGGTATTCACCTGGAATGTAGCCTATTTAAATGGGGGAATTAAACTAGCATGTAGCCTATGCTAAGATTCACTAGGACTTTACAAAGTTTTATTATTTAGTGAAAGACTCGCCAAGATCTTACAAGATTTTATAATTGAGTAAAATATTCGCCATGCCTGGTGAGAGATTCGCCAAAAAATTATATATACATATTATATTATTGATAAAATCACCTTCCATTTTTCTTATATACCATGGAAATTCGCCCATTTATTATCTTTATAAATTTAGGGGGGTTGTTAAAATTTTCCCTGGTAAGGGAGTATACAAAAGAATTCTACCGGGTGAACTTGAGATCTAGTTATACCGATGACACCCCGGAGAAGACAGCAAGATATGTAAATGGTTTGAGACTGGAAATATTGGATGAAATCAGCATTCTTTCCCCGAGAAATATAGAAGAATCCTATCAGAGTGTTGTGAAGGCTAAGGAAAAGATTACTAGAAAACAAAATGCTAGGAGAGGATGGGGAACTGGTAGAGGATGTAGACAGTCGTATGGTAGAGGACGAACTACCAGTAATAGCAAAGAGGGCAGCAGCTCGAAGGCTTTAGGAACAACAGAAAAAGGAGACAGCACTAGAGGTGGCAGGCCATATCAGCAAGGAAGGGGGAATGGCCGAGGTAGAGGAGCCAATTATCAATGCTACAGGTGCCATAAGTGGGGGCATAGATCATTTGAATGCCCTGAAGCAGAACAAGATGGCTAGAGAGGAATGTTTCTTGCACAACCTGAGGAAGCTGAGGCACCACCCCAAGAAGTAGAAAATGAACCAGAAATAGGGGAGGCCTTAGTTCTGAACAAAGTGTTGCTGAAACCAACTAAAGAAATAGCTGAATAGACCCAACAGAAAACACTATTCCAGACAGTTTGCAAATCACATGGAAAGTGCTGCAAGTTGATCATCGACAACGGGAGTACAGATAATTTGGTTGCCACCGAGATGGTAGAGAAGTTGGGTTTGAAGCGGCTTAAGCACCCCACCCCTTACAAGGTGTCATGGCTGCAGAAAGGCCACCAGCTGTTGGTTGATGAATAGTGTGAAGTTGAAGTTCACACTCGCAAGTACAAAGACAAAGTAATCGGTGATATTATGCCAATGGACGTGTGTCACATACTGCTAGGAAGACCATGGCAGTATGATTGGAAGGTAGTACACAATGGGAAAATGAACTGCTACAAGTTTGTTAAAGATGGAATCAAGCATACACTTGTACCCATCAAGGAAGAGGAGACAACAGAAGCAAGCGGGACGAAAGCATTGCTAATAGGTGGGAAACAGTTTGTGAAACAGATCGAGGAAAGTGAAGTGAACTATGTTGTTGTGAGGAGGGCAAAGACGGTGTTGTTGCACATAGAAATATCTGATTTGCCTGCAGAAATTCAAGAGATGTTGCAGGAATTCAATGACATTGTAGTTGATGATTTTCCAGACAAGTTGCCTCCCAAAAGAAGCATCAGTCATCATATCAACTTTATACCCAGAGCAAGCCTACCAAATAAGGTAGCATATCGGATGAGCCCCAAAGATAATGAGGAGATCAGGAAACAGGTGTAGGAGTTGCTAGATAAAGGGCTGATAAGGGAACGCTTAAGCCCTTGTGCAGTACCAACAGTTCTCGCTCCCAATAAAGGAGGAGAATGGTAGATGTGCACGGATTCACGGGCCATCAACAAAATCACCATTAGGTACATGTTTCCCCTACCACGGATGGACAATATGATGGACTTCCTAAGTGGGGCAACATACTTCATGAAGACTGATCTAAAGAGTGGCTATCATCAGATCCGGATCATGGAAGGAGATGAGTGGAAGACAGCCTTCAAGACTAATGAAGGGTTGTACGAGTGGCTAGTCATGCCATTCGGTTTGAGTAATGCCCCTAGTAATTTTATGAGATTGATGAACGAAATGCTGATAGAGTTTATCAACAAGTTTGTGATAGTGTACCTTGATGACATATTAATTTTCAGCAGGACTAAGGAGGAGCACCTTCAACATGTTCGAAGAGTGTTGGAGAAATTGCAGCAGAATAAACTACTAATAAATTTGAAAAAATGTACTTTCCTACAAAGAGAACTGGTTTATCTGGGCTTTGTAATTGCAAAAAACGAGTTGAAGATGGACCCAGAAAAGATTGCAGCAATCATTAATTGGCCATCTCCGAAAAGCTTGTTTGAGGTACGTAGTTTTCATGGGCTGGCGAGTTTTTATCGCAAATTTATAAGAAATTTTAGTGAAATCTACGCACCTATGTTGGACACTATTAAAAAGGCAAGTCAACCTTTTTGTTGGACCAAGGCAGCAGAGGAAAGCTTTCAGCTCCTAAAGAGGAAAATTACAGAAAGGCCAATTTTAAGGTTACTAGATTTTAATAAGCTTTTCCAGGTTCGCTGCGATGCAAGTGGTATAGCTATTGGCGCTGTACTCAGCCAAGAAGACAAACCTATTGCATTTTTCAGCGAGAAGTTGAACGAAAGTAGGCAAAAGTATTCATCCTATGACAAGGAATTTTATGTTGTCGTCCAAGCTCTAAAGCATTGGAGACACTACCTATTGGGGAGTGAATTTGTGTTATTTCTGATAATTCAACGTTGCAGTATGTGATGCAACAACATAAATTGAACCACAAGCATGCCAAATGGGTTGAGTATTTGTAGATTTTCACCTTTGTGTTGAAATACATCAGTGGGCAAGCCAACAAGGTCGCAGATGCATTGAGCAGAAGAGCCTTGCTCTTACAGGAAAGTACGATACAAGTGTTGGATTTCAAGCATTTGAAAGACTTGTATCAGACTGACATGTATTTCAAAGAGGCATATGAATCTTGTCAAAATCCCTTGTTGAAGAACAATAGTCCATGGTTGGACTACAACTTGCAGGAGGAACTACTGTTTCGAGGGGGACAGTTATGTATTCCTGATTGTTCGATGAGAGAAAATATTATACGAGAGAAGCATAGAGGAGGTCTAGCCAGACATTTCGGCATAGACAAAACTTTGCATCAGCTCGGACACTTCTATTATTGGCCAAGAATGCGAAGGGATGTGTAGCGGTATGTGAGTAGGTGTAAAGTCTGTCGACTGGCGAAGGGACATAGTCAAAGCACCAGACTTTACACACCATTGCCTGTTCCAAGTAGACCATGGGACTGAGTCGGCATTGAATTCATCTTAGGACTACCTAGAACACAGTGAGGTTATGACTCGGTGATGGTGGTGGTAGAAATTTTTTTGAAAATGGTGCATTTCATCCCTTGTCAAAACACTAGAGATGCCACTCACGTATCTCACCATTTTTTCACGGAGATTGTTAGCTTACATGGCCTACCCAGATCTATTATTTCTAGCAGGGACGTAAAATTCACAGGACACTTTTAGCGCACCCTATGGAAGAAGTTGGACACACAATTAAACTTCAGCTCTACATATCATATGTAGACTGACAGGAAAACAGAAGTGGTGAATAGGAGTTTGGGGAACTTGTTACGGAGCTTGACTGGGGAAAATTCACCGTTATGGGATTCTGCGCTCGCTTAGGTAGAATTCGCTTATAATGATTCATCGAACTGCAGCACTAGACACAGTCCATTTTAGATCCTATACGACATGCATCCTTATGGAGTACATGAGTTGCAGGATCTGGGAAAGTTGGAGAAGAGAAGTTCTGATGGGGAAGATTTTGCCGAAGCAATGAATGAACTACACGAACAGGTGAAATCAAAGTTGCAGGACAACATTCAGAAATACAAACAACAGGCAAATCTAAAGTGATGGGAAGCACAATTCCGTGTAGGTGATGAAGTCCTTGCACACTTACACAAAGAATAGTCTCCTAAGGGCACATATAACAAGCTGAAATTTAAGAATATTGGTCCCTATAAGATTTTGCTTAAATTCTCAGCCAACACATATGAAATACAACTGCCACCAGATATAAGCATATCGCCTATTTTCAATGTGGCAGACTTGTTCCCATATACTTCCAACCTGGAAGATGACAGTGTGGTACGGCCAGAACGAGACACCCAAGTTGGAGGCAGTTCTTGGATGAGGCACATGCCTTCGGCTCAACCCCATGAGATCGAGAAGATTCTCGACACACAGGTGGCCAAGAGGACTCGCAGGAAGGAGTATCTGCGATACCTTGTCAAGTGGAAGAACCGTCCAATCGAGGACAGTTCGTGGCTCGACGCGGCGCAGATACAGAAGGCGGGTTATTCTGTGGAGGAGCTCATGGAATGAAGCCATGACTTTTTCTTACCCCGGGAGCCTGATGCAGGAGCATCTAGCTGACGAGTCATCATGACAGAAGGCTGTTTGGTCTCCGAGAGGACTGAGAAGGCAATTGCTAAGTGAACATTGTAGCTGTTCCTTTTGTGTTATTTTAATTTAGTAAAGAACAGTATTTAGGAAGGTAGAGGATTAATTAGTCAAACTGTTGCAAGTAATTATTTTTATTTTCATGTCAACTTTTACAGGTTGTAACGTAGGACAATAAACAGTTTTTGAACTAAAAAATGTAACCAATAGAATGTAACCAACAATGGTTAGGAGAAAATAGTTTCCAAAAAATTATTGAAAAGGAACATAATGCAATTGTAAGAGGTTCAACCTTTTGCGAGGAAGAAAGATAATAAAATATCTCTGAGAACACAATCTATTTTCTAATATCCTGTAACTGTCTATCTATCATCCTGTTAAATTTCCTGATACAGGGAAAGCACATTCTCTGTTTTTTCTTTATTCCATAAGAATGTACACATATATGGTTCTATTTGTATTGATTAAAGTAGGTCAATAAATCAAAGTAAGATTGCAAATATAACTACAGAGTACATTACAGAAACGAGGGCATACAGTTCTGGAATTTGTCAATCAAAAGAGTGCAGAGGAATCCTAGACGTTTTATTCATTTCGAGCATCAAAGATAGAGATAGGACACATGCATTTCGAACAGTAAAGGCAGACAAATCACATAGGTATTTCTGAAGAATAAACCCTCTCTGTTTTATTTACAAAATAATCACAGAACCTATGTTCAAATATACATATAGTCCATGCAATAATGTTGTACAAGTTTCAATAAGTTTATCATAGCAGACGGGTTTAGAAACCCTAGCCGTAATCCAAACCTACAGCAACTACCCATAAAAGAAATAGTGCAAGTCTTGCGGACCTCAGCTACATACTGTCGATCGATCACTAGTCATCACAACAAGCTACTATAACCCTAGCTTACGACGAACATAAAACAAGTGACAAGAATAATAAGGAGCAACCCTACTCGGGTCTAGCCAGCATGCCGAGAAATCGAGAACGAAACCCTCCAGAACGAAACCACCTACAATGACAGTCACCAATAGCAAGTGTAAGCATTCTATGGCAAAGAAAGAAGAGACTAAAAGAAAATATCGAGACAAGGGTTCAAACTTACCTTACAGAGACGGGGCACCTATATTGAAATCACCGAGGGTCACTCTGCTCACGAAGGAGTGAGTGAGTTAGACCAAAGCATGAAGAGGAGAAAGGAATGATAGTAGGGAATGACGTCTTACCTTGTTATTGCAGAAGAAACTGAAGCCAAAGACCCTAAGACCGCAACCTGTCCACAAAACAAAGAAATGTAACCAGAGAACTCAACGAACAGTTGCACAGAAGAAGTCAAGACAAGAGCAGTCGCATAGTCCAGCAAAATAACTAGTATTAACCTTGTACACAGAAAAGTTCCAAATCCTAACAAGCAAGCTACTATCCACAACTCAGCAGAGAGAATAAGCGTTATGCAGAGAAACAAACAAAGGGAAACCAATGTCGAATAAGAGTCCCTTACCAGACAGAGAAGCCGAATAAGTTTCGAGGTCAAAAGCTGAGCCAGAATACCAGAGGCAGCATAACATTTTACAGAGAAAACCACACAGGAGAACCATACTGTGAAACCATCAACCTCAACAACTCGATGAGAAAAATGACTGAGAGATAGGGTTTGACGACCTCTTACCAAAGTGGAAGTGAAATTTTCGAGGATTGGACACTTGCCCAATAACCAGTAGTGCAGGTACAAATCATAAGTGCCGGAACCCAAATCAATATTAAATCATTGTAATCAACCATCGAATGAACAAATAACACATTTAATCAAATTGCTCATCATTTAAATCCATTCATAATCCTTTTATTAACGTTGGTAAGTGTGACAAGGGGGCTGGACCCATCGAGATCTTGCATCATTCACAATGTAACAAGATTCATGAAACTCCATAAGGCAATACACATAAGCAATGTATACTTACTTGTGTGTTTAATGATGACTGAAAAATGAAGGTAGGACTTCAACTCTCCACTCAGTTATAAGCTAGCCACATTGCAATATTTCTTGCAGGTGATTACCATGTGCTAGATCAAAAGTCTAAGGGGATGCATATTAAGGGAAATTCAAATTCGGGGCTTAATCACATAACCAGGAGAAGTATTCTACCATTTAGTTAGTTTATCAATTTCTCTACAATAGTAAGCACCAAAGTTACTCATCGGCCGAATGCAATGACAAACAAGTTGTCTCTAATCATATCAGCAAAGATCGAAGGGACAAAAGTGGAATTAATGTCCAGGAAATCTTGCTAGGAAAAGTTGTTGCATTCTTCATAATCAGCTACGTGCACAAAATGAACAGCCCAACAAATCATTGTCTTTATATAAGATAACGTGAATGGTAAGTGAAATAACAGTCGCAATATAGGCACCAGACAATAGTAGCATGCAAGTTGGCGGAATTAGGGCACACTATTAGAGTCAATTTGCACTTGTTAGATAATGTTGTCTTAAATTGATATGTTTTTGTCTTAATTGTTAATTGTCTTAAATGAGTTTCATCTTAAGTGGTCATTGTCTTAATATAAAGTTTTGTTTTAAAATATTTTTTTCTTAAACTGTTTTTATCTTAAATATAAAGTTTTGTCTTAAAATATTTTTATCTCAAATTGTTTTTGTCTTAAATGTCATATTTAAAATAATTCAATTGATATTAAATTTTAATATAAAATAACTAAAATAAAAAGTGACTTTTAAAACAAAAGATTTCTTTTATCTTAAAAAAATGTCAAGTGATTTAGTGTAGTAGTGATGGTTAATATTGTATTGATGTTGGATCAACTACAACCTTCATTCCCTTACTATAAATACAACTTTTAATTTTAAATGAAATACGTTTAGTTTTTAAAGTAATTCTTTTTAAATATAATTGGTTTATAAAATTTACTTTTGATTACAACATTTAAATCTTATAAAAATTTACTAATAACATATTTGTATAAAAATCAAAATATGTTAAGAATTATTATATATTTCTGTATATAATCTATTACAATAATATAAAAAATAATAACATAATCTTCAGTTACTTTGTTATTAAAAATTAATTAAATTGAGTCATTTAGATAATTATTTATTTATTTTATATTTAAATTAGGAAAAAAAAATCAAATTCACTGTTCAGAGGAAAAAGGATAACTTTACAGATATAGTATATTATAAATTTTAAAAATACCAATAAATTTAATGATAAGAAAGAACGATGGAAAAAAAAAAAAAAACAAACCAGAACAATAGAATGCGTTCTCGTATTCCGCACTTTCAACCTCGTAATATCATCAAAAAACAACCTTTAATGTCCAAAACATATATTTTAAATGTGATATTACTCAATAGTAAAGAGGATGGCTCGTATGATCATGAAAACGCGACCTTTATATATTACTGTTGATGCATGATGGAAATATATTAATATTATAATACAACCTCCTTCGCAATTTTGAAAACGTGAGAAACGTCTCATACCAGGCTTGGTAAAGAAGTAATCATATTCTTGAGCATATGATGTTCGAATCGCAGGAAGCAATCTCACAAATGTTTATGTGGTTAATGCTTTTTTGCAAGAAAATTGGGTGAGCCGCCATGCCTTGCGTGGGTGCAAGACATCTTCCACGTCGAATTATAATTAAAAGGAGGGAGGGCAGTAAACTTGTTATCGCCGACACAGAGACGCCAGTCCCAAGCAATCTAAATCACGCGGCTCTTTCGGTTTTCGAATTGTATATATAAATATAGAGACACAGACTGTTACCATCATCTTCTATTTTTCTTTGGTGTTGTGGCAGAGTAGAGCATCATTTGGGTAGTGATAAAAAGAAGGCGCAAACCCTAACCCTCTATTTGCAGCCTATTTTTCTTCCCTTCGCCAGTTTGTTAAGAGAGGAGATTAACGTAAGCAATGGAGTCTGAGTTTGAGCCTGCACTACGCACCGAAGAAACTCCCGAGGCTCGCATCGTCATCGTTGATGTCCCAGGTACGTGATTTCCATCAATATCTATAGTTATACCTTATAATGAAATCTACAATGCCTTGGTTATTTCGGTTGGTAGGGTATTTTCCGAGATAATAGAATCACTTATTTATGTGTGCAGGTTTTAGAAAAGAAAATCTGAAAGTGCAGTTGGATAACCGGGGAAATCTCATCATCAGCGGAGAACGTGCCGTCAAGGAAATTGAGGAAATGGCGAAAGTGGGAGGAAGATCGGAGAAAATGCAAAGATTCAGAAAGGTTATTGACATCCCCCAGAATTTGAATAACGATGTCAACGTCACAGCCAAGTTTAGGGATCAAACGTTGCGTATCTTCTTGCCTTTGCGAGGTCACATCTCCGACCAACGGAATCAGAACGCGATTCCTGCCAGTGGAACGCCAGTTCAACCAACGCAGTTAAAGGACGACAAGTCGTGCCCTGCAGGACAAGCAGATTCGATTCAGGAGCAATCTAGCGTTGCACAGAATGTTCAAAGAGCAACAGATCCACAGGCGATTCATCATGATGGTGATAAAGCAAAAGGTAATGCGGCCGTGGAAGAATTGAAAGAATTGGTGGAAGGGAGAAAAACAGAAGCGCCTAAGCTTGGCGAAGGCTCTGCTCGTGGGGAACCACCAGCATCAAAAGACGCGCAAGCCGTGTCTGCAAAGCCCGGCGCTGTAGACGAATCGCAATTTATACACTCGAATCCGAAGCATGAAGAGGAAAAGGAAGTGGATGAAGCCGAAGAAGAAACCTCTGAAATCGAAGACAAAGGCGAAGGCGAAGGTGATGAACTCACTAGTTTACCTGCATCCCCAAATGACGAACTTCCGGAGAAACAATTTCGAATTCCTTCTTCCGCAAGACGCTCACGGCGGTTTTTCGTTAGATGTTGTATTGTTTTATAATCATACGCTCTTCGCACGGCCATCTTATACCTCTTCATGTTGTATTGTTTTATAATCGACTTCTTGTATTGTTTCATCTGTTGGGTTGTACCTCTTTTACATATTAAGGTTCTCACCATAAATTAAAAACCTTGATTTACATTTATACATTGAGTGGCCAAAGAAGCCGAAAGTTTAGTTCAGCGTTATGCGCATGGTATTACAAGCCTGTATCTACACCCCATTTGTATCTCTGCTCTTTACACATAGGAGCTACAGCAATCCTGTGTATCTGCTCATTAAATATTTACTTTAAACGTCTGTTTTAATAATTTATATATTAAAAAATAAAATAAAAAATTAAAACATAAGAGTTGTATTAAGTGAGAGTTACCCTTAAATAGAATTATTCTTTATTGCAATGAAACTTAATGTGTGAATTTCCCCTCGTTACAACCTGAAAACGAATTTGGGGGCGAAAGAGAGTTGCGAAATTTTAAAAAAGAATTATTCTTTATTGCAATGAAGCTTAATGTGTGAATTTCCCCTCCTTACAGCCTGAAAACGAATTTTGTGGCCGGAGAGAGTTGCGAAATTTTAAAATAGAATTATTCTTTATTGCAATGAAGTTTAATGTGTGAATTTCCCGTCGTTACAACCTGAAAACGAATTTGGGGCGAAAGAGAGTTACGAAATTTTAAAAGAGAATTAGTCTTTATTGCAAATGATGTTTATTGTGTGACTTTACCCCCATCCCATCGTCACAAACAGAGTTAAATATTGTATAATTAAATATAAATAAAAAATTATATTATATTAAAAAACTATGTTAGTAAGAATGTTTATTTTGGAATAGAATTTTTTTTTTGGCAAAGTTCATGAAATAGGTTTTATTATATATATATATATATATAATTAATGGGATGTTATTTAACCAAAGTTAACTGCAAATTATTAGGAGTAATTAATATTTTTATTTTTAATTAAATGCAAAAAAGCAATGTGTAATTTTTTATTGTTGAAATTGTATTTTTTAAATGTTATAAAGATTACATAACATTAGATATTTTATTCTATAACACATTAAAATATTTTCTTTAACATTTTTTTCTATATATAGATATATATGAAGTTGATATTATTTTCTAAAAATCTTACTCACATAATTTTTTTAATTCTAAATACTTTACATTAAATTATATTAGGTCATATGCAAAACTAATTAAATATGCATAATATTTTTTAATTTTTATTTTTATTTTAACCAAAATTGCTTTTATATTTAGAAAATAATTTATTTTTATTTTAAGAGAGATGGACATAGTTACATGTAGTCTTCACAATAGGTTGTATAATGAGCCTGTGGGCTCAATAAATATTTATTTCATTATCTTTTAATTTATTTTCTCGTTTAATTTGGATTTCATAACTTTGCTTTTAAACATTGCACTTAGGAAATGGCATTGTTTCATTTGGATTGCATCAACTTATCTTTTAAAGATTGCACTTAGGGAATGGAAAAAAATTACAATGATCAAGCGGTAAAAAGGAGTGTGAGAAGAATGACGATGAAGAAGAGTACCTCACATAGAGATTGCATCTACACACAAGAACACAATGGCCCATAGGCATTTTAATCCATCTCTACTTTGCCTGCAAAATGCATTATCATATCCAATTAGTCTATATTCACAAATACGGTTATGGAGTGGGAAAAATAATATATGCTATATAGATATATAGAATAAATTTATGTGAGATTGAGTTCAAAAATATGTTTATATTTGCATTGAGTATTTTTACTTTATTTTTCCGTGCACAATATCATGTCTCCTTACATCTAGTTAAATGTACTTTGTTCTCAATTTTTTTACAAACGTAAAATATGTATTTTTATGTATATAAATTTTCCTTTATATGCATTATTACTTGAGATTTATTTATAGTTTTTTAACATTCTATGTAACATAGATAAACTTTGTTTAACTTTTATTTGGGTAAATATTTTTTATTTGTATTTATTTATATTTTTATGATTAAATTTGATACTATATATAATAAATAAATGTTTTTTTTTATTTACTTAGAGTAATTAGTTTGTATTTTAATAAATATTTCTTTTACTAAATACATTTTATTTATATTTTCAACTTTCTTCTATGATGCTTTAGCTAACACTATAACCCATATAACAACTATATAAAATTCTTGTTTTACTATTCTTTTTTCATTTACTATTTATAGAAAAGATAACCTTCTTCTAGGATTATTTGAATATTTCTATAGCTCAAACAACAACTAAATAAAATTGTTGTTGTTACTATTTTTTTCATTTATTATGTTTAGAATATAAGTCATTCATGCTCAGTATTACATGAAATGATTAGATTTTTATCACATGTATCTTTATGATTTCTTAATAACACAACATCATTAACAATAAAACATCATAACTTATTATCTATATATTTCTTTTATTCTTTATTGTTCAATTTTCTAACTAATTTATAAGAGGAGACATTCTTATTTCATCTTTATTTTACTCTTGATTTTGATTGGTCCTTCTAATTTTATTATTTATTGGAATCTCCACTTGTACAATGAAGTTTTCATATAATTAGAAAGTATTTATTCTCTACTCTACCTGAATTCCTATTTTATCCATTATTAACAATAACAAAACATAACTTATTATATGTATATTTCCTTTATTCTTTCGTGAAATTTTTTAACTAATTTATTTCAACTCTATTTTACTCTTGATTTTGTCTAGTCCTTCTAATTTTATTATTATTGGAATCTACAATTTTACAATGAACTTTTCATATAATTAGAAAATAGTTATTCTCCATTCTACTTGAATTCCTACTTTCTTCATTATTTTCAAATTTATTGGACACAATACGATAATTGTTTTTAGAAAAAACAAAAAAGAATTAATAACTACTATTTCATCATCCCTTTTTCAAAACATGACAAGTTATGAGATGGTCAGGGGTTGAATTCTTAGACCAAAAGAAATCCAAGAAAAATTCCTCACAATTTTCACATTATTAGTCCTTGCCGAGGAAAGACTCTAGTGTCATGTGAAGCGCAATGCCAAATTGATGAACACATTTATAATTCATGTCTATATGAATTTGACATACATCCATTTAGTTGTATACCCACATAATGTAAATGTAATTTGAACAAGTCCTCACTACTTCTTAATTGAATTAAGAGATTTTGTTTTTCTTTGGAAAATACAAATTATAGAACTTTGTCATATGTAATAGAATTATACATAGTAAAAAAATTTCATAGAACAATCATTCTTTTTAACTTACATATATGAAAAATATATACTAATATTTTCCATATTATCGAACTTTATCATATGTAATAGAATTATACCTCGTAAAACAATTTCATAGAAAAATCATTTTTTTTAACTTACATATATGAAAAATATATACTAATCTTCTCCATCTTACATTAATATCAATTGAAATATTTCATAGTATGCTTTATATGTACCATTCTAACAACTTCTATAGACAAATGTTGTAGCAAAATAATCTTTAATTTAAATGGCAAAAACTATGGTTCCTTCCAACACTTATTATATATGTATGACTAGTATTTTACAATTCATTTAATTTATATGGTTTCCCTTGTGTTAATAGTAGTCATAAATAAAAAAATAAGATTTATCTTAAAAGTAGTTATGTTTTCTCAATCCTTTTAATTAAATTGATTAATTAAAAAATGGTGAATGGACTATTGGTACCATTTCATTGCCATCCTTTTCTTCTAGAAACACCACCATTTGTCTATATTTTTCTTCCATAAACCCTCATATCCATCGAAATTGATTAATCAATAGCATTATAGTTGTTAGTTTACATTAAAATTAATTTGTGAATTTTTATGTTAAAAATTAGGAATTTTCAACAAAAAGATTACATGATGTCATAACTTCCTGTAAATGGTTTATGATGTGACACATGGCATGAAAGGAAAGTCAAAGCAATTGATAGGAACGTGATCTGGAATGTACATGCATGGTGAAAAATCGATTTAACAACAAATCTAACGCTCATGGATATGCGTTCAATGCTGGTCAAACCCAACCCTTTTGGTCACAAAGGTAGCAAAAAGCCATGGTTTCCCAAACTGATTTCGTTTTGCTTTTGGAAATTGGTTTAGATTGGAAAGGACAAAAATCACTCTTTTGTAAAAGCAGAAACATCTGCTTAATGTATGTACATTCGATTCAGATAGGAGACAAGCAGATAAAGACTGCGTATTGTATTGTTTCAAAAAAAGATTATTATCTCTGTGTATTATTCCAGAACGCTGCTTTTGTATGTGATTTCAATCTTCAGAAATTAATTACAGTCACCATTTTACTCCAACAAGATAAAATATCACACACTCAAATATGTTCTATATTAATTAATGAGAAAATTTACACACATATTTATACAAGCAATAGTCTCAAGATAAGAATTCTATCTTAGATGTACAGTAGTGTGGTTGAGAGATTCTCTCAACCACGCACTAAACTAGGAGAAACTAAATTCCTATTATGTAGGAACAAACTCCTCAAATGGAGAATTACAACCATAGACAAGTAGGAATTAATTATTTCTAACTCCCCCCCTTAATGACTACTTATCATGGTAGTCAAATCCACCACCATCAGGTGAATTGCATGTACAGAACCTCCAAAACACAATCTGCCACCTTTAGACAGATCCACAACTTCTCTGATCTGCCTCCTCTCTCAAATCGTCAAATGAAGATGAGGATTCCCGCGGATCCCCTTGAAGGTGAATTGGCGCGATCTTTCGTAAAATTCCGCACCAATCTGGTATTTTGGCACGGTGGCGCTATTAATGGCCTAACAGACGCGCCAATTATGCTGGCGCGACTGTCAACACGAAAAGCACGCCAATCCCCTTCTACTTAGAAAATTAAAAATCATCTGAGTCCGAGCCAGGTGTTCTGCAGTCCACCTGCTTAATTGAGCACAAAGCTCTTGTGTACACGCGGCCACAAAGGCACCTCAAGCCACAGAGGTGATTCTGCCACAAACGCAAGCTGGTCACAAAAGCACTTCAGCCACAAAGACTCTATAGATGGTTTCTGGATCACCACCAACCCTCACTTTACAATGACAAAAGATGGTTTCAGGCTGACCATAAACCATTACAAAGTGGTTTTGAGATCACCACGAACTTTCAGATGCCTTTTAAAAAATCTTACATTCCACATTTTGGAGTTTCTGGGTACATACAATGACCATTACAACAACTGGACTTGCTTATAACATGCTAGGGAGTCTATTCCACAAACCACACTAACTCAAACAAACATCTACTTTGTTGTCCACCATAAACGTTGTCACTGCTCCTTTACCTCATCTGTGAGGGGTCCACTGATAAAAAAAAACCAGAACATAGGCACTCACAGCCACACGAAGAGAACACAATTTTCCCTTCAAGAACAGTAATTCAGGACTCCACGGTCCAATCCTCCATCGCATTTCAATTCTCCTGGCATCGCAACATAATGCCACTTCCCCTACTCACAGTATCAAAGCTAAGCATACTGCCTCATGCTCGCTAACAATCTGCAACACGATCTCGATCATCCTCCAATCTCTGATGCAACTCCTCTAATGCCCTATCTAGTTGTTAAGAATTCCTGTAAATAAATTTGTCTATTGTTAGAATGGCCAATTCCAACATAGACTTAAACTGGTGACAATAGTTGGCCAGACTAAATGTCACAACAATACATCCCATTCTTAACCAGATTTACAATATTTATGAATTCACATCATCCACACCGAGCATACACAAGAAATTAAAATAATATCATAGATTCAATAGCAAGTTTGTTCCACCAAAACTAAAATGCACGGAGCTCCATAACACAACTGAGATCCATCATCGCTGCACCATCAAACCACTGATGAATTCTCTGCATTCGTCGCTGGAAATTTGTGTATCTTTGAAGTTGGGGGGAGACTACATTACGGCCTTGCGACAAACATCAACTCTAATGCAGCAATGCTTGATGTCTCTCCAACAACTAAAAAAAACTCCTCTCAAGGTCACAGCTCCACCGATCTGCTAGGAAATACCACAGATCTGCACAATCTGGAAGCACATTCCATGATCTGGAGTAATTCACAACGTTGCTCCACCGTTTTGCTTCATGATGGCACACACCAGATCCGTTGCTCATCATCATCTAGTTAGGATCAAAACACTTCTAGACATCTTACAAGTATCAAAACATTTCCACACATCCTCAGCAAACTGTAACTATTAACCAATAGAGCAAATAATGGACTGAATCATATCAGATCCTTTTTCTGAGCATGTCCCCACTGCTTTTCCTCAGACTGACATATACGCGATTTTGCAGTGTCTAACTCGCGTATATACACGACTTCCCTTTATGAAACTTGCGTATGAGATTCAGGATACTGAAGTTTTATATTTTCAACTCCCTCTGAGTCTGTTATGTCTGTGATGTGCTGTATCTGAGTACATTGTGCTGTGCCACATCTTTCTGACTGTACTTCCTTCTTCTTCCATATCTTTAAGTGTGATGGTGTTTTCTCCTTTTGGTGTGATGTCCGTCCTTTGTTCCTGCATTCCTTTGCTATATGTCTGAGCTTGTTACATGCATAACATCTTACATGTTTCATATTTCTCTTGTAGCAATCAGTAGCTTTGTGACCAAACACATTGCAAGCAAAGCAATATCCATTAAAGTACCTTGAATGTGATGATATTTCTACATGATGGTCTTGAACCCTTCTTCTTCCACATCTAGCTGCAACATGTCCAAGATTATGACATACATAACATTCAACATTATTCATAGGAGGAGTAAAAGATTTTATTTGAGGAGTCTCTTTCCTTGATTGTTGATGGGGTTGACCTTTCATCTCCTTGTTGATCATTTTAGATTTCTCTTTAGAGTTCCTTGCCTCACCTTGTGAACTAGATTCACCTTCAACAGATTCATGAAAACCAAGACCAGTCTTGATAGCAGGAGACCTTTGACTACTAAGAATATCATCCAAGGCTTTAGTACTATCTTGAAATCTCAACAGTTTATCCTTTTCTTCTAATTTACCTTTCAAGATATTTACCTCAACTTGAAGTTGTTCCTCCTTTTCTAGACATTGTTTCTTCATGTCTTCTTCAACTTTCCTTCCTTCTTCCAACTGATGCCTTAGTTTGAGAATCTCCTTTTCTTGTTCTTCATTCAGATCCTGCTGCATTTGACGAATTCTGAAGGCACATTCCAGTTGAAATTTTAAGCTGATATCTTCGTTTACCTATTTTCCAATAGCTTGGAGTAGATCTTTATTCTGCTTCTTTGATTCTTCAAGATCTTCTATTAGCGAGCGGATCGTGGCTTCAAGACTTTCATAGTAACTGCATCTATCTCTGAGTTTCTTGATGGTTGTGCTTCTTTCATTTACTTCTTCTCTTAATGATGTCACTTCACCCTGCAACTTTGACATTGATTTTCCTTGTCCTTGAGTAACTTTCTTGCCTTGCTTCCTTCCTCTAATTGAGCTTTTAGTTTGGTAACTTCTTCTTTGAAAGCACATTCCCTTTTGTTCAATAGATCTTGTTGATATTTAATTTTTTCTGTAAGCCTTCTAAATACTGCCTCTATTTGATATCTTCCTTGTTCACCCATCAGAGAAAATTAAGTTGTTTCGCTATCACTTTCATCTTTTCCAAATGGATAGATGGCTGGAGCATTAGAGGATAGCAAATTCTTACCTGATAGTTCATCTTCATTCTGAAATGATTCTGAATCTGATTCTGAATCTGAAGAGCTTCTTATACCTAATCCCCAATCGATTCTCCCACTATCATAGTTCTTCTGAGATGTCTTCTTCTTCTTAGGTGCTTTCTTCTTAAGCTTCTTTCCCATAGTTCCACGGATCTCCTTCAAGCGATCAAGCTTCTACCAAAGGACCTGCTCTGATACCAATTGTTGGAAATAATACTGAGAGGGGGGGGGGGGGTGAATCAGTATTATCTAATCAATAAAACTTTTTCATTTTCATACTTAGATTCATATACGCTACTTCAGTTAAGTATACCTGCGTATATACGCGACTATGTCTATTGCAACTAGCGTATAACCATTAAACTCATGATTCAGTTATGTGATCTTCAATGGGTGCATCAGAACATTATTAGACATATTAATAGTCAACAGTAGCAGTAAAACAGATAGATCAACACACATGAACACCATGATATAAGGTGGAAACCCAATGTGGGTGAAAACCACCTGCTGCAATTCGTTTCTATCTTCCTTTATTAAGAAACTTCTTTTACAATGTGCTGGTGCAGTCCTTTACCAGCACGCAGGCTACAACCTGCAGAAGGCTACAACCTTCTCTCATTCTCCAGACTCTCCTGGAAGGGAGCTACAAACCCCTTTGCTCTTGTACTAGCTAAGATACTAGTACGTAGGCACCGGCCTACAATCTTCTCTCCTCTAGGTACCACGTTTCATAAATTTTCAGACTGGATACTCCTGAAGCACAACACATAATCTGAAGGCCACGTTTCATCAAATTTTCATACTGGACCCATAAATATCATTGAAGAACAAAACAATCAATACTAACATCATCAATCCCTGAATCACTGAAACACTGAAACCCTGCCATCAACACAGTCACCAGAACACAGAGCAGAACTCTGCAATAATAATCAGAACCAACTGTACCATCAAAATCATGCATCAGAGTGCATACGCTACTTGGAAGTGCCGAACCTGCATGTATACGCAACTTCATCAAGATGAACCAGCATATATGTCATTAATCACTTATTCATAACTTTGCTGCACTTCCTAACTTCAGACATAACTAGATCATGACATATACAAGGATAATATATGCGTTAGCACCCAGATCTAGTCCATTAGATCTCATAAATATGATTCATTATGATCCTGATCCAATATTAGTTCTCATCCATCAATACTGAAGCTAAACACAATCAGCCAAACAAGATATGCAGAATACTGACACCTTTAAACTGTCATCAGAATCCTTTAACAACCAGAACTTCAAATATCATAGCTCAAAAGGTATACGCTACTACAATGAACTCAACCTGCGTACATACGCGCTTTCACTAAATCCAACCCGCGTACAGATCTATAAATATTCAATCATGACTTGCAGTGATTACAAACTTAAGGTATACCCAGTTGAGATCATTGCATGTGTCAGTATACAGATCTAGAATAAACATAATCAATAATATAGAGATAGTTCATTTCAAACCATTTGATCCCGATCTATCCTTAGATCATGTTCTCCATCTACCGGTGACATCCCTCCTTAGCTTAGATCAAGCAATGCATCATCAACCCATAACCTGCATACTCGATCTCATGCTTCCTCAGATATTCAAGACTTTTCCAATACCCTTGCCTAATGATCTTCTTCTCCTTTTATAGTCTTAGGCCTTGCTCAATACCACAGTCCAAAACCATAATAAATCAATACCAAGAGCCCAATACTTGGGATCAACACACTTGTCGAGATACCATGGTCCAAAACCATAGGTTCAAATACCGAGGACTAACTACCACGGACCAAAAGTAAGCTTGCCGACATGTAGACACTTTTTCGTGCATGAAACTGCGTGTATACCCTACTTGGTATATAGCAAACCTGCGTATACGCGACTTGGTATATAGTGAACCTGTGTGTATACCCTACTTGGTATATAGTGAACCTGCGTATACGCGACTTGGTATATAGTGAACCTGCGTGTATACCCTACTTGGTATATAGTGATCCTGCGTATATACTCTTCTTTCTTCATTCTTTGTAGTCTGATCATCAATTCTTTGCTACTGACCTGCTGCACTATAATTTGTCATTTTTCCATCAAGGACAACACTTGTCTCATAATGCCAACAGCCCACGCCATGGCGGTCCCCTTGAAGGACAGCATACCCAAAAAAACCTCCAATAATTCCGCCGAATATGAGGTAAAGAGTTTCGAGCACCAAGGCCGTGATCCAATTTCCCAAAATGAGATTCCTTCTTTTCCGCATGGCGCCCAGGCCATTTTTGTCCTCCAAGGCAGAGATAACGTAGGCAAGGTGCTAGACCATGCTTAGATACACATATCCACAGATGAAGAGGGCGGTTATAGGAATCAGACCAAAAATAAAGAACAACGAATTTGACATAAGGCGCATCCAAACCCTGGGAACAATGCTCACAACCCTCCCATACGAAATTTCCCTTCCCGTGTATACACCACTTCCACTGTGGACGGCAACGCGAAGGCCAAAACGAAGACCACATAGGCCACAAGAAAGACCAAGAGCTCCATCCATTCCCGGGTCAATTCCCGCATAGTCCTCTCTCCGACCGGACTGTCGGCCTCTATAATTTAGTGCAGGAGCATAAGATCTTGAAAGCCTCTCCAACGATCGCTGCGATGCCGAGGAATTGAAGATCCTCTAGTTCACTATCCATTGCCTTCCTCTGCTCCGTACGCCAATACATACAGACTTTGACACCGTCCAGCTTTCAATTACCAAATCTTTCACAATCTTCAAGGATTTGAGCCGATAGGGGAATCATGGATATCTCCAAATCGGTGATCTCCAAATATCCAAGATCTCCAAATCGGTGATCTCCACGGCAAATTTCCTCCAATTAATACAGATGCCACAGCTCCACATAGGCCAAACTATTTCCAAGCTGCCACCACTCGACCTCCGGCTGCATTGCCAACTCGAACTCCACTGAACCGTCGGTTTGACCAAGTTGCACCGATTGTTGCCTCCACGAAACTGTGGCGCCCACAATCAAACCATTCACCTCCATTGACAGATCCGAGAGATCGGACCAAGGTCATCCTAGAAGCCACACCAGCCTGACCACGAACCAGATAGCAGTAAATGGACGCAATCTGATTTCCAGCGGTTATGGGAGATTGGGTCGATCAAATAAATGAATTAAAGAAGAAAAAGCAGATACACACAGGCGCAGCTCATTGAATGCCAAACTTTCCAAAACTATTCATGGGCATCGAGCGACGAGACATTTCGTAATAATATTAAAAGAAATAATAATAACCCACAAATAACAAATGCAAGCTAAGAACATAAGCAGGGGAGAAGCAATTGCAATTGCTCCACTCCAATCAAATTAGGTCGAGCGGCGCACTTCATTTATTAGTTCCCTCCACTGGATCGACCCCTCCGACCCCAAGATAAAATAGCAGCAACGCATTTCTGAGGTTTAGATCCTCACCAGGTCTCCTTCGTCAACAGGTGGCTCGGCGACCCTTCATTAAAATTGTGGAAACACTCGTCCACACTTCACCAAATAAAGATAGATCACACTACCACATTAAACTCCAATTGCCTCGATCTGCTCCACAGATCCACTGCTTCTGATCTGATCCTGCCTCCTTCACGGCTAGGTTGAAAGAAACTCCATGCCGTCGATGTAGAAGATGCCAAACAGATTATTTAAATCTGCCACGGTGAAACAATCTCGACTGTCAACCTCCAGTGCTTCGAGGTCTCACTTCAAAAGAAAACACCGATCTACAAAAGAACTGTTGTCGATCTCCTTGAAGGGCTGCCAAGATCTCTTCAAAGCAGAAGCAGCACTCAGCGCTCCAGAACACCGCCCAGCTCACCGGAACCCTGTTCGATGCTCGATGGACAAACTAAAAATTAAAAATTAAACAAAATATCCTCTTTTATTTCCCTGGCCTAGGAAGGGCCAAGGGCCCAGGCCCTCACGGGCTCTGACGCTCTGATACCAAGATAAAATATCACACACACTCAAATATGTTCTATATTAATTAATGAGGAAATTTACACACATATTTATACAAGCAATAGTCTCAAGATAGGAATTCTATCTTAGACGTACAGTAGTGTGGTTGAGAGATTCTCTCAACCACACACTAAACTAGGAGAAACTAAATTCCTATTATGTAGGAACAAACTCCTCAAATGGAGAATTACAACCATAGACAAGTAGGAATTAATTATTTCTAACTCAACAGTGCTTATGCATTAACATTCTCATTGCTTGAGGTTTCTTCAGTGTGCCAGTGAAACGTAGACGAGTCCTACGTGGAATTGGTATACTGCTAATTTAATTTCCATAGCGTTTTGAATTTGAATAGTGTGCATAGTGTTTAATGTTATTTCCATGTCTGTGAGTTTATCGGTTTGATTAGAAATTCTTGCAAATGATATTCATGGTGATAGCTTAAAGATCTAATTGTTAGATCATTGAACAATATCTTGTAAAATATTTGATCAATCATTAGATTTCAAAGCATCTCCGTAGACTCTATTTCCATCCATTTAAAATTCAGTGTACTTTTGATTTTCATGAATGCTTAGTGTGTTAGCTAGAAAGAGATTTTGTGCCTAACATCCTTATAAGAGGGTTGAAAACTCAGTCTAGCAATACACTATATCTTTAGGACAGTTAGATAAACTAGATGATCTTAGTGCTAAAGTGTGAGAGGAAACATATTTTAACCTCCTAGCCTGTCACAGTAAACACTTAGTTAGGTAGACGAGATCCTTTTTAGGTCTATAGACTTTAGACACGTGCCTCTAAGTTTACCTACCTTGGTTGATAATAAATCTAGTCTAATCTAGCACCCTAGATTGGCCACTACATTTTGGCGCCATTGCCGAGGAGGCACAGCTAGAGGACTTCTAAAAACAAAAAAATAAATAAATAAATAAATAAATAAACAAGGAAAAACATAGATTTAATTTTAATTCATCATTTTAGAAGTCATGTTTACTTATGCCTAGATCTAGAGATAATAAAGGTAGATTCATAAAAACCCCCCATCCAAAAACTAACCTACCATCAGGAGCAGACCCTTTAGGAAAAGTTGAACACACAACAACAGCTGAGGAAGTCACCATACAAAAATTAGAGGATAAACAGAAATCAGGGCAAAGACTCACACTCATCGAGAGACAAATTCTATTAGCACAAAAATCACAGAAGAAACATTTCCCTGAATCATCTATAAAAGGAGAAAGTAGCACAGTAACTCAACAATCTTTCCTTGAACTTCTCTTTGAAAAAGTGACACTGAACAAGAAATTAAATCAATAGAGGAACCTATCAAAATGGCTGAAGAAGGACATGGATCAGAAAGAGGACCACCAAATCAAGGTCAAGAGGAAGAGTCAACCTTTAAATTTTCTATCCAAGAACCAGAAGAGGATGATGAAATAAAAATGAAAAACATACCTCCATCTATGCTACCAAACTTTTATGGCATGGCTTCAGAAGACCCAGATTCATTCTTGTTTGAGTTTGACATTGTATGTCGAACATATGGTTACACAGATGATGCCCATAGGCTTAGAATCTTCCCAGCAACATTAAAAGCATCAGCATTAAGATGGTTCATGGGGCTTGGTGAACATGCAATCACTGATTGGGATGGCATGAGAAGAATATTCCTAAAGAAATACCAACCTTATTGTAGATCAAAAGATTCCAAAGATGATATCTTTAGGATGAACCAACAAGAGGATGAAACTTTAGAGGAGTACTTAGAGCGGTTTGTTTACAATTTACAAAAATCAAAACATAGAACCATGCCTCTTGATCTGATTCGAACAATATTTTTGAAGGGCATTCGAAAGGAATACTTAGATGATCTTAATTTGATGGGCAAAGGTAATATTTCCACTTTACCTTTTGAAGAAATTGATGAGTTATGTGAAAAGTATTCTAGGAGCAAAGCCAAAATTGGAAAAAGAACCATCTCATCCAAAGCCACAAAATCTACTTCAGCAAGTGTCACAAGAGCTGAAATAGGAAACCTGTTAGAGGAATTCAAAACAGATCTATTGAGTACCTTAGGAATTCAAATTGACACTCTCAAAGCTAAGAAAAGACAAGAAGAGGAAGATCAAATGATGGTTGTCTTTTGTCCAAAATTCCGGAAGAAACATGTCTTAAAAGACTGCCCATTAGAAAAAAATTAAGTTTGTGCCTTTTGTACTGAAAATCATGATATATTTCATTGCTCTAAAGTCAAGATTTTGCAGAATTGTAATGTGACAGCTAACACAGATATGGAAAATGTGTATTTCATGGGCACAAAGAGACCATGGCAGCCAAAACCTGCACCTCAAGGTATGTTCCCAAACCAGAATTTGCAATTTCCTGCACATGATCAGATGTATGCTCAGAATTTGTGGAATGTACCCATGCCATGGCAGCACCAAAATTACCCACAGCAACAATGGAGACCCTCTCAGCAATACTCTCAACAATATCAATCATATCCTCAACCATACCAACCATGTTCGCAGCCATACCAACAATATCATCAACCATATTCGCCATATCCTCAACCATATCAGCAATATCCTTAGCAGCAAGTCGTTTACCCACATCAACCTCAACCCACTCAACAAGAATTACCTGCTCCTCCACCAATAAATCCACCACAATTACAACTTCCATCTAACCCACAACCTCCTAGACCTACTCAAATCCCTGCTCAACCTGTACCAAATCCAAATAACAGAGCAGAGAGACCAGCTTACAATGTAGATGAGGGACCCTCATATCCCACATTACCCTTGCAAAATATCAATTTGAGGTCTGGTAAGATACTTCATAAAAAATCTCCAGCAGCTGATAAACAAGAAGAAAACGAAGAAAATGAAAATGAAACTCCAATTCAAAGGAACCAAAATGATGACATCAAAAATAAACAAATGCAACCATTGCATCCACCACCTTTTCCAGACAGATTGGTCCAAACAAAACTTCCCATGTCTATACCACAGTTTGATGTTTTAGATGAGCTAAAGAATGTCTATATAAAAATTCCACTACTACAAGCCATAAAAGATATTCCCATATATACTAAAGCCATCAAAGAACTGTGCCTTAAAAAGCCTACTAGGAAAAGAGTTGATCCACAAACCGTTCATGTTATTGGACATTTAGCTGGCCTTATGACAAACACCATTTCAATGGAAAAGTATGTTGATCCTGGTATTCCCAAAGTCACTACAATCATTAACAACATACATATTCCAAACACCTTAATTGACCTTGGGGCCGTAATAAATGTGATGACTCTTGAAACCATGAAAGCACTCCGGCTCACAAACTTGCAGCGCACAAAAATTGTTCTAGAACTCGCTGATTGGTCTAAAGTGATTCCTGAAGGGATTTTGGAGGACATAATTGTTTCACTGGACTCTTGGGAGTATCCAATGGACTTTTTAGTTCTTCAGCCAAAATCCAATTTAGGAGGACACCCTATCATCCTTGGTAGACCATGGTTAGCAACTGTTGATGCATTCATAGGATGTCGATCGGGTAATATGATCATTTCACGAGGAACTAAAAGAAAACAGCTCACTCTTTACCCATTAGCACAATCAGCAGCAGTAGCACACAATTTATGGCTTGACAATAAATACAATGACAAGGAAGAAGTTCAATCTGTTTTCAGCATCAACCAAATCTATGATTTTCAAGGACATAATAATGATGATCTGGTAGAATTGTTCCTTTCTCAACCTGATGTTTCTAAAGAATTGAGAAATGACCAATATCATGCTGCAAATGAACTTTTGGCACAAAATTTTCAGGAAACATGCACCATTCAATCTTTGCAAACAACATTTAAGAACATTTTTCCCATTCAATCTATCTCAAACACACAGAGCAAGACCATAGAGATTAGTCCAGGAAAAACTTTGAATATTGGCACTCACCTAGACTCATCTCAGGAGGAAAAATTGATTCAATTATTGAGAAAATACCGGAAAGCATTTGCTTGGGACTACAACGATATGCACGGAATTCACCCTGAAACATGCACTCACCATATTTATATGGATAGTAATATCAAACCAATGAGGCAACCGCAGAGACGAATGAATCCCATGCTTCAGGATATTGTTAGAGAGGAATTACAAAAACTGTTGAACGTCAATTGTATCTATCCTATCTCTGACAGTCAGTGGGTATCCCCATTGGTAGTAGTGCCCAAGAAAAATGGTAAGTGGCAGATTTGTGTTGATTACAGACAATTGAACAAAGCAACCCTCAAAGATTATTTCCCACTACCATTTATTGACCAAGTGCTAGACACATTAGATGGGAAATCATCATTCTCTTTTCTTGATGGTTTCAGTGGCTACAACCAGATCAGGATAGCCTTAGAGGACGAGGACAAAAACACTTTTACTTGTCCTTGGGGCACTTATGCTTATAATGTTTTACCATTTGGACTTTGCAATGCTCCAGCTACATTTCAGAGAGCTGTATTAGCTATTTTTTGCTAATTTAGTTCATGATTGTGTTGATGTTTACATGGATGATTTTTTAGTGTATGGTAATTCATTTGAGCATGCATTAGAGAATCTTGAAAAAGTTTTGAAGAGATGTATTGAAGCTAATCTGTCCCTGAGCAATGAAAAGTGTTTTATGATGTTAAATGAGGGGATAGTATTAGGCCACTATATTTCTTTTCAAGGCATTAAAGTTGATCCATCAAAACTCCAGATCATTGTCAATTTGCAAATTCCGAAGACTCAAAAAGAGGTAAGAAGTTTCCTTGGGTATGCAAGCTATTACAGAAGGTTTATTGAACATTTTAGTAAAATAGCTTCACCTCTGTTTAAACTTCTAGCAAAAGATACACCTTTCAACTGGAATGAGAATTGTCAGCAAGCATTTGAAACACTCAATGAAAAGTTATCAATCACACCAGTCTTAAAAGGACCTAACTGGAACCTACCATTTCACATCTTTACATATGCATCTGATACTGCAGTAGGTGCCTCACTAGGCCAAAAAGAGGATTCTTTTCATTATGCCATCTATTTCATTAGTAAAAATCTAACACCTGCAGAACTAAACTACATAGTCACAGAAAAAGAAATGCTTGCAATCATACATGCTGTGAATAAATTCCGACATTATATAACTGGTTATGAGGTTTTTGTACATACTGACCATTCTACCATTAAGTATTTAATGAATAAACCAGTAACTAATGGCGGAGTTACCAGATGGTTGTTATTATTACAGGAATTTAATATCACAGTGTTAGATAGACCAGGTAAAGAGAATCAGGTGGTAGGTTTTCTTTCTAGACTGCAAAATTCAGGTGAGGTTGTTCTGGTTGAAGATTCTTTTCCAGATGAAAATTTAGTTGCAATTTCAATAGTGAATCCTTGTTATGTTGACTTGGCCAACTATTTGTCCACAGGAAGAACACCTCCATATTTTACTCCAAAGGAAAAGAAGAGGCTAATCAAACAAAGTGCTCGATACTCATGGGTTAATGGAGATTTATTTTACACTGGTTATGATATGATTATTAGACGATGTGTAAGAAATGATGAAATAATTGATATTTTAAAATCTTGCCATGTTGAACTATGTGGTGGGCATTTTGCAGCTAAAAGAACAACATTCAAGATTCTTAGTCTTGGATACTACTGGCCATCTATTTTTAAGGATTCCAAGAAGTATGTGAAGAGTTGTGATAGCCGTCAAAGAATGGGTAGGCCAATAGCTACAGATGAAATGCCACTTCAGCCTCAAGTAAACTTAGAGCCATTTGAAAAATGGGCTCTCGATTTCATAGGACCCATCAATCCCACTTCGAAAGGTAAAAAGTACATCCTAATATGTAATGATTACGTAACAAAATGGGTTGAAGCCAAAGCACTAGTCTGAGAAACTGAACAAACAGTGGTAAACTTCCTTTTTGAAGAGATTTTTGTAAGGTATGGAGTACCAAGGGAGAAGGGAGATAGTGACTGATCAAGGTACTCAGTTTACTTAAAATCTAGTTAAAGACATCACAGAAAAATATCAAATCAAGCACAGAAAAAGTAGACCTTACCATCCACAGGCCAATGGCCAGGTGGAATCCACAAATACAACTTTGGAAGGAATTATCACTAAGACTGTAGCAATGAACAAAAATAATTGGGAAGAGAATCTCAAAGATGCACTATGGGCTTATAGAATCACGTGGAAGAACACTAGAGGATTTACACCATATCAATTGGTGTATGGCAAAGAGGTAATTCTTCCTATTGAATTTCAAATACACACTTATAAGATGGCTACAGATTTAGGAATTGATCTCAATGAAGCCCAACAAGAGAGGATTCAGCAATTGAACTAGCTAGATGAAATGAGGCAGCAAGCAGAGGAGACAACACTCCTAATGCAGAAACAAAGGAAGCAGTGGCATGATGCACACATCAAGAAGAAATAGTTTAAAGAAGGAGACTGGGCTTTACTCTTTGACTCTAAATTCAGAGATCATAAAGCCAAATTTACCACACATTGGATGGGCCCATACGAAATAGTTCAAGTTTATGATAATGGATCAGTCAAGCTTATTACCATTGATGGAGAAGGCCACCCCTTTCTTGTCAATGGCCATCGGTTGAAACTTTACCATAAGCCCATAAGCAAGGAATATTTTGTTCAAACTGTATCTCAGCAAAGGGAGGTAGAGATATTGCAGCCTTCAGCTGTGATATATACCTTAGTTCATTTCATTTCAATTAAAAAGAAAATTAAATACACACACACACATATATATATAATAATGGTTTAGATGTGAAAACCAGACCTTGGCACACTCTAACCTAGAATTCTTACTTGAAAACCAATTCTTTGGCTGGTAAGAATTCCTTGTTTTATTTGTTTCATGTTTGATTCATATATTCAATAATGACTTGCGGACAAGTGAAAGCTTTAGTGGGGGAGAAGCATCAGCACATTTTTGTCTTCCTTATCCCATCTCCTCATTGTAAATTTCCAAAGAGTTTGTTTCATCACTTCAGTATTTCAATAAAGAAGTTGTTTTTGTCTTTGTTCTAATCAGAGGGACCTGTTCAAAGTGTAAATGCAATGGGACCTGTTCAGAAGATTATGTTACCAACACTAATAGTAGAGGGACCTGTTCAACAAACATCAAAGGGACCTGTTAAAGACTGCTATCTCAAGCTACTTCAGCAAAGCTTCAACAAGGTTTCAACGGAATTTCAAAGGTTGCTTATCACTGAGGCTCCATCAACACCAAAGATCAAGAAAGCTGCACACACATAGTTCTTTTCCAGATTTCAAAGAAGTTGCACAAACATTCTCCAGATCTTAGAGGGACCTGTTGTATCCAAATTCATCTTAGAAGGGACATGTTATGGACAGTGAATATTAGTCATATCTGAACAATAAAGATCAGTCCTACCTATGCATGCCAACTCAACTCTTGATCAACCAATAAAGTGTAATGTATTGTTGTAATTTTTATTTTTAACATTTAAATTCTCGGATTGTTTTAGTGTTAAATGTGATGACTATGATTTCTTATGATCAATTTCAAAAACACCCCTATACCCATCACCCTTGTCATATTCCTAACTACTATCATTTCCCAACACACCCTAGCCTATCACCATACTCCTCCTATGATTTTTAAATCTTCTCCTACACAACCCTTCAAACCTTGTTATTAAATCCTTATTTTTGAATCGGCCATCCAACCTTATTATCGGTCCAACATTCTCCTAATCGGCCAAGTTATAACATGATCGTTCGACCCAAGTCGACTCATGCAAACAACTGTCCGTTATCATCACTCCAGCACTCCATATATGCTTACGACGTTCTCATGATGGTACTTATATAACCCAGTAAAACTACTCCTCTGTCTTTGTAATATGAATACGCTCTGTCATTATTATTATAGTGAATTGGTTCAAGTCGGTTGTTAAATTTCCATTTCATTCTCAGTTTGTAAAAAGGGCATTCCATACTAGTAATTCAAACACTGTGATTTCAAAGAAGGCCGAGAACAGCAGGTGCTACGAAGGGAGAGCATAGTAATTGGGCTCACGAGTTTCCACCTCCGCCATAATCCAAGGACATTCATCCGGCCGTGGCCTAAGCCATTGAAGAAGCTGACCCCGAGAACAGAGGGCGCTACTAGGTCGGTTGAGTGGAGCGAAAAAAAACAGAGGTAACAAATCTAGAGACCCTTGTTGAATTATTAAGCATAAATGAGAAGGGTTAGAACAAGAGTTTCTTTGTCAAAATGACTAATAGAGCAGAGCCTAATACATTTTATAGTTCCCAGTATCATGATGACTATATTACAATTTTAAGGGAAAAGAAATGGCTACCCTTCTTGGAGAAGTTTAATGGGAACAATGAAGAAGTAACTAAACAGTTTGCCTTTACATTTAATGGAGAGAAAGCATTGATAGGCAACTTCTCTTTTAGGATTTCAGAAGACACCATAGCACAATCCTTGGGGATCAGCCGAGAAGGAGAAAAATATTTCAAAACAAAACAATTCAAGGAAAAATCATGGACCCAATTCATGTCTAGGTCGAGGGTTTCATCTGTTAACTGGAAAAAGGGTGTCCCTAGGAGCTGGTTGATGCACCCATGGGATGAAATGGTGTATATTATTCAGAAATTTGTTACATGTGAGGGTCGTTACAACATAGTCTATTTATATCACATCAAACTCCTGTTGCACCTAAAAGGGCAATGCACCATCAGTTTACCTTACTTCCTCTTATAGAGCTTGACTAAGATGTCAAAAACTATTCAAAAGCAAAAGGGTAATGAAGATAAAAGTTTATGCCATTTTGCGTTAATTAAAATTCTAATTGAATTTGAATTGGAGAGAAGGGGAAAAGCATGCAAGGAATTTCTGGTTGCCAATCAAATCAAAGATGGAGAAGATGAACAGGAACAACAAGAGCACTCAGGATTTATGCTTGACATTGATGAGGAAATCCCTGTGTGCAAGACAAGCAATGTCCCTCCACCCAGCAGTAGTGTAAGGACGAGAAAGATGAGGCAAGAAGCTGCCCAGATAATTGAACAAGACAAGATTTTCACTACATATACAAGAAGATCAAGGAGAAGACAAAAGACCTAGACACAAGAAGATCAACCGGAGTCAAATTCACATGCACCGATGGACATTGAGAACAGTGCTCATTCACAGCCTAGACCGGAAGCCGAAATGGAAGTTGAGAGCAACAACAGACAAGGGAAAAAGTCACCACCTGCAAACAAGAAACAAAGGAGGTTAGAAAAACGAATTGAAAAGTTAAAAGAAGAACTGATGGAGGCCAACATGCTAGAGAAGGTCATCAAGAAAGAGAATGAAATGTTGAGAGCTCAGAGCAAGGAGACTCAGCAGAAAAATGAAAAGCTGAAGGAGCAAATCAAACAACTCGAGGCTGAACAAATCAACATTTGCAAGTGGGCAACCAAATGGTATACTCAAAAGAAAGCTCTCAAAGAGAAATACAAGAATTTGAAACATAAGCTCCACGTTCAGAAGAATGCCCAAGCTCAGAAGAATATAGATGCATTGTTACAAGCAGCAGAGGCACAGGCAGGAACAGAGTATAAAGGAAGTACATCGGGATTAGCATGAGGACATGCTAAATTATTGAGCTTGGGGGTGTAGAAATTTTGAATAATTTAACACATATTCACAGAGATTATCCTGATCATACAATTATAAGCGGAACATGTATAATACATAATCTCCTCTACGTTGATCATCAATTTACAGAAGCAGAAACATTCACAGGCACACATAGAAGCATCAATCAAACTCATAAACACAGTATGTATCCCGGGGAAAGAATCTCGATAAAAACCCCAACTATCTGTATATTATATTGATTGAATCATGTAACAATACACAGCATAATACTTCTCACAAGTATTTCCACCTGTTACACACAATACAGCTCAGATCTGATCTCCAAATCTATTCCACTGCTTGCCTGCCTCCACTGCTCAATACCTGCTCAAGAACTGATGAGAATAGCTTCCCAAACTCGTTTTTCACCTGCAAAATAGTCACTCACTCTTTGTGGACGTGAGAAAAGGCTAAAATGTGGGCCAAATACGTGAGAAAACTCATTGGCATACTCAATCCCTTGATTGTGCAAGATCTGATGCACAACTATAGTCACAACTGATAGCAATCTGATTCTCTACCACTTGTCCCTGTTGAACTGAACATGCACTGACATGCAACTGAGTTAACTGATGTATTGTTTAGTTGTATTATGAGTTAATAATTAGTTTAACAACTCATCATTAGTCTATCTGCAGTTAGACTAACTACAACTAGTTTAACTAAGTCAAACTGAACACAACTCCATCAACTGTACCTCCAGTCCACTAAACTCAACTGACTTGAGTTCTAACTGAAGTCCTGCATGCAAATATTAGTCATCCCATAGGTAACCACGTATTTCCTTGTGGGATCTACATGTACCACATCCGTAGCTCATTCTGAAGTGCTCCAAGAGAATAAGATCAAGTTTATAGTCCAAATATTATTATGAGACAATAATATTTGACTTTTCTATTTTTGACAGCCAGTCTAAAAATAGACTTTGATCACTCACACTGTGATCATTCATATTTTGATCAAAAATAGAAGTCCATCTATTTTTCCCAACTTGACCAATCATCCATAAACAGCAACCTACAATCCATAGACATGATCCATATGTCTAAAAATAGACATAGTCTAAAAATAGACTTGCGCCAAAAATAGCCTGCGGGCCCACTTAGTGAAGGCGAATCTTTTCACTAAGCTCCATCATCTTGTTGTATTCTCAACAAGCATTTCTTGTTGCACACTTTTCAACAGGGGGAGATGTTGGTACCATTTCATTGCCATCCTTTTCTTCTAGAAACACCATCATTTGTCTATCTTTTTCTTCCATAAACCCTCATATCCATCGAAATTGATTAATCAATAGCATTATAGTTGTTAGTTTACATTAAAATTAATTTGTGAACTTTTATGTTAAAAATTAGGAATTTTCAACAAAAAGATTACAGGATGTCATAACTTCCTGTAAATGGTTTATGATGTGGCACGTGGCATGACAGGCAAGTCAAAGCAATGGATAGGAATGTGATCTGGAATGTACATGCATGGTGAAAAATTGATTCAACAGCAAACCTAACGCTCATGGATATGCGTTCAATGCTGGTCAAACCCAACCCTTTTGGTCGCAAAGGCAGCAAAAAGCCATGGTTTCCGAAATTGATTTCGTTTTTCTTTTGGAAATCGGTTTAGATTAGAAAGGACAAAAATCACTCTTTTGTAAAAGCAGAAACATCTGCTTAATGTATGTACATTCGATTTAGATAGGAGACAAGCAGATAAAGAATGCGTATTGTATTGTTTCAAAAAACGATTATTATCTTTGTGTATTATTCCAGAACGCTACTTTTGTATGTGATTTCAATCTTTAGAACTTAATTACAGTCACCATTTTACTCCAATAGTGCTTATGCATTAAGATTCTCGTTGCTTGAAGTTTCTTCAGTGTGCCAGTGAAACGTGGACGGGCCCTACGTGGAATTGGTATACTGTTAATTTCATTTCCATAGCGTTTTGAATTTGAATAGTGTGCATAGTGTTTAATGTTATTTCCATGTCTGTGAGTTTATCGATTTGATTAGAAATTCTTGCAAATGATATTCATGGTGATAGCTTAAATATCTGATTGTTAGATCATTAAACAATATATTGTAAAAGATTTGATCGATCATTAGATTTCAAAGCATCTCCGTAGACTCTGTTTCCATGCTTTTAAAATTTAGTGTGCTTTTGATTTTCATGAATGCTTAGTGTGTTAGCTAGAAAAAGCTTTTGTGCATAACATCCTTGTAAGAGGGTTGAAAACTCAGTCTATTAATACGATGTATCTTTAGGACAGTTAGATAAACTAGATGATCTGAGTGGTAAAGTGTGAGAGGAAACATATTTTAACCTCTTGTAAAGGAGTGTTGTAGCCTGTCACAGTAAACACTTAGTTAGGTAGACGAGATCCTTTTTAGGTCTATAGACTTTAAACACGTGCCTCTAAGTTTATCTACCTTGGTTGATAATAAATCTAGTCTAATCTAGCACCCTAGATTGGCCACTACATGGACATGTGTCATAAGAACACGAGTTATGGCTTTTTGGGCATGTGGTATTAGTAAACCATGGTATTATCCTATGGCATTGTATCAAAACCCATTTACAGGTTAAGAATTTCCATCAGAAAGGAGAGGTGAATTTCCATGGTCAAGGATCTTGTTACATGTTTTTCTTAAATGTATATATGTTTAAATCATGTATTAATTCCTTATATAATGTAACATGCCTAGTAAATAGTGCATTTACTTTTTTTTTTACTTTAGCATATGACTCGGTAAATTGTGAACTCATCAAATT
Organism: Pinus tabuliformis; assembly: GCA_031772625.1. Lineage (NCBI taxonomy): Eukaryota > Viridiplantae > Streptophyta > Pinopsida > Pinales > Pinaceae > Pinus > Pinus tabuliformis. The sequence goes on along the minus strand of CM062804.1, from coordinate 770,073,226 downwards.
CCACTTGAAAAACTTTGGATGACCCAAGTTATTTTAATTTCTATTTCTATTTTTTTTTTTTAAGTTGAGTAAGTTAGGGAATTATGGGAAAAGGATTCCAAGAAGAGAAATATTTAATCCATTTACCTCTACCTCCTCCATCAAGGAAAAAACACCTTGATGAGTGAGGAAAATAGGGAGAGAGGAAACATAGGAGAAAACAAAAGAGGGAAACCTTGGGAAGAATTCTGCCAAGGTCAACACGATGATATTGAGGGTATTATTGAGCTAAATCTAGTGGAAGCCCATTACAACTGAAAGATCTAGGATGGACGCGGAGTCTTAATGCCAAGATTTTGATTGTTTCTATCAACTACTTTGGAATTAAGAAATCTCGGGGGAAGACTTGGACTTAATTTCCAAGTCTTGTTGGGTGGGTGGAGGAGTCCTTTCCAAGATAATTCTTAACTGAACAGAATATTGCAGATAAGTGTCATTTAAGTGTTGTTGAATGAATACTTATGAATAATGGGTATTATTAATTTATGTAGTATTTGTATAACTATGGCCAGTTTAGTAGGCTAATGGTTTCTGTATGTGTAAGAAAATTTTGTTGGAAACTGTAATTGTTATTACTTTGTTAGGCAATGGTTGTTGTTCTTATTAAGTTATAAAGAAGGAAGAAATTTTTTCTTGAATCGTGCGTATATGAATGACTAAATAAAGGTGTCCTATCAACACAGTAGAAATAAGTATAACAAAGAACCTAATCAAGAGAATGATGATTTCATAATGAAATTGAAGAAATTCGTAAACAATATCATATATATCTTGGATGAGGACCTGGTTAAATCCTAACCAAACAATTAAAGGCTCATCCAAGGGTATTCCAACGTCCATGAGCATTACAACTCAGTACCGCATGGGCAGGAAGTAGGTCCTTAGCCAGGTCCCACTAACCCACCAGGTACTATAAAGTATGGTGGTAGGAAAAAGAAATAAAATACATACATATAGAAGATGTAATAAAGTCGTGCTGACAACATATATTTAAACATATTAAATCAAATTCCTAATATTAAGTGTAAAGAAACCCGGGACAAGATAATGTGTAGCACGCATAAATATAGTTACGAATGAATCGCTAACCTAATAGTACAAAAGACAAAGGGTCGTAACCTCACAATATGATATCTATACATTTCATAAGAATCAAATGAATGACCATCATCAGTATTAAAAAGGAAATTACATGCAAACCTAGAAACGAGGACACCCCAGTCATTTGCATGAAGGTGTAATGATAGTCCAACCTGAAGAGAAACAATATCCATATATAAATACTCCATGACATAATTGTGTACACAATTCAAGAGGGGTTTCGAGGGTATATTTTTAACTAATAATAGAAACGACACTAATAAAGGTATCTCCAATTCCTCTTTCCTATGAAATATAAAGCCCTAGTTAGCACAAAATCACTAAGACCCATGGCTTGCACCTAGTATAGTGTGCCATCTTCTAGAAAATTGTTGTGCTGAGGTAGAGAAGAGGGTATGACACCTGGAGAGATAAAAGGTAGTGTATGAGCCATTTGTAGGTTTTGCATGAGAGGAAACATCTAGACTGTCATAGTCTTACCTGTGAAAATCCAAAACCCAATTTGTTAGCAAAATTCGATGCAAAGGAAAAAAACTATTTTCGGAGAAAATAAACAAAGGGATAAGGGCTATACCTATCAAAGTTAGGAAAACCTCCATTGAATCACTGGAACATGGTAAAAACCTATATTAGTTAATCTGTGGCTACTAGAAATAAAAATAAAACCTCATGACCTAGTGAATGGCTATGAATACTTGGTTGTAGGTCACATAGCGCATGGAACCACCAATAGTTGCAGCTAGAACCTCGTTGTCACCTAGATAGGAAAAACTAGAGGAGTTAAGAGCATAGTGTAGCAGAGTGGTCAAACATAAACCCAAATTAAAGATGAAAGTTGAATTATGGCTGATGCACTGATCAGAGCATCAAGTATTTTAGCCAAAACATCAAATTTGGTTGGAAAGCTCGAAATCCCTCCAAGTAATGGTAGAATGGTGGACTAAGCCATCTATGGAAGCAATTTCATTACATTAACTGCTTGGAGCTAATCTTCGTTGTAGTATTAACCCTATTAGAATCGGAGGGTGGTTTCAAGGGCCAAGTTTCCAAGGGATTGGAAAAGCCATCTTTCAAGAAAGTTTTATGGATGTAGATCCCAAATTCAAAAACCACGGATTAATAAAACAATAAGGTCTAGCAGATATGCCTAGAGGAAACCTTGAACTCTTCTAGAAACATGTGCCAGTGTTTGGATAATTAATTGTTGGAATAAAACATGTCAAGTACCATTGATAAGCTATCTGAAGGTCTATTGGGTAACCTTTATGCTTGTCGATTGAATTGAAATACTTAATTTGTGTTTTTTTATTATTATTACTATTTATGTAAGCAAGATGGTAATGCATGTGACAAGTGGTATCCAACCAGGTTGCAAAATTTTGTCCTACTAGGAAAATGAATAACATATGTAAATGTATTCTCACATAGGAACAACCATGAGGACAAGAGTGAGAAGTATACAACCAATAAGGCCATCTGTGGAATTAGGTTCTATACCAGTTTCAGGAGCTAATCCTGAAGTTTGGGTCCAACTGGGAGAGGAACAACCAAACCCTACTGTAAGGCTGCTAGAGACCGTTCAACAATTGAAAAACATTATGGCTCATCTACGAGTCAACAATGAGAGGTTGATGAGAACCAAGAGTGAATTTTAAAAATCATTTCCAACTGAAAGAATCATAGAAACTTTGGACCGAGTTCTGGAAACAAGGAAAGAGATGAGGGGCAAGAGCAAAGAGACAATAATTTGCATGTATAAAGTCACACTCAAAGAAAGGAAGGGGAAGGGTGAATAAAGTGAATAATCCAATAGTGTTTATGATCACAAGAAGAATAAGAAGGAAAAGACATAATTAAAATGAGAATTTAAGAAAATTAAACCCTTAATCTTTGATGGAGGATTTGCGGAAGCCTGGCTAATTAACATGAAAAAATACTTCTATATTTATGAATATAATGATAATTTGAAAGGTATGCTAGCAATCTATCAACTTCAAGGAAAATCCACATTATGGTGGGAAGAGATCAAAATTATTCATGTAATTGATGAGAAAGGAGTGATGTGGGGAGAATTTAAAAAATAATTTAAGGAAAAATATCTCACGAAGTGCTTCTATGATGATAAGGAAAAATAATTCCATGACCTTCGGTTGGGACAACTCTAAAAGGATGAGTTTGTGACTAAGTTCACTTCCTTATTGAGATATGTACTTTACATAAGCTTTGAAAAGGCAAAAGTGCAACGTTTTATGAGTAGTTTACCTATGCTCATGAAGGAGCGCTTGGAATTTGATAACCCAAAAATTATGGATGAGGCTATTCGGAAGAATCAGATCTGTTATCATTAGATGAAACAAAAGGGTGAAGGTAGTAAGAGTTGGATTAGTAAAAAGGGGTAGAAAAATCCTTTTGGTGAAAAAAACCCAAGGAATGTAAACATCATAAACTTGCACAAAGGCTAGTATAAGAGGCCCTTCGGAAGGAATAAGAAAAAATTTAAATCAAAGGATGAGCCTAAACAAACTGAAGCCTCCAGCAAACTAGATATGGTACAAATTTAGAGACCTTCCTTGCAGTGTTGGGGTTGTGGGGAGCTCCATTACTACAAAAACTACCCACACCATCCTTGAACCGAGCAAGCTGTGAATATCGATGAAGCTTCAATAGTGGGTGAGGTAGTACAAAACATACCTAATATTAGCGTTGTAACAACCTTGGTGAAAATTCCATGTAAAAATATATATATGGCCATAGTGATGGGACATGCAATCCAATATGAATGGTGGGGGAAACATCCTAGAGGGTGTTGATTCGATTTATTATGGCTAAGGAATTTGGCAAAGGCAATGGATAACACTTTGGAAAGGCATGAGGTGTTAATTGGCATTTTATTTATAAGAATAATGGAAATTATGAGAAAATGAAAGTGAAAGGCCACAGGTTGCCTGTGAGGAGGAAAATGAAGTAAAATAATGGAAAATGAAGAAAATAGAGCACTCGTTAATAAGAAGGCTTCTGAGGATCGATGGGCAAGACTTGGTCAATTCAGTTTTAGAGCTCTTTCATTATTCTCTCTCTCTCTCTCATACTCCTTGATACTTAGAGTTTTCATGGAGCACTCATGGAAGGTGTGCCATACTTGGATTTTTAGAGCAAGGAGGTAAAGGAAGAGTAGGAAAGTGCAAGAGGGCATCGATATCAATAGTTGCAATGATTTTTTCTTGCAGGTATCGAGTTGCATGTATGTTTTCCTCACTAGTTTTGGCATGCATGCGGTTTCTTGGTCATGATCTATCATTGGCTTGGAGGATGGCGAAGAGTGAAAGTGGATTGCCTAGCCTTGACATTTCCTGGATAGCCCTTGAGATTGTGGGTTTGTTTACTTATTGTGTTTTTTCTTAGTTCTCATGTTTCCTTAGCTTGGGTTGAGTTATTAGTCCCATAGCCTTGGTTGGACAAACGCTCTAGGCCCCTGGAATAGCTTGGGTTGATTTACTAGTCCCGTAGCCTTGGTTGGATAAACTCTGTAGAGCCCTCGAACAGCTTGGGTGGAGTTAGTAGTCCCATATCTTGGGTTGGAAAAACGCTCTGGAGCCCTTGGTGGGTTGAGTTACTAGTCTTGTAGCCTTGGTTTGACAAATGCTCTGGAGGTCGGTAAAAGTTGTGGGTTGAGTTACTAGTCCTGGAGCCTTGGTTTGACAAATGCTCTAGAGCCCGATAAAGTTGTGGTTTGAGTTACTAGTCTCGTAGTCAAGTTGGACAAACACTCTAGAGCCCTGGAAGGCTGGGATAAAGACTGATCTAATGTTGGTTTTGTGATGTCCAACTATGAGGTGAAATCATTGTTTTATGAGTGAGGTGGATGGCCTCTGGAAGCCCTAGATGCATTTTTAATGATGTGTTATATGAGATCCAACATTCATGCTTGGAATATGGCATAGGGGTGAATGGACGAAGTGAGATTTGGCTCAGCCATTTTATGGTTAGGTGGAAAGTGGTAGTCCCATCTCCAGTTGGTTTATTGCATTCGTTTATGAGAAATTTAGTCCCTTGATTTTGATGTGAAAATGTACTGATGTATATATGGACTTTGGTGGTTGATATGTTCATTGTATTTCTATTCCTATTATGTTGGTTATATGTACATTTTGTGACAAAAACTATCTATGGCTATTAGCATGTTTCTACTTGTACATGAATGGATAATGTTTATATGACCTAATAGATGATAATGCAACAAATGGCATGAGGGAATAATTGTTAATAGCGATTCTTAGATAAGTAGGAGATCCCTACACTTAATTATATTGTTTACACCTATAGGTTACATGTCGATGATATGTTTGATGAAATTCATGTCATGGCTAGTATGGGTCTAGTTAAGGTCTTGCTCAGTTTATTACTTTTGCTTCATTGTTTTCCTATACTTTTCTTGATTTCAAGCTATCATTCCATTCTTGGCAATGGCATCAGCTCTCGGCCTGAAAAGGTGGCTTAAATCCATGGATCACTGGCACGAAAATCACAAGATTGGTCCAGAGTTGATGGCATGCAAGCCTATGAGAGTGACTTTGGGTTTTTGGTCGCTACCTTTTCCATAGCATGAGAGTCACTATGGCCTAAGAGGTCTAGAACAATAGTGAGACCCAGGGACAAGCTATCACAGTCATTGACTTGTCTCCTGAGGGTTTTGCTGATGAGTTTGGATGACTGTACGTTATGTTCCATCGATTCCACTTCCTTAAGGTCACATAAGAGGTTGAATCTGATCATAGTAGCCTCTCGTCGCATGTTTACCACGGTTGGTCAGTTGCTTGGGTAGATGTGGGAGGAGGGTGTTCTAGAATGGTATCAGAGCATGGCTGCGCTCTCCTTGGGTTGTGTGTTGATCATGCTTTCATGTTGGTTGCATATATGTTCCTTATTCATGTAGTCCAAGTTCTTGTTTCTTTTGCATGGTGTTGATCATGGTTGTAGTGATGTCTCCTGTGAAGGTTGAATGTGTTGTAGTGGAGTATGTATTCATGTGTGAATGCTTGATTATGCAGTTGTCATGCATGTATGGTCTTGGTTATAGTTATGCATTAATAGTAGGTCAAACATGCCTTGTGAAGTCATGGTATGCAATTTAGGTCATCAGGGTGCTATTGGTTGTTATGATGCTAATGTGTTGGCAAAGATAGAGTAGGAGATGCAGATCATCATAATGAGGATTCAACATTAAACTTTGTGTAAGAACAGATTGTCATATAGGTATTGTATGTTTGGCATGCAAGTATGTAAGTTAACGATTGTTATATGCATTAGGGTTATATACATTAGGTTTATGTACGTCTTTAGATGTTATGGTTTCACTCATGATAGATATTAGTTGATTAGTGTAGTTATATGCACATTTGTTAGATAATCATGAATGATAGTAACTTGTGGTTTTATGCATTGCTATTTTTGTTTATGTTAGATAACTTGATGATTATGTTATATGATGTGTTGTTGATAAGTATGTTATAGGTTAACTTGTTGTTGATATAGGATGGTTAGCTTGACGATTAGGTTTTATGTTGTTGATGAGCAAGATATATAGCCTATTGTTGTTATGTGCTATTAACTTGATGATTAGGGTTATTTCATTGAAATCTTGATGTTGTAATTTGGATTGGTCATATGCGTGATTATTATGTTCATTGCATTGAATATCTTGATGTTATATGTATTGTGTTAACCTCGTTTGACCTATGCAGACGGTTATGGTTGCAATATTTAGGTATGAGCCGACATATTTGTGAGATGGTGTCATACCAATCTAGATTGATTGTGCATATGTGGTTGTTATGCATGAATGACAAATGCCTATGAGCTTATGACATGAACATCTTAGTTAGTTACTCTTATGGATATGATGATTTATGTTTGAGTTGATATGTTGTGAAGTTGTATCGGGCTAAACTAGTTTTATTGTGTAGACAAGATAACTTCCACTGATATAAATCAAGGTATGCGTTTTCTTATGTGATATATTTGGTTCTTGGTTGTTTGATTATGACATCTATTCAGAGTTTGAGTGTTTGGTGCCTAGTGATTATATTTAACATTGTATGTTTGCAAGTTGGTTGAATGTTTGACGAATTTCATAATACGAGGATGTGTTCCAATGATATTGTTTTATGATGTTTGTACTAATACATATCTGTTGAGATAGTTGATATGTACTTGAGTGTAGTAGGTGATAGTTGTAGCATTATGTCTAATGAATATGAGTTTACTATCGATTATGACATGATTGTTTGTAAAAGATGATTTCAAATTGATAGATATGATTATCTTGATATTTGGAACATGTGGTTGACATATGTGAGTAGTTGTAGGAAACATACTTGGTATTAGTGTGATGAGGTAAGAATTGTGGTGTTTACATAACTAATAGTTGGGTGACGTGACACTATATAGTAAGACTTAGTTGCAACAGGGTAAAGGTAAAAGAAAGGAATCAGGTAAGAATTCCTTTGGCTATGTTTGGAAACCTTAATTCCAAACGAACGAGTGCTTTACATACATGGAGTCTTCTTAACCTTGATTTTGTTTGAAATTATGTGGATATGTGCTAGATTCATGAAAATACACTTGACATGTATATTAGCTAGCATTTAGTTATAGGTGGATCTATCAAAGGATTGGAGTCCCTTCATAGATGGCGTGGATGTGTTCAGTCGCAAGAAACATGCTTGGCATAACCAGATGATGTAACTAGTGTATTGTCATGTTTATTTATGCACTAAAATTTATTTGTTAATGACAGCATGATGCAGGGAGTTGCATGGCAACAGAGGTTGCCATGAAATCTTGAAGAAGACTCAGGTTTATCTTTCCTTGGGAACCATGGGGATCGAGTCATGATGTCTGTTGATTTCTTTTTGTATTTTGGTGAATTCTCGTGCTTGATTTGTGGTTTTTTTGCATCTTTTGCTTTTTTGTGATTTTCTTGAACTTGATTTGCAATTTGGTTTGCATCTAGTGCATTATCATGCCACTTTGGTTGTGGTGTCAGATTTTTGTTATTGGTTTTCATGGTTTTCTTCTTGGTTGTTTCTTGTCTTTCCTTTTATGCTTTGAGTCTTAGGAATTGGTTGGGAAAGAGGAAAGTTAATGGAGCTTGGGGAGAGTTGTATGTACCCGATAGGTAATGTAAGACACAGATGAAGCTCAGTGCATGAGTAATTGTAGCGGAAGGTAAGACTATGACAGTCGGTTGGACTGGTTGGGTCCATTGTGGTAAATGGATGATAGCAATACATACATGAGAAAGATAACCAAAAAGGTAAAGTAAATGGATTTGAGGCATCATATGCCTTGGCTATGTTGGGAATTGTTGTTTTCAATATTGCACATGTGTTGCATGAATAAAGGAATTTCTTTTAACCTTGACCTTATGATGTATAGTAATAATGTTGTGATCATGATTATGTTGATGTTTATATGTATACATGTATGTACATATGTATATCACTGTCTGACAGGACCGTGATTGTTTTATGCTAATATTTATGTATATGTATCTACGTATGTATGTCACTGTCTGATAGGGTCATCAGGAATAATTCTTGTGGAGGAATGATTGCTTACATAGGAAAATGACATGAAGAGGTTCTTGGTCTATGAGGAATCAAGTGGGAAGAGTAGTCATGATAAACATATGAGGTCAGTATCATGTGAATATGAATTTATATTGTATTCTTGTCTTATGCCTATGCTTATGTTATGGACATGTTATACCGAGGGATACATTAACAAAGTGAAATCAGTGTGGTCTATGGCATGCTGGGACAAGCATGGATAAGACACTGGAAGCAAGGTTGCTTGGTAAAGAGTCAGTGTGGTTTTCGATGTGTGGTACGACTGTGGTGCATATGTTGTATATGTTGAACTTGTTTCACTTGTAATGTTGTGTGCATGTGGTGTGGTGTATATTTAGTGTGTTTACATGTTGATTATGTAACATTATGTACATGGTGTATTACAGATAGTGTTGTATGAATGTTGGATATGCAGTGCTATGTACATGTGGTGTTGCGTGCATGTTGTGTTATCACTCAGATTTTCCCTTAGAAGTTATCAAAAGAAGAGACACTCCGAGTTAACCACAAACCAATATTTTAAGTACAGAATCTAGCTAATTTGTACTTAGAGAGGGCTCTCTCTTTATAATTTAGCTTTGTTTTGTGAGATATTAGGCTAGCTATGAATGCTTTGAAATGATTTTTGGTTGGGTGGTGGAATTCTGGGAACAGATGGATAGAACAAGGCCTTCAAGCCATTGGGCTATGGATTCAATTGAATACTAGCTTAACTGGATCAGATCACTTACTAAAGGGAAAACTCATAGGGCAACATAGTAAAACAAAAGGGAAATGTCAAGTTCAGGTGGATGAGATGGTGTTAACTAGGGAGAAAGGGCAATAAAGAATCCTTTAGCCGGGTTCAAGATGAGGACCAGAAGAGGCCTATCAACAAAGGGCAATTAAGAATTCTTTGTTCAATTGAGCCAACGGGATAAACTATGAAGCAAGGGAGCATTCAAGAATTCCCTAACTATGATAGTCTAGAAGAAAACATTAAGAAATATAAACCTATTAAAACATATTGTAGAAAAACAAATTATGAGATATCATTATTTTGTTTATCATTTAGATTTCGTGAAAACATATATGATTATTAGTAAACAGAGGAAAAACAATAATAAACAAGAGATATAGAATACTTATTTGATTTCTGTTTGGCACAAGTATCCCGTGAACAGTCTTTACTTTATTCCTTGATCCAGCAAGCCATACAAATCTTGGTATAATCGCACTTCAATTCCAGAATAAAATGTCTATAGAAATGCCTTTCAATCCACCCAAAATACTTCAAATGAAGAAGTATTTATACTAATTGTAAACTGAAATATCTTGAAAAATTATCAAGATTAGTTTCACAAATATCTCCAATTGTTTACATTAATAGAACTTAAATAAAGGACATTAAAAACTAATGAATCTATTTGGCACTATTTCTATGGATTTATGGTGAAAAATAAGAGAAAGTAGAATCTGGTAGCAACTCTTAGTTGATGATGAGGCATCCCATCACTAACTGCATCCTTCCTTTATGCATTCTGCCCCAGAAATTCTGCAAACTTAGGGTCCCATTATACGCTTGTATATCTCAATCTGAGATAGATATGTAAAAAGTGAAAGAGGTTATTTTATATAAGTATGTTATTGAGATAAAACTCTCTCTCAGTTTCCCAAAATTCATCTCCATATGTTCACAATATTCTCCACAAAAAGATGTCAAAAGAAGGACTTTGCACAAACTAAAAAATAGGCTGTGAAGGCATGCACTTATCTCCCTTTTGGTAATACCTGTGTAAAAGGTGAGATAGGTTTTTGTAGACTAGCCTGTTAAGAACAAACACCTCCTCCAGTTTCTCGAAATACTTCTTGGATTGGCCACAAAAGTTTCTGCAAAACTATGACTTCAACAGGAAATTTCTGAAGAATGTACCATTTATGCTTTGATTTCATCTTTTAGCCTTAAATTCCTTTAAACTATTTTTAACTTTTACTTTGGATAAACTTCATTGTAGGTGGTGAAAGTGTTTTCATCTCTGTTTAACCCTTACTACATCCAAGTTTACTTTTACTATTTTATTGTTTACTGTTTACTGTTTACCACTCTGTCTTTTCATCTGTCTTCACTTTGACATGAATTTGTATGCTATTCTTTGTAATTGTCTTCCCTATTGTTTATCTTCATCCTAGCTGATTTACTTGACTTGGTGTTCAATCTGATACTCTTTAACCCTAATACACTTTGACTGTTCTTTACTATGTCCTTTTACCTTCATTGTATATTTTAGGTTTTTTACTGTCTATTTCAACAATAAATCATTTAATTTCATGTTTCCTTTGCTTGTCTTTTTACTGTATGTTTTCTCTTCCATTTATTTTTGAATAGATTTGATAACAATCTTGGAGTAAACAGGTCTTATGAGTAGTATTAAGACTGTTTATCCAAGGCTGTGGTCTTCTGATCACCTGTAGAACAAAACAAATTGTTAAGAAAGCATTGGCTTGCAGGGAGGTCAAAAAGGTTTCATTTGAGCTTGAAAGGTTTGTGGAGTGAGTCCAGAATGCTTTTCGGGAGATAAACCATGCTCGAATCGGTTAATAGAGGCTTCAAGTGGCACAGATGGGTTACATAGGGTTTTTCTGCACAATCAGGTGAAAACGAGCAAAAATGGGGTTTTTATGTTTAAGCGGGTAAACAATTGATATTGGCGGGTAAGCTTTCAATGAACAGTGGACAATTTGTCATATATGAAGAGGCAGTAAGTAGGACCCATCGCACTACTTATGGGAGGTTAGTGGTTTTGGCAGAGGGTCGTGTGATGCCATAGATCAAGTGACACGTAGCACTGGCGAAAAGTCAAAACTGCTCGCATCGCGCGGTTAACGTTTGGCCCTGTCACACGGAATGAGTCGATCTTGCGGACAAGATAGACCTTCCTAGAATCTAAAGAGATCTAGTGACAAGAAAGCCAATCAAAAACTATCTTTCTCTAAATATGCATTTATAAACAAAGGCAAACAAGTGTTTTAGGCCTACCTTGGGTCCAATGCAAGTTTGTGGAAGCCTCACTCCTTTGATCCAAGTGAGCTCCCTTGTTGCGAATCTACAAACACAAACAAGCAAACAAATTAAATAGCACCTGAAAAGCCAATATCATAAAACATATTTAACATGAAGGTCAAGGAATTCATGAAACAAATGACATAAGACAATTTGTTGAGAAAAATGAATTTGATTGTATTAATTCAAATCAAAGAAGAACTTTACAACCTGTGCCTTGACGTTGTACAAGCTCCTCCCAGGGTCCAACAAGAAGTCTCCTCTACTTTGACAAGTTTCACTCTCTTCCCAATGAAGCCAAAAAGGTATGTGATCTCTCCTCTCAAGCTTAACTAGGAAGTCTCAATTCCACCAGCATTTACCCTCAAAAATGTCCAGCTTCTAACCTCCCTAGCAACCAGCCCAATGCCTGAATTTATAGTGCAATGGAGGGAATTTACTAGGTCCTCCTTCAAAGGGATAAAGCCCTGCTTGAAAGGGATAGCTCCTCTCATCAAGGGATTAGCTCCTTCTCTTTTGGGATGCATGAACCACCTAAGAGCGACCAATCCACGTCAAAATTCCTTCCAGAATCATCTAGAATTAACCCAAAGTGAGTTTTTTAGAATAAACTTGCGCCTTTTTGACTTTCACAGGGGTCCGCCCCACTCCTTTACAGACAGAGCGGGCAGGTCCGCAGTTTTTGTAAACAGGAGGTGCGGGACCGCAGGCAACAGTGAGAGAAAGTGCAGAACTAGAGCTTTGTTGATTTTCAATGTCTTTCTCTCATTTTCAAAGCTTGACTTGAAGAGCTGAGGTCTAAGACTTGCTTAGGAGGACAGTACAAGTGATGATAGACCCATACTGACTACAAATAATCATGGTGACGATACTTTTGTGTAATAGATTGCCCCCTAAAGTGCGAAGTCTGTAGTAAGTGAGGATTTCATTTATCATTTAGGAAGAGTGAAGTACTTTATCTTTTCGAGGATCATCTTGTGGAGAGTCCGGTTGGAACCTGTAAAAAAATTCAATGCAAGATATATATATATATATATATATATATATATATATATATATATATATATATATATATATATATATATATATGAGATCATATCATCGCTGAGGTAGGCATTCCCATACTCAGATCAAAACTAACATAGAAAACTAACTACTGCTCTGATACAGGAATGATCTTGTAATACATCACAAGTATAGACTCATGTGGACACAGTATGGACGCAGCGATCTGTTTATGAATAGTCCATCATATAATGAATACAAAATTCCTCGTAGCCTGGATTGCGGAAACTAGATCCAGGGTCTTCATTTCTACTTCTCGAAACAGTATGATTCTATCCATGCGAATGAATGTGTTGATGTTGAACATGGTAGAAACCACTTGATTACCAGTCAATGATGTGAACTGTTAACAAGTGTGAGAGAAACCACCAGTGATGTCAATGGCTCTCAAAGTACCCAGTACAATCCATGAGATGTGAATAAATGTGTTGATGTCAAACATGTCATGGAATCCTTTGATCGAAGGTCAATGATGCAACCTGTCATCAAAGGCAAGAAACCTGCCATTGAGGCATGCAGATCCCAAGGTACCGACGATTTCTAGATCATCTTTCTAGATAATGAGCTGAAGTCGATAGAAAGCGATCCGTCGCAGGCAAGCCTACAACACGAAATCATAGATCAAGTTGAAGAAATTTAGTTGCAAGAACTGACTCAGGGATGGTCAAGATGGATGACAGATATTTTGCAGATGAATGGCTTATTGGCAGTGACCTCTTGAACACATAACGACACAACAGGTGGTTTGGTGACAATTGACCCAAAGTTAATACCCAAAAACCGGCTGAAGACTTTCAATGTGGTTTGATCAACTGTTAGACAAAAGGATTTCCCAATCCAGGTGAATAAAAGTGTCATGTTCAAGAGTGGTTACAAAGTATGACAAACAGGCTCATTTTTCTCTCTTTTCCCCCACCATTTCTGGCAAGTACCTCTTTATTTTTGACAAGCTTGAGGAGGATAACATTTGCTTGATTATAAGCTCATCCTTCAGATGAGTCCAACTTAGTTTAAATTCAAACCCTAAGAAGGAGTGGTTTGTTCCTGTTTGTAATTGAACAGGTCCTTTACTGTGAAATTTTAATGAGCCCAGTATAGGAGAAACTCAACATTTTTCAATTTTAGAGAGTCTGAAAAAACTTAAGAAGACTCCAGGGTTAACCTTTTTCGTAAATTTGTGTCTCCCAAGCCCGAAAAAGTATAAAATAATACTTGAGACAACCGCTTGATCTTTACGACCAAGGAGTACTTTTTGTAATTAGTGCCTCTGATCCGAAAAAGTAAAAAAGCGATCAACGACACGTCGTTTTATAACTAATATCGAATTTGAAACAACAAAAATCTGGCAATCTTTTCATGTTTTTATGGTCAGAAAAGAGCTGTAAGTGGACCGTCTTTTTAGTTCTGTATTAACGAGTTTAAAAAGAAAAACTCGGCGATCTTTTCATGTTTTAGGAGTCAGAAAAGAGCTTAAAGGTGACTCTAAATGTTTTTCGTCGAAAATGATAGATTTCGCCTGAATAATCTGTTATCCTGAACAAAAATGCAAACATTACTCATACCTGTTTGAAATGGATAAAAATGCTGCAAAAATTACCTTTCCAAAGTGAAACATAAACAAATTTGCAATTTATTTACTCAAAAAACTTATAAAAAGGTCTTTCGTCAATTCATTTTTACCGTTTATTTGGGTGAGAAAATAGTGCTTTTGTCCAGAAACTTCCCGTGAAGATTGCAGAAAACCCAACCGTCGGAATTGAACGCCATCTTCTCTAGGTAATCCACATCATCCTACTCTTCATTTTTAACCATTTCATTTTTTTTTAGGCTTTTATTTCATTTTTGGGAGAGTTTTTAGGCTAAAAACCCACGCGCGAGGGGCCCGCAGGTGTAACACTGGCAGCCCACTGACCCTGACTTTTTCTCAATGGGGAAAAAGTCAGGGGTCTGCACCTTCCATGTAGGCAAGGTGCGGACCCACGCATTGTCTCTAACACAGAGGGTGCAGTCCCCGCAACAAGGGTTTTTAACCCAAAATTTCTCAAATTTGGCCCAAACAAATTAATTTCTAGCATTCTAATTTGTATTTTTATTGGATGTAAAGGTTACATCATGCTAGATTGGTGTGAATGAGAGCATGAGGATGTGGATCTTGCGGCGTTGTGTCACCAACCTTCGATCGATGCATTGAAGGCATGCGGCTTGTACAAATTATGGGCCATACCTGGCATGAGGGCCCAGGTGGATTTCTTACAGTGGCTGGTTGATAGATGGAGCATACAGGACCACTGCTTCTTCATTGGTGGCCACCAGCTCGAAATCGAGCTGGCAGACATATACTTCTTGACCGGTTTGCCTAAGAGAGGCGAAGACTTGACTCTATTCGGGACTAGGCCAGGTGGCCAGTCTGTTGATAGCCTCCGGCTAGAGTTCTGCAACAGCCAAGATAGAGACAAAGGGATAGATATTAAAACCATATCCCTTCCTGAACTCATGGTGATTGCGTTTACTGTCACCAGACTTTGCGGGAGTGCCGCATTACATATTCCCACCGGATCCCAGATGCGGATGGCAGTTGACTGCTTTCGAGGCACCATCTTCAACTGGTGCGATGCTGTGCTGGCCAATGTAAAAGGCCAACTGACCAGAGCCAAGAACGGACAACTGAAGACCTTTGGTTATGGGGCTTTGGTTGTGAGCTTTGGTCTGGAGAGGGTTCCCATGTTGATCCCGCAGCACCTTACTGTTGGAGCTGGGCTTCCTCGAGAGCCCAAACTAATGCGATGGGTTGCAGTTATGGCCCGTCATCCGGACGAGGGGACAGAGGTTGTTCGATTCAAACCTGAGTATTTCCAATGGTTGGAAAACCAGGTTTTTTCTATTCAGGACTTCCCTTACGCTGGGGTAGATTTTCGCGGTGACCCAGACATGGCTCTTCCACCAGGAGAGCAATGAGATGACTTAGGTAAAATCATTTTCAACATTTTCCTATTTTAATTCTTTTTTATTTTTCTATCATCCCAAAACTGATAGTAAAAGTTTCAAATGCAGATGTGGGTCCATAGCGACCAGCCGCTCTCCAGCCTTACGAGAGGAAACAACCAGTTGCAACCGCGCCAGCCCCACAGGACGAATCAGCAGAGGTTTTGGCCGAGTTGGAGAGTCATCTAGAGCACTTGACAAGAGATATTCCGGAGACCAGCATAGATGACATTCCTCGTCGACTTCAGCGCTATGTGATTGGGGTCCCAGGACCTTTTAGGAGGTTCCTTTGTAAGGTGGCCCATGCAGTGGTTTCTTATCGAGATCATCACCAATGATAGGATGATCGCCTATTGTAGGCACATATGCCATTTTTTCTTTTTGTACTTATCATTTTTGCCGATCATAAGGTGTTTTTCAACCTATGATCGAGGACGATGTATTTTTTGACACACCCCTATATATATATATCACTATTACCGGATTATCTTGTAAATCATGTTATGGAATGGTTTTAAATTTACATGTATGATTATTGCAAATGTCTACTTAACATTCGAGAAGCAATTGCATCTGCTAGTGTATTTAAAGATCTTGGAATATGCCGATATTCAATATAATCAAATTCACGTTCCAAGAGACGCACTCTCAAAAATAATCTTAATAACACTGGATTTCTAATGGCATACACTCTATTAAGCTGTAATACAACGAGTTCAGAATCTAACCTCACTATCAAACTCCAAATCCCAAATGAAATAGATTCAGATAATAACTCAATCACTGCATTATACTCGGCAATGTTATTCGTTGTTCGACTGAGGCTTACCCCATGCATAGATACCAACTCGCCAGAGGGCGAATAGATAACCCAAGTTGCGGAAGAAATGTTCCGTGTATTACGACAAGCACCATCAGTGAAACCAATGTATGTTTGGAGAGGCATTGGCATCTGCAATACCAAGAGTAAAACCAAGATAAGCAGGAATGATGACGAAAAACACTCTCTAAGCTAAGCACACTTTTTAAACTAAAACACACTAGCTAGAAAGAAAAACTATCCTAACTAAAAATCTCCATACCCATTCCTTAAGCATAATACCTCTTCAGGTAAAGACCATTTCTGGGTTTATCTAAAGAGTCTCCATCAAAGTCTACCAATTCATAGGCCCCTTTTGCTAGCTTTTGCTTGACAACATAGGGACCATGCCACATAGGAACGAATTTTCCAACGCCTAATTTATCATTAGCTTGATCGTAAACTAAGACTAGATCTCCTTCCGAAAAATTTCGAGGGGTCACATTTCGATCATACTGAGCTTTCATACATTTTGCATGAGTTTCGATCGCCAATGCAGCATCACGTCAACTCTCATCTACTTGAGCCAAGTATAACAAACATTTTTCCTCTTCGGAAGTGGCTAGAAGTAACTTGATGGCCATTTGCATTGACGGGATTTCGCATTCAATTGGTAACACAGCTTCCAGACCATAAACTAGTTGGAAAGGAGTGAACCCTGTTGTGTTTTTACTGAGGTTCGATACGCCCAAAGCGCTGAAAATAGCATGTTATGCCAGTTCGACCGATGAATCCCAATGATTCGTCGGATCATGATGACTAAAACTTTGTTGATGGATTCAACCAAACCATTAGCTTGTGGATAATAAGGAGTTGAACTATCGTGACGCAAACCAAGCTAGCCTGTAAGTTCGGTCATCATAACGTTTCAAAAATGACACCCATGATCAGTGATAATTGCTTGTGGGACACCAAACCTAGCAATTATATGATTGAACATGAAAATTGCAGCTATCTTGCCGTCTGCCTCAAATGTAGGCATCGCCTCGGCCCACTTGGTAAAATAATCTACCGCAAGGATGATATACGCATGCCCCCCGGCCGAGTGAGGGTTACATGTAATAAAGTCGATACCCCATTTGGCAAAAGCACCAACGGCAATTATAGGGTGGAGAGGAGCAGGTGGAGCGCGCATCTTTCAATCAAAAATTTGGCAGTTGTGGCATTTTCGGACCACGTTAATACAATCTTTAAACAAAGACAGCCAGAAGTAGCCAGCGCACAATATCTTTTGGGCTGTGGCATACCCAGACATATGACCGCCACACGCTCCAGAGTGACAATCATTTAGAACCCTTTCAGCTTCGTCGTGAGTTAAGCAACATTGAAAAACAAAGTCTGCCCCACGGCGACAGTAATTTTTCAACTTCTGCTTTAATAGCAGCAGCTTTTCTTGGGTGAATCTGATGCAAACGTTATTGGACGGGTTTAGCGTCCGGGTAAGTCTTGATTTCATGAACAACAATTGCGGGATCAATTCCTGGCATTTCCTCATAGAACCAGGAAAACACGTCGCGGAATTCTTGAAATAGGGCCTTATATATTTGAATTTCGTGTTCTGTACATGAGGCACCTATATGAATGTTCTCAACAATTCCAGGCTTAACCGAAATGTCAATAGGAATAGTTCGGGAGATGTTTCCCAAATTTAACTCAGAATCAGGATGTTTCATTGGATTCTAAGGTTCCTTGACATATTCAGTCGTAAAAATTGATGAAAAATCATTTTCAAAACGATCATTCTCGGGTAAGAACGAAGATCTGTGATGGAGATCTTCCCATGGTAAATCATCTACACATAGGATTTCGCGAATTTGCTCATCAGAGTGAACAAGTTCAGGAAACATGATTGAATCCGAGCTTGATGTGAAAATTGATTCCTCACAGACCACATTCATTAAGTCAATTTTGGTTGAAGATGGGTCGGTAAACGATTTCACGGCCTCATACGCAATTTCATATGGACTCAAAGGCATAACATCACCAAATGAGTCTATCTCAGATTCAGAAGGAACAATCCAAGGATCATCATAAACAATGGTGTCTGACGAAATCATATGAATGGTTGCAAATGAAGATGATGCGTTGATCAGAGGAAAAGGAAAAGTTCCCAGTAAACCGACATCTTTAACTAGTCCTACTCCAACATCCTTATACGGGATAGTCATTTTATCGACATGCTGAATACTTTCAGAAGAGGCTGGGTTAGATGAAAAGTAAGCCAGCTGGTTTATTGTTATGATATTTCCATTATGAGGAAACTTTATAACCCGAAAGACCGATGAAACGACAGCTGTCATAGTGTAAGACCAACTACGACCCAAGAGAAGGTTGTAATCTAGAGGGGCGTCAACCACATCCACATCTAGATTAACGGTTTTTCCTTCAACCCCTATAGGTAAATCCTGTAGAATGCCAAAAGGATGAAACCCACGGCCATCAAAGGCCTTTAGAATCGTCGGGGATTGATTTAGCGATGGAGAACCAAGAGATCTCCAACACTGTATCGACATAATACACGTTGAGGCTCCCTCATCAATCATAGTCCTATGAATAGGCTTGTTTTTTACTATCACTGGAATCTGGAAAGCCATTTGATGAGGTAAGCACGGTGTACTATTTTCTAGATCGAAAATTATTAGGTTCGAGTCCTAAACGTCAACAGCTCCTATAGCCGACAAAAGTAATTTACGCTGTGCTGGACATGATTGCAGCACTTCCAAAGCCGACATTGCTGAGGGTGAAACAGCTAAATCCTCAACAATGTTATAGTTCTAAGCCGCTCTCGCATGTGGATTGAAAGCTGACTTTCGAAGTATACCCTTGGCGGGCGGTTTGATTACCAAGTCTGGATTAGGTTTCTCGATCTGTAGTGGATCGGAACCGGGAGCTGAGGTTGATGGGTTAGAATGAGAAGATTCTGCTTCTTTACCATCAACAAGACTTTTACTACCATAATCATGTGATCGAGTCGCAATCCTAACATGGGACATCATCAGTATGGGTTCTTCATTGGCACTCGAGGAAGAACCTATCATCTTACTGTCTTGACTTGGAAAAGGATCCTTCAAAATAGCAGGCGTTTGGGAACCTTTGACAATCTTCGCAACCTCTGCACGATGAGGGCAATCTCTTGTAAAATGTTCTTCGTCACAAATGAGACAAGGATAACGAGGTTTGCATTTTTCATCATTGGATTTTGATTTTTCAGGTTTCTCTTTTGAATTTTTGTCCGTTTTATTCTTCTTCTTCCCTTTCTTCTTGCCACCGGATTTTGATTTGGCTGTAGATGACTCTACAACGTGAATATCGACGGAAATCCCCGTGGAAGAATCTCCTGTTGGGGAATCAGACAAGGTTATGATAGGAGAAGAATTCTTGGAAGACTTCTTCTTACTTTTAGTGTTAACCGTACCAATCACACCATCAGCGACATGAGACCCTGAAGGAGCTGCAGCGATTTGATTTTTCTTTGGAAGATCGGGGATTTTCTCGTGTAACGTACCTGACTGAGTATAGACCAAGTCAAGGTACTGTGCTTGAGCAATTACTTGCTCCTCAGTAACGACTCCGACCTTAGCTACATCTTCAGTGATCTTTGGCAACAAAGATTTTACAAACCATTCAGCCAAGATCTGATCCGGAATAAAAACCTTCACTAAACGCCGTCGACGTCTCCATTCATGAATGTGATCTGAAATGTAAGTGGACGTCGATTTCTTTAATGAAGTTAGTAATTCTGTGCCATTGTCATATCTGACTGGCAACTAAAAATGAGTTAAAAACGAGGTAGCTAACTGACTAAAATTATAAAAGTGCCTCGCGGTAACTCAATGTACCACTTGGCCGCGAGACCAATTAGAGTGCGCTGGAAAAGCCTTAGATGGATTGAATCATCTGAAATGGAGTTAGACACACACAAGAGGTGATAAGTCATCACACGGTTCGACGGGTCCTCTCCTGATTTTCCTTAAAACTTAGGAATATCACTAGGAAACTTATTCGACATTGGCGGCCAAAACGGAAGATAATTAATGGGATTGTTCATTAGGTGCGACAAGTCAGGCAAGTCCAAAGTTGCGATAAATGGTAACTGACGATTAGGGTCCCTAAAACTCTGGGTCATGAGACCAGTCCCAGGAGGAGGATATCCAAGATAACTAGGAATAGGAATTGCGTTTGGGATATTGTATCCTCCCGGAAAACCAGGATTAACTGAACTGTACTGGGGTTGTTGAGGTTATTGATATGTGTACCAAGGGTATGGTTGATACTGATAGATTGGCTACTGCACAGCAGGACCGAATTGGTACTGTCCCTGGTACGGTTGATAAGTAAATTGTGGTTGACTTGTGACAACCGTACTTGAACCAGGTTGTCCTACAGGCATCTCAACCAAAGTTTGAATCGTGGATCCAGATGGAGGTAAAGATGTCTGAGGAGTAGATACAGGAACAGTAGAAACCAAAGCTGTCGATACTCTAGAAGTAGGTGGGGTAGATTGAACAGATGTTGCAGCAGTTGCAGCAGTCGTTTGAGGCGGAGTACGAGGCGTACTAGGCCCAGGCTGAGAAACTACCGAAGGTACAGAAGTTTGAATAGTAGACTGGACAGATTGCTGGGGTGTACCAGAAACTAAGGGTTGTCCAGTTTGAGATGATATCTGTACATTCGGTTGCAAGACCTGTTGAGTTTGCGATGGATCCCATACTAAATTCATTCCAGGGTACGGACCCATAACAGGTTGAGAATATTGAGGACCATAACCGGGTTGAGGGTAGGATTGATAATTAAAAGGTAAATTTCTCGTTCCTTGAACATTTGATTGATCGGAGGGTGGTTCGAAACCTTGGCTTGAGTACTGACCTTGGGGTTGATACCCTTGAGGCACGTACTGATACTGGGGTTGACCTTGTGGTACATATTGATACTGGGGTTGACCTTGGGGTACATATTGAGTCTGGCGTTGACCTTGAGGAACGTACTGTCCCGTAGGTATGTACTGTCCTTGAGGTTACCCCCCAGGCACAAATTCGGTACCTTGAGGTTGCCCCCCAAGGGATAATTGAGGATTTTGAGGCTGCCCCCCAGGCGGTACCTGGCCACCTTGAGGTTGAGGATTAGGAATAGTACCTGACATCATGAGAATATCTTCTACGCTCAACGGCTTAGTACCATTACTTCCAGTTAATAACCCTTGTTCAATGGGTTGAGGAGATGCTCCCGAAAAAGTACCAGAAAGTGACTGATAACCAGAGGGAACAGAAGGACCGTCGTACAAAAAGGATTCTGGCGATTGAGTAAACATGGACAACTGTCTTGACATATTTAATGGAGGATAGTAACCTCTAGGTGTTGGGTGATAAGGAACACGAGGTGGTGAAAAACTTAACCCTGGGTTTTCTAAGAAATTATTCAAAGAAAGATACCAAGCACTGCTCCTAGGTGGACTGTAAAAAATTGATTCACACTCCCTTAGTTCAATAGCAGGTTGATTTTCAAGGATAGGGATGCCTACTTCTCCTTCCGGGGTAGCAAGTTCTTCGATAGCTATAAGTCCAGAAGGAAGATTTTGGGTAATTATTCTTTCTACCCTAGGTGAACCAAGACCACTAGAAGCTAGAGAAGCAAACCCCGATGTTGGAGTAGCAGCAAATTCACTTTCAGGTTCGGATATTTTAGGTTCCTCACCTATATCACTAGTAGACAAAAAGCTACCAGTAACTTCGAAAACAGACACTGATTGTGGATTATAATCTGCTACTAAAGCTTGAAAATCAGGATGTACCACCAAAGAAGACTCTCCTTCTTCAGGTGACCCAACTCTACTGTCTCTAGGAGTTACGAGGGCTCTCAACCCTTCAGGCTGGCTCGGTGAAAACTCAGGAGGTTGGCCCCAAAGTCTATGGGACTTCCTCAGTAATTCAACCACGATTAAAAAATTTTAACTACTTCACACGCAAACAAAGTAAAATATCAATGAAAACCACCTAAAGCCTCTAAAGAACCAAACAAATTTGAATCACACGCCTAAAGAATCTAGGAGATCAAACACACACAAACAGTAACTTTCCGTATTGAAAACACTAGTTGGTGATGAAATCCAACGTCGCAGAGTTCAATACAGAAATGGTGGTTGGAACAGTTACCCCGACAACCAGCTTAATGAATAGACTGGCACAAGTTCCTCCACTTAATCGTCACGAGTGAAGAGAACCCCCCAGAAAATCCAAGTGAGTATAGTCGATGTCTGCTCCAGGTACAGTGGGATTTTCCCACCACTGTCACCTTAGGAAGAATCCTAAAGAATATGGTCACTAAAGTTACCAACCAAAACAAATATACCTGGGGGAACAGTCTACGATCCGATACGCATGCAAGGGCAGAGTAGCAAGCTCAATCCCCTTGAAGGCTCCTTGACATAATCCAAGGTTTACCAACAAGTGACCCCAAGCTCCTCGACAATGGTTAATCTGAGGTTTACCGTTTTTAATACGTGAATATCTGGCGTCGTTCCAAACCAGGAAGGATTGATTCCCACACTGGTTCAGACACGATCTCGTGCTTCTCCTTTAAGAGGAGCTTTCCCAGAGCATAAATGCAACAATTGGATTTCTTCCCTACCATAAGATACAACTACTTGTTTTTTTTACTGTCTTGGAGAGTTAATTACTCTCCTACTCCAAGACACTAGCCTAAGCTATGTTAGTGTATGAGAGCCCTAGAAATAAAAATATTACTAGATGAATTTTACTTTAAGCGTTATTTTTATTGGTTTTTGTTGAAGTCAAGAGGTGCGGAGATGAAACTCGTGGTATGAAGACTCGACTCAAAATCACTAAAAAATGCACTTAAGATGATTAAACAATCTTTTCCCTTCAATGAACTTCTAGCTAGGAAAGAGTTTGAGAATGCAAATACTTGTAAACACAAATCTTTCTTAACAAACAAATTAAAAGAAGAGCTTTTGTCCTTTCCAATGCACTCAAAACAAGACAACTAGTTATTTGCACAAAAAAATCCCTTCTCTTTTCAAAACACTCAACCACTACAAAAACAAACTTTTTCCAAAAGAGATTTTTTATTTTTTATAAAACACTCAAAACTATGAAAACGACTAACTTTGAGATCTATAAATTATAAAAACCTATTTGAAGTCAAAGCTTACAAGATGTCTTTTTAAGGATGCTTTACTTAGCTAGATGTAAACTAAGGACCAATTTATGCAGAATCACAAATCAGTCAAAAAACAACCAATTTTGTTTTCTTTTTTAAAAATGAAATCTAAACTTTTAAACACAAGCTTTTCGAAGTTTTGTAAAGAGAAAACACAAGGTGGATTCCTCAACAAGGGTAGATTCCACAAATGGTCAGACTCATAAGAAGGCTGGTAGAAACCAAGGTGATTTGAGGTTCCTACAACTTCTAAGCTCAGAGCTACTACAAGACCAAGATGAAAACTAAACCCAACAAGAAAAACTTCTAGGAATTTCACCTAAAACCCTAACACCAATGAAATCAACCTAAGGAAAGCTTCTGACAGGTTATATGGAGGTCTGGGCAAGGGATAATAACTTCTGAACAAAAACCTAAGCTGACTAATAGAGAAAATCTTAGGTTTTCCAAAATTTTGACAAGGTCCGCAGGCCCACATTTAACACAGGTACGATACCGCTCTGTGCTAAAAGTAAAAGTGCGGATAGGTATGCACTGTGTCAAAAGCCTAGGGTGCGGTCCTCTCCCAAAGTTATGAAAAACAAAAAATAACCCTGGATCTACTAATTCTACCCAATTCCACACACAACAAGCCAAAAACAGAAACAAAAACACAATTTCTCATGTCAAAGTAAAAACAAGGAAAAAATCAAGTCCCCAGTGGAGTCGCCATTTTGTCACACGGAATGAGGCGATCTTGCGGACAAGATAGACCTTCCTAGAATCTACAGAGACCTAGTGACAAGCAAACCAATCAAAAACTATCTTTCTCTAAATATGCATTTATAAACAAAGGAAAACAAGTGTTTTAGGCCTACCTTGGGTCCAATGCAAGTTTGTGGAAGCCTCGCTCCTTTGATTCAAGTGAGCTCCCTTGTTGCGAATCTGCAAATACAAACAAGCAAACAAATTAAATAGCACTTGAAAAGCTAATATCATAAAACATATTTAACATGAAGGTCAAGGAATTCATGAAACAAATGACATAAGACAATTTGTTGAGAAAAATGAATCTGATTGTATTAATTCAAATCAAAGAAGAACTTTACAACCTGTGCCTTGACGCTGTACAAGCTCCTCCCAGGGTCCAACAAGAAGTCTCCTCTACTTTGACAAGTTTCACTCTCTTCCCAATGAAGCCAAAGAGGTATGTGATCTCTCCTCTCAAGCTTAACTAGGAAGTCTCAATTCCACCAGCATTTACCCTAAAAAATGTTCAGCTTCTAACCTCCCTAGCAACCAGCCCAATGCGTGAATTTATAGTGCAATGGAGGGAAGTTACTAGGTCCTCCTTCAAAGGGATAAAGCCCTCCTTGAAAGGGATAGCTCCTCTCATCAAGGGATTAGCTCCTTCTCTTTTGGGATGCATGAACCACCTAAGAGCGACCAATCCACGTCAAAATTCCTTCTAGAATCATCTAGAATTAACCCAAAGTGAGTTTTTTAGAATAAACTTGCGTCTTTTTGACTTTCACAGGGGTCCGCACCCACTCCTTTAGGGACCGAGCGGCAGGTCCGCAGTTTTTGTAAACAGGAGGTGCAGGACCACAGGCAACAGTGAGAGAAAGTGTGGAACTAGATCTTTGTCGATTTTCAATGTCTTTCTCTCATTTTCAAAGCTTGACATGAAGAGCTAAGGTCTGAGACTTGCTTAGGAGGACAGTACAAGTGATGATAGACCCATACTGACTACAAATAATCATGGTGACGATATTTTTGTGTAACAGGCCCAAAGGTCTATGCGATATGGGCGAGATCCGTTAGATGTGGGGAGGTTGATCGGATGGTAGTTGGCAGCAGGAAGTGGCAGGGATTTAATGGAGGGGCCCATTTATAATTAAAATGAAATTAATTACATCGGGGGTGATATGATTGGTTGAAGTTATTAATTAATCGTGAGGATTAATTCATTCTTTTATTAGCGTGGTGGGGGTTAGGGTTCTTAATTAATCACGGATTGACTAATTAATCCCATTTATGAGTGTTATTAAGGTTATTTTGTAACTGGGGGTGGGATATATAGTTTATTGGGATTTATTAACAATAATACGGGTAAGGGGTAATTCTTTTCGGGAATTAAATAATAATACAAGTTAAAAGTTAATATGACTTTGAAATATGAATTGCGCTAAGTTAAATGTCTTTGAAAATGTATTTCATCATACAACACTTATACCTTAGGCTAATGATATATGAGGGTTTCATGGAGATAGAATGTTTTTAATTTTCCTAAGTAAAATAGGATTTTACTTAGGAAAAGCTTTATAAAAGAAATGAGTGACTTTATGAAGGGGTGAATATTGATGAAGGGGATTTAAGTGTTTTAGGTATTTCAAGTTATTGGGCCGAGGTCCGGTCCCTCCAAAAGTCAGAGAAATGCTCTGAGCCCCTCTAACTTATTTGTAGATACCTTTAACACTTAAGGGAAATTAGTAAATTTTTTAGGGAAAATTAATGGGGGAGTTAGTTCATTTGACTTTGTTTCTTGATATGTTGTCTTCATTGTTATTCATGCTCTGTCCAAGTGATGAAAGAAAAAATATTTAAGCTTTTAACTTAACCATTCACCACACATTTATTCTGCAACCATCATCTACTTACCCTACCTACTTAGCCTAGCATTTTTACTTCTTTATTAGGGTGCACTTGAACTGGCAAACCCTTTTCAAACTTTCTTTTCTTTTACATAGTGATACATATCTAAATCTAATATTATTACATCCATGGGCTCAAATTACACATTTGAGCTCCTTTTATTTACTCTACCTATCTACTTATCTGCAAGATTACACTGTTTGGTCAGATCTTTATTCTCTACTTCTAAAACATGAAATTGAAAATATGAACTAATCAAGCTTAAACTATTTGACTATGCATGAATTGTGACATAGGTGACAAGCTGCACACATTTTTTTATCACACAAGTAAAGAGGTAGTGGCATTTAGACTTGCACACTTTCATGGTCTTTTCTTTTTGTTGGGGTTCATTTTCTTTCCTTTTATGACCTTTTCTTTATTTCTTTTTGTCCTTTTATTCCTTTTCTAGGACATACCCTCTTTACATTTTTAAAATTTTTTATTTTTCACAAAATATGGAAACCATTTGCAACAAGCAAAGGTATGAACGTATTTCAGAGCTAAACCAAGTCAATCATGATATATGACACCTATTGGCATAGGGCATAACATGTTGTACCTGTAGTGCTATGTACATATGGTGTGGTGTGCATGATTGTACAAGTGGTGTTGCGTGCATGTGGTGTTGTGTACATGTTGTACAAGTGGCATTGTGTGCAGGTGGTGCTGTGTACATGTCATGCATGTGGCACTTTGTACATGTGGTGTTGCGTACATGTCATGCATGTGGTATTGTGTACACATTGTACAAATGGTGGTGTACATGTGGCATTGTGTACACGTTATGCATGTGGCATCGTGTACATGTGATGTTGTGCACACATTGTGCAGGTGGTGCGGTGTATAGGTGGTATTGTGTGAATGTTCTACATATGGTACTAGTGCACGTATGGTATTTTGTGCATGTCATACATGATGTGTTGAGGGCATATGGTATTAGGTATGTTCATGGTGTAGGTGCATGTATTGTGTGGTGTTGTACATCAAGTATAGATGTATTTTTTCATGTTGTACGCCAGGTGTAGGTGTATGTGTTATGTTATGCACTAAATGTAGGTGTATGTATTGTATTGTATACACTGGGTGTAGGTCTATGTGTTGTATGTCAGGTATAGGTGCATGCATTGCATGGATTTGTATGTTGTGTGTGGTCGTATGTGTGTGATGCACGCTATGTATATGCGCACCTAGTTGAGGAAAAGGCATTGGGTGTTTGTCAAGTCTGGAAACTGATCCGGTGTGTGTATAAAATAGGAACAAAGGCAGAAGTAAGGATTGATGAAGGATAAGTATCGATATTTTATTCCATCTTTATTATACATGTGGTTTATGATGATTACGGGTGATCTATGCTTCTGGTATATGATTATATTATGTGATCTATGATTTTGGTATATGATGATTATATGTGATCTGTGATTCTGGTTTATGATGTTTACATGTGATTTATGATTTTGATGGTTATGATTTGAGCTAACTTGATGTGACATTTTTATACATGTTTTGCTCAAATATGCTAGTTTGACTTTTCGTGATAGTTAGTGAACAGGATTGAAAATGTACCTTATTCACAAGATACCAATGAGGTATGAAGTGAATTTATTTCAATTTATTTTAAATCTAATAGAATTTATGTGCTTGCTACAGGGAGGCATAAAATGCCCAGTTGGGTGGTTGAAATCAATTGCAAGAATTAGCAGCAGCATCAAAAGGAATTGGAATGTGCAATAGTATGCTAGTAAAGCATTCAGGAATTGGGCCATTGTGGGACACTGGTACCCAGTAGTGTCCATTGGTTTCCATGAGCATGTTATGACCGGTATGATGGTTTTGAGGTAGTGATATGCCTTGGTTTTTGTATCTTCCGATGTGAGGAAGCCTTGCCAAGGGATAGACTGCCCGAGATGGGGGTGCTAGTGCAACTTGGAAGGTGAGTGACTGCATAGAAGGGGTGACTGAATTTCTTAAGGGACAGTGTAGCATAGAAGGGAATATCATGATTGGATTTTTTTGGTCATTAGCATTGCCAGATGGAATCAGATGCACATTGGGAGTGTGCCCTGGAAAAATAAGTCGGTGACTATTCACTGACAAGACAAGTGGCGCATGATTATAGTACTAAAAGTTTGACTCTGAAGTGGATTCTGGACTTCCTAGGAAGGAGGTAAATCCTGGTATTACTTGAGGGTGGAGGTGCGAGCATCTGGATTCCCTTGTTGGAGATGTAGATATCATATCTTTTTATTATCTAGTTGAGAAAATGTATATATGCGTACATTATTGTAAATATTGTATCAAGATGAATTTATAAAGTTCCATAGACATTATGGTTATTTTCTGGTTGAAGAAAATGTGTATGTGTATATGTGGTTATTATTGTAAATACCGTAATGAGCTATGTTATAAAGCTCTAGTAAACGATATATATATATATATATATATATATATATATATTGCAGTGGTCATTGTAAATACTTCAATGAGCTATGTTATAAAGCTCCATAGATAGTATGTTTTATTTTTCAATAGTCTTATTGGTTATAGGTGTCATTGAACACCGAGGACGATGTTCTCCCAAAGGGGAGGGTTCTATAACAATCGTGGTGAAAATTCCATGTAAAAATACATATATGGCCACAGTGATGGGACACATATTCCAAGCTGAATGGTGGGGGAAACATCCTACTGGGTGTTGATTCGGTTTATTATGGCTAAGGAAATTAGCAAAGGCAATGGCTAAGGATTTGGAATGGCATGAGGCATTAATTGGCATTTTGTTTATGAAAATAATGGAAATTAGGAGAAAAGGAAGGTGAAAGGTCACATGTTTCATGTCAGGAGGAAAATCAAGGAAAATAATGGAAAATGAAGAAAATAGTGGCTTCATTAATGAAAAGGATTCTGAGGATCAGTGAGAAAGACTTGGTCAATTTAGTTTTGGAGCTCTTTCATTATTCTCTCTCTCTCTCATACTCTTGGATACTTATATTTTTCTTGGAGCACTCTTGGAGTGTGTGGCATATTTGGATTTTTGGAGAAAGGAGGCAAAGGAATAGTAGAAAAGTGAAAGAGGGCATCAGTATCTACAACTGTAGCAGGTTTTTCTTGCAAGTATCGAGCTGCGTGTATTTTTTCCTCACAAGTATTGGTGGGTTGAGTTACTAGTCCCGTAGCCTTGGTTGGAAAAATGAATTGGAGCCCGTTAAACATTATCGATTGAATTACTAGTCCTGGAGCCTTAGTTGGACAAACACTCTAGAGGTCGATAAAAGTTGTGGGCTGAGTTACTAGTCCCGTAGCCAGGTTGGACAAACACTCTGTAGCCCTAGAAGGTTGGTATAGAGACTGATCTGATGTTTGTTTTTTGATGTCTAACCATGAGGTGGAATAACTGTTTGATAGGTGAGGTGGATAGCCCTTGGAGACCCTGGATGAGTTTTGATTGATGTGTTCTATGAGATCCCACATTCATGCTTGGAATGTGGCACGGCGATGAATGGATGAAGGTATATTTGGCTCAG
The DNA here is from genome assembly GCA_031772625.1 of Pinus tabuliformis. NCBI lineage: Eukaryota > Viridiplantae > Streptophyta > Pinopsida > Pinales > Pinaceae > Pinus > Pinus tabuliformis. The sequence continues at coordinate 770,043,136 of CM062804.1, read as the reverse complement.
CCATTCTATGGTCTGGTGGAACATGGTAGTCCCAACTCTGGTTGGTTTATCACATTCATTAATGAGAAATTCATTCCCTTCATTTTCATGTGAAAATGTACTGATGTATATATGGATTTTGATGGCTGATATATTCATGGTAATTTTGTTCCTATTATGGTGGTTATATGTACATTTTATTACAATAGCTATCTATGGCTATCATCATGTTTTTACTTGTACATGAATGGATAATGTGTCTATGACCTAATAGATGATAATGTAGAAAACAACTAGAGGGAAAAATGGTTCATAGCAATTCTCAGATAAGTATGAGATCCCTACACTTAATTTTGCTGTTTACACCTCTAGGTTACATGTCGATGATATGTTTGACGAAATGCCTGTCATGTCTAATAGGGGTCTGGTTAAAGTATTGTTGGGTTTATTGTTTTTGCTTCATTGTTTTCCTGTACTTTTATTGATTTCAGGCTATCATTCCATTATGGGTAGTGGCTTGTGCTCTAGGTCTAAAAAAGTTACTTAAATCTCGCGGTCGCTAGCACAGAACTTGCAAGATTGGTCCATAGTTGTTGGCATGCAAGCCTATGAGAGTGAATTTGGGTTAATGATTGCTCCCTTGCCCATAGCATGAGAGATATTATGGCCTAATAGGTCAAGAATAGCAGCGGAACCCAGGGACAAGCTGTCACAGTGGTTGAGTTGTCTCTATAGGATTTTGTTGCTGAGTTCGGATGACTGTATGTGATGTTTCAGTGATTCCACTTCCTTAAGGTTACATAGGAGGTCAAATCTGATCATAGTGACCTCTCGTCGCATCCTTACCCCGTCTAGAAGGTTGCTTGGGTAGATGTGGGAGGAGGTTGTTACAAACATTACCCTGGATGATCATTAAGCAGAATATTGGCCTACTATGATTGAGCTAAAAGGTAAGTTGTTTAACCATGTTGTATCTATTTTAGTAGATCCAAGGGTAATATTAAGCTATGTAAGTCCTAAAATAACTTATATGTGTCATTTACAAACCCATAAATTCAAGAACTCATGGTTGGTCCATCTGGCTACTGGGGCCAAGAGGAGAGTAATTGTAAAAATAGATAATCGTCCTATCAAAATAGGAAATCAGTAAATTTGTGTAAATTTAAATGTATTACTGCTAGGATCGTACAATATCTTAATCAATATGGATTGGTTAGAAGGACATTGTTCCTTAGTGAACTGTAGAGATAAAACCATTTGTTATCTCTTAGAGGGGGGTGTTACACAATAAATCCAGGGAATCAAGAGACCCATAAAGTTGCGCCCAATTACTACCTCCCAATTAGGAAAGTTTATTGGGAAAGGCTACCAATTTTACGTTGTGTAGGTGGGATATACTAACTCCAAGAATATAACTAATTCCCTAGAAAATTTGCAGAAAATTCAAGATTTTGCTGATGTGTTTTCAGAAGAAATTCCCGGACTTCCTCCCAAGTGATATTTGTACTTTACTATAGAATTTATTTTGAGGGTTACACCTGTGTCAAATACCCCTGATCGAATGAGTATCCATGAATTGACCAAGTTAAAGATGTAGCTACAAGAGCTGCTTTATAAAGGGTATATTCACCCAAGTGTATCACCCTAGGGAGCCCCTGTATTTTTTGTTAGGAAGCGAGATGGTAAGATGATATTATGTATTGACTACATACGTCTTAATTAAATTAACTGTTAGGAATAAGTATATGTTTCCAAGGATTGATGATTTATTTGATCAAGTTAAGGTTTCAAAGTGTTTTGAAAGATTGATTTACAATTAGGATACCATCAAATAAGGATAAGAGACGATGATATTCCTAAGAAGACCTTTAGGACTTGCTATGGCCATTATGTGTTTGTTGTGTTATCCTTCGGGCTCACCTAAGACAACTTTTAGGACTTGCTATGGCCATGTTAGGTCATTATACTACTAGTGTAACCCGTTATTGTTATTAGTACAACCCCCTTATTATATTATTGTGACTCATAGATGACCACTATTGTTATTATTGTACCCTTACATTATTATTGTTATGTCAGATTTGATTATATTCTGGCCCCTTAGACTCCTATATATAGAAATGAGGTCTTGTCTTTTTTATCATCAAAGAATTGTTCATTTGTGTAATGTAAAGGAGGTTGTCCCCTCGAAGAGGCTGATTTCTAAGGCATTCATCTATCTTTTCTATCTTTTTGTGAGCTGGTTTCATAACATTTGGTATCAAAGCTTTGGATTTTAGGGTTTCACTGCTCCAAACAGGTCAGCGTGGTCTTTTCACTATAACATTTTCGCTACAAAATTTCAGAAGCTAAAAAGAACCCACTTGAGAAGAACTCGGTCTTCACCCTGGGTACAAATTTTAGATCTTGTATCGCTATATTTTCGGAGACATGATCTGAGGAATTTAGGGTTTTTGCAAGCTCCAGATTTTCATCTCAAATAGGTCGTCGTGGTAGTTTCGCTATAATATTTTTCTATGAAGGTCTAGACTTTGAAATTAAAACCCATTTGAACCAAAATCTTGGTGAAGCTCGGGTCCGAATTTCAGATCTTGTCTCGCTATATGTTAGGAGATATAATCTAAGGAAGTTAGGGTTTGTTCAGACTCCCAAACTACATTGTAAACAGGTGACCTTGGGAAAGTCGTCATAACTTCTCTCTAAGCATCAGATTGACATTTCGTAAGAATTTACAGAAAGAGGATGGACTATAGCTTTTTTTTTTTTTCATATCCTAAGGTTGAAACAGTGACACATGGTACTTTGTACACATGCGCTCTACTGAACCAGTCTATAATCAGGTCATCGTGGGAGATTTGACAAAACTCTTCAGGCTTGCAGAATCCAATCTTGATCAGACTTGTGGGGTTAGAAATAAAAAGCAAAGGGCTACTACATGATGCAATTTCAAAACTTGGAGATCTAAAATTACAGAGTTACAGTCATTTCAAGATCAAGCTCCTTAAATCAAGAAAAGGCGATATGTGGAATTTTGATGGCAAGGATTCAGTAAATTGGATACTACGGATGGAACAATATTTTGATCTACATGAAGTGAAACTGTTACAAAAGCTACGTATTGCATCTTCATATTTAGAACCAGATCAATTTTTATAGTATAAAGGGATTTGTTCTCGTAAACCACTTGTTACGTGGTCAATTCTCATGGAGGAAATTATAGCACATTATGAGGATACAAAGAGAAACACCTTCTTTAGCCAATTGATAAATCTCAAACAAAAGTCTTCAATGGTAGAGCACATTTAGGACTTTAAAAAATTGAATATAAGGGAAAATGATATTCCAAAGAAGAAGAAGATTTAGTCTCCATAGGGACTTTAAAGGATAACATTCAACATGAGGTTTGTCTTTGGGAACCTGATTCATTGGAGAATGCATTCAGGTTGGAAAGAAAAGTGGAAAGAAAAATTATGGAAACATGGAAGACTACCCCTCATAACTATAAATATGGAAGTGTTGTTTCTCCTAGCCTTCCAGAACCTACAAGGTTGACACAACAACAATTGGAAGAAAAAGGAGCAAAAGGGCTTTGTTACAATTGTGATAACAAATACATTAAAGGTCATAAGTGTGCTGATAAGAAATTATTTTACACTGATTGTGAAGAGGAGGAAGAAAAGTATCAAGAAAAGTCAAAAGAAGAGGATATACACCAGGAACCAACCTCAGAGAAAGAAGAAATGAATCCGACCATATATTGTAAAGCATTGGCAAGAATTACCTCCTCAAACTCTCAAGATAGAAGGACATATAAAGAAGAAAAAGGTTCAAGAAATGAAAGATCACATTGAGAAAGAAGAAATGAATCCAACCATATCTTGTAGTGCATTGGTCAGAATTACCACTCCTCAATCTATCAAGATAGAAGGACAGATCAAGAATAAAAATGCTCAAGAAGTGAAAGATGACATCGAGCATCAAGAAATGAATCCAACCATATCTTGTAATGCATTGGAAGAAATTACCATTCCTCAAACTCTCAATACAGAAGGACATAGCAAGAAGAAGAATTTTCAAGAAGTGAAACATCACATCGAGCATCAAGAAATGAATCCAGCCATACCTTGTAATGCATTGGAAGAAATTACCACTCCTAAAACTCTCAAGATAGAAGGACATATCAAGAAGAAAAATATTCGAGCAGTGAAAAATCACATCGAGCATCAACAACAAATTCTCCAACTTTTAAAGGATAACGCCACTTTGGTGCAGAATCGAATGAAACAACAGGCATATCAACATCTCAGTGAAAGAATTTTTGATGTAGGTGATTGGTTATTTTTAAGGCTACATCTCAAGAAAGCTATTTATGAGAAGGAAATGTTGGCAATACTACATGAACTCAAGAAATGGCGACCTTACCTAATGGGAAGACACTTCATGGTAAAAATGGATCATGATAGTCTTAAATACATTTTAGAACAAAGATTATCTTTAGAAGAACAGAAACATAGGTCACAAATATGTTGGGTTATGAATTTGAAATCATCTACAAAAAAAGGAAGCAAAATGTTGTTGCAGATGCACTCTCAAGAAAGGATTAGAATGTGGAAGCATTATTTTATGTTATTTTTTACTATCCAACCAGATTGGATAAATGAAGCAAGGGATGAATGGAAGAAGGATGAAGAAGTGTGGCCACTCATTCAAAAGTTGCAGAAGATCCCAATTCAAACAATATTGCCAGAACTTGACAAGGAAGGAAAAATCATATTGAAACCTGGAGCAGTCACAGAAACAAGAACCTGACAGCTATGAAATCGATCAATTTCATAGTATCTCTTCAAGTGGAAGAACTTACCCGCTGAAGATTCCACATGGGAGGACAAGAATTTTATACAGAACCATCAAGAACTACTCAAGCATTGAGGACAACACTTTTTGAAGGAGACGGGCATGTTAGGTCCCTACACTACTAGTGTAACCCCTTATTGTTATTAGTACAACCCCCTTATTATATTGTTGTGCCTCATAGATGCCCACTATTGTTATTATTGTGCCCTTACATTATTATTGTTATGTCGGCTCTAATTATATTATGATCCCTTAGACTCCTATATATAGAAAGGAGGTCTTGTCATTTGTATCATCCAAGAATTGTTCATTTGTGTAATGTAAAGGAGGTTGATCCCTCGAAGAGGCTGATTTCCAAGGTGTTCATCTATCTTTTCTATCTTTTTGTGAGCTGGTTTCATAACAATGTTGTATCTATTTTAGTAGATCCAGGGGTAAGATTAAGCTATGTAAGTCCTAAAATAACATATATGTGTCATTTACAAACCCATAAATTCAATAACCCATGGTTGGTGCATCTGGCTGCCGGGGCCAAGAGGAGAGTAATTGTAAAAATAGATAATTGTCCTATCGAATAGGAAATCAGTCAATTTGTGTAAATTTAATTGTATTACCGCTAGGATCGTATAATATCTTAATCAATATGGATTAGTTAGAAGGACATTGTTCCTTAGCGAACTGTAGAGATAAAACCATTTGTTATATATTAGAGGGGGGTGTTACACAATAAATTCAGGGAATCAAGAGATCCATGAAGTTGTGCCCAATTATTGCCTCCCAATTAGGCAAATTTACTAGGAAAGGCTACCAATTTTACGTTCTGCAGGTGGGATACACTAACTCCAAGAATAAAACTACTTCCCTGGAAAAGTTTCCGAAAATTCAAGATTTTGTTGATGTGTTTCCGGAGGAAATTCTCGGACTTCCTCCCAAGCGATATTTGTAATTTACTATAGAATTTATTTTGGGGGTTACACCTGTGTCAAATACTCCTGATCAAATGAGTATCCATGAATTAACCGAGTTAAATATGCAGCTATAAGAGATTCTTGATAAAGGGTATATTCACCCAAGTGTATCACCCTGGAGAGCCCCTGTATTTTTTGTTAGGAAGCAAGATGGTGAGATGAGATTATGTATTTATTAAAGACATCTTAATAAATTAACTGTTAGCAATAAGTATATGTTTCCAAGGATTGATGATTTATTTGATCAAGTTAAGGGTGCCAAAGTGTTTTGAAAGATTGATTTACGATTAGGATACCATCAGATAAGGATAAGAGACAAAGATATTCCTAAGACAACCTTTAGGACTTGCCACAGCCATTATGAGTTTGTTGTCTTATCCTTCGGGCTCACCAATGCTCCAGTAACCTTCACGAGCCTTATCAATGGTAATTTTCACCCTTGTCTTGAGAACTTTGTTTTAATATTTATCGATGATATTCTAATGTATTCCAAGAACCTAGAGGAGCATAAGAAGAATTTACAAATGGTCTTACAAACTCTCAGGGAACATCAATTGTATGCCAAATACAACAAGTGTGGATTTTATAAGGACCATATACAATATCTAGGACACGTAATATCTGCACTCGCGATTGCTATAGACCTTGAGATGATCAAGGCCATTATGGAATTTACAGGGTATTATGGGATTTGCAGGGTATTATGGAATTATGGGATTTGTAGGGTATTATCATTGATTTATTGAAGGTTTCTCTAGAATCGCTTACCCTATAGTTTCCTTGTAGTAAAAGGGAAAAGTTTTTAATTGGACAACAAAGTGCCAACAAATTTTTGAATTCTTGAAACATTTATTAACCACTGTGCTGGTATTAAAAATTGCACATCCAGAAAACAAATTTACTGTTTGCACTCATGCGTGTAAGGAAGCAGTGGGAGAATTATTTATGCAAGAGTGGTAAGTCATTGCCTACGAATATAAAAGATTGAAAGAATATGAGTAGAAATATTCTACAAATGATCTAAAGTTCACTGTGGTGGTGCACACATTAAAGTTATGGAGGCATCACTTATTGGGAAAGAAATTTATTTTAATTGCTTACCACAATAGTTTAACTAAATTATTTAATCAAGCCAACCTCAATGCATGACAAGAAATATGGACAACATTTTTAAGTGAGTTCGGCTTCGACATTAGACATTTAAAGGGAAAGGAGAATCGTGTGGTTAACACTCTGAGTTGGGAATTACACTACATAAATGAAATTTATTATTGTCAAGTGGAATTTAATTTTTCAGCACAAATTAAAGAAGTTTCGGTTAAGGAGTCAAAATATAGGTTTTTATGGCAGCAAACCAAACAAATGAACAACTATGAAAATCTAATAGAATATGGCATGAACAAAGATAATTTGTTGACTTTTAGAGGGAGGATATATGTCTCTAATCAAATGACTATTAGACAGATGATATTAAACGAATTTCATAGAATTCCCTACACAGCTCATCCAGGATATCAAAAATTAATTTTTGCCATAAAGAAGAACTACTTATATCCTCAAATGAGAAAATATACCAATAAATATCTGGCCAATTTTTTAGAATCCCATCAAGTTAAAGTTGAACACCAACATCCCACTGATTTTCTCCACCCTTTACCCACCTCAAAATGGAAGTGGGAAGCTATTACCTTATATTTCATAACACGGTTACCTAAATCCAAAAAATAAATAATTCAATCATGGTGGTAGTTTATAAATTGAGTAAGGTGGCTTATTTTACCCCTATTGAATCTACATACAAAATAGTGCAGATCGCGAATATATTCTTGTGAGAAATTTCAGGTTACATCGTATGCCAAGATTAATTATTTCTGATAGAGAGGTGAAATTCACATCAACATTCTGGAAAACTCTTTTCATGGGATTGGGCACTCAGTTTCAATTTAGCATCAGTTGCCACCCACATACAGATGTGCAGGGTGAGCGGGGGAATTAGGTGTTGGAAGACATGTTGAGAATGTATGTAATGCATTAACCAACTAAGTGGGAAGAATATGTTCACTTTGTTTTATATGGAAGGAGGTGTTGAACACTGCTTAATTGGAACAACCTGAAAGACAAATTCTTGTTAGGTCCCAATATGCTAGAAGAAATGGATCAGGTCGTGAAAAATGTTTGACAGAATTTAAAAGTCATCAAGGATAGGCAGAAAGTGTATGCAGACAAGAAGAGAACCCACAAAGAGTTTCAGATATGAGAGCATGTTTACATCAGGGTAAAACTAAAGAGGATTTGGGTACGATGTGGTGGTCGTGAAAAATTGGCCCCTCAAGATTGTGGCCCTTTCCCAATTCTGGAGAGAATAAGACCTATTGCATATCAACTTGCACTACCTAGTCATATATGGATCAATGATGTGTTTCTTGTCTCTCTCATTAGGGGAACTTTGAGATCTAAAATGGACCTCCTAAGAAAACTGTACAACCAAAATAAAATTTATAAGAACCAATAGGATTGAAGATGATGATGTCAACCATGGGTTATGATTCACCATTTTTGGAGTAAAAGAGTAAAAAGATTAAAAAATAAGAAAATAATAAAACTATATTTTCAACTCATATTTTCAACTTATCTCCCTAAGTGTTTATTCAAATTTTGAGCGGGAGTACTCATTGGGTGCAAAATTTTATTCCTCATCCAAGGAGTACCCATGTTGCATACTTTTGATGGACCTTGCTGCATGAAAAATGAGAAATACATGAAAAAACATGATTGCAATCACGTTTTTCATGTATTTCTCATTTTTTGTGTAACAGAGTCCATCGAAAGTATGCAACATGGGTACTCCTTGGACGAGGAATCAAATTTTTCATCGAATGAGTGTTTTTGCTTGAAATTTGAGTAAACCCATATGGAGATAAGTTGAAAATACGAGTTGAAAACTTAGTTTTTTCTTTTTTTCCCTCTAAAATTTGATGATGTAATCTAATCTTATTTTATTATTTCCACTTTTATTTTATAATTTCCTTAGGAGGCCATTTTAGAAAACTTATGAAACTCATCAATATTATGTGATAATACTTTATGAAACTCAATAACTAATGACAACACCTGGTATGGTATAGGTCGAGACGCACAGAGAATTTTTGTTAGATCCTTTGTGTATTCTCGAGCGGAGAGAAACAATGCTAAGAAGGTGAGCTATCACCCAAGTTAAAGTGTAGTGGAGGCACTTTAGCTCGGAAGAGGCCACCTGGGATACAGGAAGTGAAATGGAAGAAGCATACCCTGACCTATTCCAAGGGCATTAATGAACACCAAGGATGGTGTTTTACATGGGGGGAGGATGTAGCACCCCTGGATATGTAAACGGTGCAATTTTTTTTACTTTAGTATATGACTCACTAAATTGTGAACTGTTGTAAGTCTACTTGAAAAACTTTGGATGACCTAGGTTATTTTAATTTTTATTTATTAAAAAAAAAGTTGAGTAAGTTAAGGAACTATGGGAAAAGTATTCCAATAAGAGAAATCTGTAATCTCTAGGTAGTTGAGACAATTACCTCTACGTCCTTCCTCAGGGACAAAACATCTCAATGAATAAGGAAAAGAGGGAGAGAGGGAAGAGAGGAAACAATGCAGAAAGGAAACGAGGGAAACCTTGGGCAGAATTATGCCAAGGTCAATAGGACACTGGTGAGGGTATTGTTGAGTTGGATTAAAACCAGTGGAAGCCCATAATAACTGAAAGATCTTGGCCGGACTAGGATTCTTAAGGCCAAGACTCTGATTTTTTCTTTCAACTATTTTGGAATTAAGGAAGCTTGAGGGGATACTTGGACGTAATTTCCAAGTCTCATTGGATGGGTAGAGGAGTCATTTCCAAGATGATTCTTAACTGCGAATAAGTGTTTGAACTTTCAAAGTTGTCACTAAGCATTGTTCAATGAATACTTATGAATAATGTGTATTATTAATTTTTGTAGTATTTGTATAACTATGGCCACTTAAGTAGGCTAATATTTTGTGTATGTGTAAGACAATATTGTTGGAAACTATAATTGTTGTTATTTTTTAGGAAGTGGTTGCTATTCTTATTAAATTATCAAGAAAGAGGAAATATTTTCTTGACTCGTACATATATATGATTAAATAAAAGTTTCCTGTCAACACAGTAAAAACAAGTATAACCGAGAACCTAATCAAGAGAATGATGATTTCCTAACGAAACTGAAGAAATTCATAAATAGTATTATATATATATATATATATATATATATATATATATATATATATATATATATATATATATATATACTCGATGAGGACATGGTTAACTCCTAGCCAAACCATTAAAGGCTCATCCAAGGGTAGTGCAGCATCGATGAACATTACAACTCAGTGCTGCATGCGCAAGAAGCAGATCTTTAGCCAGGTCCTGCTAACCCACCTGGCACTTGTAAAGAATGGTGGTAGGAAAAAGAGAAAATACATACATACTGGAGATGTAAGAAATTCGTTCTCACAACATGTATTTAAACATATTAAATCAAAGATGTAATATTAATTGTAGAGAAACCCATAACAAGATAATGTTCACCATGCATAAATATAGTTACGAATGAATCAATAACTGTCATAATACAAAAGACTAAGGGTTATAACCTCATAATATTATGTCTGTAAATTTCATAAGAATCAAATGAAAACCCGTCATTAGTATTAAAAATTAAATTACTCGCAAAACTATAAACGAGCGCACCCCATTCATTCGTACAAAGGCATAATGATAGTCCAACCAGAAGAGAAACTGTATCCATAAATAAATTATCCATGACATAATTATATACAAAATTCAATAGGGGTTTCCCCGATATATTTTTAACTCGTAATAGAAACAGCAGTAATTAAGTAGCCCCAATTCCCATTTCCTATGAAATCTAAAACCATAGCTAGTACAGGATTGCTAAGACTCATGGCTCACGGCCAATATAGCTTGCCATCTTCTAGAAAATTATTGTGTTGAGGTAGAGAAGAGGGTATAGGACCTAGAAAGAAAAAAGGCAGTGCATGAGCCATTTGAAGGTTCCACATGAGAGGAAACAACGAGACATTCATGGTCTTACCTACGAAAATCCAAAACCAAATTTGTCAGCGAAATTCGATGCAACAGAAAAAAATAAATAAAAAATAACTAGTTTGAGAGAAAATAAACAAAGGGATAAGAGGGATAAGGGCTATAACTATCAGGGTTAAGAAAACCTCCATTGAAGTACTGGAACACAGTAAAAACTCCTACCAGTTAATCTAAGGCTACTAGAAATAAAAAGAAAACCTCATGACTTTGTAATGGCTATGAATGCCTAGTTGTAGGTCGCCTAACACATGGCACCACCAGCTTTTGCAGCCGAAACCCTGTTTCCACCTACATAGGAAAAGCAAGAGGAGTTAATACATTAGTGTAGTAGAGTGTCCAAGCATAAACCCAAATTAGAGATGAAAGATGAATTTGGGTCAAAGCACTGACCTGAGCATCAGCTATAATATCCAAACCATCAAATTTGGTTGCAGAGCTTGAAAACCCTCCAATTAATGGTAGAATGGTGGTTTGAGCCATATTTGGAAGAAAGTTAGTAACCTTTACTGCTTGGATTTGATCTCCATTTTAGTATTAGCCCTAGTAGGATCAGAGGGCGGTTTCAAGGGCCAAGTGTCCAACGGATTGGAAAATCCATCTGTTGAGAAAGGTCTATGGACGTGGGGCCCAAATGCAAAAACCAATGATTAATAGAAAAATAACGTCCAACAGATATTCCTAAAGAAAACCTTGAACTCTTCTAGAAACGTGTGCCATGTTTTGGATAATTAATTTCTGGAATAGCGTATGTCAAGTACCATTGATAATTAATCTGTAGGTTCAGTGGGTAACCTTTAGGTCTCATAGATTGAATTGAAATGTTTAAATTTTTGTTATTTTTATTTTCATTTTTACTATTTATGTTTGCGGGCTGGTAATGCATGTGACATATAACTAGAAAAAACATATAATTTAAATGGTTGGTAAATTCTCATAGGAATTATTTCATGATAATCATCAAAACATTAAGTCATGTTACATCTCACATTGTTAAAATTAAAAAAACATAAAAATAAACTAAATGATAAATTTATTTCAAACTATTATTAATAATAAAAGAATTAAGGGGCCTGGAGTATGCCCTAAAACTGCTTCTGCTTGGCTAAGAGCTCGTCTTCCTCGGACGTAAGGAAACAGGTTAACGGCCCAAGACCCAGAGGCATCTGGCAGGAGTGAAAGCCTGCTCCCTTACGGACCACCAGCGGGTTATTTCAGGTGGCGTGGTTTTCCTTGATATCAGTGATGTGTCAACTGACATTCGCGGATAGCAGCCAGAGATGGTTGTCCTCACTGTTGGTTTGACAAACTGAGTTTGATAGGTTTTTCCACCTTTTGAAAAAAAAAATAAATAAATAAATAAATAAAAGAATTAATATACAAGTTAAACGTATATACATTAAAAAAAATGCAACAAGATTTCTAACGATGGAGATTCACCCACTTTACTATGGATATTTTATCATGTGCCAGCACCATGGCTTATCAATACCATATGCCCAAAAAATATAATTCATTTTATATGAAACTTATTCTTATAAAAAAAGAAAAAATTAATCAATTTAATTAAAACAAGGATTTGGATTGACAGTGAATGTGTTTATTGTTAAGGCACTCCATGGGAAAAGGTCACCAATTCAAATCCCCTGTGGATGTTTAGTCCATAGAAAAAACAAATAAACAAATAAATAAATAAATTTAATCATGAATGGGGCATTTCTGAGAAAAAAGAGAGATGGGGGTGGGGGGCGCGGGGCGGTGGGTTGTTTTTAAGGAAAGAGAGGGTGTGACAGGCTACCACCATCCCTCCTAGCCATGTGGCATGTGGACATGGCAAGATGCCCCCATAAGAGAATATATGCTAGTCAAGTTATTACCACCTCACTTGAGGCAAGGGGTAGGCCCTATCCTTGATCCCAAGGCCATACATCATAGAGGCCTTAATGAGTAGTTTCTTTGTTGTGATGATCCTATCCTCACATGGGAGATGAGTGGTACTTACATTGTTATAAATCTATCTTTTCTTCTCGTGCAAGCCTATCTAAATTCTAATAGGAGACAATCAACTCTATGGTCCATTGCTCCATCCTCAACTTAGAGATTTCTCAATGAGGTGCTTTCGTTGACTCACCTAAGTGAATCCTAGCCAAGACTTGTCACAATTTCCATTACAGTTATTAGAAGCTAGATACTTAGTCGCATTATTCAACATTCTCAACATCATTAAGACACTTTCCTCTTACCCCCTAGATTGCAGGTTAGCGGTTGTTGTTTCTATTTTTAAGCTTATCAACCTTGCATGTAGGTTAGAACATTGGGTTATGCATGGGTGGAAACAACAAGTTTCACTCCACCTTCTTTTGAAGTCAAACTCCTATAGTGTTTCTTAGTTTGAAAATTACAAGACTTCATATGCTTTCTTACTCGGTTTTTGTCCTTACATTTAGAATTGCAGTCCATTTATTTTTGGACTACTCTTTCTATGATATTCTACACATTTGGATCTACTCGTCTCTAAAGCTCCAAACCCTCTCTGCCTCCACTAGTAGTCCTATATTCCCCTTTTCTCGTTAGATAGTGGGTTCTTGCCTCATGGTTACATCCTCCCTTGTTGTCTCGCCTTCTACTTGTATCCATCTCCACTCCCTATCTATTCCCTCATGGCTAATTGGGAAATTTTCATTTCCACCTCTTATATTATGCCTTTCCTTATTACTTGCATACCCCTCCCCTCCCTTACGTGGCTCTTTTCCCTAAGGTAAATTCCCACATGTCTTCCTTTTCTTATATTCTTCTCAAGATCAGTGTTTGGTTCAAAGTCCCCCCTCGACATCGAACAGACATCCACCGAGTTATTGCCTACTACTAGGAGTGAGCCTCTTGGGGACATACACATGTGCATTAGAGGCTTCAAGAATTCATTGATTGGTTTTGGGACCTCAACCTAGACCCCATCTAGGAGGAAATTTCCCACAGGGAAATGGAAGGAGCCTCCCATCGACAACAACTTTTCGACATAAAATTTATGGTGGATCTGGCTAACTAAGTACTTGATGTTGGGCATACCCATGGTTGGTTTAATCAATACATGAATACCATTGATTTGTATTTCCATTTAGAGTTTCTTCTTAGAATAATTTTGTTAGATCATTCTGAGCACACATTTGACATCTGATACTCCCTAGAGCACCTCCATCGGCATCTCTGGAACACTGATGAGTGCATGAGGTACATTGAATGCCATCTAGGCCTTCCTCCCCTAGCTAGTAGCACCCCATACAACATTGAAGATCCAATTCATGTGGTTGCTATGGATTTTGACTTTTAGGCTTATTTTTCTATGCTCATGGAATTTTTTTTTATTATATAATTATACCACTAGGACAGTCTTGCCCATATTTTAGTATATACACTCTCTACTCAATTTTTGTAAAGCATGATCTCGCTTTCCTCTGTGCGAAGAATGAAATTTTGGCTATTGTTCAATCTCCCTAGTAAAAGAATGACCTCACACCATTTGAATACCCATGTAAATCTTAGTTTGGAAGAAAATACAATGTTTATCCCACAAAAGAAAGGGCCATAACCCAATTGAAAAAAAGGGAATCACTATTTTGAAGGTAAATCTCAATTTTTGATTTGTGAATACTACTAAGAATATTCTATAATATTTCATAGAGGTGAAATCGCCTAATAATTATTGAAAATAAAATTAAAACCCTCAAAGCCATTTTCCAAAATAGATAGACCTATTGACATAAATAATAACTTATAATAATAAAGTTAGAATTTAGTTACTTTTAATGTTTTCTTTTAATCTTAGAAATGTGAGATGCATCATGTGGTATGTTCTTTGATGCCTATTGTTGTTTACGAGCCATTTAATTTATATGGTTATGATAATATCATATTCTTTTACAGTGATTTTAGAATGCTTTTATCTTTGAATTTATATTTATTCTTTGTATAGATAAAATTATAAGCTGTGAGTGGGAATTTTATTATAAACTTGAAAATAACACTAAAGTAATATATTTTGGTTATAACATAAGGAGAAGTCCTCTTTGGTTATAAGATTTTTTTTTCAAAGCTTTCACTAGTCCTATTATTTTATGTGGTTGTGAAGTTTGGGGTTGCAATATGTTTATAAAAAGCATGAAAAAAGATAGAGTAAATTGAAAACATATTACTGATTATAATTTAAAAAAAAAAAGATAATTCACCTTCGTTGACAACTCAAACATCAATGGCATAAAGATGTCAATTCTTGGCTTAATGGTTGAAAATAAAGGGTAGCATCACTACATAGAATAATAATAATAATAATAAAATTATTACTAGAAATTTAAAGAAAAATTTTGGTCATGTAAAAAAATTTAAAAAGTTTAAAAGTTTGTCAACCCTAATCTAGCAGCTCAAAAGTATATTTTTGTTTTCACTAGCTTATAAAGAAGAAAACTAAGATTTATAAAATAAGAAAAAACCCTCACAAAATCCATAATGAAACAAAATTCCAAATATGTCCTCCACTACACACTAACATGGTTGAAGATAAAAGCATTTGTTTTCCAATATCTTGTGTAAAACAAGTTTAAATCACAATTTTAAAATATTTATTTATACACTCATCTTCCAAATCTTTAAACTCATGAATATTATGGTCATTTAACAAATAATTTGAAGTATATTCCGTTTATAATGGCTGGGGAAATATCATTGGTTGAACAAGGACTTTTAAATGTTTTCCCTTAATAGTGGCTTGGAGGATCATTTTATTTTTGAACAAAAATAGATTAAGTGTGCAACCAATGGGCTTAGCATATTATGTCATTTTGAAAGAGATGAGGAAGGAAACTCAGTGAGGGTAATGTATATAGAAGAATTTATTTTTAATGGGGTGTCACAAGAGGATTCTATTATATGTAAGGTTTTTCGGGTTGGGGGTCGGATGTGGTTGGGGGTCGGATGTGGAGAGGAAGGATTCTCATATTTAGAAAGGGATGGGGAGAGGAGTCAAATAATTATGCAGAAATGGTGGCACTAAAACTAGTGTTGTTGCTAAGAAATGAAAAAAGAATTTATAGTTTATACGTGTTTGGTGATTCTCAACTTGTTATCATTTTAGTAAAATATGAGAAAATATGTCACAATGTGTTTCTAAATTGAATCTTGGAAGAGATTAAAGGTTTTCCAATGAGTTGAAGTCATATGGCTCATATGGCTCTTCAACGTATGTACCAAGAGATACATGTGGAAGTTGATGCTTTATCCAAAGTTGGAATTTCATTCTCATGCAACATGGTACTTGGATGATAATAGAAAATAAAAATGGGGTGATTTTATAATATTATCACCCTCATTTTCATAAAGTAATTGTGAATGAAGGAGACAACCTTTTTTATATTCAAACCTTACTTTTTAGTAATTTTGATTTACTATATTTGTAGATATTAAATTCACATCCCCAACATGGAAAGGAACCCATTAGAAATATGAGTGGTTAAGTGGAGTTTTTTCTTTGTTTTCTGGATCTAATGGAGATGAGAAGGGGTATATCATATCCGTAGGTTTCTTCTGTAAATATTTAAAATGCCCCAACTAAGGGAAGTTAGCAAAAACTACTTGAAAAAGCATGTGAATAATGTAATTTTGTAACTTTTCTAAAGAAATAATGAGATTATGTTTTTTCGAAGGATAACAAATCCATTATGCTTCTAAAGGTTTAATAAATAAAATTTGATCTTATTAAATGTTAACCACCATAGTCAAAGGATCCTAACTCCAGTTGTTTGGTGAAAATTTTGTTTCCGCAACTAGATGGGCTTCAAAGACATGTTGTAATGAGATCATTTTCTACATTTATTAAATAGTTGTATTTAGTGTAATAGTACCAAATTTTTTAGAAATTCATGTTCTAATTTAACAAAAAAACTATCCACCATAATCAACATTATTACTAATTTATAATATTTTTAAATATAAAAATAAATTAAAAATATTTAAATATAAATTTGAAATAAATATTCCATATACCAATATAATTTATTTATTTATTGAATATTTGTTATTGAAATTAATATTTCTGAATGCTATGTCGTTTTACATACCATATAAAACATATATATATATATATATATATATATATATATATATATATATATATATATATATATATATAGTTTGGAAAATAATCTTTATATTCTAAAAAAAAATATACACATAAGCTTCCTAGTGGAGTCATAAAAAATTAGTGTCTTTCGTTTTTAGAATTGTTCATTTTGCTTTTCCAAGTAGAGCCTATCTACATATCATTCAAATTATTATTCTATACGAGTCATATTCTATCAACTTCTTAGGAATTCCTCCCATTCAAAACGTACCACGAAACAAGGAACACGTTGACATTTACCTCACCAACTAGAAATTAAAGACTGAAAAAGAGACTTCAGGTTCTTGGTCTCTTGTCTATCATAGAACTCATAAATAACAAAAGAATATATTGGACACTCCTCTAGTTCCTTCAGGAGCTTGACAACATGTTTGATTAATTCATAGAGGATGCGAGAGAGGGAAGACCATACCAATTCTCGAATGAGATTGGAAATTTCAGACAATAGCAAGTGGACATTACCTAAATCCCCTTTGGCTTTGTTGATGGGCCACTTTGTGACAACTTGGGAATCCTCTAACACTTAAATATGATTTTATCCATGAGAAATAGTAAATTGGACCGATGCATATAGTGTAATGAATTCAATTTTATCCATAAGAAACAGTAAATTGGACCAATGCATATAGTGGAATGAATTCGACCCCCGAGTTAGATCCATGGCCAAGAGCATATCAGAGATGACAATAATGAATGTAGTTAACAAAAAGAACAACACCGACTTCACATTTTGGGGGTAGACTTGGCTAGCCCGATCAATGAAGTCATGAGGGATATCATAATCCAAGGCTGACATAAGAGACACCCTTGCTTTCTTCCTCTTCAGATCACATTTAAATTCCCGTGTCAGTTCCTTAATAAACCTAGCAACCACCTTGGCTTGAATGACCCTGTCTCAGAAAACAACCATATTGCATGCTCACCAAATAAAGCATACAAAATGATGTGGGAATGAGACATAATTATTCACTATTATTTCCATCACTGAACCCTGAACGCATAAGACTATGTTACTCATGTTTTAGGAAAGTTTAGGACTAAATTTTTTTGGAGATGACTAAATTCAACTAAATTTAAAACTAGCTAATTTGAGTGATAAAAAATATTGTATCTAATAAAAAAGAGGAATATCAATAATCACATAACAACCATCTTATACACACTATTTATAATTGCCATATTTATATAATAAATCAATATATACTTATCCTCACAATAATACATAAATGATAACATTATGAATAATGCCCTTATCATTATATGATAGCATTATGAATAATGCCCTTATCATTAAAGATTATATAAATTGCAAAAATTTGAAAATGGTTTAAATTAAATTATTAAAAAAAAAAATTAAATTTAAAAATAAGTAAACATATAAAAATAAAATAAAATAAATAAGTTTAAACAAAACAAAAGCATAAGTTCAAAAGGGTTCAAAAAATTATCTTTAAATTTAATTTTCCCAATATTAAATCAGAGGCTGCCTTCCACACCTTGAACCTAATAATGGCATGAAAATGCAACCTTTGGATCTCAAAAATATTTCCTTAAACGCTATTTTCTCAATATTAAAGGGAAGTTTGCCTTCCCCAAGAGTTTTGTGACATCATGAAAATGCGATCTTTATATCTTTCCGTCTATGCACGATGAAAATATTTTTATTATAATGCAACATCCTTTGGATTTCTGAAAACGTGACAAGTGTACGCATATGCCAGGCTTGGGAAAGAAGTAATCACAGGCTTGAGCATATGGATGTTCCAATTGCACGAAGCAATCTCAAAATGTTTAGGGGAAGGTTTGGCAAGTAAATTGGAGTCAGCCTCAAGAGATCTTCCACCTCGAATTATCATTAAAAAGGGAGAAAGCAAAGGAGAGAGGGCAGTAAAGGTATATCGACTTGTCTGGCCGACACTGAGACACTCATCCCAAGCCATCCAAATCGTGTGGCTCTTTCGGTTTTTTTCAATTGTAGATATAAATATGCAGACACGGACTGGTACCATCTACCTTCTATTTTCTTTGGATTTGTGGTGGAGTAGAGCATCATTTGTCTAGTCATAAAAAACCAAGACGCAAACCTTAACCCGCTATTTGCAGCGTTCGCATATATTTGTCTTCCATTCCCGGCCAGTTTATTAAAGAGAGGAGATTAAGTTCGGCGATGGAGTCTGTGTTTGAACCTGCAGTACGCACGGAGGAGACTCCTGAAGCTCGCATCGTCATCCTTGATGTCCCAGGTACGTCATTTCCATCAATATCTATAGTTACACATTTTCTTTTCTTTTTATGAAATTTGCAACGCGTTAACTTACCTCTAAGTGTTTGGGGGGGTATTTTTTGAGAAATTGAATCAATAATTTATGTGTGCAGGCTTTAGAAAAGAAAATCTGAAAGTGCAGGTGGATAAACGGGGAAACCTCATTATCAGCGGAGAACGTGGTGTGAAGGAAATGGAGGAAATGGCGAAGGTGGGAGAAAGATTGGAGAAAACGCAAAGATTCAGAAAGGTTATTGGCATCCCCCAGAATTTGAATAACGATGGGCACATCACAGCCAAGTTTAGGGATCAAACGTTGCGTATCTCCTTGCCTTTGCGAGTTCACATCTCCGACCAACAGAAACAGGATGCGATTCCTATTCCTGCCAGTGGAACGCCAGTTCAACCTGCAGAGTCAAAGGACGAGAGGGCGTGTTCCGCAGGAGAAAAAGATTCGATTCAGGAACAATCAGGAGTTGCACAAGACGATCAGAGACCAAAACATCCAGAGGCGATTCGACAAGATGATAATAAGGGAAAAGGCAGTGCAGCTGCTGAAGAATTGAAAAAATTGGGGGAAGGGAGGAAAACAGAAGCGCCTAAGCCTGGCCAAGACTTTCCACATGGGGAACCACCAATATCAAAAGACCCGCAGGCAGTATCTGCAAAGACCGGCGCTGGAGACAAATCTCAATTTATACAGTCGAAATCGAAGCAAGAGCAAAAAGAAGAAGAAACGGCTGAAAAGGAAGACAAAGGCAAAGGTGAAGGTGATGAATGCAGTTTACCATCACCAAATGATTAACTACGGGAGAAACAATTTCAAATTCCTTCACCCGCAAGACGTTCACGGTTTTTCATTAGATGTTGTATCGTTTCATAATCATGTTGTTGTATCGTTTATCTGTGGGTTTGTAGTAGGTAGCTCTTTACATATAATGGTTCCGACCATAAACCTTGATTTAGATTTATGCAACTAGCTGCCAAAGAAGACGAACGTTTAGTTCGGCTTTATGCGCCTGGTATTGCAAGTTTGTATCTATACCCGATTGTATCTCTGCTCTTTTGACAAACAAGGGATGGGCTGGAGCAATCTCCGTGTATCCGCTAATAAAGTATTTACTTTAACAGCTCTGGTGTTCGCTAATATTTTATATCAAAAAAATTAAAACGTAGGAGTGGATTAATTGGTTTGAAAATTTTGGTACGAGAGCGATGATATTTTGACGAGAAAAAAACTTGTGAGCACGAGCTTGGGGAGACTTGACTTGAAAGCAAGTCTCATGGCTGAGGAAAATTTTCAACAAATAGTTGGTGTTGGTGAATTACAGTAAAAGCAAATCTTAAGGATAGAGATAAGTATTAAATTTTAAAGTATGCCATGCACTCTTTTAAGGAAGACGGTGTATTTCTGTAGCACATGATGGGTTGAAATGTTACAGTAGGATTATCACTTTTATTTCAATATTTAAATTAAATAACATGTCACTTTTAAATAAGACGTGTATTTCTGTAGCACATGATGGGTTGAAATGTTACAATAGGATTATCATTTTTATTTCAATATTTAAATTAGATAACATGTCAAATAAGCAGAGCATGAATGACTCCTAAAAGAAGGAAAATAGGGTATTATTGTAAATCTAACAAATGGATGTAAAAGGAAAAAACCCAAAGAATAGCTAGGGATTCAAAGAATAGCGGGAAACAATTATTGAACCATAAATACACAAATAAACTTTAATATAGTGTAGAAATTACGAGAATTGACTTACAGGAAAATGAAAAGATGATTTTCGGTAAACCCGAAATCTCATAGAAGGCAAACAGAATGTATAGGCAAATGAAAAGGTCCAAATAGCAGAAGTATATATTTCTCATCAATAACTAACGAAACATACAGAGTCCCCGATATATTAACCAAACAGTACTCCAGAACGGAGATAAAGTCCAAAGGCCATAAATGACGTATGAAGCATTAACAATTATATAGAAATCCAAATCATCAAAAAGCTCAGAACCTAATGGTCGCATTATGAATTTACCCATATACATTTGAAATGGTCATAGAACAAAAATAATACGCTTCAAGGGTAGGCTGAAACAAGAAAGTACTCATTCAACAGTATCAATGGCAAAATCGAACCAGAAGAAATTATAATCTATTACCATAAAATTCAAAGTACATTGTGTGGTTTCCAATTAACATTACTACAAACTGAACTCTAAGATAGTTCCGTGACAGGCAATGAAAGTCCAAGAAACCCAGGACTGGAGCACCGAAAACCGAGCATGCATTCGTCTTACCCGGTAGAAGGAGGTTACCCTAAAGGGGTAAAGGAGCTAACCAGCTTTACGTGAAAATCCCTTTACCAAGAAGGCCCTTTGTGCCCTCCTCGCCACCATCGGAAAACCAAAACAAAGAACAGAAAAGGGATGTTAGGTAAAACTCTAGTCTGAAACCGAAAAACAAGTATATAAGAGGAGACACTGAACAAAAAAAAGGTAAGCATGAAACGCAATGCACATCGTTACCTGAAGGATGGAGCCATGTGTAGAACCTCTTAAGACAGCAACTCGGGCCACCTAAAGCATCAAGCAACCAGCCAGTAGCTAGAGGAACCAGAGCGTGCAAGAGAAATGTGTGCCATCAGAAGGCCGAGACATGAGCACAACCAAATGGAAACCCAGAGCTGAGAGCTAGAGTCGTGATAGATCCTTTCTACCAGGTGGAGATCGTCGATGGAGCACACTTTCCCGTGCAGTAGTAGACAAGTGGAGATCAACAGGAACTCTCCGGAAAGAAATTCCTGCTAGCTCTTGGGTTAGGAATTCCAAGCCAATTGTTAGATTTAATGTGCATAAATTATGTTGTACACATTGTATTTATGATAAATGTGATTGAAAATAAACCACGAATCATGTTATATAAGCTTTGAATTATGAAAAATGTGATTTAATAACATTAATGGGGTAAGGTATAATAGATACCAAGTAATCAATGCACAAATGATTCAAAATAATACAAAAGATTCGCCATAATGGTTGTTGAAGTTGCGGTAAATCGTATGGTAATAATTTCCTTTTTAATTTTTTTTATAAAGTATTTAGTAAGGGATATGTGACAAGTGGTATCAGAGCACTCAGGTTACAAAGCTGAGGCCTCTGGAAACTAATGATTAACAGTGTTTGTGAATTACACAGTGGAAGAAGGAAGAGCAGCTAACATGAGGAGGATAAGAAACACACCTCATAGATCCATGACAGGTTTAGGACTTACATCTTTTCAAGAACCCAATCCTGAGGTATGGGTACAATTGGGAGAAGAACCACACAACACCAACATAGAAATCCTAAAAACTGTACAAGAGTTAAAGGATGAGATGGATCGATTAGAGGCAGATAACGAAATATTAATGCAGGAACACGAAAAGATTATGGAGTATATCTGACAAACGAAATCAGCAACAACCAATTCCCAGCCCAGAACACGGGCATATAATAGTAGGGAAAGATTATTGGACATAATATTTAGAAACGGAAGGAGGAGAAGAAAAATTTGATAATGCATCATAACTCAAAACATAGAAAAGACAAAGGATAGAATTGTAAGGAGAATTTCGGAAAATAAAACCGTCCCTCTTTGATGGTGAGTAGGACGAGGCAGTTGAAGCCTGTTGTATTAATATGAATAAGTACTTTCAGCTGTATGAATACGATCATACTTTAAAAGCTCGCTTGGCCATTTTCCAGCTGCAAGGAAAAGCCACCTTGTGGTGGGAAGAAGTAAAGACTGTGTGCGGAGTGAACGAAAAAAGCATAACATGGGAAAATTTTCAAAGATATTTTAAGGAAATATACTTAACTGAACGCTTCTATGATGAAAAGGCGAAGGAGTTTCATGGTCTATGATTGGGGCAGTGGACAATGGATGAATTCATTACAAAATTCACATCCTTAATTTGGTATGTTCCCTGCATATGGGAGGAGAAGGCAAAGGTGCAACGACTTATCAGCTGTTTATCATTGTTCATGAAGAAGCACCTTGTGTTCGATAACTCAAAAACCATGGATGAGGTTATACAGAAAACACTGATTTGTTATTAGCAAAATAGACAAAACGGAGATGTGGGGAAAATATGAACTGACAAAAAGGGAATTAAGTTCCCTATTAGCAACAAGGGAAACATGTCTATAATCAATAAAGGACTGCGCAAGGGACAAGTAAAAATAAATCGGAATAGAAATCAATCTAGATTTAGGCTTTTAAATGAATCTAAAACCAACAAGCAGTCAGGCAGAACAAAACTTGAAATAGTAGCAAGACCCCTAGTACAATGTTGGAGATGTGGAGGACCACATTATATCAAAAATTGTCCCAACCGCAAGGGTACCAATCAGATTTCACAGATTCAGGAGGCATCCACCGTAGGAGAAGTGGCCAGAAGCATCCCAAAAATCAATGCTGCCCTTGAAGACCATCAGGCGGAATACCAGCCAACCATGGTGGAATTCGAAGGTAAAATTTTTGACCAAAATATATCTGTTTTAATTGACCCAGGAGCTACATTAAGTTATGTTAGTCCTAAGATAGTAGATCAGTGTTGTTTACAAGTTGTTAAGTTTAAAAATCCCTGGTTAGTACAACTAGCCACTGGGGCAAAGAGACGTGTGTTGGCCAAGGTTAGCAACTGCCCCTTGAAAATAGCAGGTTAGTCTTTAGTGGCAGACCTGAATGTATTGCCCCTAGGATCGTATGACATTCTAATAGGCATGGACTAGTTGGAAAAGCATTGGTCCCTCATAAACTGTAAAACCAAAGCTATCTGCTACCTGGATGAGGAAGGAAAGAAGCAGGAAATTCAAGGCATATTAAGGCCTTTAAAATTAAGACTAGTAACCGCCTCTCAGTTAGAAAAGTGTATCAGAAAAGGATGCCAAATCTATGCCATTCAAGTGGGGTATGCCAACACAAAAGAAAAATTTGCTTCCATAGAAAGTATACCTGTAATACAAGATTTTCTAGATGTATTCCTTGAAGAATTTCGAGACTCCCTCCAAAAAGAGATATAGACTTCACCATTGAGTTGATACCGGGAGCCACTCTGTCGTTCCGAGCTCGTTATCGCATGAGCATACCAGGGTTGACAGAATTAAAAATTGTTAAAATTGGCAACTAGGGCTAAACTCCATGTGGGTCATCTTATTTATGGCAGCTGATATTTTTCTTGGACTCCTCTCATCGAGAGGTGTAGGATTGATCTAAAGATCATCCGATTCCAATAAGTATTCATGGAGTTTTGAATTTATTTGTGTTATAAGACAATTCGTCGAGGTTGGCCAGCAACCAAATAAACCCCACATGTGCTCAACATTTTAGTATAACAGGAGATGACTTGAGAGTCATTTCACACACACTTCACTCTTGAGTTCTCTCCACCCTCTTTTGGTTTTAATGGAAGATAAATATAGGAGAGGAAGCTCTAAACACAGGAGGGAAGAAGGCTGATCTACGCTGCCCTAATGGAGATCAAATAGTATTTATGGAAGGGACCTATACGCTGATGTAAATGAAATGTCCTTACCATTAACACAATCATGGAAGGAGTGTTAACGTAGCTATGAAGGAAGGTTACATGATGCCCTAGTTGCAGTTCTAAAAGGATACCTAGCCACAGTCAAGGAGTTTTACATGATCTCCTAGCTACAGGTCCATGATGCTCTAGCCGCAGGCCACTTCTAGTGATCGAATTGATGGATGGAAGGCCAAGTTTCTAGGACTGAGAGGGAAAGCTCCTAGGCTGAGTAAAGGAGGAACATAACGTTGTATGGAGAGGCCTAAATGTAGGCCTAATGCTGCTATCCTAGAATACCCTAGACGCAGTCATTCACTGCCATACACTATTCTAAATCAGGTATGTTCATACTTGTAGGGAGGCCGAGTTTGGAAAGGAGAATTATAGATTGTTTGAGAGCAGCAAAAGGTAAGGTAAGACTATTTCAGAAGGCTAAAAGTGTGCAGCAGAGGTCTGTGGTAGGCCATAGGCCTAGCCACTCCAAAACAAGCCAGCGTGGAAGTGTTAGGGGCTTCCATATGCTCAAAACATCAACATGAGGAGGTAGCCATGTACCTTGACTAGGTTGCAGTTCATTAAGGTTGTTCAAGGTATGTTTTGAGGCATGATTTTTGGGTTGTTGTAGGTTACAATGGGACAACAACAAGCATGGTGTTATAAACACAAATGGGATAGCAAGAAATCATAGGATTAGAAATGACATGTGGAAGCAAAAGAACATTGGGTCAATAGCATGGTGATGCAAGGGACAACAACATGGTAAGTGGTACAGTAGGACATGGTGCTTGTTGGAGCTTGGTATTTGGGACAACAAGATATGAGATGGCAAAACAATGATAAAGAGTGGGATAACAGCAAATGCATTCATCGTGGAGCATGGTAGATGGGACAACAAGGACATGGTGCTTTCATGCGACACCAAGCAATCATGGTGCAACAGTATAATGTGTACAACATGATAATGAGGTTGAGCATAGTGATGATGGGTGCAGAACGATGCAGCACAGCGAGGTGCAGCATGATGACGAGGTGCAACACTATAATGGGTGATGGAGTCACTTGAGAGAATCAGTTGAAGCAGCATGTCTTCAACTGAGTTCAACTACCTCATGTATCATCCTCTTAGAGATGATCTATGCTCTTATTTAAGATAAGTCAAAGTGTTGACTTCTGTTGTAAATGTACTATCTCTCTCTCTCTCTCTCTGCTAAACTACTGAAGAACATATAAGAATAATTGATCAAGGGTTTCCCCACATTGGGGTTTGTCCCTGGCTAGCTCCACATCTTGAGTCCTCTTGTCTTGACTTGTCTTTTGCGATCTATGTTTATGTTCTATCTGCAATTTACTTTAACACTGATGTGATTTATAATCTGGAAAAGATTTTGTGCTAACTATTTCAATTTTTCTAAGCAAAGAATATACCTAAAATTAACATGGTATCAGAGGTGAGGTGAAGAAAACGTCCAAGTAAGAGTGAAAGAGCAATCACTGAAGATAGTTGTGAAAGGACAAAAGGATCAATGGATTCCTCATCCCTCTTAGAATTCACCAACAGTCAAGTTGAAGAAGAGAACATTATTAGAAATTTGAAACAGAGAACATTATCAGAATGGCATAGTGCAAGCTTCTGATGGCCTACCTAAAGATCACTTCAATGGGAAGTCCAGGTCTAGGGGTGGAAGGAAAGGCAGATGCCTTGTTTGTAATAAGTTTGGCCATTATGTGAAGGAGTGTCTAAATAGCAAAGACACATCACTTGATGAAGATAACAATCATTCCAGGGACATCTTCAATGATTGAAGGAATGACAGGTAATGCAGGTCATCAAGGAAATAGCTGACTCTTCAAAGAAAGCAAGGAACCCCAGGTATGGAGAATAAAATGTTGTTTCTGATAAGATAAAAAAGCATTATATTATATTGGCCCTCTCCTCCAGAGTCTTTGGGAATTTGTCTTATTAATTTTAGTGCTTCAAGGCAATTCATCGAATAGAAGGGTGCTCTCTCTAATTTGGTAGACATGGAAACAATCATGGGATTATACTTAGAGTCAATGCCACCTATACTAGAAAGGGTGTAGGGAATGTTACCCCTCAGTTTGATGAGGGTAACTCCATTCATTTACAAGAATCTCTTTTATGTACCTAATCACAAGAAGAGCCTGGTGTCCATTTCGATAATGGAAGTCAAAGGTTTCAAGGTGGCATTCATCGATGGAAAGGTATGTGTTTGAAAATAGATTTTTCAAAGATGCTTTCACTCATGGGTTTCATGGTTGGCAATTTGTATTAAGTTGTAAGAAGTCCATTGGGAACCATGTCACTTGACACATCTCATTTATAGCACTAGAGGTCTACTTTATGGGGTACTACCTGATGTGAGTCAAATGGTGACCGGGATGTCTGAATTCAAAAAGAACATGAAGGTACATATTTGAGATGTATCGAAAGCAAATCTTATAAGGGGACCATTCCCCTCATGTAGCAGGTCCACCGGTTTCGAACAACCTGAGGGGTTTGAGATTCATGATCAGGAATCTCATGTATGCAGGTGGAAGAAAACCCTCTATGGCTTGATGCAAAACACCTCGAGCTTAGTATGATAGGATTGATAGCTGCCTAATGAAGCTGAGATTCACTAGGAGTGAAGTTGATCCAAACCATTGCTTGAAGGTTGTGGATGATAGACCTCTCATACCGACATCTTCTAAGGATGACCTCTTTCTGATAGGTGCAGACTGTCTCATTTGCAAAAGTAAGAGGGAGTTGGATTTTGGATTTGGAATGGTAAAATGTAAGCTTGTGACTACCTTGAGGATCTTAACTTTCAGAAGTTATGTGGTAGTAACGCCAGACCAGATTTGGGAAATGCCTCTGAGTTTCATAAACTCATTCGCGTTGATGTTTTTGGTGAACTTCCATCCAGACATATGTTTTGTACTTAGCATGATGAGCTCATATATGGTTGAGCCTCACTCGATTGGTGCCAAGAATCTTCTGAGATTTTTTCATGGCACAATATCTCATGGATTGAGATACATTGTTGGAAATATGAAGTTGTATGATTATTCGAATGTTGACTGGACAGGAAGTGTGAATGAGCGCAAGAGCACTTCTAGGTTTTGATTCTTTTTGGGTTCTGCTCGATATCTTGAATGAGCAGGAAGCAGAAGACGGTTACTTTGAGTATCGATGAGACCGAATACATAGCTACAAGTATGATCTCGTGTGACACTGCCTCATTGTGGAAGCTCTTCAGTGAGTTTTTTGTACACATGTTAGATACCACCATGACCTTTTGTGTCAACCAAGGGGGATTTGAATGTTGAGGAATCCCGTATTCTATTATTTCTCCACATATAGACATCAGATACTACCTTATATGGGCAAGAAAGCACCATCACATTGAGATTGATGTAAAAGTCGGAGACATTCTGTCGAAGCCCCAGGGAAAGGTCAAATTTGTGACTTTCCCAAATTACTTGGAGTCGTTGAAAGACCGTCTTATGAGGGTCCTGCATGAGGCATGCATTGAGCTCTGGGAGCTTTGGGGGACTTGGGGTACTTCTTGGAGCAACAAGTAACCATAGGGTGACTCACCCTCCCCTAATGGTGTGTTGTGTACAGGGTGAATGGTTCAACCTTCCCCTATGATATCCCATGGAAACTTATGGATAGGATGAATGGTTCTCCTATAGAGGCATCCTACCCATGCCGTCTGGGACTCATGGGAAGTACCTCTCATCTAGCCAATGAGTAGGGAAATGGGGTTAGGGACCATAGTAATACTATTGATGGATGCATCATTGTATCTACCGTACTCCCTATGGTAGGATGACCTCCATTTATCTGAGATCAGTATGAGTGGTTTACGACACTCTCTTTTGAAATTGATTTGGGATCAATGAAACTAACTTTAGGTCAGTAAGAGTGATATGACTCACTCTCTTGGAACTGATCTGGGATCAGTAAGAGTGGTATGACACACTCTCTTCATATGGAACTGACTTCGTTCAGTAGAGAATGGTATGAGAAATTCTCGATCAATTCTTCTTCCTCATGGTTCAACAGAGTAGAGCAGGGCAGAGTAGTGTAGGGCACTGATGGCAGAGATAGTATAGTCTGGGAAATGGATCAATAGATGGAGTTCTCCCTAGTTGAGAGGGAGTGTTAAAATTGGAAACTAGGCTAAAATCCATGTGGGTCATCTTATTTATGAAAGCTGATGTTTTTCTTCAACTCCTCCCATTGAGAGGTGTAGGATTGATCTAAAGATCATCTGATTCTGATAGGTATTCATGGAGTTATAAATTTATTTTTGTTATAAGACAATTCATCAAGGTTGGCCAGCAATCAAATAAACCCCACATGTGCTCAACGTTTTAGTACAAAAGGAGATGACTTGAGAGTCATTTCACAAACACTTCACTCTTGATTTCTCTCCACTTGCTTTCGGTTTTAGTGGAAGAGAAATCTAGGAGAGGAAGCCCTAAACACAGGAGGGAAGGAGGTTGATCTACGCTACCCTAATGGAGATCAAACCGCAATTATGGAAGGGACCTATACGCAGACCTAAAGGAGATGTCCTTACCATTAACGTAGTCATGGAAGGAGTGTTAACGCATCTATGAAGCAAGGTTACATGATGCCCTATCCAGATTCCTAAAAGGATACCCATCCACAATCAAGGAGGGTTACATGATGCCCAAGCTGCAGGACACTTCAAGTGACCGAATTAATGGATGGAAGGCCAAGGTTCTAGGGCTGAGATGGCAAGCTCCTAGGTTGAGTAAAGGAGGAACATAACACTGTATGGAGAGGCCTAAACATAGGCCTAATGCTGCTATCCTAGAATACCCTAGATGCAGTCATTCAATGCCATACGCTATTCTAAATGAGGTATGTTCATACTTGTAGGGAGGCCAAATTTGGAAAGGAGAATTACAAATTGTTTGAGGGCAGAAAAAGGTAAGGTAAGATTATTTCGGAAGGTTGTTAATGTGAATCAAAGGACCGTGGTAGGCCACAGGCCTAGCCACACCAAAACAGGTCAGTGTGGAAGTGTTAGGGGCTACCATATGCTCAAAACAACAACATGAGGAGGCAACCATATACCTTGACTAGGCTGCAATTCATTAAGGTTGTTCAAGGTATGACTTGGGGCATGATTGTTGGGTTGTTGTAGGTTACAATGGGACAGCAGCAAGCACGGTGCTACAAACACAAATGGGACAGAAAGCAATCATAGGAGCATCAATGACATGTGGCTGCAAAAGAATAGTGGGACAGCAGAAAGGTGTTGCACGGGACAACAACATGGTAAGTGGTACAACAGGACATGGTGCTTGTTGGAGTTTGGTACTTGGGACAACAAGCTATGACATGGCACAAAAATGATAAGCAATAGGGCAACAACAAGTGCATTCATCGTGGAGCATGGTAGATGGGACATCAAGGACATGGTGCTTGCATGGGACAACAAGCAATCATGGTGCAACAGTATGATGTGTACAACATGATAATGAGGTCAAACATAATGATGATGGGTGCATCATGATGCAACATAGTGAGGTGCAACATGATGATGAGGTGCAACACTATGATGGAGTCACCTGAGAGAATTAGTTGAAGTAGCATGTCTTCAACTGAGTTCAGCTACCTAATGTATCATCCTCTTAGAGATGATCTATGCTCTTATTTAAGATAATTCAAAGTGTTGAATTCTGTTGTAAATGTACTATCTCTCTCTCTCTCTCTCTGTTCAACTATTGAAGAACATATAAGAAGAATTGATCAAGGGTTTCCCCACATTGGGGTTTGTCCCTAGCTAGCACCACATCTTGTGTCCTCTTGTCTTGGCTTGTCTTCTGTGATCTATGTTTATGTTCTATGTTCAATTTACTTTAACGCTGATGTGATTTCTAATATGGAAAAGATATTGAGCTAAGTGTGAAAATTGAAATAAATTTCTCTAAGCACAAAACATACCTAAAATTAACAAAAATGCAGCTACAAGAACTGCTGGATAAAAAATACATTTGCCTAAGTGTATCACCTTGGAGAGCCCTAGTAATTTTTGTTAAAAATAAGTATGGGACCCTACATATGTGCATAGACTACCGCCAGCTAAATAAGCTGACTGTAAAAAATAAATGCCCTTTACCCTGTATAGACGAGCTATTTGATCAGGTAAGGGGTGCAACAATGTTTTCAAAGATAGACCTACGTTTAGGATACCATCATATCAGAATCAAGGAAGAAGACATAGCTAAAACAACCTTTAGAAATCATTATGGACATTACGATTTCATTGTGATGCCCTTCGAACTGACTAATTCTCCCTCGACCTTCATGTGTCTCATGAACAATATATTCCAGCAATACATGGATAAATTTGTGTTTATTTTTTTTTATGATATGTTGATTTATTCTTGGAATATAGAAGAACATAAAGAAAATATCAAAATAGTGTTGCAGACCCTCAAAGAACATCAATTATATGCTAAGTACAGAAAATGTGATTTCTTTCAAGAGCATATTTAGTATCTAGGACATATCATTACCAAGGATGGCATTGTCGTTGACCTATAGAAGATAAAGACTATAATGGAGTGGCTAGTCCCAATGTACATGGTATATATAAGGTCCTTCATGGGTCTAGCTGGGTACTATTGGCGATTTGTTGAAGGATTTTCCAGGGTAGCATACCCCATTACCTCCTTGCAGAAGAAAGGAAAAACCTTCAAGTGGACAATAGAGTGCCAGAAGAGTTTCAACCAACTTAAGAATTTACTAACCATCGTGCCTATATTAAGCATCACAAACCTAAATAAGGACTATGTGATTTGTACAGATGCCAGCATGTTAGGGTCCCACCCTAACCCCCTTATTTATGTCATGGGATCACGTAATAGTCAAGAGTCAATAAAGCCCATATTAATATTTGTAAGTGGTTAACCCACAATTAATGACGGGACCACAGTTAGTTGCAAATGGGCGGTAGTATTAGATAGATGGTAAATGGGCGGTAGTATTAGATAGATGGTATTAATAAAACCCACGATATTGGCTCGTGGTATTGCATGTATGAGTCATATATAAAGGATAGAGACTCCCTGTGAGGAGCATCGTGTCTTGTTTTGTAATCGAGCTCTGCTCTATTGGAGGTTGCCCCCTCGAAGAGGCCTGTGAACATTCCTCTCTGAATAATAAATCATTGCTATTCTGTGTTCTGGGTATATTTTCTTCGCATATTCTGTGTTCTTGGTATCTTTTCTTCGCTTGGGTATTGTTTTGCAGGTTAAGAGCATAACAAGTGGTATCAGAGCACTTTCCAGGGCTCGGTGGGATCTCCAAATTTTAGCAATTTTTTTTTTGGCTAGAGACGTGTTCCGGCGTCTTTAAACCACGGGATCTGTCGTTAAGCGCATAAATCTGCGGATTTGGGGAGGCATGCACGCAGGAAATACAAGAGGTGGTCACGTCTGTTGGACTCCCTTGTAACCCCTGTGGGTACCCCTTCAAGTAGTAGCGCATTAGACAGAACCGCGCACGGA
This sequence comes from Pinus tabuliformis, assembly GCA_031772625.1. Taxonomy (NCBI): domain Eukaryota; kingdom Viridiplantae; phylum Streptophyta; class Pinopsida; order Pinales; family Pinaceae; genus Pinus; species Pinus tabuliformis. The sequence goes on along the minus strand of CM062804.1, from coordinate 770,010,636 downwards.
CTGTCTTCCACGTACCCTCTAGGTATATAGGAAGCCCCCTAGCTCCCTTGAAACCTCGCCATAGATAAACCTTCGGCCGTCTTGTGGCTACAGTACACTGAGAACAGCACTCGGAGAGATTACTCGCCTGTACGATAGGGTAGTCGGGTTGTACGGCTAAGGGTACGGTCGATCCTCCTTAGTTAGAGCCTTGAAACATTGGGCCGAGTACTACTGTCAGACCCTTATGTATATTGCGATCTGTAGCACCTGACACTCCCCAAGACCATAGTTCCCTTTCTATCGGGGGATCACACATCATCTATTCCAGATCAGCAACAGCAGTTGTTCCACCATTCAGATCTCTCAGATCCACCAAATCGGATATTCCAGATCAGCATCAACAGTTGTTCCACCATTCAGATCTCTCAGATCCACCAGATCGGATATTCCAGATCAGCAGCAGCAGTTGTTCCACCATTCAGATCTCTCAGATCCACCAGATCGGAGTAGTTGTGAAGGGTTCCTGTACCTGGATATAATTTTCGCAGGACTTTTGGCGGCATTGACATTTTGAGGATTTGGCGACTGCAGTATTGATCAGGAAGGAGTAAAACTCCGTTAGGAGTTTTCCAAAAAAAAAAAAAAAGTCTGAGATCTTCCGGGGCGCTTATTGGTGACCTAGCCCATCAGTATCAGGACGACGAGCTGAGCAAGGTGGTACCATTCAATTTCTTAGTAAAAATTTTTAGGTGGTCCCAAATTTTCATCAGGTTGGTGTATGGTAGAAACTCGTGCTCAAGCGATGGCCAATGAAAGGATCGACAAAATTGAAAACTATGTCAACTCCCTCCAAACTGCGGTGAACAAGATCGAACTTAACCTTCAAGGAATGAGTGACCACATAGAACTTGAGCTTAAAGGAATGAGTAACCAGTTACAGGAGGCATTCTCAAAGGGCAAGAAGCCAGCCCACGAGGAGGCGTATAATGGCCATGAATACCATGAGGGTGAGTCTAGCCACTCTCCTCACGTTTGGCACTCCCATCCACCACCTAGTCAGCGACCTCCCAAGTTGGATATGCAGAAATTTGACGGTTCTCACACGTCCGCATGGCTAGCACAAATGGAGCAGTATTTCCAATTGAATCATATCACAGATGAGGGGACTAAGCTTATGGTTGGCACCATGTACTTGGGCAATGAACGATGGCAATGGAAGGAATGGCATCAGCGTTGCAATGGACATTTTCAGAATTGGGCCCAATTTGCCAAAACTCTTCGCAGTCGCTTTGAACAGGAAGACTCTTTTTTGGGGCGTCTCACTAAGCTCCGACAGACGGGTACAGTGGAGGAATATATTACTGCTTTTGAAGCCTTAGCCTTCCGCACTAAGGGTCTCACAGATGAGTTCTACATGGAATGCTTTATCAGCGGTCTTAAAGAAGCCATCAAAGCTCAGGTTCTACTCCACCACCCTCCCACATGGACAGAGGCTTGCCAGGTAGCCCGTAAGGTGGAACGTAATAGTCAAGAGTCAATAAAGCCCATATTAATATTTGTAAGTGGTTAACCCACAATTAATGACGGGACCACAGTTAGTTGCAAATGGGCGGTAGTATTAGATAGATGGTAAATGGGCAGTAGTATTAGATATATGGTATTAATAAAACCCACGATATTGGCTCATGGTATTGCATGTATGAGTCATATATAAATGATAGAGACTCCCTGCGAGGAGCATCGTGTCTTGTTTTGTAATCGAGCTCTGCTCTATTGGAGGTTGCCCCCTCGAAGAGGCCTGTGAACATTTCTCTCTGAATAATAAAATCATTGCTATTCTGTGTTCAAGGTATATTTTCTTCGCATATTCTGTGTTCTCGGTATCTTTTCTTCGCTTGGGTATTGTTTTGCAGGTTAAGAGCATAACACAGCAAGGAGGGAGTTGGAGGCGTTTTAATGCAAGAAGGCAAGGTCATTGCCTATGAATCTAGAAAACTTAAGGAGCACAAGAAGAAATATTCAGCCTGTGACTTAGAGCTAACAGTTGTTATTCATGCACTAAAGATGTGGTGGCATTATCTGATGGGTAAGAAATTTCTCTTAATGACTGATCATCATAGCTTAACCAATTATTTTAAGCATCCCACTTTGAATGCCAGGCAAGCCCGTTGGATCGAATTTTTAAGTGGTTTTGACTTTGAGATCAAACACTTGAAAGGTAACAAGAATCATATCGCAGATGCTTCGAGCTAGAAGGTACATTGTATTTATGAAGTATCTTACACTGAGGTGTAGACTACCTTCAATGAGTTGATCAAGGAGGTAGTCGGGCATGATCCAGAATATAAATTCTTATGGCAGCAAGCTAAAGTTTCAAACAACCATGAACAACAGTTGGGATACGAAGTAAACCATGAAGGTATGCTGATTTATAAAGGAAGAATGTATGTGCCTAACCAGAAAAGTATTAAAGATTTAATTTTAGATGAATATCATAAGATTCCATATGCAGGCCACCTTGGATACCAAAAGTTGATTACTGCGCTTAGAAAATAATATTTCTAGCCTGGCATGAAAAAGAATGTAGCCGAGTATTTGGCTCGTTGTTTGGAATGTTAGCAAGTAAAAATGGAACATCAACATCCAGTCGGATTACTGCATCCACTGCCAATTCCGAAATGGAAATGGGAGACCATTTCCATTGATTTCATTACAGGACTACCTAAGTCCAAAAAGAAAAATGACTCGATAATGGTGGTAGTGGATAAGTTGAGAAAATCTTCCCATTTCATACCAGTGCAATCAACCTGCAAGGATGTATAGATCGTTGACATAGTCATGCAAAATATTTTCAGATTACATGGGTTACTGAAAATTAAAATTTCTAATTGTGATGTAAAATTTACATCAGATTTCTGAAAAGCTTTGTTTGAGGGATTGGGCATGCAGCTGCATTTCAGTACTCTTACCACCCTCAAACGGATGGGAAAAACGAGTGAGTAAATCAGGTACTCAAGGACATGTTGCAAGCTTACGTAATGCAACAACCCTACAAATGGGAGGATTACATACATTTGGTAGAATTCGCTTATAGAAAATTCTATCATACGTCATTACAAATGAGTTCGTTTGAGGTTTTGTATGTGTAATATCCCTCCCCTTAATAATAAATAATAAATAATAAAAATAATAATATAATAATATAATAATAAATAATAAATAATACAAATAATAAATAATACAAATAAATAATAATAATATAAACAATAAATAATAAATCATTAATAATAAATAATAAAAATAATAAATCATAAATGTTAAATAATAAATGATATTTAAAAATATACAAGAAAATAAATAAAAATAATAAAAAAATAAAAATAGTAATAACTATACTAAAGCTCTAAATAAGAATAAATAGAAATAAAACAAATAAAACAATAAAAAAATCAGTGAAGCTAAAAATCAAAAGAAAAGTAAAGAAATAAAACAAGAAAGCTAAAAATCAAAAGAAAGTTGCATGTAGACACATGGAGTGTGTGCATGTGGTTCCCCTTCCAATTTTGTTCTATTTAATAGATGGTGAGGAAGATAAGAGGCATTCCTGCATTCCATCATCCCGAGATTCTATCTTTCATTCTCTTGGGAGAATGGTGTTTTTAAGACATAGGAGTCACTGGCAGTAGTACGTTGATTGAGGGCTCGGGGGTGGCCAGTTGTAGCAAATCCTTGCATAATTGAGCCTACGGTTGGGTGGAGAGTCGTCCCCAAAACCTTGTTGCGGTAAGCCTACTTCTACCAAGTAAACAGGTAAGCACTATTCATTAAACTTGAATTTAGTTAATTAATTACATGTTTATTTGGCTAGGTAAATGCAACTCTTATTTAAATTTAATGTTAATAAGTTAATTAGATATTTATTTTGCGCTGTTACATGTGGTATCAGAGCGGGTTTCAACTCTAAGCAACCTCTAGGTAAAAATTTGAGAAAAAAAAACTAATTAATATATCTAAAAGAAAATATATATCATTATCATTAAAATTGACTTCTTTAAATAAATTTCGACAACTATTGAAAAAAATTTGGCATCCACCGTAGAGAGTAGCTGGTTATCATCATAAAAGTGCTCGGGAATTTGGACTCTTTTGTTTTAATCGACGTCTTTAAATTCTAATGGAAAACGTAAAGCCCTATTTCTGAGGGATTTGAGTGGTATGATGTGGATTTTCGTCAGAGTTATATATGCTTATGGTTGGACTTCACGTGGGTCACGTTTTTGAGTTTTGAGCTCTCATGTATTTGAGTTATATTCTATTTACATAAACAAGTTTAGATTACCCATGTTATGATTCTATTATGATGAAATTGCTCGGAATTAATTTATATGGTTATATTTGTTGTAAGCAACATGCCATAGTTATTTTTTGTTTACAAAGCATTTATGGAAATCTACGAGTTGAGTCTATAAACGCGGGCACCTGCACCATAAAAAATTTATATCGATGAAGCGTGAGCTAAGGGAAAGCATTGATAAAGCTTTTAGAAAGACCAATACAATTTTTTATAATATAATTTTTTAATGCTTCATCTATATATATATATATATATATATATATATATATATATCCATTTGAACATAGAAAACCCAGAGACCCACAAATTATAAAATATAGAATTTTGATAATCACTTTTTTTAATGGGAAAAACCCCTGATCTTCTTGCAGCGTACCATTAATACCAATGAAAATGCCAGATACTCCCGTAATTCTACCATTTCTTTTATCGATCAAAATCTATTAATTGATTGAGCTGAACAATTAATAATAAGCACGCTCTCTATTAAGAATGACAAAAAAATCTATAAAACTGCAGTATAACTTACTGTTAATATTAGAACTATAGAGTAACCAAAGTGTTCAGCCAAAAAAGATTATTAAAATCTCATGCTTTAACATGATACACGTACAATACGTGTAGTAGCATGTGTATTTCTTTAAAGAGTGAGTTACATATTTTAATGTTTTAGAGTGGAAGTAAAAGATATTTAAATATAGACCCTATAAAATATTTCATCCATAAAATATACAATAATTGTATGTATTATATGTTGATGTCAAAATTAGGTGTTTTATTATATTTAACTTTGTTTTTAAAATTATACGAGTCAATCTGAATTTACATTCTTTTCCATTTAGTTTTATATTACGCTTTTCCATGAAATAAAAAAGTGGATCAAATTAATTGTTTTAATTTATAATTATATAAAATATTAATTGAAAAAGTGGGATGAAATATTTTGATATATTCACAATATAAGTTATATGTGAATTTAATTTATGATATGATAAATTTTATAAAATTCGGTAAATGTAAATTTGGTTATTTAAAATAATATTTTTACACATCATCTTAATTTAATAAAGAAGTAGTAGATTTTTGAGTTGTATGTAATAAGATCATAAATTTATTTTGAATTTTTATTTAAAGTTTGATTGTTATTTCAATATAGAGATAAATGCATGGATATATGTATTAGCGATTGCATGGATAATTAAGGTTATGCAAGCTCTCTAGTGAACTTGAGGTTACTAAGTTTATTTGTTGACATGCTCCCAGAATGTCACCTCTTAAAGAGGAAAATAAGGGCAATAAAGGATATTAAAGCAATGTCATTAGAGGTGAAAATATTTGGTATATGTAAATACAAATTGTTAATCAGTATAGAGTAGTGATTTTAAAATTAGTTATGTTATTAGATTATAAGTTGTAGTGAAGTTGTTTTTTTAAATGAGTTATAAAAGAGGAATTTATTTAAATAAAAAAAATGGATTTAAAGTGTATATGTTGGTTTAGTGTAAGGGGATATCTTAACTATGGCAAGGAAAAGTTTAATGAATAATGATGTTGAATATTAGCCTTCTTAATCAGGATACTTGGTAATGCACAACGCTAAATTGACATAATAAATATTGATTTTTAGGTAAAGTTTAATGGACGCATTGATATACAAACATAGTGATTGGTTAACCCCTTTTTGGGGCGAAGGGACTAGAAATACCAATTAAGGCCCATGTGGCTACTACGTTCTTTCTATCTTGACAAAAACAAACAAACATCTCTTTTCACAATAAAGTATTTGGATAATGATTGTTTAACTTTTGGAAAAAGAAAGACACTATGACTAATGAAAAGCACCAAGCATGAAGTGTAGGAGGAAATACTATTGGAAATTCTATAATGTGACTTTGAGAATGATTACACATGAATTGGCCTTAGTATCAGCCGATGCTTGATTGAATTAATAGGCGGTGAGATAAGATTTATAAGCCGTCCAGGTATGAGAAGTACATTTTCTTTCACTGTTTATTACATGCCAATGATTTTCTTTGTATTTTTCATATACATATCTATATATAATATATATATCAAAGAGGGTACAAAAATCCTTGCAATAGGAGATTTACAATTAGGAAATCTTAGGTTGCTATGCAGTGACCGAGGGATATCTATTCATCAAAAGTCGCCCAAGACCATATACCAGGTTTGAAAAAAGTTCGGCAGGGTCTCAAAGAGGGGAAGATTCGGAAAATTCAGGATCTCGAAAAATGTTTGAAAGTTTCACGAAAGATTTTGAGTATGTGGAACATTTATAATATTATACTTGGAACCATACATATTACTCAGAAATTCCAATAATTGAAGCATGCACTATTTCTTTTGCTATTAAAATGTTCTTTTACGTTATGTTTTGTTGCATTTGTCGAGAAAAGGTTCAGAAGTTTAGTTAAGACTGGTTCTGCGGGTAGGGTTTGGAGTCTGGTCAAACCTCAGCCAGGTCTAGCAGCCAGCCGAACCTGGGAACTAAGCTCTCAAGGCTTGCACCTACCACATTAGTATGAGGGAACAAAACTGGTGTTGCTACATAAACATTATTTCACATCTGGCAAAGAATCAGTGATCGACTAGTCCAATTATCGGATATCGTTAAAAATAAAGATATGAATAAGCATTTTCCAGGACAACGCGGACTTGTCACAGGGATATTGGAATCCTCATGTGTAGATTTCTTAGGAATCATCATGTGGATATGTATAATTCAAAGTTCCAGAATGAACAGGCTAATTATCCTGGTATTGTTTCAATCCTTATGTTGTAATTAAGGAATGTAAAAAAAAAAAAAAAACCCGGTAGCTATTAAAGCTTTGTTAAGGGTTTGATATGGTGTTGCCTTCGCAGGTGCGCTTGCAGGTGGACCATCTTATTAATAAAATGATTTTATTTTGTCTTTTGGGGAGGGATAACCTTCCCAGTCATCCGATCCGGTTTTGGGCCGGGTGGCAGTGTCTCTTCTTGTTTATGGTGTGGAATATTTCTTTCGCTGTTTGATTTCTTAAAACCCCTTAGAGTAATCATTTAATGGTCATAAGAATCTCAAGATACATTCAATAAATTTGTTTAACAATTTATTTTGTTAAAAGCAATGCATTTAATTTTTTTATAACATCTTTCTTCTAACATAAGTTATGATTGCTTAAACAGATACTTAAATTAATTCACTCTACAACACAGAATTTCAATTTATCCTAGCACATAAAAGTTATGAATCTGTAGACTTAATATTGGTGTGACATATAATTTCAAAGTCATGGTGAATAAATTTTCTTTCAGAATTCAAGTACCTTCTTAAAACAATAATGCCACCAATATTCTTAAGCATTATTCATTCGAATTTTGATTTTATGATTCTCTGAGTTTTATTCAGACGTCACTATTACCTTCCAACTCATGTTTTCCATTATTTAACTCTACAAAATTAGTGATTATTAGTAATTTGCATGATCAATCAAACAGTTTCAAATTTGGCAATGGTTTGATTGCATGCCGTGCAGTAGGGGAAAAATATACCAAAACAGTAGATTGAAATGAATCAAGAATCTTCAAAAAAAAAATTGAAAAATTTGGCATGGTTAATACATATCTAATTATCACAACAATAATCTAAGTATTTTGGCTCATATTTTATGCTTCTTCAGTGACGAATCTTATTACAGTGTTTGGCGATCATTGCATGCATATGCGCGTGACTTGATTTCATTGTTAGAAGTCTTTAATTAGATATTTATTTTGGGCTGTTACATGTGGTATCCAATTTGGTATCTAAGGACTGATATATTCTTGGCAATAAGCTACAACAATTGGATCTTGACAGCAGAATAACGTTGGTATAAAGTTTGGTGCATTCATTAGTTCCTCATTGGTTTTCTCATGCATCATTATAGACATCGGCTTCTTTGGTACTCTGTTCTCATTAGAATCTCATTACATGGTAAAACCACTATCTCATTTTCTTGAGTTGATTATTCTTGCATCCTCTTATCATTTTCTAAACATAAAAAGTGCTATAATCAACTACAACGGTTCTCTCCATTACAAACATATAACAAAGCGAAATTCTAAATGACTCACCTAATTAAAACTATATAGTTTTGTTATGAATCATTAATTCATTGGAAAAATATATAATCTTGTAATCTTGGATGGTGATAATCTACCCATAATTGACGATGTATAATTCTCTGAAATATTGCACTATTGATATGGTATACTGGCATGTTTTTGTAACAAATCTTTAATGTTGGTGTAACTACTCACCACTAGTTCATTTTACAACACAGTTTTTGAAGTATTTGGATAATTGAAGTTGAAATTTGTCACCAATTGAAGTACTCTAAAATAGTGAAATCTGTTCACTATTTTACTATTCAAATTGATCTAAAAACACAGAGATGACCTTCCTTGAATGTTGATCATACTATTCACTAATTGGGTTGGATTGCTGTTCTCATTGTCCTTTAGCGATAGCAGTTGCTTGGCATTTCTCTGGTCTATTATGGCAAGAACATGACTCTCTCAATATGATCTTCTAATAAATTTAGTTTTGCACTGCCATTGCCATTCAGATTACATGTATCTGCTCATGTACTATTATATTCTCAATGGCAAATTGTACAGACTTGGATTTCAGTTTAGATGTTGAGTATAATGTTACATGAGGTTTCGTGATTCAAGTTTAATTGCATATAGTGCATAAAGATGTCTAAAGAGAAATGGAAAGGAGAAACTTGCTAATGATAGTTCATGTGATTATGGCCAACTTGGATCAGATGTTTAAGGTGGTAGAGAAGAAGTATCACAACAGGGGTAAGAAATCAAGAAGAAACAACCTAATTTAAAACATAATGGAAGAGTTTGCTATAATCATGACTTGGTACTCTAAAGGTATCACTATAAGGTCTATCTAAGGATGATGCATATATATATATATATATATATATATATATATATATATATATATATATATATATATATATATATATTGGCAATCAACTAATGAAGTTGAAAAATCATGGTAATAATGAAGGTCATTTTAAGGAACATGGAAGGTATGATAAATAGAATGATTGGAGAAGATAAGTTGTGTGCATAACAACATCTATAACAATGGGAGAGCCACATTGTAAAGTTTTCCATAGGTGACTAACTATGTGAATGAATTATGGATAAAAAGATAAAGGATCAGGAAATTTTATTATGTTAATGATAAGCGGATTACATTTGGTGGCCATCTTAATGAATTTATTTTTCAGGGAAAGAGTAACAACATTTCCAAAGTATATCAGTGCTAAGTTTTAAGAGGAAGAACAGAAACCACAATGATTGGAGGTGAGAAATTCAAGTCAATTTAATAAAATAGAATGAAGTGAAGAAACTTCCATTTTTGAAGCCAATAGATATGGAAAAGTAGGAAATCAAGATAGGGAGAAAAAGAAAAATATATCTATGAATATCACGTAGGAGGAAATGAAGGGATGTTCTATCAAGAAGAAAGTTCTTTTAGAGTAGAGCTAGAAACATGATTGGTAATGGTCATAATGATGATCTACATATTTAAAAAAAAAATGTGAAGGTGTGAATTTGCATGATGACCAAATGATAATAAACGAGGAAGATATAGGAAGGAATGTTGCTAGAAATCTTATACGGATACCTTGAGAAGGATTGTGTACATAGTGACAAAAGAAGTGAAAGTCAATTAATAGAGATTGAACTTGACTCATGAGTGGGGCTTCCCATAACGTTAAAAGAGTTCGTTTTCACATAACACCTCACATTTAAGTTTCTCATGGACAATGATGGTAGTAGTATTTCCAATTGTTTCAAAATCTAAAATAATGATACTATGTAATAAGAAAAAGTCTTTTTCCCAGCTTGAGGAAACTGGATTTATGATAAAGAAATCAAGTGGTATTGAGATATGAACTTTACGAACTCGACACGATAAGAAAATATTTCTGTGGATGAAGTGCTAATTGTTAAATAAGTCAACATGAATCAACCAATCCTCGTGCAAGTAAATTAAGCATGATATAAAATTAAATCATGACGAAAAAATGTTTATATGTGATTGCATATAGCGATATTGCAATCAGTAAGCCAAAGGGTAAATGGATGTACAATCAAGGGATTTTAATTTTGAGATAGATGATGGTGGTATCACTAGTAATATCTTAAACAAGGAATTTCACCAAAATTTCCTTGGGGAAGGAACAATATATGACGAGAGATTAAGACTCAAGATGACGAGGCTCATGTGAAAATTAATGATATACTTATATGATTATACTGTTGGTGTAAATGATCAACTACCTAGTAGAAAGAAGTCGAAATGATTATTGAAAAATAATTGACAACTTGATGAAAACATATTGACAATGTTTCATGGTACGAGGATAATGATTTACATATGGTTCTTATAGTGATAATGTATCCATATGATAATAGTGATATGCATAGGTATTATGACGTTATGTCAAGGTAGATTGACACATTCATTAAGTGACGATAGATATTTAATGTTCAATACTCATGACGGATAGGATATGCATAATGCAACATACAACACCAACTCGAATTATGATGCTATAATATGAGGATTATTGACATGTGGTTCATTTATGAGAAGTCATGATATGTCTTAAATATAATTATGTTGATGGTATAACCGAAGCATGTGAAAGTTCCGTACAAATCTATGACATGCATGAGCATGCAGCTCCTTATTATTCATAATGTTGTGATTAACAAAGATTAATGTTCTCATGATGACATGCAAGAGTTGGCATGTGGATTATTTCCTATGATACTATGAGGGTACGGTTAATGCATTGGATGCATGTTGAGATGTGATGATTCACAGGACTCCACAAATGGGCCGAGAGGGCCGGTTTATTTGATGATCTCGTGCGAGCCCATATGCACGAGGGAGAATAAGTAACACCATATGGGTTGGGGACAAAACTCAATCAACATTACATATGCCAGTGGTTCCTTTGTCTTGTGTATAGCTCTTGATGGATAGCTCTAGAGGAGCTATGGGACCATCTTGAGGAGGCCAAGTGCCTGATGTTCTAGGCTTGGTACCTGTTATTGGATTGGGATGCCGAAGTCTGGAAGGGATGTAAAGGACTTTGATGCCTGGGGCTGTGCACCTTAGTAGTTGTGGAGGGAGTGGGCCAGCCTTGCCAGATGCTCGGGGTCATTAAGTACCGGACCGGATGCCTGCCTTGGGGCAGATGAGGTCTGAGTCAGGCGCGAGCCTTGGGGCCAGCCTTGGACTAGGATACAGACCGGGTCAGGCTTAGCCTGGTGCCAAAAGTGGGAAAAAGGACAGAGATTCCTTAAGATTTCCTGGGGTGTTGGAGACTTTCGATGCCTGCTGGTTATACTAGTTCAACAGAGGGTGTTGGCAACAGGAAGTAAATAAAATAATAAATAATAAAAATAATACATAATAATATAATAATAAATAATAAATAATACAAATAATAAATAATACAAATAAATAATAAATAATAAATTAATAATAAATAATAAAAATAATAAATCATAAATGTTAAATAATAAATGATCTTTAAAAATATACAAGAAAATAAATAAAAATAATAAAAAAATAAAAATAGTAATAACTAAACTAAAGCTCTAAATAAGAATAAATAGAAATAAAACAAAGAAAACAATAAAAAAATCAGTGAAGCTAAAAATCAAAAGAAAAGTAAAGAAATAAAACAAGAAAGCTAAAAATCAAAAGAAAGCTGCATGTAGACACATGGAGTGTGTGCATGTGGTTCCCCTTCCAATGTTGTTCTATTTAATAGATGGTGAGGAAGATGAGAGGCATTCCTGCATTCCATCATCCCGAGATTCTATCTTTCATTCTCTTGGGAGAATGGTGTTTTTAAGACATAGGAGTCACTGGCAGTAGTACGTTGATTGAGGGCTCGGGGGTGGCCAGTTGAGCAAATACTTGCATAATTGAGCCTACGGTTGGGTGGAGAGTCGTCCCCAAAACCTTGTTGCGGTAAGCCTACTTCTACCAGGTAAACAGGTAAGCACTATTCATTAAATTTGAATTTAGTTAATTAATTACATGTTTATTTGGCTAGGTAAATGCAACTCTTATTTAAATTTAATGTTAATAATTTAATTAGATATTTATTTTGGCCTGTTACAGTATGGACACAAGTGCAGAACACCTTTGACTTGGGGAGGGCCAGAGGATATGCTAGGACCCGAGATGTTAAAGGAAATGGAGGAGATGGTTAAAAAATTTCATTCCAATCTAAAGGCCGCTCAAGATAGACAAAATAAATTTATTGACTGAAAAAGGAATTTCCAGGAATTTCAAATTGGAGATCACGTCTATGTATGAGTATGAGCTAAAAATAGTACATTACAATGGAGTAGATGTGCTAAGCGAGCACCCTGATTTTGTGGCCCTTTTCGGATCTTGGCACGAATCGGGCCAGTAGCCTATTAGCTCGCCTTACCCAGCCACATTCGTGTGCACAACGTTTTCCATGTTTCTATGTTAAAAAAATATTTTTATGATCCTAAGCATATAATCAATTAGAAATATATACATGTAAAACAATTTTAATAAATTTGACAAAGCAAAGTATTAATGGTATAAGGGACTCGCTAATTTTTTTTTTGTAGGTCTAACCGGAATGCGAGTTCTCGGTCAAACCTCTAATTATACTCAATCAGAGAGAAGTAATGTTGCGAAACGAGTTATCACCCAGGTTAAAGTGCAATGGGAGCACTTTGAGCTGGATGAGGCCACTTAGGAGGATGAGCAAGTTATGAGGGAAACTTGTCCAAATCTGTTTGCAGCATAAAAACATCGGGACGATGTTTGATCTTGGGGGGCTGATGTGATGTCCCCAGAAAAAGTGTAATTATTTATTTACTGTAGTAAAACAAAAACTATATTTTTATTATTGAATTTATGCATTTAAGATTTTATAAGTTATGAATGAAACAAATAATGGAGTGTTAACAAATCTTGTAACTCTCTCATGTCAAGAAGTTGGGGTAGGTAGTTACCTAACCCTAACTACTTCCCTGAATATGAATTCTCCAAGAAAGGAATCAAGAGGGTAATTTTTGGTACCTGAGATAATAGAGGAGAAAGGGGAATGAAGGGGAAAGACTCATGTACTGAGATGTCATACGGTTCAAAGGTTAAGTCTGGTGGTGACCAGATAGCTGCAGATGTTGTGACTAATAAGTCTTACAAGAAAGCATCTAACTTGTGAGAAAGAGCTCGGGGGGGGACTTGGCTTGAAATAAAGTCTCATGGTTGGGAGGAAAATCGTCAACAAATAGTTGGTACTGGTGAATTATAGTAAAATAAAATCTTCATGATGTATTAAATTCTGAAGTATGTCATGCACTGTTTTAAAATACGATGGTGTATTTCTATAGCACATGATGGGTTGAAATGTTACAGTAGGATTATCACTTTTATTTTAGTATTTAAATTAAATAATCTGTCAAATAAGAAGATCATGAATGACTGTTGAAAGAAGCAAAAGAGGGTATTACTGTAAGTAGATAAGTCAGAATCTAGATATATTAACCTACTAAAATTTCTGAGGAAATAGATGAACTTTCCTAATAAACGGATATAAAAGGAAAAATCTGAAATAATAGCTAGGGACTCATTCTGAATTAAAACAAGTACAAAATATTGTGAAATATATCCACTGTAGAGATAAAGCTTCTGTGGAAACAAATGCAAGCTTTCAAGAAAATATTGGTAGAGTATATTTAGTTTCATTAAAAATAAAGAAAACCTCGTAGGGGATTAAAATTTACTGTGTCTAGACTGAAAGTATAGACAGAAATTAACCACTTGTGAGCCTATACATTTCAGTATTGTTGAATTCTAAATAGAACCTATAAATGGAAAGTTGGGTAAATAACAAGTAATCCTTTCGAAAAATCATACATTGTAACGTTAGATGAGTCAAGATGCAGATCTTATGCAAAAAACAATTATTAAACAATAAATACACAAATAATCTTTAATACAATCTAGAAATTACGAGAACTGTCTTATAGGAAAATGAAAAGTTGATTCTGGGTAAACCTAAAATCTCATAGAAGGAAAGAAAAATGTATAAGCAAATGAAACCATCCAGATAACATAAGCATACACTACTTATCATTAATGAACCAAACATACAGAGTCCCCAATATATTAACCAAACAATACTCTGGAATGGAGATAAAGTCCACAGGCTGCAAACGGTGTATGAAGTATTAACAATTATACAGAAATCCAAATCATCAAAAATCTCAAAACCTTATAAACAGAAACATTATGAATTTACCCATATACATTTGAAATGGCTATAGAACAAAAATAATACGCTTCAAGGGTAGGTTGAAACAACAAAGTACTCATTCAATAGTATCAATGGAAGGATTGAACCAGAAGAAATTATAGTCTATTACCATAAAATTCAAAGTACATCATGTGGTGTCCAATTAACATTACTACAAACTAAACTCTAAGATAGTTGACAGGTGATGAAAGTCCAAGAAACCGAGGACTGGAGCACCGAAAACTGAGCCTGCATTCGCTTTACCCAGTAAAAGGAGGTGACCCTGAAGGGGTAAAGGAGCTAATCAGCTTTGCGTGAAAAGCACTTGACCATGAAGGCCCTCCATGCCTTGCTCGCAACCCTCGACAAACCAAAACAAAGAACTAAAAAACGTTGTTAGAGAATACTCTAGTCCGAAACCGAATAACAAGTATACAAGCTGAGATTCTGAACAAAAAAAAGGGTAAGCATGAAACGCAACACACATTGTTACCTGAAAGATGAAGCCATGCGTAGAACCCCCTGAGACAACGACCTGGACCACCTGAAGCATCAAGCAAAAAACTAGTAGCCGTAGGAACCCAGAGCACGCAACCGAAAGGTTTTCCATGAGAAGGTCGGGACAAGAGTATAGCCAGATGGAAACCCAGAGCTGAGAGCCAGAGTCGCGACAGAGTCTTGCAGAGTAAAGGGTGGAGTTGATGACTGTTCGATGAACAAATCCAAGGGAGACCGTCGATGGAGCACACTTTCCCGTGCAGTAGCGGATAGTTGGAGATCAACATGAACTCTCTGGAAGGAAATTCCTGTTAGCTCTTGGGTTGGGAATTCCAAGCCAAGTGTTAGATTTAATGCGCATAAATTATGTTGTACACATTGTATTTATGATAAATGTGAATGCAAATAAACCACGAATCATGTTATATAAGCATTGAATTATGAAAAATGTGATTTGAATAACGTTAATGGGGTAAGGTGTAATAGATACCAATGCGCAAATGATTCAAACAATACAAAAGATTCACCATAATGGTTGTTAAAGTTATGGTAAATCGTATGGTAATAATTTCCTTTTTTAATAAAGTATTTAGTAAGGGATATGTGACAATAACTCTAGTGAATCTGACCTGATTAGATTGAAGAAATTTGTTTAGAAAGGATATCTGCCATCAAATTCTGCTCGCGATAGATATGGGAGAAGGAAAGGCTCTTCAATGATTCCATTAAGGCTTTAATTTGTTGCAACCAGTGAAATAAAGATGGCACTCCAAAAGAATTTTTACCCTGAGCCCAATAAATTAATGATTTACAGTCACTTGCAATATTTATCTTCTCTATATCCAGCTATGACACACACCGCAAAGCTTCCCAAAGCTCCACCACCTCAGCTCTACTATTGGTTACATAACCCCCAAACCAAAATAAGTGATAGGTCTTGGAAGGCCTAATCACAATGTAAGCTATGCATCCACACACTCCACCCGAAGAAGCCCCATGAAAGTATCCTATAGGAGAAGAATGCCCAAGTTCCTTATAGATACAAGATCTCCTATGTAACTTTGGCCTTCATGGACCAATTCCCTGAGAAAAGGACAAGATCTTCAGACTAGTAACCCTCACATGCAGGCAATATTCTAGAATATACAAGCATTTCTACAGTGCCAAATACCCCAAAAAATATACACTGTGATAGTTATATATTCTTTTTGGCCTTCCATCCATTTAATGAGACATGATTCATTGAAAAAAATTCCACCACTTCATTAATCTTGAGAGATTTGGAAACCTCATCCCAAATAGTGAGCGCATTGGAGCAACACAAAAACAGGTTCACCACCTCTTCCTTCGCTGCACCACACAAGGACAAATCCCTAGACCCTCAAATCCCCTCTTAGAGATATTTTCCCATGTGAGAATCCAATTATGAAGTAAAATCCATGTAAAATACTTTAGTTTTAGTGGTGCTTCCCATTTCAAAATACTAGACAACTAAGCTACAGAAAAATTAGGTTTGTTCTGCTCTAAGATTTAAGAGTATGATTCTTTAATAGACGTGTTTCCATCTTGTGCTAGACCATCCAAAGCAAGCCTGTGAACCTTCTCGATTAGCAAAATCCTTGCTAGACATAGTTTATAATGATAATGTTCCCATTCTTTCTTCAAACTCCACTAGGAGTGCAAGATCACAAGAGTGCGACCATTTAGTTGAGGATAGGATAGAATCACAATGACAGCCAATATGTGCTAAGGAATAAAGACCACAACCATTAATAATTTGTATAATTGCAACAAAGAGGATGTGATCTACTGATGGGCCTTTGGTTGCAACTAAACTAATAGAAACCATATCACCACAGCCTACCTCCCAGCATAAGTTGTTGCATAGCTAGGGTTGGCTTTCATTAAGATGTGCCAAATTAAGCATTTTTCTTTTCTAACACCCCTATTTGAACCCATTCTTCCATATTTGAGAGATCAAGATGTTTCTCTTTAACTATTAATCTAATGCCATATACCAAGTACAAAACATGCTCTCCATAGATTCTTAGTAAGAAGGGGGAGACTAAAACTCTTAGTATCTCTTAATCCCCAACCCGCTTCTACCTTAGACCTGGATATGGATTCAAACTAGGACAAATGAAATTTCTTTTTGTTTCCTACACCAACCCATAGGAAATTAGATATGATAGCATCATTTATTTGAATGAGAGTGATGGGTAAATGAAACAAGTGTATCCAATATACAGGAATGCCTTGTAGCATGGTCTTGATCATAACCAATCTACTGCCCAATGATAGCCATTTTTGTTCCAATAGGGAAAGCTTCTTTTCAAATTTTACAATAAGTCGGTTCTAGTCTTGTTTCTCATAATTTCTTGGCTTCAAGTGAAATCCCAAATACTTAAACCCACCTTTCAGCGGTCTAACTTTAACTCCAAAAAATTATGTGATTTACTTCTTCACTGCCCCATCCATCCCATCAGAGATTAGTTCAAATTTTCCTTGTTCATGATAAGCCCCAGAGCATTTCCAAATTTAGTGATTATTTCATGAAAATTTTGCCATTATAAGATATTGGCTTCTCCTAATACAAGAACATCATCAACAAATATTAGGTGTTACATAGAAATATTTATTTTGACCCTCCATCCAATAATCTTGCCTGCCTCCCTAACATCTCTTAACCGTCTGCTTAACCCATCAATAACCAATATAAATAGTGAAGGTGAAAAAACACATCCTTGATGCAACCCTCTAGATATATGGAAGAAATTTGTTGACATACCATTGATTAAAACAGCTAAATTCATTGAAGTGACACATGTCATGAGCCATTTAATGTCTACAAGGGAAACCTATCATGTGAATAATCAACTGGAGGATGTCATAGTCGACCCTATCATAATATTTTATGACGTTAATTTTCATTAGACAAGCCTTCAACCCGTGGGATTTAATAGAATGGATGCATTCTTGTGTGATAGCCACAACAACTTGAATCCTTTTATGAGGTAGGAAGCCAAATTGTTCCAAAGTAATATCATTAGAAAGAATTTTCTTGACTTTGTTAGCTATCAATTTAGAAGTCAACCTATACACATAATTACATTAAGTGAAATTGGTCTGAAATCGTAAAAGGATGAAGAATTTTACTTTTTAGTAATAAGGGTGATGAGATTTGCATTGATATCACCTGAGATATGACCCAAGTGACAAGACTCCTCCGGCGTCCCCAAGAGACTTGTTCCATCCAAACTTGGCTTTTGTCCTTCACAAGATCTTTCAAAACTTCTTGATTAGAGAAATTTTGAGGTCTAGAATGGGCCTAAAAACAAAAATGTACAACCAAAATCAACTTTATAAGAACCAATAAGATTCAAGATCATGATTTCAACCATAGGGGATCATTCACCATTTTTGGAGTAAAAAAATAAAAATGTTAAAAAAAAAATAAAAAAAAAGAGAACAAACTATTTTTTCAAATTGTATTTTCAACTTATCTCCATATTGTTTTATTCAAATTTCTAGTGGGAGCACTCAATGGATGCCAAATTCAATTCCTCATCCAAGGAGTATCCATGTTGCATACTTTTGATGGAGCCTGCTACATAAGAAATGAGAAATGCATGAAAAGCATGATTGCAATAACCTTTTTCATGCATTTCTCATTTTTCATGTAGGAGGGTCTATTGAAAGTATGCAATTTGGGTACTCCTTAGATGAGGAATTAAGTTGTGCATCCAACAATTTCTCCTGCATGAAATTTGAGTAAAACCATGGGGAGATAAATTGAAAATATGAGTTGAAGAAATAGTCTTTTCTTTTCTCCCTCTAAAATTTGATGATGTACTATAATCTTACTTTATTATTTCCACTATTATTTTATAATATTCCTTAGGAGGGCCATTTTAGACCTCAAAATTTCTCTAAAGCGGAATTCTTCTAAAGAAATCAATCTATCCATCAACTTAATAGCTTCTTCATTAACTATACAGAGGATAAGGTTTACCAAATCCAATTGGTCTTCAACAGTTATATCCTTCGATGCCCTATATTGGTTGCTAAAAAAGTGCACTAACTCTTTCTGATTATCTTTTTTTGACAAGATAATTTTTATTACTATTCTCTAATATACCAAATTGTATTTTAGCTCTTCGTTTTCATTTCAAACTTTGGAAGAACTGTGCATTCTTCTCGCCACCTACACAGTCCATCCTTCTCTTGAGTCTCCATTCATCTTCCTGAAATTTTAATATTTTTTCTTTTCTAGCTACTAGATCCAATAGTTCCTTCTTTGTGTGTTTGGAAACGAAATCAAGACTTGTGGGGTCCTTCGAAGCTCCAATTTCCCTCTTAATGATAGTCAATTCCTTTTAAAGTTCCTTCTTGCACTTTCTTGTCCATAAGCAAATCACTGACTTTAACCTACATAATTTGAAAGAAACCTTCTCCGTACTCTTATCTATATTTGTTTCTAAAGGTTGAAGCCAAAAGGTTTGAATGATATCTACAAATTCCATTTGTTGAAGCCATATATGGTTGAATTTAAATGGCAAGGCTACAAATTCATTCTCACCATTCCATTCCAGAAAAATTCCATCATGATATGAAATTTTAGAATAAAAGGACCATGATAGTAGATGTTTCATTCTTTCATACAAGTATGAGTGTATGAGAAACGTATCGACCCTTTTAGTAATGCTTTCATCTCTAGAGCATCCATTCCTCCAAGTAGGATAGATAAAACAAGGGACTATATATTTGAGCATTTTGCGGGTGAATAGGTCTTTGAAGTACCCCACTAGTGGATCTATCTTGCTTCTTTGTCCCCAAATATCCCCAATTTCCATTGTCAAATTCAAATCCCCAACAACAGTGAGGGATTAATATCCAAAAGTCTATAGGAGTCAAGATTCTCCCAAAACAAATTCAATTGGAATATGGAGCATATATATTGAGAATACTTATATAGTTTCAAAATATTTAAAAGCTATGATTCCTACAAAAGATTTAAAAGCTTTGATGGAAAATTGTTTAGGGTCCCACATGGCATCCAATCCCAAAGAAATGTCTGAAGCACTTGTTGCAAAAACTACCCAAGTAGGGCATACCTGTTGATATTGCAACAAGATGATGGAGCTTAGTGAAAATAGTCGCCTTCACTAAGTGGGCCCGTAGGCTATTTTTGGCGCAAGTCTATTTTTAGACTATGTCTATTTTTAGACATATGGATCATGGCTATTCATTGCAAGTTGTTGTTTATGGATGATCGATCAAGTTGGGAAAAGATAGATGGACTTCTATTTTTTATGAAAGTGTGAGTGATCATAGTGTGAGTGATCAAAGTCTATTTTTAGACTGGCTGTCAAAAATAGAAAAGTCAAATATTATTATCTCACAATAATATTTGGACTATAAACTTAATCTTATTCTCTTGGAGCACTTCAGTTTGAGCTACAGAGGTGGCACATGCAGCTGTCAGAAGGAAATACGCTTTTCTTATGAGTCAGTTGAGTTGTTGCATGCATGACTTCAGTTAGAACTCAATTAGTTGAGTTTGGTGGAGTTGATTGTGGAGTTGATGGAGTTGTGTTCAGTTTAGCTTTGTTAAACTGGTTGTATTTAGTCTAACTGGAAAATAGACTAGAGATGAGTTGGGTGAATTAGTTATTAATTAATTCACAAGTTATTAACTCATAATACAACTAATGAATACATCAGTTAACTCAGTTGCATGTCAGTGCATGTTCAGTTCAACAGGGACAGGTGGTAGAGAATCAGATTGCTATCAGTTGTGACTATAGTTGTGCACCAGATCTTGCACAATCAAGGGATTGAGTGTGCCAATGAGTTTGCTCACGTATTTTCCCACATTATAGCTTGTGTTGACGTCCAACAAAGTGTGAGTGACTATTTTGCAGATGAAAAACGAGTTTGGTGAGACATTCTCATCAGTTCTTGAGCAGGTATTGAGCAGTGGAGGCAAGCAAGCAGTGGAAGAGATTTGGAGATCAGATCTGAGCTCTATTGTGTGTAACAGAGGTGGAGATACTTGTGAGAAGTATTATGCTGTGTAATGTTACATGACTCAATCATTAATATACAGATAGTTGGGGTTTTTAGCGAGATGCTTTCCCCAGGATACATACTGTGTTAATGTGTGAATGCTCTTGATGTTTTATTGTTATTGATGCTGCTATATTGATGATCAACGTAGAGGAGCTTATGTATTGTGTATGTTTTCCGCAATAGTACATGATCAGGATAATCTCCATTGAATATGTGTTAAATTATTCAAAATTTCTACAATACCCTCAATAGGAGTTCTCAGGTCCTCTATTTTTCTAACATTATTTCCTGATAAAGAACAATAATAAGACATTTAGAATGAATGATATTGTTAAGATATCGTCTAGTTTGGTTCGATCCCAAACCCCTCAGATTTAATGACATGATATTCATTAAAAATGAGTAGCAGCAGTTTTGTTCGCTTTAAGGTCCTGCATTTTAGAAACATCATGATTTCCATGGACACCATTGGATGAACTAGGATCAAATGTGTTATCGGGAAAACTAGTGTCTATGTAGAGCTGCTAGTCCCACTAAGGCTGGTAGCTACCTTAGAAACAAAACAAACTAAAACTACTTTCGTTTTCCTTTATGAGAAATATATAAGAGCGGAATAAGGAGACCAACCTCTGTCTTGCGCTTGGTTCCTTGCTCGATTCCTCTCCCTTCTGATAGATATTTGCTACTCACTTCCTTGTCTACCCAGCTTCACAGAGCACATATAGAACCAAAGCAGCATAACACTATCCAAGAACATAGATATATTATCATAAACAATATAGGACCAGATATATATTGACCACACAAATGCACATAACATCAATCATACAAGAATGTGGAGGAAAACTTGAATATCTATATTGATAATCAAGAAAGAGCAAAGAGGATTACAACCAATTGTTCTGACCCAACATCATCCTCTCAGCAAGATAGCCCTTCTTCACCTCATGAAAAGCTTAGATCACCCAACACTATGATATTGCACCAAGAAACCAGAAGCACTTCCTTACAAGATACAAAATTCTAGCCTCCAACCTATGGATCTCTGGGATCAGAGATCTATATATAGATATTTGTAGAGGTGTGAGTTAGCTCTAGGTTTTTGATTAGTGTCTTCTCTCTGATAGTTCTTGTTTCCACTTGGAGATCTCATTGATCTCTTACTCATCCTTGGGTGATTCTGAGAGGCAAGTGTCACAGGAGAAGTTTCTGGAAGATTCCATGATCATCCACCTCGCAAATTGTCTCCGCCACTTGTCTATTCTCGTCCATCGCACCCTATAGAAGGGCTTTTCAGTATGCATCACACCTCCCGTGTGCATTTAGGTGGGATGCATCGCACCCTCAACACTGAGCAGTCAGTATGGTCCAGTTTTGACCATTTCTGAGTAGTTTTTCGTGGAGAACTTCTGGGAGATGATGTAATCAGTTGACCTTGTCCTTTTAGGGGTTGGAACAACACTTCTAGGGACTTAGGATCCCTTGGTTTATGGACATTTATGATTGGGGTTGCAATTCCCAAAAATGTCTATAACAGTTGCCCCCTAAAGCATGAGGTCGTTAATCTTTTGATGTCGGGTGAAATGCTTTATCATGAGGATCTAAAGTTTTTTCAAGCTGGAAGGTGACGTGTAATAAGATAAAATACAATACATTATCTTCATAATATTTTCATGATCTAGCTAAGGCGGGCATTCCCATGCTCAACTTTATAAATTCATTTTCATGTACATAAGACAGACAATCGTCTGATTGTAGACTGATGATTCTGGTAGAGCCATCATCCCTTAGGTTCGATGATTATCTATGCAGTAATGATGTACATTTTATGTCTTTATTTTCCTGAATATATATCGTAGCCCGAATGGGTGAAACTAGATCCAGGGTCTTCAATCTCGTTTGATCTTCACTCAAAGTACAAGTCGATCCATATGAGAGATGTTCTGGAGTCGAACATGGAAAGACATCGCCTGATTACCAGCCAATGATGTAAGCTGTTAACAGGCGCGAGAGGAATCACCGATAATGATGATGACCCTCAAGGTACTACAGTACAATTCACGTGGTGTGAATAAGGGACTTGGCGTCGAACACCACACAAAATCTTTCAGTCGAAGGCCATTGACGTAAACCTGTCGTCAGAAGTGAGAAACTTGCCATTGAGGCATGCAAGCTTCAAATTACTGAAAGGGTTGTTCCTAGATCGACTTCTTGGATAATGAGCTGATGTCGACAAGAATCGATCCGTCATAGGAGGGCCTTAGTGAATCCCACATCAATGACACAGAACGGAGCAAATGATTTTAATGGAGGTGAAAACAATCTGGTGATATAAGGTTCAGGGTGGCGGTCATGAAAGAATGGAGCGTAAATGTATTGTAGTCGGTGAGACACAGGTGAATTCTATGAGCGACTTCTCTTGAACATATCGGCGACACTGACATGATGGATTGGTAGCATTAACCCCAAATATGGATGGTGTGATGGAACCATGGTGATGTGACCAGTGAATGGAACAACCCAACCCGACTCGGATGCGGAGTGAAAGTGTCATGTTCAAGAGCGACTTGCTACCAATAAAATTTTTTCAAGTTTTCTTCCCAATTTTTCCCCAGTCATTGCTGAACAGTATCTCTTTATTTTTGTCAAGCTTGAGGAGGATAACATATGCTTGTTCTATAATTTTCCCTTCGGGCAAACCCATCGCTATGTTTTAACAAGCCTAGTGATAGTGAAACTTGTTCTTGTCTGTATGGACAAGTTTGTCGCTATTCGGTTTTAACGAGTTTAACGACAAGGATAACTCGGTCCTTTTCAATTTTAGAGAGTCTGAAAAAGGGACGTAAAGAAAACTCCAATAATCCTTTTTCGTCATATAATACCTTGAGTCTGAAAATGTATAAAACAATACAAAAGGGATGAATTTTTGGTACTTTTAATGAGCCGAACAAAACAAGCGCTTGATATTTTTGTGTAATGATCCCTCAAGTCCAAAAGGATTAAAATCTAAAGGAGGGATAGCACTTCCGGTCCCTTTAATGAGCTGGAGAGGCCAATTGCTCGGCAATCTTTTCATATTTTACGAGTCAGTTGAAAAGAGCTTAAAGGAGACTCGTTTTTTGAGGAACGAGTGATAAATTCAGGTAGCAACTGATTCCAGGTAAGGTTTGGAATTTTCCAATCACAGCAGTGTCACAAGGATGGCTAACAGGATCACTCTTCGCAGCTGTTCCTCAAAAAGGGTAAACAATCAAATGGAGGTGAATGATTGGCCAAAACAAAGTGGAGGTGATGATGAGAACACGACCGAGGCTTCAAAGGCTGATGATAATACATTCACAATGGTTATTTACCAGAAAATGTTTCATTTTTTAATGAGCTTAAACTCTGGGGGAACATTTTCTCATTACTTATGTTTATTTTTTAACGAGCTTGAATTCCGCGTTAAAACTGCTCAAGGCGGGTTTATTTTTTAACGAGCTTTAACCCTGCGGTAACATTGCTCGTGATAAGTTTTCATGCCCCCAGCATAATAACGCAAATCGAGGTGCATGCCCCCCAAGCTTCATTGCATTCATCTTGGTGGTTGGAATGAAGGTTTACCTTTGAGATCTTTGAAAGACTCGACTTTGATTTTACGAGATCGTAATCAAAGACTCGATTTGGAAAGGGAGTCGTTTAATTTTTTAATGAGGTTGACACAGTAAAAGAACTATCCTCATGACTCCTTGTTTCATTTTTTAATGAGGTCGAAACGAGATAAGAACCATCCTCGAAATCCACCGTATTTACAGTATTTGATAAAAAAAAAACTGAAGGATGATTAAGGTTGCTGGAATAATCTTCATGGTAATCCGGAAGATGGGAGCGATGGTGGTAATCTTCCCATGGTGCCTCTCCTATCATCATTGATTGAATGATTCCTTCATCTGTAGAATGTACATGCAACCAAGGATATGAAGAGGTTCCATATTCCTTAGACCTATCTATCCAAACACTCGATGAGCATTGATTTGGGTTTTCCCCCCAGGCCAAGAAAATTGATTGCTACAATATTTCTAAAATGGCGATGATCCATGCTGACAAAATGTTTAGAAACCTTCCGAATCCATTAGATATAGAAGATTTCATATTGTAGGTTTCCACTGTGGCCACTTCCACCAGATTACTTGGAGGCGGTAGGGCAAAAGTACCCATTAAGGTAGGGTCTTTTAGGAGGCCTTCTCCAATATTTTGAAGCGAATGATTGCTTCCATGGATCATTGGAATCCTTCCTGTAACTTGTGAACTGTTGGGGAGAAATGTTTGTTGGTCAACGATTGTATTTCCTCCTTGGAAGGGAAATGTAATCTTCCTGAAGTAGGTCAACACAACTGTGGCCATGGCATATATCCAGGGCCTTCCTAGTAGGATGTTGTAATCGAGGTTTCCGTCGATTACTTCAACATCAATTTCTGTTGTTTTGCCCCGCAGTTCAACTTGCAAGTTACTTAAAATCTCGTGGGGAGTGTATGATCGTCGATCAAATGCTTTTAACATCGTTGATGATCACGACAAGGGTGGTGAGCCTAAATTTTTCTAGCAAATCATCGACATAATACATGTAGATGCCCCCTCATCAATAATTGTTTGATGAACAGTTTTGTTGAGGGCTTTCACTTGAATAAGGAAAGCTAGTTGAGTTGGTAACTGAGGGTCATATCCTTTATGATCAAAGGCCACAAGATTGGAATCCATTAGGTCAATCCCACCTATTGCTGATAATAAAGCTTGCTTTTTGGAGGGGCAATTTTGAGGTACCTCAAGTGTCGACATTGTAGACGGCGACTGGGCCAGGTCCTCTACTATATTAAAATTTTGTGCTACTTTGGCACGAGGATTAAATGTAGATTTGTGTACTACTTCCTTTGGCAGCTTTACCGTTAGCTCAGGAATGATGGGTGGCACAACTTCGGTTGAAGTTGTTTTCAAACTACTCAATTGATTAGTAGCCTTGTTTTTCGATAGCTGTGGATTCCCGTAATATTTATTCCTTGTCGACATCAAAGCATCATTTTGCTATTTTGAAATGGACAACATAAGCACTTTGGATCGGGAAGCATTTTGATTAGCAACCAGTTGGTTCCCGGGTTTGGAAACGGATCAGTCAATACTGCTGAGGTTTTTGAACTCTTAAAGAGTTTCTTAACTTCAAATTTATATGGACAATCTCTCGTCCGATGATCCTCATCGCATATCTGACATCCCGCAAGGGGTTTCCTTTGCCCAGAAGGGTTTGCAGAAGGTTTTTCAGTAGATGACCCATCCTGCTTCTTTTTCTCCCTTTCTTTTTCTTCTTGCCCCCTGGTTGCTTCAGATGTTTGCCCTTGTCGGTCGACATGGCATTTACCTCCGAGGCAAGAAGTTCTTCATTTGCATTTTGATTAGAAATCTTACGAGCTTTCATAGATGTAGCCTTTGTCGATTTTGCATTTGTCATACCAATAACGCCATCTCCGGCATGAGATTCATTGTTTGATTTAGGAGGAGGAGGAACGGAAAATTCCAGTCTAGGAGTGTCAGGGATTTTATTGTAGAGCGTGCCAGACTGAGTATAAATCAAGTCTAAATATTACGCACGAGTAATAACTTGCTCTTCAGTGACGACTCTTCCCTTTGCCACATCTTCTATAATGGAAGGTAATAATGACTTAATAAACCATTCAGCTAATAGCTGATCAAGAATGTACGTTTTTACCATTCTACGACAACGTCGCCACTCATGAATATGATCAGATATGTGAGTGGCTTTCGTTTGCTTGAAATTGGTAAGAAGTTTTGTTCCTATTTCGTACCTTATGGGTAGTTGAAAATGGGTTAAAAAGGTTGTGGCTAGGGTGCTGAAGTTATCGAATGAAGCTCTAGGCAATTCGATATACCATTTTGCTGCTGGACTAGTTAACGTTCACTGAAAACGGTGAAGCCTAATCGAATCATCGTTCAGAGTGTTAGATGAACACCATAGATGAAAGGTCATCACATGATTCGATGGGTCTTCACCCAGATTTCCATTAAATTTAGGAATATCTGACGGAAGTTTATGCGGAATCGCTGGCCACCAAGGGGCGCAAGCAATTGGATCATTCATCAGCTGGTTTAAATCTGGTAATTCTAGAGTTGCTACAAAGGGCAACTGTTGATTCAAGTTAGGCGAAGCATACCTAGGATAAGATGGAATCGCCTGAGTAGTGGGTCTTTGCATACTAGCATAATGTATTTGATGTTGGTAACTTTGATAAGGTTGATGGGCATAACCATTATAGTATGGCTGTTGATAACCGCTTTGGAAATGTGGTTGCCCATTACTTACAAAGACTTGTTGCTTAGGTCCTTGATATGATTGTAGGAATTGCGGTTGTTGAGATTGAACTAGCCATGGTTGTTGGACCATTTGCTGTTGTCCAATACTGGATGATTGACCAAGATGAGGAGTCATAGTACTTGTTTGAGACTGAGTCACTCTAGATACGGAGGCACTAACCTGAGGTTGTGATTGAATCGCTGAGACAAGAGGTTGTTGTACTACAACCTGAGAAACTTGGAGTTGACATACAACAGGTAGTGCATGTACTTGCGATGCAGTCACCGTAGCAGGTATAGTGGGAATATTCGACATAGGATGGACTGGTTGCATTGAATATACAACCTTTGGTTGCTGAGGCAGTATTGGTACCCAACTGCTGGATGTAATTCCAGTTTGACCTGAACTTCGTTGTAAACTCCCATATGGTTGTTCTCCGGGAGGGAACAATGAAAAAGCATACTGCCCTCCATATGGTGGCAATCCATTACTTAAAGGGTAGATTGGCCTTTGAAGACACATTGGATCAATTTGTTGAGTTTCAACATAAGAAATACCATATGATAATCCGGATGAAGAAATAGGAACTGACCATGTCGTCGAAACAGTCCCTAATTGGACTCCGGCTTGTTGTTGATAACTTGCCAGGACAGATGGTACACCATTGAACATTGTTGGAGTAGCAACAGGAGGTTTTGTTGCTGCTATGTCAGATGACACAGTCTTGGTTGTCGATGGTTGTTCAGACATATCTAGTCTATCCAAAAGATTTTCTAGCGATTTCGATTGACTTTCTTCCAAGATTGCAGATTACTCGATCAACTCAAAATAAAGGGGAAATATGTTTTCGAATTAAATGAATTTTAGACACTTTGACACAACTTGTTTTTTCAATTTTTAAGAGTCGAGAAAAAACAAAAGATGACTCTAGTCGCCTTCGATTTTTAATGAGCTTGAAGTGACAAGTGCTTAGATGGACCTTTTCTTTTAAGGAGTCTGAAAATGAATGAAAGAGACTACTATGGAAATCTTGACAGAGGGATTACCAAACCAATCTCAAAACTACATAATACTTTTTACGGTACAGCAGTCAATCTTCCTGAATGCTGTGTTCAGTGCATTGCAATTGATAGGGCGGCAAATACGGCTTCCTATGGATAAAGGATAAAGCCTATTGTGGTCTCCCAATATATACTCGACGGTACGTGGGAGCACAAGTCCGTACTGGCACTTATCGTCTAAACGTGGAGGAATCACCCAACCAACAATGAAAACAACAGTTACCAGGCTTTACAACCCCGGAATACATCTCTAGCCTAGACTTCTAAATGTTGTGCATTAGGCTCCAAAGCGTTTTTAGATTCATTATATTTATTTTACATTTGATCTTGCTTAAGAAATTTTCCTTTCAGGTTCACCGCGTGATGTAGATGTATAATTCCTAAAATGCAATCTAAGATGATAAACAATCGTTTAATCTTCTTTTTGCAATGAAAATCCTAGCTACTAAGGAAAGAGAGATGACGTTCTTTCAACATAGAGCAATGAGCACACACTATATGCATTGTCCTAAATCAAACCAACAAATAGTCTAAATTCAAAATGCACGTGCATGTATTTGTTTTCAGCCTTCTTAATGTGTGAATGATAAAAAGAAAGCTAAGCGCAAATCTGAATTATTTTTCAAAGCGACATTACTAGCAAGTTCCTTTTCAAGCCAAAATGAGGACAATGACGACACTTTGCGATTTGGAATTGAAAACTTTCTTTCGACACTTGAAAAATTACTAATTCAAATCAAATACAAGAGTAACAATGTAATCGACTATCAAGAAAAATTGGATTCTCTTCTATGACTGAAAACGACACTTGCAGCACTTTCAAATGAAGACATGACAGTACGATTACGCTACTTCTTTGTAAAAGAGAATTGAAAATGGCTCAAAATACATAAAAACATTTACAGTCCTTTACACAATGGAGGTGGAATAATGGCAAGGAAGGGGGTTTCAATAGAGGTGTACTGACTACAGACAACAAAATCCTTGAATAGAGCTAAAAGAGTGAACACAGAAACAAAATCTAGGAGCAGGAAAGGCCTTGTTTGATCAACGCACCTGTAACACAGTGAACTAGAGATGCATCGCACCTACTACACTCGGGAAGTGTGATGCATCTAGAATTCACAGAAGAGACAGTGCGCTGGACCAGGGACGAGACTTTAACTGAGTTCCGGGTCACAATTTGTAGCTCAGTTCATGGATTTAGGCCGAGCAAGTGATAATCAGTAAATCAATCATAGGGGTAGATCTAAAGAGGTTACTAGAGCCACCACAAGGGCAATTAGAGAGCTTGTAAATCAATTGTTCAGTTTATAAACAAAACCCAAAGATAGACTAAAGCAACATTGATCTACTTTGCACTTGCATAGCAAATGCAGTTTGAAGGCTAGCTCGCTTGACTTCAGGCTCCGTCTGTAAGTTTATAAAATAAACAAATGCAGATAAACAAACAATCTATTCGCTCCCCAGCGGAGTCACCATTTTGTTATCGGGAAAACTAGTGTCTATGCAGAGCTGCTAGTCCCACTAAGGCTGGTAGCTACCTTAGAAACAAACAAACTAAAACTACTTTCGTTTTCCTTTATGAGAAATAGATAAGAGGGGAATAAGGAGACCAACCTCTGTCTTGCACTTGGTTCCTTGCTCAATTCCTCTCCCTTCTAATAGATCTTTGCTACTCACTTCCTTGTCTACCCAGCTTCACAGAGCACCTGTAGAATCAAAGCAGCATAACACTATCCAAGAACTTAGATCTATTATCATAAACAATATAGGACCAGATATATATTGACCAAACAAATGCACATAACATCAATCATACAAGAATGTGGAGGAAAACTTGGACAGCTTTATTGATAATCAAGAAAGAGTAGAGAGGATTACAACCAATTGTTCTGACCTAGCATCATCCTCTCAGAAAGAAAGCCCTTCTTCACCTCATGAAAAGCTTAGATCACCCAACACTATGATATTGCACCAAGAAACCAGCAGCACTTCCTTACAAGATACAAAATTCTAGCCTCCGACCTCTAGATCTTTGGGATGAGAGATCTATATATAGATATTTGCAGAGGTGTGAGTCAACTCTAGGTTTTTGATTAGTGTCTTCTCTCTGATAGTTCTTGTTTCCACTTGGAGATCTCATTGATCTCTTACTCATCCTTGGGTGATTATGAGAGGCAAGTGTCACAGGAGAAGTTTCTGGAAGATTCCATGATCATCCACCTCGCAAACTGTCTCTGCCACTTGTCTATTCTCATCCATCGCACCTCCCGTGTGCATTTAGGTGGGATGCATCGCACCCTCAGCACTGAGCAATCAGTATGGTCCAGTTTTGACCATTTCTGAGTAGTTTTTCGTGGAGAACTTCTGGGAGATGATGTAATCAGTTGACCTTGTTCTTTTAGGGGTTGGAAAAACAATTTTAGGGATGTAGGAGCCCTTGGTTTATGGACATTTATGATTGGGGTTGCAGTGCCCAAAAATGTCTATAACAAAATGGTGGATAAAGAGCCTCCTCTAATGACTACGCGAAATGAAATTTGAGCTTAGGTTGAATACCCACACATGAAAAGACTTTTTTTATTTTTTTACTCTTATTTTCCCTGGTCAACCCACTTCTCCTCTATTCTAGACTAGCCAATAACTCTTTTTCTTGGAATAAATATTTCTTTATAGTCATAGGTTCCAAACCCAAAGATTCATCAATGGCTAAATTTTCCAATTCAGCATCTTCCGAGAGGGGAAGAACTTCCACCTTGTATAGACCTATATTGAATAGGTGATAATAATGAAGACCTTGGTTGTTGTTGATATGTAAGTTCCTTTTATTTGGATCAGTTCATGGAAGAGGAGGGAATAAGACTTGAATAAACTTCCAAAGTATTCCCCAATCCATTAAATCTTTGTTGCTTCATCCAAGACTTATAGATTTCCAAACATATCATATCTCGACAGAATATTTATGTATAGACTATATGGTTTTGTGGGAGCCTCCTCGAGGGCCAACGCCAGGGAACCCAAAATGAACAATAGACGCCTCTCCACCTGCTTATGGCTCGCAGGAAAATGATTCACCAAACAAGCAACCTGATTCATCGTGAGATGACCACCACCAAATAACTAAGGGAACTCAGTGATCAAATTTTTAGTTTCATGACATCCCAAGCATCTGAAGGGGATTCCTTAATAATCCACTTGTTTTTGGATGGAGAAGGATCTCGAGTATATGTTTAGAGTTTCTAGCAATTCCCTAGAATCATCCACTTCTATAAGGAAGCAAGCTACCCTTTTGTCCAAAAGTCCCGCACAACCCTCCTCAACATAATATAACTTCCCAATATTGTTGGAAATCTCCATGATAGCTTTCTTTGACCAAAGCTCCAAAGGGGGACTAGGGAATTTCATCCATATTATTTTTCATTTTGGGACTTCCATAATTGGGTCAAAACCAATAGACCATTTATGAAGACATAAAAATCCTCAACTCGCCCTGCACCAATGGCATAGTTGCAACCTTATTAGCATCCTCATCTATTAAGAAGTGAAAACCAAACCATCCATTAAGAAACACATTAATCTTAGGTTGATATCCAAGTACAGAAGACCAAAATATTTTAATCAAGTCTTTCATATCAGCGCTAGTGATTTTTTTGTGAACTCCCAACAACCTACCAAGATCCTCTATTTAACCGTCATGACATTATCCCAATATACATCGACCCAAAAGATGAGACTGGATTTCCTCTTCCACCGAGATTGTTTTTTTTTTCCTACAGTCATATTCCCATTTTTGGATATGGTCAAAGTGGATAGAATCTGCCCATGGTATTTACCATGGTATTTTCCCATGGCATTAGCCCATGGTACTTGCCTTCCTTTTTCAAGGGAAAACAATAAAATAAAGTCTCTAGAGAGTCCATCAATCCTATAAATGGGGATAGGAGCCTGACAGTGTGATCATCCTGAGCTATCCATATATTTTTTATTTATTGAGAACTTGGCAAGGCGACTTCTAGTTTCATCCCAGGGATGAAAACCTTGTGGGTGTAACTTGTTTGGTAGACCCATCGAGGTTCTACGATTGTGCTTTAGTGTTGTGATTTCTCATTTGATGAGAATCCTTGCATGCCATTGGCTAGGGTTTCTCGTGTTAATCATTCTAATGTGTGTTATGTGTAGTAATTAATTAAATAAAGTTGTTACAGTTCTTAATCCATTATGTGTTCTCATTTTTGTTGAAATGTTATGTTAATTAGAACATTATAGTGTGCTAAATATGTTAAAACTTTTAAGGTTTGGGATATTACAATTGTATTACAGTTGTGCATCCCGCCAACTTGAGGGTGTTTTTATTGTAGATCGAGGGTCAAGAGAAACTAGTATTCAGTGATTCTCCATAATCACCCTAGCTAGTAACTCATCCAATTTTAGTTTTTTTTTGTCACTACCCTAATTGGATAGATAATTTTATTTGCAAGATATTTATTTTTATTTATATGTGATCTCAAATTTGTTCTCTAGGTACCAAAAGAAATTTTGGCTCCTAAAAGATTGAATTTGCGCCATAAAACCCTATCAGATTGAGACATACTTCCAACAGAAGATATAATCATACGGGTGGAATCTTCTCAGTGCTTTAGTAGGAAGACACTTATTTTAATTGTAGCAAGACACGTCCTTGAAGAGTTTATTCACCAGTGCATTCAGATAAAAGGTTGTAAGCTCATATATCATAAAATCAGGTGACTATTGAGAAGCAAAAATTTATCAAGTCAGAGCCATTCCTACATAGGTCAACCAACCATATGCTTGTGCACATCATTTGACTTAGCCATCGAAGACTACCAGGGTGTCAATAATGGTCTGATCTCAAGAGTGGTGGACGTGGATATTGACATTGAGGGCCAACATCTGAAACAAGACAGTGCAGCAGAAGAACCAAGTGAACATGGAATACGTGGGTCATGGATTAGAGGTTGGAGTCCTCTCATGAGTCATGGGATGAAGGACAGGGGTCACAGAAACTGTGATCGAGGGATGGAGGTCATGAACAAGTCGTCAAGTAGTGAGTGGATCAAAATAGTGCTCAAAATTCAAAGTGTGCGACAAAGCTCGAGACCTAAACGACTAGATAGATCTCAGTGATCTAAATCCAGTACCATTTATTTCAGTCAAAACCAATATTGTATGCTCCCGATATCATGTTCTCATCGAATTTCCAAACAATTATAATTTAAAAAGTTGGGTTGCAAGTACACCTAGTGAGCAGTCCGTACGCTAATTGGGCATTTGACTGGGCTTGACTAAGTATTTTTTGGACTAGTCATTTATTACCGTTTGTCTCATTCTAATTAATTTTGGAATGGCGATGTTTTTATCGGTTCAAGTGTTGATTTCGTGGAAAAATTAGGAGGAGCCACATGGGTCAATCCCTGGCTACCACATGGCATCCTATTAATCATGAAAAATTTTGTATGAGGCCAAACTACCTCCACAGGGATCGAACTTGAGACCTCCATGGTGGCAACACAGCGCTCCACCACTGTGCCATCGACAGTTCTTGTAAAGCATTGTGTCAAATCACTGTTTAAATTTTGCAATATTCGTCATTGGGGAAGGGGGTCAGCGTAAACCCTAGCCCTTGGCCACCCTAGTGCCATGGTACCAAAGGCGGGGGACCAAGGGGTTAGGCGTTAGCCTGGCCCATGACCATAGCCCATGAACCAAACACCGTCGGAGTCAAGACCACAACCGAAGGAGGAAAACTTTAAGGGGCTAGCCTTGAGGGCTAATGCCAAGGCCATATGGTGGCAATAAAACTAAGAGCATGCATACGTAAGGGGGCCAACCCCTAGGGGACCAGCCCTAGGTCACAAGGTGGACATGAAACCAAGATCATGTGCCAAGCAAGGGAGTTAAATTCATTAGCACATAGGCCCTGGAATCTTGGACCTCAACCGGGTCATATGCATGCCACGTGACCCATATTTTCGGAACTGGGGGCTTAATGGGTAGACTAACCGTCCTACAATTTCACCAATCATGCAGGATTGTAGGCCACAATTGCATGTTGGTTTTGCGTTTGGGGTCTTCAAGTTAGGTTCAGGTCGAATTGGAAGATTATTAGCTAGGTAATGGAGCAATAACTTGAAATAGTCATAACTTACTCAATTTTTTGCTAAATGTGGTGCAAAAAGAACCAAAATGGAGGTTTTTGATAGCGTTGGATCCATTGGACACATTAGTTATGTTATTTGAGCTCTATAAATAACGTAAACACACTTTTGAGCATTTTAATGAAAGAGGCCCTGCATTGGAAGCTGGACTAGGAGATGTAGCCCAGGAGAGGGGTGAACTCCTTTATCATGCTTTGTGTTATGTGTTTTCGATATGCTTATTCTGTCTCTATTTAGATATAAAATTTGGTTAAAATTTACTTGTTTATGTGTTTAGTAAATATATCCTCTACCCAAAACACATATAATTTTAACTTTCAAATGGTTAAAATTATTTAAATTTACACATTCAGATCATTTTGGTATCAGAGAAATAGCTTATTGTGAAGGTTTGATTTGTTTTCAAGTGTTTTTTTATGCTTACAAGTTTGAAGCTCAAAAGAGGAGAAGGATAACTTTTGGAGCCAAGATCTCAAATTTTTTCAAGGAGAACAAAGACACCTCAAGCTTCAATAGTCATGGAACATGAAGAAGGTCCTGAAGGGATGTCTAAAGATGAGAATTTTTTAGAAAATCGTTCTTTGGGATGTCTAATATGGTTGAGGTTCTTTATGAGGAGAAGAATTCCAGATTGTATGGAGAGAGCTCAAAGCCTCCAAAAGGATATGGAGTAAAAGGAGGCAAGCCTCAAAAAGGGAATGGAGGGAGTGATGACAAATCACCACCTTCACCTCCATCATCATCCTCATCTTCGTCTTCATCCTCATCTTCAACTTCTTATGCCCTTTCACAAACAACTCCAAATTCCCCAAGGGGTCATGGTAAAACTCCTTTGCTTAATATTGATATTAAGTTTGAATTGCCTATGTACAATGGAGAGGTAAATGTAGAGATATTAGATAATTAGATTCGTTATATTGAAGTGTATTGCAGGATACAAAGAATCAAATATGATGAAACCAAGATTCAACTTTCTTTTGTTAGTTTGGAAGGTGTAGCACTAATTTGGTGGGAAGACAAAAATCAAGAGGACATGAAGAAACATGGTAAGGTTTTATCCTCTTGGAATCATTTTGTTGGTGTAATAAGAAGGTAGTTATATCCATTAGCATACATGAAAAAAGCTATTATGGGTTGGAAAAACTTTAGGCAAGATAAAGGGAAAAATGTGCAATGTTATACTCAAGAATTTAGGAAAAGTGCTTTGATTTTGGGTATAGATTTGTCTTCTCAAGATACGTTGCTCAGATACATTGGAGGATTGCTTAATTACTTGAGACATGCCATTCTCGTGTTTAAACCTACAAAATTAGATGAAGTTTGTGTATAGACAACTCATTTAGAGGCAAGAGGGAAAAATGTTTCTAAAGGAACTAGTAAGATTTCCTTTAAGTCTGGAGTAAAAGGAAAGGGTAAGTTTAAAGGAAAAGGATTGAAGAATGATGCAGTTAAGAAATAAGGAGAAAAGATCACATGTAAACATTTTACCAAAGAGGGCCATGATGAAGATCAATGCTAGAAACTTCATCCAGAGATGAGACCCAAAAAGTTTAAAAACAAGGAGAAGGAGAAGGTAGTTGTAACTACACAACATGATTTAGGTTCTCATTCCAGGGATGAAACAAATATGACAACCATGGGTTTGAAAGGTAAGGACATTGCAAGTACTAGTTCTTCAAATTGTCTCAATGAAATCCAAGATGAAAAAACAAGAATAGAGCTTTACCATATTAGAGTCATTTCAAAACATACCAAGATACATACACTGTTTGATAGTGGTTCATAGAAAATCTTTTCTCAGAAGAAATTGCCAAGAAGTTGAATTTAGAAACCATTCCTTATCCCAAACCATATTCTTTAGGTTGGGTATGTGAGAATTAAAAATTGCAAGTGACAATAAAATGCATACTTAGATTTGCAATCACTACAAACTTTCTTGATGAGGTTGAGATTGATGTGGTTTAGCTTAATATATGTGGTATTGTTTTGAGAAGTCCATATATTTAAAATAGGAGAGTTATTTTTCCACCATGAGAAAAAATATCATCTGTTCAAGAATGGGATTGAGTACATTGTTAGACCACATTAGAAGAAATTGAGTTTATCTCTTATGAATGTTGGAGAAATGAAGATAATTGTTAATGTTAGTCAGAATTTTGCATTATTAATGATCAAACGTGAATATGTTGAGGAATCTAAGGCCTTTCAAGGATATGAAGCAAGTTTGTAATATGATTTCAATGAGCTTTCTAATTCATGCGATAAGATGTTTCATGAGTCTAACAAGTTTCCCCCTAAAAGAGGTAAACAAAATGAAGTAAATTTGTAGGAGGATGCATCATTGTTGAACATTGGTGTGAACAAGATGCCATTATTAAAGAATGAAGAGGTCAAAAAGAAAATGCAAAGGCTATTTGACAAAGAGGACATTGGTCCCAAAACATCTTCTTGTGGGTTTCATAATGTTTTTGCTTTAAAGAAGGATGGTGCATGGCGATGGCAATCACAATTCATAAAGAGTCAAGCCAAGTGCAAGCATTAGGAGAATTTTGAGGTCTAAAATAGGCCTCCTAAAGAAATGATAAAATAATAGTGGAAATAATAAAATAAAATTGGATTACATTATCAAATTTTATAGAGAAAAAAGAAAAAAAATATTTTTTCAACTCGTATTTTCAACTTATCTCGCTATGGGTTTACTCAAATTTCGAGTGGAAAACCTCATTGGATGTAGAATTTGATTCCTCGTCCAAGGAGTACCCATGTTGCATACTCTCAATGGACTGTGTTGCACAAAAAATGATAAATACATGAAAAATGTGATTTCAATAACATTGTTTCATGTATTTCCCTTTTTTCATGCAACAAGGTCCATCAAAAGTATGCAACATGGGTACTCCTTGGATGAAGAATTAAGTTTTTCATCCAACGAGTACTCTTGCTCAAAATTTGAGTAAAACCTTAGGGATATAAGTTGAAAATACGACTTGAAAAAGTAGTTTTATTATTTTATTATCTTTAAATATTTTTACTTTTTTACTCCAAAAATGGTGAATCATCCCCC
The DNA here is from genome assembly GCA_031772625.1 of Pinus tabuliformis. Lineage (NCBI taxonomy): Eukaryota > Viridiplantae > Streptophyta > Pinopsida > Pinales > Pinaceae > Pinus > Pinus tabuliformis. The sequence continues at coordinate 769,972,707 of CM062804.1, read as the reverse complement.
ATGGTTCACATCATCATCTTTAATCCTATTGGTCCTTATAAAACTTATTTTGATTGTACATTTTTCTTACGAGGCCCATTTTAGACCTCAAAGTTCCCCTAATGGTTAGACATGCTAAGCATGGTCATGATCACAGTGTTCAAGGTGAAAGGAAATTCAAATTTTTTAAGTTTCCACTAATTGAAAACTGAGGGAATGTGCATATTACTTCAAGGTAATTTCTATGTTTTGCTTCTCTTGAAAAATTGCAGAAATATGTCATCATTGATAGAAATTCTAGGACTCCAAAATCAGGGAAAGCAATGTACTTTCATAAAAAGCTCAAAGTGAAAAATTCAAACAAATTTCGGTGGATTGAGACTGGAAGGGTGAGGGAGTTGTACCCTCATCTATTTGTTGACTAATAAATAGATTTTGGAGGTCCAAAAGCTTTCAATGGGGAGGAATGATCCAATGGATCAAAATAGTGCTCAAAATTCAAAGTGTGTGATAGAGCTTGAAACCTAAATGACTGTATATATTTCAATGATCTGAATCTAATGAAAATTGTTTCACTCAAACTGATATCATATGCTCCCAATATCGTGTTCTGATAGAATAGAAAAATGGCTAAAATTTAAAAAGTTGGGTTTCAGGTACAACCAGTTAGCAATGTATATGCTAACTAGGCATTTGATTGGGTTTGACTGAGTATTTAGTGGAACATTCGTTTAGTGCCACTTGTCTTGTTCTGATTGATTATGCAATTGAAATGTTTTTATTGGTTCGATTGTTGATTGCGTGGACCAATTAGGAGAAGCCACGTGGGCCAATCCCTGGCTCCATGTGGCTTCCTATTAATCATGTAAAATTTTATATGAGGTGGAACTGCCTCAACAAGGATCAAACATGAGATCCTCGTAGTGGCAGTGCAATGCTCCAACAATGCGCCACCAGTGTTTCTTGTAAGGAATTATGTTGAATCACAATTTAAACTTTGAATTATGCATCATTGGGGGAGGGGGTCAGGTTAAGCCCTAGCCCTGAGACACCCTAGCGCCATGCAACCATAGGTGGGGGGCTAAGGGACTAGGCTTTAGCCTGGCCCACGGCCACAGCTTGCAACCCAAACACCGTTGGAGCTAAGCCCACTACCGGAGGTGAAAAGATTTAAGGGGAGAGCCCCAAGGCCATATGGTGACTATAAAACTAGGAGCGCACATAGGTAAGACGACCAACCCTTAGGGGACTAGCCCTTGGTCACAAGGTGGCCATGCGACCAAGAGAGCATGCCAAGTAGGGGGTTAAAGCCATTGGCACATAGGTCTTGGAATCTCAGCCCTAAACCAGGTCATATGCATGACATGTGGTCCAGGTTTTTGGAACTAAGGGCTTAATGGGCAGAATATCCATCCTACAATTTGACCAGTCGGGTGGGACTATAGGCTAGAATTGTGCACTAGTTCCAGGTTTAGGACACTCAAGCTAATTTCAGGTTGAATTGGACGATGATTAGCTCAATAATGGAGCAAAAACTTGAAACAGGCATAACTTACTCAATTTTTGGCCAAATGAGGTGCATAAAGAACCAAAATGGGGGTTTTTGATAGTGTTGGATTGTTTGGAGACATCAGTTATGCTACTTGATATTTTTAAAGTATGGAAACACACATTTGATCATTTTAATGAAAGAAGCCCGCAGTAAAAGTTGGACCAGGATTTTAGCCCAAGAGAGGGGTGAACTCATTTTTCATGTTTTGTGTTATGTGTTTCAGATATGATTATTTTGTCTCTGTTTGTAAGTAAAATTTGGTTAAAATTTACTTGTTTACGTGTTTAGTAAACTGATCCTGTACCAAAAACATACATACTTTTAACTTGCAAATTGTTAAAAATCTCCAAATTTACACATTCAAATCATTTTGGTATCAAAGCAAGAAGTTATTGGGAAGGTTTGATTGGTTTTCAAGTATTTCTTTTATGCTTACAAGATTGAAGCTCAAAAGAGGAGAAAGAGAACTTGTGGAGGCAAGATCTCAAGTTGTTTCAAGGAGAGAAAACACACCTCAAGATTCAATAGTGATGGCGCATGAATAAGGTCCTTAAGGGATGTTTGAAGATGAGAAAGCTTTCAGGAAAGCATTATTTGAGATATCTGACATGGTTAAGGTTCTTTATGAGGAGGAATTCCAGATTGTATGGAGAGAGCTCAAAGCCTCCAAAATGAGACAAGCCTCCAAAAGGGAATGGAGGGAATAGTGACAAATCACCACCTTCACCTCCATCATCATCCTTTACTTAAGCTTGATATTAAGTTTGAATTTCATATGTACAATGCAGAGGTAAATGCAGAGATATTAGATATTTGGATTTTTCATATTGAAGTGTATTACAGGATACAAAGAAACAAATATGATGAAACCAATATTCAACTTTCTTCTCTTACATTGGAAGGTGCAACACTAATTTGGTGGGAAGCCAAAACTCAAGAGGACATGAAGAAACATGGTAAGGTTTTATCCTCTTGGAATGATTTTTTTGTTGTAATAAGAAGGTAGTTTTATCCATTAGAATACATGAAAAAAGCTATTATGGATTGGCAAAACTTTTTGCATGCTAAAGGACAAAATGTGCAGTATTATACTTAAGAATTTAGTAAAAGAGAGCTTTGGTTTTGGGTATAGATTTTTCTTCTCAAGATACTTTTCTCAAATACATTGGAGGATTGCATAGTTACTTGAGACATACCATTCTCATGTTTAACCCTACAAAAATAGATGAAGCTTGTGTATAGGCAACTCATTTAGAGGCAAGAGGGAAAAATGTTTCTGAAGAAACTAGTGAGATTTCCTTTGAATCTAGAGAACAAGGAAATGATAAGTTTAAAGGAACAGGAAAGGACAATGTTGCAGTTAAGAAATAAGGAGAAAATATCACATGTAAACATTGTTGCAAAGAGGGCTATGATTAAGATCATTGCTAGAAACTTCATCCCGATATGAGACCCAAAAAGTTTAAAAATAAGGAGAAGGAGAAGACAGCTACAACTACACAACATGATTTAGGTTCTCATTCCAGGGATGAAACAAATATCATAACCATGGATTTGAAAGGTAAGGACCTTGCAAGTACTAGTTCTTCAAACTGTCTCAATGAAATTGAAGATGAAAAAACAAGAATATAGCTTTTCCATATTAGAGTCATTTCAAAAAATACCAAGATAAATACACGATTTTATAGTTGCTCACAAGAAAACCTTATCTCAGAAGACATCTCCAAGAAGTTGAATTCATAAACCATTCCTCATCCTAAGCCAAATCCTTTAGATTAGGTATGTGAGAATTAAAAATTGCAGCTGAAAAATAAAATGCATACTTAGATTTGCAATCACTGCAAACTTTCTTGATGAGGTTGAACTTGGTGTAGTTCCACTTGATATATGTGGTATTGTTTTGGGAAGTCTATATCTGTATGATAGGAGAGTTATTTTTCATTGGCATGAAAAAAAATATCATTTTTTCAAGAACGCGATTGAGTACATTGGTAGAGAACATAACAAGAAATTGAGTTTATCTCTTATGAATGTTGGACATATGAAGAGAATTGTTAATGCTACTAATAATTTTGCATTATTAATGATCAAATATGAAGATGTTGAGGAATCGAAAGCCTTTCAAGGATATGAATCAAGTTTTAAATCTGATTTCAATGAGGTTTCTAATTGATGTGATAAGATGTTTCAGGAGTCTAACAAGTTTCCTCCTAAAAAAGGTAAACAAAATGAAGTGAATTTGCAACAGGATGCATCATTGTTGAACATTGGTGTGAACAAGATGCTAGTGTTAAAACATGCATAGGTCAAAAAGAGAATGCAAAGGCTATTTGAAAAAGAGGAAATTGGTCCCAAAACATCCTCTTATGTGTTTCATAATTTTTTGGCTTTGAAGAAAAATGGTCCATGGCGACGGTCATCACATTTGATAAAGAGTCAAGCCAAGTGCAAGGCTAGACATTTTAAGCATCATCATGATGACAGTTTTCAGGATGAAAGGAACTTCAAATTGTTTAAGTTTCCATTGATTTAAAAACGATGAGGGAATGTGCATATTCCTTCAAACGAAGTTTTTTGTTTTGCTTATCTTGAAAAATTACAGAAATATTTCATCATTTACGGAAAGTCCAGGACTCCAAAATTGAGGAAAGTGATGTACTTTCATGACAAGTTCAAAGAAACAAAGTCATGCAAAGTTTAATGGATTAAGAATGGATGGGTGAGAGAGTTATACCATCATTTATTTGTTAAATGATAAAGAGCTTTTGGAGGTCCAAAAGCTTCCAATGGGGAGGAGTGATCTAGTGGATAAAAATAGTGCTAAAAATTGAAAGTTTGCGATAGAGGTCAAAACCTAAACGACTAGATAGATCTTGATGATCTAAATCCAATGCAATTCATTTCACTCAAAACTGATATCATATCTCACCATATCATGTGCTGATCGAATTGCCAAAGAACTAAAATTTAAAAAGTTCGGTTGCAGATACACCAAGTGATCAGTATATATGCTATATGGGCATTTGACTGGATGTGATTGAGTATTCGGTGGACTAGTCATTGACTTCCACTCTTCTCGTTTTGTTTGATTGTGGAATGGTGATTTTTTTATTGTTTCAAGCATTGATTGTGTGGACCAATTAGGAGGAGCCATGTGGGCCAATCCCTAGCTACCACGTGGCCTCCTATTGATCATACAAAAAAAATTATGAGGCCAAATTGCCTCCGCTAGGATCAAAATTGAGACCTCCATGGTGGCCTCACAGTGCTCCACCACTATTCCACCTATGGTTCTTATAAAGAATTGTGTTGAATCACTATTTAAACTTTGCAATATGTGCCATTAGGGAAGGGGGTCAGGCTAAGCCCTAGCCCTTGACCACCCTAATGCCATGGGACTGTAGGAAGGGGGCCAAGGGGATAAGCCTTAGCCTAGGCCATCGCAACAACCCATGACCCAAACATTATTAAAGCCAATCACATGGAAAAAGGTGGAAAACTTTAAGGGACTAGCCTTGAGGACTAGCCCCAAGGCCATATAGTGGCCATAAAACCAGGAGCACACACAGGTAAGGGGGCCAGCCCCTAGGGGACCAGGTCCATGCCACAAGGTGGCCATGTGACCAAGAGAATGCACCAACCAGGGGGGTTAAACCTGTTGACACACAGGCCCTGTTATCTCGGCCCTAAACTAGGTCATATGCACGCCACGTTACCCAGATTTTTGGAACTAGGGACTTAATGAACACACTAATCGTTCCTTAATTTCACCAGTCAGGTAGGAGTGTACACCAAAATTGCACATTCGTTCTGGGTTTGGGGCACTCAAGCGAGGTTCAGGCTGAATTGGAGGATGATTAGCTGGATAATGGAACAAAAACCTGAAACAGTCATAAATTACTCGTTTTTTTGCCAAATGAGGTGCAGAAAGAAACAAAATGGGGATTTTTGACAATGTTTGACCATTAGAGACATCAATTCTAATTTTTTATATTTTTAAAGCATGTAAACGCATTTTTTTATCATTTTAATGAAAGAGGCTATGCATTAGACGCTGGACCAAGAGATGTAGCCCAGGAGAGGGGTGAACTCCTTTATCATGATTTATGTTATGTGTTTCAGATATGCTTATTTTTTATCTATTTGGTTGTAAAATTTGGTTAAAATTTTCTTGTTTATGTGTTTAGTAAATTAATACTCTACCCAAAAACACATAATTTTAACTTGCAAATTGTTAAAAATCTTCAAATTTACACACTCAAATCAAGTAGAGAGTAGTGGGTCGAAGGTCATGGGTACATTCATCGACCAAGAGTAGGGTTGCAAGAGTAGAGAAGTCATCACATTGGTACCGTGGCTCAGATATAGGGAATGGCATCCATTTCATACATTGGTTATAAGAGCCGACAACCATACTCTTGTGCATAGAAGGTGAAGGGAATAATTGCAGAAACGTTCAGCTTGTTATACCAATGGATATCTTATTTTGGGCCACAGATCCAATAAAAGGATGATCGCAAGAGGTTTGAGATTCTAAGGGAGTGAGGTTATACTCCTTTTTCTAGTATTGAAAGCCAACGCAAAGTTGATTTACTAATTTTCAGGTATGAGGGAGCCATATAGAAGGGTCCTAGGACATACATGTCTTCTAGACTGCGAGCCACCATTGAGGAGAGTAGAAGGAACCATTCAAATAATTAAGTGTTATTTTCCATTGTTGAATTTATACCATTTCATTATACTCAATGTTTCAAGCATGAGCTGCGAGATGAAGCCTTGTGGGATGCCATGACCTCGTTAGTAGTTGTGGTTATATAACATTGATCTAGTTATCAGATCTCCGATAGAAAACTCACGAAATATACAAACCACACAGTGGATTTGAATTTAGACAAAGAGATGTCGATATTTATCACACAACATCCACGAACACAATGTCCCATTCGACTAGTTTTCAGGTGTTAGATTGGTCATTTCTAAGGAAAGGTATAGAAGAAATCATCTAACCAAATTAAACCACCGAGAGCATCCCCACATTTTATGTCAAAGGATCGTGATTGCGCATTGTGAACAATCGTAGCCCCACTCGAATTTTGTGTCTCCTCGACATTGTAGGACGCCATATATTCATAATTTTGGCCATATCCAAAAGAATTAAACCTTGTTTTGGACATGCCTTGAACAAGGCTATTGAATATTTTATTCAAACTACTCTCAAAAGCTCTATATTCTATATAGTTAAAGTCGTGGTTGAAAATAGTTGGTTGTTGTGTGAATATTGATGGTAATGATGAGGCAGAGAACCACAGATATATAGAATGTCTTAATATTTTTTCTTATCAAGAGAATCGAGCATGAAACTTTTCCACTGAAGTTGGTATAATAGCTTTGGATTGCCACAACCATTGGACAAATAATAGCCTGCACCAATCTAAGGACATTCCAATGAAGTGCACCAAAATTTACTTCAAATTGGTTCTATGGGAACCGAAGCGAACTGGAATTTGGTTTGATTTAATGAACATGAGTAGATATATATATATATATATATATACATATGTGTGTGTGTGTGGGTGTGGGAAAATTTAATGATATGGTCAATGGGATTTTGATTTTGTGGAGAGTGATGGGTGAAGGGTTGTGTATAATTGGTCAAATTTTAATGCTTCTACTGAAGCATTCGTGTGATATCATGATTTGAAAAATGTACCAAGAACTCAATTCGGTTCAATTCATCAAGGGATTTCTTATTTTTTCAAAAGGATCGAGGGCTTTCTTAGATGGGAGTGGCACTTTGAATAGGGATCTATTAAAAATTTGTTGTTAGTGGTACCACTGCATAGGAGATCTAGATCAAAGTTATTATTGTAGGAGAATATTGCTATTGCAGAAGTTCATTTACCAAAAAATCATTAATCGCGGGAGAATTTTTTTTTATTATTTCTAGAAGGATTTATTATCTTTACTCAAAGGATGTAAATCAATTTTATTGAAGAAAGCTAAGGAGTGAGAAGGAACACCAAGTGTTGAAATTCATTGATGCCAAGCCATAATGTCATCAAATGCCTCGGGAATCAACATAGTAATACATAATTTGATCCTATGGGTTGCAATACTTCGGTGGATAAAAAATGGAAACAACTTCCAGATCAAAATCCAGAGAAAAACAACAAGGATTTCTCTCAGAAGATCCATGTTATTCTTCAACATTCAGAGGATATCTGAAATGAAGTTGTAACAAGAAAGTGTCTCTTTGAACTTGGATCCAAAATGTAGAGAACAAAGTCAGGAGATGGCCTTCTACTATTAGACACAATGTATATAGAAGATCGGAATGGTTGAACAGAACTGCGATCAATCACAACATGGAAGTGTTGAAGACAAAGCTAATTATGAGGAAATATCAATTGGTCAAGGGGAAGGGAATCACTCCCCAGATTGGATGGATACATTAAGAAGCTTGGGAGTTGAGGTGAGAAGCATTAAAGATGACAATGAAAGGTTAGTGAGAGCTTAAGAAGCGTAGGTGGAAATAAATGAAGTAATTTTACAAAGTCTCTCTGATTTCTAGAGGTAAAGGAAATATGAGATGTGAACTAGACGTAGAGATTGGAAAGACCCTTATGACTATAGAGAAAAAAGCAATAGAGAAAATGGTGGTAGATCCATAAAGAGACACACGCAAGCTAGTGAGAACACTTTGTCAGGGGATGTACCTTTGAGCACCCCAAGGGGAAGAACCAGCACACAAGCGCACTATTCCAACATGTAGTTTGGTTGTTCAGAGGGATCACCATTCTCACCATCACTGTCATGGCTCAAGAAGTAAAGAAAAAGATCACATGCTTGAGTAGTTCAAGATAGGCGAACCACCTACATTTGATGGGGGTATGAAGAAAGAAGAAGATGTAATGTCTTGGCTACTATGGATGAGGAAATTCTTCAAAATAAATCCTTATTATGATAAAATGAAACCTATATTTCTACATACAACTTAAAAGAAAAATCCAATATCTAGTGGGAGGTCTTGAAGAATGTCAAGACTATTAATGAGCGAGGACTAACTTGGGAGGAGTTTGAGAAGCTCTTTAGAGAAAAATATTTGTTTGAACGCTACTATGATGGCAAAGTCAAAGAGTTTTATGAGCTCAGAAGGGGTCAGTTAACCAGCGATGAATATGTTTCTAAGCTTTTGGAACTATTGAGTTATGTGTCATATGTCAAGGATGAAAAAGAAAAAATCCAAATATTTGTTAGTGGGTTGTTTGTGGCATTCTGGGAAAAAATTGAGTTGCTCAAGCCACAAAATTTGAAAGAATCTATCAAGAAGCTAGAACACTGCTATGAACAAGCTCAACCCAGGCCTGTTATCAAAGGTAATTGAGTGATGTGATTGACAGAATTGGGAGATTAAATATTTATTCAGCCCCATCTCAGTCAACTGAGATGCTTGGTCCATCTTAGAAAGGTCCTCTACAATGGATGATAAAGAAACATGAAAGTGTTAGTCCTGATGAGGTTGGAACAACAAGAACAAGAAGCTCAACCAAACAAAATGGCGTTGATGTAAATGATTATGATTCACTTGTTTATATGAAGGTTTCTTATGATTGTAAACTGATTTTTTTTACAGATTGCAAACAAAATTCCTTGAAATAAATCACTTCTCACGATAAATGGAAAGAAGCGATGTAGAAAGAATATGATTCTTTGTAAAGAATGGCACCTGGAATCTGGTTGATCCTCCATTAGGAGCCAAACCAATAGGCTGCAAGTGGGTCTTCAATAACAAGTATAAAGAAGATGGCTCACTAGACAAGCATAAAGCTAAGCTTGTGGAAAAAGGTTTTGCACAGAAGGAAGGGGTCAACTATGAGGAGACTTTCCCCACAACAAAATGGGATACCATCTGAATACTCCTTGCCTTGAAAACTCACAATAGTTTGAAATTCCATCAGATAGATGTAAAAACTTCTTTCACGAATGTATATTTGAAAGAGAATTTTTTTATGTCCAAACCAAAAGGATTTGTTGTGAGGGGTTAGGAAAATGACGTATGCAAGCTTATAAAATCCATGATAATTTTATTTGACCAAAGCTCCAAAAGGGGTCTAGGGAATTTCGCCCATAGTATTTTTTGTGCAGGGACTTCCATAATCGGGTCAAAATTGACAGACCATTTATGAATATATAAAGATCCTAAACTTGACCTAAACCCATGGCATAGTTGCAACCTTATTAGCATCCTCATATATCAAGAAGTGAAAACCAAACCATCCATTAAGAAACATATTAACCTTAGGCCGATATCCAAGTATAGAAGATCAAAATTTTTTAATCAAGTCTTTCATATGAGTGCTAGTGATTTTTTTGTGAACGCACAACAACCAACCATGATCCTCTGTTTAAGCCTCATGACATTATACCAGTATACATCGACCCCAAATATGAGATTGGATTTCCTCTTCCACCGACAATGTTTTTTTCTTCCTACTATAATATTTATGTTTTTCAATATGGTCAAAGTGGACGAAATCTGCCCATGGTATTTACCATGGTATTTTCCCATGGCATTAGCCCATGGTACTTGCCTTCATTTTTCAAGGGAAAATAATAAAATAAAGTCTCTAGAGAGTCCATCAAGCCTATAAAATGGGATAGGAGCCTAATAGTGTGATCGTCCTAAGTTATCCATCTATTTTGTCCTTGTTGAGAAATTGGCAAGGCGATTTCTAGTTTGATCCCAGGAATGAAAACCTCATGGGAGTAACTTATCTGGTAGACCCGTCCAGGGTCTACGATTGTGCTTTAGTGTTGTGATTTCTCATTTGATGAGAAACCTTGCATGCCATTGGCTAGGATTTCTAGTGTTAATTATTCTTGTGTGTGTTATTTGCAGTAATTAATTAAATGAAGTTGTTGCAGTTCTTAATCCCTTAAGTGTTCTCATTTTTGTTGAAATATTATGTTAATTAGAACACTATAGTGTGCTAAATCTATTAAAATTGTTAAGGTTTGGGATGTTATAGTGGTATTAGAGTTGTGCATCTTGCTAGCCTGAGGGTGTTTTATTGGAGATCAAGGGCCAAGAGAAACTAGTATTCGATGATTCTCCATAATCACTCTAGCTAGTAACTCATCCGCTTTCGGTGGTTTTTTGTGACTACCCTAATTGGCTACATAATTTTATCTACAAGAGATTTATTTTTAATTCAAGGGATATCAAATTTGTTCTTAAGGTACCAAAAGAAAGTTTGGCTCCTAAAAGCTTTAATTTGGGCCATAAAACCATATTAGATCAAGACATACTTCCAACAGAAGATATAATCATCTGGGCGGCATCTTCTCAGTGATTTAGTAGGAAGACAGTTATTTTAATTGTAGCAGGTCATGTACTTGCAACAATTATTCACCAATGCATTCAGATAAAATGTTGTAAGCCTGTATATCATAAAATCAAGGGACTATATAAGAGCAAAAATCTATCAAGTCGAAGCCATTCCTACATAGGTCAACTGACCATACACTTTTGCACATCATTTGACTCAGCCATCGAACATTTACAAGGTGTCAATAATGGTCTGATCTCAAGAGTGGTGGACATGGAGATTGGCATTAAGGGTTGACATCTAAAACAAGACAGTGCAATGGAAGAACCGAGTGAACATGGAATATGTGGGTTGTGGATTAGAGGTTGGAGGCCTCTCATGAGTCATGGGATGAAGGATGAAGGTGACAGACACTGTGATCAAGGGATGAAGGCCAAGAACAAGTCGTCAAGTACTGATCTAGTCGATTAAAATAGTGCTCAAAATTCAAAGTGTGCGACAGAGATTGAGACCTAAACAACTAGATAGATCTCAGGGATCTGAATCAAATGCAATTTATTTCACTCAAAACCGATATCGTATGTTGTCGATATCATGTTATCATCGAATTTCCAAACAATTATAATTTAATTGTTGAATTGAGGCTTCTGTGATCCATAACTTGTCCTAACGTTGAACCACACTAGTTGGTTCAAAACGCGTCAACAAAGGTTTTCTACATGTGATTTATGCTGAAACTCTTCTTAAAAATTATAATTTAAAAAGTTGGGTTGTAGGTACATCCAGTGAGCAGTCTATATAATGACTGGGCATTTGACTTGGTTTTACTGAGCATTTGTTGGACTAGAGGTTGATTATTGGTTGTCTCGTTCTGATTGATTACATAATCATGATGTTTTTATTGGTTCAAGTGTTGATTTCATGGACCAATTAGGAGGAGCCACAGGGACCAATCCCTGGCTAACATATGGCATCCTTTTAATTGTGAAAAATTTTGTATGAGGCCAAACTTCCTTTGCAAGGATCTAACTTGAGACCTCCGTGGTGGTAGCGTAGTGCTCCACTACTGCACCATCATTGGTCCTTGTAAATCATTGTGTCGAATCACGATTAAATTTTACAATATTCATCATTGCAGGAGGTGGTGGGGCTAAGCCCTAGCCCCTTGCTACCCTAGTGCCATGGGACCCCAGGCAAGGGGCCAAGGGGATAGGTCTTATCTAGGCCCATGAACATAGCCCATGAACCAAACACCGTTGAATCCAAGCCCACAACCGAAGGCGGAAAAATTTAAGGGCCAGACTTGAGGGCCAACCCGAAGACCATATGGCAGCAATAAAACCAGGAGCACACATAGGTAAGGGGGTTAAACCCTAGGGTACCAGCCCTAGGTCAAAAGGTGTCCATGCAACCAAGAGCACACACCAAAAAGGGGGTTAAATTCGTTAGCACATAGGCCCTATAATATCGGACCTAAACCAGGTCATATGAACGCCACATGACCCAAATTTTCGGAAATGGGGGATTAATGGGAAGACTAACCACCCTACAATTTTTCCAGTTACGCAGGATTAAAGGCTATAATTGCATGCTAATTCTAGGTTTGAGGCCCTCATGCTAGTTTCAGGTTGAATTGGAGGATTATTAGCTGGGTAATGGAGAAAAACTTGAAACAATCATAACTTACTCAATTGTTCACCAAATGAGGTGCAAGAATAACCAAAATGGAGGTTTTTGATAATGTTGGATCCATTGGAGACATTATTTATGTTGTTTGAGCTTTGTAAATCATGTAAACAAACTTTTGAGCATTTTAATGAAAGAGGCCCTACATTGGAAGCTGGACCAGGATATGTAGCCTAGGAGAGGGGTGAACTCCTTTATCATGCTTTGTGTTATGTGTTTCAGATATGCTTATTTTGTCTCTATTTGGCAATAAAATTTGGTTAAAATTTACTTGTTTATGTGTTTAGTAAATATACCCTCTACCTAAAACACATATAATTTTAACTTGCAAATGGTTAAAAATATTCAAAATTACACATTTAGATCATTTTGGTATCAGAGAAACAACTTATTATGAAGGTTTTATTTGTTTTCAAGTGCTTTTTTTATGCTTACAAGTTTGAATCTCAAAATAGGAGTGTTATGAAACCATCTCACAAAAGATAGAAAAGATAGATCAATGCCTTAGAAATTAGCCTCTTCGAGGGGGCAACCTCCTTTACATTACACAAATGAATAATTCTTGGATTATACAAATGACAAGACCTCCTTTCTATATATAGGAGTCTAAGGGGTCATAATATAATCAGAGTCGACATAACAATAATAGTGTAAGGGCACAATAATAACAATAGTGGGCTTCTATGGGGAACAATAATAACAATATGGGAACTACATGGGCACAACAATATAATAAGGGGGTTGTACTAATAACAATAAGGGGTTACACTAGTAGTATAAGGACCTAAGATTCCCCTCTCCTTCAAAAAAGTGTTTTTCTCAACACTTGAGTAGTTCTTGATGCTAATGTATAAAATTCTTGTCCTCCCATGTGGAATCTTCAACTGGTAATTTCTTCCACTTGATGAGATACTCTAAAATTGATCGATTTTGTAGATGTCGGGTTCTTGTTTCTATGACTTCTCCAGGCTCCAGTATGATTTTTCCTTCCTCATCAAGTTCTAGCAATATTGGATATTCTGCAACTTTTGAATGAGTAGCCACACTTCTTCATATGTCTTCCATTCATCCCTTGCTTCATTTATCCAATCTAGTTGGATAATAGAATTAACACAAAACAATGCTTCCACATCCTCATCCTTTCTTGAGAGTGCATCTCCCACAATATTTTTCTTCCCTTTTTGTAGATTGTTTCAAATTCACAACCCAACCCATTTTAGTTGCTCTTCAGAGGATAATCTTGGTTCTAAAATGTATTTAAGACTATCATGATCCATTTTTACCTTGAAGTGTCTTCCCATTAGGCAGGGTCGCCATTTCTTAAGTGCATGTAGTATTGGCAACATTTCCTTCTCATAAATAGCTTTGTGTAAATACTTTCCTTTGATTGGACGACTTTCAAAAGCAATGGTTCTTTCATCTTGCATTAAAATAGCACCAATTCCATTTCCCGAAGAATCACATTCCACAATAAAGGTTTTTGTGAAGTGTAGAGCCTCTAACTTGCACTTGATTATCCATCATTACCTACAGCTTTTCTTCACTTATCCCTCTCTTTTTCTCTATTTTCCGCCCAGATCATTACATTTGATGTCTCTAAGCATTATTAGTTAACTTTGCTTATGTTTTACTGTTGGTTTAGATTTTCGACATATAAACAGAGTTTCCGCAGCTGTTCAGCAATTCCGCAGCTGTTCAGAGATTCCGCAGCCTTTTTGTTGTTTGATATGCTCCACGTGTCTTCTCAAGGAACGAGCCACATGGGCATGTTGGGTTGGATGTACACATGGATCGTATGCTATTGGTTGAGCCAAACCAGTCACGTATGCCCTTGGTCAACGCAGGTATTCCCTCGGTCAAACGGTCAAGTTCTAAACGGTGGCACGGGAGCCATGAGCAGTTGGGACACGGAACTGTAGCTGGCACCTCCTCCCTGCCACGAGGACAGCTAAAGACAGGATCCAAGCATAGATTTGTCTCCCATGATGACCGTTTCCCTTAAAAGTGCACGGAGTTACCTACGTGTTTGCTGCACAAGTTAATTAGCTATGACTGCGTGTTGCTGCGTAGTTAATAGGATAAGCTGTAGTTGCTTAGTTCACGCAGAGAGTAGTTGCCTCTGTGCTTATAAATAAGCGTGTGCCAACGCTTGTAGATTAGCTTTTTGATTATTGTAATTGCTGCACTGATTTTGTATAAAAACTCTGTTTTAGAAGGCTATTCCTACAGCACTTTTCACTGTATTTTGACATGATGATTTTATAAAAAGAAGACTGTTCTGTTCACCTTTTCGTAGCTGATCTCTTAAGTTGGTTGCGTGGATGGAGGGCCCCCATCTATGACAGCCCGTGTACATAGTGTTTGGTTTCATTTTCATGCTTTCAGCAATCTTTATTTCTTTTATCATGTATAGTAGTATACCATTTGATTTCATGTCATTTTATTTCCAACATTCATTTTAAACTGATCAGTATTGTTTTTGTAGGTTTTTAACCCGGGATTGTTTTGTCTTTGTGTATTTGCTTTATATCTGATGGTATTTTCAGTTGACAGATTCAAAGTTGCTGCCTTTACTATATTTTCATAGCTGATTTCTAGTTTAGTTTCTCAAAGTTGTATGTTAACATATTGATGGTCTCTTTATCATAAATTGTTCATCTTTTAGAGATCAGAATACTAATAAATTACAGCTGGCTTTGAGTACTTTTTAGACTAATCTTTAACTACTTTCTAATCGTGCTTTACATAGTACCATATGTTGGAAGCAGAGAGTTAGGAAGAGCTGAACATTATAACTAGTCTTTAAAGTAGATTTTTCTCATTTTTGATCACTTTTTAAACTCATCTCTAACTACTTCCTAATCGTGTTTTACATAGTACCATATGTTGGAAGCAGAGAGTTAGGAAGAGATAAACATTATCATTGGTTTTTAAAGTGGTTTTCTTACCTTTTTATTTGCAGCAGCATGAATGGTGTCTAGTGCCATTAGAAAGTGGTTCTTTGCTTTCAGTTCATTTCAAGTTATTTATTTCTTTCAAGCTTTTTCTTTGCAAGTTTAGAAGGTAGTTGGAAATCACCTGTAACACACACTCACTTAGTTAGAAATCACATTACACACACACTCACTCATCTGTTTATAAAATCTCCATTCCATCTTAGGAAGATAAATTGACCACAAACAACACCCCCAAACGACAAAAAGATCTAAGAGGTTGCTTAAGTACATATAGTACACCTTCACTTCATCAGCTTACGAGCCCCGGGTTGACAATTAATGACATCAATTTAGAAACACTAAATTGACTAAACATTTTGGCGTCGTTGCCGGGGAAGTGAAATTAAGTAGCCATATTCTTAGAAAAAAAAAACATAAAAATTTCAAGGAAAGAAGTTGATAACCTATCAAAGTATGCTCTCCTCTTGCACTACAAAGTGATCTGGAGGATCAGAAAAGAGAAAGTTATTGATTTGGTAGTTTCTTGAGTATGCTCTCTTCTTGCACCTAGAGTGAATTGGAAGACCAGAAAAAGAACTATTAACTTGACTTGAAGAAAATAATAAAAAATGACATGCATAGAGCTAGAGATTATAGGGGAAGGTTTTTAGCTAGAGCTCGAAGTTCAATTTTTACAAGTCCATCTGCTTCAAGGGATAGACAAGAGACACCTCCCTTATCTCCAACCGACACTCCTAGTCCTAGAATTC
The DNA here is from genome assembly GCA_031772625.1 of Pinus tabuliformis. Taxonomy (NCBI): domain Eukaryota; kingdom Viridiplantae; phylum Streptophyta; class Pinopsida; order Pinales; family Pinaceae; genus Pinus; species Pinus tabuliformis. The sequence goes on along the minus strand of CM062804.1, from coordinate 769,956,455 downwards.
CTGGAATTCAAGAGCCAAGAGTTGACTCTCCTACACCTTCTATTGAATTTGAACCAGGAAGAGACTCTTCTCTTTCTCCTACAGAAAGACCAATTGTAATTGAGGAAGTGGAATCATCTGAAGAAGAAGGAGAAATCTCTTCTCATTCACCTTTTGTAGAGGAACCAGAAGATTTTGAAATCCCTAGGAGAACCATCATGGCAGAGGAAGAAGGAGGTGGTAGAGGTAGAGGTAGAGGAGGAAGAGGAAACAACAACAATAATGGAGGTAGAGGTCCCCTTGGAGGAGGAAATAGAGATGGGGATAATTCATTTGGGTTTCCCATTGTTAATGAGGATTCCCGAGCCACTATGAAAAACATATCACCATCTGTCCTCCCAAATTTCCATGGGTTAAGAACTGAGGACCCTGAAACATTTTTATTTGAGTTTGAAGTGGTGTGTCGAACTTATGACTACCTGGATGACTCTCAGAAACTCAAATTGTTCCCTTCAACACTAAAGGATCAAGCCTTGAAATGGTTCATGGGGTTACTCACTCAATCCATTAGGTCTTGGGATGAAATAAAACAGACATTTTTGGATAGGTATTTGGACTATTGTATGCCTACTAATCACAAGGACGAGGTTTTTAAAATGATACAAAGAGAAGATGAGAGCTTAGAAGATTTACTTGAAAGATTTCAATATAACTTGAAAAGAGCAAAAATGAGTAGCTTGGATGAAGAGACCTTAAAAGCCCTCTTATTAAAAGCCATTAGGGATGAATGGATAGATATCTTAAACATGATGGGGAAAGGGGATATTTCTCAACTTTCACTCAATGATATAGCAGAACTTTGTATCCATCTCTCAAGAGGCAAATCAAAAACTCAAAAAGGGCCTAGAGATCCTTCTCTCCTTAGAGCAAATAAATCTGCAACAGGATCAGTAAGTAGGGCTGAAATCGGCAATATGCTTGATGAATTCAAAACTGACATCTTAGGGAGCCTTAGTGAACAACTAGATACCCTTAAGATTCACAATAAACAAAAAGCAAAAGCTGAGGCTTTGGCCATTTTTTGCCCGAAATGTAGAAAGAAACATGCTTTAAGGGAATGTCCCTTGGACACACACGTTGTAGAATCATGTGTAATTTGCTCAGAAACTCATGAGACTAAGGATTGTCCTTCAATACCTGGCCTCAAAGCAGTCTTTCAAGAGGATCCAAGTACACTTGAATCTCTCTGTTTTATTGCAAGGAGACCTTGGCAAGGGCAACAGAATCAAGGGTTTAACAACTCTATGAATTCTCAATCCCAACCAAATTGGAATCCTTGGCAACAACCTTGGCCTCAACCTCAAAATGCTTTTCAAGCATGGATGCAAAGCATGCAAAATCCTTATGGGAGATTTGCTCAATTCTATCAATATCCTCCATCATTTCAGAATCAGCAGGCTCCACAACTTCCAAATCAAGGTCAACAACTATCATTGCCATACCCGCAACAACAACAACCTCCTCCACAAAATCAAAATTCTCAACTATCGCTTCAATCCCAGCAGAAATCAAATCAACTTCCCTCTCAGCCATTACCAAATCCAAATAATAGGAACCCTCAAAATGCTTACATGATGGAAGGTCAACCATTCCCTACCTATATGGTTGTTCCTCTCAATGAAGTACAACTCAGATCAGGTAGAATCTTAGATCAACCTTATACAAGTGTTCAACAACCAAGCATTTCTGAGGAAGAATCTCTCAAAGTCAATAAGGGTTCTGAAGTATCACTTAAAAACCAAAATATCCAAAAAGAAAAAGAAAAAGAATCAACCTCTACAACTCCCATAGTTGAGCAACCTACACCTTTAGCTACACCTCCTTTTCCTGAAAGATTACAAATTGACAAAGGAGTGGAAAAGAAAATATGGGTGCCTGACTATAGTTTTCTAGATGAATTGAAGAATGTCTGTATCAAGATCCCCTTGTTACAAGCCATTAAGGAAATTCCCATTCTAGCGAAGACAATAAAGGAGTTGAGTTTGAAGAAAACAGGAAAGAGAACCAGAGATACGAAAAGGATACATCTAGTTGGAAAAATTGCAGACATTATGATGGGTAAAATTACCATGCAAAAATATGTGGACCCCGGTAGCCCTATTGTCAAAACTCATATTAATGGGGTTGAAATCCCAAATACTTTGATTGACTTAGGAGCCGCGATCAACATCATGAGTAGACAGACCATGGATCAGTTAAAGCTTCCTAACCTTCTCTTTACACCTACTTTACTGCAACTTGCAGATAGATCAATCATTAAACCTGATGGTGTATTGGAAGACATTCCAGTCTCCCTAGATTCTTGGGAATATCCAGTTGATTTTATGATTTTAACTCCCAAGAACAATCTAGGAGGACATCCTCTTATTTTAGGAAGACCTTGGCTGGCCACAGCTGATGCTTTCATAAGTTGTAGGTCTGGGGACATGTATATATCAGATGGTAATTCCACCAAGAAATTCAACTTGTATCCTCCAGCAAAGGCAATAACAGAAATAGGAGAAGATGAGTGGGTTGATGATGAGGATACTATTCAACCTGTTCTAACCATCTCTGGGATCAGTGAGGATAGTCAAATTCTAAATACATTAGAAAATTTTGAAATACCTTTAGAATATGACTCTACACAGTTTCAGTTAGATGCAGACATTGAATATCTCTCCTCTAGACAGATGTCTCTCTTCTCAATGGAAGAGTTTGGTAGTTCTACAGTTGAAATCCTTCCAGGAAAACCATTGAAGATTAACAAAAACTTGGAAAGACCACAACAAGAAGAATTAACTAAATTGTTGCAAAAACATTCCACTGCATTTGCATGGGAATACACTGACATGAAAGGAATCGATCCTAAGACTTGTATTCATCACATCTATATTGAAGAAAACAGCAGACCTATTAGGCAACCACAAAGAAGGATGAATCCAAACCTTAGGGAAATCGTGAAAGAAGAACTCCAGAAATTGCTCAAGGTAAACTTCATTTACCCCATTTCAGATAGCCAATGGGTTTCCCCCTTGGTTATAGTGCCCAAAAAGAATGGTAAATGGAGAGTTTGCATTGATTATCGAGAATTGAACAAGGCAACCTTAAAGGATCATTTCCCTCTACCTTTTATTGATCAGGTACTAGACACTTTAGCAGGTAAAAAGTATTTCTCATTCTTGGATGGTTTTAGTGGGTATAATCAAATTCAGGTAGCACCTGAAGATCAAGACAAAACCACATTTACTTGTCCTTGGGGAACTTTTGCCTACCGAGTACTCCCTTTTGGATTGTGCAATGCACCCGCTACATTTCAAAGAGCTGTACTAGGAATCTTTTCAGATCTGATTCATGATTGTGTAGAGGTATACATGGACGATTTCACAGTTTATGGTAATACATTTGAAGAAGCTTTGGAAAATTTGGAAAAAGTACTGATAAGATGTAAGGAAACAAATCTTTCTTTAAGTCATGAAAAGTGTTTTATGATGTTTACTGAAGGGATTGTTTTAGGACATCATATTTCAGGAGATGGGATTAAGGTTGATAGATCCAAAGTTGAAGTCATCTCTAAGTTACCTGTTCCAAATTGCCAGAAAGATGTTAGAAGTTTTCTTGGGTTTACTGGATATTACAGAAGATTTATTGAAAACTTCACTAAGATAGCATCTCCTCTTTTCAAATTGCTTACCAAAGACTGTGAGTTCAAATGGGATCCTGAGTGTCAATCTGCCTTTGAAGCTTTAAAGACTAGAATATCTGAAGCACCCATCTTAAGGGGGCCAAATTGGAAACTCCCTTTCCACATTTCTATTGATGCTTCAGATACAGCTCTAGGAGCTGTTTTGGGACAAAAGGATTTGATCCCTTATGCCATTTATTACACCAGTAAAAATTTGACTCCCACTGAGTTAAATTATACTGTTACAGAAAAAGAGTTCTTAGCTGTGGTACATGTGATCAATAAGTTTAGACACTACATAACCGGCTATGAAACCTTTGTCCATACTGATCACTCTGCCATAAGATATTTAATGAACAAACCTGTTACTAATGGTAGAGTTACAAGATGGATTTTACTCTTACAAGAATTCAACATTACTGTGTTGGATAGACCTGGAAAACAAAACACAGTAGCTGATTTCTTGTCTAGAATCCAAAACACTAATGAAGATTCTCCAGTAGAAGATAAGTTTCCAGATGAATACTTGTTTGCAGTAACTACCAAGACTCCTTGGTATGCAGATATGGATAATTATCTAGTTACAGGGAAGCTACCTCTACACTTATTTCCTAATGAAAAAAGGAAAATCATTCAGGAGAGTTCACATTATTCTTGGATTTCTAATGAATTGTTCAAAACAGGGCCAGATTATATAATCAGAAGGTGTGTTCGGGAAGATGAAATGCCTGACATCCTTAAGGCATGTCATGATGAACCATGCGGCGGGCACTTTGCTGACAAGAGGACAGCCTATAAAATCCTTTCTCTAGGATATTATTGGCCTTCTCTCTTTAAAGATGCAAAGCAGTATGTTAGAAGGTGTGACAGCTGCCAAAGAGTTGGGAAACCAACTCCTTCAAATGAAATGCCACTACAGCCTCAGGTATGCATCGAACCCTTTGAGAAATGGGCTCTAGATTTCGTTGGACCAATTAATCCACCATCAAAGCAAAAGAAGTATATACTGGTTTGTACTGATTATGTTACTAAGTGGGTAGAAGCCAAGGAATTTCCTTCTGCCACTGAAAATTCAGTTGTTCAATTTCTTTTTGAGGATATTTTCACTCGTTTTGGTGTCCCAAGGGAAATTGTAACAGATCAGGGCAGCCAATTTACATCTAAATTGATGTAGAAGCTGATGGAGGAATATAAGATCAAGCACAGAACATCTACTCCCTACCATCCGCAATCCAATGGCCAAGTGGAATCTACCAATAAAGTTCTTGAAGGCATCATCACCAAGATTGTTCATCTTCATAGAAGAGATTGGGCGGAAAGGCTTCCTGAAGCCTTATGGTCCTATCGAACCACATGGAGGAACACAACAGGACATTCTCCCTATGAACTTGTTTATGGGAAGGAAGTCCTGCTTCCCATTGAGTTCCAAATCAAGACCTTCAAGATGGTAGTCCAATTGGGAATGAGCCTCTCAGAAGCCCAAAAACACAGAATGGACCAGCTAAATGAGCTAGATGAAATAAGACAAGATGCAATTCTAAGGACCGATCTAGTTCAGCACCAAAGATCTAAATGGCATGATCGTCATATCAAAGAAAGAAAGTTTCAGAAAGGAGATTGGGCTCTATTGTTTGATTCAAAGTTTAAGGACTTCAAAGGAAAATTTCAAACTCATTGGCTTGGGCCATATGAGGTTGATGAAGTCTTTAGTAATGGAGCAGTTCGAGTGAAAACTATTGATGAATTTCATACTCCTCTTATTGTGAATGGCCATAGACTGAAAGTCTACCAGAGGCCACTCTCAAAAGAGGAATTTGTCAAGTTGTTTAAAGAAGATTCTGCAATCAGGTTGGTGGAGAAGAATTCTTCTCCTCCATCAGCCTAATCTTTGGTTTTTGAAAAAAAAAAAAAAAAAAAAAAAAAAAAAAAAGAATAAGTGTATAAGCCTGAAAACCAATCTCTGATTGGCAGTCTTATGTAGAAAACCTGAGGTGAAAATCAGGGTCACCTGACACCTCATGTTTTCCAAAAAAAAAAAAAAATCTCTCTCTTCCATCTCATTTCGCCATTTCATCCACTTCATTCACCATCTTATCCATTCAACCACTCTCACTCCACCTCATTTCTTTCCATTCATCCATCCATTACATTCCATTCCATCAATAAAGTCATTGTCAGATTTATTTTTACACAGCTAAAGTTGTTTTGTGCAGTCAGAAGGGTATTTCTGCAGTTTCTGCAGCTGAGGAGCAATTCCGCAGCCAATATCCCAATTCCGCAGCCAATACACTTCCTGTACCTGCATAAAAAAAACACAGTCTGTTTAAAGAAGGAATCTGCAGTCCAAAGGTCATCAGCAAAAAAAAAATTGAAAGGTCATGTAGCAGCAACAAATAATGAAAGGGTAATGTCAGATCAACAAAAGGAATCAAACGCGGACACCTAAGGTATGATCTAATCTCTAAACCTATGGTTATAACATTTTGCATAGTTTACGGGTTGTGTTTTTTGCCATTCAATGTAATGATTGCCAATCCTCTCCATTACTCGACCAAAATCCCCGTATCTCTCAGCCTTAACAGCCATCATTCATCACGATTTAAAAGCCCACACACGGCTGCGTTTCCATTTAAATTTTTGTACCTAAGTGACGTAGACAATTGTACTACGACTCTCTGCGTTATGATTCCGCAGCCAAATGTACACTCATGACCGAAGTTGAAGGACTTAACCGTTTCTTCCCATCATTCATAACCCTCCTACGCATGTGTTATCTCATTCACGCAGTTGTTTCACTTCCGCATTTTCCTTGCTTACCATTGCTCTGCCTTATTCACCACTCTGTCATCGTAACCATACTCTATTTCGTTTCTCTCCTCTGCTAAACTTTGACCATTGTTGTGAATGTATTACTGCTGTTGTGTTGAAGCCGTAAGTCTACTGTGTGGAAACCACTGTTGAAACCGTATAACCCTTTCTCAAAGAGTATTAAAATAGAGCCAGAGAATCGATGGGTAAACTTCTGAGGGCAGAGCCAGAGGGCTCCAAATTTCTGGAAGGATATCCCCAAGTCAAAGACCCTTTGCAAAAGGCAAAGTGGCTCCAGTGCATTCAAAAATTCAAGGGTTATCATAAAGAGGTCACAAAGACTTTTGCACGTTATTTCAAAGAGAAAGACAACCAAGTGGAGATAGGAGATTTGAAATTCACAGTCACCGAGAGCAGTTTGGCACATGCCACTTCACTACCACAAACTGGGGAGAGATGGTTCAAAAACCGATCAGTACAAGACCAGCAATGGAAGCAAATTCTGAAGAATCCAGGTATGGACACTAGCATCTTTACAAAAGGAATCCCTGTTAATCTTGTCAAAGAAGAATGGACATCTCTGCTTCTACTAGTACAAAAATTCTTTACATGTGAGGGAAGGTTTGGAGTTCTATATGTTTATCATGCCAAAATTATGATGCATTTCTTAGGAGAGCATGACATTAACCTTCCATACTTTTTACTCTCAAGCCTTAGAAAAATGTGCTCAATAGTCCAAAGTAATCCAAGAAACATTGAGCCACATTTATACCATCATGGGCTTGTCAAAATACTAGTTGAGGAACAATTAAAAGCCAAAAGGGATACCTGGGAAAGATTCCTTGTGAGAAACCACTTTGAAGAGGCAGGAAAAGCCTCAGTGCCTAGAAAGAATAGAAGAAAAAGAGAAGAGGTTACCCCTGAAACTGCTGTCCAAGACCTTGTTGAAGAAGAAAATGTTGCCCATTATTCTGAACATGAAATTGACCCTGAACCTGCTGAAGACATTGATCAAACAGCCCAAGGAATTATTACAGAAACCCTGCAAGAAATTGTACAAGAAGCTGCTCAAAAGAAAAAGGAGAGTAGGAAGAAACAAAAGAAAGATAAAGGAAAAGCCATAACCCAAGAAACCTACCTTACTCCTGAGAATTCTAGTGAAGAGGACACTCAGCCATTGGCACATAGGTTGGCCCAACTTCATGAGGCTGCCCTTTCCAAGAAGATGCAAAAACAAAAACAGAAGCAACAAAAAGAAAAACAGAGCATCACCACCGTGAGAAGGAGCAGCAGGTTACAAAGCAAAATGGGGGCCACAGAGAACAAAGAGTCATTCTTTATTGACTTGAGCACACCTCAAAAGGTTGCTACAAGACTTGATTTTGAGAAAAGCTCTCCACATGTTGAGCAGGTTGAGACTAGCCCTCCACGTGAGGAAAGTCCTTTTGAGCATGAGCCTGAATTTGAACATGAACCTGAATTTGAGCATGAGCCTAGTCCAAAGAGGTCACCAGAGATTGACCCAGACCAGCAAAGAGTATATAACTACTTGGAAACATTAGAACAAGTTGTTGCTGGTCCAAGCACTGTTCTACCTCTTGAACAACAAGTTCAATCACTGAAGCAAGAAGTATTTGAGCTAGAGGTACTAAATCGCCACATCAAACAAGAAAATGAAAGACTGAAGGAACAGAGCAATGTGGACAAGATGGTCCAAGATAATACCATGCTTCATATGGGCCTTTGGCAAAAGGAAAACAAAAAGCTCAAGAAGAAATGCATAAAATTAAACAGAGCTTTGATCAATTTAAAATTCAGATGTTTGATGAAAAGACCAAGAGTCAATGTGGCCACACAGAGGAAGAAGAGAAGACTAGATGTCTTAGCAGAGGCATCTCAGCAGGTGGATTAAACAATGTTTTCGTTGCATGAGGACATGCAACACCCTCGTAGTGGGGGTATGTGGAGCCTCTAGCTTGCACTTGATTATCCATCATTACCTACAGCTTTTCTTCACTTATCCCTCTCTTTTTCTCTATTTTCCGCCCAGATCATTACATTTGATGTCTCTAAGCATAATTAGTTAACTTTGCTTATGTTTTACTGTTGGTTTAGATTTTTGACATATAAACAGAGTTTCCGCAGCTGTTCAGCAATTCCGCAGCTGTTCAGAGATTCCGCAGCCTTTTTGTTGTTTGATATGCTCCACGTGTCTTCTCAAGGAACGAGCCACATGGGCATGTTGGGTTGGATGTACACATGGATCGTATGCTATTGGTTGAGCCAAACCAGTCACGTATGCCCTTGGTCAACGCAGGTATTCCCTCGGTCAAACGGTCAAGTTCTAAACGGTGGCACGGGAGCCGTGAGCAGTTGGGACACGGAACTGTAGCTGGCACCTCCTCCCTGCCACGAGGACAGCTAAAGACAGGATCCAAGCATAGATTTGTCTCCCATGATGACCGTTTCCCTTAAAAGTGCACGGAGTTACCTACGTGTTTGCTGCACAAGTTAATTAGCTATGACTGCGTGTTGCTGCGTAGTCAATAGGATAAGCTGTAGTTGCTTAGTTCACGCAGAGAGTAGTTGCCTCTGTGCTTATAAATAAGCGTGTGCCAACGCTTGTAGATTAGCTTTTTGATTATTGTAATTGTTGCGCTGATTTTGTATAAAAACTCTGTTTTAGAAGGCTGTTCCTACAACACTTTTCACTGTATTTTTGACATGCTGATTTTATAAAAAGAAGACTGTTCTGTTCACCTTTTCGTAGCTGATCTCTTAAGTTGGTTGCGTGGATGGAGGGCCCCCATCTATGACAACCCGTGTACATAGTGTTTGGTTTCATTTTCATGCTTTCAGCAATCTTTATTTCTTTTATCATGTATATTAGTATACCATTTGATTTCATGTCATTTTATTTCCAGCATTCATTTTAAACTGATCAGTATTGTTTTTGCAGGTTTTTAACCCGGGATTGTTTTGTCTTTGTGTATTTTCTTTATATCTGATGGTATTTTCAGTTGACAGATTCAAAGTTGCTGCCTTTACTCTATTTTCATAGCTGATTTCTAGTTTAGTTTCTCAAAGTTGTATGTTAACATATTGATGGTCTCTTTATCATAAATTGTTCATCTTTTAGAGACCAGAATACTAATAAATTACAGCTGGCTTTGAGTACTTTTTAGACTAATCTTTAACTACTTTCTAATCGTGCTTTACATAGTACCATATGTTGGAAGCAGAGAGTTAGGAAGAGCTGAACATTATAACTAGTCTTTAAAGTAGATTTTTCTCATTTTTGATCACTTTTTAAACTCATCTCTAACTACTTCCTAATCGTGTTTTACATAGTACCATATGTTGGAAGCAAAGAGTTAGGAATAGATAAACATTATCATTGGTTTTTAAAGTGGTTTTCTTACCTTTTTATTTGTAGCAGCATGAATGGTGTCTAGTGCCATTAGAAAGTGGTTCTTTGCTTTCAGTTCATTTCAAGTTATTTATTTCTTTCAAGCTTTTTATTTGCAAGTTTAGAAGGTAGTTGGAAATCACCTGTAACACACACTCACTCAGTTAGAAATCACATTACACACACACTCACTCATCTGTTTATAAAATCTCCATTCCATCTTAGGAAGATAAATTGACCACAAACAACACCCCCAAACGACAAAAAGATCTAAGAGGTTGCTTAAGTACATATAGTACACCTTCACTTCATCAGCTTACGAGCCCCGGGTTGACAATTAATGACATCAATTTAGAAACACTAAATTGACTAAACATGAAGTCCGGCGTAGCTAAGACTGGTGCTTGGAACATTACCTTTTTAAGATGTTCGAAGGCCTTTGTTGCTTCTAGAGTCCATGAAAATGCATCTTTTTTCAATAATATTGTTAGAGGTGATGCTATTCTCCCATAATTCTTAACAAACTTGCAATAATACCTTGTCAACCCGAGAAATCCTTGCAGATGCTTTATGGATGTGAGGATTTTCCATTCCTTAATGGCTTTAATTTTGCTAGGGTCTACCTTAACACCTTCATGAGATACAATGTGAACCAGATATTCCACCTCTTATACTCCAAAGAAACATTTGGATCTTTTTGCATATAATTTTTTCTCCTCCAATAGTTGGAGCACCCTATCAACATGTTGAACATGATCCTTCCAATACTTGTTGTAGATTAGTATATCATCAAAAAATACTAGCACAAATTTTCTAAGGAAGGGTTTGAAAATGGAATTCATCAAACCTTGAATGTAGAAGGTGCATTTGTAAGGCCAAAAGGCATGAACAAAAATTCATAATAACCCTCATGAGTTCTAAATGTTGTTTTCAGAATGTCTGTAGTCTTCATTCTAATTTGATGATATCCTGAACGAAGATCCAACTTGGTGAAGTAAATTAATCCATGCAATTCATCCAATAATTCATCAATGACAAGAATGGGAAATTTATCTTTAATAGTGAGCTTGTTGAGATCCCTATAATCTGGACACATGCACCATGACCCATCCTTCTTGTGCATCAATACTACTGGAGCAGAGAAAGAACTTTGATTAGGTTGAATTATACCAGCCTCTAGCATTTCTACAACCATACATTCATTTCACTCTTTTGGGCATAGGAATATCTGTAAGGCCTGATGTCTGGAGGAACACTTCCTGGAATGAAATGAATAGAGTGATCATGATCATGAATAGGTGGGAGGCCTTTGGGAGTCTCCAATACCTTGGAATGATTGTCCAAGACTTTTTGGAGATCTGGAGAAATAGATGATTTCAATGTGGGAACCTCTAGAGAACATAATTTTGAAATTACGCCTCGTTTTTCTTCCTTTAGAAGCTTTGTCAATCTGTTAGAGCTAATTATCTTTCTCGGTTTCCCTACGATACCCCTTAATTAAACTTGCTTTCCTTCTGAAGAAAATTTCATGAAAAGTTCTTGAAAATTAAAAGCTATTGTACCCAGGGATTGTAGCCATTGGACTCCTAGTACAACATCAACACCACCCATTGGAATGGAAAGCATTGGGCTATTCAATACATATTCTCCCATGGATAACTTGATGCTATGGCACTTTCCAGAGAAATTTATGGTTCCTCCACTTTCAACCATCACTTGACACTCTGGTGCTGGATATAGGAAGCAATTCAATTCCTCGGCTATCTTACAATGAATAAAATTATGCGTATTGCCTGAATCAATCAACACTATTACCTTTTTCTTCTTGATATGTCCTTATATCTTGATAGTATGAGAAGTGGTAATTCCAGCCAATGCATTACAAGATATGGTCAGATTAATTTCTTCTTTCTCAATGTGATCTTTCACTTCTTGAAACTTTTTCTTCCTGATATGTCCTTCTATCTTGAGAGTTTGAGGAGTGGTAATTCTTTCTAATGCTTTACAATATATGATCTCATCCATTTCTTATTTCTTTGGGGTTGGTTCTTGGTGTATATCCTCTTCTTTTGATGTTTCTCGATCATTTCTTCCTCTTCACAATCTATGTAAAATAATTTCTTCTCAGCACACTTATGACCTTTAGTGTATTTGTTATCACAAATGTAACAAAGTCCTATTTCTCTTTCTTCTTCCAATTGTTGTCGTGTAAACCTTGTAGGTTGTGGAACGCTAGAAGAAAAGACACTTCCATATTTATAGTTGTGAGTGGTAGGATTCCTTGTTTCCATAATTCCGCTTTCAATTTTTCTTGCCAACCTAAATGCCTTCTCCAATGAATCAGGTTCCCAAAGACAAACCTCATGTTAAATGTTATCCTTTAAAGTCCCTATGAAGACATCAATTCTTTTCTTCTCTAGAATATCATTTACCCTTATATTCAATTTTTTGAAATCCTCAATGTGCTCTTTCATTGAACCCTTTTGTTTGAGATTTATCAATTGGCTAAAGAAGGTGTTACTCTTTGTATCCTCATAATGTGCTATCATCTTTTCCATGAAAATTGACCAAGTGACAAGTGATTTACAAGAACACAACCTTTTACATAGTAATTTGTCACTATCTTCATTCCAGTCTTCCTACTGTGTCATGTGTACAAGTCATACATGCTCATATTAGACAAATGCTCTCTAATGTTGCCAAATGACCCACTTTTCCTAAGTTATCTGCCTCATCGCATTTGTTGGCTAAATAAATGCGCTGAAAGGCGCTCTTAAACAGTCCATAAGCACTGTCATCGCGGAAGTACACCTGATTCCCGCGATGGTCCGATTTTATGTGCCAGCACAAGGTTTCTTGTAATCTTCAGCGATGACCTAACTAGCTACATTATTCAATAGCGATGTGAGCGTAGATGATCAGACATGTACCCGTAATGATCCAGATTGGGTGAATTTGTTCAAACAGTCGGCCTTCCAGATGACTCCAGACATGGCTATTGGCATAGTTTGTATCACCCTCCTTTCTTTGGCATGGATGTTCCGTCATTTGTGCTACCTTCCTTGGAGATAATCTCACTCATCCACCCTTCATGGAGACTCCTCCTATTTAAACTCTCACCATTGCTATGCATTGCTAGTTTTTTGGGATAGTTTCTGATAGTTGGCTAGTTGAGCAGTGTTGTTAGTGTTTGTGAGTTTGCTAGATAGCTGGTGTGAGTGTGACAAATGATGGATTGTTGATAGCTTGTGGAAGGTTGTGAAGTGCCCTTAATCTTGTGTAAAACTTGTGAGTGAGAGAGACTTGTATGTTGGGAGATCCATATTCAAAGAGTGAATTCTTGAGGAACATGCTGGCTGGATCCCTCTGAGAAGGCTTGTGATGTCAAGACTTTGGTTGTAAGCTTACTCTTATTTCATTATTAATGCAATCAATGGTGTCTTCCTATCTCTTGTATGTAATGTACTTGATAGCTCATGACTTCTTGACTTTGTGAGTAAATAGATCATTGTTGTTCCAGTTACGTGCTTTGTTGTATTTCCTTTGCATTGTTTCAGGTTGATTACTCATTAGGAGAAGGAAGCGGAAGCTGGAGTAGCACAATGAAACTCCATCAACTACCGGTTGAGGTAGGCCTCCAACTATGATTGTTTAAGGAAAGCTATTGTTGATTTGTCCTTGTTTGTGACTAGACCCACTCTAGGGCTAGAGGGGTTGCCTCTATCCGCAGAGGGAACACTTTCCTACATCACAAATTGGCGACTCCAATGGGGAGCTTTGGCCTTTGTTCTTTTCTTGTTTACTCTTGTCTTGATTTTTTGATTTGGGCTCTTCTGAAGTTTTTGGGGATTAGTTACCGGTCTTCTGATTTTCCTGGCCTAATCTGGGAAATGCCCTTATTTGATTGAATATTTAACTGTTTTGATTTGGGAGTTTTGGTTCGCCTTCTTTGGTTTTGAAAGTCATTGCGGATTTAATTTTAACAGTCACGTTGTCATCGCGCTCACCCTTTTGTAGTATCCTGTTCATCGCGTAATTATGCCTAATAGTCACGACGGTTCTGAAAATCATACCATCGCGGGAAAGTCTTGTACTTCTACACTGACATCGATGGCTAGTGCTTTATTAGTGCTTGTTGCTTGTGTAGTACCTGCGTTGATTGCTGTAGAATTGATTTTCTCAATTCTGCCTCCTGAGTCCATCAATCCTGCTAGTCCCTTGCTGTTCTCGCTTGTTTGATGACTTGTTTTTCACTGTTTATAGGTTGAAACACTTTCTTGTGAGATTTATTGAATGAATCTTGTTTTCTTGCTTCTGTGACCTAGTTTCATTGTTTCAAGTCTCTTGGATCAGTTTCGCTTGGTTGCTTGTTTGCTCGAAGATTCATTTGCAGCTTGTTGTTGGTTCGATTGAGCCTTCCCCTTTGCTTGTTTTTGGTTGATTGTTTAGTGACTGTTATTGAATGGATATTTGGCATTGATTCGATTTCTCTTCACTACCTGAACATAGATCACAATTGTTTGGATCAACCATTTCTCTGCCCTTGCTTGTTGCTTATTTGTTTTTTTCTATAATTAAAAGACATCAAAATCAAAAGAATTGCATTCATTTAGCATACGAAAGTGAAAGTGGATTTTCATTTTCAAGTTTACATATTGGAAAGCGAATGTTTAAATATCTCTTTAATAGTATCTGTGCACTTTAGGAATTGATGTCTACTTGCATTGAGTGACTGCCTTTGTTGTCTTGGTTTTCTTGGTTTGGGAATGATCTCTCTACCCTCCTGTAGGTAGGTGTTCATTGAAAGAAAAGGATATTTCATTCATTCTAGCTACATCCTAGGATTTGTTATATACATACGGTAAGGCCTGAAAACTGAAACATAATCCAAGATCAACTCTAAAATGAACTGAATAAATCTAACAATGCATTGGAACGTAACGCACACTATTTAGAGGTCTAGGCTAGGGACGTGCTCTGGCGTCGTTAAACCTAGTCACTTTTGTTTTCACTCAAGGGTGGGTGATTCCTCCTTCTATGACTCAATAGTGGTCTAGCACGGAATTGTGCTCCCATGTACCATCGAGTATATGCTGGGAGACCCCACTAGGTTATCATCCTTTATCCATAGGAAGTCGTGCCTACTGTCTTATAAGCCGTAACGCACCGAACACAGCATTCGGGAAGATCGACTGCCTTACAGAAAGTCCTTGTTTTTCATATGACTGCCAAGGTGTATATGCAGTTTTATAGATTTGTCTGGTAAACGCCTAGTTCTCCAGAGTAATCACTTTCGTTCCTTTTCAGACTCCCTAAAAGAAAAGGTCCATCTGAGCACTTGTCACTTCAGGCTCATTAAATATTCGAAGGTGACTAGAGTCATATTTTTGTCCTTTTCTCGACTCTTTAAAG
This sequence comes from Pinus tabuliformis, assembly GCA_031772625.1. NCBI lineage: Eukaryota > Viridiplantae > Streptophyta > Pinopsida > Pinales > Pinaceae > Pinus > Pinus tabuliformis. Next base: position 769,941,123 of record CM062804.1, on the reverse strand, counting down.
ATGGAAAGTTCAAGTTCTGTTCCTGTGTCTTAAAATTTATTCGGCCACGATTCACATTTACCCTGTTAGATCTTGTTCGCGTTAGCTTGATTAGGGTCCTTTCTCATTAGTTTTCCTAGGGTTTTTGAATCATCATCTTGGCAGAATCACCGATCTCATCTCCTGTTCCAAGTGACCAAGGGTCTTCTTCTTCTGTTGCTCCTGAGATACCGGTTGTGAGTGATACTCTCCCTGTTATTCTGAGTATCCAACCGATTAACTCTCGCGCTCTAGAGGACGAGACTTACGATATTCACTGGAACCTCGTTTGGGAGCCTTCCGAAGAAGATATTCCCGGTACTCCTCCTATTGTTTCGGTCCCAATGTCTTCTTCTTATATGGAGGACACATCCCCTGTTACGAGTGAAGAACTGTTGCGACGAGTGGTGAAATTCCCACCTCAAAGGAAACTACACCTTTATGTATCACCCCTCTTGGTGTCACGTTGCCTTTACGCTATAAGGCTTTGAGGGATGTTATGGGTTCTAGGACCTCCCTTACGAGTTCTATGTGGTCTCACACCACCACTCCGACCTCGGAGTCTTTTATTCCTCAAATTCACAATGTGTCTGTCACTTCCGTCCCGACTATTCCAACTATCTGTGTGGCTTCTTCAACCCCTGTTGTTGGTGCCATTACTACATCCTCAGTTGTGACCTCTGTTGCTGGACCTTCTTCTGGGTCAGCAAATAGTGGCCCATCGGCATCTGTACCCAGAGTTGTTGATCCTACACTAAGTGCCCCACCTTCTTCTAGTTCCATTCCAGCAGGGGGGCATACGATCAATATCTACATGCTCTTCAGAATTCGGATCCTCAAAATCCATTTCATTATTACGATTCTAGAGGGGCTCATATCTATCACCATGGACCTTTGCCACCTCAGCCTGCGGTTGAGGTCACGGTCCCATTATCCATTGCTTGGACCACCACTAGTTATGGCGATGGCCAAGCATCACCTGCACATCTTCAAGGACCACCTTATCAAGGCCAACTGTCTTACGCGCAACCCTCTTATGGGCAGTCTTGTCCAGGGCAACCTGGAGGCCCATAAGGACAACCCTTCCAGGGACAACCTTCGGCCTCTGGTGGTCCGTATTTTACCTATTTCGCGCAACCTTCTGGTAATCCGGGACAACCTTACATGCAACAAGGACAACCTGGTGTCCAATAAGGCTACCCTTCTGGGCAAGTCGGTCAACCTTACGTTCAGCAAGGCCAACCCACTGTCTAGTCTGGTCAAACCATCTAGACAAGTTGGTCAACCTCAAATCAAGTCAAGTCAACCAACTGTCCAGTCTACTCAGCCATCTGATCTATCAGGACAACCCTTAGTTTTGCAATGAAAACCCAACACCCAACAAGTTCAACCTTCTGGGCAAATGGGTCAATCTCAATCTCAACTAGGTCAACCTTCTGGCCAGATGGCTCAACCTCAAATCTCTCAAGGACATCCATCTGGGCCTGCTCAACCGCGCACTCAAATGATTGTTGCTTCTCAATCTCAACCCGGTTTTCAACCCCAGGCCGAGCTCCAGACCCAATCCAGTTTTCAAATGCAGGTTGGATCTCAATCTCAACCGGCTTATCAAACGCAGCCTGGTTCCCAGGCTCAGTTTGGAGCCCAACTGCCTTATGGTTTCCAACAATCCTAAGGGAAAAGCAAATATGCCCTGTATCAAAATTATCAACAACTACAGGTGAGTCCTTATCATAATTATCAGCAACCCTATGTTGCTCCCACAGGCCAAGTTGGTAATCAATGTAATGCTGGGGGGCAAATCCAAGGTCAGCCATCCTATAACCCCTATGGAAAAAATCCTTACGGACAAAACCCTCCTGGGCCAAATCCGTTCGGACAAAATCAATGGGGGCAACCAGCAGCTGGCTGGAACTCTGGTACTACCTCCTACCCGTGGCCTCAGATGTCCTTTAACCCTCAATTACCCTTTTTAGCAACATTGGAATTACCGAATGTGTCCAAATTGACAAATGATCCTATTCTACATAATCCGTATTGGCCCCCGGTTCCAACTAAGATTCCCGGTGATTGTCTCAAATTCGATGGTAAAGCTAGAGAATATCCCCAAGCCCACGTCATGACTTATCATCTATGGTGTTCGTCAAATTCGTGGCTTGATGATTCAATCCGGCTTCGCCTTTTTCAAAGTACCCTCACTAGCTCTGCTGCTAAATGGTATATTGACTTAGCTCGCTGATCTTTTCAGGCTTTTAACTCATTCGCTATGACATTTTTAACTCATTTTCAGTTACCGATTCGATATGAAACGGGCACACACCTCCTGACATCCTTAAAACAAACAACGGCTACACATATCTCCGATCATATCAATGAATGGAGATGGCATCACCGTTTGATTAAGTTTTGGATTCCCGATCAGCTTCTCACTGACTGGTTCACGACCTCATTCGTCAGTCCAATTGCATGGGACATTGTTATGGGGGCATGCGTAACTGAAGAGCACGCTATTGCGTGCGCTCAGTACCTTGACTTGGTTTACTCCCAGTCCAGTACGCTATATTATTACTTGCTTGATGCCCCGAGACCTGAAACTTCCAAAGCCCTGCCAACACCATCTGTTGACGGTGTCATTAGTTCTGTTAGTCCGCCTTCTAAGAAAACTTCCACGAAACCTAGGAAGAAAAATTCGAATGCTCCGAATGAAAATACCTCTCAGGCTATATCCAATTCTGGTAATACTTCCGAGGTTAACACTGTCCAGTCCACCACGGCAGACAAAGCCTCAAAAGGAAAGAAGAAGGGAAAAGGAAAGAATAAAGTTGATCAACCTAAGCAGGATTCCCCTAAACCTCCACCCGAGGAAGGTACCAAACACAAGCCCAAGTATCCTTGTCTTATCTGTGATGAGGATCACTATACCAAAGACTGCCCAAGGCAGTCTGAAGTTAGTTGTTTGTTGAAAGGTGCTCTCAGGACTCTTTCCATGCTCAAAGAGCCTTTTCCCTCGCAGCAAATGCAAATGGTGGCTGATCCATCCCAATCCTCTTCTCCCTTTGGTTCTCAAGTGTTTATGGCTAGAATGATTCCCGTCCACATTAGTACTCAGGAAAAAGAGTATATGTCACCTGCCGAGAAAGAGCCTGAGGTTCCCTCTAGCGCTCCTCCGCCCAGTTCTGGCCCGCTCCAAATCGAGAGACCTAGCACTAAGGTGCCCGTCCGACCCCCTCCTAAAGCTGTACTCTGGAAATCTTCCTACAACCCTAATGCTCATGCTACTCAGCACTATAGCATCATTGAGGACTTAGCCCAGGCTTCGTCTGCTATGTCTGCTCTAGAAGTGCTCCAGAGATGCCTCTCTCAGAGGAAGTCCTTGCTATTGGCCATCGGTGGCATAGACCCGGCCAACTCGGATTTGATTACTTTTGACCTAGAGAGCCATATACTAAGACTACCTCACCAAATTTCCTTCCTTATTTAGGTCATCATCAATTCCAAAACGATTCATCATATAGTCATTGATGAAGGCGCTTCAACTTGCATCATGTTTGTTGCTTGTTGGAAGGCTATTGGTTCCCTGACTCTGAGCCAGTCTCCGACGACCTTGGAAGCCTTTGATGGGAGAGAGTCTTGCCCTTACAATATCCTCCAACGTTTTCCCATTACTTTGGAAGGGAAGACGGTTGGAGTGGAAGTTGAAGTTGTTGATGCCAATCTTACTTACAACCTCCTTCTGGGACGCAGCTGCACATACGCCATGTGAGCCGTGGCTTCATCTCTATTTCGTGTCATTCGTTTCCCTCATCAAGGGAAGATCATCACAGTGGACCAGCTATCTTTCTTCGCCTCCTCTTCCGAAGGCAATGTGCCTTTTATGGAGCATACCTCCATCCCATGTGAGAGCGTGGGAGTTGGACTTTTTAAAGATCCTATCCTTATGGGTTTTTTTTTCACTCCCACCTCCTAACGTCGCTCCTATTAATATGATCTTTGTTTGCTTTGATCCTTGGGTCCTTCCTCCAGCTGATCAGGTAGACTCATGGGGCGACAAGATGCCGTTGAGTCCTACCAAGCTCAACTACGTCGAAATTGTCACTACATTAGCTCCATCTTCTGAACCTGCTCTTTCGAGCAGAGCTCTCGACTCGTACGCTCATTCCCCTTGCCTTGGAGATGATGCTTCTTCAGACCCTTTAAAGGAAATATTTCCTTCTGATGAAGCCATTATCGAGACCATGTCTCTCGAGGAACCCCCTTGGTTTGATCATCACCATCGTTCCTCGTTTCTCCCTTCCCACCGGGAAATGCTTACCTGTCTTGAGCGTTTTGCTCCTTGTCTCCCATCCCAACCCCTTCAAACACCCATTCAAGTTTATCAAGTGTCTTCTGAAGGGAACATGGGAAACATCACGCAAACCCAGCCCATCAACATCTCTATTAAACCAGGGATTGTTGAGCATATCCATGTCGTAGTAACTTGTACTCCGGAGGATATTTAGCTCTATACTGATCTTTTTTGCAAATTTCATGATGTCTTTGCTTGGTCCTATGAAGAAATTCCCAACATCGATCCTAGCATTGTGGTGCATGAGATACCTACGTATCTGGGTGCTAAGCCTGTCTGCCAGCATCTACACCTCGTGCACCCCCGAAAGGTTGTGGCTATTAAAGCGGAAGTTGAAAAGCTTCTTAAGGCTAGTTTTATTTACCCCATCCCACTCACAGATTGGGTCTCCAATATCATTCCTGTGACTAAAAAACTATTCAATTTTTTGTTCATTACCGTGATATTAATCGGGCCCGTCCTAAAGATAACTTCCCCACACCCTTCATTGACCAGCGCATTGATGACTGTGCTGGGAGCGAAATGTATTCATTCATGGACGATTTTTCTGGATATAACCAGATCAATATTGCGCCCGCAGATTAGCACAAGACTGCCTTTATCTGTCCGTAGAGCACTTTCACCTACAAAAGGATCCCTTTCGGTTTGAAAAACTCCGGTGCTACCTTTCAACGCCAATGTCTTATGCATTCCATGATATTCGACACATTGTGAAACTAGACCTGGATGATCTACCAGCTCATTCAACTAAATGCCAGGACCATCTCGCTCATCTTCGCGAAATATTTCTCCACTGTCGACACTACCACATCAGGCTTAATCCTCATAAGTGTGTCTTCTGCGTTGAGTCAGGCAGACTTCTCAAGTTTATTGTCTCCCGAGAGGGCATCCGTTTGGATCCCCTTAAAGTCGAGGCTATTCTGAATCTTCCTCCCCCTGCCTCTTTGCAGCAATTGCAGAGTTTGCAGGGTAAATCTAATTTTTTAAGACGTTTCATTCTGAACTATACCGAAGTGGGTAAAGGTTTCACGCAGTTATTGAAGTGAGACACCCCTTTCTAAGGGATTCCGCTGCTCTAGAGTCCTTTGAGCGTCTCAAGGTTCTCCTTGTTTCCACTCCATTGTTGCGTCCTCTGAATTATCATCGTGACTACACTCTGTATTTGGCCACTGTCAATACCACTATTGGCATGGTTCTCATTCAAGATGATGATGATGACACGAAGCATGTCATATATTATCTCAATAGCAATCTTCTAGATACGGAAACTCGGTACGCTTACGTCGAGAAGTTGGCATTGGCCGTTGTTTGTGCCGTCCAACATTTCCGCCATTATATCTTGTTGCGTACTACGACAGTGGTTTCTGATTGCAACCCAATGACGTACATCCTATCACGTCAGTTGCTGGGCGGCAAGTACTCGAAGTGGATTGTTATCCTCCAAGAGTTTGACTTGGAATTCACCACCGCCAAGTCTAAGAAATCCCTTGTCTTTGATGGTTACTTTGCTCTTTGCCATCTTCTATTGCACCCTCTTGGTCAGAGGACCATAGCCTGCACGAAACTCTGTTCCTAATTAGCACCCTCGATCCCTCGTACGGGGATATCATTGTATATCTGCAGACGCCTTCTTTTCATCTCAATGTGTCTAAGGATGCTCAGCGATGGATTCGTCATCAGTCTCAGCCCTATTGTATCATTGGGGACACCCTATACCATCTTGGTGTCGACTCTGTTCTCCACCGATGCTTAACGTTCGAGGAAGCTGAGCGAGTTTTGAATGGCTGCCAATTTGGCACATGTGGTGGTCACATGTCCGGATATGCCACTGCTCAAAAAATCCTCCGCGCCAGTTATTTTTGGCCCTCCATCTTCAAGGATTGCATTCTTGCCGTCCATTCCTGACACCAGTGCTAGATCTACCAGTGGAAGATGCGTGCGCCCCTCACTCCATTGCACCCTGTTGTTACCATCAGCCATTTTGCTAAATGGGGCATTGATTATATGACCTGTAACCCTCGCTCAGCAGGGGGGCATGGGTATATCATCATTTCCATTCATTACTTCACAAAATGGGCCGACGCGATGCCCACACTATCTGAACATGGTCACACAGCGACGCAATTTTTGTTTAATCATGTTATCTCACGGTTCAGAGTCCCTCAGGCTATCATCACTGATCACGGTAAGAATTTCCGTAATCACATGATGACTAAGCTAACAACCCAGCTAGGCTTGCGGGATGATAGCTCGACTCCATACTATCCTCAAGCGAATGGCCAAGTAGAAGCCGTCAACAAGGTTCTAGTTACGATGCTTCAACGTACCGTTGGCATGCACAAGTGTAACTGGCACTTGATGTTGTTCTCTGCCTTATGGGCCTACCGAACTTCTATGAAGGATGCCACCGGTTTCACTCCATTTCAATTAGTTTACGGACTGGAGGCTACCCTTCCCATCGAATGCGAGATCCCTTCTTTGAAATTAGCCGTTGAATTACTCCCCAACACTACTCCGGTAGAAGAACACCTTCTTTACCTAGAACGCCTAGACAAGACTCGTCGACTAGCCTCTCTAGCTATTGAAGCACAAAAGAAGAGAGTGAAAACTCACTTCGATCATACTGTCCATCCTCATTCTTTTGTTGAAGGAGATTTAGTACTGCTCTACGACCAAGCGAATGATAAGTTGGGGGTAGGCAAATTCAAGCCCATGTGGCACGGGCCTTATATTGTAAAGTGAGTTTTGCAAAAAGGGGCTTACGAGCTGATTGATTATGAAGGGAATCCTCTCGATAAGCCCCGAAATGGGCTTTACTTGAAAAAGTATTATGCATGAAGTTCATGCACTTTGGTTCGTATATACATGTGTTTTTAGCAGGTGTGTTCTGTGTGTGTTTTCAAGTTTTTGGCTTGGTGTGAAGGCATGATTGCCACTTATTGTGTCTTTTGCTTCTTGTGCAGATGTCTGGTGCACCTTACGTTGGTTTCATTGATGGTGCCTGCCGCACTAGTCGCAATTTTTCTTCTACGGCATGGGTGATCTACGATTCTCATGGTGAGTTGATATACCTTCAAGGTGTTTGTCTAGGTTGTACCACGAACAATGTCACTGAATATAGTGCTATTATTGAGTTACTAGCCGAGGCGATTAATCTTGGTATTTGTACATTGGTTGTGAACCTGGACTCTCAGCTTGTCGTCCACCAGCTCAATGGGCGATATTCCGTCAGAGACCAACGGATTTTAAGGTTGTATTTATGTGTTAAATTGTTAGAGAGGAATTTTGATTTCATTACATATCAGCATATTCCACGATGATTAAACACGCTAACTGATGCATTGGCTAATCATGTATTAGATAGACATTTGCGTAACATGTAATCAAAACAGCATACAAGAAGCATGTAAAACACAATAATAAACCATAGGAATATGTATATATCTATATATATATATATAGATATCGTGTGGCGCACCGAGGCGCTCAAAAAATAAGTGTACATGTCCAAATAGAGTCTGTGTTCTCCATACATTTGAGACACATGTCTCTCAAAAATCACCAGCAGGAAATAAAGAACCTAGCTGACTACTGAGGTGGGTTGTGCTCTCTGTAGCACACCACCGCTCGTGCCACCTACCTCAACAGGCGGTGCACCCTGGGTTCCACTCCTACTGTGTGGATCTGGAATGCTATGAGGACCTCCTCAATCCCCATGTAATCTAGAATCCCTGCTGTTAGGCCCTCAAGGTTCCAGGCCACTATCTCCACTGTATCATTAGTTGGAAGAGCCAAGGCTAGTGTTGCAATGCCCTACGCATCCCTCCGCACCTTTGGAACCAGCCTGACGGGTCTCACTGGTCCTACATCTGCATACCATAGTGTTTGTCATTAGGGCATATACATGAAAAATTCAAAAACATTATAAAAATAATAATGCAAAAAATGTGATCAAGTGTCTCACCACCATCATCCCACTGCTCTCCATTGGGCAGCTACATGTCAAGATCCCCGCAAAAGTCCATGCTGGCATATGGCCAATCCTCCACGAAGATCGTCTGGCGCTCCAGCCACTCTCGGAACAGTGTCCCCCACGCCACTAGTCGTTCGCCACCTCCTCGTGGAATGGCGTGTGCCCACTATGTGGCCCTAGTCTCACGTGGTCTGGGCAAATCCAAATCCATGTCCTGTAGCTATAATGTTGGCACCCGCTCCAGCATGAGTGGGACTAATATGGATCCATAACCAAATTGCTTCGTCTCTCCTCGACAGCAGTTGGTAAGTTGCGTCTTCATGTTTGCCGTCACTGTTTCTGCCCAGTTAAACATTGTTGGATTGAGACATTCGAGGGCCAGCTGGAGATGGGTCTTCGAAGCCAAGTGTTGGGCTTGGGAGCCCACTGCCCATGTCACCATGAATAGCATAGCACGAAGGACCACGTCATCTACTGTTGGGATTGCCACCTTCCCACTCCTCGTCTTGCGTGCCCATGGGCACACTTGAGCCATCAACATCTCTAAGGAATCACCCCCGGGTTGCTGCCCCTCCAGAATGGGCCTTTCAACTCGACGGGACAACCCAGTCAAAAAATATATGTCTGTAGCATCAAACTCGATATCTCGGCCTCGGATGATGATTTCCCATTTGTTGGATTCCAGGCCCGGATCAGTAGTTCCAGTAAATCAAGTTGTGACCGAAGGTGTGGAGTTAGGAATAATTTGAGCAATCTGCATGCTCGTAATGCATTTCGGCACCCCACGTCGGTGAAAGCTTCTATGTCATTATCATTATGCGTCCATTCTTGCCAGAAAAACTCCATTATCACCTGCATGATGAGAAAAATCGAATTAGCACTTCGTTCACCAAATTCAATGCGTAATTTGCATAAAAAATAAGTTCGCATCGTCATCGCGTCTATTTTTAAAATAGACGCGATGATGCGAGGTCGCTAGTTGTATTTTTTCGCGGTCATCGCGGAAGTACATCACTTTTCCGTGATGATCGGAGCGCGATATGTGTCATTTTTTTCGGTCATTGCGGACCCAAAGGCTATACCCACACTGACCGAGTAGTGGAGCTTAGTCCAAAAACCCACCTTAACCAACACTTTTAACGTTCAAAATGCATGAAAAAGGTATGGAATTGAAGCGCAGGACAAGGACTAATTACCTGGAACAAATTTCGGGGTGAATGATGGACGAACAAGGCCGAAATTAGCTCGCCAACTTTGGTGCTCCAAAATGCTCCACAGTACAATGAATAGTAACTATGGTAAAAATGGTTGGATTAACCCCTTTTTATAGTAATTTTTGGAAATTAAAAAATTATATTTTATAAATGTGGGTTTTTTCTCATTTTTTGTCACATGGTTAGTCAAATTATGGTTTTTAACTATGTTTTTATGATTATTGTTCATTTTATATTGAATGGGTTTACGTTTGACGTGCTTTGTGCAGAGCTACAGGTAGTGGAATTTGTGTACGCTTGATCTAAAAAAGTTGCCTTTAAGCTCTTTTCTGACTTGAAAAATGAAAATATAGCCGAGTTGTCCTTCTTGACTCATTAAAAGAAATAAGAGGCGTTCGATTTTAAGCTCTTTTCCGACCGTCTAAACATGAAAAGATTGTCGGGCCTTTGTCGTTTCAAGCTCGTTACTGGTTACGAAACGACGTGATTCCGACTGCTTTTCTACTTTTTTGAGTCAAAGTCACTAGCTACGAAAAGTACTCCTCGATCGTAATGGTCGGGTGGTTCTTTCGAGTATTGTTTTATACTTTTTCGGGCTTGAGAGACACAAATTTAATGAAAAAGGACCCCCCTGGAGTTTTCTTTTCTGTGTCTTTTTCAAACTCTCTAAACATGAAAAAGACTCCGAGTTTTACCTATGTCAGACTCGTTAAACTTTGATGACATTGGATTCGTCACCATGATGAGGCTCGAGCTTCTCCTTCCTAGGGCTCGTTAAAATATTACTAGGTTGGACTCAACAACAGGTTTATCACTGATTGTCTATGGCAGCTAGTCACTCTTGAACATCGACACTTTTGCTTCTTATCGGGTTGGGACATCCATACATCGTCATTTGGCCTTCCGCAGGTTTGGTTTGTCATTTAGCCTCATTCCATTGATTCATGCCATCTCTATCGAGCCTTTGATCCCTTGGTATCTGAATGCTGCCACCCTCCAGAGTCGTGTCGCCGACATGTTCAAGAGTATAATCCTTCTACACTTTACACGCTTGCCTTCTCCTCTGATACTTTGTTTTGCCATCTACCACTTGTTCCTTATCTCGTGTCGTTGATGGGGGAAACATTATGGCCCTCCTGCGACAGGTCGTCTCCTGTCGACATCAGCTCATTATCCAGGAGATTGATCTAGAGATCCCCTTTGGTACCTTAGAGCTTGCATGACTCAATGGCAAGTTCTTCGCACCTGATGGTCGACTTTCATCATTGGTTTTCGATTGGGTGATTCCACGAGTGTTCGACTCTAGCTCTCTTTTCACACTTCGTGGATTGTGCTAGACAGTACCTTGAGAACCATTGGCATTATTGGTGGTTTCTCTCGTGCTTGTTAATGGTTTTTTTCATTTACCGGTAATCAAGTGATTTTCTATCATGCTCGACTTCAACATATTTATTCACATGTTAGATTTGTACTATGATCGGATGGGTTCAAGACCCCGAACTCAGGTTACATATGTTTGGGCTGCGTGGATTGGTTTATGATTACATGACTCATTGATGGATGGTTGTGACCATACCTGAGTCTTCATGGATGGCTGTGACCATACCTCTATCATCATCATGGTCTCCTTAGTTGGATGGTTGTGTCCATACCACAAACCTATTTTGTATGTCTTTTGGATGGCTGCGCCCATGCCTAGACTACATTTACTTCATTATCAGAGATATCAATTGTACTTGCATGTAGGTTCTTCTAGATGGTGTTACAGCTCAGCGAGTTTCGTAAAGCATTTCACCCCTCCCACTCTCTCGAGCTTCATACTTTATGGGGCATCTGTTACACAGTAATTTGTCACTATCTTCATTCCAGTCTTCCTACTGTGTCATGTGTCCAAGTCATACATACTCATATTAGACAAATGCTCTCTGATGTTGCCAAATGACCCACTTTTCCTAAGTTATCTGCCTCATCGCATTTGTTGGCTAAATAAACATGCTGAAGGGTGCTCTTAAATAGTCCAGAAGCACTGTCATCGTGGAGGTACACCTGATTCCTGCGATGGTCCGATTTTATGTGCCAGCGTGAGGTCGCTTGTAATCTTCAGTGATGACCTGACTAGCTACGTTATTCAATAGCGATGTCAGCGTAGATGATCAGACATGTACCCACAATGATCCAGACTGGGCAAATTTGTTCCAACAGTCAGCCTTCCAGATGACTCCAGACCTGGTTGTTGGCATAGTTTGTATCGCCCTCCTTTCTTTGGCATGGTTGTTCCGTAATTTGTGCTACCTTCCTTGGAGATAAGCTCACTCTTCCACCCTTCATGGAGACTCCTTCTCCTATTTAAACTCTCACCATTGCTATGCACTGCTAGTTTCTTGGGATAGTTGCTGATAGTTGGCTAGTTGAGCAGTGTTGTTAGTGTTTGTGAGTTTGCTAGATAGCTGATGTGAGTGTGAAAAATGAGGGATTGTTGATAGCTTGTGGAAGGTTGTGAAGTGCCCTTAATCTTGTGTAAAACTTGTGAGTGAGAGAGACTTGTATGTTGGGAGATCCATCTTCAAAGAGTGAATGCTTGAGGAACATGTTGGCTAGATCCCTCTAAGAAGGCTTGTGATGTCAAGACTTTGGTTGTAAGTTACTCTTATTTCATTATTAATGCAATCAATGGTGTTTTCTTATCTCTTGTATGTAATGTACTTGATAGCTCATGACTTCTTGACTTTGTGAGTAAATAGATCATTGTTATTTCGGTTACGTGCTTTGTATTATTTCCTTTGCATTGTTTCAAGTTGATTACTCATTAGGAGAAGGATGCGGAAGCTGGAGCAGCACAACAGAACTCCATCAACCACCGGTTGAGGTAGGCCTCCAACTATGACTGTTTAAGGAAAGCTACTGCTGATTTGTCCTTGTTTGTGACTAGACCCACTCTAGGGCTAGAGGGGTTGCCTCTGTCGACAGAGGGAACACTTTCCTGCATCACAGAACCATTTATACCATAAAAATTGATCTGGTTCTAAATATGAATATGAAATGCATACCTTTTGTAACAGTTGCACCTCATGTAGATCAAAATATTTCTGCATCTATAGTATTCAATTTATCGGATCCTTGCCATCAAACTTCCTCATATTGCCTTTTCTTGATTTTAGGAGCTCGATCTTGAAACCACTGTAACTCTGTAATTGCGAATTTCCCAGTTCTGAAATCATGATTTGCAGTAGCCCTCTGCTTCCTCTTTCCAATTCTACTAGTCTGATCGAAATTGGATTCTCCAAGAAAGAGTTATGCACAATATCCCAAGACGACCTAGTTATATACCTTTTAAGAAGAGCGAACTTGTATGAAGGGCCACATGTCACTGTTTTGACCTTCGGATCTGAAAAATATAAACAAGAAACTACAATCCGTCCTCTTTCTATAACTTCTAACGAAATTTCAATATGATGCTCAGAGAGAAAGTTATGACAATTTTCCAAAGGTCACTTGTTTAAGATGTAATTCGAGAGTCTACAAAAATCCTAACTTCCTTAGATCATATATCCTAAAATGTAGCTTCAAAAGATCTGAAATTCGGACCCGAGGTTCAAACTGCTTTCATATAAAACGGTTTTTTTTAGCTTCTAAAACTTCGTAGCGAACAAGTTATAGCGAAACTTCCATGATGGCATGTTTTAGATGAAATTCAGGAGCTTGCAAAAACCCTAAATTCCTCAGATCATATCACCAAAAATATAGTGGGACAATATCTAAAATTCATACCTGAGGTTTAGAGAGATTTCCTCTCAAATGGGTTTTTTTGTTAGCTTATGAAACATCACATAAAATAAGTTATAGCAAAAAGTCCATGATGACCTATTTGGTGCAGCGAAACGCTAGAATCCAAAGCTCTAATACCAAATGTTATGAAACCAGCTCACAAAAGATAGAAAAGATAGATCAACACCTTAGGAATCAGCCTCATCGAGGGGGAAACCTCCTTTACATTACACAAATGAATAATTCTTGTATGATACAAATGACAAGACCTCCTTTCTATATATAGGAGTCTAAGGGGTCATAATATAATCAGAGCCGACATAACAATAATAATTTAAGGGCACAATAACAACAATAGTGGGATTCTATGGGGCACAATAATAACAATATGGGGACTACATCGACCCAACAATTTAATAATGGGGTTGTACTAATAACAATAAGGGGTTACACTAGTAGGATAGGGACCTAGCAAGGAGAAGGAGAACTTTTGAAGCCAAGATCTCAAATTATTTCAAGGAGAACAAACACACCTCAAGCTTCAATAGTCATGGCACATGAAGAAGGTCCTGAAGGGATTTCCGAACATGAGAAAATTTTAGAAAATCATTTTTTGAGATGTCTGATATAGTTAAGATTATTTATGAGGAGAGGAATTCTAGATTGTATGGAGAGAGCTCAAAGCCTCCAAAAGGATATGGAGGAAAAGGAGACAAGCCTCCAAAAGGGAATGGACTGAATTGTGACAAATCATCACCTTCACCTCCATCATCATCCTCATCATCATCTTCATCCTCATATTCAACTTCTTCTACCCTTTCACAAGCATCTCCAAATTCCCCAAGGGGTCATGGTAAAACTCCTTTCCTTAAGCTTGATATTAAGTTTTAATTTCCTATGTACAATGGAGAGGTAGATGCAGAGATATTAGATAATTATATTCGTCAGATTTAATTTTGGGTTGCTCAATTTTCAGAAATGGGGGATTAATGGGAAGATTAACCGTCCTACAATTTTACCAAGTAGGCAGGATTAAAGGCCAGAATTTCATGCTAGTGCATGATTCAACTTGCTTCTATTAGTTTGGAAGGTTTAGCGCTAATTTGGTGGGAAGCCAAAACTCAAGAGTACATGAAGAAACATGGTAAGGCTTTATCCTCTTGGAATGATTTTATTGTTGTAATAAGAAGGTAGTTTTATCCATTAGCATACATGAAAAAATTTATTATGAGTTGGAAAAACTTTAGGCAAGCTAAAGGGAAAAATTGTGCAATCTTATACTCAATAATTTAGGAAAACAGCTTTGATTTTGGGTATATATTTTTCTTCTCAAGATACTTTTCTAAAATAAATTGGAGGATTGCCTAATTACTTGAGACATACCATTCCCATGTTTAACCCTACAAATTTAGATGAAGTTTGTGTACAGACAACTCATTTAGAGGCAAGAGGGAAAAATGTTTCTGAAGAAACTAGTGAGAGTTCCTTTGAGTCTGGAGTAAAAGGAAGGCGTAAGTTTAAATCAAAAGGAAACAATAATGTTGCAGTTAAGAAATAAGGATAAAATATCACATGTAAACATTGTTCCAAAGAGGGCCATGATGAAGATCATTGTTGGAACCTTCATCCAAAGATGAGACCCAAAAGTTTAAAAACAAGGAGAAGAAGAAGACAACTGTAACTACAAAACATGATTTAGGTTCTCATTCCAACGATGAAAAAAAGATAAAAACCATGGGTTTGAAAGGTAATGACATTGCAAGTACTAGTTATTCATATTATCTCAATGAAACTCAAGATGAAAAAACAAGAATAGATATTTTCCATATTAGAGTCATTTCAAAACATACCAAGATAGATACACTCTTTGATAGTGGTTTACAACAAATCTTATCTCATAATAAATTACCATGAAGTTGAATTTAGAAACCATTCCTTATCCTAACCCATATCCTTTAGGTTGGATATGTGAGAATTAAAAGTTTAAGGTGACAATAAAATGCATACTTAGATTTGAAATCACAGCAAACATTCTTGATGAGGTTGAACTTGATGTGGTTTCGCTTAATATATGTGGTATTGTTTTGAGAAGTCCATATCTTTATAATAGAATATTTATTTTTCATCACCATGAAACAAATATCATTTGTTTAATAATGGGATTGAGTACATTGTTAGAACACATAAGAAGAAATTGAGTTTACCTCTTATGAATGTTGGACAAATTGAGGAATCTAAATCCTTTCAAGGATATGAATCAAGTTTGTAATATGATTTCATTAAGGTTTCTAATTCATGTGATAAGATGTTTCATGAGTCTAACAAGTTGCCTTCTAAAAGAGGTAAACAAAATGAGGTGAATTTGCAGGAGGATGCATCATTGTTGAACATTGTTGTGAACAAGATGCCATTGTTAAAACATGCAGAGGTCAAAAAGAAAATGCAAGGGCTATTTGACAAAGAGGAAATTTGTCCCAAAACATCTTCTTGTGGGTTTCATAATTTTTTGGCTTTGAAGAAGGATGGTGCATGACGTTGGCGATCACATTTGATAAAGGGTCGAGCCAAGTGCAAGAATTAGGGGAATTTTAAGGTCTAAAATAGGCCTCCTAAGGAAATTATAAAATAATATTCGAAATAATAAAATAAGATTGGATTACATCATCAAATTTTAGAGGAAAAAAAAGAAAAAAATATTTTTTCAACTCGTATTTTCAACTTATCTCCCTATGGGTTTACTCAAATTTCAAGCGGAAAAACTCGTTGAATGCAGAATTTGATTCCTCATCCAAGGAGTACCCATGTTGCATGCTTTCGATGGACCCTATTATAGGAAAAATGTGATTGCAATCACATTTTTTCTGTATTTCTCATGTTTCATGCAACATGGTCTATCAAAAGTATGCAACATGGGTAATTCTTGGCTGAAGAATTAAATTTTACATCCAACAAGTACTCTCGCTAAAAATTTGAGTAAAACCTTAGGGAGATAAGTTGAAAATATGAGTTGAAAAATTAGTTTTATTATTTTATTATTTTTTTACTCCAAAAATGGTGAATCATCCCCCATGGTTAACATCATCATCTTGAATCCTATTGGTTCTTAAGAAACTTATTTTGGTTGTACATTTTTCTTACGAGGCCCATTTTAGACCTCAAAGTTCCACTAATATCTAGACATGCTAAGCATGTTGGAAATAATACTAAGAGGGGGGCTGAATCAGTTTTTCGAGTTCAATAATTTTTCATTTCCCAAACAGATTTATATATGCTACTTCTGTGAAGTGAACTTGCATGTACATGCTACTGTGATTAGAGAAATCAATGTATACCCAAAGAGCTTATGATTTAGTCAATCTATCATGCATTGAAATTAATCAGTGCATTAGTAACTTGTTAAATAGTGCAGTAAAAACATAATAAACCATCACACATAATCAACACACATGAACACCAAGATTTAAGGTGGAAACCCAATGTGGGAGAAAAACCACTTGTTGTTGTCGTCTCTATCTTCTTTTAATATTAATAAAATATGCTTACAATCTTGTACTGGTGCAGACTCATACCAATACGTAGGCACCCACCTGCAGAAGGTTGCAACCTTCTCTCATTTTCCAGCTTCTACTAGAAGGGAGCTACAACCCCCTACCTCTCGTACTAGCTAATGTGTTTACTAGTATGTAGGTGTTGACCTACAGAAGGCTACAACCTTCTCTCTTCCTCCAGGGACCATGTTTCATAAATTTTCAGATTGGATCCTCCTGGTAGACAACAATATAAATGAAGGCCTCGTTTCATCAAATTTTCTTACTGGACCCATTAGCACTTGCAAACTACATCAACCAATAATCAGTTAATCTGAACAGTCAGATCACTATCACCAGAACACTGTGCTGAACCAAGAAACCTGCATCAGCATTCAAAACCAACTATAACCTCAAAACTCATGCATCAACTTGTATATGCTACTTTATTGAACCCAACCTGCATGTATACTCTACTTCCTTTAACCAAACATGCGTACCTTCAAAACTACTGAAACATAAAACTTTTGAATCAAGCCTGTATCAACCAGAAATATACTGAACATCTATTGTCAATTTACAGAGCTTTACAAGGGAGTTGCAAAGATAACCCTTCTCACTTAGACAATCAATCAATCAGACACCAAACTCCTTATGCATTTAGTTTTACATTCAGATCTAAGAAGACTTCATTGACAGACAACAGTAAAACAACAGAACTAATCATATGTATCAGTTGTTTGTGAAGAATAAGCTTTTCCTTTGTATACGCTACTTGGAAGAGTCGAACCTATGTGTATACGAGCTTTTAATGAGGCGAACTAGTGTATAGATCTCCAAATGTTCACTCACAACTTCACTGATATTTCCGACTTCAAACAAACCCAGATCATGACATTTAAAGAATAAAACAGGTGTATGCAATCAGATCTAGCCCAACCAATATCAGATCATTCAATGATAATTCATTTCAGGTCTCATGATCATGATCCAACATTGAATTCAAGGTTGACAAAATATTTCAGATCAAATCACAAACATAGCCCCTGCAACATAAAATATACTTCAAATAGAAGTATTCCTGAGAAACCCTTTTCACTTGCACATCTTGGTGTTTTGATCTTCTCCTCCTTATACATTTTTTGGCCTTTCTCAATACCTCAGACCAAAACCACTTAGGACCCGTGGTATTCTTGGATGGGATCAAATAGTCATTACTCCACTCAATATTGTGGGCTAATACCATGGTATTGACCCATGGTATTCTTTACTCTTGAATTTCCTTGATTTTCCAACATGTACGTGCTTTTACTCTTATGAAAGTGCGATATACGTATACACTTCTTTTGTTATGTGAACTAGTGTGTATACATTTTTTTGACTAAGGGGACATGCGTATACATCTTAAACTACTTTACACCATCCTTTTCCTTCAACTTCTTCATTCTGATCAGCAGACCTTAGTTCCATCTTCCTGTTCTTTTGTTACTCGGTGAGTTTCCTTTTATCAAAACTGAACTAACCTGTGAGTGAGTTACCATCAAGGGCAACACTTGTATCATAATGCCAACAATCTCCCCCTTTGGACTTGATGGCAGCCTATTGGTGTTGATTACTACAAGTTGTAGAAACTATTAGAGATAACAAGAAACACCAAAGCAACACCAAAATACTCCCCCCTTTGACATAAAGGGAAAAGGGCGGACCATGATACTCTCCCCCTTTTATATACATTATTTTCACCATGATCCCCCTGAGTACATGTAGATTCTGAAGAGATATGTTTCAAAATAATAACATGACTGTAGAACTCAACTAAGTGTATCAACTCCCTAACACAAATGACTCATATATTCATCAATCACCCAACCAAGTGGGGATACACCACATTTGACTCATCCATCCAACCAAGTGGGATATACCAGTTGTTTATACATGATTGAAATACAACAAATATTACATCATCCATCCCATGCATAGTGGGATACAAATTACATCATATGTCCAATAGGACTTATTCAAACATAGACTATGATAGAAGGAGTCATACCACACCCTAGATCTTTACATGACTTATGCAACAAATGTTATAAATATATGAAACCATAGCTGAACTTGGCAACCATAATGCCAACAATGCAGAATGTGTGTGAAGGCTAATGCTCCCCCTGAACCTATGCTACTTGTGCATTGTCAACAAGTCATTCATCAATGCATCTTTGTGAGTCAGATAAAAAACAATGAACAAAGCATATCGTCATACTTAAACATCAATATCAGACTGAGCACCCATATCATAGTCTGACCCACTATTTTTCTGTTAGAAAAAAATATACACTTATGCAGCCAAAAAAACCCGTGTATATACATGACTATACTTCATGAAACCCGCGTATAAGAACCTTCCTCTGAAAAGCTGGATTTAACAGCAGGATGATGCAACAACTACTCCCAGATTTTTTCTGAGATATTCAAATGTTTTTCTAGGAATCAGTTCTGTGAATATATCAGAAGTTTGTTCTTTGGAGGGAACATACTCCAATTTATCCTTTTGTTCAAGCACTTGTTCTCATAGAAAATTGTACTTAATGGGTATGTTCTTGGTCTTGGAGTGCATGGCATGATTTTTTGAAATACTGATGGCACTTGTATTATCACATAGAATGGAGATGGGTGGAGTACATGTGATCTGAATGTCTTGCAATATTTTCATCATCCAAAGTAGTTGTGTGAGGCAAGATGCAACAACCACATATTCTGCTTCAATTGTAGATAATGCAATCAAACTTCGTTTCTTCCTGAACCAAGACACTGGTCGTGAACCCATATAGAATGCACCTCCACTAGTGCTCTTTTGATCATCAACATTTCCTTCCCAATCTGCATCTGTATATGCATGAAGAGTAAGATTTGTATATCTAGGATACCATAGTTCAAAGTCTTAAGTTCCTTAAAGATATTTGAAAGTTCTTTTAACTACCTGAAGATGTGATTCCTTTGGATTTTCTTGGAACCTTCCAACAATTACTACTACATGCATGATATCAGGTTTGGTACCTATTATATAAAGAAGACTTCCAATCATAGATCTATAAGTTGGTTGGTTTACTGCTGGTGATTCATCGTTAGAACTGAGACTGCATTTTATTACCATTGGAGTACATACAGGTTTAGAATCTTCCATTCCATACTTCTTCAAGATTTTCTTGAGATATTTCGTTTGTTAAAGAAAAATACTCTCTTTTGTTTGTTGTATTTGTAGACCAAGAAAATAAGTAAGTTCACCAAGTAAGGACATTTCAAATTTTGGCTGCATTAGCAAAGCAAAATTCTAACTCATAGATTCTTCATTACTACCAAAGATGATATCATCAACATAAACAACAATAATTAGTAGTTTATCATTTTCAATCTTTGTGTATAATTTGTTATCTGCAGAACCTTTTGTGAAATCTTGTTGTTGTAGATATTTGTGAAGATGGTAGTACCAAGCCCTTGGAGCCTGTTTCAGACCATAAAGAGCCTTTTTGAGCTTGCATATGAGTTTTACATCATTTCCTGGAATGAATCCTTTTGGTTTCTCAATATAAACTTCTTCTTATAAATCTCCATTAATAAAAGATGATTTTACATCCATTTGATATACTTTGAATTTTCGAAAACTAGAAAGAACAAGAAACATTATTATGGCTTCAAGTTTGGACACAGGTGCAAACGTTTCTTCAAAATCTATACCTTCTTGTTGAGAATACCCTTTACAAACAAGGCTTTCCTTGTTTCTAATAACTTCTCCATTTTCATTCAACTTATTCTTAAATATCCATTTTGTTCCTATAACATTGTTATCATGAGGTCTAGGAACTAATTCCCAAGTATCATTCTTTTCAATTTGGTCAAGTTCTTCATACATGGCCTTAACCCAACATTCATTTTTGCTAGCTTCATTTACATTTTGTGGTTCTATCGAGGATAGTAATTCTAGATAACTTGAGGTCCCTGTAAGATTCATTCTTGTATGTACTCCAGACCCTTTTTCTCCTAGAATTTGAGATTCTGGATGATTCTTCTGGACATACCTGGATGGATTCTTTTCCCTATCTATTATGTCTTCTTCTGGTGTTTCATTGGTTTCTTCCTCTATATCATTTTAATTTGATACAGGAAAGAATTCCACATCTTCCTCATTTTCATATTCCTATGTTGATTTCATTTGTTTTGGATTTCTGCATGCTTCACTAATTACAACATCAATGCATTCAACAATTTTCCGAAGTCTTTTATTATAACATTTGTATCCTTTAATTCTGGATGAATAACCAAGAAGACTTCCTTCATCTGCTCTGGGTTCAAACTTACCAAGTTTTTCATCAGTCTATTTTTATGTAACATTTACTTCCAAAAACTCTAAAGTGTTTTATAGTAGGAGGCTTACCATAGCAAAGTTCATATGGAGTTTGATCGCTATTTACCTGAACATTCTCTTTGTTGAGAATAGTCATGGAAACAAATGTAGCTTCACTCCAGAAGGTTACAGGAGTTCCAGATTCATCAAGCATAGCTCGAGCCATTTTTAG
Source organism: Pinus tabuliformis (assembly GCA_031772625.1). Taxonomy (NCBI): domain Eukaryota; kingdom Viridiplantae; phylum Streptophyta; class Pinopsida; order Pinales; family Pinaceae; genus Pinus; species Pinus tabuliformis. The sequence goes on along the minus strand of CM062804.1, from coordinate 769,919,707 downwards.
AACTGGTATGTTGATTCTTTCCACCACACAATTTTGTTGAGGATTTTTGGCGATGGAGAATTGCCTTTTTATTCCATGTTGTTCACAAAAGTCAAAGAATTCATCTAATATGAATTATCCCCCTCGATCAAATCTGAGACATTGTATTTCTCATTCTGATTCATTTTCAAATAAAGCTTTGAAGGATTTAAACTTTTCAAATGCTTCATCTTTATTCTTTAGTAAACCTATCCAACACATCCTGGAAAAATCATAAATAAACAAAATATTCTTCTCCATGAGGTGAGTTTTTCCTTGTTGGACCACATAGATCAGTATGGATGAGTTCAAGAGGCTTACTTGCTGATCCTTTTTTTTCACTGAAATGAACTCTGGTTTGCTTATAAACTTGACATGGTTTGCATATGGTATTTTATATGTTGATATCTGGAAGATCACGGACTGCCTTGAGCCTACATGCTTTTCTTATTTGAGAAAAGCTTAGATGCCCATATCTTTTGTGACATAGCCAATTTTCATCTGTTTAGTTAGATAGCATTGTTGTTGTCCTCATTTCAGTATGTATAAATTGTTTGGAGTTCTTGTACCTTTGATTATGGTCTTTCCTGCATCAAGATCACGAACCACACATACGTTTGATCAAAACACAACTTCATTTCCTTAATCATGCATTTGACTGACACTTAACAAGTTATGCTTTAAATCATCTACATACATGACATTTCCATCTTTAACCTTTTCTTTCAAGAAAATAGAGCCCTTACCTTTAATGACAGCTAGTCTGTCATTTCCAAATCAGAAATTATTTTCCTTTTCTAAAGCATTATATGAATGAAGTTTCTCTTTATCACATATCATGTGTTTGGAGAATTTGTTGTCGATGTACCACTGATTCTCTTGTCCTTCTGCATACAGAGCTATGTCATGTCTTTCTGATTGAGGTTCCTTCTTTCTCCATATCTTGGAGTTTGATGATATTTGCTCCTTTTGAATTGTTGGCCGAAATTTTCTCTTGCATTCAGATTCTTCACGACCAAAGTTGTTACAAATCGAACAATCTATTTGATCTTCAAGAGGATAAACATTATTATAGGAACTTTTCTTGATTCATGTTACACTCCTTTGATTTCGTGCATCTCTAGTCATGATGGTTTTGTAAGCAACAAATTGAGCAGCCTTATGTCCAAAGTTATGGCATGAAAAGCATTGCCCATTAAAGAAGTTTCTGCGATCATAGAATCTTTTGGCATTGTTTATGTATTGGATGAAGCTTCTACTAATATGCATCCTTGGAGTAAATTGAGTATGATTTACCTGATGAGTACTTTTAGGCCTTTGCTGACGATTGAAATATTGTTCACTGGTCTTTGCTACATCAAGATAGCTTCTGGTGGAAGCTAATGGCTTTTGTGATTGAGATGTTTCTTCAGTATATCCAAGACCTATCTTTATAAGAGGAGAACGCTGAACTTTGATGATTTCATTTAATTTTCTGATCGTTTAGAAAATATAATATTAAGAGATTTTGTCTTCTCAAGTTCTTTTCTTAGACCCACAATTTCATATTCTAGATTTTCATTGTGTTTTTCTCTTTCAGTGAGTTGATGTGTCAACGTATCTATGATCATATTCTTTTCTTCTAAACATATTTTGAGTTTTGTGATTTCTTCAAGAAAGTCTTCCTCTTCTAAGGCATCCAAAAAATCATCATTGTCATAGGCCTTGAGCAGTCTATAATATTTTTCAGTTTCATCTTCATCACTGTTAGATAAACCATCACTATCTTCATGTGTATAGTAACTCCTTTTATTGACAACATGTTTTCTATTGCCTTTTTCATATTCCTTTCCCTTTTCATATTTATCTTTATAAGGATATTTGGTAGCATAATGGGCGACTCTACCACAATATAAGAATTTGAATGGTAGCTAACCTTTGAATCTTTCGGAACCCTCTTGAAACTTCTTGATAAAATTTACCTCATCTTCTTCTACTAAATTGCATCCTGGTTCATTGTGCTCTTCCTTTTCTTTTCCCTTTACTGAAGCTTTAAAAGTAGCTTCTATCATATCTGATGGACCTCCTTTCCTGATTTCAAAGGTAGTTATGATTCCATGGAGTTGATTCACAATAATAGTTTGAAGATCCTGTTTTTCTTTTATGGAAGATACTTTTGACTCAAATTTAGAAGACAGAGATCTCAAAATTTTCTCAACTAAAGTAGCTTCCTTTATCTCTTCACCCATTCTATTCTTCATACATTAACAATCTCATCTACATGTAAAAAGTAACTAGCAATACTCTCATCACTATGCATCTTAAGGGTTTCATACTGAATTCTGAGAGTTTGAAGCTTGGCACGTTTTACTTGGGAGTCTCCTCTGTAGCTCTGAATGATTTTGTCCCATATCTATTTGGCTATCTTGCGCTGCATGACTTTGAAAAATTATGATTATGACAGACTTCCCAATAAAATATTGATTGCTTTGGCATTGGTTTCGTATAAATTCATACCTACAGAGTTTGTAGGTATTACTACTGGAGATTGATATCCTCCTTCCACAATTTCCCAAACATTGACTACGAGCAATTAAAGATAGGCTTTGGTTCTTATTTTCCAATATATAGAGTTGCTCCCATTGAATATTGGTGGTCTTATAGATCCCATCCCTTCGTGATTACTCATCTTGAAAGATATTCCTTCAAGCAATCAAGCTTCTTCTGAAGGAACTGCTTTGATACCAATTGTTGGAAATAATATTGAGAGGGGAGGTGAATCAGTATTTATAGTTCAATAATTTTCATTTCCCAAATAGATTTATATACGCTACTTCTGTTAAGTGAACTTGTGTGTACATGCTACTGTGATTAGAGAAACCAACATATACCCATAAAACTATTTTACTCAATTTATCATGTGTTGAACTTTAATCAGTGCATTAGTAACTTGTTAAACAGTGTAGTAAAACCATAATAAACCATCACACATAAGAAACACACATGAACACCAAGATTTAAGGTGGAAACCCAATGCAGGAGAAAAACCATTTGCTGTTGTCATCTCTGTCTTCTTTTAATATTAAGAAAATTTTCTTACAATCTTGTACTGGTGTAGAATCATAATAGTACACAGGCACTGAGCTGTAGAAGGCTACAACCTCCTCTCTTTTTCCAGCTTCTATTGGAAGGGATCTACAACCCCCTAGATATTGACTAGCCAATGTGTTTACTAGTACGTAGGCACCAGCCTACAGAAGGCTACAACCATCTCTCTTCCTCTAGGGACCACGTTTCATTAGACTTGATCCTCTTGGTACACAACAATACAAATGAAGGCCTCGTTTCATCAAATTTTCATACTAGACCCATCAACACTTCCAAACTACATCAACCAATAATCAGTTAATCTGAACAGTCAGATCACTATCACTAGAACAATGTGTTGAACCCTGAAACCTACATCATCATTCAGAACCAGTTGTAACCTCAAAAATCAAGCATCAAAATGTATACGCTACTTTACTGAACCCAACTTTCATGTATACACAACCTGCATATACCTTCATACCTACTAAAGCATAAAAATTATGAATCAAGTCTGTATCAACCAGCAATATACTAAACATCCACTATCAATTTATAGAGAATTACACAGAGAGTAGCAGAGATAACCCTTCTCACTTAGACAACCAATCAATCAGACACCAAACTCCTTATGCATTCAATTTTACCTTTAGATCTAATAAGACTTCATTGATAGAAAGAAGTAAAATAGCAGAGCTAATTAGATAGATCATTCATTTATGAAGAATAGGCTTTTTCTTTGTATACACTACTTGGAAGAGTCAAAACTGCGTGTATACATGTTTTTACCAAGACAAACCAACATATATATCTACAAATGTTAACTCACAACTTCACTCCTATTTCAGACTTCAGACAAACCCAAATTATGACATTTAAAGAATAAAACAGGTGTACGCAATCAGATCTAGCCCAACCAATATCAAATCATTCAATGATAAGTCATTTCAAGTCTCATGATCATGATCCAACATTGAATTCAAGGTGCAAAAAATATTTCAAATCAAATCACAAACGTAGCCCATGCAACATAAAATATACTTTAGATAGAAGTATTCCTGAGAAACCCTTTTCACTTGCACACCTTTGCCTTTTGATCTTCTCCTCCTTATATAGCTTTTTTCCTTTCTCAATACTTCAGACCAAAACGACTTAGGAACCATGGTATTCTTGGATGGGATCAAATAGTTGTTACTCTGCTCAATATTGTGAGCTAATACCATGGTATTGACCCCTCGTATTCTTTACTCTTGAATTTCCTTGATTTTCCAACATGTACGTGCTTTTCCTCTTGTGAAAGTGCGTGTATACATATATGCTTCTTTTGTTCTGTGAACTAGCGTGTATACGTTTTTTTGACTAAGGGGACCTATGTGTACATCTTAAACTACTTTACACTGTCCTTTTCCTTCAACTTCTTCATTCTAATCAGTAGACCTTAGTTCCATATTCCTATTCTTCTGTTACACTGTGAGTTGCCTTTTATCAAAACTCAACTAACATGTGAGTGAGTTGCCATCAATGACAACACTTGTATCATAATGCAAACAAAGCATCATCATGATGACAGCGTTCAAGGTGAAAGAAAATTAAAATTGTTTAAGTTTTGATTGATTGAAAACCGAGGAGGGAATGTGCATATTACTTCAAAGTAAGTTTTATGTTCTGCTTGTCTTGAAAAATTGCAGAAATATGTCATCATTGACAGAAATTTGAGCAGTCCAAAATCAGGGAAAGTGATGTACTTTCATAGAAAGCTCAAAGCGAAAAATTCAAAAAAGTTCAGTGGATTGAGACTAGAATGGTGAGGGAGTTGTACCCTCATATATTTGTTGACTAATAAAGAGATTTTGGAGGTCCAAAAGATTCTAATTTGGAGGAGTGATATAGTGGATCAAAGTGCTCAAAATTCAAAGTGTGTGAAGAGCTTGAAACTTGAATGACTATATATATTTCAGTGATCTGAATCCAATGCACTTTGTTTCACTCAAAATTGATATTGTATGCTCTCGATATCATGTTCTGACTAAATTGCCAAACAGATAAAATTTAAAAAGTTGGGTTGCAAGTACACCCAGTAAGCATTGTGTACACTGACTGGGCATTTGACTAGGTTTAATTGAGTATTTAGTGGACCATTTGTTTACTACCACTTGTCTCGTTCTAATTGATTGTGGAGTGGCGATTGTTTTATTGGTTCGAGTGTTGATTGCATGGACCAATTAGGAGAAACCACGTGGGTCAATCCCTGGCTGCCATGTGGCTTCCTATTATTTGTGAAAAAAAATATATGAGGTCGAACTGCCTCCACAAGGATAAAAAATGAGACCTTCGTAGTGGCAGCACAGTGCTCCACCAATGCGCCACCAGTGTTTCATGTAAGGAATTGTGTTGAATCATTATTTAAACATTGCAATATCTGTTGTTGGGGGAGGGGGTCGGGCTAAGCCCTAGTCCCGAGACACCCAGAGCCATGAGGCCACAGGCGGGGGGTCAAGAGACTAAGCCTTAGCCTAGCCCATGGCCAAAGCCCGTGACCCAAACACCATTGGAGATAAGCCGATGAATGGAGGCAAAACAATTTAAGGGGCCAACCCCAAGGCCATATGGTAGCTATAAAACCAGTAGCGCACATACGTAAGGGGTCCAACCCCTAGGGGACTAGCCCCAGGTCACAAGGTGGCCATGCAACCAAGAGCGCATGCCAAGTAGGGGGCTTAAAGCTGTTGGGATATAGGTCTTGGAATCTCAACCCTAAACGAGGCCATATGCATGCCACATTACCCATTTTTTCAGAACTGAGGGCTTAATGGGCAGACTAACTGTCGTACAATTTCACCAGTTGGGTGGAAGTGTAGGCCAAAATTTTGCACTAGTTTGTGCTTGGGTCACTCAAGCCAAGTTCAGGCCGAATTGGCAAATGATTAGCTGGATAATGGAGGAAAAACTTGAAACATGCATAACTTACTCAATGTTTGGCCAAATGAGGTGTAGAAAGAACCAAAATGGGGTTTTTTGATAGTGTTGGATGGATTGGAGACATTAGTTCTATTGTTTGATCATTTTAAGGTATGGAAACACACATTTGAGAATTTTAATGAAAGAGGCCCTGCAGTGGAAGTTGGACCATGATTGTAGCCCAAGAGAGGGGTGAACTCATTTTTCATGCTTTGTCTTATGTGTTTTAGATATTCTTATTTTCTCTCTGTTTGGCTATAAAATTTTGTTTAAATTTACCTTTTTTATGTGTTTAGTAAACTGATCCTCTACCAAAAACACATATACTTTTAAATTTCAAATTGTTAAAAATCTTCGAATTTACACATTCAAATCATTTTGGTATCAGTACAATAGGTTATTGTGAAGGTTTGATTGGCTTAATAGTGTTTTTTTATGCTTACAAGGTTGAAGCTCAAAAAAGAGAAGTAGAACTTGTGGAGCCAAGATCTCAAATTGTTTTAAGGAGAACAAACACACCTCAAGCTTCAATAGTGATGTCACATGAAGAAGGTCCTAAAGGGATGTCTGAAGATGAGAAAACTTTCATAAAAGAATTATTTGAGATATCTGAGATGGTTAACGTTATTTATGAGGAAAGGAATTCCAGATTGTATGGAGAGAGCTCAAATCCTCCAAAAGGAGACAAGCCTCAAAAAGGGAATGGAGGAAATGGTGACAAATCACCACCTTCACCTCCATCATCGTCCTCATCTTCAACTTCTTCTACCCTTTCAAAAACACCTCCAAATTCCCCAAGGGGTCGTGGTAAAACTCCTTTGCTTAAGCTTGATATTAAGTTTGAATTTCATATGTACAATGGACAGGTAAATGCAAAGAGATTAGATATTTGGAATTGTCATATTGAAGTGTATTACAGGATACAAAGAAGAAAAGATGATGAAACCAATATGCAACTTGCTTCTCTTAGATTGGAAGGTGCAACACTAATTTCGTGGGAAGCCAAAACTCAAGAGGACATAAAGAAGGAATTTTTATCCATTAGGCTACGTGCAAAAATCTATTATGGATTGGAAAAAATTTAGGCAAGCTAAAGGACAAAATGTGCAATATTTTACTCAAGAATTTAGGAAAAGAGAGCTTTGATTTTGGGTAGAGATTTGATATTCTCAAGATACTTTGCTCAAATACATTGGAGGATTGCATAGTTACTTGAAACATACCATTCTCATGTTTAACCCTACAAAACTAGATGAATTTTTTGTATAGGAAACTCATTTAGAGGCAAGAGGGAAAAATGTTTTCGAAGAAACTAGTGAGAGTTCCTTTGAGATTGGAGAAAAAGGAAAGAGTGAGTATAAAGGAAAAGGAAAGGAGAATGTTTCAGTTAAGAAACAAGGAGAAAATGTCACATGTAAACACTATTCCAAAGAGAGCCGTGATGAAGATTAGTGCTGGAAGCTTCATCGAGAGATGAGACCCAACAAGTTTAAAAACAAGGAGAAGGAGAAGGCAGCGACAACTAAACAACATGATTTAGGTTCTCATTCCGGGGATGAAACAAAGATCACAACCATGGGTTAGAAAGGTAAGGACCCTTCAAGTACTAGTTCTTCAAATTGTCTCAATGAAACACAAGATGAAGAAACAAGAATATAGCTTTTCCATATTAGAGTCATTTCAAAACATACCAAGATAGATACACTATTTGGTAGTGGCTCACAAGCAAATATTATCTTAGAAGACATTGACAAGAAGTTTAATTTATAAGCCATTCCTCATCCTAAACCATATCCTTTAGGTTGGGTATGTCAGAATTAAAAATTTAAGCTGACAATAAAATGAATACTTAGATTTTCAATCACTACAAACTTTCTTAATGAGTTTGATCTTGATGTAGTTTCGCTTGACATATGTGGTATTCTTTTGGGAAGTCTTTATCTTTATGATAGGATAGTTATTTGTCATCGCCATGAGAACAAATATCATTTTTTTCAAGAATGGGATTGAGTACATTATTAAAGCGCATAACAATAAATTGAGTTTATCTCTTATGAATGTTGGACAAATGAAGAGAATTGTTAAAGCTAGTAATAATTTTGCATTATTAATGATCAAATATGAAGATGTTGAGGAATCTAAAGCCTTTCAAGGATATGAATAAAGTTTGAAATCTTATTTCAATGAGGTTTCTAATTGATTTGATAATATGTTTTAGGAGTCTAACAAGTTTCCTCCTAAAAGAGGTAAACAAAATGAAGTGAATTTGCAACATGTTGCATCATTGTTGAGCATTGGTGTGAACAAGATGCGAGTGTTAAAACATGCATGGGTCAAAAATAAAATGAAAATGCTATTTGACAAAGAGGAAATTAGTCCCAAAACATCCTCTTGTGGGTTTCATAATGTTTTGGGTTTAAAGAAGGATGGTGCATGGTGATCATCATCACATTTGATAAAGATTCAAGCCAAGTGTGAAGGCTAGACATGTTAAGCATCGTCATGACGAAAATTTTCAAGCTAAAAGGAACTTCAAATTGTTTATTTTTCCATTGATTGAAAAATGAGGAGGGAATGTGCATATTCCTTCAAACGAAGTTTTCTGTTATGCTTATCTTGAAAAATTGCAGAAATATTTCATCATTTACAGAAAGTCTAGGACTCCAAAATCAAGGAAAGTGATGTACATTCATGAAAAGTTCAAAGTGACAAAGTCATGCAAAGTTTAATGGATTGAGACTTGATGGGTGATGGAGTTAAACCCTCATCTATTTGTTAACTCATAAAGAGAATTTGGAGGTCCAAAAGCTTCCAATGGGGAGGAGTGATCCAGTGGATCAAAATAGTGCTAAAAATTGAAAGTGTGCGATATAGGTCGAAACCTGAATGACTAGATAGATCTCGGTGATTTGAAACCAATGCAATTCATTTCACTCAAAACTGATATCATATCTCCCCATATTGTGTGCTAATCGAATTGCCAAACAGCTAAAATTTAAAAAGTTTGGTTGCAGGTACACCCAGTGACCAGTATATACGTTGTATGCGCATTTGACTGGGTGTGATTGAGTATTTGGTGGACCAGTCATTGACTGCCACTTGTCTCTTTTTGTTTTATTGTGGAATGCAGATGTTTTTATTATTTCAATTATTGGTTGTGTGGACCAATTAGGAAGAGCCACATGGGCCAATCCCTGGCTTCCACATGGCCACCTATTGATCGTACAAAATTTTGTATGTGGCCAAATTGCCTCTTCTAGGATCAAACTAGAGACCTCCATTGTGGTAGCACATTTCTCCACCACTGTGCCACCTATGGTTCTTATAAATCATTGTGCCAAATCACTATTTAAAGTTTGCAATATATGGAATTCAGAGAGGGGGTCGGGCTAAGCCCTAGCCCCTAGCCACCCCAATACTATGGGACCACATGCGGGGGGCCAAGGGGATAGGCCTTAGCCCATGCCATGGCCACAACCTATGACCCAAACACTATCGAAGCCAAGCCTATGGATGAAGGTGGAAAACATTAAGGGACTAGCCTTGAGGACCAGTCCCAAGGCCATATGGTGGCCATAAAACCAGGAGCACGCACAGGTAAGGAGGCCAGTGCCTAGGGGACTAGTCCCATGTCACAAAGTGGACATGTGACCAAGAGAATGCACCAAGCAAGGTGGTTATACCTGTTGACACATAGGCCCTTAAATTTCGGCCCTAAAATAGGTCATATACATGCCACGTTACCCAGATTTTCGGAACTAGGGGCTTTATATGAATACTAATCGTCCCTTAATTTCACCAATTGGGCAAGAGCGTATGCCAGAATTGCATGCCGGTTCTAGGTTTAGGTCACTCAAGCCAAGTTGAGGCCGAATTGGAGGATGATTAGCTGGGTAATGGAGCAAAAACTTGAAACATACATAAATTACTCATTTTTTGCCAAATGAGGTGCAGAAATAACTAAAATGGGGATTTTTAATAGTGTTGGACCATTGGAGACGTCAATTATGATTTTTGATATTTTTAAAGCATGTAAACACATTTTTTATCATTTTAATGAAAGAGGTCCAACATTGGGAGCTGGACCAAGAGATGTAGCCCAGGAGAGTGGTGAACTCCTTTATCATGCTTTACATTATGTGTTTCAGATATGCTTATTCTGTATATGTTTGGATGTAAAATTTGGTTAAAATTTACTTGTTTATGTGTTTAGTAAATTAATCCTCTAGCCAAACCACATAATTTTAACTTGCAAACTATTAAAAATATTCAAATTTACACATTCAGATCAATTAGAGAGGAGTGGGTCAAAGCCCATGGGTACATTCATCAACCAAGAGTAGGGTTGCAAGAGCAGAGAAGTCGTCACATTGGTATTGTGGTTGGGATATATGGAATGTCGGCCATTTCATACATTGGTTATAAGAGCAGGCAACCATACTCTTGTCCATAGAAGGTTAAGGGAATAATTGCAGAAAGGGTTAGCTTGTTATACCAATGGATATCATGTTTTGGGCCAAAAATCCAATAAAGGGATGATCGCAAGAGGTTTGAGATGCTAAGGTAGTGGGGTTATAATGGATTTTCTAGTATTGCAAAGCCAGCACTGGGCCGATTTACTAATTTTCAGGTATGAGGGAGCCATACAGAAGGGTCGTAGGACATACATATTTTCTAGACCGCAAGCCATATTGAGGAGAGAAGAAGGCACCATTCAAATAATTAAATGTTATTTGCCATTGTTGAATTTATGCCATTCATTATACTACATGTTTCAAGAAAGTGTTGCGGGATGAAGCCTTGTGGGATGCCATGACCTCGTTAGTAGTTGTGATTATATAACATTGATCTATTTTTCGGATCTCCAATAGAAAAATGAAGAAATATACAAACCACAAGGTGGAATCTAAATTCAGAAAGAGAGATGTCGATGTTTATTGCAGAACATCCACCAACGGGATCTCTTGTTTGACTGGTTTGCAGGTATCAGATTGGTCATTTCTAAGGAAAGGTATAGAAGAAATCATCTAACCAAATTAAACCACTGATAACATCCCCACATTTTTTGTTAAAGGATTGTGATTTCTCATTCTGAACAATCGTAGCACTGCTTGACTATTATGTCTCCTTGACATTGTAAGAGGCCATATATTCATAATTTTGGCCACATCCAGAAGCATTAAACCTTGTTTGGGACATGCCTTGAACAAGGCTTTTGAATATTGTATTCAAACTACTCTCAAATGTCCTATACTATATATAGTTAAAGTCGTGGTTGAAAATAGTTGGTTGTTGTGTCAAGATTAACGATAATGATGAGGAAGAGAACCACGAATATATAGCATGGCTTAATACTTTTTATTATCAAGAGAATCGAGCATGGAACTCTTCCATTGAAGTTGGTATAATGGCTTTGGATTGCCACAACCATTGGACAAAGAATAGCATGCACCAATCCAAGGACATGCCAATGAAGCACACCAAAATTTACTTCTAATTGGTTCTATGGGAACCGAAGTGAACTGGAAAATTGATTCCTAGCTTTGTTGATTTAATGAACATGAGTATATATGTGTGTGTGTGTGGGGGGGGGGAAATTTAATGATATGGTCGATGGGATTTTGATTTTGTGGAGAGTGATGGGTGAAGGGTTGTGTACAATTTGTCAAATTTGAAGGCTTCAACTGAAGTAGTCGTGTGATATCATGATTTTAAAAATGTACCAAGAACTCAATTTGGTTCAATTCATCGAGGGATTTCTTATTTTTTCAAAAGGATTGAGGGCTTTCTTAGATGGGAGTGGCACTTTGAATAGGGATCTATTAAAAAATTGTTGTTAGTGGTACCACTGCATAGGAGATCCAAATCAAAGTTATTATTGTAGGAGAATAAATCTATTACAGAATTTTATTTACCAAAAATCATTAATCGCGAGAGAATAATTTGTTATTATTTCTAGAAGGATTTATTATCTTTACTCAAAGGATGTAAATCAATTTTATTGAAGAAAGCTAAGGAGTGAGAAGGAAGACCAAGTTTTGAAATTCATTGATGCCAATCCATAATGTCATCACTTTACTTTTGGAAATGCCTCAAGAATCAACATAGTAATACATCATTTGATCCTATGGGCTACAATACTTTGGTGGATAAAAAATGGAAACAAGTTCCAGATCATAATCCAGAGCAGAACAACAAGGATTTCTCTCGCAAGATCCATTATGTTCTTCAACAGTCAAAGGATATATGAAATGAAGATGTAACAAGAAAGTGTCTCTTTGAGCTTGGATCCAAAATGCAGAGAACAAAGTCAAAATATGGCCTTCTACTATTAGACAGATTGTACATAGATTTATGTCTCACAGAGCAATCGGATTGGAAAAGGTCCATTTGGGCCTTGAAGCCATCTATGCTTACTTTGATACAACCTAGGTTCCTGGAGCATTCTTGTGAAAAGGTTAAACTCACAATCGTCACTTGTCTCAATAAAAACTTAGCCTTAACAATGTCGCTACTACCCTACAATGATGACATCATGAGTATATTTCGTGTAATGGTAGGATCCTACCAAGGATTGGACAATATCAATCTTCTTGCTTTCTTTCAGAGGTGAAAAATTTTAGAATGCATGGAAAAATCCAGATTTGTTATACTTATGGTGTATATAGAATGTGATAAGTTAATCCTTCAGATGCTCCAATGCTTTTGCACCAACACTACAAAATCGCATCCAAAATTTGTAAAAACATACATTCAAAATATCATGACCATCATCTTAGGAGAAGATAAGGCCATCTACAAACAATTGATGTCCAAATTGTTGGCCATTTGGAGGAAGGAGCTAATTGTATCACATGTTGCCTATGAACTAGTTGAGGGGTTGGTCAAACAAAACATCAAACTACTTAAAAGGAACATGACCAAGGAGGAACTAACAAGGATTTCTAAAGACAACAAGAATGAACTAAGAAGGAAAATCCTGTGCTTTGTATGCATGGGATCTTGGGAAATTAACCATTCATGTTCATGTGATATGAAGGGGGAAACAAGGATAGAACTAGAGGAAATTCCTTCAAACCATGAGTATCCATTTGTTGGATTCGAGCAGTCAAGTGCATATGGTGAGAAACAACACAATGTTGTTTAGAGATATGAACAGGACAAGCCGATGATAATCAGCCAACTTGACAAAGTACATAGGGAAAGGAGGGAGGTAATTCTTCCTAACAATATGGTAGAATATTATCTCCAGGAGGAGATCCATGAAGAGTATGAGCGACCAGGTGTAAATAAGAGTCCACCGGTGCAGCCATGTTTGGAAATCAAATAGGATGTACAAAAAATTGTCCCCACAGGTGGAGAAGGCTAGGAAGAAGACATTTAAAGAGACTTAAATGAGGAGCCAGTGATGGTAAACTAGTATGATGAGAATGATCATAAGGAGCAACATGAAAAATATAGTATGCAAGATGAGCCATTTCTGGAGAGTCGGTTAAAGGTTCAAGCTATGATAGTTGAGCATCTTGTGCAAACAGATACAAAATAATTCAACAGGGCACCACAATTTCCAGTTGAGGAATTTCAGGAAAAGATAATGCATTTCAATACATATCTTATGATGCTAAAGTAGAGAGTCTGGAAAGTCTGAGACACTCTCTTATAGGAGAATAGAAAAATTGAGGAACTCATAGGGGTATGTGTTGAATCAAAGGCCAAGTTGTCTAGTCTTGAGGAATGACTCAAGTCCCTCACAAGGAAATAATAGGAGTACAACTGGGAGTTCTAGAACAACCCTCTACATGGATACATAGATAATGCTTGCAACACTACCAATCCACCTTTATACATTGGGGATAACAGGGCAGATTTCTACAAATGGATCATGTTGGGTAATCAGGTGGAGCAGCATGAGTTGAGCATTAGGAAACATCAACATGGTATACATATTCCATGTGCAGGAATTCTTGTATTATATCCTTCCCATGAGATGGATTAGCGAGATATTATGAGTTGGAATTCTATTGATGGGATACTCTTAGCCAAGGGCATATTGACGCTTGGGCCCTTAAGCAGGAGAAATGAAGTAGGATTGAGATGGTGTCATAACCCACAAGTCCTAGGACTTAGGTTCAATTGGGATCTAGGAGAATCCATTGGGGGCAGGATTGACTAGAGGATTTTTTGGGATCTAGGCATCGAAGGATCCATTCAGGATCATTTACATGGAGGCATGGAATAGCACACTGGGTTGTATGGGATCCTCTAGTATCAATATAAAAATGCTTATGTTGCAAATAGAAGTGGATTTCTTGAGCACAAACAATCTTTGGGTGGGAGGATTTGTAATATTCCCTTTTTTGGATATGGTCAAAGTGGACAGAATCTTCCCATGGTATTTACCGTGTTATTTTCCCATGGCATTGGCCCATAGTATTTTCCTTCATTTTTCGAGGGAAAATAATAAAATAAGGTCTCCATAGATTCCATCAAGTCTATAAAAGGGGATAGGAGCCTAACAGTGTGATCATCTTGATTTATCCATCTTTTTTTTCCTTCTTGAGAACTTGGCAAGGCTAGTTCTAGTTTGATCCCGGGGATGAAAACCCCGTGGGAGTAACTTCTCTGGTAGACCTATCTAGGGTCTACGATTGTGCTTCAATGTTGTGATTTCTCATTTGGTGAGAAACCTTGCATGCCATTGTCAAGGCTTGCTGGCGTTAATTATTCTAGCATGTGTTATTTGCAGTAATTAATTAAATAAAATGGTTGCAGTTCATAATCCCTTATGTGTTCTAATTTTTGTTGAAATCTTATGTTAATTAGAACACTATAGTGTGTTAAATCTATTAAAAATTTTAATATTTGGGATGTCACACCTACTTTTGAATTTTTTATTCAAAATGGACTTACCAATCATCTCTTTTTCGGGGACATTATAATCCTCCTCAGGTGGAGAACAAAAAAAGGAACTTCCAACAACTAACTGGACACCTCTAACCTACCAAAACTGAAGACTCGGTCTGACCCAACTCAAAAATCACAGTCATTAAAATATCACAGTCATCGGATCCAACATTCTATTGTAGCCAATAGTCTGAATGACTACTATGCTATTTGACACCAAAATATCACAGTCGGATATGGCCAAGTCCAGAAGTTAGATATCGAAAATCTAGTATTTTTAGGTAAGTGGATTGCGATCAATGACACACCAGCCCCATAAATTTCTTACTGAAGGAACCAATCCCTAAAGGAATAGTTTCTAGCCAATCACATACTTCAAGGATATATCTCAGAGTTCTATCATGTACTAGCTACCAAATTTGAAGCACTTTGATGACACTCAAAATGGAAGGAGATCCGCAAAAAAATAGTCCATGCAATCTAAGGAAATATTCCGCTTAATTTTCTCTCTTATCACTACACCAGAGCCCATAAGTGGAATAAATTCCAAATTCAAAAAATGTACTTTCTTACATGAAACACTGACTATTGGAGAGTATCCAGGAAGCCACCCACCTCAATGGACCCCACTCTAATTGAAATACGATACTAGAGAAGAAACAGAGATTTGAGACCAATGGCACTAGATATTAAGATATATATGTTCTATAATCTATACCCCTCCTCACAACAACAACATCTGGAATCATGTTTAAACAGTTGAAAATAATGGAGAAATTATGTAATATTAGAGAAAGTTTGTTTCACAGTTGTGCATGTGTCCTAGATTAGGATTAGTTTCTATTTTCTAGGAGACAGTTTTGATCTCCCTAAATTGATGTAAACCTATATATTTTAATTTCATGATTAATGAATGTGTGTAGTACTGCCCAAGAAGTTTCTAGGTGCAGCTTGCTCACTTGTGAGCTACTAGTTTTAGTGTTTCAGTTTTGTCTTCCATTTTTAACATGGTATCAGAGCTGGTGAGCCTTGGTGCTTGATTTGAGTGCCTTAGTTGCAGAGTTAAGCCTTGGTGGATGAATTGAGTTCCTTGGTGGTAGATTGAGAGCCTTGGTGGCAGATTAAGAGCCTTGGTGGCTGGAGAGAGGTGTAGTCAAGAGAGCCTCAGCAGATTAAGAGCCTTGGTGGCCGGAGAGAGGTGTAGTCAAGAGAGCCTCAGTGGCAAAGGAGTTGCTGCAAAACTCATTTTTTTGGTGTGCAAAGTGAGATCATCGCGGCATTGTGTCCTCGTTCACACAATGGTCAAGAGAGATTATTATGGAGTTTGACCCATAACATCATGCTTATGCCCATTTCCTTGCACCGATCAATATCAGTGTGGGTAATAAATGTGGACCCGATCCCCTAATTCTGTGTTGGTGCATTTCTTTGAGGTTTTTCTTGGCACGAGACCAGAAGAAAGTTGTCCTGGATTTGTATTTTCTTTTGAGGTCGGGATTGTTCCATTTGAAGCTCGAGATCATTGTTGAGATCATTGGCGCAATGTTGTGGGTTTCCTGTGAGGTTTCTTTTAGGCCAGCATTGTTGGAGGATGAGATCACATCATTTGTACTATAGTGGTGCTTTGATGCTAGAATGACAAGGGAGTTCGATGCTGGAATGGAAGGGGAGTTTGATGGATGAAATAGAAGCATCAATGTTTTGAATTCTGTGTGTGTTTGAATGATTTACTTCCTGAATCACTTTTTATTTATTCATATCCTTTCTGGCCTTCACTCGACTCTGAGAGAACTGTGCAGATTTGATGTCCTTGCACATTGTGAAATTCCTTTGGATTTTTTTGTGATCGATTTGTTGTGATCAAAACATAAATGTTAGTTATCCATTTAACCATTTTAAATGATTGATGGATCCCCTTCGCAGCTTGCATTTCGTTATTGGCTCTTGGGGGATATTAGTTGGAAGGTCTGACTAATATTAAGGAAAACAATGGATGCTCTCGAGATCGCTTGGTAAATCGCTGGAGTGGTCATATTTTTTATTAATGTTGTGAGGCCAAGATCATTCTAATAATATCTGAGATCATTTGGTATGATAAGGACGAGTCATGATGGTTGATCAAAGATCACAACTTCTGCGACTAAGATCATGAGTGTTTCTTTGGTGGATGAGCTTGTTAGTGTAGTGTTGGTGTTTTTTTTAAGATCAAGAGCATCTTTGATTGGTGCTAGATCTGGATTTGAAGTTGTTGCAAGAATTTGAAGAATTCAAGAGACTAGTGGAAAATATGTGCTGAAGTTGGATATCAATTACTAAATACTAAGGATCTTGTGTTGGATGCATAGATCGATCCTTCCAGAATGAATAACCACATTGAAGAAGTGTACCTGAATGAGAGAAATAAGCTCAACAGGTCGAATTACACCAATTGGAAGTTCAAATTGTAGACATGGATGGAGGGTTTGAGTGTGTGGGCAATTGCAAATGGGGACGAAGCAAAGCCAACTACAACCTGAGGAGGAACAACTACAGTAATTCAAGATTGGGAGAAGAGGGGAAATAAAGCAAGAGTGTTGTTGAAGATGTCAGTAAAGGACTGTATCATCCATCACATTAGAGAGCGCAAAACTACAAATGATATTTGGGTGACAATCAAGGACTTGAATGACATAAAGAATACAAATCATGTGTTGTTTCTGAAGAGTAATATTCTCTCCATCATAATGGAGGAGAATGAAGCGGTTGTTTCATTCATCTCTTAGATCAAATAGCTGAGAGACAAGTTGGGCGACATAGGGGAGAAAGTGTCAAACAATGATCTCATGTCGATTACTTAAATGGTATGAGTGATGTTTATCAGATGTTTATTACAGGGCTGAGAGCGAGGGAGAAAGCTCCCACCTTTGAAGAATTGACAAGTATCTTGATGTAGGAAGAAGAGAGGCGTATGAATCTGAAGCCTCGGAATGCAGACTTGGCATTGATGGCGAAGAAAAATCCTTTCAAAGGGAAACCAAGAGCAGGACAGAAAGGTGGTGGTACACCCCAGAAAAATCCATTCCAAGGTATGTCATCAACTAGAAATGATTCAAGAATCAAGTGTTTTTACTGTGGTAAAATTGGTCACATTGCTAGAAATTGTTATAAAAAGAAGACTGATGAAGCCAAACACAGACATAAGAAGCATACAAGGCACTTTGTTGATGAAAATCAAAATCATGACCTCAAATTGTTTCTATCTGATTCTGCTTTCTCTGCTAAGACTGATGAGGCTAAAACTTGGTTTGTGGATTCTGGAGCATCCACTCATATGACAGGTAATAAGCATTGGTTTGAAAGTTTTAAAGAGACCAACAGTGGTGCTAATATCTACCTTGGTGATGACAAAGCATACCAGATTAAAGGGTATGGAGATATTCTTGTGATATTGCCTGATGGTAATATCAGGCACATCCAAAATGTCATGTATGTACTCGGAACTAAAAATAATTTGATCTCTATCTCCATGATTGCAGATAAAAACTTGAAGGTAGAATTTTTCAAAACCTATTGTGTCATAAAGGATTTGTTGGATCATCAGAAGCCAGTGGCATCTGGAATACGAGTTGGAGGCCTGTATAAGTTGAATGTTACAAGCATGCCACATCAAGCTTTAACTTCAACAACTATGACAACAGAGAATATTTGGCATCAAAGATTTGGACACATCAATCTTCATGACCTATTGTTGCTACAGAAACAAGGTATGGTTAATGGACTTCCTGTTTTAAGAAATGCACATGTTGATTGTGAAGGATGTGCACTTGGAAAAATGCATAGGGATGAATTTCCCTCAAATTTAAATAGGAGAAAGAGAGATATACTCAAACTTGTGCACATTGATATATGTGGACCAATGCAGAAAAGGTCCTTAGGAGGAGCTCATTATTTTTTGTTATTTGTTGATGATTGCACTATATATACCTAGGTATATTTTCCCAAAATGAAAATTCATACTTCTGAATATTTTAAAGAATTCAGACGTATGGCTGAAAAGAAGATAGGGAAGGCCATCAAAATTCTCCACTCAGATCAAGGGGGAGAATACAAGCTTGGAAACTTCATCAAATATTTCATGGATCATGGAATAATTCAACAGTTTACAGTACCCGACACTCCACAACACTATGTGGTTGCAAAGAGAAAGAAAAAAACTCTGGTGGAGTGTACACGCAGAATGTTGAAAGGTAAGAACCTATCTAATGGCTTTTGGGCAAAAGCTATTAATACTGAAATCTATTTAAAGAATAGAAGTCCAACTAAGAGTCTTGATCTCAAGACTCCATTCGAGGATTTATATGGTTTTAAGCTTGCAGTCAGTCATTTAAGAGTATTTGGTTCGAAATCTTTTGCACATATTCCTAAGGAGGATAGGAAGAAATTGGATGCTAAAGCCATAAAATGCATATTTGTAGGGTATTGTTTTGAGTTCAAAGCATATAAATTGTTTAATCCATCTACTCACAAGGTATTTGCGAGTAGAGATGTTATCTTCCATGAATAATTTGATGAAGGAAATAGAGGCAAAAGCTATGAGGAGTGGCACATGCCTTTATTGATTGATGATAGCACTGATAAAGCCAAATATATGCATGTGTAGAAGAAAAAAGAAGAATCTAATGATGTGGGTACAATGAGCAATTCAAGTCCATTCAGGAGTCAGCAAGACAAAATTGAGGCAAGCCCGCTACCAAGGAGATCAGGTAGGCAGACTCACTTACCAGCAAGGTATCTTATGACTATTATTTTAAATGTTGTTGAGCCCGTGAATTAAAATGAAGAAAATCAGTATGATGAATGGAGGTAAGCTATAAAAGAAGAATATGAGTCAATAATTAAAAATAGAAATAGGGAATTAGTTGAACTCCATGAAGGGAAGAAACCCATAGGTTGTAAATGGTTATATAAAACTAAGTTCAAAGAAGATGGTAGTGTAGACAAATATAAAGCTAGGTTGGTGGCTAAAGGATACTCATAGAAAGAATGGATTGATTATGAGGAGACCTTTTCTCTTGTAGCTAAGTTAAATATTATTAGAATGTTAATAGTTTTAGCTACAAAGCATCATTGGAGTCTACACCAGCTAGATGTGAAATCTGCTTTTATAAATTGAAAATTGAAAGAAGAGGTATATTTAACACAACTTGGAGGGTTTATTAAATAGGGGCATTAAACAAGGGTGGAAACATTTGGTCCGTAAATTAAAGAACACATTGTATGGATTGAGATAGATACCTAGATCTTGGTATAAAAAAATAGACTCTTTCTTCTTGTAGCATGGTTATAAGAGAAGTAAAAATGACCCAAATCTATATACCGTATTTGATTCAAAGGGAAAAATTGTGTTGATTTATTTATATGTTGATGATCTGATTGTTACTGGAAATGATGATGAATTGATTAAAGAAATCAAAGTGCAGATGTCACAGGTTTTTGAAATGAAGGACCTTGGAGAATTATATTATTATTTGGACCTTGAAGTCTAGAGGGATTCTGGCTAGACTTTTCTAACTCAAGGAAAGTATGTCAGGGGATTATTGAATAAATATAGAATGGATCAGTGTAAATTTGCCTCAGTACCTATACAAAAAAATGTTAAACTTTAGAATGATGATGGTTCTAAAGAGGTGGATGATACATTGGACAAACAATTAATTGGAAGTATGACTTATTTCACTACAACTAGACCTAACTTAGCATTTTCAGTCAATGTGTTGAGTCAGTTTATGTAAAAAATTCCTGAGAATCATTGGGTGGCAGCAAAAGGTGTCTTAAGGTATCTTCAAGGAACCATCAATTTTGGCCTTAAATACACTGGTTCTTTTGATGTTAAAATGATAGGGATTCAGATTCAAACTAGGTTGGAAATTTGGATGATAGAAGATCCATAACAGGTTATGCTTTCAATATTTGGTCCAGGGTCATTTCTTGGAGCAGTAAGAAGTAGAGTATTGTATTCTTATCTTGAGTAGAAGTAGAGTATCAAGTTGTAAGTGAAGTCACTTGTGAAGAAATTTGGTTGAGGAGACTTCTTCATGATGATGGAGAAGAACAAAAAAATGCTACAGTGATTAAATGTGAGAACCAAAGTTCAATAAATATGGAAAATAACCATGTTTTTCATAAAAACACAAAACATATTGATACTCAGTATCACTTTGTTAGATAAAATTTTTAGTCTAAAGAATTTTTTATTGAATTTTGTAACACTTGTAAAAATACAACAGATATCTTCACCAAGCCCCTTGGGAGCATTAAATTTGAATTGTTTACGGAGATGCTAGATGTGCAACTGAACCCTTTCTCCATTAAGGGGGATAGTTGAAAATAATGGAGAAATTATGTAATATTGGAGAAAGTATGTTTCATAGTTGTGCGTGTCTCCTAGATTAGGATTAGTTTCTATTTTCTAGGAGACAATTTTGATCTCCCTAAATTGATGTAAACCTATATATTTTGATTCCATGATTAATGAATGTGTGCAGTACTGCCCAAGTAGTCTCGAGGTGCAGCTTGCTCACCTATGAGCTACTAGTTTTAGTGTTTCAGTTTTGTCTTCCATTTTTAACATAAAATTCATTGTTCAATGTACTATCCTTCTTTCCGAGCTGCCAACTTCAATTTGTTTATTCTCAACCATCCTTTAAATTCAGTAATCCATAACGAAGACAATAGCCACACTTTCTCATCATCCATATAAAACCGTCAACGTCATTCTCACTCAAAACTCCTCAAGTTATGAGCAATATTGTAAGTAACAACAACATGTACACCAACATAGGCTGCAATAAATCTGACACCACCAAAATTTCCAACCAAATCTCCCCTCAGACATTGTTTAATTCTACTATCACAGTCAACTAGTCATCCATATAAAATTTGCAACATCTTTCTCACTCATAACTCCTCAAATTACGAGAAATATTGCACACATCAGTAACAACACCTACATTCGGCCTTCACTTACCACCCTAGCTTCGTTGGATTATCATACTCAATCAAATGATGATGCGGTTGACAGCTACTTCTCCTAGAGCTCTAACAATACCAATCTTGTTTAGCAAATATTATACAGTATAACACTAATGACATATGAAAAATATATTTTCTTCCGCAACGAATTTGGCCACTTCAAAAATATGAATGATTTCCTGTTGAATTGGGCTCATTTTGAACGTCATCATCAACAGTGTATGAGACAAGTGAACGCCTAGGCTAGAAACTGTTGTTGCTCTCAATTACGAAGATGTAGATGAATAACGACTGAGAGATATAATACTCCAATTCTTTTATGTTCAACAGTAACCCTCAACACACCCTCCTCCAATGTGTATGCTTTACTGCACGCGATGATATTTAGAGAGTATTATTCTTAATAGGAATTAAAGGGAAGGAATCTTATCGTGTGAATTTACCCTTTTTACAACTCCACAATGAAACAAAATTTTAAACTTTTTAAAAATATATCCATTGTTTATGGGCATCCTTAAGTCGATTTCAGATTCCCTGAATATTCAGGAAACAGACAGACATGGGCATGGTCAAAAATTGAACGCGCTTCCTTAAGTCGATTGTAGATTCTCCAAATATTCGAGAATCGGACGGACATGGGCGCGGTCAATTTTCCAAATATTCAAGAATCGGACGGACGTGAGCACGATAAAAAAATTGACCGCGCCCATGTCCATCTGATTCTCGAATATTCGGGGAATCTGCAATCAACTTAAGCTCATGGGTGGTTTATCAATTAAGAATAATTTCTTTTCTAGGTTGGAACTAGGCTTAGCCAAGGCCTGGGCCAACCAAAAAAATTAACATAATGATTTTATGGTGTATTATAATATTTTTATGATGACATGCATTCTAAATTGATATTTATGGTATGTTTAAATGAAATTATAGTATTGAAAATCATCCAATCGAAAATGGAAATAATATTTATGATAAGATTGAAAATGGATAAATAAAAAGTAGAAAGTTTATTATAAATTTGAAAAATCATAAATTAATAAATCACTCTCAAAAAGAAATAATATTATAAGGTGGGTGGGTGATATTTATATAAAATTAATACTATAACTAGGTGAATGATTTTTATATAAAAGTCTGAAAGAGCATTTTTCTTTTTAATTAATCTATAAAATTGAAATTAACATTTTTTTATTCAAGTTTTCGGTGATCTATAATGAATTTACTAAAGTCTTTCGGTAGAAATCACATAAGAGAAATTTTTGGTGACACTTTTTCAACCAATCAACAAGTGTGGTTGGTCATCAAGACCATGGCAAAAGCTTAAATAGAGAGCAATGTAGAGACCAAATTTTTTCAAGTAACAACTATATTTGAACAATAATATTTAAATTATGATATTAATTTATTAATATATTAAAAGCAAATATTATTAAGTAATAACTATATTAAACAGCTAGTTTTTGAAAAATAATATTTAAATAATGATATTAGTATATTAATTTATTAAAACAAATATTAATAAGTAATGATTATATTAAATGGCTAGTTCTTGAAAAATAATATTTGAAATAATTTATTAAAACCAAATATTAAAAAAAAAAAAAAACTAACAAGAATAAAAAAATCAAAGTCAAACTCCAAACAAGGGGTGAAGTAAAAAATTATAAAAAGGAGTCAAGACCCTAATCAAGACAAGATAATTTAATAAATAAAAAATAATTAATGGAAATAAAATAAACTAAATTAAAAATAATTAATGGAAAATAAATAAAATAAAATAAACATATATATATATCAAATAATATATATATATATATATATATATATATATATATATATATATATATATATATATATATATATATATATATATATATATATATATAAAATAGGGTCAACAATAAAATATGGGGTTGAGACATTAAACAAATAACAAAAATACTAAAAGGAGTTAAGAACAAATAGGATGATAAAATAATTAAGAAAACACGAAGGATCAAGAAAATAAACTCTAATGAAGAATAAATCAATAAAAAATAATATAAAAGGGATATTACTACCTATATATATAAACAAACATGATAAATCCCAAAAAGAAACCTAAAAAACTAGGAGGACATGATAGAGACCCAATGTCTACTAATATTCCAACTATCGTCTCTATTCAAATTATTGGGTCTTTTTTCAGTTTCTAGAGTCTCCCTCAATTTATGATGATGGAAATGATTAACCCTAGCAACGACTTAGGCCTCCTCAATGTAGATGTGATGCTTAGATTTATCTGCATGCTTTGCCAAAGCAGAGGAGCGGGTCCTGCCATGCTTTATATCAATGGGATGCTCACGAATCCTTTGATTAATCGAGCAACCAATCTCACCAATATAGGGAATCCCACAAGAGCATGGAATAACATGAACACCCTTCATATTATTGGGGTCCATTGAGTCTTTTACAAATCTAAGGGAGCTTTGGATGGTATTTAAAGGACTAAAGGTTGAAGCCACCTTATGCTTCCTTAGGATCCTTGCAATCTTATCAGTGGTCCCTTGGATAAATGGAAGATGAACACCAGAAAATCGTTCATTGGTATCTTTCTTAACACTAAGACCTTCTTCAGCTCTTAGCAAAGCCTTAGTACATTGGTGTATACTATACCTATTATTAAAGAAAACACTTAGTAGATGTAGTTTCTCTTCATTAAGATGGTTGTCATGAGAAACTCTTAAAGCTCTAGTTGCTAAGGTGTTGAGAACACAAGGCTTTTGAGCTGGGAAATGATGAGAAATAGCATCAACATATTGTTAAAATAAAAATAAACCAGGGTGTTTTAAACTGAAACAACAATTTTCTAATTCTTATATAAAAGTCTATAAATATATTTTCTTTTTAATTAATTTATAAAATGGAATATCAATACTACTGGAATATGTTGATGATGTTGGACCCGCCAACATGTTAGGGGATCTCTGATCTAGATTTAAACAGGAACGCAACAAATTACAGAGATAACCATAAACACAGAGATGTTGTGGAAATAAATCTTCATTTCATTAATGTAAAATACTGAAATATGCTTACAAATAGAAATGGAAATAAACCAGTTAGGGCGATGGTAGCTTATCTCTGAGAAGATATGTGGGAGCTACATGCCTCTGAACTATGTTACAATGAGACTCGAAGGCCTATTTATTGTTGAGAAACAATGGAAAACCCTTAACATCCCAAATCCTAACCCTAGAAGATGAAACACCAAATTGTGGACCCCGTTTTGGGTAAGTTAGTGCATCAACTTCCCGGGGTCGTAACTTTGGCATCTGATCTTCATGTGACACGTACAATAGCTCATTAGAAAGATCTATTTGAGCACTACAACTTTGGGAAGAGAAAAATCGGTCCATGGACCCATGTTACTCCTAGACATCGTTTAGGACCTCAAAATGGCTCGGGAAGTTCAAGACCCAAAAACTGCTAAAAATAGTAAATTTTGCTATAATTAAGGAAACTAAAAAACAGAAAGAGAAAATTGTGGGGGTCCAAGTGGGATAGGTAGGTGGCCACCAATATCCACCTGGATCATTCCTCCCCCTTAGGAAGCAATGGTCCCCATTGCATTTAGTTCCTCCATCTGCTAAACTTGGTCCCTGGTGAGTTGCTCTGCAATCTCTGATGTGTCCAGTAATAGTGGGAAGCATGGTCGAGGGCATTCTGCACTGAACACTCGGTGCAAGCGAAGGAATAGAGGAATTTTGTGCTCCAAAGCATTATTTCCCACAACTTTAGTAATGGTGTAAGGACCATGTCGGTGTGGTCAGAGCTTCTAATGGGCTTTTGTAAGGCGTTCTTTTTGCAGATGCAACTAGACTTTGTTGCCCACCTGAAATTTTTGTGGTACCCCTGTGGGTGAGGAGAAGTTGTTCCTGTGTTCTATCATGACCGTATCCCTTTGTTACTGCTGCTACGTGAAGGAACCCTTTGCGGGGGTCATGGATGTGGTGACGATCTTCCCCTTACTTTGGGAGCAAACCAGACAGAAAATGAATTTCCTAGTCTGGGAGATGAGCTTGCTGCCTTTCTCAGCAGCGATCAAAGAGGTGGCAGCAAGTGGGGCTATCTCTGGTATCCTATATAATGAATTACCCAAAGAAATAATGACAACACGAGGCCTTAACTCATACATAGCATGTTGCCTCCACAAGTATGGTTGGCCTAATAGTACATCACATTATGTAACATCACATAATACCTCATATGTGAAGGGTTTGATGTTGTAAGGAAGGTGCAACTTCTCGCAAACTCGGAGATCTCGTCCTTAGTGAAGCCACCTGATACTGTACGGCTGCAAGTGAGGTGTAGTCAGTAGGCCCAATCGCTTCACAACCTCTGCTGAAATGAGGTTCTTTTGGCTCCCACTATTAAAAATGAATTGTAGCGGCAAACTCTTCACCCACATCTGTGAGAGGAAAAGATGCTCCCCCTCCTTTGGATCTTCGAGCTCATTCTTCTAGATCTTTGCAATGGCAACAGTGGGACTGGGCTTCGCATCAATGATCTACTTCCCTTTACCATTCCCCTTGTTAGGTTATAACTCAGGGTCGAAACATGCATCTGATTCTGAAGCCTTCAACTCGGCCACCAGCGACTGCTTGGTCTGACACTCACTTGTGCTGTGAGTGGGGCTCTTATGGAACTCACACCACTTTCCTATATCCTTCTTTGACTTCATGGTGTAGTTATTTTCTTGTAGCTTTGACGGGTTGTCTTGGGTAACCTCACCTTGGCTTTGTCCTTTGGTCTTCGGATTTGCAAATCCGAAGTCTCACTTCTTTTGTTTGAACTTCTTCTCGATTTTGACAGCGTATCGATATGTCGTGCCGAGGGAGGAGATTTTCAGGAACTCCATCTCTTCCTGGATGTACCTATGTAGGCGTTCGCGGTATTTGAGTACCAAATGTAGCTCAGAATCCTTGATACCCAACTATGTGTGAAGGGCATGAAAAATGTTTGTGAACTCTCACACATCTTGGTCCCTTCCCTACTGCAGCAAGGTCCACTTTATGTATTTGTCCTCATAGCTTTTGACAGGGTAGTACTGCTCTTTGACGACATCTCAGAATGAATTCCAAGTGGGTGCAGTTGAAAATAGTGTACTTTCATCCTTTTGCTCGCAGTAGGTTTCCCACCAGTCCCTGACGTGGGCGGCTGGTTTGAGAAGAGCGAAAATAATCTTTTCCCCACTAGAAAAATCATGAACAGAAAAATACCCATCTAATATATTTAACCATTTATCCATGACATCTGTGTCTATTTGACCCTCGAAGATGGAGATTTCAAAATTAACTTGTGCCTTAAAGGGTGTGGCATTTCCAGAGTAGTTGTTGGAAGCTGATGTGTCACCTATGGGTAGTCGCTGAAGGATCTGGGAAAATTTGTCCATCATCGCATTCCTTTGTCACTCGAGGGCTTCTTCGAGCAATATTTTGATAGGATCTCCTACCCCCTTGTCTTTCTTTTCATCTGCCATGGGAGCCCTTCAGAATTTTCGAGGCTGGTCTTGCAAAGCTTCGACCAGTTCAAGCCCTAACTCCTTATATCCCGACCTCGTTGGGGACATGTAAAGAAAAACAGAGAAAAAGCAGACTGCTCTGATACCACTGATCTGGATTTAAATAGGAATGCAACAAATTACAGAGATAACCATAAGCACAGTGATGCAGTGGAAATAATACTTAATTTCATTAATGTAAAATATTGAAATATGCTTACAAACAGAAATAGAAATAAACCACCTATGGTGATGGTAGCTTATCTCTGAGAAGAGATGTGGCAGCTACATGCCTCTGAACTGTATTACAGTGAGGCTCAAACATCTATTTATTGTTGAGAAACAATGGAAAACCATTAACATCCCAAAACCTAACCCTAGAATATGAAACGCCAAATTGTGGCCACCGTTTTGGGTAAGTTGGTAGAACAACTTCCCGGGGTCGTAACTTTGGAACCCGATCTTCGTTTGACACATACAATAGCTCGTTAGAAAGATCTATCTGAGAACTACAACTTTAGGAAGATAAAAATCGGTCCATGGGCCCATGCTACTCCTATATTTCCCAAAAACATCATTTAGGGCCTCAAAATGGCTTCGAAACTTCAAGACCCAAAAAACTACTAAAAATAGTAAATTGTGCTACAATTAAGGAAACTAAAAAACTGAAAGAGATAGTTGTCGGGGTCCAACTGGGATAGCTGGGTGACCACCAATATCTGCCTGAATCAATATCCCCAGTAAGAAGTCATAAATAGACCTTAGACTGTTTTCTGTAGGAGTCCCAACAATGGGTCATGCGGTACTGCCTTGACCATGGTTTTGCACAGAGGCAAGTAAGATGTCCCTATTGGTAGCAAGGGTGTGACATATGCAGTAAGACATGGAAGGTGCATGAGAAGTTCTAACACACGGAGAGTAAAGTGATTACACCCCTTGGAAACCTCTGAAAGTACGGAGTTAAGAAAGCAACACACGAGAAAAGATGCATCACAACATCGAAGACAAGTAAGCTAGCAATTCAAAGTGATGGTTAAACCAACAACACATTTCAGTAAGATTCATACATACATATACAGAAAATAGCTACACATGCATGCGTAAGAAAATAGATACATATATCATTTAGAGTAAACAAGATAGATGAAATACAATATGACATATGCGTGAAACGTGATCGCTCTGTTATACTAAGAAGTGTAAGTTCCAGTCATACAATACAACCATGACCAACCACTAGTTACAATAGCAGAACATTACAATCACTAGCGCCTACTCCTATAAAGAGATATACTAGCTCTACACTATGGAGAAGCCAAGGTTGTTACAATATTGTCCAATCTCTCTCTAAGATACTCCTATCGGAAGCTTATCTGACCAAAAGCCCTTAAAATGAGTTATGAGGGGCTATATATAGCAAAGGGTGGGGTGGCCCTTGACATTCCCCTTTGTGACTATTTATCTACCCGCATGACTCTTCTTCTACTCTATGACTATTACATCCAAATATTGACACTTGAACTTCCACTTGACAAGATGTTACATAAAATCTGCACATGTACCCATGTGAGACAAAATAGGCTTGAGCAAACCATGCAAGACATCACTATGACTTGGACAACTGTGGGAAGACCAACTTTTCGACATCCTCACCATGTTCAACAGTGGTGAATTGATGCCAATCTTGGTATTCCACGATGGTGTCTGTGTACTTTGTGGTGACATCTTTCTGGAAACGAACTCTTGCCTCTGTAACATCTGGGTACACTGCTCAAGCTTCTTTGTCCAACTCATCTGTTAACATGAACATAATTGTCTTGAGTGCGGTTGGACTGGGTTGGAGCAACAAGATAATGATGCATGGTGTCTGCACTAATCACCAAGTCTGTGTTGGTGGCTATGCGCATCAACTCATCAAAGTACGAGTCAAGCTCTAGTCGGACTTCTGCCTTCATCTTTGCCTCGGTGATTGTCCCAATAGATGGTATCGTGTGTGTGTGCACAACAACATCCATGCTCCTGAATACCGTGCATGGGAAGCCTGTAGACTAGTGATGAGTTGTGGGAGATCTTCATAGTTTTAGATCTGACTCTGGATATGTGCCTTCAGCTCGACCGCTCTGGGCTTAATCATCTTAGGCAAGTGTAACAGGGCTCCCTTGTATCTCATTATGCATGTTTGCATGTAGTTAACAGCAATATCCACGTTCGACAAGATACGTGCTCTCCTATCACATCGTTGCTGCCAACGTTGAGATGGACAATTGCTTTATGCATGATGCCAACTTGGAATACAACGCCCACATGACTGACTCAAGGGACAATACTTCATCCAATATTTCCTTCTTCAACGCTGCTTGAGCAGATGTTGTAACCATTTCTCCTCCCTACTTGGTCGTCTGTAACTCGTTAGCCATTCATTTGTTATATGCTATTAGGAAGCGAACACTCGAGCTAGTGGCTTCGGAATATGCTTTGGTAGCATCGGCCAATGTTGTTGGATGCTTGCACACGTTAGACACGATCACTCGTTCCTTAAGCCATGGAGGGGATGTGTGATCATTCAAAGTAGACACTCTAAGAGATTTCACAAATCTACGTTGCGACTCATCAAATGATATGTTGTGAATCTCTCCTTCTAGATTGTCTCCAAGGATCTGAGTGTCTCCTTGGTCACTTGGGACTTGCTCCGCTTCTCGATCTGGTGAAACTGGTAAGTCGACCTCTTGGTGGTGAGGCATGAGGTCGATGTCTTACTCTAACTCTTGTTGCTTCATGTCTGTATCCATCT
The DNA here is from genome assembly GCA_031772625.1 of Pinus tabuliformis. Lineage (NCBI taxonomy): Eukaryota > Viridiplantae > Streptophyta > Pinopsida > Pinales > Pinaceae > Pinus > Pinus tabuliformis. The sequence continues at coordinate 769,889,417 of CM062804.1, read as the reverse complement.
ACTCAAGTGCTTGTTCAATCTCTTTAGAAAAGTCTTGCTCCTATCACTGCTCACCTTGTCTACTTGGTGTCAGCTATTCGAATGAGTTGACTACCTGTACGATCGCAGTTTCATTTGTCTGTACATATGGTGCCCCTTTCTATACCTGTTATTTTTGCACTTGCTTCTCCTGTCTGCGTAGCTCTTGTTCCTTTCAGAGTTTCTCCTTCAACTCATGCAACTCCTTCTCTGTTTCCTCCATTCTCCATTTTTCTCTTTGCCTTTATGTGTTCCTCCTATCATGTTGTTGCCTCTTTGCCTCTATTGCCAAAGTTTCTTTCTACACAAGTGGGTCTGCTCGGAACTTGCAACTTTTTTCTGCCTCCACTTTGTCGATACTCTTCCTCTTGCCTTTGTCACATGCCGATATGTTTACCTCTATTGTTGTTGGTGCTCTCCTAGATGCATCTTCACGCTGCTTCGCTAACCATTCCACATCGATGCTGACTGGTTCATTGTGCCTGGAGAAGTTGTAACAATATCTCCATGGGTCCTCCTCTACCCAATGACACACCTCGTGGATCCGATGAAACTCTACTTTGGTGCAGTCATCTTTTACAAAACAATGCGGGTCATATGGATTGTAGCTTCGGGCGTTGAAAGAATATTTCATCATATCCTCTGCTTCGAAATCCGCATGCTTGAAATTCCATATCTTGTATAACCTTATCCGCAACGGAAGAGCAGGCCAAGGTGCCTTCTTCTTCCGGTGCAGCCTAGATGACAGCCCTGTCGAGATGTGGTATGAAACTTCTTGCATGATGAGCTTGTCCAAGGAAAACTTCAACAAAACATGCAGAGGATTCATGATCTTAAGGTTGTCCTCCTAAATGCTCCTTTGTTGCATCCCTCGGATTATCATCGAGATTACTTCCTTTACCTAGCTGTAGCCCCTAGCACCATTGCTATGGTCTTGGTCCAAGATGATGACAAAGGCAACAAACATGTTATCTACTACCTTAGTCGTAATCCCCTCGACACTAAAACGCGTTATGCCCATGTCAAGAAGTTGGCTTTAGCTACCGTACAATTTTTTCAACGCTTTTAGCACTACATCCTCTTACGCACTACTACTTTGATTTCTGAATGCAACCCCATGACCTACATACTAACTTTTCAGTTTGCTAGGGGGCAAGTATTCTAAATGGATTTTCATCTTGCAAGAATTTGATTTGGTATTTACTACTGCCAAATATAAGAAGTCACTAGTTTTCGCCGAGTTGATTTATTCCCTTCCTTCTACGTCTCTCCCTACTGGTGCAGATGAACAGCTTCTGAAGGAGACCCTTTTTCTTATCAGCACCCTTGACCCATGGTATGGTGATATCATCGTGTATCTCTAGACGTCCACGTTCTAGTCTGCATTGACTAAGGATGATCGCTGATGGATTTTGCATCACTCCCAACCCTACCATCTTATTGGTGATACTTTATACCATGTCAGTGTCAATTCAGTTCTTTGTCGATGCCTTATGCTCGAGAAGGCTAAGAGAGTTCTCAATCAATGCCATTCCGAGGCATGTGGTAGTCACATGTCTGGCTATACTACCGCTAAAAAATCCTTCATGCTGATTATTTTTGGCTTTCCGTTTTAAAGGACTGCATCCTTGTTGTTTGCAAGTGCCATGAATGCCAAATTTACCAACGCAAGATGTACACCACACCCATTCACCTACAGCCTGACCTTACTATTGATCCTTTTGCCAAATGGGGCATCGACTATATGACATGTAACCCTTGTTTGGCCGGGGGGCATGGTTATATTATCATTGTTGTGGATTATTTCACCAAAAGGGTTGAAGCGATGCCTACATACACTGCAGACATAAAACGATGGCTCAATTCCTTTTCAATAATGTTATTTCCAGGTTCGGCGTAACTCAAGCCATTGTCACAGACCATGGATCCCATTTTCAATATTAAATGATGGTTGAGCTGACCTCCGTGTTGGGTTTGCGCCATGATGGCTCAACCCCATATTACCCTCAGGCCAACAGCCAAGTTGAAGTTGTGAACAATGTTTTGGTTACAATGCTTTAGCATACTATTGGGATGCACAAGTTAAATTGGCATCTCATGCTCTTTTCATCTATGTGGGCTTATCAAACCTCGACCAAAGATGCACCTGGTTTCACACCATTCCAATTTGTCTACGATATGGAAGAAAAATTGCTGATTGAATGCGAGATTCCTTCACTCAAGTTAGCTATCAAACTTCTCCCTGAAACATCACCTCAGGAAGAGCGCCTCTTATATTTAGAATGGCTGGATGAGACACTTCGCCTTGCTTCTTTGGTTATCGATGCACAAAAGAAATGAATCAAGTCCCATTTCGATTGTTCGGTCTCCCCCCCGCGCATTCTCTGAGGGCGATTTGGTTTTACTATACGACCAAGCTAATGATAAGTTGGGGGCAGGCAAGTTCGAACTCATGTGGCATGGGCCCTACGTTGTAAAACGTGTTTTGCAAAAAGGGGCTTATGAGCTTATTGATTATGAAGGCAATCCTTTGGACAAGCCCCTAAAAGGGATTTAACTCAAGAAGTAATATGATTTGGTCATCTTGCATGGTTAATTGTGTACATTAGTGTGTAATTCATTTTTGTGTAGTATGGTTTGGTGTGTTAGTTTTCAAACAGATTTCCTATTTACTATTTTTTCCTTGCTTTGCAAATGTCTATGACTCCCCACATCGCTTTCACTGATGGTGCTTGTCATAGTACCCGAAACCTATCATCCGCGGCATGGTCTATTTATGACCCTCACGGTGAGTTGATTGATCTTCAAGGTATTTTTTTAGGTTGCACAACTAAAAACATTGTTGAATATAGTGCGGCCATCGAACTATTGTCAGAATCCATTGCTCTTTACATTCGAGAGTTGGTTGTCAACCTAGATTCACAGCTTGTTGTCCTTCAAATCAACAGGAAATATTCCATTAGAAACCCTCAGATATTGAGAATGTATCTCTGTATTCGTCTACTGTAAAGGATTTTTTATTACATTATATATCATCATTTTCCTAGACACATGAATACATTGATAGATGCATTAGCTAATTATGTGTTGGATAAACATTTATGAAACATGTGAAAAGATAAAACAAATCATTTGTACCATAGTAAGAAGAATATATATATATATATACATATATATATATATATATATATATATACATATATATATATATATATATATATATATATATATATATATATATATATATATATATATATATATATATATATATATATATATATATATGGTGATAATGTTTGATACATTAACACCCTAAAAAATAATATGTGTGTCCAAAATAACATCGGCAACTCACAGGCCTCATATATCCATGGCACACAAGCCTCTAAATGTAAAATGTTGGACCTAGGAAATAATCGGCATGGTGATCATGGTAGCATGACACGGCTCATGCAACATGAGTCAGAAATCGGCAAATTTGATCCGATACTCCCACCATGTGTCTCTGGTACTAGCGAGGAATGTCTCCCACCCGAGCATACTCTGGGATACCACGAGTCAACTCCTCAACGTTCCTCGTGATCTCCTCCTCGTTGTCACTCCCCTCCTGATAAGGAGTGACAAAATCAAACTAGTAGGTGATGCACCTGGCTATTGGGGACATCCCAACAGGACGCTCTGGTCCAACATCTACATTAACAAAACGAAATTTCATAAACACATATATATCAAAAATAAAAATTAAAAAATCACAAAATTAAAAAATTTAGTTTTTACCTTCGTCGTCAAAATCCTCTCCATCTAGCAGTGAAATCTCCAGATCTCCACGAAAGTCAGTGGCACTGTATAGCCATCCTCCACGATGATCAGTTGTCATCGTAGCCATGAAAAGAAGGCAGGCATGTACGACATGTGCTGGCCCCCAATGATCCTAAGCATCAAATGACTCCAGTGGGCCATCTGCGGGTCGCATGGCATTGGAGGATCTACCTCAGTCACCTGGTATTGGAACATCAGCACCCATTCCAAGAAAAAGGTCACTAGTATGGATCTGAAGAAACTTTGCTTTAGATTCCCCGCCTTAACTTTTGTCAATTGGCATTTTATGTTGATCTTCATGGCTTCCAGCCCATTTCAAGATCGTTAGTGTTGTGCAATTGATGGAATATAGGAATTACAAATTGTTAGTCTCATGCACAGCCTGGGACCCCGCCACTCTATTGATAGTCAACAGTAGCACTCTCAGTGTTAGATTTCACACCATGGAAATCTCAATCTTGCCACTCTTGGATTTGAGGGCTTCAAGGCAATGTTCGGCAAGCAGCATGGATATGCTTGCCCCAATCGATCGTGACCCATATAAGTTGACTGGTTCCCCTCTCTGGAATAGTCTTGTGATGAAATATATGTCTAAACTTTCTAACTCTAGTTCCTGGTCACCAATGATGAATATTTCTCGATTTATGTCGTAGAGACTAATCAAGTACCGAAGCAACTCAGGTTGGGCCTACATCCCTAGTGTGAGAAAGAACTTGAGGAGCCCACATTTCCTTAAAGTATTTAGGAAATTTAGATCATTCAGTGCCTGAGTGTCCACATCTTTGTGCTCACATTCTTTCCAGTCTACCATTTTTGACGATTCTTTCCTGCAAAAACCATAGATTTGAGTCAATAATCATTTTTGGCCCATAAAATTTGGATTTCAATAGTGGTTTTGAGGGGAAATTAATTTTTTTTCCCTATTCACAATGTCGATGCACCTGTTTTAAAAATGGTTGCACGGATGGCGCGATAGGCCATTTTAATCACCCTTCGCTGGCATTATTTCATGCCCAGAAGTTGCGCTGACTGAGGGTGAAAATTTTTTGATAAAACCTCCCTCAAAAATTCCAAAAATGGTTAAAAACGAGAATAAATGGTATGAAAATGAAGCTTAGGGCTTTGGCTCTTACTTGTAACTGGCGCTCAATGAATGACCTCCCGGATCTCCCGAAATCTGCTCTGGAACAATTAGGGAAAAGTGGGTGAAAAGTCTTTCACAACAAGGTAAAATAATAAATGGTAAAAAAATATTAACTATCACTCCCTTTTATTTAGTTTTACATGAAATATTAGGTTTTGTAAATGTTTTGATGTATTTTGCCTCAAGAATTGGATAAATCACTTTACCTTTTTGTGCAGCGACAGGTAATGGATGTTCGACAATGATGTCAAGTCATGTTTAAGCTCTTTTTTCGACTCGTAAAAATCATATGAAAAGATTTCCGAGTATTTTTCCCTTTTGACTCGCAAAAGAGAATAAAATGGGGGGTCTACTTTCATGCTCTTTTCTGACCCTTTAAAAATGAAAATATAGCTGAGCCCTTGTCATTTCAAACTCTTTAACGGATGTGAAATTTCGTGCACCCAAAGTTTACTCCTTTGTCAGGCTGGGATGAACTATTTACAAAAAAGGTACTCCTTGGCTGAAATGGTCAAGTGATTCTCTCAAGTATCGTTTTCTACCATTTAGGGCTCAAGAGGCACAAATGTATGAAAAGGGACCATGTGGATTTTTCTTTTCCATGTCTTTTTCAAACTCTCTAAACATGAAAAAGATATTGATTTACGCCTTTGTCGGACTCGTTAAAATATTAAACGACATCGGATTTGTCACCATGACAAACATGAGCGTCTCCTTCCTAGGGCTCATTAAACTTACTAGGTTGGATTCGTCTGAAGGATGAAATTACAATGCAATCATATGCTATCCACTTTAAGCTTGCGATTAAAAAATAATTGGAGTACCTACCAAAAATGGTGGGGGAAAATTTGGAAATCTAATCAGTTGTGTCAGCAGCTCACTCTTAAACATGACACTTTCTACTTCATGTCGGGATGGGATATCCTCCCTTTTATCATTGACCTCCCTGGGTTGGGCCATTCATTTTTTCCTTCCATTTGATCTCTGCCACGTTATCATGACCACCAATCCTATGGATACAAAATCTGCCAAACTTCCAATCGTGTCACCGATATGTTCAAGAGTTGTCCTTCTGCAGTTACACTTACCCCTGATTCTTTGTATCATCCAAAATCATTTTGCATCCCTTTGTCTCACGTCGATGATGTGGGATACATTATGGCCCTCCTTCGACATGGTCGCTTCTTGTCGACTTCAACTCATTATCCAAGAAGTTGACCGAGAGACTCCCTTACAGCACCTTAGAGATTACATGCCCTAATGGCAAGTTCTTCACACTCGACGACAAGTTCACATCATTGGCTTTCAATTGAGTGATTTCATGGGTGTTCGACTTCAATTCCTCTATTCACATTTCATGGATTGTGTTGATAGTACCTTGAGGACCATTATCATTATTGGTGGTTTCTCTCGTGCTTGTTGACAGTTTACTTCATTGACTGGTAATCAAGCAACTTTCTAGCATGTTCGACGTCAACACATCTCTTCACATGTTAGAATTTGTACTTTGATCGGGTCGTGTTGGAGTGCAAGACCCTGGACTAGATCACAAAAGTCCAAGTTGTGAAGTGATGTGACATGGTTATGTTGATATACATGTCTCTTTCAGATGGATGGTTGTGACCATACCTTGGTTTCATTATGATCCTCTTTAAAGAATGGATGTGACCATGCCTGGATCCATTTACATGATCATTCTCTAGATGGATGTGTCCATACCACAATTCATGTATCATTTTACAGATTTTTCCAGTTATGTATATGTATTTTTACTTTCTTGCAGGTTTTCCGACGACAGATTTTGGTTCCCCACACTGATTCATAAAGTGTTTCATCCCTCACTCTAGTTCGGCCTTCACGCTTTAGGGGGCATCTATTACACAGCATTTTTTCATTGTCCCTGTACTCCCCATTCCTTGATCCTGGAGGACCTCTACAATGAACCCTACATGCTTTCCCTTGATGAAGAAACTCCCATTGTGTCCCTCTTCATGAGTAGAACAATTCCCTTTTACACCATTTCCCCAAAATATTATGTTTTTCCCAGATTACAAGACTGGTGCTAATGACCCTTATCGTCCTCATGCTGGTATGCAGGAACTAACATTGTCCCTTGCATCGACCGGAGTGACTGAGCTTTGTTCCAGTAGCGCTGATCCTCTTATGGAAAGTTTTCTAAATAAGGAGTTGAAGCTTCCAACTCTAGAAGCTTCGTAACATAATTCTGGTAAATGGTTTGGCCGAATGGGGTCGAGGATGTCAGTTTGGGCTCCTTTCCCCTATAATTATGGAACTACCTCATGAGATAATACCTTCTCCCACGAGAAGAGGAACCATCCCCCATCCATTCATGCTATATAAACCTCCATTTTTCCCTAGCACAAGCTAGTGCTAATGTTGGTGTGCTAGTGCTAATTAAGTTTGGAGTAAACAACAAGCTATTCATTGTTGTAGCTCTCTAGTTGTGTGAGGGAGAAGTGTGAATTTGGTTTAGTGTGAATCCTAAAGGGTAGACCCTTAAAACTATTATAGTTGAGGCCATCATGGAATGCTAACGGAAGTGTGTGGGAACCTGGCTTTGTCGGAGGGGAACAACAACGTCAAGACAATGGTTGTAATCTCTTCTTGATTTAATATATATGAAACTATCGATTGATTTTCTACATAATGTGTCATCTCACATGTTTATGGCTTAATGTTTCTTGACTTGTTAAGTAGGTTGAATTAAATTTTTTCTATTATCACAGTTGTTGTTTGTTGTTGTTTTACTTGTTTCAGGTGTTCGAAGAAGGAAACGAGAGATAGATGGAGTGAGAAAGCAAGGTCATCATCAAACGAGATAAACATAATAAAAGGTAGGCCCTCTTAATTGTTTCTAACCTAAGGAAATCTTCCATATAATGTATCAGTTGTGGCTAGACCCATTATCGGGCGAGAGGAATTGTTTGTGTCCGCACTCATAATTTTACTTCACCACAGCAATTGATCCTGGTGTACCAAGCACGAGGATCTTTCTTGAGACTGTATAACTCTCACTTGATTCTGAACACTTGAGACTCTTGATCAAAAGTATCAAGTCCTTTTGATTGCTCAATATAAACCTCCTCCTCAATAACTCTATTGAGGAATGTTTTTTTCACATCCATCTGGTGGATCTTCCACCCCATCTGTGCAACCAAAGCAAGAATTGATCCAATCGATGAGTAGCTTGCGACAGGAAAAAAGGTATCCTCATAGTCAATCGCCTCAACTTGAGAGTACACCTAGGCCTAAAAATATGGCCTTGTACTTTTCTATGCTTTTAACTACTGCATGTTTTCCCTTGAAGATCCATCTTAAACCCACAATTGATTTATATGTTGGTCTTGGGACCACTTGCCAAACATTTTTCTTTACAATGGGTTCGTATTCCTCCACCATTGCATCAACCCATCTAGGTTTCTCTATTTCTTCCTTGAAAGAGGTTGGCTCAGTCTCTAAAATCTCACTCATTAGAGTCATGTAGCCAGTGTACCGATCTGGTGACCTTCTCTTCCTACGTTGATTTTTTGGAGCACCCATATTCTCCCTCACATCCTGCACAAGTCTCTTAGCTTCCCTAGTCCTTCTTTTGCCTTCTCTAGATGGTTCTGCTTGAGTGGTTGTCTCCATTGTCTGCTCCTCAATCTGTGGATGCTCTACAACTTCTTGAGTTTCCTCCTTTGGAGCTAAAATATCCTCTTCTAATGGGATCTGAAACTCCTTCTCAAGAGAGCACTGCATGGCTTTATCTTCATCAAATTTGGCATCCCTTCACATAAGTATTAGTCTGAGGGATGGAAAGTACACATGCTAGTTTTAGGTATTTTCTATGTAACCCACAAATACCCCCAATTCTATTGTTGGCTCTAGCTTCTTCCTTGATTCTTTGGAGACATGGCAATAAAAAGAGGCTCCAAAAATCCTGAAGTGCGACACTTTTGGCTTTCTCCCTGAGAAAGCCTCCTCCAATGTAATCATGCCAAGAATCCGATGAGGACTCCAATTCTGAAAATAGACTATTGTGTTTCATGCCTAAGCCCACAAATGCATAGGTAGGCGTTGATCATGCAACATCTCCCTCAATGCTCCCATAATGCTACACTTCTTTCTCTCATCCACCCCATTTCATTGTGGGTTGTGGGGTGTTGTCAACTCTTGTCGAATGCCTTATTTTGCACAGAAATATTTAAATTCATTTGACATGTACTCACCTTCATTATTGATCCTATAAACCTTCACCTTCTTGCCCATTTCTTTCTCAACCAATGGCTTGAATTATAAGAACTTGGAGAAGGTCTCATCCTTCTTCCGCATGAAGAAGATCCACACTTCCGTGAGAAGTCACCAATAAAAATGACAAAATATTTGTGCCTGGAAGTGGAGGTTGTTGAGAAAGGTCCACAAACATCAGAGTGTATCCTTTCAATTACTGAATTCTCTTTTTTGTCCCAATCATGGAATGTGCATTTTGTTCACTTCCCAAAGGTAGATCCTTTGCATACATCATCTTTCTCAAGTTATCCTTTGGGAAGGCCTACAGTTATTTGTTGCATTATCTTCAAAGTTCCATGATGCAAATGGCCAAGTATTCTATGCCAAATTTCATTTACATCACATCTCTATAACTTCTCTACCTTTGTGCTCAATGCAGCACAATCCTCCACATCTAGCTTGAACAGGTTCTTCACACAAACCCTGGTTCCCTTCACCTGTCCCATGTCTATGTGTCTGAGGAATGCCTTACCTTTGTTGATGATCACATCATAACCACAGTATTCCAAAACTTCAATAGAGATGATATTTTTCTTTAGGCCCAAAATGAACATGACATCCTTGAGCCTGATGGGGGAACCCAACTCCCTCTGAAAGGTGATTGTACCAATCTCAATCGCACTATACCTTTTTTCATCCTCCATCTCGATGTACGTTTGCAAATCTTTCTCCACCAGGTCACTGAGAAAATATCTATTTCTCGTCATGTGGAATGATGCACCTGAGTCCAAGTACCACATGTTCCCCATCACTATGTTGGACATGCCTTCAATGCGGGAAAATTCAAGATTGTATTGTGAAGCCAAAGCTTCACATGTTGCTCCTCCTAAGGTCTTCTTGCTTGCCTTCTTGTGTGGAAACTATGTGGCATGGTGCACAAATTCATTACAATGGAAGCATTTAAGTTTTGACAAATATTATTCTTTCCCCCTTGATTGGATTCTGGTTTGGATTGGGATTTCTTCCCTTTTCCCTTCTTTTCCTTTCTAGCCAATGAAAATTTTTCTTCATCCTCACCCTTGGATGAAGTCCCATATTTGGTATTCTGCCTTATTTCCTCTTATACCAAATTGGAACATAAGCGCTACCAACTAGGTAGTTTCTCCCTCCCATTCATTGAACCTTGATAGTTATGCCAGCTCTTAGGAAGGCCCAGAAGGGCTAGGGTTACCAAGTCTTGTTTAGGGACATTAACACTGACCCTACCAATTTAATCATGACACTATGTAAACTTGCTCAAATCCTATGAAATTGTGTCATTCTTTTGCATATTGATACTTCAAAGTTTATACTTGAGCACTAGCTTCCTATGGTCATTACTATTCTCGAACAATTCTGTCAATCCTTTCCACATTGCGAACAAATTTTATTTTCCGTCAAGATTCAAGACAATATGATCTCGTACTCCCTCCAAGATTATTCTGCTCATCTTGTCTACATATTTCTTCCACTGAGCAAGGTTATGGGATTTATATTCTTGTGGTTTTGCAAAATTTGTCTCAATGTATTCTAGCAATCTATTGTCATCCAATACTGCCTCCATGTGATCCTTCAATGCAACAAAATTAGAGGTGCCTTCCAAGGCATATTCTAGCCTTAGTCCATTGAATGCCATCTTCTCAGCTCTGAAGAAATCCTACTACATTGATCTTAAAATTCAAACCTCTAAGAAAAAACTTCAAATTTCTGGCTCTAATGTGAACCTAGCTCTGATACCATGTAGAAATTAGGTTGTATATTTGTAACTACTCATGAAATTTTAATCAAAATCACAAGAAACAAACCTACACTACTAATTTGTGGACATTAATTCACAATTTATAAAAAATATCTTAAACATGCAAGAAGAAATAACACACATGCAACAAGTATTTTTATCTAGGGAAAGCAATTTCCTAAAAACCCCAATTCCTACTTGCATTAATCAAATGAATAGATGTGTATTGCAATTTCTTTTCTCAACTAAGCTCATCTTGCAAGTGCACAACCTATCTCTCTGCTCACTGAAGGCCTCTAACCTAGACTTAGTCAAATTTATCATCAGATTAAGCTCTTATTTCCTTGCATTGTTCCTTAAGGAATTAGCCCCTATTGTTTAGGAAATTTATCTAATTGAATTTGTTGATTCCTTAGGTTGATCATCTAACTACATGCAACACTTGTATATACAAGACTAGTCTACAATTGATGTTACACTGCCTTGGAATCTCCACCTCAAATGGGTAACTCGAATTCTCTGCATGCACTAGCTATTTTGGGTTGATTTTCAGTTAACTAGATGATCATTGAGTTTGACTGAAGTCTCATTGCACAACTTGACCCTTCACTAGTTCCTCCAACACTCAGAACTACTTTAACTGAAAACACCCTGAGATAACTTACTTTGATTGCTACAAATTAGTAATCACACATGTTGAACTGAAATCTAACTCCTCCAACTCGAATTTACTGAGCAAATTGGGTGACACAAGCCATGTCACACAAGTTAACATCATTCAAGTTGTCCGCTGGTGTGAAAATTTGAATTTTCTCAATTTAATCAAGGAAAAATCAAATTGAGAATTTATTTTTGCATTTTTCAAGAACCCGAAAATGCATAAGCATGGTTTCTTGGAATGAAGAGGTTATATGGATTGCATGATTATTCAAATAATATGAAATCAAAGATAGTTATTTTCATTCTCAATGGAAGAGCATACATCTATTGGGAATATGTGAAGCGTGTCAAAGGCATCAGGATAGATGAGTTGAGTTGGCGTGACTTTAAAAGATATTTTAGGAAGAAGTAATTGTCTGGGAGATATTATGTCAGAAAGGTCAAGGAGTACTATCAGTTGAAGATGGGTTCTATGAGTTATCAAGAGTACAAGACCAAGTTCTTGGAGTTGTTGAGGTATGTGCCCTACCTCAAGGATGAGAAGACAAAGGTCCAAAAGTACATTAGTGGATTTCCTTTAGCATTTAAAGATTAGATTGAGTATGATGATCCTCGATCATTGGAGGAAGTCATCGAGAATCTGGAGCATTGTTATGAGCAGTCTAAGCGCAAGTCTAAGTCTAATCAAGATTTGAAACGTAATGAGAAGAGTAAAGGAAAGTGGGCTAAGAAGTGAGGAAGGCCTCGAGATGCAGGTGATAAGGAGAACGTAGCACCTTACAAGAAGTTGAATGCAATTGACAGAGGACATGGATTTCATCCTGAAGAATAGAATAAGGGTGATGGTAGGAAGCCTTTGTAGTGTTGGAATTATGGTGGAGAGCATCGCAGGAGAGATTTTCTAAAGCATCAGGGTGGTAGAACTCGGATTTACAATGCTCAGGAGCCACAGGCAGTTGCATATGTTGGGCAGAGTATTCCTCGAAGTATTTCACTATGTCTTCAAGAAAATCCAATGCAAAAACTCAATGTTTTTTTTTAGGGGGGGTGGGGAGAGTGTGGGGGCTGGAGACAATGAGTGATAAATAGGCATCGAGATTAAAATCTTGTTTGTTGAAAGGAATTGCTAACTCAATAGGTTACTTTGACATTACATATTTCTAGGCTCCATCCAAAAAGAGATGTCTTACACTCTTCATGATCAAGAAATAATTGTTGATGTTTTCATAGAGAATTTTTAAATACAACCAAATTTCAATTACATCCAAGTTTGGAAAAAATTTCACGCATGATTTCTATTATATTTTCTTTCTTTCTTGGAGCTCAAAATCTATTGATAAATTGTTATCTTTCTTCTATTTTTGCTACCTCCAAAATGTTATGTTGGTATGTGGTAACAACAACATAATATTTGGTTTCATATTTCCATCCATCCCAAAGTAATAGGAAGGATATGAATACAAAATCAAGATTCAATGTCGGTTGTTATGTATGGCTCCCAAGGCATAGATGACTGCATTCCTTTCTTTCAAATAGAAATCTTTCTTGCTGGAAAAATTTGATCATAATATTTCCTATCCTCTTCATGGCTCTTATCCATGAATTATGTTATTAATAGGACTAAAAATCTAGATTAAAGAATAAAATCTAGTTGATTCATAACCCATGACTTCATCTAGATTGGATACAACCTCCCAAGACATTGTGCAAAACACATATTTCACCAATGACTTGTTTGAACCACTCAAACTACCTATAGGAAAATCATAAAGACCTACAATATATTTAGCTATTGAATATAATGCAGTGTCTACACCAAATTCTAACACCTTCTAGTTAACAAGTACAAATTCACCCTTTATATGACAAATATTGGAGATTAGCCCAATATCAATACATAAAAAATAAGGAATTTTGGGATAAGTCTTGAAGAAAAATAGATAACCGTTATTTTTCTCCAAATCCGTTTTAAGAGAATCAATAACAATAGGGCCAATTATTGTAGTCGTAATTCCCCAGTTTTAGAAGTATTGTTTGGAGAAACTTATCGATTCACCAATGACAATCAATCGTGGTACTTATGTTCCTTGAGTTGAAGACTCTTTTTTACACAAATTTCTTCCTAATGGTTGACCTATACTAACACCAAAACATTTAAAAAAATATTATTCTTTGTAGGAAAATGCGAATAAAGAATTGTTCTTCTACCATCTCATTTTGAACCATTTCAATAGAATTTGAGAACAAATGGATTGATTGTGGCTCTACCTTCACACTTGATATTATAAATGAGGTTAGTTTCCATCATTATTTTCAACAATGAGAATGAAAATAAGAATCAAGGTGCTACATATACATGCTAAACAAAACTCTAACTATTCAAATTTGATATCCATTTCTTGCCAATCCCTTCTAATGGATGCTCTTATTTCATGTTGATGGAATATTAATTGGATAACTAGGCTTCTTCATGAGACATATCTTGGATTTTTGGTTCTTGGCAAACTATTTCATCCACTACCTCCTCTTTTGTGGGTGCTTTCATAATTCTCTTGTAATATTTTGGATGAAGTTGTGTATGACGTTTCTAGCACTTGTTGACCCAATGAATTCTCATATTACAATGAATGAAATAATTTTTTCCCATTTTATTGGAAAATAAACCCTTCTCTCCATTCTCATAAATCGATAAAAACACTTCCTCGCTTCTCACCACTACCAAGTGTTAGCCAACTCAGCTCAGGTATGTGTCAAATAATGCCCACTCAACTTCATATTTTGTCTTGGTTGTTTATTTTATGAATAAATTTTCCATAGATTTTATCTTTCTTGCTCTAAAATGCTCCCTCACTCCCTCCTCTCAATCAAACTGGTAATTATAGCACTCATTCACAAGAATATGGAAGTGCTAGCTCATTTCTAATCAAGCCCTCATCCTCTCAAACCCTTTACATGCTAATCTCACCCAGTATCTCCCTCATTAAGCCCCAAGGATTCACCCTAGTATCCATGAGTTTGTTCTTAATCCCTTCGCCAATTTTCCTAGGCCATTAAAACCCTGAAGTCTCTAAAATATCACACCATTCACATTACACTCTTGATCACCTTATCTTCTCCACCTTAAATCACCAAATTACCTAGGGTTCTAAGTCCTAGGAACCCTCTCTATGCATTTGTCTATCCTTTTTATCTAAAATTTTTCCCTAGTATCAAGCACGAGCATTGGGTGAATGAACACATGAATTTCTCTCCCAGAAACTGTAGCCTCACCCTCTTTAAAATAGATAAACATCTCTACAGAGTGATATGGAGTCATCCTGGTCAAGTTTGTAACTCCACAAGTGGTAATGTTAATCATATTCACGCTCTGGGTCACTTTTACTAGCCTTTCTTTTCCTTTCTCCATAGAGACCTAGAGCCTCTATCTTGGTTTAAAAACAAAACAAAACAAAAGAATAAGCTAGTAATAAAAAAAATAGCCTCAAACCAACACTTCAAAGTTCATATGATTTGATATTTGTTAGCTAATCTATTTAATCGATGTTTTTATTTTAATGGGAGAAAGAAACTATGTCTGTGTCAAGGAAAAAGCCTGCAAAGCCCCTATGGTTGAGACCTTAGATGAAGAGCCACCCACTAACTCACTTTATCTTGAGTTCAAGGACACTCTATTCTTTATTAACATATATAAAGCACATGCATGGAAAAAGGTGTGCCAACAATTCCAAAGAGACAACATGCCTCTGAAATGACTCGAACTCAAAAACATACACGGTTGTTAGAAACACTTGGATGCACAAGGTGGCTTCCCATCTCCTTGCCTTTATATAGGCATAGGTAGTTTAGTGGATTGTGAAACATTTATCTTAAGGAATCCATGATCATAGACAATCACAAGAATCCTATTTCCTTATTTAGTGCCTTGGACATTGAGATGCATTATAATCTTCCCAAAGAAAAAATGACATTGAATGAGGACTAGTTATTAGATTTCAAGATCCTACCTAGAGAGCTACTAAAGGCATGGTGGAACAAAAAGGAACCTTCAAGTTCCAACCAAATAAGGAGTACCCTATCAATCTACTAAATAATATGTTTCAGCTGGTAGTTGTTATGTTATGTAGGTTGTATGGTAAACTTAACGTAGAGACATTTTGTGAAAGATGGGTTCCATTTATGTACTCAGCAATGGTTGAAGGCAAAATTTTCAATAGGGCTTACATCTTCCCTATCTCCATGAAGGAAAAGATTAGGGATGCTTATAATCCAAAGGAAGGGATCCTAAGTTCTTGATGGTCTCCTACCCCTTGGATATCATTTGAAATCCTAGCATGCATTTCTGGTAATGGATTGGAAATTGACAATTTAGGAGAAGCTAGTTCACATCTATTCTAAAGTCCTTTAGGAGCCTAACTACATCTAATCATACACCAAAATATTTCAAGACTTCTTGATCTCACTCTATGAAATCCTATTCAATGTGCCTATTTTTTTCATGTTAAAAGAGTCAAGTAGTTGATTGTTATAGTTAGTGATTGGTTTGTTGATTAGGATGGCAAATACCTAAGTATGTTTGGGGAAACCAAGCCTCTTAACCTATTTCCCAAGTTTGTAACTAACATTTTTATATTACAAGAAATAACATATAGGTATGCATAGGGGTAGGTGGATCACTCTCATAGGACTAGAAGGCTCCTTGGCCACACATGCCATTACACATGTGCCCCTATCAGTTGAAGGACATGAAATAAACCACAACATAACTTAATGCATTGAAACTTGTTTGTTTTGGTGATTTTAAATTCCACATATATGATCCTATCTCTATGGTCATAATCATTGTAATGCATGAAAATATAGGTAGGACTACCAATCAAAGACATGGGCTATGGAAGAGAAATTGAAAAATGCCTTAATTTATTAAAGGTTAGTTTTAGGATAGGTTATAACTCTTCTCAAGAACATAAGAAGAAATCCAAAACTAAGGGAGAATCACTTTCCCAGAAGTAGGTTTCCCAGTAGGGAGTAGTTATAGTTGCACAGGAGGAGAATCTAAAATAGGAGAAAGAAGAAACCATAATGTCTTAGGAACTTGAGCTCAAGGAGAAGGAAAAGGAAAATATGGAAAGAGAGAAAGAACAAAAGAAAAAAATAGAAGAAAGGAGGAAATAGGAACAAGAAGAGAAAATATATCACCAAGAACTTGAGTCCAAAGCGAAGGAAGAATCTCTCAAGGCCTAGTAAGAAGCACAAGGATAGGATACTCAACACATAGGAGGAAATAGGAACAAGAAGAGAAAATATATCACCAAGAACTTGAGTCCAAAGCGAAGGAAGAATCTCTCAAGGCCTAGTAAGAAGCACAAGGATACGATACTCACCACATCATAATTGCAATTGATATTGAAAAAGCTTAAATGACAACCCATATCATTACAAGTGGAAAACTACTAGTTACAGAGATGGGAATCACACCAACTAGGAAGAACAAATAGATTAACGAGGGTAGATTCACATATATTCACTCTCTAAATATGATAGTGGAGCACAAGGAGAAGACCCTGTCAACTCCTCATTTTCCTTCTATGTTAATCACCATATAAGTTCCCATTGTGCCAGACACCAGAAAATATCCACTTATTATGGCCTTGGTGGTTTTAAGATTCTCTCAAGCCACCAAGAGAAATGTAGAAGACATCATTGAACAATTGAATTAGAAATATCATTGCATAGAAAAACTAGAGTAATAGGTCAATATATTGAAGGTTAATAACAAAAATATGAAGCAAGATGGCACTAACATGGAGGATTGAAGGTCTTGTGCTTTTGAAGTGCGTGAGTTTTACAAGGACATGATCAAACAATTTTACCCATGCCTCCACCATCTCCAAAAAATCTCCACCAAGTTGTTGTCACTCTAGGAATTTTCTAATGAAAGAGGTACTCGACTCCAAGGAGTAGATACTGTTGTGAACTAGCTAGAGCAATGACCCAAGGAATATCCATAGGCTCCATTGAAGGTCCCAAGAATTATTGAAGAAGAACTGACATATGATTTCATTGTTTTCAATAGGACCTTGAATATTTAGGAGAATATGGAAAAGGACATCCCCATGTCTATAGTCAATACTAGCATAATTATTCCTTAGTTGAGAGGTTAATCGATATTTATAGGGTGCAAGCTATTAGGGCCCAAGGAGAAACCAAACCAAATGAAAAAGAGATCATGGAACTAGAAGAGATGTTGAATGTTAGAGAATCTCTTTTTATGGTCTTCACCAGCAAACTCACCAAATATGTGATCAAGTAGCATATTATGGAACCCTCTAAGCAATAAACAATTTTGAATTCCTTCATGGTCTCATTGAAGAAGGTTGTACAAGCTCTTTCTTAGCACACATAAAAATACCATGTCGTCATGGAAGGGCTATTACCTAGTAGCATTTAGATGATTTTCTATTATTATGAGATATGGGTGGCCTATTTTCATGAAGTCCTAGTTGTCCCAATGGACGATCCAATCACATTGTAGCAACTGTCGGTCTTAGTTTCTATGAGTTTAAAAATCGTTTTCCTTAATTATATCTAAAAATAATGAGAATTGAGACATATTGTAACTTCCCAATAAAAGCCTAATAGTTCCCAAAGAAAATTACTAATATCCTATAAATGATGTAAAAATTCCTAGTGATAAGGACTTTTGTATTTCTAAACTTCTTTACTTTTGAACTTTTGATCATCAGTAGAATGTTGTAGATTTTAAAAGACATGATATATGAAGCTAGTGAATTTTTTTATCTATTGATAAATAATATTAAGAAGCCTAAAAAGTCCACTGGTAGAATTGTGAATTAGCATACATTGTGATTTTGCATTTGACCAATATCAAGTAGTTTCACTCATGTGTGCATTCTATGAGATTTATTATTATTAGTTAATGGATTATTTTGTGAACTATATAGTTCTTTCTCACATCATTACTTTTCTTTACTATCACTTTCTTCATTGAGTACTTAATGGAACAGAGATTGACTATTTTTATTTCTTTAATAAGTTGTAATATCCCTCTTTAAATTTCAATACTATTTCTGATAAATTCCTTCAATAATTTTCCTCATAAATCCTTCATAGATTAAATTGCAAATAAAACAAAAAATTTCTAGAAATATTTTGATAATTTTCAGACAATTTCTTCAATGAAAACACACCATAGAAAAAAGTCCAAAGACAAATAAAATTTATAGCCTTTCAATTACTAATTCAGAAAAAAAAAAAAAGGAAAAGCCCCAATTTATTGATTAAATAATATTGAAAGGCGATTAAAATAATAATTCTCAGGAAAAACCTAGTACTAAAAAATCTATTATTTCCTTCTAGATTCGACAAGATCTTCAAGCCCCGGCAACAGTGTCAATCTAATTTAGCCTTCATTAATTCGGCCTCCTCCAGTGATGTGCCATGACAAAACACAACCTCCTCCTTTCTCCTAATGAACACTATTGAAGAACCTAAAGTGGTTCTTCCTCTTGACTATCTAGGGTGGAATATTTCACCACCGAAACTAATCACCACCAGCTAGGGTATATCTCTCAACTCTGAAGTAGGAACATACAAAAGTTTTCCCCTCACATAGTAAGATACTAGAGCTCCCAAATCCAAGTCAAAATAATTCAAATCTTCATGTCCTCCAATGATCCTATGACTTCCTTTTATTGTGATGGTTGTCAGAATACCATGGGTCTTCTGAAAGTGACTTTTTTATAAGGTTTATTATTTAATTAAGTTTTAAATAAATAATCACTTTTATTAATTTAATTATTATATATCACCTTAGATATGAAATTAAATAATTAAATTAGTTAGTTGGTCTTCTATTCTCGAAAAGGAACATTACAGTCCTTCGTTCTCGGGATTTCTTTCTCCCTAAGTAATTCTAATTTGTAACTCTGGGGTCCTGATGAGTTGCCTGAATGCGAAGTCCAATTCCTGGATCCTAACTAACTCTAATGAATACATTCATGAACTCATGTTGCATCATTGAGACATGAGAGAAACTTGTAACTACTACTACTTTTGATCCAAGGTGAAGCAATACATCCACCCTGAAAATACTTCGATCCAAAACAAGTATGTGGAAGGAATTAGCACATAGTTTTCGTATCATCTTAGTGATGCTAGAATCCAAATCCTGGTCACTATCTACCATGCAATGGGATGACCCACCTACATCCTACTTCCAATTAAGAAATCTGACATCCCCCAGACTAAAAATCCCTTATTGTGTTGTAAACCTGGATAAAATTGTTTTCTCATAAATTCCCCATTGGATAGGGTACCATCTCATAATCTCCCACTAGTCTAATTGGGAAAATTTTGAAATGTCCACCATACTAACATTGTGCTTCTATGATTAAAATTTGGATCTCTTATTACTCTTATTACTTGCCTACATCCCCATATGCTTGTCTTCCTATAAAATAAATTTATAGTTTTGATACAATCCATCATGCTACTCCCTAAATCTACTATGTGTAGCCTGAAAAATCTACTCAAGTGGACCCCTCTTGTTGCATGCCTAGCCTATGTATGTTTGAAGAGGGATACTCCACAATTCAAGGGTGTACTTTTGTTGCATCCCCACTAGCAACTCTAACTAACCCCAAGTTTTGATAATATTGGCAGTTGTCCTAGCACTAATAAATCCCAAGGCCTTGAGCGTGTCATCTTGTTGTAGTATTGAGTGTTTTAATGCATTGATTCTCTCCTTTATTTCTAAAAAGCACTCTTTTATTTCTTCTTAAGTATGATTGTCCCTTAGAAGCTTTGAAGGAGTAATCTGTGAAGTGGTGCTATCATCCTCACCTATGAGGGAATTCATACAAATATCCTCATCCTTTTCCTCTACTTCCATCGGCTCTTTGTCCAACAAGTGAAGTATCAGCTTCAATTCACGTTGTCTAAAAATATTGTTTACCAAATTGTAAGAAGTTGTAGAAATAACTTCTTGTTGTTTTGTTATGGCCACTGATAACGACATAATGAGATGGGAAATCTCATCACTCTCATTAACAATGGTAATCATGATATCTTTTATGTGATTGTGGATGGATACGTCATGGGATTCATTGATAGTATCGAGAAAGTGATGAAGCATTTTTAGAATAAGATCATCACATTCTAAATCAAGCATGATGACATATGATTTTACCTTAGCCATCAACTCTAGAACCTTATTCCTTCTACTAAAGGAAGGGCTTTCTATGTAATTGAACCCGTAAAAACTTTCCACAATCAGCTGCAATATTTCTATCATTTTATCATCCTTATACCAAGCTTGTGGTGTTGTACCCCTTAGAATTTCACTTAAAAAATGTGCAACAACAAGTCTTACCCATTTATCTTCATGTTTTAGCAACTTATGCTTGATCGAGTGAGTCATTGTTGGAACCATAAATGCTTTGGTTAATTAGGAAGGTTCTTGATTCACCTTTTTTAAACATTATGCTACCTCTTTGAATGACCTAAGGAGGGTGTCTTTAGATGGAGACCCCTGACCCAGCTTATCTCCTGCAATAAAAAGCTACTGCTAAAGCTCCATGTTCCCAATATGCTAATCAACATACTATTATTGTATTCTTCTGATTAATGGACTCAAAAAATGCCTGAGAATTTGCATACATTGAAATTGATTATTTTCCCAAATGTGGCATAGATTCAACCCTAAGTTTTGATTTTATCTTTGTAGTATGATGCGGCCTTTCCCAATAGCCAAAGATAAACTATAATTTAAATCTTCAACACAAGTGATTTCGGCCTATTTTTCTCCGTTGAGTGATTTGAAATAGCAAATAATAAAAATCGACCTTTGCTTCATAATAGATAATTTTGGTCCTCTCCACACTAATTTATTGGCCCTTTAGCACTGCTTGGTTTCTCCATAATTTGGAAATTTGGCCTAGCAATGGTGTGGATCTCAAACCGAGTTAAAACCTCATGAATTCAGCCTTGAAAAATCACAAATTATATCTGTAAAATAAGGCATACTTGGCCTATAATAAAGTGGAACTCTACCTCAGCAGAAATCCTACAAATTCAGCCTAAAAAATAAGATAAATGCATCCCAGTGTAATGTGGAACTTGGACTCAGCAGAAACCATACCAAATCAACCTATGAAATAAGAGAAATTTGATCCAGGATAATGTGGAACTCATCCTTAGCAGAAACCCTACAAATTTGGCCTATGAAATAAGACAAATTAAGTCGAGAATAATGTGGAACTCAACCTCAGTGGAAACCCCACAAAATTTTCATACGAATTAATACAAATTCGGACTAGAATAATGTGGAACTTGACCTCAATGGAAACCCTACAAAATTGACCCCACAAAATTTCCCTTGTGAGGTCACAAATTTGGCCTCAACAATTGTACTAATTTTGGACCCAACAAATTAATGAATTCAAACTACAATCTAAGACAAATTTGACCTAACAATTCCACATACTTGGATTTTCTAATTACGAACTTAGCTCGTACAATAAACTCGACCCTTGAAAATAAATTATCTCAAGGTTCACATTGAGTTGTGGAATTGTCCTCTCAAAATAGAATTAGCCACAAAATCAACATGCAACATAATAATTAGCTAGTTTTTCTTTTTTTCTTTCCTTTTATTTATTTATTTATTTTTTTTCAGCCCTGTAAAATAAATTTGTCTACCATAAGAACTTATGAATCCAAGTCTGTTGAAATTACCCTTTAAACCCTCAAGTTAGCATGATAACCTGCTATGATCCCACTATTATATCCCCCTTTAAATTTAAATACTATTTCTGACAAATTCTTTCAAGAATTTGCCTTGTAAACCCTCGAAAAATTAAGTTACAAATAAAAAATAAATTTGGTTGGAAATATTATAATCATTTCTAGACAAGTTCTTCAATGAAAATACACCATAGAAATTTTCAAGAGACAAATAAAATTTCCAACCTTTAAATTACCAATTTAGAAAATAAGGAAAAATGCCATTTTATTTATTAAATAATCATGAGAGGGGATTGCAATAATAATTCTTAGTAAAAACCTAGTACCAAAAACTCTCTTGGTTCCTTCTAGATTCCACGTGATCTTCAAACCCCTAACAATTTCCTCGATTTAATTTTTCCTCCATAAATTTGGCCTCCTCTAGTGATGTGCTATTATAGAACATTGTCTCCTCCTTTGTCCTAATGAGCACTACTGAAGAACCTAAAGTGGTTCTTCCTCTTGACTAGCTAGGGTGGGATCCTTCACCAACAAAACTAATCACCAACAGCTCTAATGTATCTCTCAACACCAAAAATGGAAACTATACGAGGGTTTTCCCCTCTCACAGTAAGATACAAGAGCTCACAAATCTAAATCATAATAATTAAAATCTTCATGTCCTCAAATGATCCTCCACCTTCCTTTCATTATGATGGTTTTTAGAATACCATGGGTCAATACCATCAGTCTTCTGGAAACCATGGGTTCTTTTCATTCCTTTAATAAAGTGACCTTTTTATAAGGTTTATTCTTTAATTAATCATTAATTCACTTAATAATCACTTTTATTAATTTAATTACTCAATATTTAATTTGATATGGCATTAAATAATTAAATTAGTTAGCTAGTTTTATGTTCTCGAAAAGGTACATTACATAAGTTGAACATTTCAGTGCCAAGAAATTAGCTAATTGTTTTATTGATACGTCATGTTTAGTAGTTCATCTTTTCTTGTATTTATATCTTTCATCATTTAATTATTTTATAGTATTTTCATTTCTACAATCAAGTGTATATTGGTTTAGTTTTTACATTATATGTCATGAAAATCATCTAATATCTCATAGCATCCAAGAAAATTAAGCATGATTACCAAGCCATAATCTGGGTGTGTCTCTTATCCCAAATGGTGTGAGGCCGAATTAGGACATGGATAATCCTTATGATAGTTTTTAGGTCATCTATCCCCTTTAATAGACTCCAGGAAATACCGAACTTATGGGGTTAAGTGACATATATAACAACACAATTAACAAATTATAAAATAAAATAAATGAGAAGAAGGCCAACAATAAAAGCAAGAAATAATAAAAGAGACAACAATAATATCAAGAGTGGAAAGGAACCAAATAAGGACACCAAGATGAATATTGGAGAATTCACTACCAAATCTTGACACAATGCATATGCCCAATGTCCCATCCATGCCCATCCTAAGAACATTATTATACTAGAAAAATACCATATTGTTGATCGCCAAATTAACATAGGATAGATATTATCATTGCATGCTCATGTAAGAGTGATTGAAGAACTTTTACATCAAGAAATACATTAATTCCATTATTTAATAGATAATTAAAAATGTATTCATTTAACTTAGCACCAACATGGACCCAAAATAAAAAGAAGCACATTAGGGGAATTTTGAGGCCTAAAGTTAAAATAATAATAACAAGTTGTGAATTTTTAAATAAAAGAAAGAAAATTGTGTTTTAATTGTATGTTTGATTTGTATTATTATAGGTTTACTAAAACTATGAGTGTAGGCACCCATTGGATTTGGAATTATATTTCACATCCAACAAGTACCCACAGTTGACATCTGAGTAAACCCATAAGGACATAAGTCAAAAATATGATTAAAAAAATTTTGTTGGTATATTTTTGTTTTGAGACTGATTTTTTACCTCGCAATTCCCCTAATTGAAGTAGCAATCCCAGTGTAACCATGACAACCATGCAACCTCTTGCATGAGCGGACCCAATGGTTTCATTTCATCTATGTCCCTCACAACTAGTTGATATAAGTCACTTACCTATAAAACATCTAATTAGGAAACATTTCATTTTTTGCAATAATATTTGGCATCATCTATTACATGCTAGGAGCGACATAGTGAAACTATAAATGAAACACAACCAACTACTAGTGGATTTGGATGAAGAACATGAAAACAAAGTAACCTGAGATGGGAAAAGAATGCATTAGAGGATCAATTTGAAGTAGTATAAAGTAGGCTCATCCACATGTGGGTATCCATCAAAGAGGAATATCTTGATATTGGTGAAGAATCCCTAGACACTCCCTTCATGTAAATTGCAAACCATCTATAATGGATGTTTTAAGAAATTTCTCCTTGTTACCAAGGAGCCCTTTCCACAAATGTTCACTTCATATGTGATAAGTAATAGTGGTATCCATTTTTTTCCCTTATTAACTAAGATACGCACAAATTCATGTAATGGCATAATATGTTTTTTATGCATACCCTTCTCCTAATTTTTAGTCTTAGCCTAATCTAACCAATGCCTTCCTATTTTTTTCTTCGAGATCTATGTCCTAGTTTCCAGCATCTAATTCATGTAGATAGATATCAAAACACACTAACTCTACTATTTCTAGATAAATGTTAGCAAACATTAGCAACTTAAATCTTTATAAAATGAATACAATTCTAACCATTTCCCTGTAACAACCCAAGGTTTAGCTCAATTGGTCAAGTCCCATCATATAAGCATCTCGCTAATGGGAGGTCACGAGGTCAATTCTCCTCGATGTTCTTTGGGTTAGGCTGGTCAAATAAGCCAATGAGATTTAAATTGAACCCTTTGGGTGGATATTCCTGGGATTGTTTCCATGGATGTAGTGGCCACTGATCTCTAGTGTCCACGAACCACATTAAAAAAAAAAAAACACCCCGCATATAAATGGAAGGGAAAAACATGGTTTTTATATTATCAAGATGAGAACTCACAGTACTTACAAGTATTTGTGGCTCCTTAATTGAATACTCCTCCTCTCAATCACACTTACGATCCAAGCACACTAATAGCATGAGCCTATCATAAGGTAAGAGATGTTCTCTTGGAAATTCGACAACAAAACCTTTCTTATATTTTCTCTCCCATTTTCCCATAAGATGGGTTCTTAATTATAGGTGAGATAAGAAGGAACAGGGGACAATCTTAGACACTTTGGTCCTTGTTCAAGATGAGAGTTCCAAATATTTTTGACAAGTTATTTTCATCATTATCCTATTTTTAATATTATTTTGACATTTTTTAACCTTATCTTCTTGTTCAAATAACCCTAACCACTTCAACACTCTTTACAAGATGAATAGGAGAATTCAACACTCTTTAACAATGTACTAGGAGAATTGAAACTTTCACTATTAGTGTTCCACAAGTGTTTAAGGACTTATTTTAGTCATTTATAAAAATAAAATTAAAATAAAAAATTAAAAAATAAAAAATAAATAAATAGATATATCTATATATATATATATATATATATATATATATATATCCATGGGAAAAGTGCAGCATCTTATGCTCATCTTTTCGTGGCTTCTCAAGTGCTCTATGAGAGTGTCAAATTAATATATAACATTATAAAATACAACAAATTAATAAATGGAAATAAGAAATAAAAGAGACATGGGAAAAAAAGGTCGATTAAGCAATGGAATATGGCCTAGATACTTAATATTCTAGAGCATATAATGTAGTCAATGGAACAAATGAAGGGAGTAATATATGTCACAAAAAAGTGGGGTAAAGAAGTCTTGTCTATAATCTTAAATTGGATGAAAAATGTGAAGAAAGAGAGAAACCACCTAAAGCAATCTAGGAAAGGATCAAACAATTACAACAAGAGTTCAAATGGTTGATATATATAATGTCTAGATTCAAGAAGGTGAAGGAAATATAGAAAGTAGACGATAAACTAAATGAAGTATTTCAATCCACCAAATAGGTCTACTCACAATTAAGATAGAACCAACAAATCACACTCTACCATTAAAACATATTACAACAACTCAACAATTTCATAGGTGTTTCATAGAAACCAACTAGTTATATATGTAGGAGACATTTCCATAGTCACCTCATATTAACCAAGCAAGCACATACTTGAAATGTTTAATTATTTAGACAATTAGACTAATACATTATATGAATTTTTTGAGATTTGAAATAAAATTTTTGAAAGTGGTCATGGAATTGGGCCCCTCATTTGGAAAGGATGTGAAGTTAAGTAAATATGCTAGAAGTTTACGTTAGAAAAATGATTTTATTGGGGGAGTGGAGGGAAATTGAATCTGTATAATGGAAGAATTTAACAATTATTAGCAATATGCATCAATTTAAAACAATTCAACAATCAATTAGATAAGCAACACATAGAAACACCATATGTATGTGGAAACCCATGAAGGGAGAAAACCACAAAACTTATGTTAGAATATTTTTTCATGCTCCAACATACTACTACATCATATTTGTTAGGAACCCACTAGAAGGAAAAACTCATCCGCTTATTTGCAAGAAATCACTTGCAAGAGGAACCAACCCATTTCTTTACAAACAATGACCTGGAGGAAGCATCGACTCCTTGAATTTTTACGGGCACCAACCTGAAGGAGACTCCTATCCCTTGATGTGTGGGCACCAACCTGCTTAACCTAGCATATCCCTCTTTCATCCATATTCAAACGGATACCCATAGTATTTCTTTCCATTTTGAAATTTGGACTTATTAGATTTATGTTTCAGCTCTCACTCGACTAGATATTCAATTGTATCAGACATAATCAAACTATCATCACTTCACTCAATTGCATTTGTAGAAACTATCTCTATTTGAAATATCTTTTCTTAGGCCCAAATCTGATCATAGATTTCCATATATGTTTTTCCATCTCTTTTCTCTCTTTCACTACAGCAACCTCAATATCACACATTTATACTCTTCTTACATTCCATGTTCGAGCCATCTTTAGGACTTCATTTCTATTTTAACATATCTCAAATAGGAACTCTACTCATTTTCATCTTCTTCATTACCTCCAATGTCCTTCGTAGATCATCTCTCTCATACAAATTGGTTGAACACTTATTACATCATTTTTATATTATTTTATGGTTTTGTCCCTTTATTTACTATGGGTACAAATCCATGGAATTTATTCTTGACTGTATCAACAGCCCAAGCTCCCCAATATCCAACCATACTCTCGGCTACCTCCTCATTCACATCTCTTCACGGATTCAATGGAACCCATACCACTAATTATGGCTACCCTTATCACTTAACATTGGCTCCTTAAGATTAATAGTGGGAACTACAGCCTTAACATTTTTGTCAAATCTTAGGTGTCGAGATCACCACTTATCTTACTTGCATTGTTGTAGCACAATGGTTGATGACTAATAATGTTAGCCTTTAGTTTATTCACCTTAAACCCATGAAACATGGGCTATGAACACTTCCTTACTGC
The DNA here is from genome assembly GCA_031772625.1 of Pinus tabuliformis. Lineage (NCBI taxonomy): Eukaryota > Viridiplantae > Streptophyta > Pinopsida > Pinales > Pinaceae > Pinus > Pinus tabuliformis. The sequence continues at coordinate 769,861,452 of CM062804.1, read as the reverse complement.
TTATCGCTCACTAATCGTAATGACGACATTTTAAAGTCAACATTTTGATAGACATAAACATCAATGATAATGCTACACTTTACGATAAATTCTTCGTATGTTTCTTCACTACTCATCTCTTCATTGGTTATGTTCACCATTTGTAGTAGCACCTCTAGCTAAGAAATCTGATAGATGTAGTCTCATTTTCCTGTTTGTTTTTTATGATAGCAAATCCTCTTGTTTATCATTCATCATTGGACTAGATGTTCACAATACATTTTTCTTGCACCAATTCACAATGGATGATGTTTGATTATCCCCATTTCATAAAATCATGAAAATACCCAAATCATATAACATTGAAAAACCTTGCAAAACCATTCTATAGCATAGATCCCAAGGCATCTAAAGCTACCACATCATGTCCACGTGCACCAATTAGCATGTGCTCAATGTCCTCTATTTCCACCTCATGACCACATGTACCAAACACCATGTGTCACATGTCATCCACGTCACCTACAATGTGTCATCCACATCACCTACCATGCATCATCCACATCATCCTCTACAACCAATTAGAACCTGCCACATCTCCTTTACTTATGTGTACCTACCATTGTACTACCACGTGTCACTTACCAACATTTGGTTATCTAAAAAAGTTGAATCCAACTACCACATGTCACTCTCACATGTTACCATGTCATCAGCACAGCCATGTGTGCCTTCAATTTATCTCCACATCATCACTAACTACCACATGAAGGTGCCAGCTATACTACCACTTGTGTTTGCGTATCGGTTGCCACAGATTCTAGTATGTGCATGTCATTAGAGAGGGTGGTCCCATAAGTTCCTAGGAACATCCTTTTGATCCCCTTGTAATAAATTGTTATGACCAACAGCCTTGCCACTCCACCGCTCATCACTCATTGTGCACCCTCCTAAGCTTTTTATTTCACAGTCTCATATCAAGTGATTTGATAGATGCTTGGGGGCTTACTTCTAGGATCCTTGTGACTAAGGGCTCTGATCAGGGGCCTTTCTGCCTCTTTTCCATCATGCTCCCTCTTGAGATTTTATTTATCATTTGGTGCGAATCCAATGAGGGGCTCGCACTGGAACCATGACCAATTGAAACTTTGCTGAGTTAAAATGCTTTAAGCTGTGTTTTCTCCCATTACTTAGGAGTTAGGAAAAGTTCCTACACCACTGGAAATATCTTTGATGGGGCTATCTAACCAATCACTTGTAATTTGATTTTATATAAGTTACCTACGAGAAAAATACCTTCACATATAGCTAACTAGGTTAAACATCTAGAAAGAAAAAACACAACAGATTGTCAACACTCAGAAAGAAAACAAGACATTAATGGCAGCATAAGTGTAGCACACTACTAATAAAATCAATAGGATCCCCCTAAACTTGACATCTGACATTAATGAATAGACTTTGACATCAATGACAACAACAAATTGCCAGCAATGTCCCCATTTTCCGTTGATGTCAACACCACTAGACATTGTTGGTCATTGATGACTTTGCTAAAACTCCCACTAACTCTAAGAACTCTAAACTTTTGTTTCTTGTCAATGTCTAATCATTCTGAGATTGATGGAAACACCACTAGACATGGTTGTTCATTGATGTCTTTGATGAAACTAACCCTAACTATGAGAAATCTAAAGTTCCACTACTTATGAACTTTTATTCATTCGCCACCTTAACATCAATGGAAAATGGATTTAGTTTCTTCCTCACCTAATGAGGTTGACACCAAGAAATAACAATATTTCTATGCATTATGATCCAATTACCACCTTGATTTTCTTATTGTTCACTTATACCAGGATATACCAATATTTGTGCCAAGATCCAAATGCTCCCCCTATTTTCAATATATCATGCTACTAAAATAAATAAATAAGCATGCCAAATTTTCATTTCTTCATCTTTTAAGAGTAAATCTCTCCTCCTGAACACATCCTAGTTGTGTTAAGATTTTATCTCCCCCTGAGTTAATTCTATATCCTTCTTCTTTGAGAGGCTCCCCCTAAGATTAATACCTTCAAAAAATTTCAACGCTACGTAATTATACTCCCATATTTAGGATGTGAACAATTATTATTTCATGCACTATTATTATTGCTTCTACTAAGTTTTTTTGTGTTTCCCCCCTATTCCTAAGATTCTTGTAGTCTATAACACAATTAACAACATAATTCCTCCTCATCTTACTACTTTCTCTTATGTCTGCGACATTCTCCAAGCTTCATATGAATGATTTTCCTAGACTTCTTGTATTAAGAAGATCATATGCAATGATTTGATCTTAATGTTGAGAAATTTTTGCTATGTTTGATATTTTCATGATTTGATCTTAATGTTGAGAAATTTTTGCTATGTTTGATATTTTCATCATCCAATGAGGTTTGACTGGAGCTAAAACTTTGTGGTTTGATTGAATCATATCTGTGAAATTGCAGGATCAAATTTCATCCCCTTAACCAATAGCCACAGACCAACTTTTGACCCCTTGATCAAACTTTGACCAATGAGTAAATCGTTAAATATTCTCTCTCCTTTGACTCTATTTGACTTAGCATTTATTATGGTCAATGGTTAACCTTTTTATGGAGTTCTTTGATGTACAAATTAGTTTATTTGGACATTCTTTCGGAAGGAAATATTATCGAGTTTTCCCCCTTATGGGATTTTGTCCCAAGAAAATTGTGATGTCTCTTGTTTCTGTTTCATTGTGATATATTGCTCTATTAATCTTAATGGTTTAAATTTTCTTAAGTCTAACTGCTTGATTATTGAATGCACTAAGAAGTTAAAATTGTATAACTGGAAATAGTTATCTAGAAGAACATTGTTCTAGTCTATTTGTCTAATGGAAAATTGTCATGGAATCAAAGCTATGGTTGAAGAAAGGTATTGAAGGTGTAAGATCAAATGAAGAAACAAAAGCCCTAATATGAGATATAAGAAGACCTAAATCTTTGTAGTAGAGTCAAAGATCAAAGTTTGGATCACACTAGAAGATCAATTATGTTCTCTCAAGCGCAGTTGTACAAGAATAAAAGGAGGCCTAAATGAAGATACGAAGGCACTCATCCTTTCCTCTCTCAAATGACTAGAATAACCTAAGTACAGTCTGAGTATTTTGAGCAAAGGACCAAAGTCTATGGTAAATCCTGAGGTTTGAATCTATATGAAGAGTACAAGGATCAAAAGTGGATCTTGAAGCCTTGTATGTGATAATATCTGAGCCCATTCAGAGGTGAAATATGAGTCTATTCTATGGTGAATACTAGGCCTTTTGGGAAGACCTAAATTTCCCCTAGTATAGACCTAAGTCAAGACTTTGACTAAGTTCATTGTGGATAGTTAAAATACAATTTTTGGATAGCTTGTGGACACCTTGTGGAGAATTGACTTGGTACTTGTTGAATTTTCATCTTGCTATCATGTTAGTTAGTATGTATATGACCTTGATGCCTTGCTAAAGCGATTCTCACTAAGCAGAAGATGCTTGAAAATAATCATAAGAAAGGAATGGATTGGTGAAAAAGGAAGGCACAATGCTAAGGAAGGCTTAATTCTAGTAACATGTGGAATAAAATATTGAATCAAAAAGAGAAGATCCATGACAATTATAGTTCACTGAAATATTGAAGTCAAAAAGTTTACTTTTAGTTTGATCTTAGTTTGAGGAAATGACCACATGTTTGGTCAAATATTGATTTGCTCCTTAATCTGATTATAATAATCCTTGAAGAAATGATCAAGGATTGATGTCACATATGATCTCAGCCTCAAATATTAATAACTATTGGACTTACCAAATATGTGTTTAAGGATGATGCTCAGAAGCAAGACATTACAAAATTGATCTCTCAAGAATTATGTCATACCATCTCTTATTGATTGAACAAGGAGAATTTTTGCAAGGTTCCCTAAATTATTACACAACTTGAATGTCATCCCTTTGTGATATTTTAAAGAATTCATTTGTTACAATGATCGATGTAAGGAATCGAGATGGCATCACCTTGAAAAAAAATTATCAAAAAAGATGTTGGAAATGGATTTCTAAAGACATACAAGAACGTAACCTTTTGTGCTTCTAATATTTTTGGTGTGGAAGGCATTGTACAGATAATAAATTAGAGATGTGAATAAAGATCTACAAAAAGACCCTTGAAGCAAATCTAGAAATAAAGGTATGTATCTATAATTATTTTGGTTGAGATAATGTTTCTCTTGGCAACATTTTTAAATTTTTTGTGATAAGAGAAAAGTTTGGGGAAGGCACTAAACATTCATTTTAGAAAATTGTAAACATTGAAGCATATTGCTTGACTCCTAGCTTGAAAAGTTTTTATATAAAGCACACTACAATGATAGATATCTAAGAGATAATCTGAAGTGTGATGTCTCCCTGAAGATTTTGGGTGTGAGGTATGCATAACTCTTATTTGGAGTATTTAATCTCTTATCATCATTAGATGGGTTCTATCAGGAAGGACAAAATATGGGTTTGATGTTTTTCACCATAATATTATTTGCAACTAATGATATACTAGTATGCCACAACTTGAAGATTGCGCATTATATAGGAAAAATGTGCATACATCTAATGATGAGTAGTATGATGTATTCAAGTATGATATGGGTTGATTTAAACTGGCCTAGATCCATCTTAACTTTAGAAACGTCAAGAGGGATCAAATCTCTATGAGGTGCAAACCTCTTTTAGATTGAAAAGATATTTGATCCTTTTGGTGCTTGGTAGATCTGGAGTTAAGATGGATCTAGGTTGGTTGTTAATAAATTAATATTCTTAACTAATTAGTTAGGACAAAGAGAATTCAAAAGAAAAAATGTGAGATATTAATAATTTATAATATCAATGTAACGATGATGTCAACATTATTATTAGATTTTATTGGAAATTATTATAAAAAGATTAATATTAATAATTAATATAAGAAGATTAATAATAATGTAAAAATATAAATTTGCATAGTTAAAATTCAAAAACAAAATTAAATTAAAGATATGGCAAATATATATATATATATATATATATATATATATATATATATATATATATATATATATATATATATATATATATATATATATATATATATATTATTATTATTATTAAATGTATATATAATATTAGTATGGATTATTCAATGCCCATGGGGGATGCTTTAATTGGTCATCGTCATGTTATAAAATAATGTAAAGTGCAAGATCCAATGTTCAAATCCCCATTGGGTCAAACCAACAAAACTAACAAATATGGACTATTTAATATATTGTGTATGTATGTATAATGTATGTAGATGAGTATAAACATTTAAATGTTGGCTCAGTTAATAATAAAATACTTTTAACCATATTAGGTCATGTGTATTATTAGCTTGTAAATAGGTTTTTCTAAAATACCATGGCTTAGCAATACCACATGCCCAAAAACCATAACTCATTTCACAATCAAAATATTTATACATATTTTATTTTAATTTAATTTTATAACATTTTTTAATTAAATGTAAAAGCAGAAAGGTTATAATTATTTTTTACATATATCTAAACTATTTATCCTTGCTACTACTAAAAATATTCAGTTGATATTTCATAGATATTAAATCAAGGTTTTAACAAAATTAAAAATAAATTAGGGGAGTTTTGAGATCTAAAATGGGCCTCCTAAGGAAATTATAAAATAATAGTGGAAATAATAAAATAAGATTAGATTACATCATCAAATTTTAGAGGTAAAAAAGAAAAAACTATTTTTTCAACTCATATTTTCAACTTATCTCCCTCTGGGTTTACTCAAATTTTGAGCGGAAATAGTTGTTGGATGCAAAATTTGATTCCTCATCCAAGGAGTACGCATGTTGCATACTTTTCATGGACTCTAATACATGAAAAATGAGAAATATATGAAAAACGTTATTGCAATCACATTTTTTCATGTATTTCTCATTTTTTGTGTAGCAGAGTCCATCGAAAGTATGCAAAATGGGTACTCCTTGGATAAGAAACTAAACTTTTCACCCAACAAGTACTCCCGCTTGAAATTTAGGTAAATTCTTAGGGAGATAAGTTAAAAATACAAGTTGAAAAAATAGTTTTATTATTTTATTATTTTATTATTTTCCTTTTTAACTCCAAAAATGGTGAATCATCCTCCATGGTTGACATAATCATCTTGAATCCTATTGATTCTTATAAATTTTATTTTGGTAGTACATTTTTCTTAGGAGGCCCATTTTAGATCTCAAAATTCCCCTAGAATACTTTGAAATAAATAGATGTGGAATTCATATAATTATTAATATATATTATTATGAAATTATATGGTGTATGTTTTTTTACTAATACATTTACTTTTATGTGTTGTAGAGCATCTCTCGATGCAATAAGCTTTTGTATAAAGTGTTGAATATACAAGGTGTGAATATTGAAGCCACAAAGATTACATACCATTGACAATCACTTGTTTCCATTCAAGATTAAAGGCTGAAGTATAGAATTTGATGCATAATATTCAAGGAAATATTGTTTGTATATGACATGAAAATGGTCTTGATATAACAAGAAGAAATTACATCACTTTGATTCTAAGTTGTGAGAGAAGTATCAACATGTGCATTACTTGTGTCTTAAAATAAGCAATATTGCTCATAGGATATTTGAAGATTGATATTTTATAATTGATGGATGATGAATCTTCAAAGAAGGGAATCACCATCACAACACCTTCTGATGAAATGGAAAAGAGGTTGGGTCCCTCTTCAATATCAACATCACTTAAAAATTTGATATTGTCCTATTATAGTAGACCAGAGATATTGATGAACTTGTTGTTACAAAATTCTTAGAGAATTGTGTCATATGTGCCACTGTGGGAAACCTTGCATCTATTATTGGTATGGGTATTTAAATTCAATTCTTTCACATTAAAAGAAGACCTAATTTTACTATAATGAGAAAGCATAGTTACTTGGACAAAGAACAATCTATGGAAAAAACAATGATGAGTTTTACAACAAATGGAAAGTGCATGACAAATCTAGATTTTTGAGATTTCAATATGAAATTGAAAATCAAATATTTGAATACCCTTATAAGCAACAAGCCTTCGATAAGTAAAACCATAAGATTTATGAACAAAACCATAGGATTGAATGATTCTGTCGAAAGAAGAAACCATAGCTCTTCCAAGGAGGGAATGTCATCTCCATGATGATGTGGATACATTTGATTTGCAGGTTGGATGCAACAAGGCTAAGATCTCTCTTTCTTTATTATTACTAATATTGTTATTCTTTTTACTTTACATATCTTGCTTGTATTTGTTCTTCCTTGGTCTTTTAGTGAGGATTTCAAGTACATAATTAATGCTACTAAAGTTGTGGCAGTAAATGAAAATATTGGAATAACAAAGTAAAGCTTGTCACAAGAAGACTCGTGTTGTGGACTCAGAAGGAGTAGACAGATCAACTAGAGTGAAGTATGCCTTGATCATTGTCGAAATGAAGTCATTTCTGACTTCCATGATGAAGATAGTTAGAAGTACAAAGCGAAGGATTACCTCATTAAGAGGGAGAAGATTATGAAGAGCCATTTGCTTCCGTTGCTAGGCACCTCTGGCTAGGTTATTGAGTCTTGGTTTTTTAAAGAACGATGGTGATCCAAATCTATTGAAGATAAGCCCTTGATTTGACTACTATATGTTGATGATATGTTTTTGACAAGGGCTAAGGACCTCTTTGTCTAGTGTAAGAGGGAGTTGATTGAAGGATCTTGGTGTAATAAATTACTACCTGGGATTGAAAGTGTGGCATGAGCTTGTTGAAATACTTATTGAGATCCTTAAGAAATTTGGCATGATGGACTTGAGTCCCTGTAAACCTCCATCATCATAAACTTGAAGAATTTGTGAGACTATGTTACTAACCTGGTTGATCATGTTGATTGGCTCATTGAACTATCTATTGCATGGATTTGCAGATTCTAATTGGATTGATTTGAAGACAGGAAGAGAACTTATGGATGTCTTTTTAGGCTGGATATCATGCATGAGTATGTTTTATACCTTTGTTTCACTTAGCAGAGCTGAAGCCGAGTATATAGTTGGTTGTTCAACCTACTATGAAGAATTTTGGCTTTGAAAATTGTTTGTTGGATTTTTTGATCAGATGTTGGAGTTGATTGTGATATATTATGACAATCAAATTTGTGTGAATCTTTATAAGAATTTGAATTTTCATGACAAGTCGAAGCACATTGAGATCAAGTGTCACTATATCTCGGATGTTTATCTAAAGAGGAGCTATGAGGCTCAAATACATTTCTATTGATGAGCAGGTTTCTAATTTTTCAACTAAGCCACAATCCTAGATGAATTTTTCTTGCTTCTTTGAGAATCTTGGAGTAGTTGAGAATTCCTCTTAGAGAGAGAGAGAGAATTGATTGTATACCAGCATGAGAATAATAATATTCCTTGGGATTGGTTAAGAAACCATGGTTTATGGTTGAGAATATTCTCTCGGTTACTCTTTTGGGTCATTAAGTTTGACTAAGAGACCATTATCATTTGGGAGGTTAGTTTTGAGGCTTGCAGTGCTCCCTTATGTCATTATGTTTGACTGAGAGACCAGTGGGTTTGGTTGGGGACAATGATTTTTAGTACTCTCCCTTCGGTCATTGTATTTTACTAAGAAACCATGTGCTCAGGAAAATTATCTCTTTTGACATTGAGATCAAGATTCCTCCCTTAGGTCATAGAGTTTAACAGAGAGACTATATAGTCAAGGAGTTTGATATCAATATAGGGATTCCTCCCTTGGGTAATGGATCAAGAGACCTAATTTATGGTCAGGAAGATGGACCTTGTGTACTCTCTTAGGCCATTGGGTTTGACTAGGAGACCATTGACATGGTTGGAGGGTTTGATCTTGTTTATTCCCTTGAGTCATTGTGCTTGAATGAGAAACCATTTCATATGGTTAGAGAGTTTGGCCTCATGAATGATATTGATTGATCCCATGGTTAGTTTGGTTCTGACCTTGATTTCATTTGTTTTGGCTTGTGGGATGAGCTTGATGATATCAAACTTTCCTTATGATCATATTTTTACATAAGATAGAGAGAGAATGAAAAATACCTCCCTAGCTAAGAGGGAGTGTTGAGAAATTGTAGTTGTTGTTAGTATTTTCATCATCCAAGTCAAAGGAGAAATACATTATTTTCTAACTGTCCAAGTCATCCCCAGCTGGACAAGTTATCCCCACTTCATGAAGGGGTTTGAACCTTGGTAAAAACCCCTCCATTGGTATATTATATATTGGAGATTCGACTCACTCATTTGATCATCACATCAACTCATCATTTTGACCTGTTATACAAGGAAATCTGCTCACACTTGCAAAGAAGAAGAATACATTTTGTCTATGTGTTGACCAATGAATTTAACTTACGTTGAACAATGTTGAATTAGCTTTATTCTCTATTGTTTGATCGAGTTGTTGACTATGGATTGGAGGTTGAATACTTTTGGTATCTTTAACTATCTATTGACTGAGTTCCTGGAGTTGTTCTAGACGTTTACCAGGGTTTAACCAAACCTTCTCTATGGAATGGCAAGATCAAATTTTGGCCCTTTGACCAGTAGCCACAAGTCGAATTTTAGCCCCTTGATTAGAATTTTACGAGTGAGTATATCGTTGACTATTTTCTCTCCTTTGAATCTATTTGACTTGGAATTTATTCTTTTCAATGGTTTACCTTTTGACTAGAATTATTTGATGTACAAATAATTTGGTTTATTTGGACATTCTCTCATATGGAAATATTATTGATTTTCCCCTTTGTGGGATTTTGTCGCAAGAAAAATTTGGTGTCTCTTGTTTCATTGTTTCATTGTGATCTACTGCTTTATTGATATTATTAGTTGAAATTTTCTTAAGTGTAACTTCTTTATGAATTGAATGCACTAAGAAGTTAAAATTGTATCATTGTAAGTTGTTATCTTGAAGAAACAATTGTTCTAGTCTACCTAGCTACTAGAAAAACAACACTTAGTTCTAAGCTTGGGTGTCATGTACCACTGATAATGAACCCTTTGGACACAATCAATGACTCTAACTTGTTAATGTACTTTCAACTTGTCTTTGGATTAGACTATTACCAAGACTTCATTTTGATGGAGCCATTTATATTCAAAGAAAAACAAACTTCTTTCCATTTATTGGAATTTTACATAAATCTTCACACCTCCATATTAACCCCATTCATACACCCATACATCCATTACATTTTACAGCTTTTGAAATGATGGGTTTCACTTTAAGGTAGATTTCACCCATGATGTTAATTTTCAATTTAGTAATCACTTTTTAGAAATAGAATTCATACCTTTACTATCTATTTGTCTACTTGATCTATCTTTGCATGAATATTAAGCCAGTCTTGGGATGTGCTGGGTTAGATATTTCTCCTTCTTCTTTTGTATATGATCCTATGTAATCTATACTATTTATCTAATCAATGGATTGTTGTGATTCTTGATTCTTATGACTTGTTGATTCCTCCAAATCATGTGCATCTTAGTTGTCCATGTTTGAATATTGAGTAGACAACTTGTTATCTAATGTTTTTTCCTTGCAATTCCTTAATAAATATTTTCATCTCAAGTTCTACCTGCATCTACTGCTTCATTTCCTCTATTAGGCATGTATATTAATGTGGACAACTTTTCAGTTTGTTGTAGTGAACCTTGTGATTAAGACATGGTGTGATGGACTGCGGTTAGATATTGCTCCTTTTATTAATAATGTGAAGGGGAGATTGCATTCAATCTTTTATTGTTATTTTTCTTCCTTTTATTACATATGAATTATCTGGAGTCTTGATCCCTTTTTCCACTAATTTTCTAGAGGCTTACTTCCTTAATCTTTATCCTTTATAATTGAATTTTACTTCATGTCCTCTATCAACCATTTGACTTACACTCAGGATGTTTTGCTTTAAGCATTTAACAAGTGGCACATTGTTAGCATTAGTCATTTTATTATCAAGAATGACTTTTCCTTTTCCCTCTACATTAGTTAGTGTATCATTTCCAATAATAACATTTCTACTCTTGACCTCTTTTAGAAATAGAAATATGTTTTTATCTCCGTGTTATATGGAATTTGTATCTACGGATAGATACATTTTCCCTAAGTGGGTAGTTACACTTAGAACAACAGAAAGAAAGTGGTTTAACCTTTAGCTATAATAGATAGATGAGATGAAGGAACTTACTTGTGATCTTTTGCTTCCTTGATCTCCTTTGAATTTCTCCTGTCGCTCCCACTTGAACTGAATCCGCTCAATCGATGCCTATCAACAGAAACAGAATATGACAACAATTAAAGTACATGATCTATCTACTATAAACCAATGGAATTGACAACATTGAAACATATATGCATCATAGATATGAACAAGAATATGGGAAAAGGAACAAACAACTTTATTGATGTAGAAGGAAGAGTCACACCCAAAGCGGTTTGATCCCGTGTCACTTGTCCAACTTCATTCTAAACCCTCATCACACCAAAATCACATCAATCCAGCAGCATAACATTACTTGACATGAACTAAAATCTCAAACCAACAGTATATCTCTACAATATTCTAATTCCAACCCCCTAATCGCAATGATGAGTGATCAATTTTTATGGAAATGGAGGTGGCTTTGTCATAAATTGGGCATTGAATGGTTTTCCAAAATTGGTGTTAGTTTCCATGGAGCAAGGGATAAGAGGATAGGACTTTAATTGATCCATAACCTATCCAAATTCGAGCTCATAATATGGGATAAGAGTTGGGATCCTTCTAGAATGATCTAGAACCAAGGAATATTCCCAAAACCCTATGCAAATTTCGCTCATTCTCGCCCAGCGCGGGTGTAAGTGGGCCTAAGTGCATTGAAGTGCAAGCTTGAATGGGCCTACCTGCTATGCAGCGTAGTTACCCCTGACCAAGGCTGCACTGGTGTCCCAAGGAGGCATTTCTGCAAGGTTTCAGGCTAGGAAACTTTCATGGATGGAAGCATTCAATGTGATGACTTGTCTAGGGCATGTAACAACTCACTTAGGATTTGATGAGCCCTAATTGTATTGATCTAAATGTCGGGAGTGATGTGCCAAAATAGACCTATAACACTCTTGTCATATGATGCAAGCATCCATTGTCTACATACCATTGATCATTTGTATCTTGAGCACATTAAACTATGTCACATTGTTCATCTTGATTTATTTTCCAAATCTTTGTCTTTTGGTTTATGTTAATAGCATTTTCTTCTTATTTTTGTTTCTTGATCTAAGGGAGTTCTTTATGTTTTGTTTGCTTTAAAGGATCAAGAAATTTACTTCTACAATATTTTTCCTTATGCAAAAAATTATTTATCATTCAACAAGTGTATAAATTAGGTTGTATATTTGTAAATTCTGATGAAGTTTTAATAAACATCACAAGACATAGATCTACAATACTACTCTATGGACATTAATTCACAATTTAGAACAAAATTTTCATACATGCAAGAAGGAATAACTCGCATGCAACAAGTATTTTTATCTAGGGAAATAAATCTGATAAAAACCTAAATACCTCTTGCATTAATCAAATGAAATAGAGATGTATTACAATTTCTTTGCTCAACTAAGCTCACCCTTCAAGTGAAGAACCTATATCTCTTCTCACTAAAGGCCTTTGACCCAGACTTAGTCAATTTTTTCCTCAACTTGAGCTCATATTTCCTTGTGTTGTTCCTTGAGGAATTAGCCCCTATTATTTAGGAAATTCCCACAATTGAATTGTTCAATTCTTTTAGGTTGATCATTTGACTACATGCAACACATGTACACTCAAGACTAGTCTACCACTGATGTTACACTACCTTGGAATCTTCACCTCAACTAGGTAACTCAAATTCTCTGCATGCACTAGCTATTTTGGGCTAATTGACCAGTTAACTCGATGATCACTAAGTTTGACTGAAGTCCCACTTCTTAACTGAATTTCCCCTAGTTCCTCCAAAAGTTTGAAATAGTTTAACTGAAAAAAACCTGAGATAACTGACCTTGATTGCTATAAATTAGAAATCACACATGCATAACTAAACTCTAACTCCTCCAACTTGAATTTAATGAGTATACTAGGTGACACAAGTCATGTCACACAATTTAACATCATCCAAGTTGTCTGTTGATGTGGAAATTCAAATTGTCTCAATTAAATCAAGGAAAAATCAAATTGATAATATCTTGATGCATTTTTCAACACTCCCTCTCAGCAAGAAACATATTATCAACCACCCCTATCATGTACTTGTGGAACTCTAACTTCCCTCTTGATAATGCCTTTGTCAAAATATCAACATCTTGTTCCTCTATAGGAATGTACTCCAAAAAAATTGTATGCCTCTGCACAGAGTCCCGTAAATGGTGATAACGGATATCTATATACTGGTAACGATTGTGAAAAACTAGAGAGATTGAGGCAACTCTGATTATCACAGTAGATCATAGTTGGATCCATCATTTGACCAAAAAATCCAACAAGTATCTTTCACATCTAGATTCCCTCACATGTTTCTTGACTGACAGTCATGTATTATTCTTCTGTCGAGCTGAGTGCCCCAAATATTTGCTTCATGTTGTACCAATAAAATGCTACAAACCCAACACTAAAAATTCTACCTGGTGTACTCTTTTAGTATGATGGAATCTCTACCTAATTTTCATTTGTGAGGCCACATAGCTTCACTCCCTCTATTTGTTTGTACCATAGTCTAAACTAGGTAGTGTCTCTGAGGTACCATAGAACATGCTTAGCTACCCTCCAAAATGATTTGGTCTGTCTAACTATAGCTTGGCTCCGTTGGTTGAAAGCATAGCCTATATATGGTCATGTGTTCACAAGATACATTAGTGAACCCATCAAATGTTGGTAAAGAGTATCATCCACTTCCTCACCTGAAGTGGCATCCTCTTTCTTCTAGTTAGCTTCTATAGATGTCTCCATGGGTTTTCAATTGTCCATGCAGAACTTCTAAATTATCTCGTTGGAATACTTTCTCTGAGAGACAAAGAAATCCCCATCACCTTGCCATACTTCCAATCCGAGGAAGTAGTGCATGAGACCCATGTCTTTCAATTCAAAATCTCTTTTAAGGTCCTCCTTGCAAGATCTGATCAGTTTCTCATCACCAATTAAAATTAAATCATCAACATACAAGGAAATAACCAAGAATTTACCTTTTACCAAGATATAATAGAGGTTTTCATCCGCTTCACTTTTGTTGAAGCCCAAATCGGTGAGATAACTATCAATCCCAGTGTACTAAGAATGAGGTGCTTGCTTGAGACCATATAACTCTCTCTTGAGTCTGCACACATGAGACTCCCGATAAAAAGTATTAAAGCCTTTTGGTTGCTCGATGTACACCTCCTCCCCAATAACTCCATTAAGGAATTTTATTTTCACATCCATCTGGTCGATATTCCACCCCGTCTCTGTTGCCAAAGAAAGAATTGATTAAGTGGATGAGTACCTTTCCATAGGAGCAAAGGTCTCCTCATAGTCAATCCTCTCAACTTGAGAGTACCCCTTGGCCACAAATTTGGCCTTTTAGTTTTCTATGCCTCTGTTTGTTATATGCTTCACCTTGAAAATCCATCTCAAAGCCACAACTGATTTATCTGTTGGTCTTGGGACCACTACCCAAACATTGTTCTTTACTATGGATTCGCATTCCTCCACCATTGCATCCTTCCATACAGGCTTCTCTACTGCTTCCTTGAAAGAGGATGGCTCGGCATCTACAAGCTTAGTCATTAGAGCCAAGTAGCCAGTGTACCAATTTGGTGACCTTCCCTACTTGTTTTAATTTGAAGAAGCACCCACATTCTCCCTCGCATCCTACACAAGTCTCTTAGCTTCTCTGGTCCTTTTCCTTCCTTATATTAATGGTTCTGCTTGAGTGGATGTCTCCACTCTCTACTCCTCAATTTGTGGTTGATCCACAAATTCCTGAGGTTCCTCCTTTGGAGCTACAACCTCCTCTTCTGGTGGAATCTGAATCTCCCTCTCAAGAGAGAACTACATCACTTTGTCGTTATCAAATTTTACATCCCTTTGCATAACTATCATTTTGAGGGATGGAAAGTACACATAGTAGTTGTGGGGAGTTTATGTGTAACCCACAAATACCCCCAATTTTGTTGTCAACTCTAGCTTCTTCCTTGATTCTTTTGAGACATCGCAGTAAACAGAGGCTCAAAAAATCCTAAAGTGTGACACATTCAGCTTTCTCCCCAAGAAAGCCTCCTCTGGAGTAATCATACCAAGAATTCTACGAGGAATCTGGTTCTGCAAATAGACTATTATGTTGAATGCCTCGACCCACAAATGCAGAGGTAGGCCTTGATCATGCAACATCTCCCTCGCATCTCCCACAATTCTACGATTCTTTCTCTTAGCCACCCCATTCTGTTGTGGGTTGTGGGTTTTTGTCAACTCTCATTGAATGCCTTCTTTTGAATAGAAATTTTTAAATTCATTCGACACATACTCACCTCCATTATTGCTCTTGAGAGCCTTCACCTTATTTCATGTTTCTTTCTCAACCAATGCCTTGAATTCTACAAACTTGGACAATGTCTCATCCTTCTTCAGCATGAAGAAGATTTAGCACTTTCATGAGAAGAAATCAATAAAAATGACAGAATATTTGTGTATGGAAGTGGAGGCTATCGAGAAAGGTCCATAGACATTAGAGTGATCCTTTCAAGGACTGCATGTGCTTTATTGTCTCGAACATGGAATGTGAATTTTGTGTACTTCCTCAAAGTACATCCTTTGCATACATCATGCTACTTAAGTGCGCCTTTGGGGAGGCCTGTGTTTATTTGTTGCATTATCTTCAAAGCATCATGATGTAAATGGCCAAGTATTTTATTCAAAATTTCATCGACATCGCAGCTTTGCACCTTCTCTTCCTTTGTGCTTAATGTAGCACAATCCTCTACATCTATCTTTTATTGGACCCTGACTCCCTATTAAAGGTTATTGTACCAATATCATTCATGTTATACCTTTCATCATCCCCCATATCGATGTACATATGCAAATATTTTTCTTCCAGGTCACTAAAAAAGTCTCTATTCCCTGTCATATGGAACGATGCATCTGATTCCAAGTACCACATGCTCCCCATCACTATGTTGGTCATGCATGCGATGAGGGTAAAGTCAAGCTCGAACTGTGAAGCCAAAGCTTCACCTGTTGCTCCTCCTGAGGTCTTCTTGTTTTTATTCTTGTGTCGACACTTCATGACATAGTACCCGAATTCATGACAATGGAAGCATTTAATTTTTTAAAATTCTTTCTTCTTGCCCCATTGACTGGATTCTAGCTTGGACTAGGATATCTTCCCTTTTCTGTTGTTTTCTTTTCCATCCAGTTTGAATTTATCTTCATCCTCACCCTTGGATGAAGTTCCATCTCTCGTATTTCACCTTATTTCCTCCTATACTAAATCAAACCATAAGCACTCCCAACTCGATAGTTTCTCCCTCCCATTCATTGAATCTTGATCCCCATGCTAGCTCTTGGGAAGGCCTAGAAGTGTTAAGGTTAGCAAGTCTTCTTCAGGGACATTAACACCAACCCCACCAAGCTCATCATTACACTGTGTAAACTTGCTCAGATACTATGGAATTGTGTCATTCTTCTGCATCTTGATACTTTGAAGTTTATCCTTGAGTGCTATCTTCTTGTGGTCACTATTGTTCATGAACAATTCTATCAGTTCTTTCCACATCGCAAACGTATTTTCTTTTATGTGGATATTTGAGACAATATGATCACGTGCTCTTGCTACGATGAATCTCCTCGCCTTGGTGTTGTAGTGGCTACAAACACCCTCCAAAATTTTTCCTTAGCTTCGTTTTGGAGCCTCCCTTCTAACCTTCACAACAACATGTCTTGCTTTGTCAAGTACACAAGCTTCAATGTTTTTCTTACACAAAGGTAGCCTGTCGATCACAACTTGATGCATTCCCCTCACAGGATGATCACTCATACTTGGTCCAGTTGTAAGCTAAGAAACTCCCCCAAGAAATTGCGCAATTCTAGAGGGAAATCAGCCTTCCCTCCAGAAATTGTGCAATCCTATCTAGGAGCCCGCTGGGCTCCAGAATTGTGCAATTCTCCCAGTCAACCTTCACAGAGAAAATTACACAATTTTTCCAACAGGACAACTCAGCCAAGAATTTGTGCAAATCTAGGTAGTAGTCAGCTGCTCTACCCAGAAATTGCGCAAATCCCCTGGGCAGCCAGCCCAGCTCCAAACCAGAAATGTGCTTTTTCTCCCAGCAGTCGAGTAGTCTCTTACATGTGTAGCTGGATTGACCGATTCCCTCTAGGACTGAGAAAAACTGACTTGCATGCATGGGCTACTTCTCCCAAGGTAGCATGCAAAGGCATCCCTTGTTTCAAGGATCTATTTTTAACAATTGGAGGTTACATGCAAGTATCATTTCAGAAACCTCCCACCAAGTGTTGCTTTCCCTATATTTGTGGCATGCATGTCACAACCTTGATGTTATCAAACTCATCATTCAGACACCGCAGAGCTCATTCCTCACATCAACCTTGCAACTTTGACATCCCACATCACATCTAGGAGTTGTCGACACACTCAGCTCAGTTGTTTTGGGGTAAGCCCACTTTCCATGACTTATGTTGCATTTCTGGTGCTTTTTGTGTTTCGCTTTGTATGAATGTTGTCTGCTTGATTTCAGTGAGTGCTTTCTATCATTTTGATACATTATAGCTTCTACTAGCACCATTTTAGTTTTCATCAACATCTCATCGTTGTCGAATGCATGAAACTGTTTTTCATGAGTGCTCGCCAATCCGATGAGTCGCCTCACCCACATGCATGTTGTTCCATTTTCTAAATCTGTCATTCACATTTTCATGCATGATCATTCACTTATGCTTACACTTAGTATCACCATGAATTCACACTCACATTTGTGTTTAGTTGCCAGTTGGCGAGTCTGGGCAACCTCGTCCAAGACTCTGCCTTCACTGAGACAGCATTGCGCAATCTAGGGAAGGAAGGATCTGGCTCGCTCTCTAGAAATGTGCATTTCTTCCCAACCACTGCCCTCCATGACTTTTTTATACATTTATGAGGGACAGTGGTTGCTAGGCTAGAAAATTGTGCAATACAGTCACTGAGCCTGTAGCCATTGCCAACTGAGATTATGCATTGCACAATTCCAATAGTCAACAGCCAGACTGGACTATGAATTGCACAGTTCAAATAGTCATTCAATCTCCCAGTAGCCCAGACTGTGCCTTACACAGTCTTGTCAGTCAGTTTCCTGACATCCCAGCCGAAATTACGCAACCTTCATGATCAGTCACACAGGTACGTTGCAAGTTAGTTCTCAAGCTCATTTTGGTTTTCGACTGATAGATTGCTTGCCATGAGTTTTTTCATGTCTCTAAGTATCACAAGTGTTCATTTGCCTCTCATCAATACATGTACAATGTTTCTAAGAGATCAGAGTCGAAGACATCATTCAGAGCACACTTGGGATGAAGTCGATCAAATGTCTATGGACTTGCCTACCCATGAAGACATCAAGTTTTTCTAGACAAGGACATCGATATATGACAGCAGTAGCATCACAGCGAGCATCATCATGAACAGCAGCTAAAGGCAGCATATCAAATGCAACAAAAGCAAGAGGAAGGTTGTTGACAACATAGAGGCAGAAAAAAGTTGCGAGCTCAAGCAGATCCATTGATGATGAAAGAAACTTTGGAGACTCAGGCTATGAGGTGACGGCACGACATGAATATTGCACGAAAACAGAGAATGGAACAAAGAAGGAGTTTCATGTGCTAAAGTAGAAACTCAAGGAACAACATGAAGTTGCACAGATAAGTGAATGAGTTGCAACAAGAACAAGAACAGCAGTGGGTGTAATATGCACTCACAGATGATATTGCGCGTATTCAGCAGCATGCATGTCATTGTGTTCACACATGCGATCCAACCCATTCAGCACACTCACCAAGGTGAAGACAAGAAGCAAGTCCAACTGGAGTTGAACATGTATTTCAAAAAGTTGATGTGCATGACCACTGTTATCACCCCAAGAAACTCTCCTAGGTTGTATCTCGGAGATGCTCGGGAACATACGAGTTCAACTTATTGTTGCAAATAGATGAATGGAGAGAATGATGCTTGTTCAAGCCAGATAACCACTTCTACTTTTCTTGAACCCAGACATGCGTGAACACCCCCAGACTACAAGGCTTAAGACCACCAATTACTCACAGTTTAAGGATTGGGTGAATGTGGAGAATACTGGCCACACCAGCAAATGCACAAGACCATGTGATGGTCGGCTGCAACTAGTAACAAAGTCTCCAAATCTAATTTCCTAATACACATACAGGATGATAGCTCTCTAGTATTAGTTGAAAAGAAACCTGAATAGATCATTCACTGATACATACAAGACTTTAACACAGAGATAGGATGACAACTACTCTAATGCTAAACATCAAGAGTTCAGAAATGTAGCATATCAAGCACAGCTTGGAAGAGAAGAAGGAATTAAAGTGAGCAATTAACAACAAAAGAAGCTTGTATTAGCTGAAAATGAAGACGAGTCGCTGCAAGTATCAAAATAGTTACAGTCTCCAGAAGTTGAACCTTACATCAAAACATCAACCATCAACCCTGATGACCTCTTGTTTCTGGGTATATATAGAGTTTCATTACAAAGGCACTCGGCCATTCTAAGTATGGAGGGGTCATAACTGACCACCAACCACATTTAGTTGCCTAAGGGAGCTTCTGAGTGCGTTTACTTGTCTCTGTGAGTGAATCTAATCTTCTCAAGTGCTCTGCTATCCTCTCAAGTGGCTAGAGTATCGTATGGGATGAAGTCCCATAACTGTTAAATGCATTTATCTGTTCGTGATCTATCCTTTTCTTCCTCGACCATACTATCTATTAAATGCAGTTGTTGAGGAGGAAATGCTCCTGGTACTGAAAACTGGTCACCTTCGTCCTTTCGGGAGCATGGAAAGGTTAAGGTACGTGGACTGCACAGTGGGTGGAATAGTCGGATGGAGGAGTGAGACTAGTCTTCGTATCGGGAGGATAGATGGGGAGGATGAGTTGGCGGGGCTATCGGGAAAAGGGGAGGCAGCATGAATGTGAGTCGTTCGATCTCAGCGGGTAGATTCGATGGTCATCAGACAGTGGAAATGCGCGGGCGTTAACGGGTAGAGACGAAGGACGAGCGGAAAGTGGTATTTCTCATACCAGCGTTGGGGGTTGGGCAGTAAAGGTACAATGGCGTGCGATACCACTCGAAGTGTGACGCATGGCGGCGGGGAAAGGAGGAAACCACTTTTAATCGCGTGTTATCGTCCTAGTGGTTCAAAGGTGTGGGGAAGAGAAACTTCCATCCAATCGCAGCGGAGATGATCGGACGGCGAGGAAAAGGTCGCATAAGTTACTATGAAGGGAGCCATTAGATCGGGGTGACTGGAATGAATGGTTGGGGTTACAGTGGAGATTTTATGGAGGTGCATGATCGTATGGGCGCAGGTCTTAATGCCCGGGGCTTAAGAACAATGGTTTTTAATATGATTTTTTCCAAAAACATAAGAAATGGAGATGAAGGGAGGCTGAGAGAGTGAAGTAAAGGAGAAGGCAAAAATGAACAGTATAGGTCTCCTTTGAGCATAATCAAGGACTGAGCTTATTGTTGACTCTCAAAATATCAAAATATGTAGCAGGGCTAACACTGGCTCCTTCTGGGGATGAGATCCTCCCTGTGAGGTCTCAAGAACTTGCAGACCAATGCCTTTCCTACAAAAACCATATCAGCAAGATTCCCTAGTGTTCCATTGGGCATGGAGTCTAACTGAGTTTACACTAAAAATAACATATTTACAAATTTAAGGCCAAAGACCTTAAATAACATAAATTTTCAGAAAATGCCCATTAACTAGGCCATCAAAAATTGTCTCTCCTTCCATACTTTTCAGTATGAAAGTATTGTTCCCTTGGATCTGAGAGATTATAAAAGGCCCTGTCCATAAAGCATCGAACTTCCCATGGTTTCCTTTCTTCTCTTTCAGTGCATCCCACTTTAGAACCAAGTCTCCAACCTGAAAATTGTTTATTTTTGTCCTTCTGTCAAAAGCTTCCTTGATTCTTTTCTGATGGGTTGCAGCCTTTTCAACCAAATGTTCTCTGATTTGATGTACCTCTGTTAAATCAGTGATCCTTTTTGACATGTATTCTTCCTCATTCTACTCTTCTTGCAAGAACTTTTCCACAGGGAGGGTCAAATGTATTGGGAATAAAACCTCAGTGCCATATACTAGCTTGAATGGATAATTCCCTTTGGATTTCTTGGTGGTTACTCTGTCAACCCATAGTGCATACTTGAGCTTAGAATCCCAATTCTTTTTGTTGTCTTCCAATAGCTTTTTAATTATTCTTATCAGGCTTTTGTTAGAAGATTTTGTTAGACCATTTCCTTGAGGGTAGTATGAGGTGGAATGACCTAGCTTAATGCCCATTGAGTTGCACATGTCTGCCAATTCTTTCGCCCTGAATGTTGTTGCATTTTCTATAATTATTTTATGTGGACAACCAAATCTGGTGAAGATATTCTTTGTCAAGAACCTCATGACCACATGGTGATCATCCTTTCTGGTAGGGATGGCCTCAATCCATTTAGTGAAGTAATCTATGGCTACTAAGATCCATCTGTGCTGGCCACTGGAATGTGGATTGATTTCTCCAGTGAAATCCAAGCCCCACTGTTGAAAAGGGCCACTAGCATGTATGGGTTTTAAGGACAAGGACTTCAATTGTTGCTTCCCTTCAAAACTTTGGCACCTGTCAAAAGATTTAACAAATGAGAAGACATCAGAAAATAAGGTGGGCCAGTAGTACCCAGCTCTGAGGATTTTGTGGGCTATAGTTTTCCAAAAATGATGCCCTCCACATATGTTGGAATGAAACTGTTGCATCACTTCCACGGACTGTTCTTTCTCTAGACATCTCAAGAAAACTCTAGAGGGGTCCCTCCAGTAGAGCAGATTTTCATGAATGCAATATTTAGTTGCCCTAAGCCTAATAGTTCTGGCTTGGCTTGAACTAAGGCCTGGAGGAATTTCTAGCTTCAGCAAGAATTAAGCCATGGCAGAATACCATTCACAAGAAGCTATATTTTCTGCCAATGACTGATCTTTCCCTGGTTTAGTTGTCTCCTCTACTGCCTGTTCATCTTTTGAGACTGTGCTTGTGAGATTTATGTCCAGCATTCTATAGTTTTCTTCGGCCATCAATCTAGCAAGGCCCTGACCTTTGACAAGCTTGGTGGGCTTCAGTTCTATGTTAAATTCAATAAGCTTTGCAATCCATTTAGCCCTTCTCCCATCAACATCAGGCTACATTAGGACATCTTTTATTAAAGTATAGGGCACATATGCAATTATCTTGGAATGCAGAATGTAAATCCTGAAGGCTTTCAAAGATTTTATAAGAGCATATGCTTGCTTTCAATGAGATCATACCTCAGCTCAGCATCCCTTAAAGTTTTGCTGAAAAAATCCACTAGATTCTCTGAACCTTTCTCATCTACTTGCATTAAGACTGTTGCAAGGGTGTCATCGAGGAAAATGAAAATATATGGAACTCCTTGCTGTAATGTGGGCTGATTAAAGTAGGAGCTTCCATAATAGCCCTTTTGATGGATTCAAAAGACTTTCTTGCTACATCAGTCCATCTAGCTTCTGACCTCTTTTTCAACATGGAGGTAATGTATTTTACAAGTTCTATAAAATTTGGGATAAACCTCCTTATGAAATTTATCTTACCTAGAAAGGGCTAGATATCCTTCTTTGATCTCGCGATAGACAAGGCCTGTATTGCTCTGACTCTTTCTGGGTCAATCTTGACACCTACGGCAGAAACAACATGTCCTAACAACTTGCTCTCTTCTAAATAAAACTGTGACTTTTTATGATTGACTGAAATCCCAAACCTCCTGCACTTCAGGAACACTTTCTTCAAATGCTACAAATGGTCTTGGTGGTTGCTGGAGTACACTGTTATATCATCTAGGTAGACAAGGACAAACTTATCCTTCTCTCCTACAAATGCTATATCCATAGCTCTCTGAAAGGTGGCTCCAGCATTTATCAACCCAAAAGGCATCTTAGAATACATAAAAGTGCCCCAAGGAGTGGTGAATGAAGTCTTCTCTTGATCATCTGGATGTACAGCAACCTGGTTGTACCCCGAAAATCCATCCAGGAAAGACATCACTTTGGCTCTTGAGACTTTCTGCAGCAAATGCTCCATCTTGGGTAGAGGGTAATTGTCTTTCTTAGAGCATTTTTTTAAGTTTCTGAAATCAACACAAAGCCTGATTTCCCCACTTTTCTTCCTCACCACCACTAAGTTGGCTACCCATTTTGAATATGTGAGAGGGACTATGATTTTGTCAGCCACTGACTTCTTGATTTCTTTTTCAATTGAGAGAGGAGCAAGGGATTTATTGGTCTTAGTTTCTTCTTGAAAGGGATGGTGTCCTTCTCTAAGGGAATTTTATGCTGGATGATCTTTTTGTCATATGTTTTCAGGTCACTATATTCCCGGGCAAAAACATCAGCAAATTGTTTCATTAAATTGCAGTACTCAGAACTCTGGGCAGCAGATAGATGAGTGGACAGATTTATATATCTTGGTTGTTATAGACTCCCTATATTATGCCTATGGATTGCAAATTGGTCTTCTTTTTGGGCAGCCTTATAAGGCACATCATTCTGGTCAAACAGCTTTTCTAAAGGGACTAGTCCTTTAGGTATGTGATTGTTGGGCAGTTGGACAATGTCATTTTTACCAATTTTGTTTCTAAGCTGGGACTGGGGGTTTTCTTCCAAAGCTTCATTTTCTTGATCAATTTGCATTTTAGAATTAATGACTTGCAGAAACCTATTCACTTCGTCATCATCTTCAAAAACTTTCTAATGCTGGATATTATCAGGCAAAGATGGTCTATATTTCATTTTCACTTCATAAACTAGTCTGGGAGGCATGGGAGGGAGAAACATGCTAGCATACATAGCAAGGGAATCAACAAGCTTATTTTTGACTCTAGGGATATATGAGATACAAAAACTATCAAAAGAATTTTTGAACCTCCATACCTCATCTCTATATGCTTTCATCCTTGGGTACTTTGCTTTAAATGTTTTATTGACTTGCTGAATGATAAAAGCAGCATCTCCAAACACCTTTATGTTTCTAATTTCTCTGTATTTAGCTGCGTTAAGGCCCAATATCAGAGCCTCATACTCTGTTATATTTTTGGTGACTTGGAAAGCCAACTTAAAAGACAAATGTGTGCTTTCTAGTTCTGGAGATATCAGCACCACCACCCCTACTCCTGCAGTTTCCCTGGAACATGCTCCATCAAAGAACATTTCCCAAACCTAACTTCCTTGCTCTCCCTCAGCCTGAACTATTGGATTCTTAAGCTACAATGAGGCCTTCTGGGATTCTTCATTTTGGAGGATACATGCTCCAAAATTGGTGACCACAGCATAAATGGGAAGATTAGAAGGATTCTTCTCATCACTAATGATGTAGGCCAGTTGTGTTCTCTATACAATCTCCTGCTTTCCCCTCCAAAGACTGGGACAGTAGCATAGGACAAATAATTTTGTAATGTCCCACCTAGTCTCTTAATCCACCCTCTGGATAGCAACATGCCAAACTTGGGAGGGACATCTACTACCACAATATCCATAATCATGCTCTTCATGGGCAACTGAGTTAGGGTAATGGCTAGGTCTTTGATTAATCCTAGGCATTTTACCTTTCTCGAATCAAATGAGAATATATCATGATACGGTCTGGTGATATCAAGGCCTAACTCTTCCATGACAGCTTTGGGCATCAAATTGTGGCTAGCCCCCCTGTCCAGCAGGAAGTTATGGAGGGTTTGGTCATGAATGGTCAAGGAGACATAGAACAATGGGGTGCTATTATCAGCAGGTTTGATCATGGGGCTAAGCACAACTGCAGGCTTATCATCCTGCAAATTGACGTAGTTAGTAGAGGCTGGTGAGGCTTTTAGCTCCAGAGCATCAAGGATAGGCTTTCTAAAAACTTTACTCTTTACAAGTTCTATCAGAGGCACAGATATTTTTAACTTCTGGACTTCTGATTCAAAGCTGAAAGGGGAAGGAGAATTGTCAGGACCTATTACCTCTTGGGTTGGTGCTTTGAGGGTGACTGGATCAGCTGCTAGTATTTTCTGCCTGATATTCTGTTGCTCTGTTGGGACAGCAGCTCTTTGGGCAGGATTCTCCTTGACATTGTTTGCTTTTGACCTCAGATTATATCTTTGTTGTTCACCAGTCTGCAGAATAGCCTCTATGTCCCACTCCTGACTGGTTTGGTCTTGGAGTAATGATTCTTCATAGGCAGCCAATGTCAAAAAGGCATCACTACCTTTATCTTCCATGCAATGAATTTCATCCTCTTCTTCAAACTGCTCCTCTTCCATGACTACGTTCTGGAAGGGAGCCTTCACTCTTTGTTCTTCATGGGCCTCTTTACCCCTCTGAATGATTTGCAATTGTTCATTTGCTCTTATGAATGGATTTGGGTTTCTTGGAGAAAATGTGTTTAGAAGCCGTGCTTTTCCAGAGCTCTACTCAACCTTCAGCATAGATATCTCAGCAGCCAATGACTCTATCATTTTAGTCATTTTGTCTAAATTAGGTTCTAAAGATGAAGCAGAGGAAGAAGAAGCTTCACCTATCTACCTCCTCCTATCAGCATGACTTTTGAGCTTTTCTGCAGCCATGATATTAGATTCCACCTCTAAAGCTGCATCTTGCATTTCCGCTAGAGTGGCGCATCTTCTTTCTCTTAAGAGTAGGCAAAAATCAGAGTCAAAAGCATTGGCATAGGTGAGTTTTGCAGAGGTGGGGGTAGGCTTTACATCAGCTGGTATTTTACTATACATATGGTTAAATATTTTATTAAAATCAGGCAATGATTCCCCATTCTCCCTCTTTAGGTTTCCAAACTCTGTATGGTAATAGAGCAAGTCTTTCTTATCTCCGCAATGCTTCAAAAATACTCATCTAAGGCTTCAATGTCTGCTATTGACTGAGGGGTCAAGTCTCTAAACCACTTTCTAGCCTCCCCATCAAGGCTCTAGACAAACACTCTCATCCACACATCATCTTCACTGATATCTAGGTTATCAGCATAACTATAAAAAGACTCAATGTGTTCTTCAGTTGTTACTCCCTCTGTACTAGTGAACTTAGGCATATATTTTTGATACTCTCCTACGGGCATGGAATTCAAAGGAACAGGCAAGACCAGGGGTCCATACCTAGCAACTATGATTCTTTCCATCTTTGTGGGTGCTTGTTGGCCTGCCATGACTGGGGTAGGTGGAAGGATACTGGCAATTTGAACAGTAGGGAGCAATGAAATGGGTGACAGAAACAAAGGAGTATGAGGGAGTGTATGAGAGGATTTCTTTGGACTCAGATCCAAAGGGCAACTAGATGAAAAAGGAGCTTTATGAATCTCTGAAGATATTTCTTCACTAAAAATGTTAGGCTCTAAATCTTCAAACTGTTTATCCTCAGCTATAATCTTCTCTTGCAGAGATACATAAGATTTATTAGACTTACCTGATCCTGATGCTCCTTTCTGTGATGTTTTCCTTTGCTTAGCAATCTTCTCAGGGTCAGGCACTGGGTCACCTGGTGATTTCTGAGGATTTCTCTGGGTATGCCTCACAAACTGAGCCAGAACTGTAATGTGGAGTCGCCACTAGGTTGGTTCTCCAGTAGAGTCGCCAAATAGATGATTACAACCTAAAATGTGTCTAGACTTTGTCTATCATCAAAGCATGGAACTATGTCATTCTCCCAAGGAAGCTGAGCTTCAATCTCCTCTCCTTGGCAATGGCACCAATTAATGTTATCACCGCATGAAACTCTCCTAGGTTGTAGCTTAGAGATGCTTAGGAACATATGATTTCAACTTATTGTTGCAAATGGATGAATGGAGAGAATGATGCTTGTTCAAGCTAGATAACCACTTCTACTTTTCTTGACTCCAGACAGGCGTGAACACCCCCAGACTACAAGGCTTTAGACCACCAATTACTCACAGTTTAAGGATTGGGTGAATATGGAGAATACTGGCCACACCAGCAGATGCATAAGACCATGTGATGGTCGGCTACAACCAGTAACGAAGTCTGCAAATCTAATTTCCTAATACACAGAAAGGATGATAGCTCTCTGGTATTAGGTGAAAAGAAACTTGAATAGCTCATTCACTGATACATACAAGACTTTAACACAGAGATAGGATGACAACTACTCTAATTCTAAACATCAAGATTTCAGAAATGCAGCATATCAAGCACATCTTGGAATAGAAGAAGAAATGAAAGTGAGCAATTAACAGCAAAAGAAGCTTGTATTAGCTGAAAATGAAGATGAGATGCTGCAAGTATCAAAATAGTTACAGTCTCCAAAAGTTGAACCTTACATCAAAACATCAACCATCAACCCTGATTACATCTTGTTTCTAGGTATATATATAGTTTCATTACAAAGGCACTCGGCCATTCTAAGTATGGAGGGGTCATAACTGACCACCAACCACATTTAGTTGCCTGAGGGGGCTTTTGAGTGCGTTTACTTGTCTCTGTGAGTGAATCTGATCTTCTTAGGTGCTATGTTGTCCTCTCGGGTGGTTGGAGTATCGTATGGGATGAAGTCCCGTAACTATTAAATGCATTTATCTGTTCGTGCTCTGTCCTTTTCTTCCTCGACCACACTATCTGTTAAATGTGGATGTTGAGGAGGAAATGCTTCTGGTACTGAAAACTGGTCACCTTCGTCCTTTCGGGAGCATGGAATGGTTAAGGTATGTGGACTGCATAGTGGGTGTAATAGCCATATGGAGGAGCGAGACTAGCCGTCAGATCAGGAGGATAGACGGCGAGGATGAGTTGGCGAGGCTATCGGGAAAAGGCAAGGTGGCATGAATGTGAGCCATTGGATCTCAGCGGGCAGATTCAACGATCGTAAGGCAGTGGAAACCCACGGGCATTAACAGGAGGGGACGAAGGACGGGCGGAAAGTGGTATTGCTCACACCAGTGTTGGGGGTTGGGCGGTAAACGTACAATGGCGTGTGATACCACTCGGAGTGTGATGCGTGGTGGCGGGGAAAGGACAAAACCACTTTTCATCGTGTGTTATTGTCCTGGCGGTTTGAAGGTGAGGGGAAAAGCGACTATCGTCCGATCGCGGCAGAGATGATCAGACAGTGAGGAAAAGGTCGTGTAAGGTACTACGACAGGAGCGATTAGATCGGGGTGGCGAGAATGAACGGTTGGGGTTACGGTGGAGATTTTATGGAGGCGTGTGATCGTATGGGCGCGGGTCTTAACACCCGGGGCTTAAGAACAATGGTTTTTAATATGATTTTGGGCAATAACACAAGAAATGGAGATGAAGGGAGGGTGAGAGAGTGAAGTAAAGGAGAAGGCAAAAATGAATAGTATAGGTATCCTTTGAGCATAATCAAGGACTGAGCTTATTACTGACTCTCAAAATATCAAAATATGTAGTAGGGCTAACAACCAACAACACACACTTGAAGATCAGCATGGACACTATGCATTAGTGGGTTTCCGATTTAGCCACACGCAAGAAGACCATGCACATGTTAGTAAACGAGTTGGATGAAGGAGCCATACCAATTCACTGAATGCAATAGAGGCAAGAGTTTGCTTCAGCAAGATCTCACCATGGGGTGCATGCACACCATCATAGACAACCTAGCTTGGCATCAACTCACCACCTTCACAATCACAAGCATGTCAAAGCATTGGTCTCACCTTAACAGAATGAGTGTCAGTGATGTCTTGCATGGCTTGCTCAAGCCATTTTGTCTCGCATCATCACATGTTCATTGTAATGTAATGTCACGTCAAGTGGAAG
The DNA here is from genome assembly GCA_031772625.1 of Pinus tabuliformis. Lineage (NCBI taxonomy): Eukaryota > Viridiplantae > Streptophyta > Pinopsida > Pinales > Pinaceae > Pinus > Pinus tabuliformis. The sequence goes on along the minus strand of CM062804.1, from coordinate 769,832,257 downwards.
TTCAAGTGTCAATAGTTGGATGTCATAGTCATAGAGTAGATGAAGAGTTATGAGGGTAGATGAGCTATCAAAAATGGGAATGTCAAGGGTCACCCCACCCTTTGCTACAAATAGAACCTCATAACTCGTTGTAAAGGATTTTGGTTAGCAAAGCTTCCGATAAGACTATCTTGGAGAGAGCTTGGACAGTATTGTAACGTGCCTTGGCTTCTCCACTGCACAAAGCTAGTACATATCTTTGGAGGAGTAGGCAGATGTGGCTGTAACATTCCACTATTGGGACTAGTGGTTGGACATGGATGTATTATATGATTGGAACTTACACTTCTTTATATAACAAAAGCCAGCACATTTCATGCATATGTCATATTGTATTCCAACTATTTTGTTTACTCTAAATGGTATTTATGTATCTGTATGCTTACGCATGCATGTATGGACTATTCTATATTAGTATGTATGAATCTTACTTAAATGTGTTGATTGGTTTAACCATCACTTTGTATTGTTAGCTAACTTTCTTTCCAACTTGTGATGTATCTTCGCTCATGTGTTCCCTTCCCATCTGAGTACTATTACAGATTTCCAAGGGGCACACTCATCTCAACCCACATGTGTTAGAACCTCTCAAGCACCTTCCTTGACTCACTGCAACTGTCACACCCTTGCTACCAACATATTCATCTTACTTTCGTCTATGCGAAATCACGGTTAAGGCATTACCATATGACCCACTGCTAGGACTCCTACACCAAACAGTCTGAGGTATAATTGGTACTTCTTACCCGGGAGATCCCCTTACATGTTGGTGGGTCTAGCACTGTCAACACTTGGCTACATCTTTCTTCGACTTATTAAGGTTTTGGGCATCATATGATTGAGGTTTTGTAACATTTGTCTTGATGTATTCTATCAACCCATTGTCATCCAAAACTGCCTCCATGTGGTCCTTCCATGCAAAAAAATTAGAGGTGCCTTCCAAGGCATACTCTGGCCTTAGTCCATTGGAGCCCATCTTCTCAACTCTGAATAAATCTTGCTACAGTGATCTTCAAATTCGAACCTCTGAGATTCAACTTTGAATTTCCTTCTCTAATGTGAATCCATCTTAGATACCATGTAGAAATTAGGTTGTATATTTGCAATTGCACATGACGTTATAATCAAAATCACAAGACACAAATCTACATTACTTCTCTACGGACATTAATTCAAAACTTAGAACAAAAATTTCAAATATGCAAGAATGAATAACACACATGCAACAAGTATTTTTATTTGGAGAAAACAATATACTAAAAACCCCATTTCCTCTTGCATTAATCAAATGAAACAGAGATGTATTACAATTGCTTTGCTCAATGGCGATCACCCTGCAAGTGCACAACCTATCTCTCTACTCACTGAAGGCCCCTAACCCAGACTTAATCAAATTTTTTCTCGACTTGAAATCTTATTTCCTTGTGTTCTTCCTTGAGGAATTATCCCCTATTATTTAGTAAATTCCCTCAATAGAATTGCGCAATTCCTTTAGGATGGTCATTTGACTGCATCCAACACCTGTACACTCAAGACTAGTTTACAATTGTTGTTACACCTGCCTTGAAATATCCACCTCAACTAGGTAACTAGAATTCTCTGCTTGCACCAACTATTTTTGTGTTGATTGATCAATTAACTAGATTATCACTGAGTTTTACTGAAGTCCCACTGCTTAACTGGCCTTCCACTAGTTCCTCCAAAAGTTGGAACTAGTTTAGCTGACAACAACCTGTGATAACTAACCTTGATCGCTACAAATTAGCAAGCACACATACAGAACTGAAATCTAACTCCTCTAACTCTAATTTACTGAGGATACTAGGTGACACAAGCCATGTCATGCAAGTTAACATCATCCAAGTTGTTTGCTGATGTTGAAATTCGAATTTTCTCAATTTAATCAAGACAAAATCAATTTGAGAATTTCTTGTTGCATTTCTCAACAATAAGATCCAATAAAGGGGGGGAAATAATTGTAATTTTTAAAAGCATTATTACCATAACCTCTATAGTTGTTGCTTACATTCCATTCCTTTAAAGCATATATGCTCTCTTGCTGCTATTACACAACATATTCTGATTTCTTGCATAATCTCTACAATCTATTGCCTTGTGTCCAAAAATATTGCAAGAAGAACAATAGCCATAGAAAAAACTTTGATACTTGGGAGTATTTTTCCTTTGAGAAGAGAATATTGTGATTCTTTGATGGCTTTCATTTTGTGGGGGATAAAATATTTGTTGATTTTTTACTTGATTTTTATTGTTTTTGTTATACACTTTCATTTGTTGCTACTAAATTGTATTATTGTCATTTTTCCTTATTTATTTTTGTTGGTTTTTATCATTTCATTTGGACGCATTGTTGTTTGGTCTTTTGACTACTTCAATATAATTGATTTGTTCTTTTTCTATAGTTTTCTTGGTGCTCGATTCTCCTTCATAACCTAGACCATTCTTGATGAGAGCATATCTTTGGTTTATGAGAATACCATATAGGATTTTAGTACTCTTATAAAACTTGAGATATTGATTTATTGATCATTGGCCTTTTATAGATCATTTATCAGTGAAACAATCTCAACTTCTAGTTTCTCACAATTACCTTCTCATTCATTTAGTTGGTTAGTCACTACTTCATTCATTATTTTCGCTTCTTCTTCCTAAGTCTTCAAGATAACAACTATTTTCCTTAATTCATTAAATTCTTGATCCTTGTCCTGTTATCCCTACAATAATTCCTTGTGTTTCTTATATGTTACTATGATCCTCTTAATCTCCTCTAGAGAAAAGATGTGTTTTATTCTAAAATATATTTTCTCATTAAGGTATTCTTCTTCTGTGGATTGCATATCTTTAGGTTTGTCTGATTCAAGATCATTCTACCTTTTTTTCCTTCTTTGGTGTTTCTTCATTGCATCAAGTTAATTATCAAGATTATATTCATGATTTGTTTTCCTTTCAACTTCTTATTTCTTTGAATCCAAGGTATCTTCCATAGACATTAGTAGAATCCTTCTTCATCACTAATAGAATTACAAATATTATCTCCTTGAGATGAACAGTCATAAATACTTTTATTATTTTGCTCATGGGGTGTTCTCTCAACTTCAAGTTATCCTCCATTACTACCATATTATAAATATGCATATGAAAAATTAAAGGAAGTATGACTTATCCTTTTACAATTATAACAAAATAGTAGCTTACATGTGGATTTCTCCTCATTAGCATTTTCTTCACCTGTAGTAGCTTGGGCACTTATGACAAGGCAGTCTCCTTTATTATCTGATTCATTATTTCTGCAATCAAGGTATTCAATATTTGTTGGCTTCTTTTGGTTTCATTCTTCGTATATATAATAAAACTTATCTATCATTTCTTTTGTAGTCTCACAACTTATGACTTTATCAGATTCTAGAATTGATAGTCCACTCAAGATAGCCTTCTTAGATTTTATATTATATTTATTCTTCTTTCCATCTACTACAAACAACCATACGTCCAATCCAAGGGCCATTAAATAAACAAGTATTCTTACCTTCCATATTGCACAACCTAATTCATTCAATAATGGTGCTCCATTTAGAGAAACCCAATCCTCATTAACCATGGTCCCTTATGATCTACCTTCCAACGGCTACATTATTCTTAAAGGAACTTGCTCTGATACCATTTTTTAGAAATATGATTATACTAGGAGGGGTCATGAATCAATGTAATGGAAGAATTTAAAAATTATGAATATTACGCAATAATTTAAAGCAATTCAACAAAAACCCAGATAAGCAACACATAGGAACACCAAATGCACATGTAAACCCATGAAGGGAGAAAACCACAAAAATTATGTCAAAATATTGTTGCATGCTCCAACCTATTATTACACCAAATTTACTGGCACACACTAGAAGGATATACCCATCCCCTAATTTGCAAGCATCCACTTGCAAGAAACACCAACCCCCTTTCTTTACAGGCACTGACCAGAAGGAAGTATCGACTCCCTAAACTTTTATAGGCACCAACCTTAAGGAAACTACTACCCCTTGATGTGCAACACCAACCCACTCAAGCTAACATGTCCCTCTTTCATCCATTTTCAAACTCAAACCCATAAAATTTGTTTCCATTTTAAACTTCAAACTTATTATATTTATGTTTCAGCCCTCACACAACTAGATATTCAACTGCATTTCAAACATGCTTAGACAATCAACATTTCACTCAATCACATTTGTAGACACTATATTTTTTCTACATCTTTTTCCTCAATCCCATATATAATCACATATTTTCGTATATGTTTTGGCATCTCTTTTCTCTTTTTTGCTACAACAACCTCGATATCTCACATTTGGACTTTGTTTGGATTCAATGTTCGGGCCACCTTTAGTACCTCCTTTCTATTTTAACATATCTCAAATAGGAACTCTGATCATTTTCATATTTTTCAATACCTTCACTATCATTCGCAAATCACCTCTCTCATACATATTGGTCGAAAAATTACTACATTGTTGTTAGCTTATTTTATGGTTTTGGCCCTTTATTTACCATGGGTATCAATCCATGGTATTTACCCATGGAATTTTCTTATGAAACCAGCTCAAGAAAAAGATAGAAAAGATAGATCAACGCCTTAGTATTCAGCCTCTTCGAGGGGGCAGCCTCCTTTACACTACATAAATGAACAATTCTTGGATGATTCAAATGACAAAACCTCCTTTCTATATATAGGAGTATAAGGAGTCACAATATAACCCAGCCGAACTAACAATAATAATATAAAGCCACAAAAATAACAATAGAGGGATTCTATGGGGCACAGTAATAACAATATGGGGATAATAGGGACACAACAATATTAATAAGGGGTACAACTACAACAGTAATGGGGTAATCACTAGTATTATAGGGACCCAACATGCCCCTCTCCTTAAAAAAAGTGTTGTCCTCAACGCTTGAGAAGTTCTGGATGCTTCTGTATAAAATTCTCATCCTCCCATGTGGAATCTTCAGCGGATAAGTTCTTCCACTTGATAGGATACTCCAAAATTGATCGATTGCGTAGTTGTCGAGTTCTTGTTTCTGTGACTGCTTCTGGTTCCAATATAATTTTTCCTTCCTCGTCAAGTTCTGGCAATATTGTTTGAACTAGGAGCTTTTCGCCTATAACCTTCTTTAAACATGAAACATGGAAAACTGGGTGCAATCGAGAAGCTGCAGGAAGCTCCAATTTGTATGCCATAGTACCAATCTTTTGCAACACCTTGTATGGAAATAATACTTTGGTGATAATTTATTATCCTTCTTAGCTTGCTTGAGGGACATTTGCTTATATGGTTGTAGTCGTAGGAATACCCAATCACCTATATCAAAACTTCTTTCACTACGATGTTGATCTTCCTGTTGTTTCATTCTATTTTGTGCCAACACGAGGTTATCCTTTAAGAGTTGAGGGACTTGTTGTTGATGTTTGATGTGATGTTCCACTGCTTGAACCTTATAATTTTCTCTTAAATATGATGTGATGGATGGTGGCTGATACCCATAAAGTGCCATAAATGGGGTCATTTTTGTTGTTGTATGGAAGGAAGTGTTATACCACCATTCAGCTAGAGGCAACCATTTGACCCATTGTGTCTATTTATCAGATACAAAGCAACGAAGATATCCTTCCAAACATTTGTTTATTATCTCAGTTTTCCCATCAGATTGAGGATGATAAGCTAACTAAGTACCAAGACAAGAAAATAATTCTATCCAAAAATTTCTAGTGAAAATGGGATCTCTGTCACTTACAATAATCTTTGGGTTTCCATGTAGCTTTTGAAATGTTTCCATAAATGCAGTAGAAACAGTATTGGCTTTAAATGGATGTGATAATGCACAAAAGTGTGCATACTTGGTAAGTTTGTCAACTACCACCATGATGACACTCTTTCCCTTAGACTTGGGTAAACCTATGATAAAATCCATTGAAACCTCCTCCCAACATTGGCTTGGAATGGATAAAGATTGTAATAGACGCGGTGTCTTAATTGTTTCAACTTTATTTTCTTGGAAAACCAAACATTCCGCCACAAACTTTTGAATATCTGATTTAAGGCCATCCCAAAAAAATTCCTTCTTAACCCTGTGGTAAGTTTTTAAAAAACCTGAGTTCCCTCCTAAGGGATAAGTGTGCAATTCCATAAGAATCTTTTGTTTTAGCTAGGAATTCTTACAGAGGTATAAGTGATCTTTGTACCATAACGAATCATTTTTCCAACTAAATGTATCAGACATACTGGAATCTTGTTATAACTTTCGAATAAGTGCCCACACTTCTTCATCATTCTTCCATTCCTCCCTTGCTTCGTTTATCCAATCTGGTTGGATAATAGAAATGGCACACAACAATGCTTCCACATCCTCATCCTTTATTGAGAGTGCATCTGCCACCACATTTTGCTTCCCTTTTTTGTAGATGATTTCAAAGTCATAACCCAACATCTTTGTGACCCACTTTTGTTGCTCTTCAGAGGATAATCTTTGTTTTAAAAAGTATTTAAAGCTATCATGATCCGTTTTTACCTTGAAGTGTCTTCCCATTAGGTAGGGTCGCCATTTCTTAAGTGCATGGAGTATTACCAACATTTCCTTCTCATAAATAGCTTTGTGTAAAAACTTTCCCTTGATTGGACGACTTTCAAAAGCAATGGGTCTTTCATCTTGCATTAAAATAGCACCAATTCCATTTCCTGAAGCATCACATTCCACAATAAAGGCTTTTGTGAAGTCCAGTGTAGCTAAGACCGATGCTTGGCACATTGCCTCTTTAAGATGTTCGAATGCCTTTGTTGCTTCTAGAGTCCATGAAAATGCATCTTTCTTCAATAATGTTGTTAGAGGTGCTGCTATTCTCCCATAATTCTTAACAAACTTGCGATAATACCCTGTCAACCTGAGAAATCCTCGTAGATGCTTTATGAATGTGGGAATTTTCCATTCCTTAATGGCTTTAATTTTGCTAGGGTCTACCTTAACTCCTTCATGAGATACAATATGACCCAGATATTCCACCTCTTGTACTCCAAAGAAACATTTGGATCTTTTTGCATATAATTGTTTCTCCTCCAATAGTTGTAGCACCCTGTCAACATGTTCAACATGATCCTTCCAAGACTTGTTGTAGATTAGTATATCATCAAAAAATACTAACACAAATTTTCTAAGGAATGGTTTGAAAATTGAATTCATCAAACCTTGAAATGTTGAAGGTGCATTGGTAAGGCCAAAAGGCATGAACAAAAATTCATAATGACCCTCATGAGTTCTAAATGTTGCTTTCATAATGTCTTCAGTCTTCATTCTGATTTGATGATATCCTAAACGAAGATCCAACTTGGTGAAGTAAATTGATCCATGCAATTCATCCAGTAATTCATCAATGACAGGAATGGGAAACTTATCTTTAATAGTGAGCTTGTTGAGCTCCCTATAATCCGGACACATGTGCCATGATCCATCCTTCTTGTGCAACAATAATACTGGAGCAGAGAAAGAACTTTGACTCAGTTGAATTATACCAGCCTCTAGCATTTCTGCAACCATACGTTCAATTTCACTCTTTTGGGCATAGGGATATTTGTACGGCCTGATGTTTGGAGAAACACTTCCTGGAATCAGATGAATAGCATGATCATGATCACGAATAGGTGGGAGACCTTTGGGAGTCTCAAATACCTTGGAATGATTGTCCAAGAATTTTTGGGATCTGGAGAAATAGATGATTCCAATGTGGAAACATCTAGCGAACATAATTGTGCAATTACACCTCTTTGTTCCTTTTTTAGAAGCTTTGTCATGCCGTTAGAGCTGATTATCTTTCCTGGTTTCCCTGCAATACCCCTTAATTCAACTTCCTTTCCTTCCACGGAAAATTTCATGAAAAGTTCTTGAAAATTAAAAGCTATTGTACCCAAGGATTGTAGCCATTGGACTCCTAGTACAACATCAACACCTCCCATTGGAATGGAAAGCATTGGGCTAGTCAATACATATTCTCCCTTGGATAGCTTGATATTATGGCACTTTCCCGAGCAATTTATTGTTCCTCCATTTGCAATCATCACTTGACACTCTAGTGCTGGATATAAGAAGCAATTCAATTCTTTTTCTACCTTACAATGAATAAAATTGTGGGTACTTCCTGAATCAATCAACACTATTACCTTTTTCTTCTTGACTTGTCCTTCTATCTTGATGGTTTGAGGAGTGGTAATTCCAGCCAATGCATTGCAAGATATGGTCGGATTAATTTCTTCTTTATCTAGGCTTTGTTCCTGGAGTATATCCTCTTCTTTTGACCTTTCTTGCTCCTTTTCTTCTTCCTCTTCACAATCTATGTAGAATAATTTCTTCTCAACACACTTATGACCTTTAGTGTATTTGCTATCACAACTCTAACAAAGCCCTTTTGCTCTTTTTTCTTCCAATTGTTGTGGTGTCAACCTTATAGGTTGTGGAAGACTAGGGGCAACAACATTTCCATCTTTATAGTTGTGAGTGGTGTGCTTCCTGGTTGCCATAATTTTACTTTCCATTTTTCTTGCTAACCTGAATGCCTTCTCTAATGAATCAGGTTCCCAAAGGCGAACATCATGTTGGATATTATCCTTTAAAGTCCCCATGAACACATCAATCCTATGCTCCTATGGAATATTGTTTACCCTTATGTTAAATTTTTGGAACTCCTCAATGTGCTCCATTATTGAACCCTTTTGTTTGAGACTTATCAATTGGCTAAAAAAAGTGTTGCTTTTTGTATCATCATAATGTGTTGTCAATTCTTCCGTAAAAATTACCCAAGTGATAATTTGTTTACGAGAGCAAAGCCATTGATACCATACAAACTGATTTGGTTCCAAATATAAAATTTCAATGCATACCTTTTGTGTGTTTTGCACATTATTGAGATCAAAAAATTGCTCCATCTGTAATATCCATGTTGCGGGATCCTTGCCATCAAACTTCCTCATATCGATTTTTGGAATATGGTGGGTCTTCGATCCAACATTAGGGTCTATGGAATCATGATTAACATTTCTTTTGTTCTCATCATGAGTTTCCTTTACTACCCTTTCACCATTAGGGACCATTTCTTGTAGCAACTTATTCATATTTATCTTCAATTCTTCCATGTCTATCTTCAAGTCTATCTTCCAATTGTCCATCTTAGCTTCCATGCCATTCATATTAGCTTCCACACCCTTTATCTTAGATTCCATGCCATTTATCTTATCTTCTGTTAGCTTTTGTGAGACTGCCATTTGTTGCACTTGGTATTGTAATTTTGATATATCATATAGCATTTCTTCCTCTTCTTCATGAGTCATGCTATTGCTTTCAGGTTGCTTACTAGGTGTTTGCATTTTCTTTCCTCCAGGCATCAGTTACTGATAACAATGCTCTACTATGCCCTTTGAATTCCTTCAAAATAATTTTTCAAACCAAGCTTAAGCAAAAATTTAAAAAAATCTACATACCTTTTTTCACTTTGTAGGAGCTCGATATTTCCTCTGATGTATCTTTGTAATTTCTGATCATCTAGTTTTGAAATTGCGATCTGTAGTAGCCCTCTGTTTCCTCTTTCTAATGCCACCATTTTGATCCCAATTGGATTCTCCAAGGAAGAGTTATGTCAAATCTCCCACAGTGACCTGATTATAGACTAGTTTAGTAGAGCGAACTTGTACGACATTCCACCTTTGGCTCTAAAAAGACATACAAGAAACTACAGTCCGTCCTCTTTCTGTAGCTTCTTATGAAATTTCAATCCAATGCTCAGAGAGAAAGTTATGACGATTTTCCCCAGGTCCCCTGTTTGGAATGTAATTCAAGAGTCTGCAAAAAGACCAACGTCCTCAGATCATATCTCCGCAAATATAGTGCGAAAATCTCTGAAATTCGGACCCGATATTCAGCGCGATGTCTTCTCAAATGGGTTTTTTTTAGCTTCTGAAACATCGTAGAAAAAAATTTCTAGCGAAAATGCCACGATGACCTGTTTGGAGCAATGAAACCATAGAATCCAAAGCTCTTATACCAAATGTTATGAAACCAGCTCAAGAAAAAGATAGAAAAGATAGATCAACGCCTTAGTATTCAGCCTCTTCAAGGGGAAAACCTCCTTTACATTACATAAATGAACAATTCTTGGATGATTCAAATGACAAAACCTCCTTTCTATATATAGGAGTATAAGGAGTCACAATATAACCCGGCCGACCTAACAATAATAATATAAAGCCACAAAAATAACAATAGATGGATTCTATGGGGCACAGTAATAACAATATGGGGATAATAGGGGCACAGCAATATTAATAAGGGGTACAACTACAATAGTAATGGGGTAATCACTAGTATTATGGGGACCCAACAAATTTATTTTTTACTATATCAACATCCCAAGATACCCACTACCCAACCTCGATGTTAGATACCTCTTCATTCATAGCTCTTCACGGATTAAATACTTCCCATACCACTCATTGCAGCTACCCTGAGCACTTAATGCTAGCTCCTCAAGACTAACAATGGGAACCACAACCTTAAAATTTATATCAGATCTCAAGTGTCGGGATCACCAATTCTCTTTGATGCACTATGGTAACATGATGACCAATGGATGATAGGCTTAGACTTTAAGTGTTTTACCTTAACCCCATCTAGCCTAGTCTATGAACACTTCCTTGTTGCTTGCCGCTAGATGCTCATAAAGACAACAATTTGAAGCAAATAGTTCAGTAGACGTAAACATAAATGATAGTATTTCACTTGATGGCAAATTCTCCATCTCCTACCTCATTATTCATCAATATTTTGGTTGTTTTCATCATTTTTAGTAGAACCTATAGTCAAGAAATGTGTTAGACAAAGTGTCACTTTCTTGTTTGTCTCCTATGATGGGAAACCCTCACATTTGTCAATCATTGTCGAATTGGTAATTGAAAATGCATTTTTCTTGTTCCAATGTGTTATGGGCGATGGCTAGTGTCCAATTTCCCCCACTTTGTAAAATCACAAAAATACCCAAATCATATAACACTAAAAACCTTGAAAAAGCAGTTATTTGCATAGATCCCAATGCATCCACAACTACCACATCATGTCCATGTGCACCAATTAGCATTTGCTAAGTGTCATCTCTTTCCACCTCATGTCCACATGTATCAATCACCATGTTCCACATGTAGTCCATGTCACCTGCCATGTGTCATCCATGTCGCGTACCATGTGTCATTCACATCATCCTATAAAACCAATCAAAGCATGATACATGTCCTCTCCTAACATGTACCTTCCCCATGTACTACCATGTGTCACTTGCCAATAGTCCATTTGGATATCCAAAAAATGCCAAATCAACCTACCATGTGTCACTCTCATATTTTTGTTATGTCATCCCCATGGCCACGTGTACCTTCCAACTATCACCACGTCATCACCACCTACCATGTGGAGGTGCCACCTATACTGCCACATGTGCTAGCCTGTCACTTACCGTTAATTCTATTGTGTGCACATTGTTTAGATAGGGTTTTTTGATAAGTTTATAAGAATTTTCTGTTGAACCCCTTGTGACTAGGAGCTATGACTAGTGACCTTGCCACACCACTACTCACCACTCGTTGCGTGCCCTCCCAAGATTTTTCTTCTACAATCTCGTATTAGGTGATTTGATTAATGCTTGGAATTTTTCTTCTAGGCTCACTATGACCAGGGGCTATGACCAAGGACATTACCACCCCACTACCCCTCGACTATCATGCTCTCTCCTTAGCTTTATTTTACCATTTGGCATTGATATGATGAGGGGCCCATGCTAGAACCATGACTAGTTGGAACCTTACTTGAATTAGGATGCTTCAAGATAATTTTTCTCCTCATTCCTTACCATTTAGGAAAAGTGCCATAAACCAATAGAAATCTCTCTGAGAGGACTATCTAACTAAGCACTTGTTATGTCTTTTTGTACAAGTTACCTAGATATAAAATGCCTTCAAAGATAAGAAAATAGGATACACATCCAACACGCAATGAACACAACAGACTACCAACACTCAATAAGAAACCAAGACATCAATGACATCATAAGTGTAGAACACCACTAATAAACTCAATAGTATACCCCTAAAATTAACATCACTTGATATCAATGACTGAACTTTGACATCAAAAAAACAACAAGCTTCCAACAGTTTATTCAAGGGTGAGTTAGTAGGTATAAACAAGGCTTATTGGGCCCCTCATTTTGAATTTTCGAGGTGACATGGTAGTAGTAGAAAGAACAAGGCGGTGCAAACTTAAACAAAATTGGTAAACATTACACCAAAAATGGTAAAAACTAACTTTAACAATGAGGAGCCTCAATGTTACAAAGTGACAAAAAAAAAAACGAGAAGCTTCAAAAGAAAGGACAAAGTGGCCAAAGGATAGAGACACTTGGATGGAAAAGAAGGAGACAATAGTAAGTCCATCAAGATGGAAGTAAAAGGGATAATGGCATTGCACAGATTGAATGTGTCTTCCTACCCTTATGAACAACTATATAATGTAAAGGCTTAGGACTAAAAAGGTTTTTGATTCTTAAGCTTTAAAACATATTCAAAATTAAAGTATATATGTCTTCTTTATAATGTACCCTAAGTGGTTATGGATTTAATACACTTTAAAAAATGTATTTGTTCATCTTTTATATTGATGGAATGAGGTCCCCATTCAAAAAATTTGTTATTTGTTCTACATGGTGATTATGTGTTTTCTTACCATTCCTTAACTATGTTGACAAATGAATATTATCTAAAATATTATCTAGGTTATGCTCTCAAGCAATATACTAATATCAATTATGATGATGCATTAGTCATTGAGTGTATTGATATGAGTTGCAACCTAATGAACAATTTTTTGCACAAGATTTTATAAAAAATTATATATACTATCGTAAATGTCAATCATGATGCCATAACTTGTGTGATCCCTATACAATATTTAATCTCATCATAATTCTCTAGGTGGGACCTTCCCTTTTATGGGAATTGAATATGTCAATGCTTAGACCACATTAGCCAACTTTTGTTGTACAATAGTGTGGAAATTTCTCAAATATTTATCCAACATCATGTATAAAATAAAACCAATAATTTTATCCTTCTCAATTGGACATTGTCATCAAAGCCATGTGAGGTTGATGATTGAAATGTTCGCTCATAAGAGCATGTGCATAATGTGTCTTTTCATCTCCATTGATATTACGTACATCTAACATATAAAACACATACATATAACTGGAATCCCAATGCAATATTACACACACAAAACATAATAAAAGAATGCATGTATGATAAATGCAACATCCCCATTGTGGGATCCTCCCTAATGATGTAATAACGGCCTAAGGGACCACTAACGGCCTAAGGGACCACTACAGTTAATGATAGGATATGTATATTGACCATATAATATCATGTTGACTAGGACCACTACATTAACTATTAAATAAGACCCACTACATGTTAGAATTCAATATATGTATCATGGCCCATTCATTTATGTAGGTTCAAATAGTTTTTAGGATTTGGTGTAGTTTTAAACTATTTATAAAGGTAGAGATTCATTAATCATTTGTCTAAGATTATCATTGTATTGGAATTTTTCTCATTTGCAAGTGTCCCCCTCACATAGGCACATAAACATTATTTTACATTTGAAATATCAACAAAAGTTCCAATGCTCTCATTAGGTCTCATTTACTTTCTATACTTCAAATTGTATTAAGCACTAACAATCATCACAAGTGGTGTCAAAGTGGTCAATTTTTAGTTTCATAGCTTCAAACGAGTCATCTTACCATTTTCACTAGAACATTTTGTTGTAATAATGGAATTGTGTGGGACTTATTGGGTTGGGAAGAATATAAAGAGAACTATCTTTGACCCAAATTTTTAAATCTAATTCAATCTGTTTTCAAAGTTACAAATTGTATGAGTTATCGTTCGTCTATTCCTAAAATTAGGCTTAAACTTGTGGTTTTGGAAAAAAAAATCATATTCTAATATTGCAAGCTCTAAATTCGGTGCCACCTAAGGCATTAGAAAATAAACATATTATATTGTCTTAGATGAAAAACTTAGACTCGTATCTACAAAATTGGATGTAAGGTACGACGTCCAATTTTGTAGATATGAGTCTAAGTTTTTTATCTAAGACAATCTAATATGTTTATTTTCTAATGCCTTATGTAGCACCCAATTTGGAGCTTGCAATCTTAAAATATGATTGTTTTTCCAAAACCACAAGTTTAAGCCTAATTTTAGGATTACATGAACAATAACTCGTACAATTCGTAACTTTGAAAACATAGTGAAAACATCTAGTTTTTAGATATGAGTCTAAGTTTTTCTAAAAGGTGCCAAAATCAATGAGCTTTAGTAAAGTCATCATAAATTTTTATTGGCACATTAGAATTTAGTGAAACTTGTGGCATTGTATAGAATGTATATCAAGATAATATAGTCAAATATCAAACTCAAACATGAAGTGAATTTATGAGATATATAGTTACAAGGTCATCCTACAAAACAATCCTTAAAAGAGGTTTGTTAACTTAGAATTGGCATAGATTTTGAATGGAAGGTTCCACCGAGGTGATTTAAAAACTATTGGAAAGATGAAATACAATGAAATATATTCATAAAAACAAAATTGCAAATTGGGGTAATATTAAAGGTTGGGGAACTAGAATCTAAGGATTACAGTTACAAAGGATGGAGATGAACCTGGAGAAGAGGAGCTCTGTGGGAACTAGAGTTTGAAGATCACGGTTTCTACAGCAACCTAAGTACTAACTCTGGAGAAGAACATGGCCAGAGTGGTAGAGCTTCACAGAATGGGGCAAACTCTGACCCGATAGATGGAGAATGCGGGGTCCATAGGGACCCCATCATACAAACAGATAATGATGAACATGAAGACAACATAGGACGGGGTGCGTATATCAGGGTCTGAGAAGTCAGATCAGGAAAATCCACCCAACAAAGGGAAGAGGAATAATGAAGGTAAGAATACCAAGAAACTAAAGGAAAATGTTGAAAGTAAAAGTACAAAGTATAGAGACAACAAGAATCCTACCCAAGGACAGTTTTCACAAGGAAACAAGCCGGGGAAGGAATAGGAAGTGGCAGAAGAAGAGGTTCTAAATCAAGACAAAGAGGAACAAGAGGGAACAACGTTAGCACCCACAGAAGGAAAAATCTAGGGTCCGTGCAAACCCAAAGCCATAGAGACCCTAAGGGTTGTGATTTCTGATCTAGAAATTCAGTCGTACCGAGACCACATGGTCGAACATGCAGTGATCTGCAGGTTCATGGGGTTTTGGCCAACAGAGCGAGCACTTTGCCAGTGGATAAAGCAGCAATGGAAACCCAGAGGAGATGTAAGGCTGCACTTAGGAGCCAAGGGTTTATTTACTGTTGTCTTCTCCAATTTGGAAGACAAGGATAGGATATTCGATGGAGGGCCGTATTTCTTTGCCTCTGCAGGGCTTTACATAAGGCCATGGAAACCTAACTTCGTACCAGAAAAGGAAACTTTCAAGTAGGTACCAGTATGGATATGCCTTTTTTCTCTTCCAATTGATTATTGGGGACATGCAGCGCTGGAACAAATAGGTAACAAGCTAGGGACCTTCATCAAGGCCTCAGAAGTGACATTACAAAAAAGGTATACCTCTTGTGCTAGAATATGTGTGGAAATGGATGTTTCGGGTGCACTGCATGAGGGCTTATGGCTGGAATATAGAGACGAAGATTATTTCCAAGCCACTGACTATGAACAAATCCTGTTCCACTGAAAAAAAATGTCATGAACATGGTCATTTAATCAGAGAATGCCCACTGAGAAAAGTGATAGGGGAAAACAAAGAAAACAAAGGAGAGAAGAACAAGGAAGTCTTCACAAGACCAAAAGCCAAATAGAGAGCAAATAAAAAATGCCAAACCAAGGAAAATACTTCCCATGGCAATATAAGCAATGCATTTGAAGAATTAGAGACATAAATGGAATCAGAGGACAAAAATAAAGAACAAGAAACCACGAATATAAGCAAATATACAGCCACACCAGAAGGGAAGGATCCGAAGGTGAACCCTTCAAGTATCATTCATCAGGTTCAAGAAACAACGGAGGGGACGATTCGGAGATGTTCACCAATGAAATCGGGCTAGAAGATATGGAATTAAGTGACATACTAGAGCAAGAAGGTATGGATCTACCAAATATGGTTGAGAACTGGAAAAAGAAGGGAATGGGACATATATTGGAAGAGGAGGTAGAGAGAATCAATGACACATTGATAGCACAGCAACGGGTAGAGGTGGAATTGTAGAGTAAGTGTGTGGGAACAGAAAAAGGGTTAGGGATTTGTACACAGGGATTACATCAAACCTCCAGCAACTCCAAGCACCAGAAAAAGAGAGGAAGAAGGACTAACAATGAGGCTTTACAAGAACTGGGACAGATGCTCTTAAATTCAGGTAAGATGAAAGCCCTTGAGGTGTTCTCACTAACCTCCTAAACTCTGTTTAAAATGAAAGTTCTTTCTTGGAATGCTAGAGGGCTAAATAGCCAAACAAAACAGTGTTTATTAAAGAAGAATGTCCAAAAGGAACAACCAGACATAGTGTTTGTGCAAGAAACCAAGTGCTCAAGCAATATGGTAGTCAATATCAGCAAAAAACTAGGTAAATGTATGGAATACTTGGAGACAGCAAGCAATGGATGGGAGGGAGGCTTGGTCATTTTGTGGAATCCATAGGTAATCCAGCTCCTTTCCTCTGAGGCAACCAAATCTTACATATCTATAGAAGTCCAAGTAGTAGGGAACTTAGAAACTTATCTTGCACCAATGTCTATGGCCCCCATAAACTAGAGGCTAAACTTGTATTTATAAGAACACTATTCAACCTAAAGCTAAGATATCCTCAATCAAAGGCGATCTTTGGAGGTGATTTCAACATGATCACCTCACTCGCAGAAAAGAGAGGAGGTATTAGGAAACTCAACAGAGACTCAGAAGCTTTCCTAGACTTCATCAAATCAGCCAATCTGGTATATGTATTCCCCAAGAGTGGCGCTTTCACATGGAACAACAAAAGGGGAGGGGAAAGGAAAATAGCCTCTCGGCTGGACAGATTTGTAGTAACAGAAAGCATTCTTCTGGAAGGAATTATTGTTGAATCGGACATTCTTCCTAGTGGTGGGTCGGACCATTGGCCCATCACAATGACTACAGCAATCCAAGGCACTCCAAGAAATAAACCTTTTAGATTTGAAAAGTTCTAGCTCACGCATCCTAATTTCATTCAGAAAATTGAACAATGGTGGAAAGAACTGTTGGGCACAAGAGGTACCAAAATGTATCTTCTGCAAGCTAAACTGAAACACATCAAAGCCAAAATCAAAGTTTGGAATCATGAAGTCTTTTAGAATATATTCAAGGAAAAAAAGAAATTGGAGGAGCAAATGGAACATATACATGAAGGATGGATAAGGAAACATAGACCAAGACACTGTGGACGGGGAAAAGAAGCTAATGAAGGACTAGCAACTACGATGTCAACAGGAGGAAACACTTTGGAAGCAAAAATATAGAATCCATTGGCTTAAAGAAGGCAAATAGAACACCAAATTCTTTCATAGATCAGCCATTGACCACAAAGGGGCTAACAAAATTCTAAGTCGTAAAGATGAACAGGGAGCCAATTTACAGACGCATCAAGGAATCTCCAGCCTCCTTATAACCCACTTCAGCAGGATTGCTTAGGAACCTAGGATCAACAGAGAGGAGGCCATTAAGGAACTTGCATCCTCCATCCCCAAGTTAATCTCGGAGGAGAAAAACATAGCTTTAAGTTGAGAAATCTCCTTAGAAGAGGTGGAAGAAGCCGTAAAAGAGATTCCAAATGGTAAAGCACCTAGGCCTGATGGATTTACCATCGACTTTTACAAGGCTTGTTTGGAGATAGTCAAAATAGAAGTATGGGAAGCAGTGGAGGACTCGCGACACTCCTCTTCAATCCTCAAGTCCCTCAATTCTACTTTCCTTGCCCTTATTCCCAAGGAGGAGGAAGCCAACACCCCCTCAAAGTTTCGTCTAATTGCGCTGTGCAATGTCATGTACAAGATTATTTCCAAAGTCATAGCCAATAGAATGAAACACATTCCTCCAAGTATCATTTTAGAAGAGCAATCAGGTTATGTAGAGGGGAGACAGATTTTGGACAATATCCTACTAGCAGAAGAGATGATTCACACACTTCAAACGCAGAAGAAAGGAGGTATGATGATGCAGCTAGACCTATCGAAGGCTTATGATAAGGTAAATTGGCACTATCTAGAAACTATTTTGGAAGCCTTCGGTTTTTCTCAACAATGGATATTTTGGATCCTAGCTTTAGTCAAATCCACAAGATTTTCAATACTGGTTAATGGGGCCCCAACATCCCAGTTCTCTCCTTCACGTGGTTTGAGGCAGGATTATCCCTTATCCCCCTTCTTTTTCATGATTTTAATGGAAGGCTTAAGCAGACTAATCAGAAAAGATAAAGAGGAAGGAATAATTGAAGGACTTCAACCCTTTCCATTAAATACGGCAACTACTCATCAACAGTTTGTAGATGATACAATGTTGCATGGCACTCCCTCAGTTAAAGAAGCAATGGGTACAAAATTATTCTCAATCTCTTCAGCAAAGCTTTAGGTATGGAGCTTAATCTCTCTAAATCCTCTATCTTATTTTTTAAAACGCACCTAGCTATTCAGAAAAATATTTCTACCATCCTAGGCTTCAAAAGATGTACCCTCCCATCGAGATACCTCAGCGTTCCGCTGATTGACAAACCCTGGCAGAAATCGCACTGGGAAAAGCTTTTAGCTAGCCTGGAAAAAAGATGTCATCATTGGACACACAGAGCCCTTAACTTCGCAGGTCAACTGGTCCTCACCAAAGCAGTCCTCCAGGCCATTCCACAATACATGCTCTCCATTCTGCCAGCTCCCAAGGGAGTTCTGCAAAAGATAAGGGCCATCCAAAGGGCTTTTCTCTAGTTAGGTAATTCAAAGAAGAAGAAATGGTCGCTAATGGATTGGGATAAGCTCTGCAAACCCAAACATCTGGGAGGGTTGAACCTGTAGGACCCATTCACGGTTAACCGTGCCTGTGGAGCAAAATTATGGTGGAGGTGGCGAAAGGAACCCAAATTACCATGGGCCAAACATTGGAAAGCAAAGTATGCTCCAAATAACAGACTGCAAAACTTAATCCGAATGCAAGAAACTCTAGAAGGATCTCCAATTTGGAACCTAGTGAGAACTAACCGGCATATAATTCAAGAGAAAATTTTTTGGGAAATTCGAGACGGAAAGATAACCCTTTTCTGGGAAGATGCGTGGCAACAACTCCTTAAGCTAGAAAGCCCTGCTTTCTTAGATATCCAAAGAAGAAACCAGGAGCTAGGAATAACTACAGTGAATCAATACTGGAAGCCTAATGAAGAGAACCAAGCGTGGAGAACTTGGATATTCAATGAGACAGAACCCATGGCAGAATAAAAAAATAGTTTAAAGGACCTGCGAACAAAGCTGGCCAAAAGAAGAATAAGGAGAGTAGGGGATAATGACCAATTACACTGGGGAAAGCTTGAAGGGGGCAGATTCACACTCAAAGAAGCAAGAACACATATAGAAGGCACTGAGCATGAAGAAAAAGTCAATTGGCACAGCAAAGTATGGGACGCCCAATTATGGCCAAAGATTAAAACATTCCTCTGGCTCCTGATGCATCGAAGAACGCTGACATGGGAGAATCTCCAGAAGAAAGGATTCATTGGTCCTTCTCGCTGCCGCATGTGTGGAATTGAGGAGGAAACCATGAATCACCTCCTCAATACCTGTGAATGGGTAGACAGCCTATGGAATTGGGCGGAAACCATTCTTAAAAGGACGGATAGGGTAAGGAATTCAATACAAGAAACAATAGAGAATTGGAGAGGTAATTTCTCCAATACCCAATTGGTTAATACAATATGGAAACTTATCCCAGGGTTTATAGCATGCACAATTTGGAAATAAAGAGATAGGCGAGTATTCATAAATGAAATAATAGACATAAATTACACAAAGGACACAATTCTTCAAAATATCAAGCAAATAGTTCACTCCAAAGGGAGAATGGAACAGGACAAGAACATCTCAATTTCGGACTTACAGATTCTGAAATCTTTTGACATTAACATGGGAACCTTCACGTCTTCATCAAATCGTCGACAAGAAATAAATACCAATGTAATTACCTAGATCCCTCTGCCAACAGGCTTCCTCAAACTCAATTTTGACGGAGCCTCCAGGGGTAATCCGAGACCAGCAGGCATTGGGGGTGTTCTCAGTGACAGCAAAGGTGAAATTCAACATATTTATAGTCAATCGCTAGGTGAAGGGACTAATAACGAAATGGAATTTGCAGCACTTGAGCAAGGTTTGAGAATTCTTAGAAGAATGAAAGCTGGAGCCACCGTGGTAGAAGGGGATTCTCAACTGGCTATCACGGTAGCAAGGAGAATTTATACAGGAGCTAAACCAAGTAAAGTTACGAGGCACTGGAGGCTTGCCGAGGTAACAAAACTCATCGCTGAACACCTATCATGACTGGAAGGATTAATCCTTCATGCAGTTAGACGAAAGGCGAATGTAGTGGCAGATCATTTAGCAATTTACAGAATTGACAATCCCTCATCCCACTTGGACACCTTTTGGCAGGAAATCACATGCACGGAGCTTAGGAAAGGATGCACTCTTCTTTCAAGGCAAGACATTATTTAACGAAAGAGGTGGAGAACAGTTATGAATAATTTCCCTATCTTAAGAGAATGATTTCAACCAATCGAAAGAACATTAGGATAAGTGGATGGCACGCCTAGGAAATACAAGAGAGGAAGTGGCAATTAATTCACAAAGACAAAGGGCTAGTACCAAGGAGCACAGCGAACAAAAAATATAGGCAGTGCTGACATCAAATTACAAAGGGAGACACTTCGCATTCTGCAAACTGGCTCAAGTGTGGCAGAGTTAATAATAAGGATTCGTATCATCAATAGAAATGTGGGGATTGGAGCAGCAGTTATTATGATTGGACATGTGCTCATCAAATAGAGAAGTGGGAAGCCTTAGGCATGTCAAGGTTTCCTTCCACTATAACTACGGCTTTCCATCACAAGGGTAATGCACTTCTTTCCCACGGCACTTAGCATAGTTTCAATAGTATTCTCAAAAAGCTCAAAATTTTAGTTCTCAGCCATACAAGCATGGCGCGTGAGGGCAGTCGTAATACTTTGGCTAACAATGACCTCCAGAGGGCTCGGAACTCCTATGAGAGACGAACCTCCATTAAGGAAAAACGCAAGATTGAGGAGCTTGAAGCGATTGTCGTAGAGGAGGAAGAGCATCTGCAGGAGAAGGATTTGGAGAAAGAGGTGGAGTGGATTCACGATCCCGGAACGACAACCACTCGGGCGACCCAGTTTGTGCGTACTCAAGCGGAGATGTGGAGAATGAAGACTATGTTAGAAAAGGTGCTTAGTATGCAAGGGGAATACATCAATCAGGCTAACCAAGCTATCTCAGTTATCACCATGGAGCACAAGGTGAAATTGGACACCTTGGATTTCAAGATTAGTGCTCTGGTGCAGCAAGTCGACACTCTCTCCCAAAAATTGAGTGTTTTAATCAGTCTTCTCAGGCACACTATTAGCCAGGATTCCTCAGTTGCGGGGGAGGGTGCAAAGGAGGCTATAATAACCAGCCAAGGGAATCACACATCTCAGCGCACACCTCTGCCAGGTAATTCGACTGCTTCAGCCAACCCAGGTGTCACTACCAAAGATTATGTCATCCTCAAGCTGTAATGGCTTGTTTTGGCAGCTTCAGTCTACTTCTACTATTTAAAACTTGTTTTGTCTCTATTTTCAAGGTTACAGGTCATCTTTTTGCCTTTACTTGTTTCTGTCTCTGACGTCCATCTAGTTTGTTTTCTATCTTTATCTCCCATCGCCGGAAAGGGCACACTGTTTTACAGGCCCCAACCCTGCTTTGTGCTACCCTGCGTGGTATGCTTTGGGGTCTTTTGACAGAATTTTAGCGGCTCATAAGCACTGTAATTGGGCAAGAATGTCTCTCTTTAGTCTGTGCGAGCAGACCTTTTGTACTCTATGTATTCTATGAATTAATACAAAATGCTGATTTACAAAAGAAAAAGGATTACGGTTACACCTCAAATAATAACCAATGGAAATACCTAAATTTAAAGGAGACCAAAAAGAATTGATCCATAGGAATAGTTGAGTGTTGTGACAGAAGATGTTGTAATTTTTGGGTTTCAAATATTTGTTTCAATGGTGAAGCTCTAGAGTAGTGGATGATTCTTGATGGAGGCATAAGAATATGCTTTACATGGGAAGAATTTGAATTTTTTTCTCAAAAATATGGATCAAGGACTCAAAATGGAACAATAAATAAAACTCACGATGAATTGAAAGAACTAAAATAGAAAATCAAGAAAAAGGTGATGATTTATCCAAGATACAAGCCTTTAATCAAGCACTCATTAATGAAGTTCATGAATTAAAACAAGAGTATCAACAAATAAATGTTAGAAATTGTAGCAAGAAAGGATAAATTTGACTTGTGCCTTAGTCAAATTTAATTATTTGATTTTCCACGTCAGCATCATGACTTGGATGACAGTTAGCTAGAGTGACATGGCCTTGGCTACTAGTTAACTCAGTAAATTTGAGTTATAGGCTAGAAGTAGAGTCGTGTATGTAGTGATTGCAAAAATTTAGCAATCTAGTTTAGTTATTTTCAGTTGAACTTAGTTAACTAGGCTCAAGTACCTAGTTGAGTCAGGTGAAGATCAGTTGAAGTAGAAATGTCGTTAACTCAGTGATATCTCAATTAAACTAGTCAATTTGCTAAAAATATCCCATACATGCATGGAATTCAAATTCCCTAGCTGAAGTGGAGGAAAATTCACAATTTAATTATCAATTGTATACTAGTTGAGTGTACAGGCTTGGAAATTAAGCAAGTGAATCATTCCTTGGGAATTGCACAAGCAAATAGGAGGAAATTCCTATCTTTTAGGAGCTAATTTCCTCAACGATTGTGCAAGGAAATAGGAACAATATGGATCCATAAATTGAATAAGTGTTGGCCAAAGCAAGACAGTCAGTAGGAGAACATGTTTACAGTGCAGGGTGTGCTTCAGGATTGAAGAAAGATGTTGTAATAGTTTCTCATTCTCATCTGATTAATGAAAAGAAATGGAGGGATTTTTCCTAGTTGGGTTCCCCAGTAAAATCATTGTGTTCTCGTGGTTTTGATGGTTGCATGTCATTGCATGTGTCTCTAAATTGTGATTTCCATTCTACAGAATAGTAGTGGAAATTTGTAATCTCGTTATTTCAATTTGATTTCATTAGTAGTAGAAAATTTCTTTAATGCGGTAAAATTGTTAGAAAATGTAACTATGTTCAGTCTTCAATAATGTACTTGAGTCATTATGTAATATGCTTGTCAAAAGAATAAAGAAAATAATTTTTATTATTGTAATAATGACTTATTAAAGCATGGGTTTCATCCTTGGGTCATCATTATATTAGTCAAAATCCCCATTGTGGACTCCTGGGATTAATATTGAGTTTATAGAGTTATCGCATATTTGAAGAGACCTTTTTTGGGATTTCAAATCATGTAAAAAGGTTTTGTATCAAGTCAAATATGAATTATGTGTTCTCCACATCATGTCGGCCTAAGGAATATTAAATCGGCCTAAGGACCCCCATTCGACCCACTATAAGCCTATATATTGAAGGAGGTTGAAGTCATTTGATGCACTCACTCTCAAGGAAGTTCGATATCTCAAGAAGAGTTGTAGAAGTGTGAAGTCTATTGTTGGGAGGACGAAAGAAGTGCAAGTTTTGGGGAATCTCTAGAGAAGAAGAAAATCAAGTTTTTGGTGCCTCTCTCTCTCTCTCTCTATTTTGTGGTCTGGGTTGGAAGATCGAAGTCTCCTAAGATTTCGCTCTTGACAGAAGTTGTTGCCTAGTCAAAGTTGTTGGAATGGGTCAATGATCTTGGAGGCTGGCATGGTGTGGAGGGAAAGTCTCATCTTGGTATAGGGTAAATAGTCTCAAAGAATACTATTTAAAGGAAGAATTATCTTAATTGGGGTTTCCCCTCGGGGGGGTTCCCTGGCATGTGCATATATCTTGTGTCTCTTGTTTTGTGATCTTCATATATGTATAATTGCTTGATGAAAGATAAGATAATAAAGAAGTAAAAGAATCCAACACACTCATAAGTAATTATCGATAAAGGAGAAACAAACCCTAATATAATGTCCTTGATTTTCGACCATGGTATCAAAGCTAAGGTGAAGAGAAGTCAAATATCACTTTGCTAGCTTGGATTCTCCCTCTATGATGAACCACATAAGATTGGGTTTCAACTCTACTGGAAAATTGATCAAGAAGATCATATACTACTTATTCAAAAAAGTCAAGAGTCAAAGATTCTTGGCTTCCCTTACAGGTTTGCTTACTAATGACAATGCATGAATTATCGATAGTGGAGCATCAAGACACATGACAGGTGAAAGCAAGCAACTACGCACACTATCAAAGGAGACATCCTCTCATGCAATGGAATTGGGTGACAACAAAAGCTATGTTCTTAAAGGTATGGGATCTACATCATTGAAGCTGGATAATGGATTGAAGTTGCATCTCAACAACATTCTCTATGTTCCAAGTTTGAAAAAGAATTTACTTTCTATTTCTCATTTAAAATATAAAGGGGAAAGGATTGCTTTTGTTGATGGAAAAGTATTGGTTTGGGGAAAGAACTCTAGTATTGACAAAGTTAGGGTTATGTATTTAAGACATCTGTTGTTTATATCTTTTGATTTAGTTACCGAAGAATCCACAGTAAAAACCATTTTTTTTGTCAACGTTTCAAATCCCAATTAGGATCCATCATCAAGACTTCTTGAATGCTTGATAGTAGAAGAGCTTAATTTAGGGATTAAATAGTAATGAGGAAAGTAGGATTTTGGTTTTCTGGAATGAGATGAATGTCGGCCAATTTTCCAAAATATTAATTGTAGATTTTTTGAATAATAATTTTTGATTAATTATTAATGAGATAATTAATTGATTTTAATTTATTATAAATTATTATTATGTTATAGAGTTTAGGCTTCTGTGATCCATATTAAGTTAGAGAAAGATTTCGGCGTAAATCACATGGAGAGTCATTTGTCGACGCGTTTCGAACCAACTAGTGTGGTTCATCGTCAGGACAAGATGAAGAAAACAGATCTAGCGTAGCATGTTATATAGACCGAGTAGAGCCTCCAACGGCTAGTTTGACCCAACCGTTACTATTGACCAAAGGACTAGGATCAATTAAAGGTCAAATTACTAATAAAAGAAAATTAGTTACAATGGACCGCTTCTAATAAAAAATTTTAAGTGAGAATAACTAACTGAATAAAAATAAAATAATAAAAATAACAAATTGAATAACTAAATAGACATAACAACCTGAAATAAAAATAGTAAAAATAAAACAAATACACAAACAAAAATAAAAATAAATAAAATAAAGGAAAAATCAAATAAAATAAACCGCTAGATATGAATAATAGTCAAACGTGAATAAAAATGAATAAAACTAAAATAAAATAAATAAATAAAATAA
This sequence comes from Pinus tabuliformis, assembly GCA_031772625.1. Taxonomy (NCBI): domain Eukaryota; kingdom Viridiplantae; phylum Streptophyta; class Pinopsida; order Pinales; family Pinaceae; genus Pinus; species Pinus tabuliformis. Next base: position 769,806,349 of record CM062804.1, on the reverse strand, counting down.
AAAGCAAAATAGTAGTAAAATTAAATAAACTAATAAGCTTAAAAGTAAATCAAGTGATAATAAATTAATTAAATTAATTAATTAAAAATTAATAATTAATAATAAAAATAATAAAATAACTAACGAAAAATAATAGTAAAACATGAAAAAATAAAATAGTAATAAATAAATAAAATTGAATAACTAAAATAAAATAATAATAAATGATAAATTAATTACATTAATTAATTACTAAAAACTAAAAATTAATAATAATAATAATAAAATAACTAACTAAATATAAGTAAAATAATAATAAAACACGAAATCATAGTAAAAAAAAAAAAAAAATGAAATAAAATACTGATGAATAAATAGAATTGAATAACTAAAAGGGACTAAAACATAACTGAACGAATAATAATAATAATAATAATAATAATAAATAAATAAACGAATAAAATAAATAAAAATAGTAAAAATAAAATAACAAAAATAAATACGTAAATAAATTAATAAAGATTAAAAATAATAATAACAAATAAAATAACTAAATAAGAGGGAAAAAATAGATGTCTAGAGTCATGGGTACAGCTAAATTGTGAGATAAATAGTAATAAAGAAAAACAAATTAAGGAAATAAGATACCCGAGGCCCTTAAAAAACCAAGAACATAAAGTAAAAGTGCTTAGAAAAATGACAATAACATAAATAAATAAGTGAGAATAAGAGTAAAAACCAAAGAGGATGGAAAAACGACTAGGAGGAGAGGGCTGGGACCCAGCATCTACTGACTTTCCAACCATCGTCTCTATTGAGATTGTTAGGTCTCTTTTCAATCTCCAGAGCTTCCCTGAATTTTCGATGATGGAAATGCGGAACCTTAGCAATAACACTGGCTTCTTCAATACAAACATGATGCTTGGTTTTCTCCGCATGCTCAGCCAAAGCGGAAGACTTAGATCTCCTATGCTTCATATCCGCTGCGTGCTCACTAATCCTCTGATTAATGGAACGACCAGTCTCCCCAATATAGGGGGTCCCACAAGAACACGGGATCAAATAAACACCTTTCATATCTTTAGGGTCGATGGGATCCTTCACCGATCTGAGAGACGAACGAATGGTGTTCAGGGGCCTGAAGGACACCGGGATACTATGTCTCCTGAGAATCCTACCAATTCTATCAGTGGTCCCTTGAACATAAGGAAGAAGGACACCAGGAACACGATATTTTGGCTCTCTTTTCACCAGAGAATTCTTGGAAGCTTTAAGGAAAGCCCTATGACCCATGTATCTACTGTAACCATTCTCCACAAAGACATCCAGCAGATGGGATTTTTCCTTCTCAAAGCTCTTCTTGTCCGAGATCCTTAGAGCTCGAGTAGCAAGGGTACTAAGAACCCCCATCTTTTGAGCTGGGAAATGGTGGGAACTGGCGTGAAGATACTGCTCCGTATGAGTTTTCTTCCGAAAAACTTGATGGGCTAGGGAACCATCCTCATTCCTAGAAATGAGAATATCAAGGAATGGGAGGCATCCATCAACCTCCTGCTCTTTAGTGAACTTAATGGCCGAGGACTGCCTGTTAAGATGATCAAAGAAGAGATCAAGCTCATCCTGGCCATGAGACCAAATGACATTGGTGTCATCCACATATCTTTTCCATAGCTTAGGAAGGAGCCGGGAAGAGTTCAAAGCTTTGGACTCGAAATCTTCCATAAACAGATTAGCCACAACAGGGGAAAGGGGGGATCCCATAGCAACCCCACATCTTAACAGGCAGTCCTCGGCCATTAAGTTCACTAAAGAGCAGGAGGTTGATGGATGCCTCCCATTCCTTGATATTCTCATTTCTAGGAATGAGGATGGTTCCCTAGCCCATCAAGTTTTTCGGAAGAAAACTCATACAGAGCAGTATCTTCACGCCAGTTCCCACCATTTCCCAGCTCAAAAGATGGGGGTTCTTAGTACCCTTGCTACTCGAGCTCTGAGGATCTCGGACAAGAAGAGCTTTGAGAAGGAAAAATCCCATCTATTGGATGTCTTTGTGGAGAATGGTTACAGTAGATACATGGGTCATAGGGCTTTCCTTAAAGCTTCCAAGAATTCTCTGGTGAAAAGAGAGCCAAAAGATCGTGTTCCTGGTGTCCTTCTTCCTTATGTTCAAGGGACCACTGATAGAATTGGTAGGATTCTTAGGAGACATAGTATCCTGGTGTCCTTCAGGCCCCTGAACACCATTCGTTCGTCTCTCAGATCGGTGAAGGATCCCATCGACCCTAAAGATATGAAAGGTGTTTATTTGATCCCGTGTTCTTGTGGGACCCCCTATATTGGGGAGACTGGTCGTTCCATTAATCAGAGGATTAGTGAGCACGCAGCGGATCTGAAGCATAGGAGATCTAAGTCTTCCGCTTTGGCTGAGCATGCGGAGAAAACCAAGCATCATGTTTGTATTGAAGAAGCCAGTGTTATTGCTAAGGTTCCGCATTTCCATCATCGAAAATTCAGGGAAGCTCTGGAGATTGAAAAGAGACCTAACAATCTCAATAGAGACGATGGTTGGAAAGTCAGTAGATGCTGGGTCCCAGCCCTCTCCTCCTAGTCGTTTTTCCATCCTCTTTGGTTTTTACTCTTATTCTCACTTATTTATTTATGTTATTGTCATTTTTCTAAGCACTTTTACTTTATGTTCTTGGTTTTTTAAGGGCCTCGGGTATCTTATTTCCTTAATTTGTTTTTCTTTATTACTATTTATCTCACAATTTAGTTGTACCCATGACTCTAGACATCTATTTTTTCCCTTCTTATTTAGTTATTTTATTTGTTATTATTATTTTTAATCTTTATTAATTTATTTACCTATTTATTTTTGTTATTTTATTTTTACTATTTTTATTTATTTTATTCGTTTATTATTATTATTATTATTATTATTATTATTATTATTATTATTATTATTATTATTATTATTATTATTATTATTATTATTATTATTATTATTCGTTCAGTTATGTTTTAGTCCCTTTTAGTTATTCAATTCTATTTATTCATCAGTATTTTATTTCATTTTTATTTTTTTTTTACTATTATTTCGTGTTTTATTATTATTTTACTTATATTTAGTTAGTTATTTTATTATTATTATTATTAATTTTTAGTTTTTAGTAATTAATTAATGTAATTAATTTATCATTTTTTATTATTTTATTTTAGTTATTCAATTTTATTTATTTATTACTATTTTATTTTTTCATGTTTTACTATTATTTTTCGTTAGTTATTTTATTATTTTTATTATTAATTTTTAATTTTTAATTAATTAATTTAATTAATTTATTATCACTTGATTTACTTTTAAGCTTATTAGTTTATTTAATTTTACTACTATTTTGCTTTTTATTTTATTTATTTATTTTATTTTAGTTTTATTCATTTTTATTCACGTTTGACTATTATTCATATCTAGCGGTTTATTTTATTTGATTTTTCCTTTATTTTATTTATTTTTATTTTTGTTTGTGTATTTGTTTTATTTTTACTATTTTTATTTCAGGTTGTTATGTCTATTTAGTTATTCAATTTGTTATTTTTATTATTTTATTTTTATTCAGTTAGTTATTCTCACTTAAAATTTTTTATTAGAAGCGGTCCATTGTAACTAATTTTCTTTTATTAGTAATTTGACCTTTAATTGATCCTAGTCCTTTGGTCAATAGTAACGGTTGGGTCAAACTAGCCGTTGGAGGCTCTACTCGGTCTATATAACATGCTACGCTAGATCTGTTTTCTTCATCTTGTCCTGACGATGAACCACACTAGTTGGTTCGAAACGCGTCGACAAATGACTCTCCATGTGATTTACGCCGAAATCTTTCTCTAACTTATTATTATGTTAATTATTATTATTAAGATTAATTAATTAATTTTAATATTATTAATAATTAATTAATTTTAATTTTAATATAATAATAATCTTTATTGTAAATGTTTAGTGATTGTTATACTAATACTACATATAAGCATTTAATATTTAATATATGTTAGTATATTATTATTAGTTATAAAATAGTATGTGAAATAATCATTATTAGTATATATTGGTATTTAATGAATAATAATTTCTAGTATATTGTATTAATATTTAATATATAATATATGTTAGTATAATATTTATTATAAAATAGTATGTGAAATATTTATTATTAATATATTTTATGAATAGTAACATTAGTGTATTGTATATTAAAATTACTTAAAATAATATTATTATATTAGAATTAATTATATTAAAATTAATTAATATTAATAATATTAAAAATCAATATTAATAATTAATAATAATGATTTATGTCAAGACCTAATAATTAATATTAATAATTAAATTAGTAATCATAATAATTAATAATAAATAATTGGTAATAATAATTGATCATTATGTCCAAGTGTTTAATTTTTATAAATAAAAAACTTGACCCATTAATCGATTTATTTTTATAAATGGTTTAATTAATTAATAGATTTATTAATAGTTTATTATAATAATTTATAATAACAGTTAATGATAAGGTAATAGTTATTATCATAATTATTAATGTAAATATTGTAATTAAGTACTAGTTATTATTATTATTATCATAATTAAATAATTATAGCAACGCTACTAACTACTAAATGTTAAAAAGGGAAAGGGAAATCTACCACTAATTGCTATGCCTAAGATGTGTTGTTGACCTTGATTTCTCTGATTAGGGGAAGCCAGCTTCCACTAATTTCCATACCATTGTCTCTGTTGAGATGGAAATTAGTGGAAGCTGGCTTCCCCTGATCAGAGAAATCAAGGTCAACAATACATCTTAGGCATAGCAATTAGTGGTAGATTTCCCTTTCCCTTTCTAATATTTAGTAGTTAGTAGGGTTGCTATAATTATTTAATTATGATAATAATAATAATAACTAGTACTTAATTACAATATTTACATTAGTAATTATGATAATAGCTATTACCTTATCATTAACTATTATTATAAATTATGGAAATTAGTGGAAGCTGGCTTCCCCTAATCAGAGAAATTAAGGTCAACAATACATCTTAGGCATAGCAATTAGTGGTAGATTTCCCTTTCCCTTTCTAATATTTAGTAGTTAGTAGCGTTGCTATAATTATTTAATTATGATAATAATAATAATAACTAGTACTTAATTACAATATTTGCATTAGTAATTATGATAATAGCTATTACCTTATCATTAACTATTATTATAGATTATTATAATAAACTATTAATAAATCTATTAATTAATTAAACCATTTATAAAAATAAATCGATTAATTGGTCAAGCTTTTTATTTATAAAAATTAAACACTTGACATAATTATCAATTATTATTACCAATTATTTATTATTTATTAATTATTAATTATTAATTATTAAATATTAATTATTAATTATTATGATTACTAATTTAATTATTAATATTAATTATTAGATCTTGACATAAATTATTATTATTAATTATTTATTATTAATCATTAATTATTAATATTGATTTTTAATATTATTAATAAGGAATTTAGACTTCTGTGATCCATAACATTGTTTAGATAATCTTCGGCAAAATCACATAACAAATCTTTTGTCGACGCGTTTCGAACCAACCAGTGTGGTTCATCGTCAGGACAAGTTGAAGAACCAATCTGGGTTAGCTTGATTAAAAAGGGTGTGCAGAGACTCCAACAGCTATATTGCCAACGGCTAATTTGACCTAATGATCCTAGTCAAACCCCTAATTAAAAATATATAATTCATTATTATTAGCTTATCTACTAAAATTGAATAATATAATATTTATATAATCCATATTTATTATTTAAATATAATGGTCATTATGTCTCGTCTCATAGATCACATTTATTAAATAATCTATATTTATTATTATTCCCAAATTATTTAAATATAAATAAATAGTATTAAATTACTATTATCCTTAGAAATTAGTTACAATAGGTAATTATGTATTTAATTAATAATAATTATTTAAATCTAAGGGTCCATTGGTAAACTAGACCTTCTCTATTTGTTCTTTAAAATATATCATTTATTAATTATTTAAATATAAGGCCCATTCGAAATTAAAATAATAAGTTATATACAATAATTTATGTTTATTAAATAATCTATATTTACTTAATAATTTATAATTCCAATATTATTAAAAAACAAATAAAAAGTATTCTAGTTAAATCATTATTATTCTTAGAATTTAGTTACAATGGGTAAATACCATAGTCAAAGAATATGTTAATTAATAATAGTATATCCATAAAAATTAACTAACTCAAACTAACACAATGTTATTGGTATATCAAATATTTATAATAATTTCTTAATAATTTATATTCAATAAATAATCAATATTTATTCATTAAAAGAATTTTTATTAAAATCAACTATGTTATTAGGTAAATATATTATTACTTAAAAGGTTAAAAAAGGGGTTTTTTAATTAAATATATAAGAAATTAGTTGAAATTATGGAAACAAACAATCTAATCTAATTATAATATACCCTTTAGTATCATAAACGGGATAAGGTTAATACAATGATTAGCCCGAAATTACTAATAACTTATTAATAACTCATGCACTTCATAATAACAGGACTAACCCGCCAAAAACAGAACTTAAGGAGAGGGAAGACAGAAACCCTAAGACCTAACAAAAGGGAAATGAGGTGGCTAGGAAGACAATGCTGGGACCCAGCAACTGCTAATCTTCCAGCCATCATCCCTATTCAGATTGTTCGGCCTTTTCTCAATCTCCAGGACCTCTCTAAATTTGCGATGGTGAAACTGCGCAACTTTGGCAATGACTTGAGCCTCTTCTATACAAACATGATGCATAGTCTTCCCCGCATGCTCAGCCAGGGTGGAGGACTTGGTCCTACCATGTCTTAAGTCAGCCGAATGCTCGCTAATCCGTTGATTGATAGAGCGACCAGTCTCACCGATATAAGGGGCCCCACAGGAACAGGGAATGATATATTTTAAAGAACAAATAGAGAAGGTCTAGTTTACCAATGGACCCTTAGATTTAAATAATTATTATTAATTAAATACATAATTACCTATTGTAACTAATTTCTAAGGATAATAGTAATTTAATACTATTTATTTATATTTAAATAATTTGGGAATAATAATAAATATAGATTATTTAATAAATGTGATCTATTAGACGCGACATAATGACCATTATATTTAAATAATAAATATGGATTATATAAATATTATATTATTCAATTTTAGTAGATAAGCTAATAATAATGAATTATATATTTTTAATTAGGGGTTTGACTAGGATCATTAGGTCGAATTAGCCGTTGGCAATATAGCTGTTGGAGTCTCTGCACACCCTTTTTAATCAAGCTAAGCCAGATTGGTTCTTCAACTTGTCCTGACGATGAACCACACTGGTTGGTTCGAAACGCGTCGACAAAAGATTTGTTATGTGATTTTGCCGAAGATTATCTAAACAATATTATTAATATTAATTAATTTTAATATAATTAATTCTAATATAATAATATTATTTTAAGTAATTTTAATATACAATACACTAATGTTTTTTTTTTTTCTCGATTAAGACTAATTCTATTAAGGAAAAATATTGTACAAGAGGCTACAATCCAGAGAAGCAAAAAGCCGGCAACCGGAAATGATAAGACTATCAACCTCGGTTCCGGAAATGATAAGACTAGCAGTGAAGCCTACCCTGAAAGGGTAGAGGGATCAACACGAATCTTCTTTCCTTTCCTTTTTTTGACTTCCACCCAACCATTTTGGGGTGGATGAGCAATGACAACTTGAAGATTGGGTACCTCCCCAGGAGAACCTTCCTTTTCCGAATCTGAGGAGGAGGACAAATGGACACGTTTCTGAGCAATGGCTGAGTCAGTGGAAGGCGCCAAACCCTCTGTGGGAGAGGCCTCGTGATGAGGTGATTGAAGCTGCTCTTCATCACTATCTTCATCTTCAGAGCTGGAGGAATCAGTATTCTCGACAGGAGGAGGAGAACAAGGAGCCCATCGTTTAGCCTTAGGCTTGGAGACATTGGCCATGTTCTTTCTTGCTGGGTGAGATGGGCATGTATTCTGCAAATGCCCAGATTGATGGCAATGTTACTATTCATAAAATATATTAATAATAAATATTTTACCAACATATATTATATTTAAATATTAATACAATATACTAGAAATTATTATTCATTAAATACCAATATATACTAATAATGATTATTTCACATACTATTTTATAATTAATAATAATATACTAACATATATTAAATATTAAATTCTTATATGTAGTATTAGTATAACAATCACTAAACATTTACCATAAAGATTATTATTATATTAAAATTAAAATTAATTAATTATTAATAATATTAAAATTAATTAATTAATCTTAATAATAATAATAATTAACATAATAATAATTTATAATAAATTAAAATCAATTAATTATCTCATTAATAATTAATCAAAAATTATTATTCAAAAAATCTACAATTAATATTTTGGAAAATTGGCCGACATTCATCTCATTCCAGAAAACCAAAAATCTACTTTCCTCATTACTATTTAATCCCTAAATTAAGCTCTTCTACTATCAAGCATTCAAGAAGTCCTGATGATGGATCCCGATTAGGATTTGAAATGTTGACAAAAAAAATGGTTTTTACTGTGGATTCTCGGATAACTAAATCAAAAGTTAGGGTTCTTGGAGTTCATGAAGGAAGTATTGACTGGGTTATCACTCCATCTCTTCAAGCTCTAGTTCATATGAAAATAAGTCCCATTGTACTATAGCATCGAAGGTATGGCCATCTTCATTATAGGTTCATCCCTACTATTAGTCAATTGGTACATGGTATTCCTGATATGAAGTTAGATAATGAAGGTGTGTGGAAGGAATGTTCTTTGGGGAAGCATACTAGAAAGCCATTTCATCATAGTGAATCTAGATCTAAAGAAATATTAGATCTCATCCATTCCAATCTATGTGGGCCCATGTCTAAAAAACACTTGGACGTCATCTCTACTTTGTAACATTCATTGATGACCATTTGAGGAAGATGTTGTGACTCACTGCCTCGTGGGTTTCAATTGGTCAATGTTTCCTGAGAGAAGTGAATTTAAAGCCATTTTTCAAGCCACAAAAGCTATCAGAGCTTAGCCAGACCCTCTCCATTACCAAGTGCTAAGAGAAATATTTCCAATGTTATATGGAAGTCCAAAAATGGACGCTTGGAGCAGAAGATAAAGAATTTTGAACATTACCTTCGAAAATCCCAGCTGATGGAGAAAAAATGACTAAGTGTAGAAGACAAATATAAATCGGAGGTCCAATGTCGATCGCAATCACATATTAGTGGTCATCAGGTCAAGGCACATAAACGTAGCAGCAATCAGCAGTCGGCAGGTACCATGGCACATATTTATTTTATCGATGGGTTGTAAGGTCGAGCGCTGCTATCACTGATCAACGATCACAGACGCCAGGGGTGCACACCAGAGAAAGGCTAGAACTATCGCCTAACGTAGATATCACAGGAATCTTCAATCATGCGATAAAGTGGTGCTTCGCCAAGAGAGCAAGAAAACCAAATACAAAGGAAATGACTGACAAAAGAAGGGGAGGGCCTCCCCTTTATCTCTCCTCCATGTGGCATCGGCGATTGATGATCGACGCGGTTGCAACTCTGAAACATCGTAAAACCGCCAACATTGTGATTTGCTATAAAATCATCGGGGAAGGCCAATTCAGAAATACAAAGGAATTCCATGCAAAACCAAGGCTCGAGAGGCCTTTTTTCTCTCTCCTATAGGGGCCCACATGGCAGCCTCTGATTGGTCCTCAGAGAAGACATGGTAGCTGACGTCAGCAATGACGTGGCAGAGGACATGTGTCACCCGGTTTCAATGTTTTCAAGGGTGACATGGGTTATTTCCGGGTGCCACATGTCACCAATCACAAGGTGACACGTGGCAGTGATGGCGTCAGCAGGTCTATCGGAGATCGACGATCGGCGGTTCTGTGTTTCAGGCTTATTAGTGATTGCGATTGCGATAAAGAAAGTCCCCAGATGTGATATGTAATGAGCTATGATTTATAAAGTTTTCGCGTCAAGGATATCAGTCGATGCGATGTAAGGGGATATTGAAGGTATTTCAAGTAACAAATGAAAAGGTCCCCTGTGCGAAATTTGAAAGCCTTAGCGCCCAAAGGGCTAAGTGCTCGATTCAAAACCCTAATCACATGAAAGAGGAAGTGAAAAGGGGTTATACTCACAAGGACTTAAAGGGCATTTGAGCTCACCTGTTTCACAGTGTTCCTATGTTAAAAGGCCATCGTTCAAAAAACTCATGGGTACTCCATGAAACACGACACTAGAGATTTTCAGCGAACCAATATTATCTAACAGAAATTTAAAAGGTGTATGAGTCAGCAGCTATTTCAAAGCTTGATATCATCGTTGTGGGTGACTACTCCATCTTAAGTGAAAGGGAAGGGACGAGACTTTGAAAGACTGGCACTGACCAGGAACTAGCCGAGAGAGGATTAATCATGAATTTGTGGGAAAATGCCAGGACCAAAGGCTAGCAAAGAGGAGTGGCATGAAGATATTTCCAAAAACCATCATTTCAGTCTCGACGAATTAATTATGTTTTGTTGTTTTGATCACGGTATTGTTATTTTGTTTTGCTTTCAAGAAAGGAATCTCCTAGCTATAATAGTTATAGGATTCATGCTGAGACAACCATTCATATAGACTGCTATCAAATTCAACTTGAAGATATTTCTGTAACTAATTTTCTTGCCCTCCCTCTCCTTATAAAAGGTTGGAAGAAACATTGAACAAAGGTTCTGAATTCTAGGAAAAAATTGTATGTGCTTTTGAAGTTGTATGGATTCCAGATCTACATCTTTCTTAATATGAATGAAATAGTGGTGATTCCCATGTTTGAGTATTACAATATGTTGTTTCTTTGTTAAAATTCCATTATGTTCACACTTCCTCTCTGACTTCAAGCAATTGCTACTGCAAGAAATATCTCTTACGTTCTTATAGATTCATTGATGTTAACTAGTTAATACATATGCATGTATGCAAGTCTGAGATTATATATTTAAATGTGTGCTTCCTGGAATCATAGAATTCACTTTTCTTACATCCACTTGTCTATCTTTAGCTCAGATAAGTATAGAACTCTTGATGTTTCAAGCTTTGTGTGATGAATTATTATTCTCTTTCTATTCTTTCATTATTCTGCAAAATTTGATTAAACTGTAATTCCTTGATTACTCAGCCTCCACTTGTTTTTGCCTTATTCTTGTGAGTTGTATAGTATGTGAAACGATACCATAAATATGTAGTTTATATCCTTGGATGAAGGAACCAACCCATGTTGTTTTGTGTATATTTTAATATTTGTAATTACTATGTGTGAAGATGCATATGATGCCCTCAGTTTCTTGAGGATCACATGAGATACATAGAATTTAGATGTTCCCAGGCACTGATCTTGTAAGCAATCCAAGGTTGTCTCTAGGAGAGACAACATATTTTTGGGTCGTTTCTGGGGAGCTTATTGAAGGATTGTTCCCCCGGGATACGACAATTGAACGCCCTTCGTGTACGTGAGTGAAGTTTGTTCTAATTGCATTCATATCACCTTGGCAACTCCACACCCCCCTCATTATCATTGATAACCCTGGATTTTAAAAGGCCTTATACTTGCTCAGATACATCTCAAAAGAAATCCCCATTTCTATCTAATCCAAAAAGGTTAATTTCCAAGAAATTTGGGAAAGAGAAAACTCCCCCTGCTTGTACTACCATCTCATCAGCCTTTTCCATCTCAGCCTCCAATTCTCATCCCACTATTGCTCACTACTCAGGACTTACTCCTAAGGCCATGACATACCCTTCTTCTCCTCTAACCACTATGGTCTTGACCCCAGTTCCTCAAGCAAATTTTAATACCCCTCCACCAACCCAAATGGCTCTTCCAGGATTTTTATTGAATAATTATGCACCTCTTAATTTACCTCAACCTCTGAGTGAAATGCCCCAGAACCACCTAAAGCAGCTACCTAGGTTCAATGGGGAAGATGATAATATGGCAAAGAGTCACATTGAAGCCTTCAGTTCTTTTTCTCACATCCTAGATTTGGATCAGCTAGATGTGGTCATAATACTTTTTGTACAAAGTCTCGAGGGAGAAGCCAGAAAATGGTTCAAAGATCTACCCAATTCCTCCATCACTACCTAGGAGGAGCTCGAAAATGCTTTCACCTAGAAATTGGGAGAAAAGAGGGATCATGAGTACCTCCTCACTGAGTTTAATGCCCTAAGAAAAAAGACGAAGGAGGATACTTCAGAATTTATAAAAAATATTCAATAAGCTGTATAATAACCTGCATGCTAACATAAAGCCTCCTCCAACTATGGCTCGTGTGGTTTTCCTGGGATATTTTGAGTCCAACCTTGTTTTTTCCCTAAGAGAAAGAAAGTATCTCACTCAAGACCAACTTCAGAATGATGCTCTTGAAGTGGAAGCCAATATGGTCTCGGCAGGAAAGTTAAGGGTAAAGCAAGAAACTACTGAACCCAAAAGATGGAATGAGTAGGTGTCCTCCTTTGGTCGAGATAAAGAATCATCAGACTCGAAGTTGGAAGAGTTGTACAAACTCGTCAGTAGTTTAACACAAAAGGTTGGAAAGCTTGAAATTGAAAACAAGAACCTTTCCAGAGAGAAATCTCAAGTCAACAATCGGGGTTATAACCCTCAATATAGAAGGCCTCCACTGCAAGTACTTCTGAGGGAAAGAAAGGAGCAACTTGATCATATCCCTCCTCCTTTATACTTAGAATATGGTCCCGATGAACAATCATAGGATACACAAGATATGCAGGGAAATATGTATTCTTATTTTACCGAAGAAGAATATGAGAATATGGCTCACTAGGAGGTGATAGAGAAGGAACAACAAAAGAGGAAGATATGGATTATTATTGCAAACAGTTTTCAGAGTTCATGCAAGCACAACCAAAATGTAAGTATGATCTAAGGTCTTTGAAGAAGAGGACTAGAGAACTAGAATAATAAAGGGAAGTTTCTCCCCAAGTTGTTCCCCAGGTAATGAATAAAGGGAAGGGTAAGTTGAATCCTGACCCTTCCAAGATAAAAGTCTCCTCCAATGAGGAAATAACTAGTTCAGAGGGACACATAGAAAAAGAGACACCTATTCTGTCAAAAACTGTCAGTGGCAAGGAAGTAGCAACAGAGCCAGGAGGTATAGAAAAGGTCCAACTTGCATTCAATCTCCAAAAGGATCTTGAGAAGGTAAAAATTCTTGTTCCCCTAACTAAGTTTCTAAAGTGGCCTATTTATAAATCTCAGGTCTCTCAATTTATGTTTCCCTCTATCTCAACACCAGCCCATGATAGTTTAAACCTCCAAGAGGAAAGTCCAATGGTTGTTTTTTGGCTGCATGTGGAAGAGTTGGATCCTTCTATCGCACCTTTTTATGTGACTTTGGTGATCCATGAACTTTTGTTGCATAATTGCATGCTGGATTCAGGAGCTTCCCACAACCTCATGCCATTATCAATAATGGAGCATACAAAGACTTTTACTCCTTTGACTCCAAGAGAGTCAAAGGCTTAGGCATGATAAAGGATTTGGTGGTAAACTTGGCTCAGATCCCAGTGAAAAGTGTGGTCATGGATACAAAGACTTGTACTCCTTTGACTCCAAGAGAGTCAAGTACTTAGGCGTGATAAAGGATCTAGTGGTAAACTTGGCTCAAATCTCAGTGAAAAGTGTGGTCATGGATATAGTGGTGGCAGACATACCTCTTCGCTTTGGAATTCTCCTATCCAAATCCTGGGGTTCCAAGGTGTGTGGCTCTATCAAGCTGGATTTGACTTATGCCACCATTCCCACTTTTGGAGGTGAAAAAAGAAGGTTGTATAGAGAATCTCAGTTTGTGAAAATCATGACCCCAACTAAAGGCTCAGAAAACTCCCTAGTACATGGGAAATACAATGACATCTCCTACCTATTCTTAGAAGAATATGAGAACCTCTTAGAAGAAGCATCAGTGCACCTGACAAGGCAGTTGAAATACCAGCATTTAAATGAAACTGAAGTATGGAAATTGTAATTCGATGGAGAAAACTTAAAACAGGGAAATCGAGCTGGAATATTGTTGGTATCGTGGGAAGGCAGCATGATACCCCTCTCATTCAAGATTGAATTTGAGGCGACCAACAATGTAGCGAAGTATGAGGCATTTCTCCTGGGGTTACAAATAGAAAAAAAAAATATGAATATCGAATGCCTAGAAGTCTATGGAGATTCTGAACTAGTCGTAATCCAGATCAGAAATCATTCTCAGGCCAAACACCCTAGGCTGAGGACGTACCAAAATGACATGTGGGACTTAATTGATAATTTCTTCCTGGCTTTTAACATCCAATTTTCTCCAAGGGAAGAAAATAGGATGGTTGACTCTCTTGTGGTAGTTGCAAGCACTTTTAGGCCCCCACAGAATCCACTCCTTAGATATGAGATAGAAGTAAGACATAGGCCTTCAATACCTGATAATGTCAATAATGTCAAACACTGGCAGGTATTCGAAGATGACGAGCAGGTAAAAAGATTTATAGAAGTCGTTGGGGATTTTTCCCACTCCACCATCGATCAAGAAGAAGAAGAAGCAGAACATGAAGCCACTTCATAGAAAGACACAGTGGTTGGGAAAAAAATTGCAACTAAAAGGGAACACCATCCCTCGTGGACTTGTTCCACTTGAAATAATTTTCAATAAAGACGACATAGCGTCCAAACAAATGGCCCTAAAGAAGGATGAGCAAGTAGAGTACTACAAAATTGTATCAAAGGAGGAACACCATATGATCAGGTTGTCCAAAGAAATCCCTTTGCAATACAAACAGGGGTATTTAGATCTATTCAAAACTTACAAAGATGTATTTTCTTGGTCTTATAATGATTTGAAATCATTTGATACAAATATTATTCAGCAAAAAATTCCTTTGAAGGGTGGGATAAAGCCATGCAAACAGAAACTCAAAAAAATAAACCCACTCTTACTCCCCTCCATTGAAAAGGAGTTAAGGAATCTGCTGCATGCCAATATCATAGTCCCCCTAAGATACTCTGAGTGAGTAGCTAATCTGGTCCCTGTCTGTAAAAAGAGCGGAGAGATAAGGCTATGTGTGGACTTATGGAATTTAAACAGGGCATCTCTAAAAGATAACTACCCCTTGCCCAAGATGGATAATATATTGTAGAAGGTAGTAGGTGCAGCCAAAATGTCCATGATGGATGGATTCTCAGGATATAACCAAGTGGCGGTCCACCCTGAAGACCAAAGAAAAACTACTTTCACCACCCCGTGGAGAACCTTCATGTACACACGCATGTCATTCGGGTTGATAAATGCAGGGGCCACATTTCAGAGAGAAATGGACATATATTTCGTGGGCGAGCAAGAGAAAATTGTGGTAGTCTACTTAGACGACATCACAGTCTTTTCTAAGACTGATGAAGAGTATATCCTCCATTTAAAACTCACTTTCGAGAAGTGCAAAAGGTATGGCCTCTCTCTGAATCTGAAGAAATCTCAGTTCGCCCTAAGTGAGGGGAAGCTGCTTGGACACATAGTAGCGCAAGAAGGAGTAAATATTGATCCTGAATGAGTCAAATCCATCAGCCTTATTCCCCTACCCAGAAACAAGAAAGAAGTCCAAGCCTTTTTGGGGAGGATAAATTTCTTAAGGCGATTCATACCCAACTATGTTGAGATAGTTAAAGGTATCACGGATATGCTCAAGAAGGAGAATGAAGTTAAGAGGAGCTTCGTGCCCCGTGATCCTTTCACAAGGATCAAAGAATCTTTGGCTGAGGCCCCAGTGCTAGTCAGTCCCGATTATTCAGTGCCCTTCTACATCTTTTCTTTCGCCTCTCCACATACCATTGTTGTTTTGTTATTACAGAAAAATAAAGAAGGTTACGAGCAGCCCATTACCTTTTTTAGCCAATTCCTAAGGGACGTTGAGTTGAAGTATGATATATTGGAGAAATAGGCTTATGCACTTGTCAAGGCATTCGACTCATTCCATATGTATGTATTGTAATCTGAAATCACAACGTTTGTCCCAACGGCTGGAGTCAAAGACATTTTGGTGTAACAAGACAGAGAAGGAAAGAGGGGAAAATGGATATCTAAAATACAGGAATATGAGCTGGAAATCAAGCCTACCAAGATCATCAAAGGCCAGGGGTTGGCCAAGATTTTGTCTAAATCCAACTGCTAAGCTCTAGGGATAAGCTTGATCACGGAGGAGGGCAGTCCAGGGGATGAAAAAGAAGAATTAAAACAGCTGAACAGAAGATCTATGACACATGTGAGGGATCGCCCAAGTATAAGAACATTTTTCGTTATCTCTTGTTTCTAAGATTCCCGTTGGGTCTAGATAGATCAAAATACCAGATTTTGAGATTGCAGGCACAGAAATACATTATATCCAACAAACTACTCTTCTGGAAGGACCCGGTGGTGGTATTATTGTTGTGTTTGGTTGAGGGAGAAACCCATGAAGTGATTGGGTATTTCAATGGGGGATTCTATGGAGGACATTATAGTTGGAAGGCAACAACTCATAAAATCCTCAAGGCAGGATTTTACTGGCCCACGTTGTTTAGAGATGTTTATTCTAAGGTCGAGTCATGCCAAAAATGCTAGTTGTTTGCTGAAAGATAGAAGTTTGCTCCTCTCCCCCTAATTCCTATGCATGTAGAGCATCCATTTAGATAGTGGGGATTGGACCTCATCGGAGAAATCAACCCACCTTCTAGCAGCCAACACAAATGGATTTTAATAGCCATTGACTATTTCACCAAGTTGTTAGAGGCTATCCCAGCTAGGAATGTTACTGATTCAGTGGTGATAAAACTCATGGAGGAGAACATATTGTCCCGCTTTGAGTGTCCTTTTAAAATCATCACCGATAATGCACAGGTCTTCAAATCTGCCAAGTTCACCAACTTCTTCCACAAATTAAACATCATCATTGGACACTCCACTACATACTACCCTCAAGGGAATGGCTTGGTTGAGTCTTCTAATAAAACTGTGGTGAGAGTTCTAAAGAAGACCATCATTAAAAGTCAAAGGAACTGGGACTCTCAACTAAAGTTTTCTTTGTGGGCTAACCATGTAGCACCCAAAAGATCCACTGGGAAATCTCCTTTTGAGCTAGTATATGAAGGTTGTTTTCTTCCCTATCCAATTAGCAATGCTAGTAGCTAAGTTGTTGTAAGAAGCCAAGGAAGTGCCTAGCGCTTGACTAGAAGAATAAATCAACTGGTGGAGCTTCACAAGAACAGAGAGAAGGTGGGACCAAACTGTTAAACTACCAGCAAAGGATGAAATCTCTGTTTGAAAAGAAGGCTAAGGACAGAACTCTTCAGCAAGGAGATTTAGTTCTCAGGTGGGATGTCAAATGAGAAGGCAAAGGCAAACATGGGAAGTTTGATCTGCTATGGTTCAGCCCCTTTAGGATTGCATAAGAAAATGGAAATAACACTTAAATCCTCGAAAATGTGCATGGTGAACTGTTGTAACTTCCTATAAATGGTTAGTTCCTAAAATTTTATTTTCAAAATTAGATATATTTGTCTCTTTCTCATTGCAAATACTTGGTGTGTGTGTTGAAATTGTTATTTGAATTTTTCAATTAATTTTCATAAAAATCCTTTTTCGCATAATTATATGTTGTTTAAGAATAACTCCATGCCCAATGGAAGGAAGGGATACTGGTCTGCAGGTCCTCAGCACCTTGCCAGCAAGGCAATGTCCCCAATTGGAGCCAATGTTGTCACTCACTGCCTTGTTGGTTTCAATTGGTCAAGGTTGCCCAAGATTTGTGAAGTTAAAGCCATTTTTCAGGCCACATAAGCTATCAGAGCTTAACCAGACCCTCTTCATTGCCAAGTGCTCAGAAAAAAAAAAATTGCCAACTATATATGGAGGTCCAAAAATGGACTCCTGGAGTAGAAGATAAATCATTTTGAATATTACCTTGGAAAATCCCAGCTCATGGAGAAAAAAATGACTAAGTGTAGAAGACAAATCGCAATCAAAGGTCTAAGGCTGGTCGCAATTACTTATCAATGGTCAAGTGGGTCAGGGCACAGAAATGTATCAGTGATTGACAATCGGCGAGTCCCAGGGCACATACTTATGTTATCGGTAGGTTTCAATGTTGAGTTTCGATGTTGCAGATCGACAATCGCAGGTGCCAGGGCTACACACAAGAGCAAGGCCAGAACTATCGTTGAATGTTGATATCGCTAGAACTGCTGATCATGCAATAAATTGGTGCGTCGTTGGGGGGTTGAGAAAACCAAATACAAAGGAAATGGCTGACAAAACAAGGGGTGGGCCTCCCCTTTCTCTCTCCTCCATGTGGCATCGATCGGCAATCGGCAAGGTCACAGCTCCAAAATATCGTAAAACTACTGACATTGTGATTTAATATGAAATCGTCGGGGAAGGCCAATTCAGAAATACAAAGGAATTCCATGCAAAACCAAGGCCTAGCAGGCCTTTTTTCTCTCTCCTCCAGGGGGCCATGTGGTGGTGTCTGATTGGTCCTCAGAGAAGACATGGCAATTGACGTAAGTAATGATGTGGCAGTATGGTTGATGACGTGGTAGAGGACACATGTCACCCAATTTTAATGTTTTTAGGGGTGACATGGGGCTATTTCTAGGTGCCACATGTCACCAATCATAGGGTGACATGTGGCAATGATGACATCAACAGGTTTATCAATGATCAGTGATCTGCGGTTCTGGGTTTTTGGCTTATCAGAGATTGTGATTGTGATAAGGAAAGGCCCCAGATGCGATATGTAATGAGCTATGATTTATAAAGTTTTCACGTCTGGGATATTGGTCGATGCGGTGTAAGGGGCTATTGAAGGTATTTCAAGTAACAAAGGAAAAGGCCCCCCACGCAACATTTGAAAGCCTTAGCACTCGAAGGGCTAAGCGCTCGGTTCAAGCCCCTGATCACATGAAAGAGGAAGCAAAAAGGGGTTGTATTCACAAGGGCTTAAAGGGAAGTCGGGCTCACCTGTTTCATGGTGTTCCTGTGTTAAAAGGCCAGTGTTCAAAAAACTCTCGGGTACTCCATGAAACACGACACCAAAGATTTTCAGGGCACCAATATTATCTAACAAAAATTTAAAAGGCGTATGAGTTGGCAGTTGTTTCAAAGTCTGTTATCATTATTGTGGGTGACCGCTCCAGCTTAAGTGAAAGGGAAGGGACGAGACTGTTAAAGACTGACAGTGACCAGGAACCAGCCGAGAGAGGATTAATCATGACTTGGCAGGAAAACACCAAGACCAAAGGCCAGCAAAGAGGAGTGGCATGAAGATATTTCCAGAAACCATCATTTCAGTTTCAATGGATTAATTATGTTTTGTTGTTTTGATCACGATATTGTTACTCTGTTTTTATTTCAAGAAAGGAATATACCATCAGTAATAGTTAGAGGATTCATGCTGATATAGCCATTCATACAGACCTTTTAAACTTCATCTTGAATATATTTATGTAACTAATTTTCTTTCCCTCCCTCTCCTTATAAAAGGGAGGAAGAAACATTAAACAAAGGTTCTGAATTCTAGGAAAAAATTGTATGTGCTTTTGAAGTTGTATGGATTCCAGATCTACATCTTTCTTAATATGAATGAAACAGTGGTGATTCCCATGTTTTAGTATTACAGTATGTTTTTTCTCTATTAAACTTCCATTATGTTCACACTTCCTCTCTGATTTACAGCAATTGTTACAGCAAGAAATATCTCTTACATTCTTACAGATTCATTGGTGTTAACTAGTTAATACATATGCATGTATACAAGTCTGAGATTATATCTTTAAATGTGTGCTTCCTGTAATCATAGAATTCACTCTTCTTACATCCACATGTCTATCTTTAGCTCAGATAAGTATAGAACTCTTGATGTTTCAAGCTCTATGTGATGAGTTATTATTCTCTCTCTCTTCTTTCATAAATCTGCAAAATCTGATTAAACTGTAAGTCCTTGATTACTCGACCTCCACTTTTTTTGCCTTATTCTTGTGAGTTGTATATGTGAAAGGATACTAGAAAGACACGGCTTATATCCTTAGATGAAGGAACCAACCCATGTTGTTATGTGTAGATTTGTATATTTGCAATTACTATGTGTAGAAGATGCATATGATGCCTTCGATTTCTTGAGGATCATATGAGATGCATAGAATTTAGATGTGCCCAGGCACTTGTATTGTAAGAAATCCAAGGTTGTCTCTAGGAGAGACAACAAAATACATGGCTCCACCTACTCAAAACTAAAAATTAATTATTTGATAAGTTCAGAGAGTTCAGGGCTGAGGTGGAAACCCTAACTGAAAACAAGATAAAGACTCTAAGGTCTGACAATGGTGGGGAATACACCTCTAAAGAGTTAATTTCATATTGTAAGGATGCAAGTATTAAGAGGGAGACCATTGTTCCCGAACAAAATGGATTATCTGAAAGGAAAAATAGGTCAATTGAAGAAGGGATTCGAACTATTCCCCTTGATCAAGATCTACAACATTTCTTATGGGGTGAAACAGCAATGACTGCCTTGTACATTAAAAATAGAAGTCCTCATAAGAGTCTTGATAATGCTACACCCAAATAAGTATTCACTAGAAAGAAGCAAAGTGTGGATCATTTCCACATATTTGGAAGTCTAGCATATGTCCATGTTCCGAAAGACAAGTGAAAGAAGTTGGACTCGGCCAGCATCAAAGGGAATATTCGTTGGTTATAGTCTTTTCTCAAAGGAATATATAATTTACATAAAGGAGGGAAGATACATTGAAGTAAGTAGGGGTTTCATAATTGATGATAATCAAGATTACAAGAAATATAATCATCTTCCTATTGATTCTCATGATGAGGAAGTTCCTATATTTGAAGAAGATGAATTTCATCATGAGAACTCAACTACAAATGATGAAGAAGATCAAGGACCAAGTGAGCTTATTCAATCAGTGGCTATCCCACCCACAAGGAAGAGGCAAAATTGGTTGAAAGTTACATTAGAAGATGTTTAAGCACATGAAGCTACAAACGGGTCCTCCAGGGAAAGTAAGAAACTGAAAAGGTATTCTGGTTATGTTGAATATATAACAGAGTTGATTTAATCTGAACAATCTACATTACAGAAAGCTGAGCATTAAGAGGTTTGGAAGAAAGCTATGCAAGAAGAATATCAATCCATCATGAAGAATGGGGTTTGGGAAATCATTCCTAGACCTAGTGACAATTCGGTTTTCACATCGAAATGGTTCTAGAAGATCAAACATGTTGTTGCTGCAAGTATAGACAAATACAAAGCAAGGTTCATCGCAAGAGGTTTATCTCAAAAGGAAGTCATTGACTATGAATAAACATTTGCACGTACTGTAAGGTATACTACCATTAGATCATTAGTTTCATTGCTACTACAATGGGGTGGAATATCCATCAAATGGATGTCAAGACCGCATGTCTAAATGGGACCATTGATGAGGAAGTGTACATCGAACAACCTGAAGGATTTGAAGTGAATAGAAGGGACTCTCATGTTTGGAGACTCAAGAAGGCCCTATATGGCTTGAAGAAACGACCAAGGGCATGGTATGAAAGAATGGATGCATATATTCTTATTATTTGGTCCGTGAAGAGTATTATTGATCTAAATATATATATCAAGGTCGTGAATAATGAGCCTGTCATTATTCTACTATATGTGGATGATCTATTCATCACTGGTGTATAACAAATAATTCAAGAATGCAAGAAGATGTTGGCAGCTGAATTTGAGATGAAGGATCTAGGGCTAATGCATTACTACCTAGGTATAGAAGTATGGCAGAGACCTGAGGAGATATATTTGGGGTAAGGAAAGTACATCATCAATTTATTGAAAAAATTTGGGATGATGGATGCTAAGTTGATGGTTACTCCTATGATCACCAAACTCAAGAAGTTGAGGAGATCCAATTCTAGTCTTGTGGATCCAACCTCATATCGTTAGTTTGTGGGTTCCCTAATGTATATGGTAAATACTATGCTAGATATATGTTTTGCAGTGAACATTATTAGTCAGTTTCAGTTGGAGCCTCGTCATGATTACTGGATAGCTGCCAAACATATATTGAGGTATCTTCATGGCACTATACATCACTCCCTAAAGTATGATATTAAGGAAGTCAAGCTAATTAGCTTCACAGACTCTGATTGGGGTGGCAGTGAGACCGATGGAAGGAGCACTACAGAAGGATGCTTTAGTCTAGGAGCTGCTAAGATCTCATGGATGAGTAGGAAACAATATACTGTTGCATTGAGTAGTGTCAAGGCAGAATATGTAATTGCATGTGAAGTAGGAAAATGGGTTGTTTGGTTAAGGAAGCTTCTGATAGATTTGTTCAAGATGTCTTTGGGTCCTACTATGATTAATTTTTATAATCAAAGTTGTATCAAGATGTCTGGAGATCCTGTTTTTCATTCAAGGATGAAACATATCAATAATAAGTTCCACTTTATTAGGATCTTGGTGCAGGATGGGATTGTGAAGTTAGAGTATGTTCTGATGGGTGAACAAGTAGCAGACATACTGACAAAGGCTCTTCCTAATAAGAAGTTTGAATATCTAAGGAACCTGTTGGGTTTGGTAGATATTAGTGATTATATTGATGATAAAGAAATGGAAGAGATTTTTTGAGGCTTTGTGAGTGAAGCATTGCATGGGGAGACATCAGGTCGGCACTCTGTGTTGATGTCTGGAATCCCAAAATTGAAAAGGTGGTGTTGTTTATTGAGCTTTGTTTTGGATACACACATGTATGTTTGGGTTGGTGGTTAGCAAGTAAGCTTGACGCTACCTAGAGAGGCCAAAAACTTGAGTCCACCTTAGTCCCACTTGGATAGCTTGCCCTATTCATGAATCTAGTCTATGGTATTCTGGTGCCTAAAGCTTCTTCATGTTTTCATATAGTTTAATATCTTCCATTGTATATGTAAATTATGAATACCTCCCTAGTTAAGGGAGAGTGTTAGAAGATGTAACTATGTTCGGTCTTCAATAACGTACTTGAGTCATTATGCAACGTACTTGTCAAAATAATAAAGAAAACGATTTTTATTATGGTAACATTGACTTATTAAAGCATGGGTTTCAAGCTTGGGTCATCATTATATTAGTCAAAGTCCCCATTTTGGACTCCTAGGATTAATATTGAGTTTATAGAACCATTTTATATTCGAAGAGACCCTTATTGGGCTTTCAAATCATGTAAAAATGTTTTGTATCAAGCCAAATATGAATTATGTGTCCTCCAAATCATTTCAGCATAAGGACCCCCATTTGACCCACTACAAGCCTATATATTGAAGTAGGTCGAATTCATTTGAAGAACTCACTCTCAAGGAAGTTTGATATCTCAATAAGAGCTAGAGAAGTGCGAAATTTGTTGCTAGGAGTAAAAAAGAAGTGCAAGTTTGGGGGAATCTCTAGAGAAGAAGAAATTCAATTTTTTGGCGGCTCTCTCTCTCTGTTTCGTGATTTGGGTTGGGAGATCAAAGTATCCTAATATTTCGCTATTTCTGGAAGCTACTGTCTAGTCGAAGTTTCTGGAAGGGGTCAAAGATATTAGACGTTGACATGGTGTGGAGGGAAAGTCTAGTCTTGGTCTAGGGTAAAGAGTCTAAAAGAATACTATTCAAAGGAAGAATTATCTTAATTGGGTCTTCCCCTCGAGGGGGGTTTTGCAGTAGCATGTGCCTATATCTTGTGTCTCTTGTTTTTTTATCTTCATATATGTATAATAACTTGATGAAAGATAAGATAATAAAGAAGTAAAAGAAGCCAACACACTCACAAGTAATTATCGATAAAGGAGAATCAAACCCTAATATAATATCCTTGATTTTCCAAGAAAAATGTCTTTCAATGGATTGAGATTGTATTATGCCCTGGAAGGAACCTCGAATTTCATATCTTGGGAGGATAAGATGGAAGTTGTACTCGCTGATAATGGAGTATTGGAGTACACTAAAACTAACATTCCAAAATTAGCAGTATCGGATGCACAACAGTTAGCCGAGTGGAAGAAGGATATCGTGAAATCCAAGAGGATCATCCTGGATGGTGTGAGAGACCACAAAGCCTTGAACTTACATGGCAAGGAGACTCCATTTTCTATGTGGAAGACCCTCACTGAGCTATTCGAAAATGGTAGTGATTCCTAGAAATTGGCATTGAGGGACAAGCTCAGAAACATCTGCATGCAGAAAAATGAAACCATTCCACATTACTTCTCTAGATTCACTCAGTGCCTAGATGAACTTGGAGGAGTTGGATAAAATATACCCTCTTCAGAGCTAGTGAGTCTAGCCCTCCTAGGCCTTCCAAAAGTCTAGCATAGCTACCAGGACTTTGTAAATGGAAGGGATAAATTACCAAATTGGGAGAGACTTTGGTTTGATTTGGCACAAGCAGAAATGCAAAGGAACACTAGAGATGGAGTAAAATCCAAAGCTTAGGAGGAATAGAATTTTTCCTTGGTTGGGAAGGGCAAGAAACCTAAGGGAAAGAAGGACTAAAGAAAGCTAGAGTCTAGCTAGAACAATGGCAAGAACAAGGACCTAAGAAAGACAAAATGTTTTCATTGCCATGAATATGGGCACTATGCAACAAAGTGTCTGCACAAGAATTCTAACAAGAAGCCTTCATGAGGAGCAGGAGTGAAGCATTTTCCTCGTAATACGAATTAGACTTTACCCTGATTGCATGCATGGCGAGCAATATAATATGGAGTGTTTGGTATCTAGATTCAGGTGCCTCATTCCATATGACAGGATGCGAAGAATTATTTAGTAGCCTAGATGATAAGGATCTCCAGATGCACATAGAACTTGGGGATGATGAGCGATAGAGTACCAAAGGAATTGGAATGGTAGCCTTTAATAGGGAGTCATGCTCCCATATTCATATAAAAGATGTCATTTATGTACCTGGGCTGAAGAAGAAATTGATCTTTGTAGTTGTATTGGAGGATAGAGGCTATGATGTTGTTTTCAGTAAGGGGAAACCCTTTATGAGACATGCAGCTACCGTGAAAATGAAACAAATTGGATTTAGAGTGAAAAATCTCTACAAACTTGAGTGGAAAGATTGAGTTTCACTGAGTAGCAAGTCAGAAAATGCGTAGAGTCGAGATGTTGGAGAACTTTGGCACAGACGCATGGAACACTTACATCATGGGGCCTTAAAAATCATGCATTAGATTACCACTGGTCTCCCGAAATGCACCCTCGAACAACATGTTGTCTGCAAGGGATACACATTGGGGAAATATGTCAAATACACCTTATAGGGCTAAGACAGCAAAGCTGGAGAAATCTTGGAGCGAGTCCACTCTAATGTATGTGGACAAATTTTTACAGCCTCTACAACAAAACACAGGTATTATGTGATTTTTGTTGATGACTTTTCTAGAAAATGTTGGATCTTCTTCATGTGGAAGAAGGATGAAGTTTTCTCAAAATTTATTGAATTCAAAGCATTGGTTGAAAAGGAGACTAGTCAGAAATTGAAATCCCTGAGAAGTGATAATGGAGGAGAATTTGTTTCTAACACCTTCAAGGAATTTTGTGCCAAATAGGGTATTATAAGAGAACTAATAGCACCCCATAGTGCACAACAAAATGGTGTGGTTGAAAGGAAGAATGGAAGCAAAATAGGATCAGCAAGAGCCATGTTGCAAGCTCAAGGGTTTCCAATACATATATGGGAAGAAGCATGCAACACTGCAATTTATTTGGAGAATAGGAGCCCTCATATAATACTTGGCATGATCACACCCAAAGAAGCCTTCTCTCAAAGGAAGCCAGATGTATGGTTTCAGATTTTTAGAGATATTATGTATTGTCGTGTCTCCAAGGATAGCAAGAAGAAACTTGAGCCTATAGCTGAGATGGGGGTCTTTGTAGGATACACGGAGACACCACATAATTACTAGGTGTATTTTCCCTCACTCAAGGTGACAGTAGTGAGGAGAGATGTCAAGTTTGATGATGAGAAGGCTATGAGATGCTCTCTAGAGTGAGAGTTGAGTATCCCACTGAAGGAGGAGCCTCATGCAGAGCTTCAGGATGTTGTGGAGCAACCACAAGTGGAGGAGAAGATAGGAGGCCGAGTGGAAGCATCCACTCAACCAGAATATTGCATTGAGGGGAGGAAAAAAACCAAATAAGCTGATAGATTGATGCAGTATGCATGGGAGCATGTGGGAGCTCCTACATCTCAGCGTAGGTAGAGGAGGTCACCAAACAGGTACATTGGGTATATGGCTCTTGTGACAAAACTCATTGAGTCAGAGCCTTCTGCATTTGAGGAAGAAGTTTCTCAACCAGTGTGGGCTGATGCCATGGTGGAGGAGTATGACTCCATTATGAAGAACAGTGTATGGGAGATGGTGTCGAGACCAGAGAACAAGTCAGTGGTTGGTTCCAGATGGATATACAAAGTCAAGCATACATATGATGGGAGCATAAAGAAGGTCAGATTTGTGGCCAAAGGCTTCTCACATGTAGAGGGAGTTGAATACGAGGAAAATTTACCCCTGTGGCAAGAGATTTCTCAATTAGAACCATTCTAGCATTGGTTGCACAGATGGGTCGAAGATCCATCAGATAGATGTGATGATCGCCTTCCTCAATGGTGTTGTTGAGGAAGAAATTTACATAGAGAAGCCAAATGGATTTGAGACATACGATGGGGAGACACATGTGTGCAAACTCAGGAGAGCTTCGTATGGTCTCAAACAGGCACCCCGAGAATGGTGCACTCAAATTGACACATATCTTAATGGATAGGGCTTCACCAAAAGTGAGGCAAATGCCAATCTCTATCACATTATGGTAGATGGCAGATTGCTTATCTTAGATTTATATGTTGATGACTTGATACTTACAAGGGATGAGCAGTTGATCCGCTCTTGAAAAGAGGACCTTGAAAGAGAATTCAAGATGAAAGACATAGGCTTGATGCATTACTTCCTTGGGTTGGAAGTATGGCAAGGTGATGGAGATTTGTTTGTGAGTTAGGGGAAGTATTCCTCTAAAATACTTCAGAGATTTCACATGGAGAACTACAAGCCTATGGACATACCTCTAGCTACAAATTGGAGGAAGAAGATTTCTTCTTAAGGAGAGGTAGTAGATGCCACCATCTATAGACAGCGTGTGGGATCCTTTATGTATCTAGTGAACATAAGGCTTGACATATGTTGTGAAATTAATCAGCTGAGTCAAGCCATGGTGAAACATACCAAGTTTTATTGGAAGGCAACAAAGAATGTGTTGAGGTACCTCAAAGGCACAACCGAGTATGGGCTATGGTATAGGAGGACAAAGGGAGTGAAGCTCCAAGGCTTCATTGATGTAGATTGGACAAAGAGTCCATGAGAAAGGATAATTACTTTAGGTGTTATCTTCAGTATTGGGTCTGCAGTTATTTTCTGGTATAGGAAGTGCCACAGAGGTCTATGGCACTTAGCTCAATAGAGGTTGAATACATGGTTGCAAGTCAAGAAGCATGTAAGTCTATATGGATGAGGAAAATACTTGTGCTATTTTTAGTTAGGAGATGGATCCGATAATTATTTATTGTGATAATCAGGGTTGTATTAAACTCTCTAAGAATTCAGTATTTCATGATAGGTCCTTGCACATTGATATCAGGTACCATCACTTGCAGGATTTTGTGCAGAGGAGAATCATGATGCTACAGTACATTCCAACTGAGGAGCAGGATGCAGATATCTTGACAAAGGAATTGTCAAGAAGCAAATTTGAATTCCACAATGCGGGATAGGGATGGTGAAAAATCCATTTCTTGCTAAAAGGGAGTGTTGTAAATAGTAGCAAGAAAGACTAAATTTGACTTGTGCCTTAGCCAAATTTAGCAATTCGATTCTCCACATCAACAGGATGACTTGGATGGCAGTTAACAAGAGTGACATGGCCTTGTCTACTAGTTAACTCAGTAAATTCAAGTTATAGGATAGAAGTAGAGTTGTGCATGTAGTGATTGCTAAAATTTAGCAATCTCGTTCAGTTATTTTCAGTTGAACTTAGTTAACTAAGCTCAAGTACCTAGTTGAGTCAGTTGAAGTAGAAATGTTGTTAACTCAGTGATCTCTCAATTAAACTAGTCAATCGCCTAAAAATGTCCCAGACATGCCTGGAATTCAAATTTCCTAGCTGAAGTGGAGGAAAATGCACATTGTAATTATCAATTGTATAATAGTTGAGTGTACAGGCTTGGCAGTTAAGCAAGTGAATCATTCCTTGGGAATTGCGCAAGCAAATAGGAGGAAAATCCTATCTTGTAGGAGCTAATTTCCTCAAGGATTTTGCAAGGAAATAGGAGCAAGATGGATCCTTAAATTACATAAGTGTTGGCCAAAGGAGGACAGTCAATAGGAGAACAGGTTCACAGTATAGGGTGTGCTTTAGGATTGAAGTAAGACATTGTAATAGTTTCTCATTCTCATCTAATTAATGAAAAGCAACGGAGGGTTTTTTCCCAGTTGGGTTCCCCAATAAAATCATTGTGTTCTCGTGGTTTTGATGGTTTCATGTCATTTCATGTGTCTTTAAATTGTGATTTACATTCTGCATAGTACTAGAGGAAATTTTTAATCTCTTGATTTCAATTTAATTTCATCGATAAAAGCAAATTTCTATTAATTTCTATAATAAATGTGGGAAAATGATGAGTTAAGGAAAGAATTGAGAAAAATATATGAATAAATCAAAAGGTTTCATAAGCACAACTAAGACCTTTTTAATGGTATTAATAATATGAAAATTAAACTTCTACAAGAAACAAAATCAAAGAATAAGGATGAAGTTAGTACCAAAGCTTTGAAGCAGATACTACCAAGAATTTAAAGAGGTGTTGACGGTGTTGGACCCACCAACATTCAGGGGATCACCCTGGTATGAAGTCCCAACTAGACCTCACACCATTTGGTGTGGGAGTCCCATCCGGTATGATGGCCTGGTTTCCATTGTCTTAAGTATTTGCCTCAACTCTTGCTTGTTAGCATAGGAGAGTGGTATGCTTTGTCTTTCAGAAGTGAGGTTTGCATGCCTGGTGAGTGTAAGTGTACTTGTGTCAATGGTTCTTTCACTGTGAGGGGAAGAGAGTGAAGGTGAGTTCCAGGTTGAAAGGGATCATTCCCAACTTGGCTAGGAACACACAACACAAAGGACATGCACAACTTTTGGCGGAGCAGTCCACTCGGATGCAGCTGTCACAAAATACAAGGTAAGATAATACATACATCACTCATGGATCAATCTGAGATGAGTGTGACGGTTGTTACAGCAAGGTTCATGTGAAAGGTTTGTTTAATGTTAGACGGAGTAATCGACACGAATGAGACAACATTAACAGCATATACAACACATTTCCATTGATAGATGATGTATTACAACAAATGAACCAGTTCAGATGTAGAACACATGATTAAAGCAACATGCATTACAAGTGTTAAAGATCAGTCTTACAAAAAATACAATACATGTATGAGAACTTGTTTTCCTATTAACAGGCTTATGAATTAAGCCAAAGTTCCAAGGTACATCGTTACACCATACATCCCTAACCCCGTTAGCGGGGGCATTGGAGCCACTACTTACTCCTCAAAGAAAATATTACAGACTCTCTTGGCTATGTGGGAGGAGCTTAGGTGAAAAGTCCTTTCATCTACAAATGAGGGGGGTATTTATAGCCAAGGGTGAAACTAACCCTTGTGGCTGTTTGAGTACCCTCATGACCGTTCGACTTCCATGACTTACATGACTCTATGTTCAACAAGTGGGTCTCTTGGACTTCCACGTTACATCACATTGATTGACAACAAGCCCATAGTGGAGATGTGGAAAACATGACTCATGACTTGAATCGACATGACTTGACAAGACAATGTTGTTACATTCGTGATACTCCTGGAGTGCATGTTGAGGTATAGTGTTGCTAAGTGATGGATGTCTTCATGGTGTATCATAACTTCACCTCCGCTTGGCGAAGTGCATGGAGTCTTCGATGGTCCTTCGTTCGCTTGATGAAGCTCTAGCATGTTGTCCCTTGCTTTCATGTTGGAAGGCTTGATATGTTCACTTGTTCGCGAAGGTGCATGTTCATCGCGTTCATCCACCTCGCATGCTTCATTCATTTGTCCGCTGGTGAACCTGTCCATCAGCATGTGCTCCCTTCGTTCATCCCATTCGTTGTCTTGACATGTTTGTTGGTGTACATGTACTTGCAGTCACTCTTGACGAGACAACATCAAATCCAAAACCTTCTATTATACCATGACACATGATTATTCAGATGCGGGTGACTGGGAGAGGCAGCAGAGCTGTGATGCGGGATGATGGCTCCGGGAAACTGCTAATGAAAACTACACAGGAGTCACTGAAGGATGGAGATAGACAATCTAAGTCGACAGTGACTGACTGCAAGGTCTATCTCTGCTAGGAGGAAACATTGCGCAAATTTCGAGAGGGACAGTTCGGGCTACTGGAAGGCAAGGTAGGCATGCTCTGCGCATTTTCCGAAATGAATGTTCAACAAGGGATAGACATCCAAATTTGCGCAAATTTCTAAAGGAATGGTTCGAGTTGCATGAGGGTCAACAGGCAGGGATTGCGCAATTACTTTGTGGAACTGCCTGAGAGACTGGCAGCCAGATCTACACAATTCCCAGAGGGAACTACCAGTTGGCTACTGGGGTCACTAGCAACTAGATCTGTGCAATTCCTAGAGGGAAATTCCAGTTGGCTATTGGGGTCACTGGCAGCTAGAACTACGCAATTCCCAGAAGGAACTGCCAGTTGGCTACTCAGTCACTGGCAGCAGAAACTGTGCAATTCCTAGAGGGAACATGCAGTCTACTGTTGGGAGCTATTGGCTAGAAAAAATGCACTAAGGTTGGGAGGTTGGCCCACTGATCATCTTTGCGCAATTTCTGAGCTGAGCTGACTAATGGGTAGCGGGAGACCTGCTCATCAACACTGCGCAATTTCTGAGATGAACAGTCAGTCGGTTGTTCGGGTGGCCAGCATGAGTGCCACTTGAGCTGCTTGTGGGAAGCACAGCTTGACAGAACTATCTTGGTCTTTCTACAATTTTCTGGTTGACAGTCAATCAAGTCGAAAGTAGGGTGATGGTCTGGCTGTCAATGAGGACTCTGGTCATCAGAACTGCAGAAAAAAATAATAATAATAATAATAAATATAAATAAAAAAAAGACTAAGTGTGTGAACAGCCGAAAGATGCATAGGTGATCATACGAACACACACTCGCATGACTTGAAAACAAAACAACCAAACCATCCAGACACACATGTTCAACATGACTGACTAACGGTGCGAGCGATAAGTGCAACACTCATGATTGATCGTTCGTGATCAAGATGAAGTTTGTGTGACAGTGAATGTGACTTCATGTGTGAGTGTGACAAATGCTTTCATGGTGAACACAACAAACACATACGAAGTGAAGACTTTGAGCATAACCAGAACATGGTCACAAGCATGACTTAGACATCAACATGTAGAGACTTGAGTGCAATAGACAAGCAAGGCGAATGTAAAGACTCACACGAGCTCACATAGTGAACCCGAGTGGGTGCAGTCATCAAGCGAAACTCTTCAAGGGAGGCTCTGAAATTGGTGCAGGCCAAAATTTTGGAGGGTGGTTGTAGCCGCTACAACACTTGGCGACATGCTGGTAGAACTCCAACTTCTCTGTTTCAGTTCATTGCTAGAACAGGGCCTTGGTCTTTCAGGGAGTATTGAATTGTTGTGCAGGTTACTTCAATTTCCCCACTTACCCCATGGACATACATGGTTCATCCTTTACTGACTCAGTCAAACATAATCAAAAGTTCAGCGTAGATCTCAGTGTTCCAAATCTAGGAAGGGTAGTTTAGCTTGCGAGTTGAGGATTTTTAGAGTATAGGTTTTCATCTCTGGTGTTGTTTCGCTGCCAGCAGGCCTGGACAGTACCCTGGTGGAGTCACGCAAGAACACACACATTTCTCCACCACTAGAGATCCTATTCAGTACCCTAGTGGAGTTGCATGCTTCACCTTGTGGAGTTGCATGCTTCACCTTGCTACGCAAGAAACCTTTCTCTTCTTTTGCCTTCAAATTTTTAAAAGAACTGTGCATAGGCACTTATTTATTTTTGGGTCAGAAGAGGGATCTCGACTTATTAAGAGCAGAAGAGCTTGTTCCTTCACAGAAGCATGTAAGACCTCTGACATAGGTTTGCTCATTTAGATTTTCCCCTTCTCTGTTTCTACTAATTGAATTAGCTTCAACACACAGAGTAGAAGGCTGAGTACAGGAATGGGGCTTCCCAGTGTGGACACAGGTTCACGGTTGGACCAAAACTTCCCTTGCAGACGGTTCATATTTTCTATCAAGACTTCATCAGCCGAAGGTTGTAACGAAGCACAAAGAAGACGGAGACAAGAATGGCCAAGTGTTGCAGTGTCACAAGTCTATTCCTATCTTAGCCACATACTCTATTCAAAATCCAAAACGTAGTAGTTGGCAGCACATATTTCCAGAAACAAAAATAGTAATATATCAAGCAAAAAAAATGAGCGTAAATAATAATAGCAAGAAAAAAAAACAAAGAAAAGCAGAAGCAAAAGTAAAAGCGAAAGAAAAGTGAGTAAGCAAACAAACAAACATGCAAAGTAAGAAAGCAAACAAGCATGTAGCAAGCAAATTGAAAGCAAACACTACAACTACTCCTAAGCTAACAGTGCATGGGCCCGATCATGTGAAGTGATATTTACAATGCAACCATTGGTGCATTGGTTGACCCATGTTGGTGAAGACTTGATCCGTGAGCAACCCAATTGTGTGAACCATCAGGCAAGAAAGATATAAAAATGAAGACAGCCACACTTCGTGTGTCAAAGTGCCCACATGACATAAGTGAGTACAAGTGCATGACATGCAGTCTGTGGACTTGTCATGGTGTTGTGTGACACTACATGCAACTTTGAAGCATAATCACACTCTTGGTTGTGACATGCAAGCAAACGAAAGAAACAAAGATAAATTGCTTCACAAACAAGTGCTTACAATGTAAGATTCCTCTAATTCATGAGCAACGGGATCGTCCAATTCGAGTGGAGGAAGTGTGATATATGTGTGAGATGGATCTTCGATGCATACAAATGGGTGATGAGGAGCCTTGGGTGATTGAACAATTTCCTTATCAGAAGTGAAACCAACCTCAGGATAGCGAGGACCTAACACAACCATCAGCTCGAGCTGAAGTGCCTCAACAGTCTGTGGGGTTTCGACTTCGTTGACAGATGGATCTGACCAGCGGATTAAATGGATTAACAATGAGTGAATCAACACCATGATCGGATGATGAAGTGAAGAGATCACAACAACCAAGATCAGAAAATTCAGGATGTTGGTCGGAAACCTCATGGTTTGATGAATCACACAGAGGGGTAGATGAGAAGGAAGGATGTTCACCCTCTGCGTTTCTGGAAAGAGTAGATGAAATGTCAAGTTGATTTTCAATGAATGACTTATCCTCTCCATTGTCGAATGATGGACTAACATCCGGTGAGTCCTGTGAGTGATCAACAATGGGTGCATCCGTGGATGAAGACACACATGCAAAATCATGGATGGAAGGTTCACCAAATAAGCTAGAAAATAATGGAGGGGGCACGGATGGAAGGGAGTCATCCTTCACCGAGTGTTGATGTTCAAGCTCCCACTCATACTCTTCATGAATGACAACACATGTTGGTAGTGCAACACCAACTCCTTCAGTGGGTTGTTCCTCGTTCACAACAAGTGAAGAGTCCGGAATGGACGAACACAAGACAACATCATCCGAAGGAACACCTAAGTGCAAAGACAGAGGTTGAAGAAAATAATGCATATGGGAACTCGAAGGACTTCCAACCAACTCTGCATGAAAATTGAGTGGAGTGATGTTGGGAGGGTGTGAAGGGTGAACACATGATCCTCAACATCACTAGGCTATGGTGGAACTGTTGAATGAGAGGGAGGCGGACATTCCATTGAGACAGTGTCGGCTCCCACATGGGATTGCGCAGTTCCATCAATGAAGAAGGTTGAGTGAGGCTTGACATCAATATTCGTCTTGGGACGGGCATATTTCTTAAGACAGTACTCGAACCTTTCCTAGAGATAAGCGAACTTCATTTGGCTCCTTGGATCTTGAAACTACAAGTCACAGAAGCATTGCCAAAAATCAATAGCAGATTCATTCGGAGCCCTCTGTTGTTGTAACAGTTTATGGTCAAGATGGTCTGGATCAAAATGATAGAACGTGTCTTAAATAAGATCACAGACGAAATGGAGATCCGTGAAGTGTGTCTGCGAGCAGCAACTCGGCCTGTTCATCAGTAAACTCATCTTCCTCATAAATCATGGAAAGAAAGTTATGTAAGTGCTCAGGCCAGGCCACTCCGCCTTCACCATCATACATGTGAGTGGACAAGAGATTGAAAAGCTTCCCCGAGATGGAGACATCTTTGCAATTCGAAAAACACCTCGGGAAAAGAAGAATGCAAGACTCCATTAAAGATATGCAAAGGTTCAAAACTGGATGAGAGGACATTGCTTGTCATCAAGCCCTCCTTCTAGTGCCAGAAATATTAACAGTGCTAGACCCACCAACATTCAGGGGATCACCCTGGTATAAAGTCCCAACTAGACCTCACATCATTTGGTGTGGGAGTCCCATCCAGTATGATGGCTCGATTGCGATTTTCTTAAGGATTTGCCTCAACTATTGCTTGTCAGCACAGGAGAGTGGTCTGCTTTGTCTTTGGGAAGTGAGGTTCACATGCCTGGTGAGTGTAAGTGTACTTGTGTCAATGGTTCTTTCACTGTGAGGGGAAGAGAGTGAAGGTGAGTTCTAGGTTGAAAGGGATCAATCCCAACTCGGCTAGGAACACATAACACAAAGGAGATGCACAGCTTCCTACAGAGCAATCCACTCAAATGTGGTTGTTACAGCATACAAGGTAAGATAACACATACAAAACTCACGGATCTATCTGAGATGAGTGCGATGGTTGTTACAGCAAGGTTCATGTGAAAGGTTTGTCTGATGTCTAGTAGAGCAGTCGACACAGATGAGACAGCATTAACAACATATACAACACATTTCCATTAATAGATGATGCATTACAACAAATGAATTAGTTTAGATGTAGAACACATGGTTAAAGAAAATGCATTACAAGTGTTATAGATCAGTCTTACAACAAATACAATACATGTATGAAAACGTGTTGGCTTGTTAACAAACTTCTGAATTAAGTGAAAGTTACAAGACACATCATTACGCCATACATCACTAACCCCATCACAGGCATTGGAGCCACTACTTACTCCTCAAAGAAAAGATTACAGAAACTCTTGGCTATGTGGGAGGAGCTAAGGTGAAAAGTCCTTTCATGTACAAATGAGGGGGGTATTTATAGCCAAGGGTGAAAGTGACCCTTGTGGATGTTCAACTATCCTCATGAATGTTTGACTTCCATGACTTTCTAACTTACATGACTCTTTGTTCAACAAGTGGGTCTCTTAGACTTCCACGTTACATCACATTGATTGACAACAAGCCCATAGTGGAGATGTGGGCAACATGACTCATGAGTTGACTCAACATGACTTGAAAAGACAATGCTGGTACATTCGTGTTGTTGTTGGAGCGCATGTCGAGCTACAGTGCTGCTAGGTGATGGATGTCTTCATGGTGTATCATAGCTTCACCTCCGATTGGCGAAGTGCGCAGAGTCTTCGATGGTCCTTGGTTCACTTGATGAAGCTCTAGCATGTTGTCTGTTACTTTCATGTTGGAAGGCTTGACAGGTTCACTTGTTCGCGAAGGTGCATGTTCGTCGCATTCATCCACTTCACATGCTTCGGGCATTCATCTGTTGGTAACCGGTCCATCTGCATGCGCTCCCTTCGTTCATCCCATTCATCGTCTTGACATGTTTGTTGGTGTACTTGTACCTGCAGTCACTCATGACGAGATGACATCAAATCCAAAACCTCCTAATCTACCATGTCACATGATCATTTAGATGCGAGTGACCGGGAGAGGCACCAGGGCCGTGATGCGGGATGATGGCTTCAAGCAACTGTTGATGAAAACTGCACAAGAGTCACTGAAGGATGGAGATGGACAATCTGAGTCGACAATGACTGACTGTAAGCTCTAGCTCGGCTGGGAGGCAACATTGCGCAAATTTCGGGAGGGGAAGTCTGGGTTGCTGGAAGGAAAGGTAGGCATTATCTATGCATTTTTTGGAACAAATGGGCAAGGGCTAGACATCCAAATTTGCACAAATTTCCAGAGGAACGGGTCGGGCTGCATGAAGGGTCACCGGGCAGGGATTGCACAATTTTTCTGGGGAACTGCCCAAGGGACTGGCAGCCATATATGCACAATTCCAAGAGGGACCTTCCAATTGCCTGCTGGGGTCACTAGCAGCCAGATTTGCGCAATTCCCAGAGGGAACTGCCAGTTGGCTGTTGGGGTCACTAGCAGCCATATCTTCACAATTCCCAAAGGGAACTGCTAGTTGGCTGCTGGGGTCACTGGCAGCCAGAACTACACAATTCCTAGAGGGAACTGCCAGTTGGCTACTCAGTCACTGGTAGCCGAATCTGTGCAATTCCTAGAGGGAATAGGCAGTCTACTGCTAGGAGCTGGGAGCTAGAAAAAATGCACTAAGGCTGGGAGGTCAGCCTGTTGATCATCTCTGCACAATTTCTAAGTTGAGATGACTGATGGGAAGTGGGAGACCTACTCATCAGCACTGCGCAATTTCTAAGATGAATAGTCAGTCAGTTGTCTAGGTGACTAGCATGAGTGCCACTTACGTTGCTTGTAGGCAACACAGCTTAATAGAACTATCTTGGTGTTTCTGCGTTGTTCTGGTTCACAGTTGATCAAGTCGAAAGTAGGGTGATGGTTTGGTTGTTAGTGAGGAGTCTGGTCGTCATAACTGTAGCAAAAAAATGACTAAGTGTGTGAATAGTCGAAAGATGCATAGGTGACCATATGAACATACACTCGCATGACTTGATGATGAAACGACCAAACCATCCAGACACACATGTTCAACATGACTGACCGACAGTGCGAGCAACAAGCGCGACACTCATGATTGATTGTTCATGATCGAGACGACGCTTGTGCGACAGTGAATGTGACTTCGTGTGTGAGTTCCACAGATGCTTTCTGGCGAACACAACAAACACATACAAAGAAAAGATTTTGAGCATAACCAAAACATGGTCGCAAGCATGACTTAGACATCAACATGCAGAGACATGAGTGCAATAGACAAGCAAGGCGAATGTAAAGACTCACACGAGTTCACGGAGTGAACCTGAGTAGGTGCAGTCATCAAGCGAAACTCTTCAAGGGAGGCTATAAAATTGGTGCAGGCCAAAATTTTGGAGGGTGGTTGTAGCCGCTACAATAAGAGGAAATTTACAGGAAGGTTGAAGAATCCCTAAACATTAGTGAGGTAAAAATAAATGTAATGCAAATTTGAAAAAGGACGTAAGACTTTAATGGATAGTACCATATTGTCCCAAAGTGAGAAATGTAGCCAATATTCGAGAAGGTCAATAAAAAGTACTGGATAGGGTTCAACTCTATCTTAAGGATGTATATGTCAAACATGATGGCATTATCTCAAAGGAAAGAGTAATCAAAGCTCAATCATATAGGATAGAGCATATTATTATCTGTAATAAAGACTAATTATAAAGGTGTGAAAAATGAAGAAAATCCATTAAAGGTTGATCTGGATTGGATCATTATATTATTCGTCATCTAATAAACTCAATGGTTTTAGAGTGAAAAAAATTGGAGGAATCAACTTGCATGTTCATTTTAATGATGAGTCCCAATTTAGAGGATTCGAGTTTGAAACCTTCTAAAACCATTTTGAGGCATCAAATGGTGTTTTTTGGGGTTGAAAATTTCCTACTTTAGTGTAGACCCCAACATTTTGATCTACACTCAAAGATCTTTCTAATGGTTCAAGTTTCATGTCAATGGGAGTTTGTATGTGTTTCAGGGAAAACTAGTGTCGATTTGAACTGTTAGTCCCACTAAGACAGGTAGCTATCTTAGAAACAAACAATGAAAGCTTTTCAAGAGTTCCTTTAAGTATGATAGATGGAAGAGAAGAAGAGAGGACCAACCTGGATCTTTCGCTTTGATCCTAGCTTGATTTCTCCTTTCCTTGATAGAATTTACCACTCCTCTCCTACTTGTCCTGCTTCAAAGAGTACCTGTAGAGTCAAAGTAACAGCAAACTATCAAAGCATCTCTATCTA
Source organism: Pinus tabuliformis (assembly GCA_031772625.1). Classification (NCBI taxonomy): domain Eukaryota; kingdom Viridiplantae; phylum Streptophyta; class Pinopsida; order Pinales; family Pinaceae; genus Pinus; species Pinus tabuliformis. The sequence continues at coordinate 769,767,707 of CM062804.1, read as the reverse complement.
AAACATCATAAACAATGCGGAATTAGAAACACATTGACCATACAATTGCATTCATAAACAATAAGATTCACAAATACATGATCATATGGAGGAAAACTCAAATTACTTTATTAATAGTAATGTAAGAGAGGATTACAACCCAGCTGTCTGATCCAGCATCATCCTCCCAGTTGTAGAAGCCCTCTTCACCTCATGAACAAGCAAATCACCCAACAATGCAATGTCTCTTCTCAACAAACCAACAACACTTCCTTACAAAATACAAAATTCCAGCCTCCAGATCTCTCATATGAGGGATCCATTTATAGATGTCTTGCAAGGGTGTGAGTCAGTTCTAGGTTTTTGATTAGTGTCATTCCACTGATAGTTCTTGGTTTCACTTGGAGATTTCATGATCTCTTACTCATCCCTAGGCAAATTCAGAGAGGCAAGTGTCACAGGAGAAGTTTTCGGAAGATTCCATGATCATCCACCTTGCAAACTGTCTCTGCCATTTGTCTATTCTCGCTCATCGCACCCCACAGAAGTCCATTTGAGTATGCATCACACCTGGCCAGTTAGGCAGTCAGTATGCATCGCACCTTTCCCATGGAGCAATCTGTATGGTCCATTTTTGGCCAGTTCTGAGTAGTTTTTCAGGTGGAACTTCTGGGAAATGATGTAATCAATTGACCATGATCATTTAAGGTGTGAAACAAAACTTTTAGGGACTTAAGGAGCCCTTAGTTTATGTACATATGAGTTTGCGGTTGCAGTGCCCAAATATGTCTATAACAGTATGCAAAATTTATGCCCCTCGCAAGTTGACCTACCATGTTGACTACCCTGGTAAAATAAAATGACGCTTCAACCCCCACTACTCGTGCAAATGGGACTAGCCACATGTGGACTTTCAAGTTCAAATCATAACTGTAGTTGAGGGTTAATAAAGTCAAACCTTCCACCTAGTTGGCCATCTTGCTAAGTTAAATATTAGGTCGCTAGGAGGAGTAGGGATTCCATGTTATGCTATTGAATTTTATTTCATAATTGAATAGAGCAACTAGAGTGGGAAATTAGAGAGCGGAACAAAGGGGGTTAAGGTTATGTACCAACTTTACAAGCCATGAGTCTCACGAAACTCTATAAAGAGTACCTCTTCCTTTGTAATTTCATATTTCCATACAAGAAAAGAGAACAGAGCAACCTCACCTTCTAGTTGGATTTTATCCCGTAAGAGCTTTGAAGGGAAAAGCTTTTGTCTATTATGATTTTTTGTATGTGTGCTTCTTTATATTATCTATTTCTTGCATTTCAACTATTTATTTAGTTTAAACAAAAAATTAATTATTAGATAATCTAAGATCTAAAGGAAAGTTAACCTTCATAATATAGATTCTAGTTGTTTTTATCAGATCTATTGTGACAAACTATTCTACTAGAATATCCATGGCAATTCACAAATCAGTGGAAATATATCAATTTCATTATTATGAATATTTTTTTAGGAAATACATGAAGATCGATATTAGAATTACCAAGGTAGAACATGGAATAATTGACAATATTCATGGAATAGAGCATCAAAAAACCAATATTTGATAGATATTATCATAGACCTACAAGTACAAAAAATTGAATTTAAAACAAACACTACAAGGAATCAAAGGAAAGAGAATTATGCAACTCCTAGCTATCAAGGATTCATACCAAAAAAAAGGATAGACAGATCATCATCAATGGAAACAAAAATGTAGGAATACAAGGAAATCATATTACATGATTTTATACCATGCAAAACCCCTAAATACAAAAGTTTGATAATATTTTTTTCCAAAACAAATACCATTATATGACCCTCAAGGGGATATGTAATGGGGTTAAATGTATATATAATAAAGGCCCACACTCAATAGTGATAATATTATTATCCAATTTTAAGGTCACGACCAAGCCAGACACCACATTGGTGTATGAGACCCCCTTGTTTGTGGGACAAGGGATCCACCTCTGCGCAGTGATTTGACCGCTAAGTCTATGAAGGCATACATGCTCTACCCCCTTTGGTTTTGAACCCGTGACCTCTTAGGAGGAAACACATGCTCTTAACCATTAGGCCCACTCAAGCTATATAAAAAGGTTAATAAAGTCATTAATGGGGAAAAGAACATATAATTTTGATATATAAATGTTTTCGGGTCATTTCAAGGAGGTTCTCCTATTCTATATGAATTATTATGTGACTCGTATCTATTATTTATTTGGTAGTTTTGTTCCATGGTCACATTTTATATACATCGTGTGTACTCTAGTTTATTATGTTATTTTAGGTATTTGGTACATGATTTGTATTAGAGCACTTTCATAGGCTGAGGTGTGGAAACATCCTTTATTTTGGAAGATCTTGTAATGTATTTTTCTCTTGGATCGGACATGAAACTATAGCAACACTAATGTCGTCAGAAGCAAAGAGGCTATGTCATTTCCAAATTGGGATTATAATGTTGATTCTAAAAATTATCATGGCAATTACAACTATTTCAAGATGTGGTCTCCAAACACTCATGGAAACTTTTGCATTGCAACTACTTGTCTATTTAGGAACTAGATTGTGACGATGCTAGTATCATCAAAAACATATAGCCATGCCATTTCCAAATTGGGGTCATAATACCAATTTGAAAAGTGTCATGAAAGCTACCACTATTTCAAGTTGTGGGCTCAACACCCTCGCAGAAAATTCTTATGACACAAATATCTCTTGGTTTACAAATTAGATTGTAGTTGCACCTATGTTATATAAAGTGAGTGATTATAACATTTCAAAATGCATGCAATAATAATGATTATAAGCAATAGTGATGATATTGCATTCGTTTTAAAATCACAACATCCAAAACCCAGTGAAACCCATAGAATGGAAAGGATGGAAAAATTGTAAAAAATGGTGTAATAGTGTAAATAAATATAGGTTGGAAGCATGTGATAGTTGTAAAGATATTTTGGAGGCATGTATAGCATTATCATTGAAAGGGAGTATACAAGAAATATTTTCCTAACATGATTTAGAGGAGGCTTGCAAGGAATGGTATATGGACATTCTCCATTTATGTAAAGAAAACTAATTTCAACTTTTCTCGGCAAAATCTACTCCTTTATATGAAGCAAAAATAATTAGGGAAATTCATGAGCAAGTTGTAACTAACACTTTTTAATATGAGTCTTCTTTAGTGGCTATGTTATAATTATATCCACAACCAATCTTTTGCAACTATGTAATGACATTTTTATAGCGGATAATCCCAATATCTTACTGAAATGATATTTGGATCCATATGACCTTGGTGTGTATACCGAGCAAACTAGTCAACCATTTGTTGATCTCATGTGTCAATATTTCAAGTCAACATAAACACCTATACATGGGACCCTAGCTTATGTACCTCACAGGTGTAAATGTAAAAGGCAATATTTGGAGTCAACATAAACACCTCTAAATGGGACCCTAGCTTATGTACCTCACAGGTGTAAATGTAAAAGGCAATGCTTTTCTACCAGGGATGGATGGTGGTTTCCCCCCTAGTGACATAATAAGGGCCGCTAATAAGAAATATATGATGGTCATTTAAAGTAATGTGGACTAGATCCTTTTTGTTAATTATTAAATTAGGCACACTATGTATTTAACATTCAATCAATATAGTATGGCCCGGTGATTAATGTAGGAGGCACTAGTTGGTGGGTTTTATAATTGATAGAAACATTTATAAAGGTAGAGAGTTATGAGAGTTATGTATGTTGAAAATCCAGCAAGAAAATCTAGTTGTGACTTTGCCTTGGTCAAACTAGATTAAAATTCGAAATTCTATTTCAGCGTAATACTTGTAGGTAGTTAACTGAGGTGTTATGGCTCTTGTCACTCAATTAACTCAGTAACTTCGAGTTGGGGAAGATTGAGTTCAGTTCTACATGATTGATTATTAATTTGTAGCAATCTATTTCAATTAATTTGAGTTGTTGTCAGTTTAACTAGTTCTAACTGTCAGAAGAACTAGTGGAGGTCAAGTTATGAAAATGAAACTTCAACCACACTCAATGATCAACCAGTTCACTGATCAATCAGCCCAAAATAATTGTTGCATGCAGAGAATTCGAGTTATCTAGTTGAGATGGAGATTCCAAGTGTACTATCAATTGTAGCATATTCCCATGTGTACAGATGATGTATGCAATCAGAGATTGACCTAAGGCTATTTTGCAATTCCTTGGCATGAAATTCCGAAAAAATAGGGGCAATTTCCCAAGGAAATAGGAGCTTGGGAAGGCTTGAAATTGGCTAAGCGTTGGCCAGGTTCAGTCAGTCACACAGAGGGATAGACTATACATTTGTAGGGTATCCTCAGGCTTGAGCAAACATTGTATTTCTTCTCTATTCTCTGATTAATGCAATATAGATAGCAAGGGGTTTTGAGCAGTTTCTTTCCACTAGATAAATCTTTGTGCATGTGTGATGTTTCCTTTTGCATGTTTATGATTCTTGTTTTAGATGGTGAATTAACTTCCGCAGATCAATAGAGTGGCTTCAAGTCTTGTGATTTAGCAAATTCCATGAGCAATATTGATTCTACACATTAATTTTTACAACGTAATATTTTGTCATGGTACTTTTTTATTGCAATTAGGCATACATGTAGAACATCTAACATAGTACAAAAGTGAACGAAAAGTGACTGATATAATGATACAAACATTAAGTAATGCTTTTGACATTTACCATAAACTGTAATCCCCTGTCCCACATTCTCTGAAAAAATCCAGACCCTTTAAATCTGCATTCCACTGTTTTATGTAAAATTTACAGGCACTTGACATCCACATTGATAGTGAAGCACCAAACAATGTTACACTGCAGCTTCTGACATAAAACCTTAATATTAACATGGTTCTTGAAAAAGCGTTATTCTATTTCATAACATTTTAAAAAATCTCTAAGTTTCTGAAACTATTACAAAGTTTGTTAGTTCTCTGACAGAAATAAATGCTCCATCTTTCTAGCATCCAAATTACAACATCTCAGTGAGGTATGGAGTACACACTTGGCATAATCGATCATATAGTCTGGTTATCAACAAGTTGGTGAAGGTTGCATCACCTTCAACCAAAATTCGTAAAACTTAGAAACAACAGTTCATTGCTATATTGGATATCTTCCAGCCCATCAAGAAAAGGAAGCCTTTGGATGCTATAATAATGACTGTACTGATAGATGGAGGCAGAAAGCTTTAAAGAATGTTGAACAAATAATAAGGCTAAAAGCAACTTTCGCCTTCGTAGGCCTAGCCAGACAATAGACAAAATATGTGACCATTGCAGCAATATTTTCATCTCATTCAACAGGTTCCTGCACTTCACCTTTGTTTGACCTAGACAAACATAAAACATTGGACTCCACTTGGTGGGTTCTGAAGTAATAATTTTTTTCATTGATTTCTTTTGGAGAAACTACACTGTTCACTGCCCCAATGCTCGAGATACAACATACAAAAAATCTAAGAACCTGGTGCCTTTCATAAAACCTTTTTCAGTTAACAGTTCAAAATTTAACAGAAAGAAGACCCCAACTATGGCTGCCCTTCCATTGATCAATTCATTCTTCCTAGTAAATCCAAAGCCAGTCTCACCCTCATCAACAACCATACGAACCTGCCAATTGCCAATTACAAAATTTCAGATTGCAAGTTTATGAAATAAAGAAAGTATTCAGCCTAGATCATGGTCCGAATCAACTTGTTTAATAGCTACATCAGTTGTTAAAAGAAACATGTGAATAGAACAATAACAAAAAGAAATCTAGAAGAGAACCTCTTCCACATTCACATCACTGGCTGTTACACCAGCCTGTGTCTTTCCACTGAAGACAATTTCTGTTGAATCCACATTGCCTCCCGACCTACCCATACTGATATAGATATAATCCGGGTCCACCTTCGTCGGATAAACAAAAAGCTTTCTGACTGGAGGTGTCAATACTCTTAGCACTGGATTATTTGGGTACCAGTCCTCTATGTCTCCCGTCTTCAGATTAAAAGTGCTATCTGTGGTCGGGCACATAATACACCCATCCTGCACCCAGTCAATTCTGGCATTTTTACTACAAAATTCAACAAACATTTTGTTCTCGACAAAGATATTAAAGGGCCTGTTTTTATATGAATATAAACATCCTGCAAGCAACATGGGCCAAAAGCTGGGAAACATAAGAACTAACTCGACAAATACTGTAAAGATAAAACCTATGGCTATGAATTTCCCGTTCCAGTAAACCCAATCATTCTGTTATTGAACATGTAAAATCACTTCATCCTCTATCTCATTACAAGAATCAAACTAGGGGCTACTGTAGAGGCAAAACCTACAGGATTACATACTGACATGCGAAAAGGCAGGGAAAATGGTGGAGTGGAAGGTTGATCTGTTCAGGGCATTGTCACTTGAGTTTCAAAAAACATTTCAGGGTATATTTAAAATTCCAAGCACAAGTCCATGGGACTGTGATATAGCATCAAGTTCAAGCAATTCGAGCAATGATGAACCAGATTTTAACCTGGTGGCCTGATGCCCCTGATAATATGGTTGACTAGAATATTTTGGGTGCGGGCATGTGGCAAACATTGGCTCCAAAATCATGCAGAGGTGCCGTTAAAGGTGGTTCTTCTGCTAATGCAGTCTTCTATGCAGAGGAGGCTAGCTGTAAATCCCGGGTCACTTTGATGGAATGGATAACACTCTGTCATGGTCCTGATGAGGACTTATGTACCCTTTCCTGTGAAAAGGAGCCTTACTACAGAAGGAGAAGAAAGTTGTGAGCAAAGAAGGTAACAGAAAGTTACTGCAATGGCAGGGCATAGTATGCAATATTGGGGAGGTACAAGTCACAAGAAGAAACGCTACTGCATATCCTGCTTTACCATTGATCTACATGTCCCTTTTATGATGGGGATACTTAACTGTTCAATCTAATGTGAGGATAGCTGCCCCCCTATAATACCCTGTTTTGCTTTGTACCAAAGTGAACTTAATGACAGTCTAATAACCAGACCTCATACTAGACCTGGAATCAAATTGGGCTGTTCTGGGGATTCTGAGTATCCAATTGGCCAAGCTTAGTTTTCAGTTTCAAATTCCATTGGGTATGCTAACTTTCAGACACAACATAAGAAAACCGAAAACAAGGAGGGTAAGAAGAATACCTGTGTCAATCTTGCGTTGACTAAACCCTCAGTGTAGGCGCCCTCGGCAGGAGACCTGTTCTCGATGGCAACGATCTCGTTCTTATACCAGAGGAGTAAAATGCTTTCGCCATCTTGCCTGATCAACCTGCGCTCTCCTTTGGGCAATGCGCTGACAGGCACCACAGGAACCCAATCCTTGTTATCCATGGAAGAAGGGGAAATAGATGAAGAAGAGCCTCCTTCGTCTGCAACTGAAACCTCGCTCGCATTGCACCTGACGGGCAATGTGTTTCTTTTATTGGCAATGGCCGGGACATTGCAAGGGATGACACCCAGTGAAAGATTCAGATTTCTACTTCTGAAGAAGACTGATCTGCCACTAAAATTAGAAGATGAATCAGAATAAAATTTGGAGCATACAACCGGGGCCAGTGTTAGAAGACATGATGAGGCTGATATATCTAAAACTGCCATTACCAATGCGGACGTCAAAATTGATCATAGCACTCCCTCGACTCTCTCAGTTTATGTTATTGGTTTCTGCATTTGCCTTGCTATGGATTAGGAAAACAGAGCCACAGAATAGAGATAACGCACGGTCAAAGATATCCATGGCAATGACTATAGTGTTACCGACTACCGAGTATCAGCGCAACGTGGCGTACTTTGACCATAGATGCGAGTGGGGATTGTTCATATGAAACTCTTGGTGTTTGTGTGCCTCAACTCGCAGAGTGCTTTGATCCAAAATTTAACTACTTAAATTAAATGTAAATATATTTATATATTTAAAAAAAATTCAAACAATTTTTTCTTTTTAAATTTTTCAATAAACACCAAATCTTTCATGGTATATAAAAAAAAGAGATGTGAACCATGATCTCATTATTTATTATTTATATATAAAGAATGAAATGAAATCATTTGTATTTTTTTGTGGTTCTCATATATTTTTTGATAGGGTGTATCTTTTCGCAACATAATATTTATATACGGTTGATGTTTGGATAATTATATCATCATATTGAAATATGCATTATTTTAAGTATCGTATGATGAAAGTATTTACGGAAGCTTGGATACTTACTTTTTTAAATCCGCACTTGATATAATGACTTACGAAAAATTGTTTATCTTTAACAAATGAGATTTGGTATCACAATTAGTGTCCATAATTAATATTCAAATTTCACACTTGCTATAAGGTCATTTTCTCTATTATCTTTGCATATGTTGTTTATTGCAACAATACAAAAGGCACAATTAATATGTTGTTTTCAAATTGTAATTGCATTGGAAATGTATAAGCAAGATTAATTGCAAATGTGTAGTTGAATAAAAAATTGAAGAGCTATAAATACACATAAAGTAGAACCAACAAAATGAGATTATTTCTCTTTCTTCAAGTTTATATATTCCATCTCTTTAAGGGTATCTATGATCTAAGAGGATCCCCATAATGACAACGAGTCCAATAAGGAATCAACATAGCAAATTCAAAGCTTCTCATACCATGGGAAAATTTGAAGGGGCCAACTAAAACAATTCATTTAGAATAATCAAAGGGAGATTTCCACTGACAGCTTGAATGTTGAAGTGGTGTATTGCATGCATTTGGAGGGGAAAATTGGAGGGATTCAACCCCTCTCTCCATAATCATATGGACCTTTAGAGGGTTCTCTTTTAAAGGTGTCTAAAGAGAAATGGAAATGGAAAAACAATGTTGTAGATATCCTCGTCTTCAATGGTGAGGTTATTTCCTATGGTGCTCTTAAGTGTGTGTGTGTGTGTGTGTGTGTGTGTGTGTGTGTGTGTGTGTGTGTGTGTGTGAGAGAGAGAGAGAGAGAGAGAGAGAGAGTCCGATAAAAAGGGCAGACCATCGAGTGCTCTTGTATGTTGAATTTTCTGTCACTGTTAATTGGAAGAATACAATAGTTATGTATAGAGTTGATGGGAAGTAATTATAAGGATATGCCTTGTGTAGGTATCGTATGCCAAAAAGTCATAGCCATTTTTACCTACCTTAATTGACTTGTATGGTACAAGGAGCATATAAAAGAAACAGATTTTAAGGTTGATAAAGAAAAGTTCAAATTCAAGCTGAAATAATCACGATGAACCTTGAACAAAAGGAAGGAGCACAAGATGTGTTCATTTGTGGGACGTCATTAATATCTTCATAGAGGACACTAGAGATAATTTTGCAAATTGAAGGCCATTGGCTGATGTAAAAAGTTGTAATCTTGTACTCGAAACCTTGTTTAGTGGATCAATTCAACTATTGAAGTGTACCTAGAGACATAACCAATGTGAGTGAACTTCATTTACAATTTGTTCAGTATTGTTACTGTTTTAGTTCTTATTTTGAATTTCAATCCTTGAATGCTAAATTAATTGAGTTGATTTTTCATGAAGGAAGCTGAGAATTTTGTTAATATAATCTAAATTAGTGGTTTAAATCAATGTGTTTACCACTAATTTTGCATTAAGTTTGGTATCAGAGCAGTTGATCAGGAATATGCTAATTTGGATCTACACAAGTGTCAGTGTTGAATGTTAACCAAGCCTAAGCTCAAGTGGAGAGAAGTTTCACTTGAAAAATTCAATCTTGAGATTTGTATGAGATATGCATTCCAAAGGAAAGAAATGGAATCTCCAAGGGAAGAAAACCCATTCAAATCTAAAGTGACATTTCAGCCATCTTTTTTGGAGCTAAAATCCATGGTGGAAGAATTATATGAGTGAAAGAAGAATGAAGAAGGTACAAAAGTAAATTAGAAGAAAGCAAAGGTCACCCTCTAAAACTCATTAATCTCCATCTACATCACAGAAAAGACAACCAAAGAATGTGGATTCTAATTTCCCCATGTGTTGTGTTGTACCTTAAGAAACCAATTTCCTCGTTGTATAGAAATTGTGCTTAATGCATTAATGATTATAGTGATTGTCACTTGTTTGTCACTTGTTTGTCACTTGTTTGTCACTTGATTATATATTTTGTTCTCAAATGAAGGACCTAGGAAATCTAATTCTTAACCCTCAATACTTAGGTGAGAAGGAAATATCAGAATGTCATTTGATTGTTGAATATAAATGATGAATGAAGAAAGCTTGAATAAGTCATAGACAATATGTTGTTTTGCACATGATCTACTATCTGTGACACTTGGAGAAGTTATAGATAATATGTTGTCTTACACAGAAACTACTATCTGTAACTTAGAAGAATTGTAGAGGTGTGAACTTCAAGTATAGGAACGCTCTTTTAAGGAATTTTAACTTTATTTACAATAGCAAATAAAGTCCTACAGCTTCAATTACTATACTTAAAGGAAGAAAACATAAGATGATACATAACAGAGAAGACACAAAATCATACCCAACGATGTATGGAAAACTTCTGATTCTTTCATTAATCAACAGTTGTATCAGGAATTCAGTGGTCTAGTCTCCAAGTTCTCCAAAATTTGAACCCCTTCTCTGTAAATTTTCCTCTTTTTATACATTATAAGACAGTTGGTGATCACCAAAACTGTCAAACTACTTAACTATTTTCCTAACTGTCTAGAGTAAAAATTATTACAGAACATTACATAGAGGGTAAAAGACACCTCATTCTAAAGAACATAGAATAACTGGAAGTAACGGAAGTTAGAAAATGATGATGACTATTAGCTTTTTGGCTCTGTTGTTTGGCTACTGAGTTTCTCTGTAGATGCTTTAATAATGATTAAACTGATTTAATCATAATAAACTGTATTTGACTCAAACCCTGTGCGTGGACCTGGGCTTTACGTATGTATCGGGTGCGTTTTGATTGACCAAAGCACAAGAAAACCCGACCAATCACCTTGCTTTGGAGTTTTAGTCATCAACCGCTAATTATGATTATCTTGCTTAAACAACACAATCAGCTAATTTACGTGGAACGTTAGTTTTCCACGGAACTGAAAAGAATTAAAATTTTGATTCATAAACCTGTCGGGTCCACCTTAGCTGTATGTGAACCGTCCGATCACTTATTGAACCAATGGTTCAATCCTTCGAAACTCACGAGACTTTAGACCTATTTGAAATAAACCTTATCGAGTCCTCCTTTTCAATGCTCCGTTGACTCCCATACGAACACGATTGGAAATATAAACCACTCATTAATAATTTATCGGGTCCGAATTTAACGCTAAAACCAATTATTTCTTCACACGATATCCATTGGATCCCGTCTCTTTGGATGGACGACTAATATTGGCTCGGACTTCAATAATTTTAAACTACATTTGATATTACATCACGTCTGATTAATTACCCACCCGATTACCGTTGGATCTATGGATTGTTGATCAACAGCCCAGATCTTCTCATGAGTTTACATTCAAAAGCCATTCCATCAATCAAATAATATACTTTGTTTCCTTTAAACTTTGCGGGGGTAAATAATATAAGGGAACTTCATTGAATTTAAACCCCCGTAGTGATTTTAGGCCACGCATTATGGTCAACCATGCTCACGTCACGGTCAACTGCGAGGATTGAGCCTTAAATTAACCTTCGTGCTTATTGTTTCCCTACAGCACACCTCATCACACTCATCAAGCTATCGCTTGATCGCGCCTCTTGAAACTGCACAGCCTTTAGATAATGTTTTGATTTTTTCATTTCTTTTGATTTTTATTTCATTTTGTGATAAAACTAAAAATAAGATGAAAATAATAATGGAAGCTACAACATCTAGCTCCACCTAGGGATAGTGATTTTGCCACAAAAGCACTAATAACCACAGATCAGTGTCTTCACCTTGGGCATGGAGTCATATATTGCAACCAATTCAAATTCTATGGCATTTGTACACTGAATTCACTCCGGTATCTACAATGATAATATGCTTATGCTTTAGAACTGGAAGTAATGCTTGAGGTACTGCCCATTGACAGGAAGCTATAGAGTTTCACCATCAAGATTCTCAAGAAGGAAAGTGTTATTGGACCTTGCTTCAACAATTCTAAAAGGACCATACCAGAGAGGATCAAACTTCCCATGCTTACCTTTATCTTCTCTTCTAGTATCCCATCTTAATACTAGATCTGCAACTTTAAAATCAATCTCCTTGGCTTTTTTGTCAAAAATACTTTTCATCTTTGATTGATACATAATCAAGTTGTCTCTTACCTTGTCCCTGTTCTCACTTAGCTCCACTACTTTATTCATTCTTCTTATCAAAGCATTGGGTTCTTCTTTCGCCTCCTGAATCATTGCAATCACAGGCTTCACAAGTTGACTTGGAAATAGAGCCTGAGTTCCATATACTAATTCAAAAGGTGATTTGCCTGTAGATCTTCTTGTAGTCACTCTAGCAGCCCATAGAGCAAAATTTAACTTAGAATCCCAGTCTTTTTGGTTCTCTGCAATAGTTTTCTTAAGGATCTTCATCAAAGTTTTGTTAGTGGATTCAGCTAATCCATTTCCTTGCATATGATAAGCTGTTGAATGAGACAAAATAACATTATACTTTTGAAAAAAAGAAATAAACTTACTTGTATTAAAAACTTGAGGATTATCTGTTATGATTTTGATGGGGCATCCAAATCTGCTGAAAATATTCTCCTCTAAGAACTTCATCACCACCTGATCATTTTCCCTCTTAGTAAGTATAGCTTCTACCCACTTGGTGAAGTAATCAGTAGCTGTGAGAACCCACTTGTGTTGTCCACTTGAAGGTGGGTTAATCTCTCAAACAAAGTCAAATCCCCATTGTCTGAATGGTTCCTCTATGAAGACTGGGATCATAGGCAAGGGAGCTGACCTCTTCTTCTCAGCAAAAATCTGACACTTTTGATAGCTTCTGACAAACTTAAATGTATCACCAAATAAAGTAGGCCAATAAAATCTTGTCTAAAGGATCTTATGTGCAGTAACTTTCCAACTATAATGTCCTCCACATAACCCCTCATGATGATCTTTGATTGCCTCTGTAAACTAATCTTATGTTAAACATAGCAACAAAATTCCTACATGATCCTTCTAGTATAATCTGCCTTCCACAATCACATATGGTTGTGCTTTGATCTTTAATTCTCTATACTTTTTTCTATCCAAGGATTGGGGATAGGAGAGATAACACAAATAATTAATTATATGCTTGTACCATTCTGAACATAGAAATTTATACCTTATCTTCATACCTGGATCTAGCTTTTCTTCATTTCCTTCAGTTGTTCCTTCATCCACATGTGTTAGCAAGTTGATACCCAATGCCTGAAAGTTCGACTCTGTCATCATTTTTACCAATCCTTGCCATTTCACCAACTTTGTGGGTTTTATGTCCAAGTCATACTCTTGAATCTTGGCTATCCCTTTTCCTCTTTGCCTTCTACATCTCCCTATACTAGTACATCTTTTACTGCAGCATTTGGCACATAGGCAATGATCTAAGACTGCAACACATAAGTTCTAAAGGCTTTTAGGGCTTTTACCAAAGCATACACCTGCTTTTCAAGAATATTATACTTTAGCTCAGCATCCCTGAGAATCTTGCTGAAGAATGCAATAGGCTGCTCCTTCTCTTCATCATTCTTTTGCAGTAAGACAATAGCTATTGAAGTTGGTGATGCGAATGAAAAAACTTGGAAAGGATTTTGATAATCAGGGTTGATTAGGACTAGAGCTACCTGCAATGCTTCTTTAATCCTGGAAAATGATTCTCTAGTGTTATAGACATATTTGGGCACTGCAACCCCAATCACATATGTCCATAAACCAAGGGCTTCTAAACCCCTAAAAGTGTTGTTTCATACCCTAAAGGAACAAGGTCAGCTGATTACATCATTTCCCAGAAGTTCTCCCTAAAAAACTGCTCAGAACTGGTCAAAACTAGACCATACAGACTGCTCCATGTTGAGGGTGCGACACATCTCACCTATAACTTACACACGGGGGCGCGATGCATACTAAAAATTCCTTCTATAGGGTGCGATGAGCGAGAGCAGACAAATGGCAAAGGCGGTTTTCTAGGTGGAAACTCAAATAATCTTCTAGAAACGGCTCATATGACACTTGCCTCTCTGAATTTGCCCAGGGATGAGTAAGAGATCATGAAATATCCAAGTGGAACCAAGAACTATCAGTGAAATGACACTAATCAAAATCCCAGAAGCTGACTCACTCTCCTATGAACATCTATATATGGATCCCTCATCCTAGAGATCCAAAGGCTGGAATTTTGTAATTTGTAAGGAAGTGTTGTTGGTTTCTCTCTGAAGAAATTGTATTGTTGGGTGATCTTGCTTTGTATGAGGTGAATAGGGCTTTCATGCTGGGAGGATGATGTTGGATCAGACAACTTGGTTGTAATCCTCTCTTCTACTACTTCTATCAATAAAGCTATTTGATTTTTCCTCCATATATTTGTATATCTATGAATCTTGTATTTGTATATGCATTTGTATGGTTAATAGACATCTAATCCTATATTTTTTATGGTTATAGATCTCTATGCTTTGATGGTATTTTGGTGCCTTGAGTCTACAAGTGTTCTTTGAAGCGGGACAAGTGAGAAAGGAGTGGCGAAAACTCTATCAAGGGAGAGAGGAAACAAGCAAGGAGACTAGCGAAAGACTGAGGTTGGTACTCTTTGCTTCTCTCTCATCTATCTCTCATAAAGGAAAACACAAGTAACTTTGGTTTTTTTGTTTCTAAGATAGCTACCCGTCTTAGTGGGACTAGTGTCTCTGAATGGACACTAGTTTTCCCGATAACAAAATGGCGACTCCGCTGGGGAGCGAATAGTTTGTTTGTTTTGTTACTGTTGTTTGATTTATAAACCACAGACGGGGACTGAAGTTAAGCCAGCTAGCCTTCGAACTAATTTTGCTATGCAACTGCAAAGTAGATCAACATTGCTTCAGTCAATCTCTGGGTTGGTTTATGAACTGAACATCTAACCTGCAAACATCCTAAGTGCCCTGGTGGTAGCTCAAATAACCTCATTAGATCAGCCCCTGTACTTTGTGTTTACTGACAATCATTAGCTCAGCCTAAATCCCTGAACTTAGCTGCAAAATTTGAGTGAAAACCAAGCTTAGTCTCATCCTTGGACCATCGCATTGCCTCTCATTAGCAATCTGGATGCATCACACCTCCCGTGTGTTGCAGGTGAGATGCATCCCTGTTTCCCTGTGTAACAGGTGCAATGATTGAGTAAGACTATTTCTGCCTCTATATTTTGGTTTTTTATTCATTGTCTTCAGCTTTATTCAGTAGTTTTTCTGTCTATGATCAGTATATCACTGTTGAAACCTTATTCCTTTGCATTATTCAGCCTCCATTGATAAAGAATTGTGAATGTTTTTTTATGTATTTTTCATCATTTCCAATTCTCTTTTGCAAATAGTAGCTTAATCGAACTGTCGTCTTTTGGTTTGAAAGTGTCGCAAGTGTCGTTTTCAGTCAAGAAAAAGAGTGTCGTAAAGTATTCCTCTTTTAGATAGTTGATTACACTTTTTCCATTGTATATGATTTGAATTAATAGTATTTCAAGTGTCGAAAGCAATTTTAAATTCGAAATCACAAAGTGTCATCTTAGTCTTCCTTTCGTTTTTTGAATTCAAAATCGCAAAGTGTCATCTTAGTCTTCCTTCCATTTTTTGAATTCGAAATCGCAAAGTGTCATCTTAGTCTTCCTTTTGTTTTTTTGAAGAAAAAATTGTCAGTATTGTTGCTTTGAAAGAAAATGATTCAAATCTGTACTTACTTTTATTTTTGTCATTCTCACATTAAGGAAACTGAAAAACAAATACATGCATGTGCATTTGCATTTAGACTGCATGTGGTAATTGATTTAGGAAAATTGCATCTAGTGTGTGCTCTCTGCTCTATGTTGAAAGAATGTCATTCCTCTTTCCTTAGTAGCTAGGATTTTCATTGCAAAAAGAAAGTAAACGATTGTTTATCATCTTAGATTGCACATTTAGGAATTGTATATCTACATCACGCAGTGAACCTTAAAGGCAAACTTCTTAAGAAAGATCAACTGTAAAATAAACCTCAATGAACATAAAAATTCTTTGGAACCTAACTCACAACATTTAGAAGTATGGGCTAGAGACGTATTCCGGCGTCGTAAAGCCTGGTAACTATCGTTTTCATCATAGGTTGGGTGATTCCTCCTCTTTGATACAACAAGTGCCAGTACGGACTTGTGCTCCCACGTACCGTCGAGTATATATTGAGAGACCACAATAGGCTACATCCTTTATCCTTAGGAAGCTGTGTCTGCCGCCCTATCGATCGCAATGCACTAAACACAACATTCGCGAAGATTGACTGTCGTACCGTAAAAATTATTCTGCAATTTTGCGATTTGTTTAGTTATCCCTCTGTCTCGATTTCCAGAGTAGTCACTTTCATTCCTTTTCAGACTCCTTAAAAGAAAAGGTCCATCTGAGCACTTGTCACTTCAGGCTCATTAAAAATCGAAGGCGACTAGAGTCATCTTTAGCTTTTTCTCGACTCTTAAAAATTGAAAAAGCAAGTTGTGTCAAAGCGTCATAAAATTTATTTTAATCGGAATAACGTTATTATTCCCTCATTGGTCTTAGGTTGAGAAAATGGAGTTTACCAATCAAGGATTTCCCCTTGGGGGAAATACTAGCCCTTTCCCCTCTTGGGGAGATGTTGGTGCTCCACACATGGCTACATTGTCCCTTCCAGGACCCACAATTGGCCTACCAATATGGCTTTTATTGACCTCTATCGTTCAAAACACCACAAATCCTCAGCAACCAGATGATGCTGAAGTTTCTCCCCCACCTTCTTCTTCATTTGTTTCTCCCTCTCCTTCTTTCTCTTTGCTTGGTGAAACTAGTAACACCAGAAACCAAGTAACTGAGAAGAAGAAGAAAGAGAAGTAGAAGAAGAGGAAGAAGCCAGTGGCAAAAGGGGGCAACCATGCATCGTCTGGCGAAAATCCACACACTACACGTTCCAAACCTAAATCTCCATGTGTCATTTGCAAGGGAAACCACTATCATCAAGATTGTCCCTGCATCCCATGGATCCTAAGGGACTGGTCTCCCCGCTTGCACAATCCGGTGTCTTCAACCTCTGACGATCACGTTGAGAGCACACCATCAACTAGTGAAAATGAATTCAATAGACAGAAAGGAAGATCTAGATTTCCTTGTAGGCTGTGTGAAGGCAATATTGCCCTCCACCATTGTCCCTTCTTGGATGAAGCTAAAAGAGTCTTGGATAACCGTCCTGCTTCAACACAGCAACTTCCTCCGGGATACAAGAAACTCTTTCCGAGTCCATCACTAGTTGAAAATCCAACTGACACACCATTGTTGTCAGTCGAAGCATATATTATTGAAGATAAACCCTCTAAGTCCACACCGAACCAAAGTCAACAGGTCAAGACGACAGTCGACCTAGTCTTGTCTTCAGAAGGTCCATCTTCAGATGATACAGTCACCAAAGAGGATGAGAATGACACTATTCAAATTATTGTCGTTAACATAGAATCTGATGAACATGGGAGAAATCTACCCATTCCTTTACCGCAGGAAGGAAGTTCGTTAGAGATTTACCCGGTCGTTTATTCGGTCCCTCCTCCAAGCAATCTAGTCGTTTCCTTCAATTGGAATCTACGAGGGAGACCCCCCCTACCATCTAATGTGCCATTCCAAATCATAGTACAAGCCTACAGAATGATCATGGTTGGTACTATCATAGATGAAGGGGCTTCTGTGAGTATCCTTTCCTCAACTTCTTGGAAAGCGCTTGGTTCGCCATCGCTTCTACCTGAGATTCGAAATCTGACAGGCTTCAACAAAGGAACTAGTTGACTGTTAGGGATCCTTCCAAATTTGCCTATAACTTTGAGAAGGAAAACCATTCATCTAAACGTGATGGTAGTCCAAGGGCCTTTAGATTACAATCTACTCCTTGGACGTGACTACATTTATAGCATCGGAGCTATTGTTTCCTCACTCTTTTGAGTGATGTGTTTTCTGCATGAAGGCAGAGTGGTCCAACTAGTTGACCAGCTTTCATTCCTTGGTTCAAACACAACTATTAGTCAAATTCCATCCCTAACTGGTCTTTTTGCACAAGGAATGTCTCATCAATCTCTAGTCTATCCACCTGATGAGCGCGAGTGATTCAGTGATTGTGACTGAAACCCAAGGGGCATGCACCCTGGTCTGCTTCGATAGAAAAACCCCAAATATAGGGTAGGTTTCCACGTAGGATATATGACTAGTCTAACCCCCTGTCCGTTTAGGAAAATGGGATTAGACTGGAAAAGGATTCCTCCGTCAAAGGTTATGTGATTGGAACTGACAAAAATCACACTTGTCCATTTCGATGGACAAAGCTGAGGAAGTGTTTTTCCTGCTACGTGAATGGAACAATCTTGCTAATGCAAGAACTTCCGTATGGTAACCTGGAACTCTACTTCTCTTTATACCTGGGGGCATGCAAACCTTTTTGCATGAAAGTGAAAAACGACATTTTATTTTCTTAGTTTGTAGGCTCTCAACCCTTTAACCTCGTAGGTTGGTCGTTCCTAGCTTGCATACAAAAGGCTCCGGAGAAAATTTGTGCATGGAGCAAGCTCCCAAAAAAATGAACCTCCTGATAAGAGACATCCTTATTATACGGCTGACACGAGCAGGTTTATGTGAAGTTCAAGCTCGTTAAAAAATAAACCTAGCAATGAGCACATGTTCCCCTAGAGTTTAAGCTCATCAAAAAATGAACCCACCTTCGATAAATGATCTTTGTGATCGCATAATTATCAGCTTTTTAACCTTGGTCGTGTTCTTACCATCACCTCCACTCTTTTTTAGCCGATCATACGCCTCCATTTGATTGTTTACCCTTTTGAGGAACAACTACGACGAGTGATTCTATTAGCCACCTTCTTTACAATGTCGTGATTGAAAAAGTTCAAAACCTTACCTGGAACCAGCTGCTACCTGAAAACATCACTCGTTCCTCAAAAATGAGTCTCCTTAAACTCTTTTCATCTGACTCGTAAAATATGAAAATATTGCCGAGCAATTGGCCTCTCCAGCTCATTAAAGTCATTGGAAGTGCCATCCCTCCACTATATTTTAATCTTTTTGGACCTAACGGATAATTACACAAAAAAATTGAGCGTTTGTCTTGTTTAGCTCGTTAAAACTATCGAAAAGTCATCCCTTTCGTATTATTTTATACTTTTTCGGACTTAAGGGATTATATTACGAAAAAGGATCACTGGAGTTGCCTTTCCGTCTCTTTTTAGACTCTCTAAAATTTAAAAGGAACGAGTTATATTTGTCATTAAACTCGTTAAAACAATAGCGACAAACTTGTCCATGCAGACAAGAACGAGTTTAACTGTCACTAGGCTCGTTAAAACATAGCGACAAGTTTGCCCGAAGGGCAAATTATAGAACAATCATATGTTATCCTCCTCAAGCTTAACAAAAATAAAGAGGTATTAGTCAGAAATGGCTAGGGAAAAAGGGAAGAAAACTTGAATAACTTCATTGGTAGTAGGTCGCTCTTGAACATGACACTTTCACTCCATCACCATGATTGAGTCGGGTTGGGTTATTTCGTTCACCGGTCATATCACCATTGGTCCTCTGTACCATCCATCTTGGGGTTAACACTACCAATCCATTTCAGTGTTGCCGATATGTTCAAGAGAAGTCGCTCAGAGAATTCACCAACCCAGCTAATGCCTCATCTGTTGCAATACCTTCGCTCTCCATTTTTCATGACTACCACCCTGAACCTTGTATCATCAAATCGTTTTCACCTCCACAAAATCATTTGCTCTGTTCCATGTCGTAGATGTGGGATTCATTAAGACCCTCCTACGACGAGTCACTTCTTGTCGAGCTCATTATCCAAGAAGTTGACTTAGGAACAACCCTGTCAGTACTTTGAAGCTTGCATGCCTAAATGGCAAGTTTCTCACTTCCGGTGACAGGTTTACATCAATGGCCTTCGACCGAAAGATTTTGCGTGGTGTTCGACATCAACTCATGTATTCGCACCACATGAATTGTATTGTAGTACCTTGAGGGTCATTATCATTATTAGTGATTCCTCTCGCGCCTGTTAACAGCTTACATCATTGGCTGGTAATCAAGCAATGTCTTTCCATGTTCGACATCAGAACATCTTTTCACATGGATCGACTTGTACTTTGGGTGAATATTGCACGAGTTTGAAGACCCCAAATCTAGTTTCATCCATCTGGGCTGCGATATATTCAGGAAAATAAAAACATCAAATGTACATCACAGCTGCACAGATAATCATCCTAAGGGATGATGGCTCTACCAGAATCATCAGTCTGCCACACAGACAGTTGTCTGTCCTATGTACATGAAAATGGATTTATAAAGCTGAGCATGGGAATGCCCGCCTCAGCTAGATCATGAAAATATTATGAAGATAACGTATTGTATTGTATCTTATTACAGGTCACCTTCCAGTTTGAAAAACCTTGGATACTCATGATCAAGCATTTCACTCGACATCATAAGATTTACGACCTCATGCTTTATGGGGAAACTGTTATAGACATATTTGGGCACTGCAACCCCAATCACATATATCCATAAACCAGGTTTCTAAAACCCTAAAAGTGTTGTTTCATACCCTAAAGGAACAAGGTCAGCTGATTACATCATTTCCTAGAAGTTCTCCCTGAAAAACTGCTCAAAACTGGTCAAAACTGGACCATACAGACTGCTCCATGCTGAGGGTGCGATACATCTCACCTATTACACACGGGGGGTGCGATGCATACTGAAAATCCCTTCTGTAGGGTGCGATGAGCGAGAGCAAACAAATGGCAAAGGCAGTTTGCTAGGTGGAAACTCAAAGAATCTTCTAGAAACTGCTCATATGACACTTGCCTCTCTGAATTCGCCCAGGGATGAGTAAGAGAACATGAAATCTCCAAGCGGAACTAGGAACTATCAGTGAAATGACACTAATCAAAATTCCAGAAGCTGACTCACTCTCTTGCAAACATCTATATATGGATCCCTCATCCTAGAGATCCAAAGGCTGGAATTTTGTAATTTGTAAGGAAGTGTTGTTGGTTTCTCTCTGAAGACATTGTATTGTTAGGTGATCTTGCTTTGTATGAGGTGAAGAAGGATTTCATGCTGGGATGATGATGCTGGATCAGACAACTTGGTTGTAATCCTCTCTTCTACTACTTCTATCAATAAATCTATTTGAGTTTTCCTCCATATATTTGTATATATTTGAATCTTGTATTTGTATATGCATTTGTATGGTTAATATACATATGATCCTATATTGTATATGGTTATAGGTCTCTATGCTTTGATGGTATTTTTCTTCCTTGACTCTACAGGTGTTCTTTGAAGCGGGACAAGTGAGAAAGGAGTGGCGAAATCTCTATCAAGGGAGAGAGGAAACAAGAAAGGAGACTAGCGAAAGACTGAGGTTGGTACTCTTTGCTTCTCTCTCATCTATCTCTCATAAAGGAAAACACAAGTAACTTTGGTTTGTTTGTTTCTAAGATAGCTACTCGTCTTAGTGGGACTAGTAGCTCTAAATGGACACTAGTTTTCCCGATAACATCTAGCTTCCCTGGTCCAATGCACTTCATTCTCCTTCTTCATCATATTAGTAATTTCTTTTACAATTTCTACATAATTGGACACAAATCTCCTTAAGAAGTTTATTTTTCCCACGAACTTTTGAATATCCTTTTTACTCCTTGGCAGTGATATTTTTTGCATAGCTTTTACTCTTGTTGGGTCTATTTTCACTCCATCTCTAGAAACAATATGCCCCAATAGTTTGCCTTCTTTCAGAGCAAAGATGGATTTCTTGGGATTTAAGGAAAGCCCAAATCTTCTACATTTTTCAAAAGTATTTTTCAGATGGTCCAGATGTTCTTCATCAGACTTTGAGAAAACAATAATATCATCCAAATATATTACTACAAACTTATCTCCCACAAAAGCAATGTCCATAACCCTCTGAAATGTAGCACCTGCGTTCATAAATCCAAAAGGCATTCTGGCATACATAAAGGTCCCCCATGGAGTTGTGAATGTTGTCTTCTTCTGATCTTCTCTATCCACCACCTGATTATACCCAGAGAATCCATCTAGCATTGACATTCTAAAATATCATGTTACCTTCTGCAACACATGATCCATCTTAGGCAACAGATAATTATCTTTCAAGGAAGCCCTGTTGAGATTTCTGAAGTCCACACATAACCTTATCTCTCCATTTTTCTTTCTTATAGGCACTAAATTAGCCACCCAATCAGAGTATCTGAGTGGAACTATTATTTTGGCATCAAGAAATCTTTTGACCTCTTTTTCAATTGATGGTAGAAGCATAGGATTTATTTGTCTAAGCTTCTATTTAAAGGGCTTAATTCCCTCCTTCAAGGGGATCTTGTGCTGAATAATATATGTTTTGAGATCCTCATAGGACCATGCAAGGACATCAACATAGTTCTTGAAAATTTTAATATATATTTCCTGATAATTAAGTGAAACTCCATTGAATAATTTGACTAGCATGGGTTTCTCCTGAGTTCCAATATTATGATCTTGAATGTGTTCATCCTATGAAATTTTCCCTGAGTCAACAACCACATCATTGGGTTTAAAAAGCCTTTCAAGAGGGACAAGCCCCTTTGGCAGAATATTATCTCTCAATTGAAAAACTTTTTGATTAGCTATTGAATCTTTTAAACCACTAACTTCTGCAACTTCTGTTGTTTCATCTTCATCCTGATCAATTTATATGCCTGAAACTCCTCAACCATAGTCAAAAATTATTTAATCTGTTGATCATCTTCAAAAACTTGCCAATGTTTATCATTATCAGGAACAGAAGGTCCGTGCCTCATTTCTACCTCATATCTTATTTTTGGATTAATAGGAGGTCTGAAAGTACTAGTAGCCACAGCCAATGAATCTGCTAATTTGTTCCCATCCCTTGGAATGAATTGAATATTAAAAGCTTCGAAAAAGTTCTCAACCAAATCCCAGACTTCATTTCTGTATGCCCTAAGCCTAGTGTGTTTTTTCTAACAATGATTTTTTATTTGTTTGATAATCAGCTTCGAATCTCCAAAATCAGAAATTGACTTAGTTCCCATCTGTTTAGCTGTTTGCAGAGAAATAATCAAGGACTCATATTCTGCCACATTGTTTGTTGCTTCGAACTCTAATTTAAAGGAAAAAGGGAACATATTACCTCCAAGTGAAATTAGAAGGAAACCAACACCTGTTCCCTCCTTGGAATAGGCTCCATCAAAGAAGAATTTCCACATTCTTTTAGTTTGCAGCTCTGTATTTACACAGGCTGAAGTAAGTTGCCTCTGGTTATCTTCAGCCAACTCTGCATTATCATGCAGCATCAAGCAAGAAAAGTCATCTTTCTCTTGGCTATATACAAGTGAATTACTTGCTCCATTTTTTGTAATTGTTTTTACAAATCTAATTTCTCTGTACAATCTCCTCTCATCCCCACCAAAAGTCGGTATAACAACATATGTAAAATCTAGTTTCAGAACACCACCCAATTTAGCCCCCCATGACCTAGATAGTAGCATTCCAAATATAAAAGGTATATCTACTACTATATCCATGACCAAGCTTCTAGCTGGAATCTGGGCTAGTGACACTACCAGATCCTTAATGACCTCTAGACACTTGACTTTTTTTTTAATCAAAAGAGTACAGTTCTCTATAGCATTTGGTAACTTGTAGATTTAGTTGATTCATCACTGACAATGGCATAAGATTGTGTGAAGCTCCTGAATCGAACATACAATTATGCAGGAGAAAATCATGGATCAATAAGGAAATATAAAAAGGAGGTGTTGAAGGATCTATTTCCTCTACATGTGGACCAAAAACCACTACTGGTTTATCTTCCTGCAAATTTGCAGTGTCATTTATATTCACATTTTCTTTTAAATTAATAAACTCAGTAATCTCCCTTTGATAAGCTGGTGTTTTTGCTAATTCTGTAAAGGGAACTTTAATTCTTACGTTTTCCAATTCTTTAGTAAGACTGAACAAATGACCCTATTTAGCATTCTTTTCATTTTCATCTTCTCCTTTCTTCATGAATTAAATTACTTGGGAAATTGAAACAAGTTTCCCCAAAGGAATTTTTCCACTTTGGTCTTGAGAAGACTCACCTTGAAGTATTTGTGTCTTGCCATTTGCATTTTGTTGTTGCTTTCCTTTATTTACTTGTTTTGCAGGCTGAGATTCTTATGGAGTCACCTTTGGTGAGGAAGCTAACTTGATGCTCACTTTCATTTTCTTGACTTCTTTATATTTTCCTTGATCTCAAATCATATTTCTTGTGTAATTCTGCCTACATAAAATCAGAGAATTGCTTCCAATATTCATAAATTCCATTTTCATCATAAATGGCATCTATATCGTCATATTCATACTCTTCTCCTTCAACACCAAGTTCATCTTCATCTACTGCATATAACGTAGAAATTTCATCTTCATGGTCCCTAGGGTGCTCTAGTACTTCACCTAGGATCTGCCTCTATATACAATGGTGCTTGAATCTGATCTTGATCTTTTCTCTCCTTTTGCAAGATTTGCAAAGGTTGTCTTCTGTATTGGGGATTAAAGTTCTTATTATATTATGTTTGTCTCTAAGAATTCTTATTTTCCAACTCTAACTTATTCAATTTATCTCACAAAGTTTTAATTACATTACTCATATCCTCTAGTGTTTGACTTTGAGAGGATTATTTCTTTGCCTTTCCCTTGTCTTGGATAGGTTATGTCTCTAGGGCTTTGCCTGCAGCCACTAGATTTGCTTCTATCTCTAATTCATCTATTTGGATCTGATCAAGGGTTGGGAATCTCCTCTCCCTCAATGTAAATCCAAAATCTCACTCAAAAGCCCCTGCAAAAGTTATTTTTGCACCAGCAGGTGGGGGCTTAATCTCCACTGGAAGACTATTATACAATTTATTAAATCTTCTGACAAATTCAACTACAGTTTCATCAGATTTCTTCTTTATAGCATTAAACTCTGTTAGTGAATACCCATGGTCTATTTTTTCTCCCCATCTCTGGGTGAATAGGCACCCCATTTCTTCCCAAGAAGGAATAGAGTTATTAGGAAGCCCTTTAAACCATTTTCTCGCTTCTCCATCCAAGGATTGAACAAAAAATCTTAGAATAACATCCAGATGTTCAACATTTAGTTTTATTGCAAAATTACAAAACACTGATACATGTTTCTCTGATGTTTGTTCATCTTCCCCTATAAAATTAGGAAGAATATTGAGGTATTCTTGTGGCATTTGATACAACGATTGTGGCAGTTGAAGAGGTGCATATTTATTCATCAATAATGTAGGATTTGCCATGTTTGTTCCCAAATTTACTAAACCTTGATTACCAGTAGATGTGGAAACTCACTGAGGAGTAAATGGAGTATGCAAAGGTGGCAATGCAGTTATAGGTTCAGGCTGAATAACTATAGAAGATACTGAAAAAAGAAATAGACTCTAAAGACTGTTCTTGACAGTTGGGTTTTTGAAATGAATTGGATGTAAAAGGTGACTCTTGGTTAATAAAAGATGAATGTGAAAGATGTGATGAACTGCTGCCTGGTGCAGACAGTGTAGGACTTGGTGTAAGTGGAGTTTTATGCCTTCTAACCCTCTTGGAAACTAGCCTTTCAGGATCTAAAAGGGCTTGAACTTTTTGCTGTGAGGTATCTGACCTTGTATGAGGTCTCCTTGGAGCCAGAGTTATTGCTTTTGTTCAAAACAACCAAATATTTCCTCCACATTGAACAACCAGAGGAAAATATTGAAAACCTAGGGAAAAGTGTTCTTGTCTTCTCCCCTCGGAAACGACGCCAATTAATGTTGTACCTTAAGAAACCAATTTCCTGGCTGTATAGAAATTTTGCTTAAGACATTAATGATTATAATGATTTTCACTTGTTTGTCACTTAATTATATATTGTGTTCTCAAATGAAGGACTTGGGAAATCTGATTCTTAACCCTCAATACTTAGGTGACAAGGAAATATCATAATGCCATTTGATTGTTGAATATAAATGATGAATGAAGAAAGCTTGAATAAGTCATAGACAATATGTTGTTTTACATAGGATCTACTATGTGTGACACTTGGATAAGTTATAGATAATATGTTTTCTTACACAGAAACTACTATCTGTAACTTAGAAGAATTGCAGAGGTGTGAACTTCAAGTATAGGAGAGCTTTTTAAAGGAATTTTAACTTTATTTACAATAGCAAATAAAGACCTGCAACTTCAATTACTATACTAAAGGAAGAAAACATAAGATGATACATAACAGAGAAGACACAAAATCATACCCAACAATGTATCGAAAACTTCTTATTCTTTCATTAATCAATAGTTGTATTAGGAATTCAGTGGTCTAGTCTCTAGATTATCCAAAATTCGAACCCCTTCTCTATAAATTTTCCTCTTTTTATACATTATAAGACAGTTGGTGATCACCAAAATTGTCAAACTGCTTAACTATTTTCCTAACTGTATAGAGTAAAAATTATTACAGAACATTACACAGAGGGTAAAAGGCACCTCATTCTAAAGAACATAGAATAACTGGAAGTAACAGAAGTTAAAAAATGATGATTATCGTTAGCTTTTTCTGCTCTGTTGTTTGGTTGCTGAGTTTCTCTATAGATGCTTTAATAATGATTAAACTATTTTAATCATAATAAATTGTATTTGACTCAAACCCCGTGTGTGGACCTAGGCTTTACGTATGTATTGAGCGCATTTTTATTGGCCAAAGTGCAAGAAAACCAGACCAATCACCTTTCTTTGGAGTTTTAGTCCTCCACCGCTAATTCTGATTATCTTGCTTAAAAAACGAAATCGGCTAATTTACGCAGAACATTAGTTTTCCATGGAACTAAAAAGAATTAACATTTTGATTCATAAACCCGTCGAGTCTGCCTTAGTTGTACATGAACCGTCCGATCACTTATTCAATCAACAGTTCAATCCTTTGGAACTCACGAGACTTTAGACCTTTTTGAAATAAACGTTATCAAGTCCACCTTTCAACGTTGTGCTGACTCCCATACAGGTCCAATGGGAAATATAAACCGCCAATTAATAATCTATCGGGTCCGACTTTAATGCTAAAACCCAATTATTTCTTCACGTGATATACGTCGGATCCCGTCTCTTTGGATGGACAGCTGAGATTGGCCCGGACTTCAATAATTTTAAACTGTGTTTGATATGCCATCGCGTCCAATTAATTACCCACGTGATTATCGTTGGATCTGTGGCTTGTTGATCAATGGCCCAAATCTTCTCATGAGTTTACATTCAAAAGTCATCCTGTCAGTCAAATAAAATACTCTGTTTCCTTTAAACTTTGTGGGGGTAAATAATATAAGGGAACTTCATTGAGGTTGAACCCCCGTAGTGCTTTTAGGCCACACATTGTGGTCAACCATGCTCACGTCACGGTCAACTGCGGGGGATGAGCCTTTAATTAACCTTCGTGCTTATTTTTCCCCACATCACACCTCATCCCACTCATCAAGCTATCGCTTGATCGCGCCTCTTGAACCTATACGGCCTTTAGACAATGTTTTGATTTTTCATTTCTTTTGATTTTTTATTTCATTTTGGTGATAAAATTGAAAATAAGATGAAAATAACAATGGAAGCTACAACAAGTTGGTTGAAATTTGATTTTTCAATGTATGATGAAGGGCTTAATGTAGAGAAATTGGATTATTGGATCAAGCAAATTGAATTATATTGCAGGGTTCAAAACATTATGAGTGAAGAAGCAAAAGTCTAGGTAACTACTCTCTCATTGGGAAACACAACAATTATCTAGTGGGGGAATAAGAGACATAAAAAAACTTCTTAAGAAATGTAAAATGATATCTTCTTGGTATGAATTCATAGTTGCATTAAGCAAGCAATTTTATCCTTTAGACTATTGACAAAATCTAAGGAAAAATAGAAAACAAAATGTTCAAGAGTATGCACGAGGGTTTAGAAAGAGGGCATTGATATTGGACATTCATGATTATACATAAGAAATATTTTTGAATTATATTGGTGGGTTGCATAGCTATTTGAGACATGGTATTCTTATGTTTAATCCAACTAATCTTGATGAAGTTTGTGTCTAAACCACTCTTATTGAGTCAAGGGGAAATAATGTACTCAAAGAGAATTTCTCAAAGAAATCAGTTCAACCAATTGAAGAGAAGCACAAAGGAAAGGGTAAAATGAAGCAAACCATTATAGTGAAGAAAGACAATGAGAATGCTTCAAGTTCACATTGCAAAAAGGAAGAATGGTGTACATACTAAGGATTGGAAACTCCATCCAAAACTAAGACCAAAGAGGTTCAGGAATAAAAAGTGTAACAAGAAGACCACTACCAAAATCCAACAAGATATTGGATCAAATTCGATTGATGAAATCAAGATCATAGCCATGTGAATACAAAGTACATCTTCTTTTGCTATGTCTAGCACTAATGCTCATTCTTTAAAATCTACATTTTTACATTATGAAAGGAAAAGAAGTGAGATATTCCACGTTAGAGATCTAAAAACATGCTAAGATCGATACATTATTTGATGATGGTTGTACGCTAATCTCATTTATGAAGAAATTGTTAAGACATTGGAACCTGAAACTAATCCGCATTCAAAATCATATCTTTTAGGAAGATACTAAGTTGCATGTATCTAAACAATGGAACCTTAGATTTGCAATCACCTCTAAATTCATATATGAGGTAGAATTAGATGTACCATTTGATACTTGTGGAATTATTTTGGAAAGTCCTTATTTGTATGATAGGAAAGTTGTCTTCTATAGGGAATAAAACATGTATCATCTTAAAAGGTATGGGATTGAGTATATTGTAAAAGCTCATCATGTGAAAATTAACTTGTATCTTGTTACTACAAGATAGAACAAAAGGCTTGTAAATGCAAGCAAGAATTTTGTACGCATTATTGTAAAATCTAAGAATGATGATAGATCCACAACTTTCAAAGGGTGTGATCCTAAACATAAATATGGACTAATTAAGATCATTTATACTTGTTGAAGACCAAAATTGTTCTTTTTTGACATCTTCCCTAAAATCCATTCACTCCATTCCCTTCCTTTTTTATCATAATAATCTCAATAAGGTGTCAGCTTGCAAGGTTATTGGTAAAAGTAGGTACCTAATCATCTTTTATTCACAGTTTCACTAGTTCCTTATTATTTGATTTAATATTTGCATAAGTTGTTGAGTTGCACCAATTTTATAGCTAATGATCGATTCTACAGCTTACTTGAAGAATCTGTAGGTTCTGAAACACCAGGTTAGGAGTGAAATCTATGGACAGGTAGCTAACAACTGGCATAATGATATCCACCTATCTTCATGATCCAGCAAGATGATAAGGGTGTTGTATGAGTAGGTCAACATGGAAGTCAACCCAGTAGAAAAGGAGCCAAAGACGAATCAGGCGAGCGAGAAGATCGATGATAAGGATGAAGCTTATATTTTTCCTCATAATTTGCTCCTCTTATAGAAAATCATGAAGAATCACTATTTCATAATATCTTATGTTATATTTAGAATTTATGTCTAGTAGGATAGGCGTAAAAATATCTAAACAACTTATTAAAGGATATTATAAAACCTACCTCTCGGCACGATGATGACATATCGGTTATTATTTTGAAAACATTCTTTGCATTTATAAAAGCGAGTTTTATTATTCCTCTGTGTGTTGTGTTAATTCGTGTTTAATCTTTGACTGGTCATTGCTTACCTACAACTCATAGGAGGCACCCGTGGGAGTTTTAAGGTCTTATTTTATTTTCAGTTTTATATCTTATGTTCTATAGCATTAGATTATCTCAGCTAATCTTTCAATTTTGATTTCAATGAGTGCTTATGATAGTGAGAACAAAGTTTATAACAAAGTTTGTTGGAGATTTATTTCATAGATTTAATCATTTCATTGTGTGAAGGATGAAGGAAATAAATCAAAAAGGGATAAATTATGCACATTTTGAAGAGTAGAATCATTTAATTGCAATTAGGAGTATAATTCTTCCAAGGATTTATTAGTGTGATTTAATTTTTCCAGTGTGATATTTTATTTTTGTACTTAAGATTAGTTTCATTTTTGTCAATAAGAAGTAGATCTAATGGTGCTGGTGTGATATTTATTTATGCAATGTTAGATTAATTTTATTTTCTGTAAACATAAAGAGAATTTGGATTTGATTTCAATGTTTACTTATGCACTTTAATTTAGTTTTATTTTTGTCAGTGTGATATTTTCCTTTCTTGAAAGAGTGGCAGTTTTCTTAGATAAAAAATGTGCATGAAAACATCCTAATTCAATCTGAAATTTACTCACATAATAAAGAATCCTAACACAACTGGTACACATATGCTTCATCAGTTTACAAGCCCTGGTCAATAATTTATGCAGAAATTTAAACTCAATTAAATTACCAAACAAT
The DNA here is from genome assembly GCA_031772625.1 of Pinus tabuliformis. Lineage (NCBI taxonomy): Eukaryota > Viridiplantae > Streptophyta > Pinopsida > Pinales > Pinaceae > Pinus > Pinus tabuliformis. The sequence continues at coordinate 769,736,914 of CM062804.1, read as the reverse complement.
ACTATGATGAAGTGTTTCATAAATCATAAGGATTACCTACAAGGAGAGACATATAACACAAGATCTAGCTACAGGAAGATGCACCTCTTCCTAACATTTGAATGTATAGGTTATATGTTGATCTGGACTTATGCAGGGACACAAAAAAATATAGATATACACATAAACACAGAGATGCAACAGAAATAAAACTCCATTTCATTAATATCAAAGAACTAAAATATGCTTACATACAGAAATGGAAATAAACTAGCTTGGGCGATGGTAACTTATCTCTAAGAAGAGATGTAGTGGCTACTTGCCTATGAACTATGTTACAATGAGGCTCAAGGACCTTTTTATTATTTAACAACAAGGGAAAACCCTAAACAACCAAATCCCTAACCCTAGGAGATGGAACGTCAAGAGTTTGTGGACCCCGTTGAGGTTAGTTGGGCACCCAACTTCCTGGGTCGTAACTTGGTAACATTATCTCTATTTTGTGTGTATGATACCTCGTTGGAAATATCTCTCTGAGTACTACAGGATTTTATAGCTATAGGCTTTTTGTATACCTCAAAAAATTATCGTTTAGGGGGTCAAAACTGCTTTGGAAGTTCAGGACCTAAAAAACTACTAAAAATAGTAAATGTTGCTATAAACAAGGAAACTGATGAAACCGACTAGAGATCTAGGTGGAATAGGTGGGTGGCCACCAATATCCACTTGGATCATCCCTCCCTCCTTTGGAAGTAGTGGTCCCCATTGCATGCGGAGCCTCCATGAGGTGAGGAATGTTTTGTTGAATTTGGTCCCTGGTGAACCACTTGCCATGTTGAAGGAGTTGGTTCACTTTGACAACTCGATATAGCTAGATCATCTATTGGCGAGTTTTATTGATCTGTGTTTCCTTGATCTGATCAGTTATAGCTTGTTCCATGTAGTCTGGGTTTAACTCCATTGGTGTGATTTGTCATGCAATGTCTGATGTGTCCAACAATGGTGGAAAGTATGGTTGAAGGCAGTCCACATTGAATATTTGGTGTAGGCCAAGGAACAATGGAATGCTGAGCTCAAAGGAATTTTCCCCTATAGCCTTAGTGATGGTGTATGGCCCATATCGGAGCGGGTGAAGCTTACGGTGGAACCTAGTGAGGCATTCCTTCTACAGATGTAGCCAAACTTTTTCGCCCACTTGGAACTTGTGTGGCACCTGATGTTGATCATGTCGTTGCTTGTACTTAGCATTGGCTCTGTCCAATATGCAATAGACCTGCTGGAAGATGTGCTAAATTCTCTCAATGAAGTTTTGAGCCTTGTCATCTTCAGACTTGACATGATCTGAATATACCTGAGTAGTTGCAAATGGTATGGCCACATCAATGGGACATAGTGGATGGAATCCCAATCCCACCTAAAATGGGTTGTGGCTAGTTGAGCTATGGGGAGCTATGTTTTAGTTGTGTTGGACATAAGGGAGGCTTTCATCCCATGTGCATGGATGTTTCTAGTTCTACATGCGCATAATTTGTACGATCATCTTGTTGATGACATTTGTTTTTCCATTAGTTTGGGGGTGGAAAGCGTGGAATTAGTGAGCTTGGTATCCAACATTGACTAGAGACTTCACCAAAATATACTTAGGAACCTGTTGTCTCGATCTGAGATAATGGACTATGGGATCCCAAAGTGTACCCACACTCGTTCAAAAAAGAGCTTAACAGTGGATTTTGTTGTGACACTCTTCTTGCAGGCCGCTAGAATGGCCATCTTAGATAATCTGTTGATGACCACGAAAACATAGTCGTTGTCATGCTTAGTAGAAGGAAGGCCCGACATGTAATCCATGGAGATGGATTCCCAAGGTCAATTAGGAGTAGGCATAGGAGTATATAGGCCTTTCTTCTTGATGATCGGTTTGGAAATGAAATAGGCAGTGCAAGATGCCAAGATATGATATAATTAACAACATCTTGCTGAAGTTTCGAACAATAGAATTACTTCTACAACACTGCCATTGTTTTCTCTACCTTGAAATATCTAGTGACCCGACTGTAGTGCGGCTCCAAAATCATCTTGGCACACTCTCTTGAAGGAACATAAAGGTGTCCCAGGTTGCATAATAGTGCATCCTAAAGGTGAAAATTAGGAGCGTTCTTGCCTTCTAAGAGCATTTGGTATGTGTCGTCGAATTCTGGATCGATCTTGTAAAGATTCAACCATCCTGAAGTCTCGTTCCTACAAAATTCAAGCATAGTGATCAACGCCATGACCATCAATCCGCTGAGGCAATCTGCAACATTTTTGGTGTTGCCCTTCTTGTATTTAATGTTCAAATGGAACTATTGTGGGTATGTGGACCATTTCTGATGGTGATTGTTTCGCAACTTCCCTTGTGTCTATATGAACTACATGGGTCGGTGATCTGTGTGGATGATTGTTTTCTTCCCTGGAATGTAATGCTTCCATTTTCAGCAAGTCTCCAAAATGGAATATATAAATTTGTCATAAGTGGGATACTTTCAGACTATGTCTGAAAGTGTCTCACTGTGATATGCCATTGGATGCCCCTGTTGAGTAAGAACTACACCAATAGCATAGTCAGAGGCATCCGTCTTGATCTCAAATGATTATTACAAATCTGGTAATGTGAGCACTGGTGCACAACAGAGGTGATGCTTCAACTCAAAAAATTCCTTCTATTGGGATTTAGACCTAAATAACTTTTATTTCGCTCCTCCCTTGGTGACTTGACTCAAAGGCCAAGTTCTATGAGAGAATCCCAACACGAACCTACGGTAGAAGTTGGAAAGACCCAGAAAGCTACAAATCTCTGTTAGAGTGGCTGGGGTTGGCCAATCCCGAATGAACTGTATCTTGGCTGGGTCCACATGCACGCCCCACTCATCAATGATGCACCCCAGATACTGAACCTGGGTCATACCAAAAGTGCATTTCTCCAAATTAGCACACAACTTGCATTGTCGTAGGGTTTGGAGGACCTATCAAATATGGTGGAGGTGCTCTTCCCAACTCTGGTTGAAGATCAAAATGTCATCCAAATACCACACCATGAATGAGTTAGTGAAGGGTAGCAATATGTCGTCCATCAACCCCATGAATGTTGAGGAGGAATTAATTAACCCGAAAGGCATGACCAGCCATTCGAAAAGGCCCTACTTGGATTTAAAGGTAGTCTTCCACACATCGGAGGATATAATTGGTACCTGGTGATAACCAGACTTTAAGTCAATCTTGCTAAAATATTTTTTGCCCTTGAGTTGGTTCATAAGGTCATCAATCTGTGGGATTGGATACCTATTTTGGACAGTGATCTTGTTCAATGCCTGATAGTCAATACAGAGTCTCCAGGTCCTTTCCTTCTTTTGTACCAACACAATCGAACTCCCATAGGGTGATGAACTTGGCCTAATGTGCCCTTTCTACAACAGTTCTTGAATCTGCCTCTTGATTTCATCATTCTCCATAACAAAGCATCGATAGATCATTCCATTCAGTAGTAGTGCGCCTGTGGTCAGATCGATGGAGTGCTTGGCCTCACAGTGTAGAGGTACCCTTGTGGGGGAGGTGAATATGTCCTTGTACTCCTAAACAACCTTGTCCATCTGGTGTTGTTGTGTAGAGGAGCCATGTTTGGAGGTCGTAGCCACAATCTTCTTCTTTCCCTAAGGGTGGATCATAAGGAAAACAAATTTCCCATTTTGGGAAATGGTCGTACTACATTTCTTCACAGTAATCAAAGAAATGATGGTAGGTAGTGCTACCTCCGGTATCCTATACAATGTATTTTCCAAAGTAATAATAATAGTGCAAGGCCTAGATTCATACAAAACATGTCACTTCCACAAGTATGGTTGGCCTAATAATATATCACAAACTTCAAGAGGATAAAAATCACATAATACATCATCTGTGAAGGGCTTGATGCTGTAGGGAAGGTGACATTGTTGGTTGACATATAGATCTCGTCGTCAGTGAAGCCACCCGATGGTGTACATCTTCGAGTATGGTGTGGTCGATAGGCCCAAGCGCTTCATGACCTCTAATAAAATGTGGTTCTTTTGGCTCTCATTGTCAATAATGAACTGTAGTGGAGAACCCTCCATCGACATATGTGGGTGGAAGAGTCATCCCCCCTCCTCTAGATCTTCGGGCTCATCCCTTTGGATCTTAGTGGTGGAAATGGTGGCACTATGCTCCACATCGATAATATGCTTTCGTTTGCCATTCCCCTTTTCGGTTTCTGACTAAGAGTCAGAACATGCATATGATTCGGAAGCCTTCAACTCGACCACCAATGACTGCTTGGATTAACACTCACTTGTGTTGTGAGTGGGGCTCTAAGGGAACTCACACCATTTCTGTATGTCCTTCTTTGTCTTTGTGGTGTTTTTATTTGCTTGCAGCTTCGATGGGTTGTCCTCGGTCACACCACCTTGGTTTTGTCCTTTGTTTTGTGGTTTGGGGGCACCTTTCCCTTGCTTTGGATTCACAGATCTAAAGTCTCACTTCTTCTGTTTAAAAATTTTCTTGACCTTGACAATGTATTGATAGGTGGCTCCAAGCTATGAGATGTCTAGTTAATCCATCTCATCGTGGATGTACTTATGTAGACAGTCATGGTACTTGAGTACCAAATTCTGCTAAGAACCCTTGATACCTAGCTTCCTGCGAAGGGTATGGAAAACATTTGTGAAATCTAACACATCTTGGTCCCTTCCCTACTGCAATGTGATCCATTTTATGTATTTATCTTCATAGTTCTCGAAAGGGTAATATTGTTACTTGATGGCATCTCGAAAATAATTCCAAGTGGGCGTGGATGAAAACAGTGAGGATTCCCTCTTATCCTTTTATTAACAGGAGGTTTACCACTAGTATTTGACATGTGGGGTAGCTTTGAGGAGTGCCAAAGTAATATTTTCCCCATTGGAAAAGTCATGAACTGAAAAATATCCTTCCAATAGATTTAACCATCTGTCTACAATGTCTACATCTATATGGCCTTCAAATATGGGAATGTCAAAGTTAACGTGTGTTGTAAAAGGAGTGCTGCCTCTAGAGTGGCTGTTGGATGAAGATGTGTTGCATGTGGGTAACTGCTGAATAATCTGGGCAAAGTTATCCATCACTCGAGGACTTCCTCGAGCAATATTTTGAAAGGATCTCTTTCCCCCTCATCATTATTTTCTTCCTCCAAGGGAGGTCGTTGGGGTTTGCGAGCCTGGTCTTGCAAAGGTTCAACCAGTTCGAGCCCTAAATCCTTTTACCCTAACCTCATTGGGGACATGCAAATAAAAACAGAGAAAGAGTAGACCGCTTTGATACCACTGATCTAGAAGTATGCAAGAACGCAATAAAATACAAATATACACATAAATATAGAGATGCAGCAGAAATAAAACTACATTTCATTAATATCAAAGAATTGAAATATGCTTACATACAGAAATGGAAATAAACTAGCTCGGGCGATGGTAGCTTATCTCTGAGAAGAGATGTGGCAGCGACATTCCTTTGAACTCTGTTAGAATGAGGCTCAAGGGCCTTTTTATTATTGAAAAATAAGGGAAAATCCTAAACAACCAAAACCCTAATACTAGGAGATGGAATGCCAAGAGTTTGTGGGCCCCGTTGAGGTTAGTTGGGTAGCCAACTTCCCAGGGTCATAACTTGGTCATATTATCTATGTTTCGCACGCATGATACCTCGTTGGAAATATATCTCCAAGTACTAGAGGATTTGCCACAAGACCTTGGCTATGGCTATGACCATGTTGTGGACCTCAGAAAAACATCGTTTAGGGGGTCAAAATTGCTCTAGAAGTTCAAGACCTAAAAAACTACTAAAAATAGTAAATGTTGTTATAAACAAGGAAACTTATGAAATCGACTGGAGGTCTAGGTGGAATAGGCGGGTGGCTACTAATATCCACCTGGATCATATGTGCTTGAGAATGCATAAATAAAGAAGCAAGTTTAGGAGTTGCTCAAGAAATGAGCCATCCAACCAAGTATTTCTCCATGCGAATGAAGAATTGTATTGGTACAAGAAACATGGTACATGGAGAATATGTGTGGATTTTCAAGCATTAATCAAAGTCATAATGAAGAACCATTACCATCTTCCTTGTATTCATGATTTATTGAATCAATTGAAAAATGCAACTTATTTCACTAGGTTAGACTTAAGAAGTGGTTATTATCAAGTCATGATAATTGAAGATAATGTTTGGAAAATTTCTTTTAAAACAAAATAATGTTTATTTAAATGGTTTGTTATGAAATTTGGGTTTTGTAATGCTCCTATTGTTGTTTTCAATTATGTATTTAGGTCATTCATATATGATTTTGTAATAGTATACTTAGATGAAATATTGATTTTTTAGTAAAAGTTGGAAAGATCATGTAAAGCATGCAAGGAAAGTCTTATATGTTTTAAAAAGTGAAAAATTGTGCCTAAAGATATCAAAATATGAATTTTGGTAAACAACTTTAGTTTTATTTGGGCTATATTGTAGGGGGTAATGATTTGAAAAATGATCCTCTTATCTACAAGGAGAGAGAGACACAACATAAGATCTAACTACAACCAGATGCACATCTTACTAATATGGGCATGTATATGTTATCTATGCTTTAGAATGAAGAAATAAAAAGAAGGTTTGGGAGTTTCCTGAGAAAGGAGTCATATTACCAGGTACTTTTGCATGCATATCACCAATTGTGTTGGTATCAAAGAAAGATGGTACACAAAGAATGTGTGTGCATTTCTAGGCATTGAAAAAAATTATAATAAAGAATCATTACCCTCTTCCTTATGCTCACGATTTTTTGGATAAATTGGAAAATGCAACTTATTTCACTAAGTTAGACTTAATAAGTGAATATCATCAAGTCATGATTTTTTAATATGATATTTAATAAATTTCTTTTAAAATGAAACAAGGTTTATTTGAACGGTTGGTTATGCCCTTTGGGCTTTGTAATTCTGTTGTTGCTTTCATGTGGATTATGAATGATGAATTTACGCCATCCATAGTTGATTTTGTAATAATCTAATTAGATGATATATTATATAATTTTAGTAAAAAGTTGGGAGGAACATGTCAAGCATGTTAGGAACATCTTCAGTGTTTTGAAGAAGGATAAATTGTGCCTAGATATGTCAAAATGTGAATTTGGAAAAAATATTTAGTTTATTTGGGCTATATTGTAGGGCCAATAGTGAAATAAAAATTGATCCCTCTAAAGTTGAAGTTGTTATGAAGTGGCCTAAGCCTAATAATGTAATAAAATTTAGGAGCTTCTTAGGGGTAACTTGGTATTAGAGGAAGTTCAATGCTAACTTTTCTTTTATTGTGTTATCACTCAAGAAAAAGTTCTAAATTGTTCACATCAGTTCAATTGTTTGCCAAAGGTACATAAATCCTTTTCAGCAGTTTCGCAGCGCAACATGCTTTAAGTAATTTCGTAGCGCATAATTCATATTTTGCACTGGCTGCGCTACGAGATTGGGGATTTGTTCGAATCCATAGCCTGTCATATTCATCAAAATGCATCAACAGTTGTCAGCTTATAAGGTTCTTAGTACCCCAGCAGAGTTTGAGTTAGTGTGGTGGAACAGAGGAAATAGTGCAAAAAGAAAAGTCTCTATTTGGCGTCCTATTCTTCCACCTGGATGCTTTCATGTCGGTGATATCGCAGTTCCAGGATATGCTTCAAAGTTTTGGTACTACCTCAGGTTAAAGACACCTGTGTTGTTTGTCCCATGGTAGCTGTTATTCAATGGAGGAACGAGATTGCTTGGTTCACTGCTGAAGGAAGCACTAAAGTTTTGGTTTATCATGGCGCCAATAGATGTAAAGATGTGGCCGAGCTTTCTCAATACGATTTTGTTTTATTCCATTGTTGAGATGGAACATAGAAAGCATTTGATGCCTGCAAAAGAAAAAAGTCAATGGTGTACTAAATTATTTTATCCAGATCAGTTGGTCATCCACCTCCGTCTCTTTTGTGAACCCACTGCCGTGAAAGCTGAAAAGCAATGCCAATAAAAAAATGTAAAAAAGGAAGTCAGGTAATGCGGATACTGATAGTGAAACAGATAAGAAGTTCAAGGGGAAACGAAAGTCTAAGAGATCAATAGATGATGAAAATTTGAACTGGCTTCTAGCAGGAGGAAATGCAAATCGCAGATGAAGAGAACCGTGCAGCATTTGAAAATGTTACAGCGATTCAACCGGATTTTGTTCTATTCTTTGACTGTCCCGAGGAAGAGATGTGAGGCGGCTTCTGAATAGGAACCAAGGCCGAGTCGATGACAATATAGAGATAATAACCAAGCGCTTCAGGGTCTTTTCTGAATCAAGTCTACCAGCTGTCAATTACTACGACTCAAAGGGAAAGATCCGCAAGGTCTCCAGCAAAAGACGAAAAGAGAGCATAGGGGCAGAGTGAAGACCAGAAGTGTGAACGTAAGGCAAAAGTGGATAATTTAGTGCTTCGTTCAGGTGTCAAGACACTATAAAGCGGTGTGTGTCCTTGTGGGGTGGAATCAAGATGTGCCACCTGATAATGCAAAGTCATATCAGTCGTTGTGTTTGATGAAACAAGAGCTAAACAAGAAGACCTTGTTTTATGGCCCTCATTAATTATTGTAAATATTCAGACGTAGAAACCTCTAGGCGGTACAAGATGAGAACTTTTGCTGATGATAAGTCACACAGCGATGCTCCCTCGAGATCACAAACACATGGTGGATCTCATTATATGCACGACTACCCACTTGAAACATCTCTGTCTAGGACCGCTATTGATAGAAAAGACTTCAATTCCTATGGAAGTCGTCGAGGAAATGATGAAATCATGGCTAGAGGAACATTTGCAAATATCCGCTTGGTGAATAAGCTCTTGGATGATGAAGTTGGGCCAAAAACCATACATATCCCCACTGGAGAGAAGTTATCTGTGTATGATGCAGCTATGAGGTACAAAAGTGCAGGGCATGATACAATTGTTCTTGCTGGATCTGAATATGGTAGTGGAAGTTCTCGGGATCGGGCTACAAAGGGTCCAATATTGCAGGGTGTGAAAAATGTTATTTTAAAAAAAAAAAGTTTTGAGCGTATTCATCGCAGTAATTTGGCTGGCATGGGTATTATTCCATTGTGTTTCAAATCTGGTGAGGATGCTGAGTCGCTTGGCCTGACAGGGCATGAGAGATACACAATAGATATTCCTAATGATATCACTCAACTGAAGCCGGGTCAAGACATTACTGTTACAACAGACACTGGAAAATCATTCACTTGTGTTGCAAGGTTTGATACACAGGTTGAATTGGAATACTTCAATCATGCAGGCATTCTTCCTTACGTTATGAGGCAGCTGGTTGGCAATCAAAAGTAGAGTAGCGGTGTCATTGAATTATGCAGGAATCCTGTTGGATAGAATGAATATTACACACTTTTCACAAGTGTAATGGTTGCAGCAAAGTTTGTTGATGATGCATTCTTTAACAATGCTTATTATGCAAAAGTTGGGGGTGTCAGCACGTTGGAGATGAATAGCTTGGAACTTGAATTTTTATTTAATCTGGACTTTAAATTGCAAGTAACAGTCAGTACATTGGAAAGCTATTGCTTGAAGTTAGAGAAAGAAGTTGCTGTTGGTGGTGGCAACCAAATTCAACCAGGTTTAGAGCAATTGTATAAAGAACTCAGATATCAAACCTATGGCTGAGCCTACAAATTTGAAGGAGCTGTAGACTTATTAAAATCGCAGATTCAAGCATTGTTTATGTAGGCTGTCCGGTGACTGTGGCATAAATGAATACAATTTCAGGTCTTATTGTTTTAACATATCTCAACATAAAGTCATGCTGTATAACTGATGCTGGAGGACTGTGCTTTTGAAGTTACACAGCAGTTTCGTAGCGCGCTACGAAACTGCTGTAGCTGCATGTTTCAGTTGAGCTAATCAATTATGATTGACAAATCAGCAAAATCTTTTTGAAAGGTGTTGTCTTCACACATGAAAAAAGGTGGCCAGCACATCATGGACGTGGTGCTCTATATTTTTGGGTTATTAAAGAGCTAAAGACATGCTGCTGCATATTGAATAAATGGTGGAAGACTGGAACCGAAAAACAGGGGATTTCTCTTAACATCACTGAACCATTAAAGCACTCAGCATCCAAATCCAGCATGGAACATTGAATACTCATCTCAGCCATCTCAGCCAAACTAAAAGGAGACAGGTGTCAAAGAACAAGAAAGAATCATTCTACGAGGAAGATAGAGTTAGAGTTATAGTTAAATTAGGACTCTTTAAACTCCAGTTTAGCACTTATTGTATTTAATGAGTCAGTTCAATAGCAAATAGGTGTCATTAGTGGCAGTCATCGGGCTCCCCTCATGCTGGAGGAGAAAGCTCGAAGTAGTTAGAATAATGTTTCTATATATAGCTGAAACATCTATGTAATGGGGGTTGGATATTTGATAAAACAGAGTATTGTTTTGGCTTGTGTAAAAACTCAGTTTCAGTAATACAATTTGCTGCTTTTTTTCTCAGGATTCATACAGTATTTCTATGTTCAAGATGTGTGGTTTTACTTTGTCCTTGATGTTTTTACAGTTGTATAAATACACAATCACTCAGAATTCACTTATGCTGCTCTGACTTCCTGTGTGTATTTGTAAACTGTGGTTTTCTATGAATTGTGTTTTGAGCATCTTAATGCCACATGCCCTGACTTCTATGTAAAAGCAGTGTCATTGTTTACTGAAGTATGATTGACTCCATAAGCCCAATGGAAACCTATGTAATGTTTGTCCAGCCTTCATATTTGTTAAGTTTACTTTACAAGAGTTAGCCATCTTACTCATAGTCAAAATCATTAACCTCTTGAGAGAGCCCTCTCAGGCTAAGGAGGCTAAGCCTTAGTCAAAAGATTGGTCTGAAATAGTTACACTGAGATAGTTTGATCAGCAGCCTATCAGGGTCCTATTTTGGTGATAACATATTGCATCTCCTTTATATGCCTTGACAAGTACTAAGTAGGTCGTTCAAAGGGGAGGAAAAAAACAAAAAGCCTTTGAGACTTTGAAAGTGAAGATCAGTACAACCCTATTTTTGGTTGTAAAATTTACAACCATTTGTGATTGAAATTAATACAAGTGATTATGCCATGGAGCAATGTTAATACAAAAGGGGAGACTAGTTTGTTACCACTCTAAGACTTTCACTAGTGTAGTATGAATTTATTGTACTAATGACAAATGATTGTATGCTTTGGTCCACAATGTGAAGAAGTGGAAACATTATTTGATTGGAAAAGAGATAATCATCCATATGGATCATCATTTGCAGCATATCTAATCACTAACCAAGCTACAACGGTCACACCATTTCTAATGGATGGATTTTTTCAATAATTACATGTGGTAATTAGGTATATGAAGTATACAAAACAAAGTTGTTGATATCTTATCAAGACCTTCTATCATTTCATTCCTTGTTTTACAATATATTTATTTAGCTCATGAAAAATACATTCAACAATATGATAAAGATGAAGCCTTTTATGATGTATATGAATCACTAATCCATGGTACTAAAGTGGAAGAATTAGACTCTCATATACATGAGAAATTGTTATATCGTCTTTGGTCAATTGGGTATTCCATGAGATGAAAAAGAGTGCATGTAATTAGAGAAGCACATACTTCTCTCATTTTTTGTCATTTTCTTGTAGGAAAAACAATACCTCAATTACAATGTTATTATTATTGACCTTAGATGTATGAAACTATTTCCAAATATGTAAAAGGATGTGTCATGTATGCCACTAGCCAACTAAGTAATAGAAAAAATGGTTTTTGTACATGTCATTTTATGTACCTTATCATCCATGGGAAAGTGTGTTTATGGATTTTGTAAGGCGGTTGCCTATGTTTAGGAAAGGTCATGATTATCTAATATTTTTTTGGATATATTTATCAAAATTTATGTTTTGGTGCCTTGTAAGAAATATGTGACAATAGAAAATACTACATATTTATGCTTCTAGCATGTTTGTGTTCTTTTTTGTTTTCCCACATCCATTGCATCTAAATAAAACTCCCAAATTGACGGAAATTTTTGTCAACTTTGTGGGGTTAATGAAAACTAAGATTAGTGTCCATTAAATGTGATGACATGAAATGTTAATTTATGCATTTTCTTGTCTCTATTTATTCTCATACCAAGGATTTTCTTTGCAGCACCCAAATCCTTCATTGCAATTGCATTGGCCAATTTTATTTTGAGCACATTTATTTCCTACATGTTAGATCTTGCAACAAGCATGTCATCTACATCCAATAACAATATAATATACATGTCATCTTTTTTTTTCGTAAGATAAACACAGTGGTCATAATGACATCTAGTATAACCTTGTTATGACATAAACCTGTAAAATTTTAGATACCACTACCTTGGAGCTTTTTTAAGCCATAAAAGCTCTGCTTCAACTTGCATACTAATTTATAGTTCCCATGGACCTCATAACCTTGTGGTTGTTTTAAATAAATCTCTTCCTCCAAATCCCATGGAGAAAGGTTGTCTTTACATCTAATTGTTCAAGGTGAAAATCTTTTGCCGCCACTAGAGTTAAAATAGTTCTAATCAAAGTCATTATAAGAACATGAGGAAATATTTCATTAAAGTATATACCTTTATTTTGTGAGAACTACTTCACAAAAATTCTAGCCTTATACCTCTTTTTTCCTTCTTCTTCCTTCAACCTATAAACCCATTTATTCTGCAATGCTACTTTACCTACAAGAAACATGACTAAGTCCCAAGTTAGGTTACATACCAAGGTGTCCATCTCTTCTTTCATGGCTTGCTCACACTTCTTTTTGGTTTCTACCTGCATTGCTTCTCCATATCCTTCCGGTTCACCAGAATCAGTCAAAAACACATAATATAATGAAGGAGAGTATCATTCAGGGCATCAACTTAACCTAGTAGATCTTCTAACAAGACTTGCAAGAGTTTGAGGTGATTTTTGTTGTTTTTGTTAATCATTACAATTTTCAGGAACCTTTAACCTTTCTTTTCTTGTGATCTCATCAAGCACAATGTATTATGTGTTTTCATGTTCTTATTTCTTTCCCTGGAGCTGATCTTTGTACAAGACCCTTTCATTGAATACCACATCTATACTCCTAATGATTTTATGGTTTTCATAATCGTATAAGTGATAGCCAAAATCATTAACACCATATCCAATAAAGGTACACTTCTTTCATTTTTCCTCAATCCTTTTTCTACTTTCTTTATTTATGTGGAAAAATGCTTCACAACTTAAGGTATTTAGAAATGAGTAGTTTACCTTCTTACCCATTCATGTCTCATCTCGAATACCAACATCTAAGGAACTTGAAGGCCCTCTATTTATTAGATAAACAACAATTGCCATAAAATCTGCCCACAATTACAAGGGAAATAATGAATACAATCTCATACACCTTGCACACTCCATGATTGCTTATTCATCCTTTCTGACACACCATTTTCTTTTGGTGTTCATATAACGGTCTTATCTCTACGAATTCCATGGTATAAATTATAATAATTAAACTCCTTGTTGTAGTATTCACCCCCATTATTTGATCTGAGACACTTAAACTTCTTTCTTGTCTCATTTTTAATCAAAGCTTTCCATTTCTTAAAAGTATCAGAGCCATCAGATTTATTTTGAATACAATAAACCCAAGTTTTTCTAGTTGCATCATTGATAAAAGTAACATAATAATGAGGGACACCAAGAGATGATACCTGAGCCCATCCCCATACATATGTATGCACAAGCCCTAATTTTTCACTCTTCTTTTATTTCCCAACTCTGATAAATCTGACTCTTTTGTTTTCCATAAACATAATTCTCACATAAATCCAAATCAACACGCTTTGAATTTGGCAGCAAATTTCTTGAGTGAATAATATGCATCCCCTTCTCGCTCATGTGCCCAAGCCTATGATGCCATAGTGCCATATCTTCTCTTGTGGGGGTTAAAGAAATAGAAGAATTAGGAATACCATTGCATAAATACAATGTACCTACCTTCTCTCATTTTTCTATTACCAAGTCTCCTTTAGTGACCTTCCATGTTTTCTCTGTAAATTTAGTTACACAACCTTCACTTCCTAATTCTGCTGTTGAAATTGATTTTTTTTTAGATCTGAAACATGTCTTACCTCCGTTAAAAACCATTTGTGTTCATTCTATTTTTTTATAAGTACCTTACCCATTCCAATAATTTTACAGGGTTTATCATCACCCAGGAAAACCTATCCAAAATCTCCTTGAATATAATCATGAAAATGTTTCCTATCGAGTGTGGCAAGTAATGGAGCCTGTGAATTTACCACCCAAGCATCAATAATATATTCTAATTAAAGAATATTGCAACACATCACTTGTTACATTCACTTCCTGATTGTTCCCTTGTTGTCCATCTCCTTCTTGTCCCTTCCGAGACTTATACTCTTTCTTCAGGTGTATTTTCTCCCCACATTTTCTGCACACTATCCATAATCTAGATTTGGATTTGTATTTCCTTGACTTACTTTGATATCCTAGTCTCTTTCCTCTCTCTGTTTTTATTCCCCTTGTCTTTGCAATCAAAGCATTACCTAATTTCTCACCTAAGCTTATATGTCACATTTCCTCACTAAGGATAGCACCAACAACACCATCAAACTTTAAAGAATGAGAACCAGGGACAAGTTACTAATAGTCACAACTAATCCATTCCAACTTTCTGGAAATAAGCACAGAAACAACAGAGCTCTAACTTTGTCATCAAAATTTACTCCTACAAAACTTAACTGGCTCGTAACCCTGTTAAATTCATTTAAATGGTCAACAACAAATCCACCTTCTAACATATTCATATTAAGTAAATGCTTCATAAGAAATAATTTGTTTGAGGTCGAGGGCTTTTCATAGTTTGGCCAATGCCTTCATTAGACCATATGTTGTCTTTTCCTATGAAATTTTCAAGGCCACTGACGCTGCCAGTCAGAATCGAATTGTACCTAGTGCATTTATATTGAGAATCTCCTATTCTTCATCCATGATACTCATTGAATTATTTGATTTTCCACTCAATGGTAGGTAAAGCTATTTCTAATACAAATAGTCCTCCATTTGCATCTTCCATAGCTAGTAGTTTTGGCCATTAAATTTCTTGATCCTAAACCCACCATCTTTCGCCATTGCTCCCATTTGAAACAATAACCCTTCTTTCTTGTGAGTTTATCAGCCAAATAGACCCTTCAACTCTGATATCAATTGTTAGGAATTGAATAACATATAAGTGAAACAAAATATTAGGAAAAAATAGTATAAAATAATAGAAACTTAGATATACACGGTTCACCCAATTTAGGCTATGTCCATGAAGAAATAACTAGTATGTAATAGCCCCTAGTTGATTTTCCATGTAAAAAATATAAGACCAAGGTCACATGACACGTATTCCAAGCTCAATGGTGGGAAAAACATCCTAGTGGGTGACACTTTCGGTTAATTAATGGCTAAGGAAATTGGAAAAGGAAAAGTGACATAATTAGTGGGTTGAGATACTAGTTCCTGGAGCCCTAGAAAACTTGGGTAGAGACTGATCTGGTTGGTGTTAGTGATGTCTAACCATGAGGTTGAATCACTGGTTGATGGTTGAGGTCGTTTGGCATCTGGAAGCCCTGGTTTGGTTTTTTTTTGGTTTATTCCATGGGATCCCACATTCATGCTTGGAATATGGTGCGAGGGTGATTGGCTGAAAGAGAGATTTGG
The DNA here is from genome assembly GCA_031772625.1 of Pinus tabuliformis. Taxonomy (NCBI): domain Eukaryota; kingdom Viridiplantae; phylum Streptophyta; class Pinopsida; order Pinales; family Pinaceae; genus Pinus; species Pinus tabuliformis. Next base: position 769,721,065 of record CM062804.1, on the reverse strand, counting down.
TTCAACCCAATCTATGGTTCGGCGGTACGTGGAAGTCCCTGAATTGGTTGGTATTTTCAAATGTTAATATGAGACATTTCCTTATTGTGATCTATGAGAATTTTCAGCAATTATGATGGCAATATTATGGCTGAGTTGCCATGGTTTATATGATAGTTATTTTTTGGTTATATGTTGTATATTGTTTATGGATCTTGACATGTTTGATAAATATATGAATGGTTGAGGAATGCATGGACTAAAAAGTGCTATTGTAGCTATCTAGAGAGGATTTAGAACCTTTTTGGTGATTCTTAGGTGAAGACTATCAGTTTATGATCAGATATGCATTCATGACATATAGCTTACATGTTTTCCATATGTTTGTCGAAATGTCTAGTATGTTATGGTCAGTCTAGATCAAGTTTTTATTCAAGTTTGAATGTTTAGCTTTATCTTCATGATAAATATTATTATGAGAAGTTACAGTCATTTTTGGGCAATGATCTAGCAGATGAACTGGAAAGGTGGCTCAAATATTGGGACTGCAGGCACTGAATTGAGAAATTTAGGTCATAAGTGCATGGAGCTATGCTTGTGAGTGTAGTTGGAGGCTCACAATGACATGCATGCATTGTTGTGGGTGTGGTTGGTGGTTAGGTTAATGAAAAATCAGCTCCAACTTAGGATTTTTTCATTAGAGGTTGTGTACTGAATTTTGGGTGATTTAGTGTCTTAAGGGATGTTTGTGATTTGTTAGAGTATCAGTTTGTAGGCCCCACTTCCTTAACTTGTGTTGGGAGGTCGAGTCATGTCATAATAAATATTTGTCTCATGTTTACCCTGGCAGGCCAATGAAATTGGGTAAATGTGGGAGGGGCAGTTACATGGTGGCATTAGAGCTATGTTGCAACACTAGACCTCGAGGTAGATGTGGTTGATGTGTATACATGTTTGATTTTCTATGTGTTTTTCATGCATGCATAGTAGGTCAAACATGCATCATGGTGGTCATTATGAAGTCGGTATCATGATGATGATGTTGGTATGTTATGATGTTGATGTTTTGGCTGAGATGGAGCAGGAGATGCAAATTATTAGAGCGAGGTTGTAGCACTGGACCTCGAGGTAACAACAAAACATCATACATGTTTGTATGTTTTCCATGAAAGTATGATGGTTAATGGTTATTATATGGATTATGGTTATATGCATGCATGTCATTCTATTTCTATTGTGGTTACATTCAGGATAGATGTTAGTTAATTAGTGTGGTCATATGCACATGCGTCAGATAGTCATGAATGACAGTAACTTGTTGTTATATTCATTACAGTCATACAGATGATGATTACGGTGATTGCAGCTAAGATCTTGATGTTATATGTATTGTGTTAATCTATATTGTGATATGCATATGGTTATTGTTATGATAATAAATTATGAGTCGATATACTTGTGATATTGTGTCGTACTAATTTGGACTGACTTGTGTAGATGTGATATCCTCCCCAGAGATACGTTGAGGCATGAGTTTGATTATGTCGTCTATTTGGTTTCTCTAAAATGGTGTTGATCTGGAATTATGCAGGAATGCAACATAACACATATATAAACATAAACATAGAGACACAATAGAAATAAAACTTCATTTCATTAACATCAAAGAACTTAAATATGCTTCATACAGAATGGAAATAAACTAGCTCGGGCGATGGTAGCTTATCTCTGAGAAGAGATGTGGCGGCTACATGCCTTTGAACTATGTTACAATGTGGCTCAAGGGACTTTTTATTATTGAAAAGTGAATGGAAACCCTAAAAACCAAAAACCTACCCCTAGGAGATGGAACGCCAATAGTTTGTTGGCCCCATTGGGGTCACTTAGGTAGCCAACTTCCCAGGTCGTAACTTGGTCATATGATCTTCCACTGGCACGTGTAATAACTCATTAGAAATATCTCTCTGAGTAATACAAGATTTACAATAGGTCCTTTCTTATGAATATGGGCTTGAGGTGGACCTCAAAAAAGCATTTTTTAGGGGGGTCAAAACAGCTCCAGAAGTTTAAGACCTGAAAAACTCCTTAAAATAGTAACTGTTGCTATAACCAAGGAAACTGATGAAACCAACTAGAGTTCTAGGTGGAATAGACAGGTGGCCACCAATAACCACCTGGATCAATCGCCCCCCCTTAGGAAGCAATGGTCCTCATTGCATGTAGAGCCTCCACGAGGGAATTTATGTTGAATCTAGTCTCTAGTGAGCCACTTGCCCTGGTCAAGGAGTTGGCCTACTTTGACAACTCGATATAGTTGGATCCTCTATTGGCAATTTTTCTTGATCTGTGTGTCCATGATCCTATCAGTTGTGGCATGTTCGATACAACTTGGGTTGAAATTTGTTAGTGTCAACTGCTTAGCAACGTCGAATGTGTCCAACAATGGGGGAAAGTATGGTCGCAACTGGTCCACATTGAATACTGGCTGCAGGCATGTTAGTGTCTATCAGTCCTTCCAGTCACCAATGATCAATTGTGCTCTTTTAAAGTTTTTGTTAGGGTCCTAGGTCAAGTTTTTATGGTTTTAGTAGGTCTTCAAATAAAAAAAATTGATCATTGGTTGGTGTTTCTAGGTTAGTGCTACTCCCTTCAGCATTCATGGTTATCATTATTCATTATGGTCATGTCATTTTTCAAGTGTTACAGGTTATGGATCAGTCAAATAATCATATAGGTCTTAGTCTAGGTAATCACTTGTAATTGTCATCACCATGTCAGTTTTAAGTCAAAAGAGTTATGTGTATTGTCTTGAGTCCTCATATAAAGGGAGTTAGCATCTTAGGGAGAAAATGTAATAAAGGTAAAGGTAATAATTCAGTTCATAAATATATTGCTCCAATCAATGAGGGTATCATGCCATCTCATGACATATGCCAAAAAAGGTGTTTTTGAGTTTTAAAGGATCTTACAAGCATTACTTTCACTCATTACATTGGCATTGAGAACTAATTCACTAGAAAAGGCCATCTTGGTACAGCAAGCATCGAAGGATACTCTCAAAAGGTGATTGGCACCCCCTCCAAAGCTCTACGTTGTGTTTTCATCCAACCACGCTACGTTTTTTACCCTTCGCTATGTTTTCACTTCTAGAGGCAAAAAATACATCTCCAAAGGTTTCCTGTGGCCAATGAAGGTTCCATCAACCTATTGACAAGTAAGTTTAAGCAAAACACCACCTCCAATCATCAGTTTTTTCAGCCTTTTAGTGGGGAACCCTCTCCTAGGGTTTCACGCTACGTTTTCTTGGTTTGGCACTATTGTTTACTTTGTTCACAGAAAAACCTAGTTCCCCACACATTTTAACCTTCCCCACACTCAAACACACTTCCCCTGGTTTTCCTTATCCCTCCTTCCTCATTCCCCTAAGTCCTAGAGCTAACCCTAGTATGTACGCTACATTTTTGGCAGAAATTAGGGTTAGGACTGTGTTTTAATTCCTAACACTCGTCCCTTCACTCCCTATCTGATTTTTCACTTCTCTAAGCTTTTCAACACACCTCCCTACCTCCCAAATTTTTCCTACTAATATATCTCTTCCCTAACCCCTTTATCCCCTCACCTCAAGAAACTAACTCTAATCCCTTGTTTTCCCAAGTAAAACTCTGTTTTTCTCACCTTTCACCCATCTAGGGTTTTTCTGTGAAAATTCAAATCATGGAAAGTGAGAAGAAGGAATATAATAAAGGAGGTCAAGTGTCTAGATTTGAGCCAGCTCACACCCATGAGATCAATGCTTCACCATTCATCAAAAGGTCATGTGAAGAAGTGGGTTGCCTAGGGTTTTGTGAGAAAATTCAGCAAGTGGGATACCATGCCAAGTTGAAAAGCCTCTTTGACAACAACTTGAAAAGAGTACAAGCCACAATATCAGGGATATACTTCATCATATCAGCAGATGTGATTGGCATAATTTTTAGGGTTTTGAGGTCATTTGCCACACATAGGGACAGTCTTACTTCAAAATCAGTTTCTGAAGTAAGGAAGATGAATTTGACAAATGTGAAAGAGGTTTTTGTCAATAATAGACCAAGGAACAAAAACTCCTTCAGTTTTTACACAGGTATCATATATTGGGAGATATGCAACTTTCTTGGAGACATATTTCAGAAAATCAAAATTTTCCAAGTTAATTTCCTGTTTTAGTCATGATTTTGTGGCATGGATTCCGAGAAATGAAAATGAATTTCCAAAACATGAGAGAGGTTTTTCTTCAAAAATCCTTATCTACAAAAACCTCTCCCAGCTTTACAAAAATTTTCATGGTTAGATATACATATCTCCATCTTTGAGGCCCATGTTTGTAGAAAACTGAGAAATTTTACACAGTTTTTTGTCCAAAAAGGTAGCATGCCCCACACTACGTTTTTGTTGGAGGCCTCCATTTGACAAAAGGTTTACATTTATGGATTCCTTTTTACCTCCACATCAAAATTATCCAACTGGAGTTCCACTTCAGCACATTCTGGCAGGTCAAAAAGTAAAAAAAGTAGCGAAAAAAACACCTTTCTACCCTGTTTTTCAACAACACGCTACGTTTTTGGAGTAGTTGTGGGAGAATTGAATTTTGGAGGTCTTGGAGAAGTATTTTTTAGTTCTTGAGGGTTCTATGATGTAGTAGACATGTATATATTTCTCCATCATTTTACAGATCTTGATTTGGAGCACGGGAACCCCTCCAAAATCCTTTTGCAAGCAGCACACTACGTTTTCTACAGACACGCTACGTTTTCAGGAAATTTGCTACGTTTTTTCTTGGAAGTGATTTTTTTTTACTTTTCTCAATCAAGTTCGAGGTTTCTTGATGTAATTTCTCATTTATGGTGTTTTAATGATGTATTGGGGTGTAATTATGTTTTTTAAAGTAAAAATTGAGTAGATTCATGCTTGTAAAGGTTTCCATGGTCAAATGAATCAGTTTTAGACCAATTTGGGAGTTTTTTTTAACCTCCCTAGTTATTAGGTTTGGTTAGAGAGATTTGTGTAAATTAATTCTATAATGAGGAATTCGACCCTTAAGAGAGGGGGATGTAGTTTTTGGTCTATATGTAACCCAATATAAGCCATAGAGAGGGTTGGATGCTTGAGAGTCTTTGGAGCCTTTGTACTTGATCACTTTGCAGTAATACAAGCTAGTTGCAGCTATTATTCAGGAATTCATGTGGTATGATCTTCTGGAAGTTCTTTTCTCCTGTGATTCACTATTATGAATGTTTAATGTATATTCTTTCCATGTCTATTCTTTCAATGCTCTTCCTATGAGTTTGATGAACAGAATCCTTAAAGTTAAAACTTTGTTTTGATAGGAATTTCATTTTTATTTTATCTATCTTCTGATGAATGAACTCATGCTTTATGTTGTAGCTTATATTGTGTTTAAGCTTTATTTATCAGTTTTATCATAAAACAAAGAAAAAAATCAAAATAAATGGAAAATTAAATCATTGTTTAAAGTTTGATACCATCACAAATATCCATGGGACTTGTATCAGCGGAAAGAAAAATGACATGTGACATGGCGGACCAGATAAAGTGTTGAGCGTGGCTTTGATATATTTGAAATATGGATGGTTATGTTTATTTGCATATCGGAGGAGTTGGAGGGGCGTATGTGAATGTGACACTCGGAGGATGCGATTGCGATTAGCGATAAAGATTGCATCGAGAAATGTGCACAGACACGGAATAAGTGGAAAAAGGTATGTATTATGTATATTTCCCTTTCGAAGGCTTTATGATAGAAATAAGCGCTCATAGGAGGTTTATGTGAGTTAAGACCAAAGAAATAAGGTTATGGGGCTTGGATATATATATGTGGCATAAATCATAATCAAAGGGTTAATAAACATTAATCGAAGGATTAATGAAGAGGGGTTATAAAGTCCCGACATAAAAGAAAGACTGGGCTATATGTATATTATTTACGCCGATTGTGATACACGATGGCTGGACCCAATAGTTTATATATGATGTTCTTTATAAGTTCGGCGGGTCTGTGGTATCATAAGGTTTGAGTTCAAGCACCAATTGAAAGCGCCAAGTGCAATTTGCGACGGCGATCCGGACCCGATATTATATATGCCATGTTTTATAATGTCGACAGGTCTGTAAAGCACCAAACACATATGTCTTGGTTCTTTTGTTGATTGCGATGCGCGATAATGATTCTGGACCCAATGAATTATTAAATTAAGATTTATGAAAAATTGAGTCTGTAAGGGTATTAAGGTGTATTAAAAAGGCGAAAGGGTGGACGCGATAAGTTTTTGAAGCATTATTGATTCATCTTCAGTTCCATGAGTCTCATCACTATTTAAAATGAATTGAGTTTAAAAGGTGCGATCAAGTAGTAAAAGCGATGTGATCAAATTTCAATCGCAAATTGCAGTGGGAGCATTTATACGGGGTAATACCCTTTTGCCGATTGCGACTTGCGATATTGTATATATGGGAACATTGAACAGGAGGATCCGATGGAGTTATTAAACAGGGTTAATTATTTTTCAGTTCCTCTTTTGCGTGCTTTGCATTAATTTTTCTATGTAAAGGAAAAAATCAGTGTTAAAGCCGAATTTGAAGAAAAGGCAATTGGTCGAGTTTCTTGGTGTTTTGGCCAATTGAAATGCACCCGACACATACGTAAGAACATATTAACACACAGATAACATAGTTTATCATGGCTAAAATGGATTAAACATTATTAATATATATACAGAAAAACTCAGCGGCCAATTAACAAAGAAAACCAACAATCATTTTCATCTTCTAGTTCAGTTATTTCTTGTTATTTGATTTTCTTGAAGGTGTCTTTTACCCTCTGTAAAATTCTATAATAGTTTTTACTTCATATAGTTAGAGAAACAATTTTAGTAGTTTGACAGTTTCAGAGATCAGCAACTATTTCACAATGTATAAAAAGGGGATAATTTACAGAGAAGGGGTTGGAATTTTGGAGAACCCGGAAACTAGGCCACTGTATTCCTGATATAATTGTTGATTAATGAAAGAATAAGAAGTTTCCATGAATTTTTGGGTATAATTTTGTAACATTCTCTATCATGTGTCATCTTATGTTTTCTTCTTTCAAGTATAGTAATGAAGTTGCAGGTCTTTATTTGCTTATGTAGATAAAGTTAAAATTCCTTAAAAGAGTGCTCCTATACTTGAAGTTTTCACCTTCCTTTCTAAGTTATAGATAATAGTTTCTGTGTAAGGCGGCATATTCTCTTTAACTTCTCCAAGGGTCACAGATAGTAGTTTCTGTGTTAAGCAGCATATTGTCTATGATTCAGTTCTCATTTTCATAATTTTTCTAAGTGACGGATAGTAGGTTTTGTGTTAAGCTGCATATTGTCTTTAACTTCTCCTTCAAGTTTTCTTCATTCATCATTTATATCTAGCAACAAATGGCATCCTGAGATGTTCTTGTCATACATGTATTAAGGGCTAAGGACCAAGTTTTCCAGGTCCTTCATTTGAGAATACAACAAACAATAAAGTGACCAATAAGTGACAACAAACAATAATCATTAATGGATTAAGCACATTTTCTCCATAGCCAGAAAATTGGTTTCTTAAGGTACAACATTAATGGCATCGTTGCCGGGGAGAGAAGACAAGAATAATTTTCCCTAGGTTTTTCAATATTTTCCTCTGGTTGTTCAGTGAGGAGGAAATATTTGGTCGTTTTGAATAAAAGCAAGATCGCTTTTCCTTGGGTGTATTGAGTTTGAATTTGATTCTTGAGAATGACAATTTTTAGCTGTTGGTTGTACATTCACACCTATGATTTTCACTTACAACATCGATTGGCGACTCCACTATACTTTGATGTTTTCTTTTCTGGGTTTAATGGCTCTCCCTGCATTCTTAGTCCATAAATTTGATCCATTTGATTTTACTAGGATCACTGGCTATCCTTATGATATTCTTGCATTTTATGAGCGGAATGAGTATCTTCCAAAATTCAGTATGAAGGAATATGAAGATCCAGCTCAGCACCTCCAAGAGTTTCATGAATGCATGGAGTAGCAGGGCGTCATTCATGAAGATGTGAAGATGAAGTTGTTTTTGTTTTATTTGGACCTAGAAGCTAGTGTTTGGTTCAGGTCTCCGCCTCGTTCAAGCATTTCATCTTTGAAAGATTTCCATTCAGTATTCAATTCTTATTGTAGAACTTATTATCCACACAAGTTTCTTTATGAAGGTTGTTGTGAATATTATGATGCTAAAGAAACTTTAAAGGCTCAAGATAATCTTGTTGATGAAACTAATAATTTTGTTGATAATATATCAAGCATTCAGAGAGGTTATAGCTAGATTAATCAGATCCAAACAAACACAATAGAGATAGAAGCAAATCTGGTGATTGCAGGAAAAACACCAGAGACACAGCCTATCCAAGACAAGGGAAAGGCAAAGATGGAATCCTCTCAAAGTCAAACATTGGAGGATATGTGTAATGTAATTAAAACTTTGTCAGATAAGTTGAATAAGTTAGAGTTAGAAAATAAGAATTCTCATAGACCCACGTTATATGCAGTAGATGAAGATGAACTTGGTATCGAAGGAGAAGAGTATGAATATGATGAAACTAATGAATATTAGAAGTAATTCTCTGATTTTATGCAGACTGAACTACATAAGAAATATGACATGAGATTGAGGAAAAGATCAAGAAGTCAAGAAAATGAAAGTGACGTAGATCATTTTCTTAAAGATGTTTCTGATTGTTCTGTTGAGCATATTATCCCAACAAAAGGTTTAATCGAGCGGGAACCTTCATACATAGAGAATTTCTTTTTTGGAGCTGATCAAGAACATATTTTTTCTTATACTTTTGAAGATCCTGTGGCAGATTACATGGAAGAATTTATCAGCAGTCTACACATATCATTTTGTCGATATACTCCTAATTTTTGTCGTGAGCTGCTTTTATGCATAATTTATTTTTGTTCAGGATGCATTGCATTTTAAGGATTCACTGGCAGAATGGTTCTAGATTAAGCACCCAAATGCTAACTTGGTACCATTGGAAGATTGACTTCACTTGATGGAGATCAATCACGTACATATGTAGGAACTTGTACATAAATAAGCTCAGGTGTTGAGCATTTGGTTTCCAATTGCAGTTCTTCAGTTTAATCATTAGTTGATGAATAAGGGTGACTTTCCCAGTTGGAAACCGGTTTGCACAGGTTTCAGACTTCAAGAATGTCAGGTTTCAGTTTGTCAAATTTCAGGGTTTGCACAGTTTTGGACTCCATGCCCAACTAAGGCTACTGATCTACGATTCTCAAAATTTTCTTATCAAAGCACAAGCATCATATCACTGCAGATATTGGTGTGGGTTCACTGTACAAATTTTTACACAGTTAAGTTTGGCGAAGCAATGTATGACTCCATGCCCAAGGAGAAGGCACTAATCTGCAGTTCTTAGTGCTTCTATGGCAAAAGAACTATCGCCATGTGGAGCGAGATGTTGTAACTTATATTTTGTTTAAGCTTTATTTATCAATTTTATCACAAAACAAAGCAAAAAATCAAAAGAAATGGAAAATTAAATCATTGTTTAAAGTTTGATTGCATCGCAAATATCCATGGGACCTATATCGGCGAAAAGAAAAATGACATGCGATATGGCGGACCACATAAAGTATTGAGCGCGGCTTTGATATATTTGAAATCTGGAAGTTTATGTTTATTCGCATATCGGAGGAGTTGGAGGGGCATATGTGAATGTGACCCTCGGAGGATTCGATTGCGATTAGCTTTAAAGATTGCATTGAGAAACATGCACAGACACGGAATAAGTGGAAAAAGGTATGTATTATGTATATTTCCCTTTCGAAGGGTTTATAATAGAAATAAGCGTCAATAGAAGGTTTATGTGAGTTAAGTCCAAAGTAATAAGGTTATGGGGCTTGGATATATATATGCGGCATAAATCATAATCAAAGGGTTAATAAACATTAATCGAAGGATTAATGAAGAGGGGTTATAAAGTACCAATAGAAAAGAAAGACTGGGCTATATGTATATTATTTACACCGATTGCGTTATGCGATGGCTGTACCCAATAGTTATATATGATGTGCTTTATAAGTTCGGCGGGTCTGCAATTTTTCAAGGTTTGAGTTCAAGCACCAATTGAAAGCGTCGATTGTGATTTGCGACGACAACCCTGACACGATATTATATATGCCATGTTTTATCATGTTAGCGGGTTTGTAAAGCACCAAATGCATTGCCTTGGTTCTTTTGTTGATTGCGATCCATGATAATGATTCCAAACCCGATGAATTATTAAATTAAAATTTATGACAAATTGAGTCCGTAAGGGTATTAAGGCGTATTAAAAAGGTGAAAGGGCGGACGAGATAATTTTTTGAAGCATTATTGATTCATCTTCAGTTCCATGAGTCTCATCATTATTTAAAAGGCATTTGAGTTTAAAAGGCGTGATCAAGTGACAGATAGTAGGTTCTATGTTAAGCAGCATATTATCTTTAACTTCTCCTTCAAGTTTTCTTCATTCATCCTTTATATCTAGCAACAAATGGCATTCTAAGATGTTCTTGTCATACATTTATTAAGGGCTAAAGACCAAGTTTTCCAAGTCCTTCATTTGAGAATACAACAAACAATAAAATGACAAATAAGTGACAACAAACAATAATCATTAATGTCTTAAGCACAATTTCTCCACATCCAAGAAATTGGTTTCTTAAGGTACAACATTAATTGGCGCCGTTGCCGGGGAGAGAAGACAAGAATAATTGTCCCTGGGTTTTTCAATATTTCCCCTAGTTGTTCAGTGAAGAGGAAATATTTGGCTATTTTGAATAAAAGCAATTAAATAAGAGAATTTTTCCTTAGGTTTATTAAGTTTGAAGTTGATTCTTGAGAATGACATTTTTCAGCAGTTGGTTGTACATTCACACCTGTGATTTTCACTTACAACATTAATTGGCTACTCCACTACACTTTGAAGTCTTCTTTTCTGGGTTTTAATGGCTATCCCTACATTCTTAGTCCATAATATTGATCCATTTGATTTTACTGGGATCACTGGCTATCCTTATGATATGCCTGCATTTTATGAGGGAAATGAGTATCTTCCAAAATTCAGTATGAAGGAATATGAAGATCCAGCTGAGAACCTCTAAGAGTTTCATGAATGCATGGAGCAGCAGAGCGTCATTCATGAAGATGTGAAGATGAAGTTGTTTTTGTTTTCATTGGACCTAGAAGCTAGGGTTTGGTTCAGGTCTCTGCCTCATTCAAGCATTTCATCTTTGAAATATTTCCATTTTGTACTCAATTCTTATTGTAGAACGTATTATCCACACAAGTTTCTTTTTTAAGGTTGTTGTGAATATTATGATGCTAAAGAAACTTTAAAGGATCAAGATAATATTGTTGATGAAACTAATGATTTTGTTGATAATATATCAAGAATTCAGAGAGGTTATAGCCAGATTAATCAGATCCAAACAAACGGATTAGAGATAGAATCAAATCTGGTGATTGCAGGAAAAGCACCATAGACACAGCCTATCCAAGACAAGGGAAAGGCAAAGGTGGAATCCTCTCAAAGTCAAACATTGGAGGATATGTGTAATGTAATTAAAACTTTGTCAGATAAGTTGAATAAGTAGAGTTAGAAAATAAGAATTCTCAGAGACCCACATTATATGCAGTAGGTGAAGATGAACTTGGTATCGAAGGAGAAGAGTATGAATATGATGAAACAAATGCCATTCATGATGATAATAAAATTGATGAATATTGGAACCAATTCTCTAATTTTATGCAGACTGAAGTATATAAGAAATATGACTTGAGATTGAGGAAAAGATCAAGAAGTCAAGAAAATGAAAGTGACATAGATCATTTTCTTAAAGATGTTGCAGATTGCTCTGTTGAGCATATTATCCCAACAGAAGGTTTAATCGAGCAGGAACCTTCATACATAGAGAATTTCTTTTTTGGAGTTGATCAAGAACATATTTTCTTATACTTTTTAAGATCATGTGGCAGATTACATGGAAGAATTTATGAGTAGTCTACACATATCATTTTGTCGATATACTCCTAATTTTTGTCATGAGTTGGTTTTTATGCATAATTTATTTTTTGTTCAGGATGAATTTCATTTTCAAGATTCACTGGCAGAATGATTCTAGATTAAGCACTGAAATGCTAACCTGGTACCATTGGAAGATCGACTTCACTTGATGGAGATAAATCACGTACATATGTAGGAACTTGTACATAAATAAGCTCAGGTGTTGAGCATTTGGTTTCTAGTTGCAGTTCTTCAGTTTAATAATTAGTTGATGAATAAGGGTATCTTTCCCAGTTGGAAACTGGTTTGCAGAGGTTTTAGACTTCAAGAATGTCAGGTTTCAGTTTGTCAAATTTCAGGGTTTTCATAGTTTTGGACTCCATGCCCAGCTAAGGCTACTGATCTATGATTCTCAAAATTTTCCTATCAAAGCACAAGCATCATATCACTGCAGATATTGGTGTGCGTTCACTGTACAAATTTTTACACAATTAAGTTTGGCGAAGCAACGTATGACTCCATGCCCAAGGAGAAGGCATTGATCTACGATTCTTAGTGCTTCTATGGCAAAAGCACTATCCCCAGGAGGAGTCAGATGTTGTAGCTTATATTGTGTTTAAGCTTTATTTATCAGTTTTATCACAAAACAAAGCAAAAAATCAAAAGAAATGGAAAATTAAATCATTTTTTAAAGTTTGATCACATCGCAAATATTCATCGGACCTGTATCGGCGGAAAGAAAAATGACATGCGATATGGCGAACCCAATAAAGTATTGAGCGCGACTTTGATATATTTGAAATCCGGAAGGTTATGTTTATTCACATATCGAGGAGTTGGAGGGGCGTATGTGAATGTGACCCTCGGAGGATGCAATTGCGATTAGCAATAAAGATTACATCGAGAAATGTGCACAGACACGGAATACGTGGAAAAAGGTATGTATTATGTATATTTCCCTTTCGAAGGGTTTATAATAGAAATAAGCGTCGATAGGAGGTTTATGTGAGTTAAGTCCAAAGTAATAATTTTATGGGGCTTGAATATATATGCGGCATAAACCATAATCAAAGGGTTAATAAACTTAATCAAAGGATTAATGAAGAGCGGTTTTAAAGTCCCAATAGAAAAGAAAGACTGGGCTATATGTATATGATTTACGCCGATTGCCATATGCGATGGCCGGACCCGATAGTTTATATATGATGTGCTTTATAAGTTCGGCGGGTCCACAATATCGCAAGGTTTGAGTTAAAGCACCAATTGAAAGCGCCGATTGCGATTTGTGACGGCGATCCGGACCCGATATTATATATGCCATGTTTTATAATTTTGGTGGGTCCATAAAGCACCAAACACATATTTCTTGGTTCTTTTGCTGATTGTGATCCGCGATAATGATTTCGAACCCAATGAATTATTAAATTAATATTTATGGAAAATTGAGTCTATAAGGGTATTAAGGCGTGTTAAAAAGGCGAAAGGGCGAACGCGATGAGTTTTGAAGAATTATTGATTCATATTCAGTTCCATGAATCTCATCATTATTTAAAAGGCATTTGAGTTTAAAAGGCGCGATCAAGCAGTAAAAGCGATGTGATCAAATTGCAATCGCAAATTGCAGTGGGAGCATTTATACAGGGTAATACCCTTTCGTCGATTGCGACTTGCGATATCGTATATATGGGAACAATGAACAGGCGGATCCGATGGAATTATTAAACAGGGTTAATTCTTTTTCAGTTCCACTTTTTCATTCTTTATGTTAATTTGTTGTGTAAAGGAAAAAATCAGTGTCAGTGTTAAAGCCGAATTTGAAGAAAAGGCAATTGGTTGTGTTTCTTGGTGTTCTGGCCAATTGAAATGCACCCAATACATACGTAAGCCCAGATTAACGCACGGCTAACACAGTTTATCACGGCTAAAATGGATTAAACATTATTAAGACATATACAGAAAAACTCAGCGGTCAATTAATAGAGAAAGCCAACAGTCATTGTCATCTTCTAGTTCAGTTATTTCTTGTTATTTGATGTTCTTGGAGGTGTCTTTTACCCTCTGTAAAATTCTGTAATAGTTTTTACTTCATATGGTTAGAGAACAGTTTTAGTAGTTTGATAGTTTCATAGATCAACAACTATTTCACAATGTATAAAAAGGGGAAAATTTACAAAGAAGGGGTTGGAATTTTGGAGAACCTGGAGACTAGGCCACTGTATTCCTGATATAATTGTTGATTAAAGAAAGAATAAGAAGTTTCCATGAATTTTTGGGTATAATTTTGTAACCTTCTTTGTCATGTGTCATCTTATGTTTTCTTCTTTCAAGTATAGTAACGAAGTTGCAGGTCTTTATTTGCTTATGTAGATAAAGTTAAAATTCCTTAAAAGAGCGCTCCTATACTTGAAGTTTTCACCTTACTTTCTAAGTTATATATAATAGTTTTTGTATAAGGTAGCATATTATCTTTAACTTCTCCAAGGGTCGCAGATAGTAGTTTCTATGTTAAGCAACATATTATCTATGCTTCAGTTCTCATTTTCATAATTCTTCGAAGTGACGGATAGTAGGTTCTGTGTTAAGCAGCATATTATATTTAACTTCTCCTTCAATTTTTCTTCATTCATCATTTATATCTAGCAAGAAATGGCATTTTGAGATGTTCTAGTCATACATGTATTAAGGGCTGAAGGCCAAGTTTTCCAGGTCCTTCATTTGTGAATACAACAAACAATAAAGTGACAAATAAGTGACAACAAACAATAATCATTAATGCCTTAAGCACAATTTCTCCATAGCCAGGAAATTGGTTTCTTAAGGTAAAACACTTTCCATGCTCATTTTGAACCTATGTTTTTCAACCCTACACTACACCGACAAAGCCTTGAAGTGCCATTGAGACATACCTACTTTTCTCCTTTGTATTTCTGCAACTGAGTTTCTCCTAAAACCCTAGCCTTGGTTCCTTGAGTCATGATTCATCCAGTGAAACCCTAAATTTCAAAACCTTACATGAGCTGAAATATCTAGCCTAATATATTTTTCCCACTCCAGTCATATTTGGCTGTCAGCTTTATAGAGAGATCCCTCTTTGGTTTAGCAGGACTAGTTGTTGAACCCTAAGTGTTCTAAGGTTACCTCCGTCGATATCCTTTCTCAACCTTGGGATATTGTGGAGGATAACAAGGCCAAGGAATTGTGGAATATTGAGCTTGAAATCATTGTCCCCTACATCTTTATTAATGGTGTAAGGCCCATATCAGAGTGGGGGAAGCTTGTGGTGGGGCCCAATGAGGCACTCCTTCTACAAGTGTAACAAAACTTTTTCTCCCACTGAGAACTTGTGTAGCACCCAATGTTTATCATGACATTTCTTGTAATTTTTATTTTCTCTATCCAATATGTCATGGACCTATTGGCATATGTGTTGAATGCACTCAATGAAGTTGTTAACCTTGTCAGCTTCATACTAGACATGAGATAAATCTAGTTGAGTAGCTACAAATGGTATGGCAACATCATTGGGACATAGTGGCTAGAATCCTAGTTCCACCTGAAAGGGGATGTGGCTAGTTGAGCTATGGAGAGCCTTATTATAGCCATGTTGGAAATAGGGGAGGCTTTCATCCCATGTGTGTGGGTGCTTAAAGTTGTACATGCATAGGATGTGCAGGATTATCCTGTTGACAACCTTTGTTTAGCCATCAATTTTAGGGTCAAAAGTTGTGGACTTAGTCAGCTCAGTATCCAATAATGACTAGAGGCTTAACCAAAATTCACATAGGAACTGGATATCTCAATTTGAGATAATCGACTATGGAATCTCAAAATGTACCCATACTCATTCAAGGAAGAGTTTGGAAATGACTTCTACTGAGATACTCTTCTTGTAGGCCACTAGAAAGGCCATCTTAAAGAATCTGTCGCTGACCATGAAAACACATTCATTGCCATGCTTGGTAAAAGGAAGGCCCAACATGTAATCCATGGAGATGGATTCCTAGAGTCAGCTAGGAGTAAGAAACGAAGTATATAGCCCTTGCTTCTTGATTTTAAGCTTGGCATTCTTGCAGGCAGTGCAGGATCTAATGTACTTCCCAACATCATGTCTAAGGTGTGAGCAATAGAAATACTTTTTCAATACTCTCACTGTCTTTTCTACCCCAAAATGTCCAGCGACTTGACTATAGTGCACCTCCCAAATAATCTTGGAATGATTGCTTGAAGGTACACAAAGGTGTCCTAGGAAGCATAATAGCACATCCTTGAGGTGAAAATATGGAACCTTCTTACCTTCTAGGAGCATCTGGTATGTGGTGTCGAAATCTAGATCACTCGTGTAAATATGTGGCCATTCCTAAGTCTTGTGTCCACAAGAGTCAAGCAAAGTGGTCAGTGCCATGACCAATGGTCAGATGAGGCAGTCTGCAACATTACTGGTGTTTCCCTTCTTGTACTTAATGTTCCAATGGAACTATTACAGGTATGTGGACCATTTCTGATGGTGATCATTCTACAACTTTCCTTGTGTTTGTATGAACCATAAGGGTCGGTGGTTTGTGTGGATGACCATTTCCTTCCCCATAATGTAATGCTTCCATTTTTGGAAATCCTTCATAATGGAATATATCTCTTTTTCATAGGTTGGATACTTTCTAACTGTTTCTAAAAGTGTCTCACTGTGATATGCCATCGGGTAAGAAATGCAACAATATCATAGTCAGAGGCATCTGTCTCAATCTCGAATGGTTGTTGCAAGTCTGGTAATGTGAGCACTAGTGCAGAGAAGAGGCAATGCTTAAACTCAGAAAATGAATTATATTGGGATTCAGACCAAAAAAAAACATATTTCTATCCACCCTTGGTGACTTGACTCAAAGTCCAAGTGATATCAGAGAAACCCAACACTAACCTGTGGTGGAAATTGGAATGACCTAGAAAGCTGCGAAGCTCTGTTAGAGTGGTTGGGGTTGGCTAATCACGAATAATTTGTATCTCGGTTGGGTCCACATGCACACCCTGCTCATCAATGATGTACCCCATATATTGAACCTTCTTCATACCAAAAGTGCATTTCTCCAAATTGGCACACAATTTGTGTTAACGAAAGGTTTGGAGGACCTGTTGAATATGGTGAAGGTGCTCTTCTCAACTCTAGATGAAGATCAGGATGTCGTCCAAATACACTACCATAAATGAGTTGGTGAAGGGCTGCAAGATGTATTCCATAAACCTCGTGAAAGTTGCAGGGGAATTCGTCAACCCAAAAGGCATAACCAACCATTCGAAAAGACCCTCTTTGGATTTGAAGGCAATCTTCCACACATCAGAGGGTTTGATTGGTACGTGGTGATAACTAGACTTCAAGAAAATCTTGTTAAAATATTTGGACCCCTTGAGCTAGTCTAGAAAGTCATCAATCCATGGGGTTGGATACCTATTCTAGAAAGTAATCTTATTCATCGCCTGATAGTCAATACAGAGTCTCCAGGTCCTGTCCTTCTTCTGTACCAACATGATCGAGTTCCCACGGGGTGATGAAGTTGGCTTGATATGCCCTTTCTACAACAGCTCCTAAATCTTCCTCTTGATTTCATCATTCTCTAAAACGTGTCGATAATCGATCCGTTGGGTAGCGACGTACCCGGGGTTAGATCGATGGAGTGCTTGACCTGACAATGTAGGGATACCAATGTGGGTGAGGTGAAGATGTCCTTGTACTCCTCCACGACCTTGTCCATCTATTGCTACCGTGAAAAGGAGCCCTATTTGGAGGCCATGGATTTGGCCACAATATTATTCTTGACCTAAGGGCAAATCATGAGGAAGAAAAATTTCCTGGTCTAGGAAACGATCTTACTACATTACTTCACAGAGATCAAAGAGATGGCGGTAGGTAGTGCTACCTCTGGTATCCTATATAACTTATTTCCCAAAGTAATAATAACAGTGTAAGGCCTAGAATCATACATAACATGATGCTTCCAAAAGTATGGTTGGCCTAATAATACATCACATACTTCAAGAGGAGCATCATCACACGATACCTCTTTTGTGAAGGGCTTGATGTTGTAAGGAAAGAGGCAATGTTGGCTGACGTGAAGATCTTGTCTTTAGTGAAGCCACCCGATGATGTATGGTTGCGGGCGTGTTGTGACTTGTAGGCCACCCCACTTCATGACCTCTATTGAAATGAGGTTCTTTTGGATCTCGTTGTCGATAATGAATTGCAACGATGAACCCTTCACCCACAGCTATGGTTGGAAGAGACGATGCCCCTCCTTTGGATCTTCAGGCTCAATCTTCTGGATCTTGGTGGTGGAAATGGTAGCACTGGGCTCTGCATCAATAATATTCTTCACTTTGTCATTACCCTTTTCAGGTTCTGACTCAAAGTCAAAACATGCATTTGATTTGGAAGCCTTCATCTCGGCCACCAATGGTTGCTTAGCTTGACACTCACTTGTGTTGTGAGTAGGGCTCTTATGGAACTCACACCATTTTCCTATTTCCTTCCTTGTTTTCGTGGTGTTTCTCTTTACTTGCGGCTTCGACGGGTTGCCTTAGATCGCACCACCTTGTCTTTGTCCTTTAATTGTGGTTTGGGGGCACCTTTCCCTTGCTTCAGATTCACAAATCCAAAGTATCGCTTCTTCTATTTAAATTTCTACTCGATCTTGAAAGTGTATCGATAAGTGACACTAAGCAAGGAGATGTCTAGGAACTCCATATCATCCTAGATGTACTTGTGTAGATAGTCGTGTTACTTGAGTACCAAATGCCACTCAAAATCCTTGATACCCAACTTTGTGTGAAGGGTAAGAAAAATATTTGTGAATTTCAGCACATCTTGGTCCCTTCCCTACTACAACGTGGTCCACTTTATGTATTTTTCTTCATAGCTCCTTTCAAGGTAATATTGTTCCTTGATGGTGTCTCAGAAAGAATTCAAAGTGGGTGCGGCTAAAAACAATGAGGTTTCTCTCTCATCCATCTGTTCACAATAGGTTTACCACTAGTCCTTAGCATGAGAGGCAGCTTTGAGGAGTGAAAAAAGTAATATTTTCCCGATTGGAAAAATCATGAAATGAAAAACATCCTTCCAACATATTTAACCATCTATCTATGGCATTTGCATCTATCTAGCCTTCAAATATTGGAATGCCAAAGTTAACTTGTACCTTAAAGGGAGTGGCACCTCCAAAGTGGTTGTTGAATGAAGATGTGTCACCTGTTGGTAGCCATTAAAGGATTTGGGCAAAGTTGTCCTTCATCACATTCCTTTATCGCTTGAGGGCTTCTTCAAGAAATATTTTGAAAGGATCTCCTGCTCCCTCATCTTTCTTTTCTTCCACCATGGGAGGTTGTCGGGGTTTGTGAGGCTAGTCTTGCAAAGATTCAACCAATTCAAGCCTTAACTCCTTATACCCTGACCTCATTGGGGGCATGCAAAGAAAAAAATAGAGAAAGAGTAGACTACTCTGATACCACTGATCTGAAATTATGAAGGAATGCAACTGAACATAGATATAAACATAAACACAGAGATGTAGCAAATATAAAACTGCATTTCATTAACATCACAGAACTGAAATATGCTTACATTCATAATGGAAATTAACTAGCTCAAGCGATGGTAGCTTATCTCTGAGAAGAGATGTGGCATCTACATGCCTCTTAAATGTGTTACAATTAGGTTCAAGGACCTTTTTATTATTGAACAACAAAGGGAAACCCTAAACAACCTAAAACCTAACCCTAAGAGATGGAACACCAAGAGTTTATGGGCCCCGTTGGGGTTGGTTGGGCAGCCAACTTCTCAGGGTCGTAACTTGGTCATATGATCTTCGTTTGGTGAGTGTGATACCTCATTATAAATATCTCTCTCGGTAAAACAGGTTTTGTGCCAAAGGGCCTGCGACGGACCTCAAAAAAATGTCATTTACGGGGTCAAAACAGCACCCAAAGTTCAGTACCTGAAAAACTACTAAAAATAGTAAATGTTGCTATAATAAAGGAAAATGATGAAATCAATTGGAGGTTTAGGTGGTATAAGCGGGTGGACACCAGTATCCACCTGGATCAGGTATGGTATTTTTGTAGGTTGTTTGAATGTTTGATTAATCGCATGATATGAGTATGTGTCTATAAGACTGCATGAAGGAATGGTCTGTTTTAAGATGGTTGTACCAACACAATATGTGTTGAGACAACTGATATGCACTTGATTGCAAATGGGTGCTAGTTGTAGTATTATGACTAATAATTGTGTGTTGATTTTTATGTGGCTATTAGTCTTGGTAAAGGATGATTTCAAATTAATAAAAATGATGCCTTGATCTTTGGAACATTTGACTGACATGTGTGAACAATTTCAGGGAAACATACTTGGCATTAGTGTGGCAAGGTAATAGTTGATTTGTTTACATAACTAACAACTAGGTGATATGAAAAAAACTAATAATACTCAATTACAACAAGGAAAAAGTTAAAATAAAGGAACTAGGTAAGAATTCCTTTGGCAGTGTTTGGAAACCACAATTCCAAATGAATGAGTTCTTTGCATGAATATAGGAAGCCTTCTTAACCTTGGCTTTCGTTGACATTATGTAGATATTTGTTATATTCATGAACATGTATTTGATAGGTATAACAACTAATTTCTAGTGATAGTTGGATTCGTCAAGAGACTTGGAGTCCCTTGATTGATTATATATGTATGTGTTCAGTTACAAGACAACATGCTTAACACAACAAGGTAAGGTAATTAGTATATTGTATATCTATTTATGCACTGAAAATTTTGTGTTTATGGTAGGGGATTACCTTGCATAAGAGACTACCATGAAATCTTGAAGAAGGCTCGGATTGAGCTTTCCTTCAGAAGAATTGGGAACCCATGGGGTTGATTCATGGTCTTTGTTGCTAGTTTTGTGTTTTTGGTATTTTGTGATTTGTTTGCACTTGATTTGCAGTTTTGATTGTGTCTAGTGTATGGTCATGCCACTTTATTTGTGGTGTCATATTGTTATTTGTTTTTCATGGTTTTCTTCTTGTTTATTACTTGTTCTTACCTTTTATGTTAATGGAGCTTTGGGGGAGATGAATGAAACTCAACAAGTAATGGAAGACTCGGATGAAGCTTGGTGCATGAATAAGGGCAATTGAAGGCAAGAATATGACAATCAGTTGTATTGGCTGGGTCCATTGGGGTAAATGGACAGTGGCAGGACAATCATGAGAAAGGTAAGCAAGTAAGGTAAAGTAAATGGATTTGAGGCATCAGATGCCTTGGCTATGTTGGGAACTGTTGTTCTCAATGTTGTGCATGTTATGCATGGAAAAGGGGAGTTCTCTTAACCTTCACCTTATGAGCACTGGTAATCATGTTGTGATCATGATTTTTTTGATGTTTATATATGTATGTATGTATGTCATTGTCTGATAGGATCATCAGGGATCATGATTTTGGAGGAATGATTGCTTATGCAGGTGAATGGCATGAATAATTTTTTGGTATGATGATGAAACAAGTGGGTAGATTAGCCTTGACATTTCTATGAGGTTAGTATCATGCAGATATGATTTTGATATTATGTGCTTATAACTATGCCTATGTTTATCCTATGGCAGGAAATGTTGAAGAATACATCAACAGAATGAAAGTAGTGTGATTTGTGGCACGTTGGGACAAGCATGGATAGTGGAAATACACTAGAGGCAAGGTTGCTTGATAGAGTCAGTGTGGTCTTTGGATGTGTAGTACTAATGTTGTATATGTGGTGTTGTGTATATGGTGTTGTGTACATGTTGTATATGCGGTTTTATGTACATATGATGTTGTGTAAATGTTATATATGCAGTGATGTGTATATATGGTGTTGTGTACATGTTGTATATGTGGTTCTATGTATAAATGATGTTGTGTATATGTTGTATATGCAGTGGTATGTACATATAGTTTCGTGTACATGTTGTATATGTGGTGTTGTGTACATGTGGTGCAGTGTACACGTTGTACATATGGTGTTGTGTACATGTGGTGCTCTGTACATGTTGTACATGTGGTGACGTGTACATATTGTGTTGTGTACATGTTGTACATGTGGTGCTATGTGCATGTGGTGTTGTGTACATGTTGTACATGTGGTGTTGTGTACACATTGCGTAGTGGTGTTGTGTACATGTGGTGTCGTGTACACGTTGTGAAAGTGGTGTTGTGTAAGTGTTTTTCAAGTGGTGTTGGGTACACGCAGTGTTGTGTACATGTGGTGCTGTGTACACATTGTGTAGGTGGTGTTGTGTACATGCGTTTTTGTGTATACATTGTACAGGTGGTGTTGTGTACATGTGGTGATGTATACATGTTGTACATGTGGTGTTGTTGTAAATGTGGTATTGTGTACATGTTGTGTTGTGCTCATGGGGTACTGTGTTATCTGTAATGCGTAGTAGTTGTATCATGACATGTGTATTCATTGTGTTGTACTCTTTGAACTTATATGTATTGTGTTGTACACCGTGTGTAGGTGAATGTGTGTGTTTTATGTTGGGTGTGGCACATGTATTGTGTGGTGTTGTATGTTGTGTGGGGGTATATACATGTGATGTACACTCCGTGTATGTGTATATGGTTGAAGAGAAGGAATTTGGTGTTTGTTGGGTTTGGAAACCAATCTGGTGTCTGCATAGAAAGGAAAAATAAAAAAGGTAGAAGCAAAGGACTGATTAAAAGATAAGTATCAATTTTTAGTTTTAATTATGCATGTGATCTATAACTTTGATTTATGATGGTTACATGCGATCTATGATTTTGATTTATGATGGTTTCATTTTGAGCTAATCATATGTGATATGTGTATACATGATGATTTGATTGAAGAGATATTTTGACTTGTTGTGACAGGAAGTAAACAGGATAGCAGGTGTACCTTATTGACAAGCTATTAATGAGGTATACTTTAAATTTATTTTAATCTCATTTGAATCTAATGGTAGTTGGTTATGTTCTTGGTACAGGAAAGCATGGAAAATGTCTGGTTTGGGTGGTTGAAACTCACTACAAGAATTAGCAACGACAGCGAAAGGAATTGGAACATGCAACAGTACGTTAAAAAGCACTTCAAGAGTAGGGCCATTATGGGACACTGGTACCCAATAGTATCCATTTGATTTCCATGAGCATGCTATGACCAGTATGATGGTTGTGAGGCAGGGATATTCCTTCGGTTTTGGACCTTTCGATGTGAGGAAACCTTTCCAAGGGATAGATATCCCAAGGGGATGTGTAGCAGAGAAGGGGACGCCAATGGAACTTGGAAAGTGTGTGACTGCATGGAAGGGGGTGACCAGATTTCCTAAGGGACTATGCAGTATAGAAGGGTAGGTAGGGGAATGAATTTGTTTGTGTTCATTAGCCTTTCCAGATGGAATTAGAAGTACAATGGGAGTGTAACATGGAACAATGAATCGATAATTGTTCACTAAGAGAACAAGTAGTGCAGGATCGTAGTGTTGGACATTGGATGTTGATTTTGATTTTGGCAGTGGATTCTAGACTTCTTGGGAAGGAGTTGAATCTAGATACTACTTTTGAGGGTGGAGGTGTGAGACTCTACATTCCCATGTTGTTAATGTAGGCATCTTATCCTTTATTTGTTGGTTAGAGAAAATGTGCATATCTATATATGTGTATGTTATTGTAAATATTGTGTCGAGCTGGATTTATAAAGCTCCATAAACAGTATGTTTTTTTGTTGGTTGAAGCAAATGTGCATAATTATATGTGGTTGTTATTGTAAATATCATAATGAGCTTTGTTATAAATCTCCAGTAAATGATATGATTGTCATTTTTTCAATAGGATGTCATTGTAAATACTGCAAGGAGTTGGGTTATAAAGCTCCATGGGTAGTATGTTTTGTTCTCAACAGTTTGTTGGTCATAGGTGTCATAGAACCCTAAGGACGGTGTTCACCCAAGGGGGAAGGGTTTGTAATAGCCCCTAGTTGATTTTTCATGTAAAAAATATAATACCAAGGTCAAGGGACACGTATTCCAAGCTCAATGGTGGGAAAAACATCCTAGTGGGTGTCACTTTTGGTTAATTAATCGCTAAGGAAATTGGAAAAGGAAAAGTGGCACAATTGACATTTATTTATGAAAATAAAGGAAAATAGGAGAAAAGGGAGATGAATGGTCATAGATTTGCATGAGAGGGAAATTAAAGGAAAATGAAGAAAATAGACGCCTCAACGATAAAAAGGCTTTAGGATCAATTTAGAGTTCTCTTATATTCTCTAATTCTCTCACACCCTTGCACACTTAGAGAAATATCTTAGAGCATTCTTGGAGAACTCTAGTACTCATTGTACTTGGAGAAAGAAGGCAAAGGAAAGTAGGAAATCTCAAGGGAATAGGTGGATTAACAACTACAATTGGATTTATTTGCAGGTAATAGGTTTCATGTGTGATTCTCTTGTTGATTTATGGATGCATGGTATATGCATATGATTATCTAGTTATGTGTTGTCATTGGCATGAAGGATTTCATGGATTGATAGTGGTTTTAGCATTGCCTTGTCATTTACTACATAGCCATGGTTTTGTGTGTTTTCCACTTGATTTTTTTGTGATTGGTGCTCATAATTCCTTATGCCTATGGGTTGGAAAAAAATGCTATGGAAGCCTTGGAACAACTTGGGTTGATTTAATAGTCTTGGAGCCTAGTTTGGGACAAATGCTCTAGATCCCTTGGTGGGTTGAGTTACTAGTCCCCGGAGCCAGTTGGACAAATGCTTTGGAGCCCTGGAAGGTTGTGGGTTGAGTTACTTGTTCCTAGAGACCTGGAAAACTTGGGTAGAGACTGATCTAGTTGGTGTTAGTGATGACTAACCATGAGGCAAATCACTGGTTGAGGGTTGAGGTGGTTTGGCCTTTGGAAGCCCTAGTTTTGTTTTGTTTTGGTTTATTCCATGAGATCCCACATTCATGCTTGGAATATGGCACGAGGGTGATTGGTCAAAAGAGAGATTTGGTTCAGCCCAATGTATGGTTGGGTGGTATGTTGAAGTCCCTGACTTGTTGGGTATTATCATATGTTAATATGAGACATTTCCTTATTATTATCTATGAGAAATTGCAATGATTATGATGGCAATATTATGGCTGAGTTTCCATGGTTTATATGTTGGTTATTTATTGGTTATATCTTAGTTATATGATGTATATTATTTATGGCTCTTGACAAGTTTGGTGAATATATGAATGGTTAATGAATGCATGGACTAATAAGTGTTATTGTAGCTAGCTAAATAGGGTTTAGAGCCTTCTCAATGATTCTCAAGTGAAGCCTATCAGTTTATGATCAAAGATGCATTCATGACATGCATCTTACATGTTTTCCATATGTTTGACAAAATGCCTAGTATGTTCTTATCAATTTAGGTCAAGTTTCTAATTCAAATTTGAATGTTTAGTTTTGTCTTCATGAGAAATATGATTATGAGAAGTTACAAGCAGTTTCGGGTAGTGGTCTAGGGGTTGATCTTCAAATATGGATCAAATCTCGAGACCACAGGCACTAAACTAAGAAATTTATGTCATAATCGCATGGAGCTAGGCTTGTGAGTGCAGCTCGTGCCATCATGACATATGGATGATCAACTTAGGTGCCTCCTTTCATATAAATCCCCATAGGAAGTGGTTTTATGAATATGAAAGGTATGGTGTAGGTGACATTTTACTTGGAGATGACTCGATAAGTAAGATCATAGTCATCTGTAATGCAAACTTGAAGGTCATGGAAAAATTGAAAGTAAAATTTTATGTATTTTGGGTAATGGATCACTTTACAAAACACATAAAATAATGATTTTTAAACTTACTAAACAACAGTAACAAAGAAAATATACCATATTAGAAACACATAATAACAAAAATGATAAAGGAGTTCACCACTCTCCTAGGCTACATATCTTGGTCTAGCTTCCAATGTTGGGCCTCTTTCATTAAGTGCTCACACTTGTGTTATATGGATTTTCAGTGCTCGGAATGTAAATATTATGTCTCCAATGGATTCAGAACAGTAAAAAAACCCCAATTGGGCTCTTGTTGGGCTCAATTTGACCAAAAAACTGAAGAAGTTATGCTCTCTCCAAGTTTTCCCTGCTAACTGATCTACAAGTTGCACTAGATTGTTAACCAGCCTACGAATTCCACTTTTCCTGGGTGCGTCGAGAAAAAATTTCACCCAAAGTCAGTGAGATTCACTCCGAATTAGGTGTGTTTTATTGCTTGGTTTAAATGGCCAGTAAGGCCTTGTGGCAGAAAACCAGGTCCACATGGGGCCATGCGCCCGGGGGTTGGGGTTAACCCCCTACCCCCGTCAGCATATCCCCCTGGCTCTTCAGTGTTTGGGTCCATGTGCTGCATAAAACTCAAGGCTTATCCCCTAAACTCCACACCCATTTCAAAAACCTTCGTCAAGCCCTTCGTTGATGGCGTGTGGTTATATGTGGTAAGGTGACCATGGGTTGGTCCCAAAACTCCGCCCCTAGCTGATGGCGCTCCACGTTGTTTGATATATGGTCCAGTGGCTTGTAACTATTGTGCTAGAACTGTGGGTCGAGGTTAGGCCTGACCCCTCAGCTCCCCTTCCTACGGTCTCATGGGCGTGGGGTGACCGGGACCCAAGGCTTAGCCCCGACCCGTTCCCCGAAATACAAATGGCATAAACTTTAAATAAATGTTGGCCACCATATATGTTAAGAACTAGCATGCACCCTAGCGGTAAGGTGTTGCATTGATGCTTAGGAGGTCTTGTGTTTGACTCTTTGTGATGCCCATTTGACCATACAATAATTTTAATGCACCGTTGGGAGGCCATGTGGCTGCCCTCCATTGGCCCACGTGGCCTCCATTCATTGGAACACATAAACACCACTTCGACCAATCAAAATGAAGCAAAATCACGCCAATATGAAGTGGCCGGTTGGCATCCTATCATTGGCCAAATAAAGAAATTCAACCTGCCTAGTTAGCAGTCCCACATCCAACCTACAATTATTTTTACCTGTTTGGGAAAATGATCAAAATGCGATATTGGGAGCATACGATGTTAGTTTTGAGCGATTCAAGTTTTTTTGGATTCAGGTTGTCAATATTTATGATCTATTATAGGTTTTGACATCCTTTTAACACTTTGAATTTTGAGCACTTCATTGATCCCTTGGATCACTCCTCCCCACTAGAAGCTTTTGGACTTCCAAAAGACTACTTTCAGTCCAAAAATAGATAAGGGTTAGTTCCCTCACCCTTCCAATCTCAATTCATTTATCTTTTCTTAGATTTGTGCCTTTGAGTCCCACACAAGGTACCCCACATTCCCTCATTTCGAAGTTCTTGTTTTTCTCTCAAGGATAGTGTCTTGCTACAATTGATCTTCAATAAATTCAAGAGAGAAATCTTCTATTAAAGGAATATGAGCATGATCTCCTTGATCATCAATCAAAGGAGGCTCATATAATCTCAAATTCTCAAAATTAGCAACTGAATACGTTTTCATATATGGAGTAAAATCCAACCGAAAGGCATTATTACCAATCTTTTCTATAATCTTAAAAGGTCCATACCTTATTGGTTTTAGTTTTTACCTTCTCTTTTAAGCCTCCCCTTGCTAATGTAATGCCAAACTTCATCTCCAATCTGAAAAATTGTGGTCAACACGATTCTTATAATGCCTTATCTTGTACTTGGATTGGCTCTTTTCCAATTTTTCTGGAACTATCTAATGCACCAATTGAACTTGTTCAATGAATCGCTTGGCCTTATCAATGTCACTATGACCATCAATATCAACATCTTTCCCAAATATAAAATCTAAAGGAGATTTTGGTAAGTAACCAAATCATGACTCAAATGGAGATGTTTGAGTCGATGAATGCTTTGCCCAGCTATAAGCATGGTGAATGTAATGTAAGTGTTCATCCCAAATCTTAGGATGTTTACTGCAATAACCATGAAGAAGATGTACTACCATTCTTTTCACCACTTCTTTCTAACCATTGGTTTGTCGATGGAATGTTGTGATCTTTTTCAACTTGGTGTCCATGAGTCCCCATAAGATTAACCAAAATTTCCTGTCAAATCGAGAAACTCGATCAGAAATAATGGGTTTGGGCAAACCAAAATGTACCCATACATTTTGAAAGAACATTTGTGCAGTCTATTCAGCTATAACCTACTTCTTACAAGGCATCAAAATACACATCTTTCTTAAACGATCTAGCACAACATAAATGTAATCATGATTTCTTTTAGACATAGGTAGTCCTCCTACAAAATCCATAGAAACACTTTCCCAAGGACGTGAAGGAACTAGAAGTGGAGTATAAAATCCTAACTTTCTATTGCTAGGTTTACTTGTAGCACATAAAGAACATCCTCTTACATATCATGACACACTTTCATTCATTCGAGGCCAAAAACATACCTTTGTAATTGTGCCACCGTCTTGTCTACACCAAAATGTCCAACAATAAGAGAAGTGTGTGCTTCCCTTATGATGTTGACTCTTTCGCCCTGTGGAATGCGCAGCTTGCCAAGATGATACAAAGGTTTATCATGAACATGGTAATCTAATTCCTCTACTTGGTTACCTTGACACAAAGTTGCATATACATCTTTAAAACCATCATCTAAAGCATATGTTCAACATAACTCTCATGCATGATAGAATTATGCTTAAGAATAATTGAAGCCCTAACAATTTGTCTAGAAATCGTGTCAGAAACCTTGTTATAGATACCTTTATTATACCTTATCACCAAGTGTAATTGCTGCAAGAAACCCATCCATCTAAAATGCCTCGCTTGTTGTACCTTGGTTTGTGATTGCAACTATTGCAATGGTTGATGATTATTGTGAATGCTAGTTTCCTTTCCAATCAAATAGTGTTTCCACTTTTTCACACTTTGCACCAATGCATAAAATTCCTTGTCATATTTAGGATACTTAACTATTGCACCATTAAAGGTTTCAAAATGGTAACATATGAGCTTACCATGTTGCATCAAGACCTCTCCCATGGCATAGTCGCTTGCATCTGTTTGTATCTCAAATGGTCGTCTTAAATCAGAAAGTGCAAGAACTGGAACTGTGTTGATTCTCTCCTTCAATGCATCAAAGGATTTTTGTTGCTTGCCTCCCCACTAAAAAACATGTTTCACACTTGTCAAGGCATGTAATGGAACTGCAATTGAAGAAAAGTTAGAAATTGACTTTCTCTAATATTGGGATGCTCCCAAGAAGCTCCTAACCACAGTTACATTATTGGGCTTAGGCCAATCTACAATGACTTTTACCTGTGAGGGATTTATCTTCAATTCACCTCCTCCAACAAGATGTCCCAAATTCACTAACGAGGTATTCCCAAATTCGCATTTAGACATCTTAAAAAAAAACTTTTCTTTCTTCAAGACATCTAAGACTTTCCTAACATGCCTGACATGTTCTTCACCGGTTTTTGTTGAAAATAAATATGTCATCAAAGTAGAAAATCACAAAGTCATTAATAAAATGCCTTAAAACATCATTCATAACTCTCATGAATGTTGCAGGAGCATTAAAAATCCCAAATGGCATAACCAACCATTCAAACAAACCTTGATTTGTTTTGAAAGTTGTCTTCCATATGTCTCCTTCAACAATCCTAATCTGATGATAGGCACTTCTCAAGTCTAACTTTGTGAAATACACAACATCTTTCAACTGATCAAGTAAATCATCAATTCTAGGAAGAGGGTAATGATTCTTTACCATGGTCTTGTCCAAGGCTCTTAAATCCACACACATGCGCCATGTACCATCTTTCTCTGGTACTAAAACAATTGGTGATCTGTATGGTGATGTGCTTGAGTCTGATGAACTGTTGAGCTGCAGATTTTGGCCATTTTTTACAACACTTATAAGGCTTTTCTTTCCCCTTTAAAAATCTTTCTGACCTCCAATTACTCTCTTTTTCCATTTAATACCTTGTTTTGACTAGAAGGGTGTTGTGGACTCTAAGGTATGCAAATGACTTCAAATGTATCATTTCATATTATTCTTAAGTATTTTGAGGTTAAATTCTACCTAATTAACTTATCTACAACTTTGATAGTACTAACTGAATTTAATGCAGATTGACCATCTTTTGGGCCAGTTCCACGATTTCCTGCAGAATATCAACGATTTCTTGTAGAAGTGATGATTTCCTACAGAAGCGTTGATTTCCTGTAGCAGCTTCGATCTCCTGCATATACTGGGATGGTTAGGTATGATCTAGTTAGCCATAGAAGGAACAAGAACATGGGTTTTTGTAGAAAATCCATCCACATGGATTTTATCTTATTGGGTGCTCTAGAATAGCCTTCGAAACTGCCTAGATCATTATTCCTTTCATCTCTGGTTGGATTAGGAAAATATCTCCAACGATTAAATGAAATTAGTTTGATTGATGCTTTCAGTCATGGATCAAACCCAAGATGTTGATTTACTATATTTTCCAGTCTATTTTATCAAACAGCTGTAATATTTTAGTCTTTTCTTAATTTGGACAAAGTCTCCACCCACACACTTGTATAAAGACAATTACATTTTATTTGTATGGGGGTGTCGGATGTATCAGACTTTTGTAATGTTGTAATCATTTTCCATATTAATATAAAGTTTGATGTTCTGTTGATATTGCTTTGGAAGCTCCTTTAGTAGTTAAGGGATTGTGAGTAAGGGAGGGACCCCTTTCCTCATAACTCCAAGTAGTTGTAGATTTGTATCCATTTAATTGTCTTTTATGTATTAGCAGAAAGTATTCACACAGTTTCCATTTCTCTTTACTGGTTATAGCAGTGCATGTTTAATGATCAATGATAGAATTTGTTCTTGAATGTGTTTGAGTTATGCATTTCTTTTTTCAATGTACATTATGAATGATTGGGAATGGGTTGGTTTACTTGCTATTTATTGATCTTATATCTTTTCTTGATCTTCATCAGCAATCTTAAGTGTTGTAGAGGGATGATTGATCCACTCCATAGCCTTTGCTACTAAGTCTTGAGAGAGAAAGACGGATTTTAAACTGTGTGTGAATTTTTATGCTCTCGAGTATTAGCCTGCATATATTTTGCATTGCATCTCACAAGGTTATGATTACCCTTGGTTGATAATTTATGTTTGTCAAATTATAAGTCTATAATTTGCACCAACATTTTGGCGTCATTGTCAGGGAGGTGCTAAGGGATGATACTGAAAGTGTTTTCATGTGACTTATTTTTTTACTAAGTTTTTAAGGATAGGGGGAGTCGAAGTGGTAAGATGTGAGGTAAGGCCTATGCACTTGCAGAGATCAAAATTTTCCAAAGGCATGTCCTGATTATTTGGTAAGTAAAAGTTCTGAATTTTTCTGCATAATGTATGAATAGGGGCCAATATGCTAGAACCAAATTTTCAAATATTTCTAGTGGTGTTCTGAGCACCACTTCATCCACTAATAAACTGGCAGGGAAAAATAATTCCATAAACAACAGGTAAAAGGAGACAAAGGAATCTGAACTGAAGACTGACAATTCTGAACAAGGATCAACAGTTTATCCTAAGAAGATCAATACCTACACAGCAGAAAAGGATTCTTATGACAGAGAATCTTTTGTTACTACTCAGCAAGAATCTCCTCTTACTAGGGGGACAACATATTTTCTTAGTGGTCATCCTGAAGAGGAATTCCTCTTCAATCATATTCAAGAACCAGAGTTCCAAACAGCTGACCCTAAAGAATCTGCAACTCACCAGGGTCCCACTCCCTTCTGGTTTGATATGGCTCATCTAGAGGGTACTGGTACTACTGCAAATGGGGATTATCATGAGAAGGAAGAGGAACCAATTACATTCGAATTTCCTATTAAAAATTATGTTGGAGCTAGTCAAATGAAAAAAATCCTCACTTTGCCTTGCCTAATTTTCGTGATACCTCTAGTGAAGATCATGATGCCTTCCTATTTGATTTTGATGTATTATGAAGTAGCTACGATTATTCTTCAAATTCTCAAAAGTTGAAGTTGTTTCCTACCACGTTAAAAGTTGCAGCCCTCAAGTGCTTTATGAGATTGAGTGCAAACTCCATTTCAACATGGGATGACATGAAGAAGGTATTCTTGAGAAAGTATTAGGATTGTTGTAAAACCAAGGACATCAAAGAAGAAATATTTGGCATGACCCAAAAGGAGGAGGAAAGCCTAGAGGACTTCCTAGAAAGATTCCAGAACAATTTGCAATGATCCAAGATGAACCAACATAGCAAAGAAACTTTGAGACCAATTTTGCTAAGGGTCATAAGACCAGAATCTCTAGAGGTTTTGAACCTGATGGGAGCAGGTGATGTATCAAAATTGAGTTATGATGATGTGTGCGAGTTGTGTCGATGATATTTGAGGGGAAATTACAAGGTTGGGATAGGATCAAGAGATACTTCTTCCAGGTTCATCAAACCAGTTGCAGGGGCTGGGATAACCAGAGCTGAAATGGGTAATTTATTTGAAAATTTTAAAACTGACATTATTAGCACTTTGTCTTCACGGTTGGATGTTTTTCAAGCTAAGAAGAAACAAGAGGAAGTGGAAAAGTCCCTAGTTGTCTTATAGTCCAAATGTAGGAAGAAACATCCCTTGAGGGAGTGTCCTGCATCTAGTATAGAGGTATGCCAAACCTGTGAAGTTGATCACTCTACTAAGAAATGTCCTTCTCTTCCAGAGATTAAAGAAACATACTTAGCAGATCAAGAAGCTTCCAATGCAATTTATGTAATGGAACCTCGAAGGCCATGGCAACCACATTCTGCAGGTATTTCACAGCAACATTTTCAATTTCCTTTTACCCAAAATCAGATGTGGAATTTTCCAATGCCCTGGCAGCCCTGACCTCCACAACAAACTTGGTAGCCTAAAACGTTCCTTACCCTACTACACCAAATTATCCCCCTCAAAAATTTTATTCACCACAACCCATGCCACAACAATTGGTTCCGCCACAACCACAACTTCAGTTGCCTACCCCACCAACTCAACCACGTCCCACACAACTTCCTACCCAGCCAATATCCAATCCCAACAATTAAGTTGTCCAACCTACTCACAATGTTGGAGTGACCACTTATCCCACTTATCCTACCTATTGCATTGCACTTCAACCTCTACAAGAAATTTTTGTACCTTTGTTGCAGGAATTTCATGCATCCTTGCAGGAAATTAAACTTAGGTCAGGAAAAGTGGTGACCCAACTAGGAAAAAATGAAGAGATTATAGAGGAAGAAACACCTGATACACTTGAAACAGAAAAATATACAAGAACCAGCAGAACAAAACATTCTAATATCACAAAAACCTTCCTCATCTTAAACTGTCCAACCTCTTTTCCCAAAGAGGTTGGAGATGAAAGAAATAATGAAACATTTTGAGTTTTATCTAGTATCCGAATTAAGAAATGTATGCATCAATAGTCCCTTACTGCAATCAATTAGGGACATTCCAATTTACGCTAAAACAATTAGGGAACTATGCACCAAAAATCCAGGGAGACAAAAGAAAGAACCCTCTACAATTCAAGTAGGTGGAAAACTTGCAAGCCTTATGTCTACCAGATTTTCCACTGAAAAGTATGCAGACCCTGGAATCCCTGTGATTACCACCTTCATCAATGTATACCCAATAAAAAATACTTTAATTTATTTAGGTGCATCCATTTATGTAATGACGATGAAAACAATGTCCAATATAGGATCCTTTGACTTGATTCCTACCCCTACTGTGTTAGAATTAGCGGACAAATCTAAGGTCAAGCCAGAAGGTGTATTGGAAGACATTGTCATTTCATTAGATTCCTAGGAATATCCTGCAGATTTTTATGTTCTTCAGCCTAAGCCCAGCTTGGGAGGGAACCCTTTGATCTTGGGGAGACCTTGGTTGGCCATAGTAGATGCCTTCATAGGGTGTAGGTCAGGAAACATGACCATCACCCATGGGGTTGAAACTAAACACATCAATCTATATCCCCCTGCTAAACCCCTCTTAAAATCAGAAAATACTCATTGGGTTGATGAAGAACATAATTCAGAAATTATCCACCCAGTGTTGACAATAGCCCAAGCTATGAGCCTTAAAGAGAACACTGAGGAAAATTTAATTAATTGCTATATTTCAAATCCTGATTTTTCTCAGCATTCAGAGGGACAATCAAGTCATGAGATAGATGTTATTGCTGATTTGCTAGAGCAGAACTTCCAAGAACATGGTACAACAGCTGAATTAAATTCAACCCTCCTATTTGCATTTCCTACATATTCAATGACTGAATGTGGAGGCAAGGTAATTGAGATCTTTCCCGGAAAAACTTTAAATATCAATTCTGCCTTAACTCATGAACAGGAAAATCAATTAAGACAGACATTGAAAGACTTTTCAGATACATTTGCTTGGGAATATACGGATATGAGGGGCATTCACCTGGACACTTGCATTCATCATATTTATATAGAAGGAAATTCCAAGCATGTAAGCCAACCAAAAAGAAGGATGAATCCTGCTTTAAGAGAAATTGTAAAAGATGAACTTCAGAAGCTATAAATGTAGGATTCATTTATCCTATTTCAGACAGCCAATGGGTATCCCCATTGGTTATCGTCCCTAAGAAGAATGGAAAATGGTGAGTGTATGTAGATTATAGGAACTAAATAAAGCTACATTAAAAGACCATTTCCCCTTGCCTTTTATAGATCAAGTGTTGGGCACCTTAGTAGGAAAGAGGTACTTTTGTTTCTTAGATGGGTTCAGTAGGTACAACCAGATCAGGATTGCTCTAGAGGACTAGGGTAAAACAAAATTCACATGTCCCTGGGGTACTTATGCATATAAGGTATTACCATTTGGTCTATGCAACGCACCAATGACATTTCAAAGGGAAATACTTGGTATTTTCTTTGATCTTTTACATCATTGCATAGAGGTTTACATGGATGATTTTACGGTAATGGGTGACAATTTTGAAGAAGCTTTACTTAATCTTAGAAAATTTTTGCAAAGATGTAGTGAAACTAATATTTCATTAAGTAATGAAAAAAAAATTATGATCATGACTAAAGGAATTGTTTTGGGTCATCAAGCTTTTGCTGCAAGAATTAAAGTTGATCCGGCAAAGATTGAAGTGATTGTAAAGATGCCTCCACCAACCATCCAAAAGGGAGTCAAAAGTTTCCTTGGGCATGCAGGCTACTACAAAAGCTTTATTGAAAATTTTACCAAGGTAGCCTCACCACTGTTCAAATTATTGACAAAATAATATGAGTTTCATTGGAATGATGAATGACAATATGCATTTGACACACTCAAGGATAAGCTTTCTTCAACACCTATCTTGAGAGGACCGGATTGGAAATTTCCATTTCATATTTCCACAGATGCCTCTGATTCAGCTATAGGGGTAGTAATGGGCCAAAAGGAAAACCTTGTAACCTATGCTATTTATTTTGTTAGTAAAAATTTAACTCCTGTTGAATTGAAATATATTGTAACTAAGAAATAATTCCTTGTTGTGGTTTATGCTATTAATAAGTTTAGACATTACATCGTCGGCTACAAAGTTTTTGTACTTACTAATCATTCTTCTATTCGATATCTCATGAATAAACCAATTACAAATGGCAAGATTACTAGATGGATTTTACTACTACAGGAATTTGACATCACAGTATTGGATAGGTCAGGAAAAGAGAATCAAGTATCTGATTTCCTTTCTAGGCTTAACCATGAAGGTGAGGATGTTCCTATTAATGATAGCTTTCTAGATGAGAATTTGTTCGCCATTTCTATCAAATCACCTTGGTTTGTAGATATGGCCAATTATCTTGTTACAAGAAAGTTACCACCTTACTTCTCATCTAATCAGAAAAAGAGAATTATTATAAAAAGTGTTGATTACTCTTGGATAAAAGGAGACCTCTTTTTCACTGGACTTGATTTGATTATTCGCAGGTG
The DNA here is from genome assembly GCA_031772625.1 of Pinus tabuliformis. Classification (NCBI taxonomy): domain Eukaryota; kingdom Viridiplantae; phylum Streptophyta; class Pinopsida; order Pinales; family Pinaceae; genus Pinus; species Pinus tabuliformis. The sequence continues at coordinate 769,684,900 of CM062804.1, read as the reverse complement.
TGTCAGAGAGGACGAGATATATGATATCTTGAGAGCTTGCCATGATGAACCCTATGGAGGACACTTCGTAGACAAGTGGACAACCTATAAGATCCTTCACTCAGGTACGATTTGCCAAGTCTTTTCAAAGATGCAAAGGAGTATGTTCGTAAATGTGATAGCTTCCAAAGAATAGGGCGACTTGTTCAAGTAGATGAAATGCATTTACAGCCACAAGTTCTCATAAAACCATTCGAGAGGTGGGATCTTGACTTTGTAAGCCCCATTAATCCCATGTCCAAAGGTAAGAAGTGTATTTTAGTGTGTACTAATTATGTTACGAAGTGGGTGGAAGAAAAAGTAGTGCCTAGAGCAACAAAGAGAGTAGTGGTAGATTTTCTCTTTTCTAATATTTTTGTAAGATTTGGTGTACCAAGGGAAATTGTTACTGATCAAGGCACCTAGTTTGTATCTAAGCTTGTGCATGGAATTGTGCAAAAATATCAGATCACTCATCGTAAGTCTAGTCCCTACCATCCACAGGCCAATGGGCAGGTGGAATCAACAAATAAGGTGTTGGAAATAATCCTAGCTAAGACATTGCAACTACAAAAAAAGGATTGGTCCGATGAACTTCCCGAGGCCTGATGGGCCTATAGAATCACATGGAGAAACACTATCAGCTTCTCTCTGTATGAATTGGTGTATGGAAAATAAGTTCTATTGCCAATTGAATTTTATATTAGAACTTTTAAGATGGTAGAAAATTTAGGCATAGATTTCAGTGAGTCACAACAACAGAGGATCCTATAGCTCAACGAACTAGATGAGATTAGGAAAGATACTTTTCGGCATACTGACCTTATCCAGCAACAAAGGGCTAAATGGCATGACAGATACATTAAGAAGAAGAAGTTTAAGAAAGGTGACTGAGCATTGTTGTTCGATTCAAAATTCAAGAATTTTAAAGGAAAATTTAACACACATTGGCTTGGTCCTTATGAGATTGAAAAAGTCTTTGAAAACGGATTTGTTTGAGTCAAAACAATAGATGATGAAAATGTCACCTTCTTGGTGAATCAGCATAGACTCAATTTATATCAGAAGCCCTAGTCTAAGGAGGAATTTTTGGAGGAGATTGTGAAGAAGAAAGAGTTGGAAATGGTAGGAAAGGGGGGTATCTCTTTCACTACCTCTTCTTGATTTTCTTCCATAATAAATTGAGCTTATTTTGTTCCTTCTTGTGCTCAGTAAACCATGAGAGGAGTGTCTATTGGATACATATTTATTCCTTTTCAGGCTACAATAGACTATTTACGAAAAAGGAACCCAATTGGAGTTTTCTTTTTCAGTATTTCATGCTCTCTAAAATTGAAATATGGTGAGCATGAATTACCTTGCACTCGTTAAAATTACAAGACAGTATATCCCTCAGGGTCCCCAAATAAATTTTGTTTCATAACTCAATAAATCTTTGATTTTCTCTCGTTGGACTGATGTGGGATTCCTTAAGGCCCTCCTTCCAATAATCTTGGCCCATCGACATCAGCACATTATCTGGGTACAAGATCAAAGATATGTGATGCCTTGAGGCTTGTATACATCAATGATAGGCTATCTCATCAGCAGCAATGGAGATTTATCAAGGCTCCTTGACTGTTGGATCATTTAGGGGCTTCGACAAAAGCTCATTTATTCACACCTGTTTGGATACATCGGTTGTGCCTTGGTCCTCATGGTCATTATTGGTGATGGACCTCGCATTGGTTAACATTTGATCTTAATGACTGGTAAATGAGATCACTTCACATTTGACTTCGACGCCTTTATTCATGTAGCAGTGAACTGTACAAGGATAGGTAAAGATGGAGTTCAATATTTTTCCTGCCGACAGATCAAGACTAGTTAGCAATAAATGAGGCATCAACTTATAACATCAATAATTAAAGGAAATTTTCATTATCATTTTGTTAGAAATATAGTGGGATTCCTTCATAGGAATTTTTATTTCCTGCAGAAGTCAAGAATTCTTGTAGAAGGATTTCTTACAGAAGAATTTCCTGCAGCAGATTATTGGTTGTTGCACTCCTGATACTATTAAAATAATTCCAATCGAACATCTCTTCAAGGATCTGACAAGCATTAATTTGATTATCAAAGTCTTCAAAGTTAATCAAGGCCATGTAATTTTATGATCCTGCATGTGATATGGGTTTTCAAAGTGGCTTATCATTTTAAAGCAAGTGTGGTCGTCATCTCCAGGTACCTGACTGTTGAAAGGTAAGTTGAGAAGGTATGTTTGACGTCAAGTACTTGAGGTAAAAAGTAATGGTACAATTTTTTTAAAATTTTCATTATTACGAGTCATAGTCATCCTTCCTTAATAAGGCGACTATGATCCGTTTGATGTCATAACATGACTTCCCATTCCTGATAATTACCTCGATGTGTACTATGGTCATTTCTCCAACACAAATTCCGTAGAATGGATCATGATTGTAATCATGATCACGTCCTATGCATACGAGCTCGCCTTATTACATTGTTCCTTTCTTAATTGAGCCATTTTCACTTCTATCGATTTTGAAATACCCTGCATAGCCTTGAAGGATGTTGAAAGGTCGAATCAAACTCTACTCTCCCCTACTCTTAGTGTCTTTCAAACATGCGGTTGGTCATCCGGTTTGAACCACAGGGTTCAGCATTTTTGGACGCGTATCCACAGAGAAAGAAGAGATTGGAGAAGGTGGGGTGGTTGTCGTTGTTTCTAAAGTTCGACAGGCATAATTCTGAAGTGACCAAGTCCTTTTCCCTGAATTTGAATGGAGATCGGGTGCAGGTGGGCAACATAAAGTTTAAATTGACTGAAGAGTTGGTGGCTCAAGCTTGTGAGATTCCGTGGGAAGGAGAACATTGGTTCAAAAACCAATGATTTAACAAGGAAATATGTGCACCTTTCCTGAGGAAGGAGCATGCAAATCCAGACTAGGGCAAAGGGATTCTACAAGACTACCTTCGAAGTAAGTATCGATATCTTCTTTTTCTCCTGCAGAAATATATTACCTGTGAGGGTCAATTTGGATTGATTTTTTTTTCATATTCGGCTCCTTAGTCATTTTCAGGATAAACCCCTGAACCTACCATATTACTTGAGGATGTCTTTGTTGAAAATGGCCACTTCCGCTCAGGAGAGGGTGACATACATAGAGGAAAACCTCTACCACCATGGCCTTGTCAAAATTATTATGATAGAGGTTTTAAGGAAGCAGAACAAGACTTGGGAAGAATTTTTAGCAGAAAATTATTTTGTGGATGATGAGGAAGTGCCCGATTTACCAGAGACCAAGGAGGCAAAGCTAAAAGAGAGACCGAAGAAAGAAACTCAGAATTGGGACTAGCCAAAAGAAGAAGGTAAGAAAGAAGAGGACATCATGGTGATCGGGGAAATTATGGGAAAGAGGCCAAAGTCATTGCTAGGTGCCACTCCTCCTATCAAGCGATTCACTAGAAGACAAGCATCTAAGCTAATTACGAAGGAAAGTGCAGAGGAGGGTGTACAACAGAAAAATACTATCCGGAAGGATAAGAAACCCCTAGGAGTATCTAAGGGGAAGCAAATATAGATTGAAACGACCAAGTTCATTGATAAGGAGGAATGGGAGGTTGCATCCTTTCAAACCCAATAGTTTCAGGAAAGCGTGGATAAAATGGTGGAAGACTGTCAAGAATGAGAGGAATAGAGCCTTCCTCATTCCTCTCAAAGACAGAAAGAAGATAAAGGAACTTCCAAGAAAGGAAATCACATAAGGAGCTGGAGGAGACTATAACTAAGCTTACCGTGTCCGAAAGAGTTCTTCAAAGGGAGAATGAGACTTTGAAAGAAAACAGCCTGTGCCTTCAAAAGGAATTGGATGAATGGAAGACAAAGCATCAGAAGGCGTGCAGAATAATGAAAAGAACTAGGTCCAAATAGACCATTTGCAGAAGCAGAACGAGGAATATAGGAATAGGGTTCAAAAGGCTGAGTCTAGCAGAGCACAATTGGATCATCTGGCTACAGTGGCTGCAACACAAGGAAAAAACTAAATTTTCTTTCTGAAGCTACAACAGTTTTGCTTGCATAGGGACATGCAAGATGCTAGGTGTGGGGGAGATGTTGAGCCTAGATTTTGGCCATTTTTTACAACACTTCTAAGGCTTTGCTTTCCCCTTCAGAACTCTTTTTGACCTCCAATTACCCTATTTTTGCCATTTAATACCTCGTTTTGACTAGAAGGGTGTTGTGGACTCTAAGGTATGCAAATGACTCCAAATGTATCATTTCATTTTATTCTTAAGTATTTTGAGGTTAAATGCTACCTAATTAACTTATCTACAACTTTGAGGGTACTAATCGAATTTCATGCAGACCAACCGTCTTTTGGGGCAGTTCTATGATTTCCTGCAGAAGATCAATGATTTCCTATAGAAGCATCGATTTCCTGCAAAAGCGTTGATTTCCTGTAGTAGCGTCGATTTCCTGCAAAGACCGCGATGGTTAGGTATGTTTCGGTCAGCCATAAAAGGAACAAGAACATGGGTTTTGCTAGAAAATCCATCTACATGGATGCTATCCTATTGGCTGCTCCAGAATAGCCTTTGAAACTGCCCAAATCATTATTCCTTTCATCTCTAGCCAAATTAGGAAAACAGCTCCAGCGATCAAACAAAGTTAGTTTGATCCATGCTTTCAGTCATGGATCAAACCCAGGATGTCGATTTACTATATTTTCCAGTTTATTTTAGCAAAAAGTTGTAATATTTTAGTCTTTTCTTAATTTGGGCAAAGTCTCTACCCACGCACTTGTATAAAGACAATTACATTTGATTTGTATGGGGATGTCAGATGTATAAACTTCTGTAATGCTATAATCATTTTCCAGATTAATATAAAGTTTGATGTTCTGTTGATATTGCTTTGTAAGCTCCTTTAGTAGTTAATGGGTTCTGAGTAAGGGAGAGCCCCCTTTACTCAAAACTCCAAGTAGTTGTAGATTTGTATTCATTTAAATGTCTTTTATGTATTAACATAAATTATTTACACAGTTTCCATTTCTCTTTGTTGTTATAGAAGCGCATGTTTAATGATCAATGGTAGATTTTTTCATGAATATGTTTGAATTATGCATTTCATGTTTCAATGTACATTGTGAATGATTGGGAATGGGTTGGTTTACTTGTTCTTGATTGATCTTATATCTTTTCTTGATCTGCATCAACAATATTAAGTGTTGTAAAGAGATTATTGATACACTCCAGAACCTTTCCTTGTAAGTGTTGAGAGAGAAAGAGGGATTTTAAACAATGTGTGAATTTTTATGCACTGAAGTATTAGCCTACATATATTTTTCATTTCACCTCACAAGGTTACAATTACCCTTGATTGATAATTTATGTCTGTCAAATTAGAAGTCTATAATTTGCACCAACATGAACCCTTTATCAAGCAAATGTTGTATTTGTCTCTCGATTTTTGCATTCTCCATAACTAACATCATGTACATGCCAATGTTTGGAAGAGGAAAACCTTTCAATAATTGGATCTCATGTTGGATTCCTCTTTTAGGAGGCAATCCTTTGGGTTCCTAAAACATCTCATCATAGGTTTTAACAACCTCAAACAAATCATATTTTAATCTTGCATCACATCCTTGGAAGGCTTCATTTTCAACATTCTCTTTTGGTTTGATCATCAAGAGTACAAAATTCTTACTGTCATTAATCAACCTCTTCATTTGTCCAGCATTCACAAGTGATAAATTCAACTTCTTGCTATGTGCTCTAACAATGTACTCAATCCCATCTTTAAACAAGTGATATTTGTTCTCATGGCGATGAAAGATGGCTCTCCTATCATATAGGTATGGGCTTCCAAAAACAATGCCACAAATGTCAAGTGGAATAACATCAATTGTACCTCATCTATAAATTTTGCAATGATGGCTAATCTCAATTTACATCTTTTTGTCACATGCAATTTTGCATTGTAACATATCCAACCTAAAGGATAAGGTTTAGGATGAGGAGTCGTTTCCAAATTCAATTTCTTAACAATGTATTTTGAAATAAGGTTTCCTTGTGATCCACAACCAAACACTGTATCTATCTTGGTATGTTTTGAAATGACTCTAATGTGGAATATCTCTATCCTTTCTTTTTCATGTTGAGTTTCATTGACGCTACTTGAAGAACTTGTACTTGTAATAGAGTCCTTATATTTAAATCCCATCGTCGTGATCTTTGTTTCATCTCTGGAATCAGATCCTAAATCATATTGTGTAGTTGTAGTAGTCTTGTTTCCGTTTGTTGTTAAAATTTTTGGTTCTCATTTCAGGATGAAGTTTCCAACAGTGGTCTTCATCACGGCCTTCTTTTGAACAATGTTTACATGTGAGTTTTTCTCCCTCTTTCTTGAATGAAGCATTCTTCTTCCATTTTCCTTTGAATTTCCCCTTTACTTTGTCTCCACACTTGAATGGTTTTTTTTTGCCCTCTTGAGGAACATTCTTCCCTCTTGCTTCTAAATGAGTTGCATGTACACAAAATTCATCTAGTTTTGTAGGATTAAACATGAGAATTGTGTGTCTCAAATAACTATGCAATCCTCCAATGTATTTGAGTAAAATGTGTTCAGAGGATAAATCTGTACCCAAAATCAAAGCTCTTTTCCTAAATTATTGAGTATAGCTTTGCACATTTTGACCCTTAGCTTGCCTAAATTTTTTCCATTCCACTATATTTTTTTCCATGTATGCTAATGGATAACATTGCCTTCTTATTGTAACAACAAAATCATTCCTTCTTATTGTAACAACAAAATCATTCCAAGAGGATAAAACCTTACCATTTCTCTTCATGTGCTCTTGATTTTTTTCCTCCCACCAAATAAGTGTTGCACTTTCCAACCTAAGAGAAGCAAGCTAAATTTTGGTCTCATCATCCTTGATTCTTTGTATCCTGCAATACACTTCAATATGACGAATCCAATTATCTAATTTCTCAACATTTGCCTCTCCATTGTACATAAGCAATTAAAACTTTATGTCAAGCTTTAACAAAGGAGTTTTACCATGTCCCTTTGGATAATTTGGAGGTGTTTGTGAAAGGGTAGAAGAAGTAGAAGATGAGGATGAGGACGGAGGTGAATGTGGTGGTTTGTCACCATTCCCTCCATTCCCTTTGGGAGGTTTGTCTCCTTTTCCTCCATCTTCCTTTGGAGGTTTGGAGCTCTCTCCATACAACCTTGAGTTCCTCTCCTCCTAAAGAAATTTTACCATTTCAGACTTTTCAAAGAAAGTTTTTCTGAAAGTTCTTTAATCTTTAGACATCCCTTCAGGACCTTCTTCATGTGCCATGACTAGTGAAGCTCAAGGTGTGGGTGTTCTCCTTGAAACAATGCGAACCCTTGGCTCCACAAGTTCTCCTTCTCCTCTTTAAGGCTTCAACCTTATAAGCATCAAAAAACAGTTGCAAACAAAATTAAATTATTGGTTGTGTGGGGCCTAACCCAGGTTCAGCGTTAGTTAACCAAACAAATCCCTACACAATTAGCCCTTTCGGCATCAGCCCATGGAGTGCGGACCAAAGTCTCACGTTAAGCAGTATGGGGGGATGTTGGAACCAAGTTTTTGCACCCTGAGATGCTCATGATGTCGGTTTATTCCCTCTGTTCCTGCTTTCACACAAGTCATTAAGCTCTAGGGCTCTCTCAGTCTATCCCTTTATTCTGGACTTTAGTACCTCTGCAAAGGAGTACAATTGACCTTGGCACAACCCTAACTTGCGGTTCAAGTACTTTCGCGTTGTTGTGATGGTGTATTGAACAGGTTTCCAAGTTATCTTAATTGTTTTACTTATCTTACTAAACAATCAGAGTTAGCACCGCGAAATCTGATATTCTTACTTGCATTCATTTACCAAATATAATCACATTTATTCGCGCATTACATAAACATTATAAATTAAACTCGAAACACATTATAACCAGATGCATTAACAGAAAAAAAAAGACACAAAATTTGTAGAATGCTTCTCTTTATTGATATCCTCAGATGATTACACACTCTATCCGCCTTGCGCACACAACTGCAGGGGTCCATGCACTCAGCTACGGACTTCCACCCTAGGCCTTTGTGCACTCTGTTGCAGAGCCTCTACCTATCCTAAGACATAAAACTTAAACTTCTCTACCAAGGCTCCAAGCCTTGTCTTCTACTACCAAAACTTTATGACTAGTTAGAGCTTACTTACTTAGCTCTTTTTATACAATCCCATGGCCCATGGACCATGGGTAGATATTTACATCCAACTTTACACTTTACAAAATAAGGGCGGACAACCCTTTATGACTCATGACACCTTCACGCTCCGCGACCATAAAATGCGGAGACTTTACAACATTATTACAAAATTTGACCCAAAACATGGGCTTTTAGCCCCAAAACTAACCTTGGGGGATCTTGTTCCCAACATAAACCTTCAAAATAACATTGAGCTTTGATACCAAAATGATCTGTAATGCAAACTTGAAGGTGATGGAAAAATTGCAAGTAAAATTTTTTGTATTTTGGGTAATGGATCACTTTACAAAACACATAAAGAAATTATTTTTAAACTTAGTTAACAGCAATAACAGAGACAATATACCATATTGGAAACACATAACAACAAAAATGATAAAGGATTTCACCCCTCTCCTAGGCTACATCTCCTGGTCCAGCTTCCAATGTTGGGCCTCTTTCATTAAGTGCTCAAATTTATGTTTAAATGGATTTACAATATTCAAAATTTAAATATCATGTCTCTAATGGCTTCAGAACAGTCAAAAACTCTAGGCGAGCTCTTGTTGGGCTCAATTCGACCCAAAAATGAAGAACTTATGCTCTCTCCAAGTTTTCCCTGCTAAATGATCTACAAACTGCATTGGACTGCTAACCATCCTACGAATTCCTCTTTTCCAGGGTGCGTGAAGCAATAATTTCGCCCGGAATCGGTAAGATTTGCACCGAATTAGGTGCATTTTTTCGCTTGGTTTAAATGTCCAGTAAGGCCTTGTGACAGAAAACCAAGGCCACATGGGGCCATGCGCCCGAGTGCTGGGGCTGAACGCCTGCCCCTGTCAACGTAGCCCCCTGGCTCTTCGGTAGTTGGTTCCATGAGCTGCATAAAACCTGGGGCTTATCCCTTAAACTCGCACCCATTACAAAAATCTCCATTGATTCCATGTGGTTATATGCGGTAAGCTGATTGTGGGCTAGTCCCAAAACTCTGCCCCTAGATATTGGCACTTCGTGCTGTTTGGTATATGGTTTGGTGGCTTGTAACTGTTGTGTCGAAACTATGGAATGGCAATATGCCTGAACCCTTAGCTCCCCTACCTACAGTCTCGTGGGTGTGGGGTGACGAGGGACTAGGGCTTAGCCCTGGCCCTGTGCCCCAGATACAAACGACATAAACATTACATAAATGGTGGCCACCATATATGTTAAAAACTACCATGTGCCCTAGCGGTAAGGCATTGTATTGATTCTTAGGAGGTCTTGTGTTTGGCACTCTGTGATGCCTGTTTGGCCATACGATAATTTTAATACACCTTTGGGAGGCCACGTGGTTACCCTCCATTGGTCAACATGGTCTCCATTCATTGTACCACATAAACACCACTTTGACCCATTAGAATGCAGTAGCACTGAACCAATACAGAGTGACCACTTGAAAACCTGCCATTGGCCCAATAAACATAGTCAACCTGCTTAGTCACCCTGCCTGGTCAACGTACGGACTTCCCAGTCAGTGTACAGACATCCAACCAACAATTTTTTTTACCCATTTGGGAAAATTACCAGAACATGATATTAAGAGCATACAATATTGGTTTTGAGCGATTCAAGTTGCGCTGGATTCAAATCATCAATATCTACGCTCTGGTATAGGTTTCGAGCACTTTTGAACACTTTGAATTTTGAGCACTTCATTGATCCCTTGGATCACATAGGAGTAGGAAAATTCAAATTAATACTCAAGGATGGAAGTATTAGGACATCCCTGGTGGTTTACACATTTCAAGACTAGCTAGAAACTTGATATCTATAATCAAGATGTTTGATGTAGGTGCAATTAATATGTGAAAGGAAACCCATAAGATGGTTTAAGGAGAAATGGTATTACTAAGGAGATTTTGAACTAAAACTTTGTACAAGTTATTGGGAATAATTATCGTGATGGTCATAACGATTCCATTGCTATTTAGGGTGGATACGAAGAAGTCAAAACCTGATTTCCTTTAGAGGAATGTAAATCATGTGTCATAAAATACTAGCACATATTAGAGAGAAGGGAATTCAAGAACTAAAAAGTAAAGGCATGGTTGAAGGTATGTCTAATTTCACTATAGATCTTGATTTATGTGAATATTTTATTTATGATAAATAGAATCAGGTAAGATTCTCAACAAGTGCTACAAGGGCTGTCACACAAAATAAGTCGATCTTGTGGACAAGATTGACCTTCCTAGAATCTAAAGAAGACCTAATGACAAGCAAACCAACCAGACACTATCTTTCTCTAAATGTGCTTTGATAAACAATGGCAAACAAGTTTTTTTAGGGCCTGCCTTGGGTCCAACGCAAGCTTGTGGATGCCCTCGCTCCTTCGATCCAAATGAGCTCCTTTGTCGCAAATCTGCAAACACAAACAAGGCAAACAAATTAAATAGCACCTGAAAAGCCAATTGCATAAAACATATTTAACATGAAAGTCAAGGAGTCCATGAAACAAATAACATGAGATACTTGTTGAGAAAAATGAGTTTGATTGTATTAATTCAAAAGAAGAAGAACTTTACAACCTTTGCCTTGACGCTGTACAAGCTCCTCCCAGGTTCCAACAAGAAGTCTCCTCTACTTTGACAAGTTTCACTCACTCCCCAATGAAGCCAAAAAGGTATGTGATCTCTCCTCTTAAGCTCAACTAGAAAGTCTTGATTTCACCATAATTTACCCTCAAAAATGTTTAGCTTCTAACCCCCTTAGCAACCAGCCCAATGCCTGTATTTATAGTGCAATGGAGGGAGGTTACTAGGTCCTCCTTCAAAGGGATAGCTCCTCTCATCAAGGGATTAGCTCCTTCTCTTTTGGGATGCATGAACCACGTCGGAGCGAACAATCCACGTCAAAATTCCTTCTAGAAACCTCTAGAATTAACCCAAAGTGAGTTTTTTAATATAAAACGTGTGCCTTTTGACTTTCATAGGGGTCCGCAGTTTTTGTACACAGAAGGTGCGAGACCGCAGGTGACAGTGAGAGAAAGTGCGGAACCAGAGTTACATTGATTTTTAATGTCTTTCTCTCATTTCCAAAGCTTGACTTGAAGATTTGAGGTCTGAGACTTGCTTAGGAGGACAGTACAAGTGATGATAGACCCATACTGACTGCAAATAATCATGGTGACGATATTTTTGTGTAACAGATTGCCCCCTAAAGTGCGAAGTCTGTTGTAGATGAGGATTTCATTGATCATTTAGGAAGAGTGAAGTACTTTATCATTTCGAGGATCATCTTGTGGAGAACCCGGTTGGAACCTGTAAAAACATTCAGTGCAAGATATATATATGAGATCATATCATCGTTGAGGTAGGCATTCCCATACTCATATCAAAACTGACTAGAAAAACTAACTACTGGTTTGATATAGGAATGATCTTGTAAAACATCACAAGTAAAGACTCAGGTGGACACAGTATGGACGCATCCATCTGTTTATGAATAGTCCATTATATAATGAATACAAAATTCCTCGCAGCCTGGATTGTGGAAACTAGGTCCAGGGTCTTCATTTCTACTTCCCGAAACAGTACGATTCTATCCATGTGAATGAATGTGTTGATGTCGAACATGGTAGAAACCACTTGATTACCAGTCAATGATGTAAACTATTAACAAGTGTGAAAGAAACCACCAGTGATTTCAATGGCTCTCAAAGTACCCAGTACAATCCATGAGATTCGAATAAATGTGTTGATGTCGAACATGTCATGGAATCCTTTGATCGAAAGTCAATGATGTAAACTGTCGTCAAAGGTGAGAAACCTGCTATTGAGGCATGCAGATCTCAGGGTACTGACGATTTCTAGATCGTCTTTCTAGATAATGAGCTGATGTCGATAGAAAGCGATCCGTCGTAGGCAAGTCCACAACACGAAATCATAGATCAAGTTGAAGAAATTTAGTTGCAAGGACTGACTCAGGGATGGTCAAGATGGATGACAGATATTTTGCAAATGAATGGCTTATTGGCAGTGACCTCTTGAACACATAACGACACGACAGATGGCTTGGTGACAATTGACCCAAAGTTAATACCCAGAAACCGGCTGAAGACTTTCAATGTGGTTTGATCAACTATTAGGCAAAGGATTTCCCAACCCAGGTGAATAAAAGTGTCATGTTCAAGAGTGGTTACAAAGTATGACAAACAGGCTCCTTTTCCTCTCTTTTCCCCCACCATTTCTGGCAAGTACCTCTTTATTTTTGACAAGCTTGAGGAGGATAACATTTGCTTGATTATAAGCTCATCCTTCGGATGAGTCCAACTTAGTTTAAATTCGAACCCTAAGAAGGAGTGGTTCGTTCTTGTTTGTAATTGAACAGGTCCTTTACTGTGAAATTTTAATGAGTCTAGTATAGGAGAAACTCGGCGTTTTTCAATTTTAGAGAGTCTGAAAAAACTTAAGAAGACTCCAGGGTTGACCTTTTTTGTAAATTTGTGTCTCCCAAGCCCGAAAAAGTATAAAATAATAATTGAGAGAACCGCTTGATCTTTTACGACCAAGGAGTACTTTTCGTCATTAGTGCCTTTGACCTGAAAAAGTAAAAAAGTGATCAATGACACGTCGTTTTATAACCAATATCGAATTTGAAACGACAAAATCCGGCAATCTTTTCATGTTTTTACGGTCGGAAAAGAGCTGTAAGTGGACCGTATTTTAATTCCGTTTTAACGAGTTTAAAAAAAACACTCGGCAATATTTTCATATTTCAGGAGTCAGAAAAGAGCTTAAAGGTGACTCTAAAAGTTTTTTCGTCGAAAATGATAGATTTCGCCTGAATAATCTTTTATCTTGCACAAAAACACAATTATTACTCATACCTGTTTGAAATGGATAAAAATGTCGCAAAAATACCTTTTTAAAGTGAAACATAAACAAATTTGCAATTTATTTACTCAAAAAAACTTATAAAAAGGGCCTTTGTCAATTCATTTTTACCGTTTGAGTTTGGGTGAGAAAATAGTGCTTTTGCTCAGAAAACTTCCCATGAAGATTGCGGAAAATCCAACCGTCGGAATCGAACGCTGTCTTCTCTAGGTAATCCACATCATCATACTCTTCATTTTTAACCGTTTGATTTTTTGTTTTAGTCATTTATTTCATTTTTGGGAGGGTTTTTAGGCATAAAACCCGCGCGCGGGGGCCCGCAGGTTTACCACTGCTGGCCTGCGGACCCCGACTTTTTCTCCATTGGGAAAAAGCTTGGGGTTCGCACCTTCCACGTAGACAAAGTGCGGTCCCACGCACTGTGTCTAACCTGGAGGGTGCGGTCCCTGTCGCAAGGGTTTTTAACCCAAAAATTCTCAAAAATGGACCAATCAAAATAATTTCTAGCAATTTAATTTATCCTTATACTTGATGCAGAGAGTACATCATGCTAGATTGGCATGAACGAGAGAATGAGGACGTGGATGCTGCCGCATGGAATCATCAGCCTTCACTTGATGCTTTGAGGGCGTGCGGCTTGTACAAATTCTAGGCCATTCCTGGCATGAGGGCTCAGGTGGATTTCTTACAGTGGATGGTTGACAGATGGAGCATACAGGACCAGTGCTTCTTCATTGGCGGCCACCAGCTTGAAATCGAGCTGGTGGACATATATTTCTTGACTAGTTTTCCTAATAGAGGCGAAGACTTGACTCTATTTGGGGCTAGGGCAGGTGCCCAGTCTATCGATAGCCTCAGGCTAGAGTACTGCAAGAGCCAGGCTAGAGACAAAGGGATAGACATAAAGACCATATCCCGTCCTGATCTCATGGTGATTGCGTTCACTGTCACCAGACTTTGCGGAGATGCCGCATTACATATTGCCACCGGATCCCAGATGCGTATGCCAGTTGATTGCTTTCGAGGCACCATCTTCAACTGGTGCGATGCCGTGTTGGCCAATGTGAAAAGCCAACTGACCAGGGCCAAGAACGAACGACTAAAGACCTTTGGTTATGGGGCTTTGGTCGTGAATTTTGGCCTGGAGAGGGTTCCTATGCTGATCCCACAGCACCTTATTGTTGGAGCTATGCTTCCTCGAGAGCCCAAACTGATGCGATGGGTCGCAGTTATGGCCCGTCACCCGGATGAGAGGACAGAGGTTGCTCGATTCAAACCTGAGTATTTCCAATGGCTGGAAAACCAGGTCTTTTCTATTCAGGACTTCCCTTACGCTGGGATAGATTTTCGTGGTGACCCAGACATGGTTCTTCCACCAGGAGAGCAGTGGGATGAGTCAGGTAAAATCCTTTTCAACATTTTTCTATTTTAATTTTTTGTTATTTTTCATCGTCTCAAAACTGATAGTAAAAAATTTCAAATGCAGATGTGGGTCCACAGCGACCAGCCGCTCTCTGGCCTTACGAGAGGAAGCAACCAGTTGCACCCGCGCCAGCCCCACAGGACGAATCAGTAGAGGTTTTGGCCAAGTTGGAGGGTCATCTCGAGCGCTTGACAGGAGATATTCCTAAGACCACTATAGATGACATTCCTCGTCGACTTCAGCGCTATGTGATTGGGGTCTCGGGACCTTTTAGGAGGTTCCTTTGCAAGGTGGCCCGTGCAGTGGTTTCTTATAGAGATCATCACCAGTGATAGGATGATTGCCTATTGTGGGCACATATGACATTTTTGTTTTTTGTACTTATCATTTTTGCCGATCATAAGGTGTTTTTCAACCTATGATCGAGGACGATGTATTTTTTGACACACTCCTATATATATATCACTATTACTGGCTTATCTTGTAAATCATGTTATGGAATGGTTTTAAATTTACATGTATGATTATTGCAAATGTCTATTTAAAATTCGAGAAGCAATTTCATCTGCTAATGTATTTAAAGATCTTGGAATATGCTGATATTCAATATAATCAAATTCACGTTCCAAGAGACACACTCTCAAAAATAATCTTAATAACACTGGATTTCTAATGGCATACACTCTATTAAGCTGTAATACAACGAGTTCAGAATCTAACCTCACTATCAAACTCTGAATCCCAAATGAAATAGATTCAGATAATAACTCAATCACTGCACTATACTCGGCAATGTTGTTCGTTGTTTGACCGAGGCTTACCCCATGCATAGATACTAACTCGTCAGAGGGCGAATAGATAAACCAAGCTGCGGAAGAGATGTTCCATGTATTACAACAAGCACCATCAGCGAAACCAATGTATGTTTGGAGAGGCATCGACATCTGCAATATCAAGAGTAAAACCAAGATAAGCAGGAATAATGAAAAACACTCTCTAAGCTAAGCACACTTGTTTAAACTAAAACACACCAGCTAGAAAGAAAAACAATCCTAACTAAAAATCTCCACACCCATTCTTTTAAGCATAATACCTCTTCAAGTAAAGGCCATTTCTGGGTTTACCCAAAGAGTCCCCGTCAAAGTCTACCAATTCATAGGCCCCTTTGGCTAGCTTTCGCTTGACAACATAGGGACCATGCCACATAGGAACGAATTTTCCAGCGCCTAATTTATCATTAGCTTGATCATAAACTAAGACTAGATCTCCTTCCGAAAAATTTCGAGGGGTCACATTTCGATCATACTGAGCTTTCATTCGTTTTGCGTGAGTTTCGATCGCCAATGCAGCATCACGTCGATTCTCATCTAATTGAGCCAAGTATAACAAATGCTTTTCCTCTTCGGAAGTGGCTGGAAGTAACTTGATGGCCATTTGCAGTGACGGTATTTCGCATTCAATGGGTAACACAGCTTCCAAACCATAGACTAGTTGGAAAGGAGTGAACCCTGTTGATGTTTTTACTGAAGTTCGGTACGCCCAAACCACTGAAAATAGCATGTTGTGCCAATTCGACCGATGAATCCCAATGATTCGTCGGACCATGATAACTAAAACTATGTTGATGGATTCAACCAGACCATTTGCTTGTGGATAATAAGAGGTTGAACTATCGTGACGTAAACCAAGCTGGCCTGTAAGTTCGGTCATCATAACGTTTCGAAAATGACGCCCATGATCAGTGATTATCACTTGCGGGACACCAAACCTAGCAATTATATGATTGAACACGAAAATTGCAGCTGTTTTGCCGTCTGCCTCAAATGTAGGCATCGCCTCGGCCCACTTGGTAAAATAATCTACCGCAAGGATGATATACGCATGCCCCCGGCTGAGTGAGGGTTACATGTAATAAAATCGATACCCCATTTGGCAAAAGGACCAACAGAAATTATAGGGTGAAGAGGAGCAGGTGGAGTGCGCATCTTACGATCAAAAATTTGGCAGTTGTGGCATTTTCGGACCACCGTAATACAATCTTTAAATAAAGACGGCCAGAAGTAGCCAGCGCGCAATATCTTTTGGGCTGTGGCAAACCCAGACATATGACCGCCACATGCTCTAGAGTGACAGTCATTTAGAACCCTTTCAGCTTCCTCGTGAGTTAAGCAACGTCGAAAAACAGAGTCCGCCCCACGGTGATAAAGAGTATTTCCAATAATCCTGAATTGTTGGGACTAGAATCGAATTTTTCGACGTTTTGACCTTGAAATTTCTGGCCGAAAGGATTGGTTCTGGAGATAAACGATGATATCCCCATACCACGGATCTAAAGTGCTGATTAGAAACAAGGATTCGTCCGCAATGGGCTCCTCCGCCATAGTTTCTGTGTCAGCACGCGGGAAGTCACACATTAACTCCGCAAAAACTAAAGATTTCTTAGACTTAGATTTCTCAAATTCCAAGTCAAACTCCTACAGGATAATGATCCATTTAGAGTACTTTCCCCCTAGCAATTGCTTGGTCAAAATGTAGATCATAGGGTTGCAATTTTAAATTACCGTAGTTTTACGTAGTAAAATGTAGTGACGAAAACGTTGGACAGCTTGAACAGTTGCCAATGCCAATTTCTCCACATGTTAATATTTTAGCTCAGTTGGATTTAAAGTTCGACTAAGGTAATATATCACATGTTCAGTTCAGAATTCATCTTCCTGAACTAAGACCATTCCAATGGTGGAATGGGAGGCGGCAAGATACAAAAAGTAATCCTGGTTGTAGTTGGGAGGATGCAACAACGGTGCATGGGTCAACGCGTGTTTGAGTGCATCAAAAGATTTCAGAGCTATCTCATCCCAATAGAATGGAGTATTTTGCTTCAAAAATCGGGTGAAACCCTTTGTAACCTTGGCGTAGTTAGGAATGAATCGTCGTAAAAAGTTTGCTTTCCCCTGCAAACTTTGGAGTTGACGAAGACTCGAAGGAGGAGGCAATTTGATGATAGCTTCGACCTTCGAGGGATCAATGCGAATGCCGGCTTTTGAAACTAAAAACCCCAGCAATCGACCCGTTTCTATACAGAAGACACATTTGTGTGGGTTCAACCGAATACGATAATTCCTACACCTCATAAAGATTGCTCGTAAATGGACGAGGTGATCAGCTCGATGTAATGAATGAGCAGGCAAGTCATCGAGATAGGGTTGCACAATGTGCTTGATGTCATGAAACGCATAAGACATCGCCCTTTGAAAAGTTGCTCCAACATTATTAAGCCCAAAAGGTTATTTGCAATAAGCAAATGTCCCCCATGGACAAATGAAAGCCGTTTTTGGTTGATCGGCAGGTAGAATATTGATTTGATTGTATCCGGAAAAACTGTCCATGAAGGAGAATATTTCGCTGCCAGCACAATCATCAATGATTTGATCGATATAGGGAGTTGGGTAATTTTCCTTTGGACAGGCTCAATTAATGTCCCCATAGTCGATGCATATTCTTATTGTTCCCTTTTTTTTGTTAACCGGAACAATATTCGATACCCAATCTGTTAACGAGATCGGATAAATGAAACCTGCTTTCAACAATTTTTCAACTTCTGCTTTAATTGCAGCAGCTTTTCGCGGGTGAATCTGATGCAAACGTTGCCGTACGGGTTTAGCATCCGGGTAAGTCTTGATCTCATGAACAACAATCGCGAGATCAATTCATGGCATTTCCTCATAGGATCAGGCAAACACGTCGCGGAATTCTTGAAATAGGGCCTTATATAGCTGAATTTCGTCATATGTACACGAGGCACCTATATGAATGTTCTCAACAATTCCGGGCTTAACCGAAATGTCAATAGGAATAGTTCGAGAGATGTTTCCCAAATTTAACTCTGAATCGGGATGTTTCATTGGATTCTGAGGTTCCTTGACATATTCAGTTGTAAAAATTGATGAGGAATCATTTTCAAAACGATCATCCTCAGGTAAAAACGAAGATCTGTGATGGAGATCTTCCCATGGTAAATCATCTACACATAGGATTTCACAAATTTGCTCATCAGAGTGAACAAGTTCAGAAAACGTGGTTAAATCTGAGGTTGATGTGAAAAGTGATTCCTCACGGACCACATTCATTAAGTCATTCTCGGTTGAACATGGGTCGGCAAACGACTACACGGCTTCATAGGCAATTTCATATGGACTCAAAGGCATGGCATTACCAAATGAGTCTATCTCAGATTCAGAAGGAACGATCCAAGGATCATCATAAACAATGGTGTTTGATGTAATCATATGAATGGTTGCAAATGAAGATGATGTGTTGATCGGAGGAAAAGGAAAAGTTCCCTGTTAACTGACATCTTTAACTAGCCCTACTCCAACATCCTTATACGGGATAGTCGTTTTACCGACATGCTGAATACTCTCCGAAGAGGCTGGATCGGATGAAAAGTAAGCCAGTTGGTCTATTTTTACGATCTTTCCATTGTGTGGAAACTTTATTACTCGAAAGACCGATGAAACGACCGCTATCATAGCGTAATACCAACTTCGACCCAAGAGAAGGTTGTAATCTAGAGGGGCATCAACCACCTCCACATCTAGACTAACGGTTTTTCCTTCAACCCCTATAGGTAAATCCTGCAGAATGCCAAAAGGATGAAACCCACGACCATCAAAGGCCTTTAGAATCGTCGGGGATTGATTTAGCGAAGGAGAACCAAGCGATCTCCAACACTGTATCGACATAATACACGTTGAGGCTCCCTCATCAATTACAGTCCGATGAATAGGCATGTTTTTGGCTATCACTAGAATCTGGAAAGCCATTTGATGAGGCAAGCGCGGTGTACTATTTTCTAGATCAAAAATCATTAGGTTCGAGTCCTGAACATCAACAGCTCCTATAGTCGACAAAAGTAATTTACGTTGTGCTGGACATGATTGCAGCACTTCCAAAGCCGACATTGCTGAGGGTGAAACAACTAAATCCTCAACAATGTTATAATTTTGAGCCGCTCTAGCATGTGGATTGAAAGCTGACTTTCGAAGTATACCCTTGGCGGGTGGTTTGATTACCAAGTCTGGATTAGGTTTCTCGATCTATAGTGGATCGGAACCGGGAGCTGAGGTTGATGGATTAGAATGAGAAGATTCTGCTTCTTTACCATCAACAGGACTTTTACTACCATAATCATGCGATAGAGTCGCAATCCTAACATGGGACATCATCAGTATGGGTTCTTCATTGGCATTCGAGGATGAACCTATCATCTTACTGTCTTGAGCCGGAAAAGGATCCTTCAAAACAACAGGAGTTTGGGAACCCTTGACAATCTTCGCAACCTCTGCACGATGAGGGCAGTCTCTTGTAAAATGTTCATCGTCACAAATGAGACAAGGATAATGAGGTTTGCGCTTTTCATCATTGGATTCCGCCTCTTCAGGTTTCTCCTTTGAACTTTTCTCCGTTTTATTCTTCTTTTTTCCTTTCTTCTTCCTAGCAGATTTTGATTTGGCTGTAGATGACTCTACAACGTGAATATTGGCGGAAATCTCTGCAAAAGAATCTCCTGTTGGGGAATCAGGCAAGGTTATGATAGGGGAAGAATTCTTGGAAGACTTCTTCTTACTTTTAGTGTTAACCGTGCCAATCATACCATCAGCGGCATGAGATCCCGAAGGAGCTGCAGTGATTTGATTTTGCTTGGGAAGATCGGGGATTTTTTCATGTAATGTACCTGACTGAGTATAGACCAAGTCAAGGTATTGTGCTTGAGCAATCACTTGCTCCTCAGTAACAACTCTGGCTTTAGCAACATCTTCAGTGATCTTTGGCAACAAAGATTTTACAAACCACTCAGCCAAGATCTGATCCGGAATAAATACCTTCACTAAACGCCGTCGACGTCTCCACTCATGAATATGATCTGAAATGTAAGTGGATTTTAGCGAAGTTAACAATTCCATGCTATTGTCATATCGGACTGGCAATTGAAAATGAGTTAAAAACGAGGTTGCTAACTGACTAAAATTATAAAAAGTGCCTCGTGGTAACTCAATGTACCACTTGGCCGCAAGACCAATTAGAGTGCGCTGGAAAAGTCTAAGACGGATTGAATCATTTGAGATGGAGTTAGACGCACACCAAATATGGTAAGTCATCACATGGTTCGACGAGTCCTCTCCTGATTTACCTTCGAACTTGGGAATGTCACTGGGCAACTTATTCGGCATTGGCGGCCAAAACGGAAGATAATTAATGGGATCGTTCGTTAGGCGTGACAAGTCAGGTAAGTCCAAAGTTGCGATAAACGGTAACTGTCGATTAGGATCCCTAAAACTCTGGGTCATAAGACCAGCCCCAGGAGGAGGATATCCAGGATAACTAGGAATAGGAATCGCGTTCAGGATATGGTATCCTCCAGGAAAACTAGGATTAACCGGACCGTACTGGGGTTGTTGAGGTTGTTGATAAGTGTACCCAGGGTACGGTTGATACTGATAGACTGGTTGATGCACAGCAGGACCGAATTGGTACTGTCCCTGGTACGGTTGATAAGTAAATTTTGGTTGACTTGTGACAACCGTACTTGAACCAGGTTGTCCTACAGGTATCTGAACCGAAGTTTGAATCGTAGATCCAGACGGTGGTAAAGATGTCTGAGGAGTAGATACAGGAACAGTAGAAACCAGAGTGTTATAGACATTTTTGTGCCTTACAGCATTGAGCATAAAATTTCCATAATCTAAGGGATCCAAATTCCCTAAACATGTTGTTCCTACCCCTAGAGGAACAAGGCTAACAAACCACAGCAATTCACAGAAGTTCTCCACCAGAAACTGCTCAAAAACAAGTCAATTCAGGATCAATTCAGTGGCTCCACTAGCTGTCTGCGCTAAATGTCAAAGCCAACACTGGCTACCTGCGCTGAATGTCAAAGCCAACACTGGATACCTGCGCTGAGCGAGAGTTGACATGTGGCAAGTTCATTCCATGAGGTTTCAAAACCCAGGAAGCTTCCAAACTCTTCCTCAATGACACTTGCCTCAGGGAATTCGACTGGTGATGAGTAAGAGGTTCCAAATCTCCAAGTGGAAGCAAGAACCTCCAAGTGGAATCAAGAACTGAGAGAGGGAGAGGACACTAGTCAGATCTCAAGCTGACTCATCCTCTCTCCAAACATCTATATATGGATCTCTCCTCCATGAGATCTAGAGGCTGGAATTTTGTTATTGCAAAGAATTGTTGTTGGTTTGAGACTGGAACTATTGGGTGCTTAATGCTTTGAAGGGGGTGAAGATAGGAATTCCATTTGCTGGGAAGGAGATGCTGGATTGGAGCCCTCTGGGTTGTATCTCTTCCTGAACCTTGTTATTCATCAATAAAGCTATCTTGGTTTCTCCTATATATTGATGTATCTTTGATGTATGATTGCATTAGTATGTTTAGTTTATTTCTAATCCTGAACTAGTTATGAACATGAATCCATGTCTTGTGTAGTGTTCTCTTCTTGTGATCTTGCAGAAACCTCTTGAAGCTGGGCGAGCGAGAAGGCAAGTAGCTGGGAACCCTCAAAGAGAAGAGAGACCGGATCGAGGGACAAACGGAAGACACCGGTTAGTCCATCTATCTCTCTTCATTCTTAATTCATAAAGGAAGAATACTAGAATAGCTGTCTCTGTTTGTTGCTAAGGCACTGTCACACCTTAGGTGGATAGGATCGTCCTGCATAGGCATTTTTCCCCACAAAAAATTGGCGACTCCGCTGGGGAGATCTGTTTAGTCATTTTATTTGTGTTTCCATCATTGTTTGTTTCATAGACTCAACAGCAATAATCGAACTGCATCTGCTATTCTCAGATGCAAAGTAGACAGTTGCTGCCTTGATCCAATCACTGGACTTGTCTATGATCTGAACAATGGACTCACAAATGATTTGATGATCCTTTGTGATAGATCTTAGTACTCCCTCAAAGCATCCCTTTGATTGTACCTTGCTTGTTGCTTTTATTTGGCTTGAAACCGTAGATTAAATAGCAATCTGTGACCCAGAACCCAGTGAGAAACTCTCGTTTCTCCTTCAGCACGACCCCTGTGAAGAGGTTCTACATTTCAACGCAGGTCCCATGAAGGCTAGCTGCGCTGAATGTCAAAACCCCTGTGTTGAGGTTGCGCTGATCCAGTTAGACCTTGTGCAGCTAGGGTTCTCTGCTCTGTTTTGCCTTATTTTGATCTCTGATTTTTGCAGCCTGTAACCAGCATAGGTACCAGTCTGATAACTCCTTTTCTCTGCTTAAATTCTGCCTCCTTTTGTACAAAAAGACTGTGAGTGTTTTTACGTGTTTTTGGCGTCATTTACAGTTTTCCTTTGCATGAGTGAAATAGTCATCCTGTAGCCCTTGATTCAGATCTGTTGATTGTGATCTTAGGAGAGAGTTCATTGGCTGTTTGCAGTTGATTATACATTTACTTTTGATTTTGGTTTGAGTTTGTCTCTTTTAAGTGTCGAAACAAGTATTCATTTCGAAAATCGTTAAGTGTTGTAATCTCTTCTACCCTTTCTGGTTTCGAAAAAGTAAACTTGTTTGTATTTGTCATTTAAAAGCAAATTCAAAGTTGTACAAAAAGCTTTCTTTGTAGGCATCAATACTAAGAAAGCGGAAAACAAACACCTGCCTTGTACATTTGCATCTTGATAGTTTGCATGTTTGATTTAGGAAAAGTGCATTAGAGTGTGCTGATTGCTCTTTGAGAAAAGATGGTGTCTTTCTTTTCCCTTTGTAGCTAGGATTTTCATAAGTTGAAAAGATATAAAGCTTGCTTATCATCTTTAGACTGCATTTAGGAATTGTATCATACATCTCGTGGTGATCTAGAAAGGCAAACTTTAAAAAGATTAACCTAAAATAAATTGAATGAACTTAACAACGCTTTGCAACATAACGCCCAACATAGAGGTCTAGACTAGAGACGTGTTCCGGCGTTGTAAAGCCTGGTGACTGTCGATCTAGTTGATGGTGGGTGATTCCTCCTGAGGGACGATAGCGCCAGTACGGATTGTGCTCCCACGTACCGTCGCGTATATATTGGGAGACCCCTATAGGCATAAAACCTTTATCCTTAGGAAGCCGTGTCGGCCGCCCTACTGATCGCAATGCACTGAACACAGCATTCAGGAAGATCGACCGCCCGTACCCTAAAAAGTATTCTGCGGTTTTGCGAAAAGTTTGGCACACCCTCTACCTAGAACTCCAGAGCAGTTCCTTTTGGCCTTTTTCAGACTCTATAACAGAAAATGTCCATCCGAGCATTTGTCACTTCGGGCTCGTTAAAACATCAAAGGAGACTAGAGTCATCTTTAGCTTTTTCTCGACTCTTTAAAAGTGAAAAAGCAAGTTGTGTCTAAAGCGTCGTTAAAATTTATTTTAAACGGAACAATCACCCCTATTCCTGTGTTGATCTTTAGGTTGAGAAAATGGAGCGCACCGACCAAGGAATTACCCTTGGTGGAAATCCTAGTCCCTTCTCCTCTTGGGGAGATGTTGGTGCGCCTCATATGGCCACATTGTCGCTTCTAGGACTGACAATTGGCTTGCCGGTCTGGCTCTTTTCAACCAATGTCTTTCATACCACCACTATTCCTGAACAGTCGAGTCAACAGTTAGACCAGACCAGAGTTGCCCACCAGCCTTCTACTTGATCTAATTCTTCCTCTCCTCCTTCCTCTTCGCTTGACGGAACTGGTAAAACAAAAAACCAAGTTCCTAAGGAGAAGAAGAAAAAGAAGAAGAAAGAGAAGAAGAAGAAGGAGCCAAAAGCGACTGGGGGCAAACAAGTGGCGTCTGACAAAAATCCACACACAGCACTGACTAGGCCTAAATTGCCATGTGTCATATGCAAGGGAGACCACTTCCACAGAGATTGTCCCTGCATCCCTCGGATACTAAGGGACTGGTCTCCCCATTTGCACAATTCGGTGGCGTCAGCCTCTGATAGCCATGTTGACAGCTCACCGTCAACTAGTGAAAGTGAAGTCACAGGACAAAGAGGGAAAGCTAGATTTCCCTGTAAACTGTGTGAAGGTGACCATGCCATCCACCGTTGTCCCTTCTTAGACGAGGCTAAAAGAGTTTTGGAAGATCGCCCGGTTTTACCAGTGCAACTTCCTCCTGGATATCAAAAACTCTTGCCAAGTCCTTCACTAGTTGAGAACCCGGCTGGCCCGCTCAGGTGGTGAGCCGAAGCACCTATCATTGAGGATGAACCGTCTGAATCCATACCTGAAGAAAGTCAAAAGGTTGAGGCGGCAGTTGACCCAGTTTTTCCTTCAGAGGCTCTATCCTCGAATGATATCATCACAGAAGAGAATAAAGACGACACCGTCCAAATTCTCTTCATCAACACAGACTCCGACGAACAAGGGGGCAATTTGCCCATTCCTTTGTCACAGGAAGGAACTTCGTCAGAGTCATACCCGGCCGTCTATTCGGTCCCACCACCAAACAACCTAGTTGTCTCGTTCGACTGGAACCAACTAGGCAGACCCCGTTTGCCAGCAAGCATACCATTCAGAATTATCGTTCAAATATACAGAATGGTGATGGCTGGCACTATCATTGATGAGGGAGCATCTGTGAGTATTCTTTCCTCTATTGCTTGGAAAGCGCTTGGTTCGCCAGCGCTTTTGCCTGAAATGAGAAATCTATCAGGCTTTGATAAAGGAACCAGTCGACCTTTAGGGATCCTCCCCAATGTGCCCATAACATTGAAAGGGAAGACCGTTCAAATGAACGTGATGGTCGTTCAAGGACCCTTGGATTATAACCTACTCCTTGGATGAGACTATATATATTGCATGGGAGCCATCGTCTCCTCACTCTTTAGAGTAATGTGTTTTCCGCATGAAGGAAGAGTGGTCAAGCTCGTGGACCAACTTTCATTTCCCCGATCACGCATCGCAAATAGTCATATACCATCCCTAAATGGTCTCTTCACGCAAGAAATGTCTCAACCCATGGTCCATCCTCCTGATGAGCGCGAGTAATCCGGGAGGATATGACTGGAACCTAGGGGGCATGCGTCCTGGTCTGCTTCGGCAGGAAAACTTTGGGTATAGGGTAGGTTTCCGCGAGAGAATATGACTAGTCTGTACCCCGCCCATGCTGGAAGAGGGTTATTCTAGAATAAGATTCTTTTGTCAAAGTTATGTGAGTTGACAGGCATCATCGCTCACCTTTGTCTATTTCGGTAGACATTTCCGAGGAAGTGTTTTGTTTGAAATATTAACGAGACAATCTTTGGGTAACCTGAAAGAGGTAAGCCTCTCTCGTTAAAACAATTGTTTTGACGGAAAAGAACTAGAGGTAACCTTGAAATCGTACTCTATACCTGGGGGCATGCAAACCTTTTGGAGTGCAAGCAAAGAGCGGTTATTTATGTGTTTTTTGGGTTAGCCGTTTCCTAACTTTCATAAAGAAAGGATGCGGGGCATAGCTTTGTAAGATGAATCTCCATAAAAAATAGAATCTTAATGAGACATTCTTATCATATGACTGGGTTAATTGAGCAGTTTTAGCACACAGTTCATGCTCGTTAAAAAATAAACACAAGATTCGAGCAGTTTTAGCGCATATTTCATGCTCGTTAAAAAATAAACATAAAATCGAGCAAATGTTTCCACCCGCGTTTAAGCTCGTTAAAAAATGAACTATCACGGTAAATAACCACTGTGAATGTAATATCATCAGCCATTAAAGCCTTGGTCGTGTTTGCACCGTCACCTCCACTTTTCCATTGGCCGATCGTTCACCTCCATATGTTTGTTTACCCATTTTGAGAAACAGCTGCGAAGAGTGATTTCACTAGCCATCCTTGTGACACTGCCGTGATTGGAAAATTCCAACCTGTACCTGGAATCAGCTGCTAACCCGTTTTATCACTCGTTCCTCAAAAGACAAGTCTTCTTTAAGCTCTTTTCATCTGACTCGTAAAATATGAAAAGATTGCCGAGTCCTTGGCCTTCCAGCTCGTTAAAGGGACATGAAGTGCTATCCCTCCTCTAGATTTTAATATTTTTGGACCTGAGGGATTATTGCACAAAAAGATCGAGCGCTTGTTTTTTCAGCTCGTTAAAACTATCGAAAACTCATCCCTTCTGTATTGTTTTATACTTTTTCGGACCTAAGGGATTAGATGACGAAAAAGGACTTTTGGAGTTAACTTTATGTACCTTTTCAGACTCTCTAAAAATGAAAAGGACCGAGTTGTCTTTGTCGTTAGACTCGTTAAAATCATTAAATAGCGACAAACTTGTCTTTAGACGAGAACGAGGCTTTCACATAGCGATGGGCTTGCCCGAAGGGCAGGTTATAGAAAAAGCATATGTTATCCTCCTCAAGCTTGACAAAAATAAAGAGGTACTGGTCAGCAATGATTGGGGAAAAATTGGGAGAAACTCAAGAAAACTTTGATGGTAGCAAGTCGCTCTTGAACATGACACTTTTCCTCCGTACCACAATCGGGTTGGGTTGTTTCATTCACCGGTCACATCCATGGTCTCGCCATACCATCCATATTTGGGGTAATGCTACCAATCCATCGCATCAGTGTTGCCATATGTTCAAGAGAAGTCGTTCAGAAAAGTCAACCGTGTCCCATCCACTGCCGTACATTATCCTTCATCCTTTCATGACCGCCACCCTGAATCATATGTCACAGATCGTTTTCACCTCCATCAAAATCATTAGCTCCGTTCCGTGTCATTGATGTGGGATTCATTAAGACCCTCCTTTGACGGATCGCTTCTTGTCGACATCAGCTCATTATCCAAGAAGTTGATCTAGGGACAACCCCTTCAGTACTTTGAAGCTTGCATGCCTCAATGGCAAGTTTCTCACTTCCGGCGACAGGTATACATCAATGACCTTCGACCGAAAGATTTTGCGTGGTGTTCGACGCCAAGTCCTTTATTCACACCACGTGAATTGTACTGCAGTACCTTGAGGGTCATTATCATTATCGGTGATTCCTCTCGCGCTTGTTAACGGTTTACCTCATTGACCGGTAATCAAGCGATGTCTTTCCATGTTCGACTTCAGAACAATTCTCACATGGATCGACTTGTACTTAGAGTGAAGATCGAACGAGTTTGAAGACCCCGGATCTAGTTTCATCCATCCGGGCTGCGATATATATTCAGGAAAGATAAAGACATTGACATGTACATCATTGCAGCAGATAATCATCCTACTCAAAGGATGATAATTTCATCAAAATTATCAGTCTACCACCAGACGATTGTCTGTTCTATGTACAGAAAAATGAATTTATAAAGCTGAGCATGGGAATGCCCGCCTCAGCTAGATCATGGAAGCAGTATGAAAAATAATTTATTGTATTGTATCTTATTACAGGTCTCCTCCCAGCATTGGATGAACTTCGGATCCCCCTGATAAAGCATTTCACCCGATAAACGGCCTCATACTTTAGGGGGCAACTGTTATAGACACTTTTGTGCCTTACAGCATTGAGCATAAAATGTCCATAATCTAAGGGATCCAAAGTCCCTAAACATGTTGTTCCTACCCCTAGAGGAACAAGGCTAACAAACCACAGCAATTCACAGAAGTTCTCCACCAGAAACTGCTCAAAAACAAGTCAATTCAGGATCAATTTAGTGGCTCCACTACTTGTCTGTGCTGAATGTCAAAGCCAACACTGGCTACCTGCGCTGAGCGAGAGTTGACATGTGGCAAGTTCATTCCACGAGGTGTCAAAACCTAGGAAGCTTCCAAAATCTTCCTCAATGACACTTGCCTCAGAGAATTCGACTGGTGATGAGTAAGAGGTTCCAAATCTCCAAGTGGAAGCAAGAACCTCCAAGTGGAATCAAGAACTGATAGAGGGAGAGGACACTAGTCAGATCTCAAGCTGACTCATCCTCTCTCCAAACATCTATATATGGATCTCTCCTCCATGAGATCTAAAGGCTGGAATTTTGTTATTGCAAAGAATTGCTGTTGGTTTGAAACTGGAACTATTGGGTGCTTAATGCTTTGAAGGGGGTGAAGATAGGAATTCCATTTGCTGGGAAGGAGATGTTGGATTGGAGCCCTCTGGGTTGTATCTCTTCCTAAACCTTGTTATTCATCAATAAAGCTATCTTGGTTTCTCCTATATACTGATGTATCTTTGATGTATGATTGCATTAGTATGTTTAGTTTATTTCTAATCCTGAACTAGTTATGAATATGAATCCATGTCTTGTGTAGTGTTCTCTTCTTGTGATCTTGCAGAAACCTCTTGAAGCTGGGCAAGCGAGAAGGCAAGTAGCTGGGAACCCTCAAAGAGAAGAGAGACCGGATCGAGGGACAAACGGAAGACACCGGTTAGTCCATCTATCTCTCTTCATTCTTAATTCATAAAGGAAGAATACTAGAATAGCTGTCTTTGTTTGTTGCTAAGGCACTGTCACACCTTAGGTGGATAGGATTGTCCTGCATAGGCATTTTTCCCCACAACACAGAGCTGTCGATACTCCAGAAGTAGGTGGGGTAGATTGAACGGATGTTGCGGTAGTTGTAGCAGTCGTTTGAGGTAGAGTACGAGGTGTACTAGGCCCAGGCTGAGAAACTACCGAAGGTACATAAGTTTGGATGTTAGACTGGACTGGTTGCTGGGGTGAACCAGAAACTAAGGGTTGTCCAGTTTGAGATGACAACTGTACATTTGGCTGCAACACCTATTGAGCTTGCGATGGATCCCACACTATATTCATTTCGGGGTACTGACCCATAACTGGTTGAGAATACTGAGGACCATAACCGGGTTGAGGGTAGGATTGATAATTGAAAGGTACATTTCCCGTTCCTTGAACATACGTTTGACCGGAGGGTGGTTGGAAAACTTGGTTCGATTATTGACCTTGGGGTTGATACCCTTGAAGCACATACTGATATTGGGTTTGACCTTGAGGTATAAATTGATACTGAGGTTGACCTTCGGGTACATATTGAGTCTGGGGTTGATCTTGAGGAACGTACTGTCCCATAGGTATGTACTGCCCTTGAGGTTGCCCCCAGATGCAAACTGTGTACCTTGAGGTTGCCCCCCACGTGTTAATTGAGGCTGCCCCCCAGCAGGTAACTAGCCACCTTGAGGTTGAGGATTGGGAATATAACCTGACATCATAAGAATGTCTTCTACGCTCAACGGCTTATTACCATTTCTTCCAGTTAATAACCCTTGCTCAATGTGTTGAGGATATGCTCCCTAAAAGGTACTAGAAAGTGACTGATACCCGTAGGGAACAGAAGGACCACCGTACAAAAAGGATTCAGGCAATTGAGTAAACATGGATGACTATCCTGACATATTTACAGGAGTATAGAAACCTCTAGGTGTTGGTGATAAGGAGCGCGAGGTGGTGAAAAACTTAACCCTGAGTTTTCTAAGAAATTAGTCAAAGAAAGATACCAAGAACTGCTCCTAGGTGGACTGTAAAAAATTGATTCACGCTCCCTTAGTTCAATAACAAGTTGATTTTTAGGGATAGGGATGCTTACTTCTTCTTCCGGAGCAAGTTATTCAATAGCAATAAGTCCAGAAGGAAGATCTTGGGTGATTACTCTTTCTACCCTAGGTGAACCAGGACCACTAGAAGTTGGAGAAACAAACCCCGATGTCGGAGTAGCAGCAAATTCACTTTCAGGCTCGGATATTTCAAGTTCCTCACATATATCACTAGTAGATGAAAGGCTACCAGTAACTTCGGAAACAGACACTGACTGAGGATTATAATCTGCCATTAACGGTTGAAAATCAGGATGTACAATCAAAGAAGATTCTCCTTCCTCAGGTGACCCAACTCTACTGTCTCTAGGAGTTACGAGGACTTTCATGCCTTCAAGCTGGCTTGGTACTTCTTAAGGAGGTTGGCCCTGAAGTCTACGGGACTTCCTCAGTAACTCAGCCACGTTTACAAACTCAGGAGATTGGCCCCGAAGTCTACGGGACTGCCTTGGTAATTCAGCCACAGTTGAAAACTTTTAACTACTTCACACGCAAACAAAGTAAAATCTCAATGAAAAGCACCTAAAGTCTCTAAAGAACCAAACAAATTTGAATCACGCGCCTAAAGAATCTAGGAGATCAAACACACACAAACAGTAACTTTTCGTACTGAAAACACTAGTTGGTGATGAAATCCAACGTCGCAGAGTTCAATACAGAAATGGCGTTGGAACAGTTACCCCGGCAACCTGCTTAATGAATAGACTGGCACAAGTTCCTCCACTTAACCGTCTCGAGTGAAGAGAACCCCCCAGAAAATCCAAGTGAGTCTAGCCGACGTCTGCTCCAGGTACAGTGGGATCTTCCCACCACTGTCACCTCAGGAAGAGTCCTAAAGAATATGGCCACTAAGGTTACCAACTGAGACAAATATACCTGGGGGAACAGTCTACGATCTGATACGCACGCAAGGGCAGAGTAGCAAGCTCAATCCCCTTGAAGGCTCCTTGACATAATCCAAGGTTTACCAACAAGTGACCCCAGGCTCCTCGACAATGGTTAATCTGAGGTTTATCGTTTTTAATACGTGAATATCTGGCGTCGTTCCCAATGAGGAAGGATTGATTCCCACACTAGTTCGGACACGATCTCGTGCTTCTCCTTTAAGAGGAGCTTTCCCAGAGCATAAATGCAACAATTAGATTTCTTCCCTACCACAAGATACAGCTACTTGATTGTTTTTACTATCTTGGAGAGTTAATTACTCTCCTACTCCAAGACACTAGCCTAAGCTAAGTTGGTGTATCAGAGCCCTAGAAATAAAAATGTTACTAGGTGAATTTTACTTTAAGCGTTAATTTTTATTGGTTTTTGTTTAAGTCAAAAGGTGCGGAGATGAAACTCGTGGTATGAAGACTCGACTCAAAATCACTAAAAATGCACCTAAGATTATTTAAACAATCTTTTTCTCTTCGATGAACTTCTAACTAAGAAAGAGTTTGAGAATGCAAATACTTTGTAAACACAAATCTTTCCCAATCAAACAAATTAAAAGAAGAGTTTGTGTCCTTTTCCAATGCACTCAAAACGAGACAACTAGTTATTTCACAAAAATTTCCTTTTTCGTTTCCAAGCACTCAATCACTACAAAGCAAACTTTTTCCAAAATATATTTTTATATTTTTTAATAAAACACTCAAAACTATGAAAATGACTAACTTTGAGATCTACAAATTATAAAAATCTATTTGAAGTCAAAGCCTACTAAAAGTCTTTTTAAGGATGTTTTACTTAGCTAGATGTAAGCTAAGGACCAATTTATGTAGAATCACAAATAAGTCAAGAACAACCAATTTTGTTTTCTTTTTGAAAATGAAAATCCAAACTCTCACACACAAGCTTTTCGAAGTTTTGTAAAGAGAAAACTCAAAGCGGATTCCTCAACAAGGGGAGATTTCATAAATGGTCAGACTCATAAGAAGGCTGGTAGACACTAAGGTGATTTGAAGTCCCTATAGCTTCTAAGCTCAGAGCCACTACACAACCAAAATGAAAAACAAACCCAACAAGCAAAACTCCTAGGAATTTCACTTAAACCCTAACACTAATGAAATCAACCTAAGGAAAGCTTCTGACAAGTTATATGCAGGTCTGGGCAGTGGATAACAATTTCTAAACAAACACTAAGCTGACTAACAGAGGAAATCTTAGGTTTTTCAAAATTTTGACAGGGTCTGCAGGCCCACAGTTGACACAGGTGCGGTCCCACTCTGTGCTAAAAGCCAAGCTGCAGGTAGGTACGCACTGTGTCAAACGGCTAGGGTGCGGTCCTCTCCCAAAGCTATGAAAAACAAAAAATAACCCTGGATCTACAAACTCTACCCAATTTTACACACAACAAGCCAAAAACAGAAACAAAAACACAGTTTCTCAGGTCAAAGTAAAAACAAGGAAAACAATCAAGTCCCCAGTATGGTCACCATTTTGTCACACGGAATAAGTCGATCTTACGGACAAGATAGACCTTCCTAGAATCTAAAGAAGACCTAATGACAAGCAAACCAACCAGACACTATCTTTCTTTAAATATGCTTTGATAAACAATGGAAAATAAGTTTTTTTAGGGCCTACCTTGGGTCCAACACAAGCTTGTGGATGCCCAACCACATCTATCAATAGGGTGTTCCTTGTTACATGTATAAATTGTGGACTTGAACCTTAGAGCTACTTAGTTTATTTTGTTGTATATTATTTCAACTTCAAGGCATTTTCAGCCCTTTGGAGCATGTACTCAATTTTTCCATGTTTATGGAAAAAGATTTTTATTCAGTTGACTTCTTGTGATTCTCTTTAGTTTCTTGAGTACTCTGGGGAAGTCCTACCCAAAGGATACCAAGAAACATTTTGTATTTATTTCCTTGTCTCTCTTTTCTATTTTTTTATTTGCAATCATTGTTACAAAATTTCCAAATTTGTAGTCATTTACTTTCTAGTAGAAAGATAAATTTCATGGCACAACTACATTCTTGAGTTTAGATATTATTGTTATGATTTGTCTTAGGCTAGTCAAGTAGTTTTCGTATGTGTAAAGGAATTTCAGCTCTACTATATAGCTTCCTTTAACCTACTAGGCAAGTTTCCTATAGTAGCCCAAAGTTTCCAGTAACTTTGTAATGGTTCTTGTAGAATCATATCAAAATATCCTTTTTAGCATATTTCTCAAACAACAATGCATATTTTGTCTACAATACCATGAATGGTGGGTAATGATGAATAGCCAATGTGAAATTGGGATTTAGATAGTCTTTCTTTAATTCTTGTTATGTTTCTATGCGCTTTCTTTGTATTTTGATTTATGCTTTCTGCAAATTTGTTAGATTAATAACACAACCTTTTTACTTGAAAAAAGTTGCATTCTCTTCAAGTTGAGCTAGCTGTAATTGGTAAAGTACAATCTGTTTAAAGAAATGGTTGGTTTTCTATGCAATTAACTTGGATATATTTCCAATAGTAGACATGAATTGTTAATGAGAATTACCTTTACTTGAACCATCCAAGTAAGATCCAAGGCATCATTTTATGCTTCATTATCTAGGATCATTAATGGAGGTAGTTGTATAATAAGGGAAAGAGAGTATGGATTGAATGTACAATGCATAACACCTATGAAGTTTGTATGACCCTAGATTGATGATTAAAGTTGGTAGTTATTAGAGAGGAGCATTCTTGCTACAATTATTAATCCCACCACTTTTGGTGTCATTACCAAGGAGATGCTAAAATATTTCATTTTCTTTACTTATCATCAAGTACTTTGCATTAGCTCTTCTTTCAGCATAGGAAAAGGAAAAAAGGTTATATAAATACATTTCTAGGAAACATGACTTAGGGATAGATAATGATTTTTTTTACCCAAAACCCCAACCTATGAACCACAAAGTAGAAATAAACAACAAGAATTTAATTGTGATACCTCCTCTCCAATAGAGACATAATACCTTAAAAAAAACTGGAGAGGAAACAAATTTAATTCCTAACAATGAGGGGCACTTGTAATTCATCAATCAAGAAAGATGAACAACACCAAGTCCATCCCAAAAAGGAATAAATCATATCTCTCTAGAACATTTTGATTATTATAATGTAAAATTTACATCACATCCTTGGTATCAACCTAATCTACCCTCTTTGGCTATGCCTAACAACTAACAATACCAAAGTCAACATATTCCTCCTTATTATCCATTTCATAATCACAATCCACAATCGAATAATCCTCCACGAGGGTGGAGACATCCACTTCCTCAACAACTATACTTAATGCCTCCAATTCCTCCTCAACCAAATAACATCCCTCAAACTCTTGGTCCTCCAAAACAACTTCAATTCCCTACTCAACTTGCCCAAAATCGTAGAAATAAGCAAGTCCATCCAATCTATAAAATTGAGGATACTTATCAAACATACTACCTTCATATATAAGAGATAATATAAGGTTAAGGAAAGTAAGTATAGGATCCTTCCACACCCAACCAATTAGAAGAGGAAGAAAATGATAAAGGAGATATTGTCACCCAAAAAATTATTCATCCACAAGCTCCATGTTACCCTGAGAGGTTAAACATTAAGAATACCTACAAACCTAAGGAAAATGAACATTAATGATAACTAAGAACTTGTGTGTCAAGACTCCCCTTTTACAGGATATCAAGGATGTTAAAATATGCAACAAGGACATTCAGGAGGAATTCCTTAAAATCCATACTCATACCATAAATTTCGTAAGACAACTACCAAATCTTATGCTTGGAAGGATATTTTCTCCCAAGAATTTGTATCCAAGTAGCCCTACAATAGATGTCCACCTCAACTAGATGCCAATATAGAATACCTTGATTTATTTATATGAAACAATAAATGTTAAGACGAAGGACACAATGTGGAAATTAAACCTCTAAAATTGCCAAGGAAAACTACTAAATTTCTTTAGCTTGGTGATAGGTAAAAAATAGAAACTGTAAAGATGTTAGAAGATGTTATGTTCTCCATTGACTCTTGAGATTATTCCACTAATTTTGTATTACTTCAATCAAAAACCAAATTCAATGGCTACCCACTAATTCTAGAAAGGTCTAGGTTTGCAACAACTATAGAGCATGAAAATGACCATCACAATTGGTCAATATCAAAAATAACTTGTCCTTTACCCTCCTGGTTAGCCATTTGTTGAAGAAAATTTCCCAAAAGGTGTGGGAGAATAACAAGAATATTGCATCCATACTTTTCCTACTAATTTGTATAAATCAAAAAACTTTGAGTCCTAAGAAAGATGATGAAGATACTTTATTTTCAATTTCCTACACAATAAATACCCTATGTTTATGCAAATTAGTGACTTAAATGGTGGAAAACAACATACATTCTCTAATAACAAAGAGAGATATGCATGGGAAAATTTGTTCAAAGTAGGATCTGACAAACCTACTACCAAAACCATAGAGTTGTACCCCTTTAAAACTTTAAAAATTAGCACAAACCTTACTACTAATCAAGAGAAGAAAATTATGATTGTTTTGAAAGGTCCTATTACAACATTTGCATGGGACTATATGGAGATGAAAAAAATCCACCCCTAAATATGTACACACCACATTTGCATCAAATAATATCACAAACATGTTAGGTAGCCTCAAATAAGGATGAATCATGCATTTAAAGACATTTTAAAAGAGGAATTACAAAACATATTAGGTGTTAGGTTCATCTACCCAATCTCTAATAGTGAGTGGGTCTCACCCTTAGTTATTGTCCCTACGAGGAATGGTAAATGGACAGTATGTGTAGACTACATGGAGCTTAATAAATCCACTAGGAGATACCAATTTCCTTTTCCATTTATTGACCAAGTCCTATATGTCTTATTATGAAAGGAATAATTCTAATTATTGGATAGATTTAGTCGATAAAATCATATGCAAATATGTCTAGAAGACTAAGATGAGACCACCTTCACTTACCTATGGGGTACATTTTCCTACAAGTTTCTTCCTTTTGATATATGCATTGTTCCTACTACTTTCCAAATATTTGTACCAAATATGTTTTCAAACCTCATCCATGACATTTTAGAAATCTGTATGGAGGATTTCACACCTTACTATAACTCCTTCTAGGAAACAATGACCAATCATAATAAATTTCTTCAAATATGTGAGGAAATAAATCTCTCCCTTAGTCATGAAAAATGTCACTTTCTTATGAATGAAGGGGTTTACTTGACACATCATTAGTCTTCTAGGGGAATTGAGGTAGACCCAAACAAGGTGAATATCAAAAAACATATCCCCATTCCTTAGAAGCTAAAATATCTCAGAAGTCCCCTTGTCCATGCAAGTCATTATAGGATATTTATCAAAGATTTCAAAAAATTGGCCTCTCCCTTGTTTTGTTTGTTAACCAAAGTATATAATTTTTTTGGACACCCCAATTCCAAAAATATTTTGATTGAATACAATAAAATTCACATCAAAACACGTCTTACAATACCCCAATTGAAATCCTCCTTTTCATATCCATATTGATGCATCATATAGAGAAATAGGAGAAACTTTAGGACAATAAGAGAACAAAATTCCTTATGCTATTTACTTCAACAGTAAGAACTTGAAAAATGCATGATTGAACTACATAGTAACTGAAAAAGAATTCATTAAATTGGTTCGTACTTTCAACAATTTAAGGCATTATGCTATTGGTTACCAAGTAATTGTGCATATAAATCATGATGCCATCAATTAACTCATGAAAATAACTAATATTAGTGGTAGAATTAATATAAGGATTTTATTATTAAAACAATTTGATCTCACTATAATTGACAAGGCAAGAAGTCAAAATGTTGTTGCAATATTTTTGTCAATGCTAACCAATCCTGCAAATGGAAAGATGATACGTGATAAATTCCCAAATGACTGCCTCTTACCATATCAATACATAACCTTTGTTTTATTGACATAGCCAACTATCTAACAACAATGAGGTTCCCTTCACATTCTTTTGTTGTAGCGGCTACAACCACCCTCCAAAATGTTGCCTTAGCTTCATTTGGAGCC
Source organism: Pinus tabuliformis (assembly GCA_031772625.1). NCBI lineage: Eukaryota > Viridiplantae > Streptophyta > Pinopsida > Pinales > Pinaceae > Pinus > Pinus tabuliformis. The sequence continues at coordinate 769,647,687 of CM062804.1, read as the reverse complement.
TCCCTTCCAAATTTTCACAATAGCTTGCCTTGCTTCATCAAGTTCAAAAGCTTCAACGTTTTTCTTGCACAAAGGCATCCTATCAATCACAGCTTGATCCATTCCCCTCACAGGTTGTTCACCCAGACTTGGTCCAGTTGCAGGTTGAGCATCTTCCCCAAGAGAATTGCGCTCCTGGAGAGAAACCAACCTTCCCTCCAAAAATTGTGCAATCCTGTCTGGCAGCCTACTAGGCTCCAAGATTGCACAATTTTTCCAGTCAACACTCCCAGCAGGAATTGCACAATTTTCCCCAGCAGGGCTTCTCAGCCTAGAATTTGCGCAAATCTGGGTAGCAGTTAGCTTCTCTACCCAAAAATTGCACAAATCTCCTGGGCAGTCAGCCCAGCTCCCAGCCAGAAATGTGCATTTCCTTCGGGCAGTCAATAGTCTCTACCATGTGTAGCTGAGTTGACCAGTTCCCTCCAGGACCGAACAAAATTGACTTGCATGCAAGGAAGCATGCAAAGGCATCCCTTGTTTCAGGTATCTATGTTTAGTAGTTGGAGATTACATGCAAGGATCAATTCAGAAACATCCCACCAAGTATCGCTTCCCCTAGATTTGTGGCATGCATGTCACAATCTCGATGTTATCAAAACTCATCAACCAAACGCTGCAGAGCTCATTCCTCACATCAACCTTGCAGCTCTGACGTCCCATATCACATCTAGGAGTAGTTGGCACATTCAGCTCAGTTGTTTTGGGGTAATCCCACTTCCCATGCCTTGTGCTGCATTTTTGTCGCTTTTTGTGTTTTTGCTTGTATGAGTATTGTTTGCTTGATTTCTTTGAATGCTTGTTGTCATTTACATGTATTTTAGCTTGTTCTAGCACCGTTTCAATTTTTGTCAACATCTCACTGTTGTCGCATGCATGGAACTGTTTTTCACGAATGGTCGCTGATTCAGTGACTCGCCTCACCCACATGCATGTTGTTCCACTTTTTGAATCTGTCATTCACCATTTCCATGCATGATCATTCGCTTATGCTTACACACAGTATCATCATGCATTCACACTCACATTCACTTTCAGTTTCTCATCGATGAGTCTAGCTAACGTTGGCCCGGACTCTGCCTCACCAAGAGCCTCACAAAGACAGCATTTCACAATCCTGAGAGGTAAGGCTCTGTCTTCCTCCCCAGAAATGCACATTTATGCTCAGAAGTTATTCCTCGGGCCTACTTTGTGCAATCCTCAGGGAAAGTGACTATTGCCCAAGAAAATTGTGCAATGTAGTGACTGAGCCTACAGCCATTACAGTCAGTAACTAGATTAAATTGTGCATTGCAAAGTTCTAGTAGTCAGTCAGTCTCCCAGTAGCCCAGACTGTGCCTTGTTCAGTCTTGGTAGTCGGTCTCTTGACCTCCCAGCCAAAATTGCCCAACCTTCATGATCAGTCACACAAGTATGTTGCAAGTCAATTCTCAAGTTCATTTTGGTTTTCGACTGACAGATTTCTTACCATGAGTGTTTCCATGTCCCCATCTATTGCAGGTGCTCATCTGCCTCTCAAGAGTGTAGGTACAATGGTTTCCAAGAGAGCAGAGTCGAGGACATCATTCAGAGCACACATGGAGAATCAGTCGATCAAGTTTCTATGAACTTGCCTACTCATGAAGACATCAATTTGTTCATAGACAAGGACATCAAGATATGATAGCAGCATCATCACAGTGAATAGCATCATGAATAGCATATCAAAGCATCATACCAAATGTAATGAACGCAAGAGGAAGGTTGTTGACGACATAGAGGCGAGACAAGGTTGCAAGATCAAGCAAATCCATTGATAATGAAAGCAAATTTGGAGACTCGAGCTAAGAGGTGATGGTGCGACATGAGCATCATACGAAGACAGAGAATGGAACAAAGAAGTAGTTGCATGTGCTGAAGTAGCAACTCAATGAAGAACATGAAGCTGCACAGATAGACAAATGAGTTGCAGCAGGAACAGGAACAACAGTGGGTGCAACGCGCACTCATGGATGAAACTGCACCCATACAAGTTAAAGATCCATCCCAGTAGCTGACACGGAGTAGACATGGTGAGTAGTGTTGTTTATCACATGCAAGGGATTCAGCAGCATGCATGTCATGATGCGCATGCATGCAATCCAACCCATTCAACGCACTCACCAAGGTGAAGACAAGAAGCAAGTACAACTGGAGTAGAACATGTACTTCAGCAAGTTGATGTGCATGACCAATAGCACCCACTTGAAGATCAGCACGGACACTATTCATCAGTGTGTTGCCAATTCAGCCGCACCCAAGAATACCATGCTCATGTTAGCAGATGAGTTGGATGAAGGGGCCGAACCAATGTATCGGTTGCAACGAAGGTAAGAGTTTGCTTTAGCAAGATGTCACCATGAGGTGCATGCACACCATCACAGACGACCAAGCTTGGCATCAACTCACCACCTTCACCATCACAAGCATGTCAAAGAGTTGGTCTCATCACATTGGACCAGTGTCATTAATGTCTTGCATGGCTTTCTCAAGCCATGTTGTCTCACATGAGTACATGTGCATTGTAATATTGAGTCACATCAAGTGTAAGTCAAGTTTCAAAAGTTGGATGTAACAGTCATAGAGTAGGCAAAGAGTCATGAGGGTAGTTGAACTGTCACAAAGGGGAATGTCAAGGGTCACCCCACCCTTCTCTATAAATAGTGCCTCATAAATCATTGTAGGGGCTTTTTGGTCAGCCAAGCTTCTAATAAGACTATCTTGGAAAGAGCTTGGACCGTATTGTAACGTGCCTTGGCTTCTCCACTGCACGAAGCTAGTTCATCTCTTTGGAGGAGCAGGCAGGTGTGGTTGTAACATTCCACTGTTAGGGCTAGCTGATTTACATGGATGTATTGTATGATTGGAGCTTACACTTATTTATATAATAAGAGCTAAAACGTTTTCACGCATGTATTGTATCTGTTGTAAGACTAATATTTAACACTTGTAATGCATGTTGCTTTAACCTGTGTTCCACATATGAACTAATTCATTTGTTGTAATGAATAATCTATTAATGGAAATGTGTTGTATATGTTGTTAATGTTTTCCTGTTTGTGTCGACTGCTCTGCCAGAAATCAGACAGACCTTTCACATGAACCTTTCTGTAACAAGCGTTGCACTCGTTCGAACTGATCCATGAGTGTTTTATGTGTTATCTTACCTTGTATGTTGTGACTACCACATCCTAGTGGACTACTCCACGGAATTTGTGTATGTCCTATGTGTTGTGTGTTCCTAACTGAGTTGGGTTTGATCCCTTTCAACATGGAACTCACCTTCACCCTCATCTCAACCTACCTATTTTAGAACCTCTCATACACCTTCCTTGACTCATTACAGCGATCACACCCTTGCTACTAACAGAGTTATATTACTTGCCTCTGTGTGACATTGTGGTCAAGGCATTACCATACGACCCACCGCTGGGACTCCTACACCAAATGGTCTGAGGTCTGATTGGGACTTCTTACCGAGGAGATCCCCTTACATGTTTGCGGGTCCAACACCGTCAACATATTCCAAAAAGAAAATATGTAAACATGTTCGAAAAAGTGTACCCTACACTTGGGTTGCAAGATGTTCGTTCAAGATCGAACTAGATCAATATTGATGAGATGTGTGAGTATGGATAAAGTGCATGATATCCTCCATGAATTTCATGCTGAAACATGTGGAGGACACTTTTGCAAAAAGGATAGCTTACAAAATCCTACAGACTAGATAATTTTAGCCTACCCTCACAAGGATTCCCAAAGATATACTTCTCAGTACAATGAATTTCAATGGTCAGTAAACCGTGACTAGAAAAAGTGAGATGTCAACCCATCCGCAAGTGTCATTACAACCTTTTGATAAATAGGATATGAACTTTGTGGGACCTATATATCCTTCTTTAGGGAAAAATAGACATTCCTTAGTATGCAATGATTACTTAACAAAACGGGCTAAAGTTAAAGCATCTAAAGAAACTACAAAACAAAAAGAAGTTGAGTTTTGGAGAGAGAACATATTCTATAACTTTGTATTTCCAAGGGAAATAGTTACTATTCAATGTATTCAATTCACTACAAATTTTATTAAGAAAATCATGAAGTAAAACCACATTAAACATAGGAAAACTACTCCTTTCCATACACGAGCTAATGGAAAACTTGAAGTAACCAATAAGGAGCTAGAGAACGTCCTAAGAAATACAATCAAATTAAGTAAGAGGGATTGGGCCAACAAATTGTTAGAACTAGGATGGGCATATAATACCACATGAAATTCCACCACAGGTTTTACTCCCTATGAGTTTGTATATGGTAAGAAAGCCTTATCATCGATTGAGTTAAAGTTTCTTGCCTTGGGAATATTTTACAAGATGGACATGAATTTTTCAAATGAATAAAAGGAAAGGAGACATCAACTCAATCAATTAGATTAAAATAATGCAATCTATCTTCTACACAAAGGCATTCCAGTTGCAAAGAAAAAATTATCATGACAAGTGTTAGTATGAAGTATTTATGCAAGTGAGTGAAATCCCTTCACTTAATTTAAAGGTGACTTATAACCCTAACAACAAAAGGTGATTGTGTCTATGCTTCAAATCTACAAAAAAATGTTAGGAAAACCCTGCAAAAACATATGGTATGCAAATCGAAACATATAACAACAAAAATATAAGTGCAATAACCCAATGGAGAATATGAAATATCAATTTTATTAATCAAGAATGATACACCTAGTGAGGAGTGATTATAGAATTGGGCATGTAGATCCCCATCCATGGGATGAGCCCTTTCTTGGTCTTGCACTTCAACGATGTGCTTCTCTCTCTTAATATGCAATGTGAAGAAAATAAAACATAAGATGCTTGAAATCAAGTGAGAGGTCATGTTGAGAATAGCAACAACAAATGCTAAAAATAGCATTCAGAATATTCCAATTTTAATTTGTCCTTGAATTAAAATTCGAATTTAGTCTCACCAGTTGCTTGAAAAATAATTAATTAATTCATCTTGGATTAATTAGTTGGAGAAATTCAAGCTAGAAGTATTTGTGAAGTCATGCAACAGTTATCCCTTAAATTAAGGAGATAAGGATGAGTTATAATTGAGTTGTAATTAGTTAGCTCAGTTAACTGAGTTATGTCCAGTTAAATTAGTTCCAAACAGTTTGAGGAACTAATTGTGAGTTCAGTCAGTTAATGCATGCATGCATCAAACTAGTGTACTCCAGATAACTGAATATTCTCTCATAAATAACTCATGCATGTCTATTCAGAGAAAGACCCAGTTGAGATTAAAGACAGGGACATGTTACTATCAGTTGCATGAGTTTTCCTATAAAGGAAACTCATCCATGCAAAAGGAATAAGGTTCCTTGAGGATTGTACAGTTTTACAGGGTGTGAGATTAGTGTGAGTGATCAGTGTTACACTTGGTAATAGTAGGATCACCCAGGAGAAATAGCGCAAGGAAATAGGAGGCTTGGAGGGTAGAGGAGAAGGTTTGTGAGAAGCCTTGTTTTCCTATGAGCATCTAGGAGGATTGTACTAAGAGCTGGTTAGCTGTGGGAGCTAAGGCTTTGTGTAATCTTGATGTATTTCCACCTTGTATGATAATATAGATAGTGGGGTTTTTAGCTGAGGCTTTCCCCTGAGTATTTTTTGTGTTTCATGTGCATTGATTCTTCTTCTGGTTATATGTGTTCAACTTGATCTTGCTCAATCTTTAAGCTTATAAAAGTAAATTGATAGTAGAAGTAGATTATAGTATTTTGTTTTGGTATATTATATTATCAAGTTAATCTACAGTCAGATTTTCTATAGAGATCTCAGAGGTAGATTTGTAGAGAATATGCAGTAAATTATACATGGTATCAGAGCAAAGGTTATTAGAGTTGTGAATAGTATACAGAGAATAGAATTTGAAGTTTGAAGTTCAGGATTGCAGGTACAAATTGAATTCATCTCATACTTCAGGTTGGTCAATGGCGTTCTATGGCTTGAGACTTTAGTATGCCTTGGATGGCAACTCGAATTACATAGCATGGAAAGATCGCATGGAGGTTGTATTAGAAGACAATGGCTTGAAGGATTTCATTGTTCAAGAAATCCAAAAGCTAGGTTCAACTAATGCACAAGAGTTGGATGAATGGAAGAAGTGTGTGGTGAGGGAGAGACAGATCATCCTTGAGGGAGTTCGACACCATGTTTTCTTGAGTCTCCATGGGAAGGATACTCCATATTTAATGTGGAAGACATTGAAGGAACTCTACCAGAATAGTAGCGACCAAAGGAAATTGGCGCTCAAGGACAAGCTTCGAAGAATCAAGATGGAGAATGGTGATACTATTTCCACATATCTGAACAAGCTCACGACTTACAGAGATGAACTTAGCAGTGTGGGAATAAATACTACTGATGATGATATGGTAAGCCTTGCTCTCCTTGGCCTTCCAAAGAGCTGGAATAGCTACTAGGACTCTGTGAATGGAAGGGAGAAACTGCCAGATTGGGAACGACTGTGGTCGGATCTCATGTAGGAGGAGATCAGGAGGAGCACTCAAGATGGTTCTTCATCCAAGTATGATGAAGAAAATCTAGCCTTAGCAAGTAACGTGAGGAAAGGGAAGGGGAAGGCGTCCCATTCTGAATCGAATTCTTCTCATGGAGGGAAGAAGGTTGACAAGTCTAAAGTGAGATGCTTTAATTGTCACGAGATGGGTCATTATGCGACTAATTGCCCATCGAAGAAGTCCAAGAATGGATCCTCGGAAGGATCTGAAGATGTGGCATTAGCCTCTCAGTTCGAGATGGACTTCACCCTCATCGCATGCATGGTGTCATCAATGGTGGGTTGTGGTTGGTTTCTTGATAGTGGAGCCTCATTCCACATGACCGGCGATAAAATTTTATTCAGTACCTTGGAGGAGAAAGACCTCGAGATGTGCATATAGATGGGTGATGATGAAAGGTATAGTGTTTCAGGAGTGGGCACGATTTCTTTTCAGAGGGACCATGGAGCTCTTATCACCTTGACAGGTGTGAAGTATGTGCCTAGACAGAAGAAGAACTTGGTATCGATCGCAATGTTAGAGGACAAAGGCTACGATGTTGTCTTTAGTAAGGGAAAGGTTTTCCTTAGACACATCACCACGGGACAGGTGAAATAGATCAGTTCACGAGTTCAGAACCTGTATGCTCTTGAGGTTCAAGATGCATGCAAAGCCTTGAGGAGAAACGCCAATGTTAGAGACTTGGTGGTTGAGAGGGAGAGTAAATTACCTCTCAACATGCAGCCCCAGAAGAAATCTCATACAATTGTGGGGGAGCCTCAATTGGAGATGCTGAGAGGAGACCGAGTGTAGGCATCCACTCACACAGAGACCTCCAGTAGGGTGGAATTTTGAGCCAAGTCAGCAGAGGGATCACATGCATCCATACCTCCAGGTGTGAGGTGGGCTGATGTGAAGCGATAGTCCCAAGAAGGCTAAAATTGGGCAAGGTTCATTGAGAGGTTTTATCTCATGGATCATACCTTGCTACGGGAGCCCAAAGTACACAGTAGCGGGAGGAATCAGTGGGATTAATGTAGTCAGAGATCAAAGTGACAGAGGCTAGAGTAGTCAAATACTGAAGAGTGCATAGAAGGATTGACAACAGTGTAGAAAGGTTGAGTCAGCAGAAGCGCAAATTTTTCAGTCGACAAAGGCAATAGCAGTCAAAGACTTTGACAACAGATGCATCATTTTGATTCAGGTTGGATGTTTTTTTGTTTCTGGAGTTGCTAGAGCAACAACACTAGAGAGAAGTGTTGCATGCAAAAAATTCCAAAGGTTCAGGATTGAGATCGAGTTGAATTTCTTTCTTGTTGAGAGGGGGTGTTGAGAATAGAAACAAGAAATGCTAAAAATAGCATTCAAAATATTCCAATTTTAATTTGTCCTTGAATTAAAATTGAGAATTAAAATTTGAATTTAGTCTCACCAGCTGTTTGAAAATACTTAATTAATTCGTCTTGGATTAATTAGTTGGATAAACTCAACCTAGAAGTCTTTGTGAAGTCATGCAACAGTTATCCCTTAAATTAAGGAGATTATCCCTTGATTAAGGAGATAAGGATGAGTTATAATTGAGTTGTAATTAGTTAGCTCAGTTAACTGAGTTATGTCCAGTTAAATTAGTTCCAAATAGTTTGAGGAAATAATTGTGAGTTCAGTCAGTTAATGCATGCATGCATCAAACTAGTGTACTCCAGATAACTGAAGATTCTCTCATAAATAACTCATGCATGTCTATTCAGAGAAAGACCCAGTTGAGATTAAAGACAGGGACAGGTTACTATCAGTTGCATGAGTTTTCCTATAAAGGAAACTCATCCATGCAGAAAGAATAAGGTTCCTTGAGGATTGCGTAGTTTTACAGGGTGTGAGATCAGTGTGAGTGATCGATGTTACACTTGGTAACAATAGGATCACCCAGGAGAAACAGCACAAGGAAATAGGAGGCTTGGAGGGCAGAGGAGAAGGTTTGTGAGAAGCCTTCTTTGCCTATGAGAATCTAGGAGGATTGTACTGAAAGCTGGTTAGTTGTGGGAGCTAAGGCTTTGTGTAATCTTGATGTATTTCCACCTTGTATGATAATACAGATAGTGAGGTTTTTAGCTGAGGCTTTCCCCTAAGTATTTTTTGTGTTTCATGTGAATTGATTCTTCTTCTGGTTATATGTGTTCAGCTTGATCTTGCTCAATCTTTAAGCTTCCACAAAGTAGATTGATAGTAGAAGTAGATTATAGTATTTTGCTTTGGTATATTGCATTATCAATTTAATCTACAATCAGATTTTCTACAGAGATCTCAGAGGTAGATTTGTAGAGAATTTTCAAGAAATCTACAGCTCAAATGCTATGAGACGATAATGGGGATGATGAAAATGGTCAAGGTGAAGAATGGAGAGAAAACCCTCTATTTATAATAAAATATTGGAATATATTGAGAAATTAGAAAATAGTAAACTATTATTCACTAAATCAAAGTATAGTTGTTGTGAATACTTTATTATATTTTTTGAGAGGAAAAAGATATTAAAATGGTCAAATGTCTTTATTTAGAAAGTGGTTGAAGTAATTAACAAATAACAATGATCTATTAATCACTTTGTGAGGATTAAGACAAATATGAATTTGAAATAATTACTAAATAATGATTTAACAATTATCTCATAAGAAAAATAAGGAATAAATAAGGACTAATGATGATTTATTTAATTATTCCAAGGTGATTAAGTCAAAAGTGATAAGAAATAATTATCAAATAGTAATTTAATGATTATTTCTAGAGAATATTAAATAAATAATTATCTATTTAATTATTCTCATGGGGTTTTTGGATTTTAATGATAAATGATTTAGGAAAAATGGTTTACTAAATTATTTCCTATGGTGAAAGTGGGTTTTACCATGGTAAAATTCATCCTACGTGGTTTATCTCGATAAACCTAGTAAGAAATGACTTGGTGAACATTTTTTAAGTGATAACAACAAGTGCATCAACCCTAGAATTTCCAAGGAAGGAGACTAGGCACTACTATCTAACTCTAAATTCGAGGATTTCAAGGAGTAATTCATGAAAAGATGGTTAGGACCATACATAGTTGAAAAAATTTATGCTAATGGCTCTATAAAAATTAGAGCCATAGATGGAGAGAAAAATCCATTATTAGTGAATGGTTTCAAACTAAAATTCTACAAGAAGCCAATGACAATGGAAGAATTTGCAAAAGTGGTGAGAAAGCATGGTTTGGATGTAACCGAAGTTCTTGATCCATTTGAATATTTAAATAAAAGAAAAAATAATAAATAATAAATTTCCAAGTGAAAACCCTAATGCTTCATCAGGTGTTATGTAAACTTGACTTTGGGAAGGAGTCAAAGTTGATCAAGTCAAATAGTGGTAGTTTTGGGCCCATAGCTTTTTTAGTTGCTCGTAGTTTTGTGTCCATGGATTTGCATGTATTGAAGCTTTTAAAAGGCTTATAAGACTTCATTGTAAAGTTCCTGGAGGTGAGTAGTGAAGGCTCACTTGGCTGGCTTGGCCTACTTTTGGCCATGGTAATAATGGAATTTCATTAGCTAGGTTTCTTGGAGTTAGATTTTTTTGAGGATAAACATTGTGTGTATTGTGTTTATGTTTCATCTTTGTTGTTGGTTTATTGTCAATTCCATTGGTAAATAGTTTTTCTCTCTGGTTAAATTCTACATTTAGTATCAAACTCGAAGGTGGATGGGTTTGGATTTAGAGGGATACCTTTGTGGCCAATTAACCTAGAATATCTATAAAAGAGGTTTGGTCATGGCTTTGAGGTTGTAGTCATGTGAAAATGATCAATTCCCCATATGTGTGAAAGAATTAGATTCTTTGTGTGTATAGTTGTTAGATCTACTCACAGTAAAGATAGATTTGTTATGAAGATGCTTTGATCTGGGTTGATTTGTTGGTGAGATTCAACAATCTGTTTGGGTAGATAACAAGAGGGCCATAGGTTTGTAGATATGTTGAGAGGTGTTTCATTAATAGATATGTAGTTCCAAACATTTATGTATGTGACTGAGTGAGGAAAAGCCCAATGAAATTCAATCTCTAAAATCAATTGACCAAACTAAGGACAATTTGAAGTGAGAATGGGAAGAGCCTAGTGAATAAATTACAGTGGAGCACGGTGTCTTTGTTTATGTTGGCATTGATGTCGACATTGATGCAGCAGGACTTTGATCCTTGAAGATAAACATATTAATATTAGGAAAGATACTAGCATTAAGAATGAATACCTTAATGTTGATTTCATAGGGAAATTATCAAAGTACAAGGAATTTAAAGAATTTTATTAATAACAACATCTATATTGGCTTGTCTCATTAAGATTACATAATTATGCTAATGATTAATGGACAAATAGCATAATTTACACCGATATCACCTCTATAGCTCTCGCACATGTTCCCAAGCCTTGAAAACAATAGGCCTCGCTAAAAATCCACAATATCTCTTCTCTCGTCCGCTCTTTGGTAACATATTTGGCTCAAATACCATCAAAGTATATCATGGTAATGTTTTTGGTATTTCAACTGGATGACTTGATTTGGTCGCTAATTGATGGGTATAAAACGTTACATCTAGCATCAAATGATCAAACATCAAAGTGATTAGTTTTTGTTCATGATCTAAAGTTTGAGGTTCGATCTATGTCATTTTTTTCTCTGGCACGGGTTGGGGTGTCTTCTATGATTTGGCATCGATCTGATAATGATTAATCTGCAAAATAATCTTGATATCGAACATGAGTGTATGATTAGAATTGAAGTTTATGTGTTCTAGTCTGGTTTATGTGGAAATTTGGTATGGGCACAAAGGTGTGACCTCGTGTGAATAAATCATTGCAGAGGTATCAATTTTGACCCGGTTTAATAGGAATACTAATATGATGTGAAGGGAATATGCATGAAGTTGAGAATCTTGAGGTGTGGTTCAGCACTATGTCAGAGAACTTGTTCTTGAACCTTATGATTTGGTGGTCATGATTTGGTTTGATATGAACCAATAGCATGAAGTTCTAGTATGGGTTATTATATATTTTCATGTTAAACATTTATGCATTTTGGATGGATGCAATCATATTTCTCTGATCTAATGTGAAAAAGAGTGTGATCAATTGTTGCTATGTTCTAGTGTGATGTATCAATTTCATGGAGCCTTACCTTACGTGCAATTCGGTGATCAAATATGACTAAGCATTAATGTTGTGGTATAATGTGAAATATTGTTGTCCAAATCAGAGTGGTTATACTTCAAACCTAGTGCAAAGACCAACTTGAGCAAGGATCTGTGATAATTCTTCATCAATGTATCACTTTCACAATATAGTTATTGTCACAACGAGTGTCTAACCAATGGTATAAGTGTGAAAAGATCCAAAGCTAATATTAAAAGGAAATATGATCATTGGTGCAATTTGGCCTAGAAACCTTTGTTTATAAGATATTTTGTTAAAGCATTGGGAGTAAAGGTCATTGGCTTAGGAAAACATATTCCTATGGAGACTTCATGGAGGAAATGGTCATGTTTTTGGCTTTATAAGCACTAGGATGTAATGTAGATGTTGTCTTCTGAGGAAAGAACAATATAGACAAATGCCCAAACGTTTCCTCTTGAATTCCTTTGCTTGTAACTCAGGTCTCGATCTATGGTATGATCGATAGTGAATAGACAAGCTTATCTCTTATCCAGTATAGATAACTGTGTGGTTATTATACTAATAAACGAAATCATGGACAATATTTCACACTTACGACTAGAGCTACTTGATAATTTTTCTGAGTGCAAATATATGTATTCCAAGCTTGAGTTCAATGATGTATCAATTGTGTTGCTAATCGCTACTACATACAAGATGTTTAGAGTAGGTTTTGATCGGGGTTTTGACTCGGTTGTTGTTGTTGTAAAGGATGTTGTTCCTATATGGGTTGACTCCCTTGAAACATTATATGATAGGAGTGATTCTTGTTTGTTGCTTAAATGAAAAATTCACTATGACCAAAAGTTGAGTTTGGAATAAGTTGATTTGATTTTAGCTTGCCAAAAACTTTGAATGGTGACAAGCACGAAGGAGAGTTGAGTATAATTTTTTTTTATTCCAGAGCTACTATTCCAAATTGGTTTTTGATATCTATGATGTTAGAAATATCCTTAAATATATTTGATGATCTTGTAGAGTTTGTTTTCCTGATAATGTTATTAATGGTGTATAAGATGTTGACTAAAGACAGAGTTTTTTATTGTTGTTAATGAAAAAATTGTTTAATTGGGGTTTGAAATCATGATTTATACTAAAACCGATGATATGTTTGTTCCTATAAGTGTTGATAGTTATAGCTACAAGGTGAGAGTCAAAAATTCTAGTTTAATATCAAATCTGGTGTATTGTTGATGTGCTCAGGATTGAGACTCATGCCTTAATATTCTTCTGTTATGTTATGATGTGTGAGAACTATTATTGTTGTTGCAAAGATCATAACATGTGTTAGGGTTTAAGTATTATCGTTTCATAGGTTATGGTTATTTTACCAAAACATTCCTTTAGATATAACCTGTAATATGCTTGATGTTCAAGAGTTGTTAAATTCACAAGTTTGTACAACTTGTTGCCAAGGAGTTTCTACTGAAGATGATGATCATCTACTACTAAGAATGACCAAAAGTTGAGATGAGGTAAGATTTATTATTACTGATATGTTTCAAGTGTAAATTTTCTACCATATGATTACTATGTTAGTGAAATTATTGTTGATTATATTGTTATAAGAGTTGGTTCTTAACATTTAGGAAGTCCAAGGAATCTATGGATTATGTTGTAGGAGAAAGTCTCACTATGATTAAAGTGTGTTGCCAAATCTACTTTTTTATGAAGTTAGGGGTATTGTTGTTTCCATTAGTATAATTATGTTGAAACTGATGATAAAGTTTGACAATGATGATGTAATTAAGTTGTTTCTTGATAGTGAGGTTTTGGATAGGGTTTTTTTTGTAGGAATGTATGTCGATTACAAAAGAATGTTTACTAATGATGGGTTGTTAATAACATATTTGTTTAACAATGAAGTAATGTGTTGAAGGGTTTTGTGTTATTTTATATTTTGTGTTAAAGGGAATGGATCCTATTTGAAAATGGATGAAATGGAGGTCCAAATTGATTTTTTGGGTTGATGGCTCCAGCTGGTTGGTGCCACCAACTGATTTGAGGTAGTAGGTTATTCTTGCTAGTGGGTGTCAGTAAAACAATGAAGGGAGTGGGTGCTTCCTACTAGTGGGTGTCAGCGAAATAATGAAGGGAGTAGGTGCTTCCTCCTGGTGGGTTCCAATGAAACATTGAAAGGGAGTGGTGGCTTCCTACTGATGGGTGCTAGAAAAACATTACAAGGGAGTGGGTGCTTCTATTAGTTGGTGTCAATGAATTTATGTAAGAAAGTTTGAAGATCAAGAAGATAAGATGTATGGTGGTTTTATCCTTTTAGGGGTTTCCACCTAAAAAATATCTTTATTTATGTGTATGGTTTTTATGAATTGATTATATGTTCCTTGATGATGATTAAAAATTGAATGTTGAATGCAAATTAAAATACACGTATGTAATAATTGTTTAACTATCTTAAATATTGATTCACCACCCCCCCCCCCAACCATATTTCTAATAACTTCGAAAATCAGTTTAACAACTAGAAGGAGATCCAAGGAATTATGGAAAATAAAAGGAGGCACAAGAAGAAGTAATCTTAGAAGGAAAAATGCAATTCATATCAAGGACTCTGACTATGCAGATGTAGTGGTAGTATCAACAGTTGTAGGAAAAGGACAATTAGAGGCAGAACAATTCATGGATCATCAAAGTGTGCTTATGCTCAATGATTGAAACTATAATGTATGGAAAGAAAGGATGAAATATAGTTAATATATCTTAGATTTTATGTTTGGAATTTAGTGTGTAATGGCTATACTAAAAACCCCCCGTCAAGTCAAGAACTACAAAAGAATGCTATGAATGAAATTTTATGTAATCTACCTGATTCATTATTTGAGAAGATTTTGCAGTATGAAACTGAAGAGGATGTATGGGACAAACGAAAAAATCTAAAAGATTTATGGGATAAATTTCAAGCTATCTAAGAAGGAGATAATGGTGAAATCAATGCATATGAAGAATAATTTCAATCACCAGGTAAGCTTCTATGTAGGAAGATAAGCCATATTGCTTCTTCATGTTCTAAAAACCATGACCAAAATAATAGAAATGAGGTAGCATTCAATGTACCTGATTGTAGTCTATCAGAAGATGAGTGTGGCCATGTAGAAGAATTTTTTCCTTCCATGTTAAATGGTATTGTTTCAAATTTATAAGAAGAAAGGGTAGAAAAGGAACATGATTTATGAATAAAACTTGTCTTTGCCTTAGAAAATATTAAGAGTCTCAAGAAGATGTTAGATATATATATATATATATGAATGATAACAAGGATCAATATGCGAATGAATGAAATAATTTTGTCATAGTGTTGTTGGGAAAAGTATCCAATACGGAATGACCCTATCCCACTCTAAGGGTGATAGTACCTCAGCAACAATCAAAGCAAATCTATCTAAGATTTCTTCTTTATGAAAGTAAAATAGGGGAGAAAGAGATCCACTAACCGATGTATTTCGCTAATGGTTGATCCAATCTTCTCTCCTTGCTGCTTGCTCCCAGCTCCTTGCTCTTTCACTGGCCTAGCTACACCAAGATCCTGTAAAATGGCAAGAAAGGGAAACTACAAGAAGCATACATTCATAATTGATTTAAGGATTAGAATAAATCAAATACACAAGTATAACAATACATCATTGAGACACATGTATATAGAAGAACCTCAAATGATTTATTAATGGAAGAAGTAAAGTTCAGGAAGTGATACAACCATAAGAGGCCCAATCCAGCATCACCTTCCCAGCAGAAAGAAATCTCCTCTTCACCTCCTTCAAAGCAAATCACCCAATAGTTCTAAACTCAAACCAACAGCAATTCTTTACATTCACAAGATTCCAGCCTCCCTAGACCTCATGAGAGAGATCTATATATAGGAGTTTTGGAGAAAGGATGAGTCAGCTTGAGGCTGGCATGAAGCTGACTAGTGTCCTCTCTCACTTCAGTTATTCTTCAGTTCTTGAGTCCACTTGGAGGTTCTTGCTTCCACTTGGAGATCTAGAACCTCTTACTCATCACCAGTCGAATTCCTTGATCCAAGTGTCATTTTGGAAGCTTCCTGGGCATTGACACCTTGAGGAATGACTGTGCCACATGTCCAAACTCGCCCAGCGCAGGTAGCCTTCTTTGTAGTTGACATTCAACGCAGGTAGACAGTGGAGCACTTGACATTCAGCGCAGATGCTCAGTGGAGCAGTTGACATGATCCAGAATTGCCTTGTTTTTGAGTGTTTTCAGGTGGAGAACTTTTATTCAGTGCTGTGGTTTGCTGACCTTGTTCCTCTAGGGGTAGGAACAACATGTTTAGGGACTTTGGATCCCTTATATTATGGACATTTCATGCTTCATGCTTTAAGGCACAAAAATGTCTATAACAGTTGCCCCCTAAAGTATGAGGTCGTTTATCGGGTGAAATGCTTTATCAGGAGGATCCGAAGTTCATTCAATCGCTGAGAGGTGACCTGTAATAAAATACAATACAATACATTATGATTCATTCTGCTTTCATGATCTAGCTGAGGCGGGCATTCCCATGCTCAGCTTTATAAATTCATTTTGGTACATAGAACAGACGATCGTCTGATGGTAGACTGATAATTCTCTGCTGAAATTATCATCCTTTGAGTAGGATGATCATCTGCTGCAATGATGCATATGTCAAATGTCTTTATATTTCCTGAATATATATCGCAGCCCGGATGGATGAAACTAGATCCGGGGTCTTCAAAACTCGTTCGATCTTCACTCTAAGTACAAGTCGATCCATGTGAGAATTGCGCTGAAGTCGAACATGGAAAGACATCGCTTGATTACCGGTCAATGATGTAAACTGTTAACAAGCGCGAGAGGAATCACCGATAATGATAATGACCCTCAAGGTACTGCAGTACAATTCACGTGGTGTGAATAAAGGACTTGGCGTCGAACACCACGCAAAATCTTCTGGTCGAAGGTCATTGATGTATACCTGTCGCCGGAAGTGAGAAACTTGCCATTGAGGCATGCAAGCTTCAAAGTACTGAGGGGGTTGTTCCTAGATCAACTTCTTGGATAATGAGCTGAAGTCGACAAGAAGCGATCCGTCAAAGGAGGGCCTTAATGAATCCCACATCAGTGACACGGAACGGAGCTAATGATTTTAATGGAGGTGAAAACAATCTGTGACATATGATTCAGGGTGGCGGTCATGGATGGATGAAGGATAATGTATGGCAGTGGATGGGACACGGTTGACTCTTTCTGAACAACATCTCTTGAACATATAACGACACTGATGCGATGGATCGGTAGCATTACCCCAAATGTGGATGGTTTGGCGAGACCATGGTGATGAGACCGGTGAATGAAACAACCCAACCCGATGTGGTACGGAGGAAAAGTGTCATGTTCAAGAGCGACTTGCTACCATTAAAGCTTTGAGGTTCTCCCAATTTTTCCCCAGTCATTTCTGACCAGTACCTCTTTATTTTTGTCAAGCTTGAGGAGGATAACATATGCTTGTTCTATAACCTGCCCTTCGGGCAAGCCTATCGCTATGTTTTAACGAGCCTAGCGATAGGGAAACTCGTTCTCGTCTAAAGACAAGTTTGTCGCTATTTAATCATTTTAACGAGTCTAACGACAAGGAAAACTCGGTCCTTTTCATTTTTAGAGAGTCTGAAAAGGTACAGAAAGTTAACTCCAAGATTCCTTTTTCGTCATCTAATCCCTTAAGTCCGAAAAAGTATAAAACAATATAGAAGGGATGAGTTTTCGATAACTTTAATGAGCCGAATAAAACAAGCGCTCGACCTTTTTGTGCAATAATCCCTCAGGTCCAAAAAGATTAAAATCTAGAGGAGGGATAGCTCTTCCGGTCCTTTTAACGAGCTGGAAGGCCAAAACCCGGCAAACTTTTCATATTTTACGAGTCAGTTGAAAAGAGCTTAAAGAAGACTCGTCTTTTGAGGAACGAGTGATAAACAGGGATAGCCACTGATTCCAGGTACAAGTTGGAATTTTCCAATCACGGCAGTGTCACAAGGATGGCTAGGTGAAATCACTCTTCGCAATTGTTCCTCAAAATAGGTAAACAATCATATGGAGGTGAACGATCGGCCAAATGACGGTGGAGGTGGCAGGTGCAAAACACGACCAAGGTTTTTATGGCTGATAAATTTACGATCACAGCGGTTATTTACCGGGATAGGTTCATTTTTTATTTAAAAATGAGCTTAAACTCTGGAGGAAACATTGCTCACTGCTTTTATTTATTTTTTAACGAGCATGAAGACCGCGTTAAAACTGCTCGGATCTTGCGTTTATTTTTTAACGAGCATGAACTTTATGCTAAAACTGCTCGATTACCAGTCATAAGATAAGAAATGTCCCCTGTGAGATCTCTATTTTTTAAGGAGTTTCATCTTCACTAAGCTTTACTCCATATCCTTTCTTTATGCAAGTTTGGAAACGGCTAATCCTACGAGTTTAAAGGGTTAGACCTACAGGTTTAAAGGGAGGACCTAAAAATTTAAAAAATAAATAGTCGCCCCTTGCTTGCACTCCAAAAGGTTGCATGCCCCCAGGTATAAAATACAATTTCAAGGTTGCCCCTCCTCCTTCCCACCTCTGCTTTTCTTTGGGTGTTCATAGCTACTTGTCATCTTGCTAGTCTAATGTTAACGATACTTGTCTTCTCGTTATTTTTAACGGGTCTTATGCGATACTTGTCTTCTCGTCAGCCCAACTTTTCAACAGATTTTTCGCAAGATCGCAAGAGAACAGCTACTTACGACAAGAGAGCAGCTACTTTCGACAAGAGAAGAACACTACTCAAAGACAAAACATTTTTGTTACTGAGGGAGGCTTACCTCTTTCTGGTTACCCAAAGATTGTCTTATTATTTTTTCAACAAAATACTTCCTCGGCAATGTCTACTGAAATAGACAAGGGTGAATGACCTTTGTCAAACACGTAACTTTGACAAAAGAATCCTATTCCAAAACAACCCCTCTTCCATCCACGGACGGGGTACGGACTAGTCATATTCTCTCGCGGAAATTCTACCTTACACCCAAGGTTTTCTCTGCCCGAAGCAGACCAGGATGCATGCCCCCTGGGTTCCAGTCCCATCTTTCTGAATCACTCGCACTCATCGGGGAGAAGGACTGGGGGTGGAGACATTTCTTGATTGAATAGACCATTCAGGGTTGGTATGTGACTATTTGCGATGCGTGATCCCGGAAATGAAAGTTGGTCTATGAGCTTGACCATCCTTCCTTCGTGTGGAAAACACATTACTCTAAAGAGTGAGGAGACTATTGCTCCCATGCAATATATATAGTCTCGTCCAAGGAGTAGGTTATAATCCAAGGGTCCTTGAACGACCATCACGTTCATCTGAACGGCCTTCCCTTTCAATGTAATAGGCACATTGGGGAGGATCCCTAATGGTCGACTGGTTCCTTTATCAAAACCCGAGAGATTTCTTATCTCAGGTAAAAGCGCCGGGGAACCCAGTGCTTTCCAAGCAACAGAGGAAAGGATACTCACAGATGCCCCTTCATCAATGATAGTGCCAGCCCTTACCATTCTGTAAATTTGGACTATGATTCTGAATGGTATACTGGCTGGCAACCGGGGTCTGCCTAGTTGGTTCCAATCAAAGGACACGACCAGGTTGCTTGGTGGTGGGACCGAATACACGGCCGGATATGACCCTGACGATGTTCCTTCCTGCGATAAAGGAATGGGCGCATTGCCCTGATGCTCGTCAGAGTCTGTGTTGATGAAAAGAATCTGGATGGTGTCATCCTTATTCTCTTCAGTGAGGGTGTCATTTGAAGATGAATCTTCAGTGACGGTGTCATTTGAAGATGAAACTTCTGAAGGAAGAACCGGGTCAACTGCCGTTTCGACCTTTGGACTTTCGTCCGGTCTGGATTCAGTAGGTTCATTTTCAATGACTGATGCTTCAGCTGACCCCTTGAGCGGGCCAGCTGTATTCTCAACCAACGAAGGACTTGGCACGAGTTTTTTGTATCCAGGAGGAAGTCTCAACGGTGAAACCGGACGATCTTCCAAAACTCTCTTCGCTTCATCTAAGAAGGGACAACGGTGGATGGCGTGATCGCCTTCACACAGTCTGCAGGGGGATCTTGCTCCCCCTCTTTGTCTTGAACCTTCACTTTCGCTGGTTGACGGTAAGCATTCAACATGGCTATCAGAGGTTGATGCTCCCGAACTGTGCAAACGAGGGGACCAGTCCCTTAGTATCCGGGGAATACAGGGACAATCTCTATGGAAGTGGTCTCCTCTACATATGACACATGGCGATTTAGGCCCGGTCTGTGCTATGTGTGGATTTTTGTCAGATGTCTTTTGTTTGCCCCCAGTCGCCTTAAGCTCCTTCTTCTTCTTCTCTCTCTTCTTCTTCTCCTTCTTCTCCATGGGAGCTTGGCTTTTGCCGGCTCTACCTTGCGAAGATGAAGGATTGGAGGAAGAGTTATAGGAAGTAGAAGGTTGGTGGGCAGCTCTAGACTGATCTGACTGTTGACTCGACTGTTCAGGAACCATGGTGCTCTGAACTACATTGGTTGAGAATAGCCAAATTGGTAGGCCAATTGTCAGTCCTGGAAGCGACAATGTGGCCACGTGGGGTGCACCAACTTCTCCCCAAGAGGAGAAAGGACTAGGATTTCCATCATGGGGAATTCCTTGGTTGGGGCGTTCCATATTCTCAACCTACAGATCAACGCATGAATAGGAGGTGATTATGTTCCGTTTAAAATAAATTTTATAATGACGCTTTAGACACAACTTGCTTTTTCACTTTTTAAGAGTCGAGAAAAAGCTAAAGATGACTCTAGTCTCCTTCGATGTTTTAACGAGCCCGAAGTGACAAATGCTCGGATGGACTTTTTCAGTTATAGAGTTTGAAAAAGGCCAAAAGAAACTACTCTGGAGTTCTAGGCAGAGGGTGTGCCAAAATTTTCGCAAAACCACAGAATACGTTTTACGGTACGGGTGGTCGATCTTCGTGAATGCTGTGTTCACTACATTGCGATCAGTAGGGCGGTCGACACAACTTCCTATGGATAAAGGATTTGTTCCTATAGGGGTCTCCCAATATATACGCGACGGTACGTGGGAGCACAAGTCCGTATTAGTGCCACCGACTCTCAGGAGGAATCACCCACCTTCTTCGAGATCGACAGTCACTATGTTTAACGACGCCGGAACACGTCTCTACCTAGACCTCTATGTGTTTGCGTTATGTTTCAAAGCGTTGTTATGTAAATTCGATTTATTTTAGGTTGATCTTGTTTAGCAGTTTGCCTTTATGGATCACCACGAGATGTATGGTACAACTCCTAAATGCAGTCTAAGATGATAAGCAAGCTTTTCAATCTTTCAACTTTGAAAATCTTAACTATTGAGGGAAAAGAAAGACATCATCTTTTCACACAGATCATAGAGCACACACTAATGCACTTTTTCCTAAATCAACATGCAAGCTGTCAAAATGCACATGCACAATGCAGGTATTTCTTTTCTCTTTCTTAATGTTGATGTACTACAAAAAGAAAGTTGTTGTATAACTTTGAATTCAATTTCAAGTGAAAGCAAACAAGCTTTGTCCAAAATCAAAGACACCTTAAGATTTACTTGTTTCACCACTAGAAATACATAAATTCAAACCATATGATGAAATCAAAAGCTCAATCAGCTATGAACAGCAAACAAACTAACTCTTAAGATCAAAACGACACTTATCACAGGTCTAGATCTAAGAGGCCACAGCAAGACTAGTTCACTTTTCGTTATGGGAAACTGCAAATGATATAAGAAATACACAAAGAACAAATACAGTTTCTTTATACAACCGAGGCGGAATAGTGGCAAAGAAAGGTGGTTTCAGATAGGTACATTGACTGATAACAGGCTGCAAAAACAAGGATGAAAACAGGGCAATAGGAAGCAGAGAACCCCAGTTGCACAAGGCAAAACTGGTTCAGCGCAGGTAGTACACTGTCAGTTTGACATTCAGCGCAGGTAGCCCCTTCAGGACCTACGATGAAATGCATACTGCCTTCACAGTGCCTGCAATGAAGAGAGAAACTCTCGTTTCTCTTGGTTTCCGGGTTACAGATTGCTCAAAAATCAACAGTTTTTGGCCAAATCAAAAGCTATCAATCAAGTACACACTAAAGGATGAAAAGGAGGATGAAAAGCTATCACTAAGAGCTGTTCAGAGTCCTTGTGGATCAGCTCTTCAAATCATAAACATGCCCAGAAACTGAGCTAGAGTAGCTGCCCTCTACTTTGCATTTGAAAGATCCAAATGCAGTTCGATTCGGTACTCCCTGTGTTTAGGAAATGAATAGCAAAAACACAAACAACCAACAAGATACGATCCCCAGCGGAGTCACCAATTTGTTGTTGGGAAAAGTATCCAATACGGAATGACCCTATCCCACTCTAAGGGTGATAGTACCTCAGCAACAATCAAAGCAAAGCTATCTAAGATTTCTTCTTTATGAAAGTAAAATAGGGGAGAAAGAGATCCACTAACCGATGTCTTTCGCTAATGGTTGATCCAATCTTCTCTCCTTGCTGCTTGCTCCCAGCTCCTTGCTCTTTCACTAGCCCAGCTACACCAAGATCCTGCAAAATGGCAAGAAAGGGAAACTACAAGAAGCATACATTCATAATTGATTTAAGGATTAGAATAAATCAAATACACAAGTATAACAATACATCATTGATACACATGTATATAGAAGAACCTCAAATGCTTTATTAATGGAAGAAGTAAAGTTCAGGAAGTGATACAACCATAAGAGGCCCAATCCAGCATCACCTTCCCAGCAGAAAGAAATCTCCTCTTCACCTCCTTCAAAGCAAATCACCCAATAGTTCTAAACTCAAACCAACAGCAATTCTTTACATTCACAAGATTCCAGCCTCCCTAGACCTCATGAGAGAGATTTGTATATAGGAGTTTTGGAGAAAGGATGAGTCAGCTTGAGGCTGGCATGAAGCTGACTAGTGTCCTCTCTCACTTCAGTTATTCTTCAGTTCTTGAGTCCACTTGGAGGTTCTTGCTTCCACTTGGAGATCTAGAACCTCCTACTCATCACCAGTCGAATTCCTTGATCCAAATGTCATTTTGGAAGCTTCCTGGGCATTGACACCTTGAGGAATGACTGTGCCACATGTTCAAACTCGCCCAGCGTAGGCAGCCTTCTTTGCAGTTGACATTCAACGCAGGTAGATAGTGGAGCACTTGACATTCAGCGCAGATGCTCAGTGGAGCAGTTGACATGATCTAGAATTGCCTTGTTTTTGAGTGTTTTCAGGTGGAGAACTTTTATTCAGTGCTGTGGTTTACTGACCTTGTTCCTCTAGGGGTAGGAACAACATGTTTAAGGACTTTGGATCCCTTAGATTATGGACATTTCATGCTTCATGCTGTAAGGCACAAAAATGTCTATAACACATAGTACTACAAACCCATCAAGGTTAATTTAAAAGAACCAATGAAGTACTGATTGGACAACTTAATGAAAAACAAAGTCATTGTGAGAGACTTGAAGCTAAAATCATATCTCTAAGGGTTGATCTAGGAAATACCAATGAACTTAAAGAAAAAAATATCAGGTTAAAACCCATTTATAAGAAGCAAGGAGAATTTAAGAAGTAGTGAGAAGCCATCTAAAAGAAATATAAGGTTGCTATGAGAGTTTAGAAGTTTAGGTTGTTTCATTAAATATTTATATAGAAGAAAACAACAATCAGTTGAAATGTCAAGATAGTGCCAAGATCTTGGATAATCTCCTTAGCTTCCAAAGGTCTCCCTCAATTAAATTAGGTCTTGGATTTCATGAAACAACTAAGGGAGAATCCATGTCACAGGCATGCACAAGCATACGAGAAGGCAATAAGCCAACATCTGAAAACATTTGTAGAGGAACAAGAAAAGAAATAAGCAACAATAGGATACAAAAATAAAGTAATGTGATTAGTAATAAAGGAAGAAAGAAGCAGAACCAATAGCCATGAAGAGTGAATTTTTCAAGAAGGCCATTTTCTCCCAAGGATGAGTATGGAAGAAATACAAGTTTCCAAAGGAGGAACAACAATTAATTTTCTCCTTTGATGGATAATGTTGAGTGCTTTATCTGCCACAAATTTGGACACATTACAGTTGATTATAGAAATATATTGTTCAAACCGTAATCATATTATGAAATAGAAGAATACTTCTCCAACAAGCAGTCAAGGAAGAACACTCCCCGCAAGAAGATCATATGTTCCCAGGGATACAACTTTCTTTCATGGTTATCGTTTCTCTTATAATTTATTTGTCCATAAGGCTATAGACTGCAAATATTATGTGAATGAAAGTAATATGAGGTATAAATCATATATGTACAATGATTTTAGAAGACATGATTCTTTTTCCCCCTTCTTTGTTCACATAAGATGTTATGCATGCAATAATCCTAGACAAATGGCAAAGGATTGTAGGAGTAAGTTAAGACAATCCAAACAATAGAAAGGGTTTACTCAAAACAAATAGTTGAACAAAAAAGAAAAGAAGGATTCATTTAGAAGAAGGATAGAAGAAGACACCTTTATCAGCAGTCAACATACCAAAGTATGGAAGAAATAGGAAGAGAAAAAGGTGAATTGCGGCCTTGTACTACTTGTGCTAGAAGAAGATAATTATTAGTACATAGAAAGTAGATATTCTCATCATATGGTTGGATATAAGTTCATATTTATCTCTTTAAAGAAAACCAAAGGTGGAAATGTTATTCTTGGAAACAATACACCAACGAAGATGATAGGAAAAGGTAGAGCTAGCCTTGATGTTAAAAATACAAATTCTTCTAATGTATTATTGGTTGAAGGGTTAAAGCACAACATCCTGAGTCTGGGTAATATGAATGATAGAGGACATGTATTCATATTCACCTCAAGAGGATGCAAAATTATCAAAGAAGACAATAGAAATGTAATAGAAAAAGGAATCAAGACTATAGTTAAGGTATATGTGTTGAAGAGAAACAAAGAAAGAAATAAGAGATTGAAGGCAATCTCTTCATCAGGTTTCGAATGAGGAAGCAAGGCTTATCCACTATCCGTTATTTCATGATATGTACACAAGTAGCACTGCAGAAGACATAGAAAATAAAGATTGGCATAGTCTTAGGTGGAGCATAATACAATATTTCAAGGTACATAACCTTTGAAGATAAAGTTTCGATAGAAGAGTAGTGTGGCGTAAAAGCAAAGATAGGAAGGTAGATGCTAGCATATCAATATGGAAGGATAGTGCTTGAACATAGAGGGAACATCATGGGGATATTTGTTTATATAATCAAATTGTATGTCAGCAAAAACAGGTAGTATGTACTTAGGGGGAGTTATTTTAGTAGAATTGGATGAGCAAGTTAGGGTGTCCTACATGATCAGGGGGAGAATACCTAGTAAAAGAATGGATCAAAAATATTTTTCCATTGTTTGACATTGTAGGATCAAGTAGCATAAATTATAATATCTAACAATTGGTTTGCAACAATGTAGTAGCTAAGAAATGGTTATCCTGGTACACAATGACATAGTGTTTCCCTTTTCCATTAACATCAATGGAGGAGAGAGAGACATCAGCTACAAGACTAGTTGTAGTAGTTGGTTGCCATCAATACCAAAGGGGGATATTGTTGGCATTGATGTCAACAATGATGCAGCAAGAATTTGATCATTGAAGACAAACATACGAATATTTGGCAAGATCCTAGCACCAAGAATGAATA
The DNA here is from genome assembly GCA_031772625.1 of Pinus tabuliformis. Taxonomy (NCBI): domain Eukaryota; kingdom Viridiplantae; phylum Streptophyta; class Pinopsida; order Pinales; family Pinaceae; genus Pinus; species Pinus tabuliformis. Next base: position 769,622,045 of record CM062804.1, on the reverse strand, counting down.
CCTTAATGTTTATATCAAAGTAGAAGGAATTTAAAGAATTTTTTAATAGTAGCATATGTGTTGGCTTGTCTCATCAAGATTGTGTAATTATTTTGACCAGTAATAAAAAATATCATGATTTACGTTGAAATCCCCTCTATAGTTCGTGCAAATTTTCGCAAGCCTTGAAAACAACATCCCTTGCTCAAAAGGCATGGTATCACTTCTCTCATCGATTCTGTTATCACAAAATCAAGCACTGAAGGGCTGCTGATCAGGTAGACTCTGTGTAACTGTTTCAGACCAATCTTTTGACTAAGGATTAGCCTCCCTAGCCTGAGAGGGCTCTCTCAAAAGGTTATTGATTTTGACTATTGATAAGATGGCTAACTCTTGTAAGGTGAATTTAACAAACATGCTGGCTAGACAGACATTACAAAGACTTCCATTGGGCTTATGGAGTTAATCATACTTCAGTAAACTATAACACTACTCATACATAGAAGTCAGGGCATGTGATGTTTAAATACTCAAAACACATCTCATAGAAAACCTCAGCTTACAAATACACACAGGAAATCAGAGCAGCATAAGTGAATTCTGAGTGATTGTGTATTTATAAAACTGTAAAAACATTAAGGATAAAGCAAAACCACATATCTTGAGCATTGAAACACTGTATGAATCTTGAGAAGAAAAGCAGCAAATTGTATTACTGAAACTGAGTTTTTACACAAGCCAAAATAATACTCTGTTTTCTCAAATATCCAACCCTCATTACATAGATATTTCAGCTATATATAGAAACATTATTCTAACCACTTCGAGCTTCCTCCTCCAGCATGAGGGGAGCTCGATGACTGTCACTAATGACACCTATCTGCTTTACAACAAACTATTAAATACAATTAATGCTAAGTGGAGTTCTAAAGAGTTCTACTTTGATTATAACTCTAACACTATCTTCTTCGTAGAAAGATTCCTTCTTGTTCTTTGACACCTGGACTCTTTACAGTTTGGCTGAGATGGCTGAGATGAGCGTTTAAAGCTCCATATTGGCCTCGGATGCTGAATACTTTAATCTGCTCAGTGATGCTAGGTGATATCCCCTGTTTTTTCGGTTCCAGTCCTCCATAACTTCGAATATATAGCAGCACATTTTAGCCCTTTAAATAACCCCAAAATATAGGAGACCACCATGTTCCTGATGTGTTGGAGACTTCATCGATGGCCAAGTGTGCAAGCCAAAATTCCTCGTATGCAACTTATTCCATACCCTATGACTGGTAATAAAGTGGCTTTATAACAAAAACTTCAAATTTGAGTTAAAGCATTCCACCTTTTAAAGGTACAGTTGTCTTGATCTGAATGGTTGTGATGGCTTCATCTGGTCCCTTTGATGTCCTTTAGGTGTCTCCTTTTGAAGATTCCCGCACATATCACCAAACTGTCTTTTTGCGTTGAAAACACCACCTACAGCAGTTTCGTAACGCGCTACGAAACTGCTGAAGTGTTTAAACAGCTTGTCTTTTTCCTGAGGTATTTACCGCCTAGATCTTTGGTTGCCAAAACTCCTTTTGATCTTTGATACATATAGCAGGGATATACATGTCCTCAAAACAACAAAACTAAGCAAAATTTGCCAAAATTTGGAACAAAACCTTTCTTTGAACAGCAACTTCATTTATCAGCTAATTGGTCTAGCTGGGCCTTTAAGTCTTCAACCTTCTTCCGCTGACCTAGCTGTGCTTCCAAGTCTTCAATCCTCTTCTTCATAGCTTTGTTTTCGGCTCTTAAACGCATATTTATCTTTCTGATGAATTTAGCCTCCTTAATTGCGGGAACTGTCCATGTATAAACATCAGCTACTGAATCCACCTGGTTTACTAGGTTTTCACTTCCTTTCAATACAGCTTTACGATAATTTGCATACCTGACTGCAGACTCCCTAGTGGTATTCTTCAGCTTAGTAATCTCATGTTTGGCTGTTTCTAACAGGTTCCTTACAGCTATAGTATTACCTCCTTGAGATATGATAACTGTTGTATTTGTGTATTTTTGCTTAATTTTCTCTGCCTCCTCTGTTCTGGGCAATTCCTTGGCTTCCTTCACTTGTTTCCTTGTAATAGGTCTTCTTGGTTTGAAACTGAACTCTGCACCTGGTTCATCAAACTTCAATCTTTTTGAAGCCCTAGACTTCTTGGTGCTTTCTGGTGATGACTGTGTCAAATCAATGTGTATTGGTTCAATGTGCACCGGTTCAATTTGCTCAAACTCAATGGCCTCCAACAAATCACTCAGGCTTGCCTTAGATACCGGGCTTTCTTCAACAGCTAATGCTTTGCCTTTTTCTTTACTTATTTGGCTCCTTGTCCTTACTCTTGACACTGTTTCGGATCCACTTGGTCCAGGTACAGTCTTCTTATGCTGAGCTTCTTCTTTTGCTGATGGCTGAGGTTGTTCTTTAATGATCAGTGGCTTCACTGATTTTCTTAACTGTGTCTTGGCTTTCTTTTTATCTTTTGCCTCCTTTTGAAGCTCAGCTAGCGTGAGTTCTTCGACTGATTGTTCTTTTTCTCTAACTGGCTGTGGAGTAAGACCTGTTTTACTTTGGAAACCAGCCATGAAAATGAACGAGTTCCAGTCTCTACCTATTTTCTGGAGACCATCCAAAATTAACAATTTAACCAAACCATGGTGAAACAAAGATGTTTCACAGTCTTCCTTTCTTAATTGCACTTTGTCACACATTTTACTCAGACTGCGAAACAAGTAAAAGGGAATGTCTATGGATACTTTACCAGTAAAATGTAACAGCAACTTGAAGTGATAAGAGTAGACCTTATTGTATCTTCCCTCACAGGTCAAGTACTTCTGAATACAGGTGAGAAGAAGGGCATAATGCTCCTTGACATAGTTTCTAGGCACTGCTTTTGTTAGGTCTTCATTCACATATGCCTCTTTTAATAACTCTTTCCATGGATTCATATCGAACTTAAAATTCTTAAACCATTCTTGCCCCCCTCTTGGGATCTCAGTTACAGCAGCTATTGCCTCCGGAGACACTTGAACTTCCAACATAGCTATTTTAGAATTTAAACCGGTGAAGTTTAAAGAAAAATCTTTTGTTACCTGAGCATGGCCACCTTGCAGCTTCTTACAGAAATTCCAACACCCAGCATCTTTGAATGCTTTCTTCACGCCTTCATCTCTTAATGCGAGGTCTAAACCTTCAGGTTCTGTTCTCTGACATCTTCCAGATCTATGTTCTTTCCTCTCCATTTTGCTTTTGAAATCTTCGCACGGACAATGACCAACAGCTTCAGTTAAAATGGTGATTCAATTCTCTTTGACTCGGCCTCTCTTGTAATCAGGCTCGCTTGGAAACAGGCTCGCTTGAAAACTCAAATACATCATCACACAAGCTGGTCACTTATGCATTGTTTACGATCATCATAAAGATCCATGCACGGTAAAATCCATTTGAATGATATTTCTGTGCATGTCTACAAATCTATTGGTGGAATTGTGGTTAATGACTGACATGAGAGGACGGAATTGATGACTCATCAATAGACTTGACACTTTGGGAAAAATTTGCTGTCAAACGCACGAATCTACGATTTCGCAGCGCGGTTAGTTTTGAATTCTCATAACGCGCTGCGAAACGGCTTAATGATGACGCGCTGCGGAATGGCTGAACAATTATTACGCTGCGAAACTGACCAATAAGAGACTGCGCTGCGAAATCACGGAAAGAGCCGGTGACTAGGATATGACAAGACATGGCTTATGAAACCATGATGGTGGAGGACGACCAATAGGATTAGAGTATAATTTAAATTAAACACCTTTAAAGCTCCAACCCTAAGTAAGAAACATAAAACAAAAACAATTTGACACCAACTATTGACATTGAACTTAGGACAAAGGATTACATGCAAATTTTTATAGTTCTAAGTGATAACAGATTCTTTGGTTAATTATTGGCTAAAATACCATCAAACTCTCCTATAGTAATGTCTGTGGTATTTCAACTGGACGACTTGGTTTCGTCACCGATCGAAGGGTATAAAATGTTGCATCTAGCATCAAATGAGCAACCATCAGAGTGATTAAGTGTTGTTCATGATATAAATTATGTAGTTCTATATATGTTATGGTTTTTGTTATTTTGGTAAAGGTTGCGGTATCTTCTATGATTTGGCATCGATCTAATGATTATTAATCTACAAAATAATCTCGATATCGATCATGAGTGTATGATATGAACTGAATTTTCTTTGTCCTAGTCTGGTTTATGTGGAAATTTGGTACCGACACAAATATGTGACCTCGTGTGACTAAATAATTGCATAGGTATCATTGTTGATCTAGTTTTATAGGCATATCTAATGTAATGTGAAGGGAATATGCATGAAGTTGAGAATCCTAAGTTGTGTTTCAGCACGTATGCTAGAGCACTTGTCCCTGAACTCTATGATTTGGTCGCCGCAATTTGGTGTGATATGAACGAATAGCATGAAGTTATGGTAAGGGTTACTATATAGTTTCCTGCTAAAATATTTGTGCATTTTGGATGGATGCAATCACCTTGCTATGATCTGGTGTGAAAAATAGTGTGATCGATTGTTGCTATATTTTATTGCAATGTATCGAGTTCGTGGTGCCTTACCTTACATGCGATTCGGTGATAAAATGTGACTGACCATTAATCTTGTGGTGAAATGTCAAATATTGTTGTCCAAATCAAAGCAGTTATACTTCAAACCTGGTGTAAAGCCAAAATTCTGCAAGGATCTATCACAGTTCTTCTTTAATGTATCGCTTGCACAATATAGTGATCGGCACAATGTGTGTCTAACTGATGGTGCTAAGTGTGAAAATATCCAAAGCTAATATCTCAAGGAAATATGATCATGGGTGAAATTTGGCTTGGACACCTTCGTTTATAAGATATTTTTTCAAAGTATTGGGAGTAAAGGTCACTGGCTCAAGAAAACATATTCATGTGGGGACTTCATGAAGGTGATGGTCATGTTCCAGGCTCTATAAGCACTAGGTTGTAGTGTAGAGGTCGTCTTCCCAGGAAGAACATTAGAGAAAAATGCCCAAATGTTCCCTCTTTAATTCCCTTGGATGTAACTTAGGTCTTGATCTATGGTATGATCGATAGTGAATATACAAGCTTATCTATTATCCAATATAGATAATTGTGTGGTTATTGTACTAATAGAGGAAATAAAGGACAATGTTTGGCACTCACGACTAGATTCGCTTGATAATTTTTATGAGTACAAATATATTTATGCCAAACTTTAGTTCGATGATGTATCAATTGTATTGTTGATTGCTACTCCATACAATATGTCTAGAGTAAGTTCTGACAAGGGTTCTAACAAGGTTGTTGTTGTTGTAAAGGGTGTTGTTCCCATACTGGTTGACTCCCTTAAAACATTATATGATAGGAGTAATTATTTTTTGTTGCTTAAAGGCATAATTTAGGATTACCAAAAGTTGAGTTTGGATATGATGATTTGACCTTAGCTTGCAAGAAACTTTGAATGGTGACAAGGATAAAGGAGTGTTGAGTATGGAAAAAATTATTGCATAACTACTATTCAAAATCAATTACTAATATATGTGTTGTTAGAAAGATACTGAAATATATTTGATGAACTTGTAGAGTTTGTTGTCGTGATAATGTTATTGCTAGTGTTTAAGATGTTGACTGAAGTTAGAGTTTGTTGTCCTGATAATATTTTTTTGTTGCTATGGTTTGATTATTATTGTTGCAGAGGCTTGTGGTTCTTTTTCCAAAAAATTGTAACAAATATAACCTTTGATATTCTTGTTGTTTAAGAGTTTTTAAATTCACAAGTGTGTACAACTTTTTTCCAGAGGGTTTCTACTGAATATGATGATCATTTACTGTTAAGAATGACCAAAAGTGTTGATTTGAGATGAGATTGTTGGTGATTGGCTTGTGAGCAGACTTGGTCGTTGACATTCAGGAAGTCCAAGGAATCTAGGTATGGTGTTGTAGGAGCAAGTCTCACTCTAATCAGAGTGTGTTTCCAGATCTAGTTTAGTCTGAAGTCATGGGTATTGTCGTTTCCCATAGTGTAATGATGTTGATGCTAATAATAGAGCTTTGAGATTGATTTTGTAATGTAGTTGTAGCTTGATAGTGAGATTTTGGTGAGGGTTTGTGTTGCAAGGATGTATTTCGATGACAGAAGAATGTTTATTAATGGCGGGTTTCTAATAATAGATTTGTTGAACAATGAATAAATTTGTTGAAGGGTTTTTTGTTATTTTGATTTTTGTGCTGAAGGGATTTGATCCAATTTGAAAATGGATGAAAGGGAGGTCCAAGTTGATTTTAGGGGTCGATTCCTCCAACTAGTTGGTGTGCTCAAACTAATCTAAGGGAATAAGTGTTTCCTATAGTGAAGGCAGTGGTTGCTTCCTGCTGGTGGATGCTAATGAAACAGTGAAAGGGAGTGGGTGCTTCTTATTGGTGGGTGTCAGAAAAACATTGCAAGGGAATGGGTGCTTCCTACTAGTCGGTGCTAGTTAATTTATGTAAGAAATATTGAACATCAAGAAGAGAATAAGTATGGTGTTTTTCTCCCTTTATGGGTTTCCACCTAAAAAAATCTATGTGTTCACATGTCTGATATTTATGACTTGATTACATGTTCCTTGATGAGCTTAACAATTGGATATTGAATGCAAGTGATAATATACATGTGTAATATTTGTTTAGTTATCTAAAATATTGATTCACCCCCTCTCAGTATTTCTAATAGTTTTTCAATATCATCACAACCTTTGTTGAAATTGTTGGGTTGGTTGTCGAGATAGAAATGCAACAACGAGCTAAGGATGGAAAGAATTCACACTTTGATGGCAATGGAAATATGCAACGTGGTTTGGTGGCAATGTATTAATTTATTTGGAAATGGTGACAAAGGTGCTCGTGGATACCCTAGTGGAGAATAATACTTTGGAGTTCCTTGTCTAGAACATATTTGATGATGCTAATGAGTTGGTTGTGGTCTATAGCACCCTAGACACACAAGATGCAATTGAGGTTCATGGAATAGTGTCAAAGTCCATTTGTGAGGAGATATTTCATTACTTCATGTTTTTGGACAACGTTGAATGGATTCTCAAGTTCACGAGTTCATGGATACAGTGTTGGAGCCGGCAGTGTTAGTGGGGTTCAATGAAAATCTAGGACAGAAGATAGTGGCCGACCGAATTCATTGCATGTGAGATAAAATATGGTTTTAGCGAATGCTTGCAACTGAAATTAGAATTGAAATTTCTTCTAAATGAAGGAGATGAATGCTTGAATGATGAGAATTTGAATTTTTTGCATTCAAAAATTCTCATTAGGGAAAGGTGTGAGAATCATGATATGGATGAGGATGGTGATGATTTTGTTGAAATGTGGCAACAAGAATATTCCAATTTAATTTGTCCTTGAATTAAATTGTGAATTAAAATTGAATTTAGTCTTAACAGCTACTTGGAAATAATTAATCAAATTATTTTGACTTAATTAGTTGGAGACATTCAAGTTAGAAGTCTTTCTAAAGTCATGCAAGAGTTATCCCTTAAATTAAGGAGATAGGAGTGAGTTACATTTGAGTTGTAATTAGTTAACTCATTTTACTGAGTTAAGTCCAGTTAAATTAGTTCCAAACTGTTTGAGGAACTAATACAGAGTTAACAATCAGTTGATGCATGCATGCACTCAACTAGTGTACTCCAGTTAACTAAAGATTCCCTCATCAGAAACTCATGCATGTCTATTCTAAGAAAGACCCAGTTAAGATTAAAGTAAAGGATAGTGTACTATCAGTTGCATGTGTTTTATTATAAAGAAAACTCATGCATGTAAAAGGAATCATTTCCTTGAGGATTGCGCAGCTCATACAGTGTGTGAGATCAAGAGATCATCCACATGGTAAATTGGTTTTCCACTGGGTTGAAGAAGATCATCCCAGAGGAACAGCGCAAGGAAATAGGAGCTTGGAGGGCATAGTGGAAGGCTTGAGAGAAGCCAGGATTGTCTGTGAGCATTTGTGAGGATTGTACTGAGAGCTGGCTAGCTGTGAGAGCTAAGGCTTTGTATAATTCCTATGTATTTCCACCTTGTATGATAATACAGATAGTGGGGTTTTTAGCTGAGTCTTTCTCCAAAGTATTTTCATGTGTATTGTGCATTGATTCTTCTTCTTCTGGTTATATTGTTCAGCTCAATCTTTAAGCTTCCTCAAATTGATAGTAGAAGTAGGTTATAGTATTCTGCTTTGATTTATATTACATGATCGGGTTAACCTAAGTTAGATTTTCTACATGGTCTGAGAGCTCGATTTGTAGAGAATTTTCCACATGGTATCAAAGCCAAGTTTATTGGAGTTGTGAACAGTATACGGAGAAGAGAAGTCGAAGTTTGAAGTTTAGGGTTGCAGGTGCAAATCGAATTCTTATCATACTTCAAGGTTGGCCAATGGCGTCCTATGGCTTGAGACTCAAGTATGCCTTGGAAGGTAGCTCGAATTACATAGCATGGAATGATAGAATGGAGGTTGTATTAGAAGACAATGGCCTGAAGGAATTCATTGATCAAGAAATCCAAAATCTAAATTCAACTTATGCACAAGAGTTGGCTAAGTGGAAGAAGTGTGTGGCGAAGGCGAGATGGATCATCCTTGAGGGAGTTCGATACCATATTGTCTCGAGTCTCCATGGGAAGGATACTCCATTTTCAATGTGGAAGACATTGAAGGACCTCTACCAAAACAGTAGCATTCAGAGGAAATTGGCACTCAAGGATAAGCTTCGAAGAATAAAGATGGAGAAGGGTGATACTATTTAAACATATCTAAACAAGCTCACCACCTGCAGAGATGAGCTTAGAAGTGTGGTAATAACTACTACAGGTGATGATATGGTGAGCCTCGCTCTCCTTGGCCTTCCAAAGCGCTGGAATAGCTACCAGGACTCTGTGAATGGAAGGGAGAGACTGTCGGATTGGGAACGACTGTGGTCGGATCTCATGCAGGAGGAGATTAGGAGGAGAAAATGAGATGGTTCTTCATCCAAGGATGATGATGAAGAAAATGTAGCATTAGTAAGTAAGGCAAGGAAAGGGAAGTGGAAGGTTTCCCATTCCAAATCGAATTCTTCTCATGGAGGGAAGAAGGGTGACAAGTCTAAAGTGAGATGCTTTAATTGTCACAAGATGGGACATTATGTGACTAATTTCCCATCGAAGAAGTCCAAGAAGGGATCCTCAAAAGGATCGGAAGTTGAGACATTAGCCTCTCAGTTCGGAATGGACTTTACCCTCATCGCATGCATGGTGTCATCAATGATGGGTTGTGTTTAGTATCTTGACAATGGAGCCTCATTCCACATGACTGGTGATAAAAGTTTATTCAGTAACTTGGAGGAGAAATACCTCAAGATGTGCATAGAGATGGGTGACGACGGAAGGTATAGTGTTTCAGGAGTGGGCATGGAGCTCCTATCACCTTGACAGATATGAAGTATGTGTCTGCACAAAAGAAGAACTTGGTATCGGTCACTATGCTGGAGGAGAAAGGCTATAGTGTTGTCTTCAGTAAAGGAAAGGAGTTCCTAAGACACATAGCCATGGGTTAGACCAAGAGGATAGGGATTCAGGTGAAGAATCTCTATAAACTAGAGGTAGATGATTGTGCAACATTGAGTATGAAAGCAGAATTGGTGCAAAGCCAAGACATTAGCGAGTTGTGGCACAGGCGGTTGGGTCATTTGCATCATGGGGATTTGAAGATAATGCAGTAGATATCTACAGGACTTCCCAAAGGTAAACTTGATCAAGTTGACACATGCAAAGGTTGTACCTTGGGAAAGTACACCAAGTCTTCCTTTCATGATTGAGACAGTCGAGTAAAGGCTATCTTAGCACGAGTTCATACTGATGTGTGTGGACCATTCTCGACGGCATCCACAATGAAGCAAATGTATTATGTGATTTTCATTGATGATTATTCTCATAAATGCTAGATTTATTTCATGCAAAATAAGGAACAAGCCTTCTCAAAGTTTTGTGAGTTCAAAGCTTTGGTCGACAAATAATCAGGAAAGAAGATCAAGGCCTTGAGAAGTGACAATGGTGGATAATATGTCTCTCAAGAGTTTAAGGACTTCTATGCAACGGAAGGAATTAAACAAGAGTTGACGGCACCTCATAACCCATAGCAGAATGGGGTGGATGAGAGGAATAATAGAACTATTGTAGGGGCAACACGAGCAATGTTGCATGACCAAGGCCTACCACTTCAGTTGTGGGCTGACGCATGCAACACAGTAGTCTATTTGCAAAATAGAAGCCTGTATCACATACTTGGGACAAAGACACCAGAGGAAGCTTTCTCCGGTAAGAGACCAGATGTGGGTCACTTCAGGATCTTTGGCTCATCGGAGGACAGTGGTGTTGGTCGGATAAATTGATCTTGCGAACAAGATCGATCTCCCTAGTATCAAAAGATATCTAGCAACAAGCAGACAAGCAAATCTATCTTTCTCTAAACATATTGTGATTCATTAATAAAAACTATAGAGGTGTTTAGACCTTACCTTAAGTCCAATGCTAGTTTGTAGCAGCCATCCTTCAACTGTCTGAAAGAGTTTCCTTTTGAGAACCTGCAAACACAAACAAGGAAACATCAAATAACACCTGCATAGCTAATATCATAAATCATGTTCATTATGGTGATCAAGGAATCCATAAAATAAACCATAAAACACAGATTATTGAGAAAAACAAACTTATTTGTATTAACTTTGAAGTAGAAGAACCTTACAACCTTTTCAACCTTGATGTTGAACAAGTTCTTCCCAGGGTTCGAAACAAGAATCTCCTTTACTTTGACAAGCCTTACACTCTTCCAAATGAGATCAAAGAGGTATGTAATCTCTCCTCATAAAAGTTCAATTAGGAAGACTAAGTTCCAACAGCATTTCACCTCAAAAATATTCAGCTTTCAACCTCTCTAGTAACCAGTGCAATGCTTCATTTTATAGTGCAGAGGAAGGAGGTTACAGGTCCACCTATGAAGGGATAGAGTCCTCCTTCAAAGGGATAAGCTCCTCACATCAAGGGGTTAGCTCCTTAAGGTATTGGATGCATGAACCTTAAGGGAGCGAACTTGCCACCTCAAGATTCCTTCCAGAAGCTTCTAGAAATGACTCAAAGTGAGTTTTTAAGAATATGCTTGCACCTTTTTTACTTTTACAGGGGTCCGCACCCATAACACAGAGACAGAGTGGTCAAGTGTGCAGGGGACATGACCTTTAGGTGCGGGATCGCAGGTAATTGTAAGAGAAAGTGTGGAACCAGAGTTTTAGAGACTTTTGAGGACTTTCTCTTATTTTCAAGGCTTGATATGAAGAACTGAGGCTTAAGAATTGCAAAGGAGGAAAGTATGAGTGGTAATGGACTCACACAGATTGTAGAATGTTAAGGTGACAATTTTTTGTGCAACAGATTTCCCCCTAAAGTGCGAAGTCTGTAATAGATGAAGATAGAGTTTGTCATCTAAAAAGAGTGAAGTACTTTATCATTTCAAGGATCATCCTATGGACACCCCAGTAGAAACCTATAAAAACATTTAATGCATATATATATATATATATATATATATATATATATATATGTGTGTGTGTGTGAACATATCATCGTTGAGGTAGGCATTCCCATACTCAAATCAAAACTGACTAGAAAACTGACTAAAGTATTCTGATATAGGAATGATTTTGTAATACATCACGAGTATAGACATATGTAGACACAGTATGGGCGCAGCCATCTGTTTATGAATAGTCCACTGTATAATGAATAACAAAATTCCTCACAGCCAGGATGGTAGAAACTAGATCCAGGGTCTTGATTTCTGCTTCCCGAACTAGTACGATTCTATCCATGTGAATGAATGTGTCAAAGTCGAACATGGTAGAAACCACTTGATTACCAGTCAATGATGTGAACTGTTAACCAGTGTGAGAGAACCCACCAGTAATGTCAATGGCTCTCAAAGTACTCAGTACAATCCATGAAATGTGAATAAATGAGTTGATGTCGAACATGTCACAGAATCCTTTGATCGAAGGTCAATGATGCAACCTATCGTCGAAGGCGAGAAAACTACCATTAGGGCATGCAGCTTTCAAGGTACTGACGATTTCTAGATCAACTTCCTAGATAATGAGCTGAAGTCGATAGAAAGCGATCTGTCGTAGGCAAGCCCACAACACGAAATCATAGATCAAGTTTTGAAGAAATATATTTTGCAAGGACTAACTCAGGGATGGTCAAAGTGGATGACAGATATTTTGCAGATGAATGGTTTATTTGAACTGACCTCTTGAACACATAATGACACTGCAGATGGTTTGGTGACAATTGACCCAAAGCTAATACCTAGAAACCGGCTGAATACCTTCAATATGGTTTGATTAACTGTTAGGAAAAGGATTTCCCAACCCAGGTGAAAAAAAGTGTCGTGTTCAAGAGTTTTTAACTGCTTTTCTAAAACACAAAGTGTAACAAACAAGTTCATTTTTCTCTCTTTTCCCCCACCATTTCTGGCAAGTACCTCTTTATTTTTTACAAGCTTGAGGAGGATAACATTTGCTTGTTTATAAGCTCATCCTTCGGATGAGTCCAACTTAGTTTAAAGTTCGAACCCTAAGAAGGAGTGGTTCGTTCCTGTTTAAAATTGAACAGGTCCTTTACTGTTAAATTTTAACGAGTCCGGTATAGGAAAAACTCGGTGTTTTTCAATTTTAGGGAGTCAAAAGAAAAACTTAAGAAAACTCCATGGATTTCCTTTTTCATAAATTTGTGTCCCTCAAGCCCGAAAAAGTATAAAATAATACTTGAGAGAACCGCTTGACCATTATGATCAAGGAGTACTTTTCATAATTAGTGGTCCCGATCTGAAGAAAAGTAAAAAAGAGATCAAAGACACGTCGTTTTATAACCAATATCGAACTTGAAACGACAAAAGTCCGGTGATCTTTTCATGTTTATACGATCATAAAAGAGCTATAAGTGGACCGCCTTTTTATTCTATTTAACAAGTTAAAAGGGACAAACTCGACAATCTTTTCATATTTTACGAGTCAGAAAAGAGCTTAAAGAAGACTCGTCCTAGAGTAACGAGTGGTATAAAGGGTAGCAACTGGTTCCGGCAATGGTGGAACTGCTCAAAACATATAATGGTTAAGAGGCTGGCTAACAAAACCACTCATAGTTGCAGTCCCTCGGGAAAGGACAAACAAGCAAGTGAAAGCATATGATCAGCCAAAGAGATGGTGGCGATGGAATGAAAACAACCAAGGCTCATCTAACAGAATTTAGCGGATGAAAACGGCAATCACGAGACGTAAATCGGGTGTGGGTTCATTTTACACAAGCTTGAACCATAGAGAACTCTGCTTGGATTTGGTTTCATGTTTAAACAAGCTTGAAATGAAAAACTATGCTTGTTATAACTTCGCATGCCCCCATCATAATGACTCAAATCGAGGTACATGCCCCTCAAGCTTCATTGCATTCAAGCAGGTGGATGGAATGAAGGTTCACTTTCGAGATCTTGGAAAGACTCGACTTGGAAAGGGAGTTGTTTCATTTTTTAATGAGGTTGACACAGGAAAAGAACTATCCTCAAAACCCTTGTTTAATTTTTTAACGAGTTTGACACAAGACAAGGAACTATGCTCATGACTTCTTGTTTCATTTTTTAACGAGCTTGACACAAGACAAGGAACAATGCTTCAGACATCCGGTTTCATTTTTTAACGAGGTTGAGACAGGAACAAACTATCCTCGAGATACCCTGTTTCATTTTTTGACATGGTTGACACAGGAACAAAACTATCCTCGAGATACCCTGTTTCATTTTTTAACGAGGTTGACACAGGAACAAAAATATCCTCGAGACATCGAGTTTCATTTTTTAATGAGGTTGAGACAGGAAAAAACTATCCGCGCTATAGGTCAGGAATCATAAAATGACTGTACCACCTGATATGCAATTTCAAAGGGACTCATAGGCATCGCGCCATGAAATGAATCCACCTCAGAATCGGAAGGTACGATCCAAGGATCATCAAAAGCAATAGTGTTCGATGAAATCATATGAATAGTTGCAATAGAAGGCGATACGTTAGGAGGAGGGAAGGAAAAATTTCCTAGTAAACCAGAATCTTTAATCAAACCTACCCCAACATCCTTGTAAGGGATAGTTGTTTTACCAACATGCTGAACACTATCAGTAGAGGCCGGGTCGGATGAGAAATAACTCAGCTGGTCTATCGTAACAATCTTTCCGTTATGAGGAAACTTAATAAGCTAAAAGACTAATGAAACAATAACAGTCATAGCATAAGACCAACTGCGACTTAGGAGAAGGTTGTAATCTAGAGGGGTATCAACTAGTTCCACATCTAGATTAACGGTTTTACCTTCGAACCCTATAGGCAAATCTTCCAAAATACCAAAAGGATGGAACCCTCGGCCATCAAAAGCCTTTAGAATTTTCGGAGACTGATTGAGTGTAGGAGAGCCAAGCAATATCCAATACTAGATCGACATAATACACGTAGAAGCCCCTTCATCAATCACAGTCTGAAAGCAAGGTTTTTTTTTTACTAACAATGGAATCTGGAAAGCCATTTGATGAGGAAGGTGGGGTGTATTATTCCCTAAATCGAAGATTATTAGGTTCGAATCCTGAATATCAACAAGTCCTATAGCAGATAATAGTAATTTATTTTGTGTTGGGCATGATTGCAGCACTTCCAAAGCCTACATTGTTGAAGGGGCAATGACCAGGTCTTCAACAATGTTATAATTTTGAGCAGCTCTCGCAGCTAATTTCCGAAATATACCTTTAGCAGGCGATTTGGTTACTAAGTCTGGGTTGGGTTTCTCAATCTGTAGTGGAGCAAACCGAGGAGGAGGTGAAGTTGATGTGTTTGAATTAGAAGATTATGCTTCTTTAGCATCAACGGGATTTTTACTACCATAATCTTATGATCGTGTCGCATTCCTGACATGAGACATCATCATAATGGGTTCTTTTGAGGTATTCAAGGAAGAAGCAACCATCTTACTATCTTGAGTAGGAGAAGGATCCTTCAAGACAGTAGGCATTTGAGAACCTTTAACAAATTTCAAAAACTCTGCTCGATATGGGCATTCTTTGGTAAAATGATCCTTGTCGCAAATGAAACAAGGATAGTAAGGTTTTCGTTTTTCGTCAATAGATTAATTTTTATTTGTTTTATCTTTTGAAGTTTGATTTTTTTTGTTCTTCCCCTTCTCTTTACTACCAGATTTGGTTGTAGATGAATCTACGACATGGACGTCGGCAAAAACTTCAGCGGAAGAATCTCCTTTCGGGGAATCAGGTAAAGTTATTGTAGGAGAAGAATTATTTGAAGATTTCTTCTTGCTTTTAGTATTAACTGAACCAATCATACCATCAGCAGCATGAGACCCTAAAGGAGCTGTATTTTTTGGAAGATTAGGGATTTTTTCGTGTAAAGTACCTGATTGCGTATAAATGAGGTCAAGGTATTGAGCCTGCGCAATGACTTGCTCTTCAGTGACAACTCCTGCCTTAGCTACATCTTTAGTGATTTTAGGTAACAATGATTTAACGAACCATTCCGCTAAAACTTGATCCAGAATGAAAACTTTCACCAAACGCCTTCTACGTCGCCATTCATGAATATGATCAGAAATATATGTGGATGTGGATTGTTTTAGTGAAGTTAACAGTTTCGTGCCATTGTCGTATCTGACAGGCAACTGAAAATGAGTTAAGAAAGAAGTGGCTAGCTGACTAAATTTATAAAAAGAGCCTCGTGGTAACTCAATGTACCATTTGGCGGTAATACCAATAAGAGTTCTTTGAAAAAGACGCAATCGAATTGAATCATCAATGATTGAATTAGATTCACACCAGAGGTGATAAGTCATAACATGATTTTACGGATCCTCACCTGAATTACCCTCGAATTTCGGGATATCACTGGGCAACTTATTAGGCATTGGCAGCCAATACAGAAGATAGTAAATCAGATCGTTCGTAAGGTGCAACAAATCAGGTAAATCCAAAGTTGCAATAAATGGTAACTGATGGTTAGGTTCGCGAAAACCTTGTGTAAGGAGACCAGCTCCAAGAGGAGGATATCCAGGATAACCTGGAATCAGATTTGCATTAGGAATGTTATAACCTCCTGGAAAACTAAGATTAACCCGACCAAACTGGGGTTGTTGAGGCTGTTGATAAGCATAGCCAGGATACGGTTGATACTGATAAACTGGATTTTGTACAGTAGGACCGGATTGATACTGTCCCTGGTATGGTTGACTCGTAGCAATTGTACTTCAACCAGCTTGTCCTGTAGGCATCTGGACCGAATTCTGAACTGTAGGTCCTGACTCGGGTCCAGAGACTTGAGGAGTTTGCACTGATGCAGGGATAGTAGAAACCGGAGCTACAAATACTGTAGAAATAGGTGTGGTAGGTTGAACAGAAAATGCAGCAGTTTGCGGCGGAGTCTGAGGTGAGCTAGGCGCAGGCTGCTGAACTAAACCAGTTGCAGAGGCTTGAACCGTAGGTTGGACAGGTTACTGGATTGGACCAGAAACCAAAGGTTGTGCTTCTTGATTAGATAACTACACATTAGGTTGCAAATTTTGTTGAGTTTGAGAGAGATCCCACACCATACTCATTCCGGGATCCATAAAAGGTTGTACATATGGAGGACCATAACCTGGTTGAACGTAGGGTTGATAATTAGGAGGTATATTTCTAGCTCCTTGTAAAAATGACTGACCAGAAGGCGGTTGGAAACCTTGAGTTGGGTATTGACCTTGAGGTTGATAACCCTGAGGCACGTACTGAATCTGGGGTTGATAAGCATCCTGAGGAATATGGGGTTGACCTTGGGGTATGTATTGTCCAGAAGGTTGAAAACCTTAAGGTAGCCCTCCAAGCGGAAATTGACTACCTTGGGGTCGCCCCCAGGCAATAACTGACTACCTTGAGGTTGCCCCCCAGGCGGTAACTGACTACCTTGCCCCCCAAGCGGTAACTGACTACCTTGAGGTTGAGGGTTTGGAATACTACCAGACATCATAAAAATCTACTTTGCGTTCAATGTTTTAGTTCCATTATTACCAGGTGATAACTGATGTTCAGTTGGTCGAGGAGTTGTTCCTGAAAAAGTACCAAAAAATGACTGTACCCCAAAGGAACAGTAGGACCGCCATATAAAAATGTTTCCAATGATTGGGAAAACATAGATGATTGTCTTGACATGATTGATCAAGGATAATATTCTCTGGGTGTAGGATGAAAATAATCACATGCAAACAAAGAAAATTCCAATAAAAGCACCTAAAGTCTCTAAAGAAACAAACAACTGAAATCACATGCCTAAAAAATCTAAGAGTTCAAACCACACACAAACAGTAACTTCCCGCACTAAAATACTAGTTGGTGATGAAATCCAATGTCGTAGAATTTAATACAGAAAGGGCGGTTGGAACAGTTACCCCGACAACCTACTTAATGAAACAGGCTGGCACAAGTTTCTTCACAAAACCATCTCGAGTGAAGAGAACCCCCCAAAGAGTCCAAGTGAGTCTAGTCGACGTCTGTTCTAGGTACAGTGAGACCCGTCCTTCACCGTCACCTTAGGAAATAATCTTAAGTTTATGGACACTAAGGTTACCAACAGCAACAAATACAATTGGGGGAACAGTCTACGATCCGATCTACGCGCAAGGGCAGAGTAACAAAGATCAATCCCCTTGAAGGCTCCTTGACATGATCAATCTGAGGTTTACCAACAAGTGACCCCAGGCTCCTCGACAATGGTTAATCCGAGGTTTATTGTTTATAATACACGCAAATCTTCTATCTTTCCCAATGAAACAGACTTGATTGTCTCAAAGGTTCGGACATGATCTCGTGATTGACTCCTTTAAGAGAAGCTTCTCAGAATGTATCAATTACAATTGGATTTATTTCCTACCACAAGATATAGCTACTTGTTTATTTTAACTATCTTGGAGAGTTAATTACTCCCTACTCCAAGATACTAGCCTAAGCTATATTGGTGATAAGAGCCTTAGAAATTAAAAAGATTGCTAGATCAATTTTAATTAAGCGTTGCTTTTATAGGTTGTTCTTTAATTCAATAGGTATGGAGATGAAAATTTGATGGTGTGAAGACTCGACTCCAAAAACACTAAAAATATGCACCTAAAATGATAAACAATTTGTTTTTCTTTCAATGAAATTCTAGCTAAAAGAAAGAGTTTGAGAATGCAATTCTTTGAGAAACAAATCTTTCTTTCAACATGTAAATGAAAAGAAAATCTTTTTGTGTTTTTCAACAAGAACTCAGAACGAGACTACTAATTATGCTCACAATAAATCCCTTTCCTTTTTCAACACTCAAAACTACAAAAACTAATCTTGAGATCTAAAAATTTTAAAAACCTAATTATAAAAGCTTCAATTCTTTTTGAGGACATTTTACTTAGTTATTCAGTAAACTAAGGATTAATTCGTTCAAAATAACAAATCAATCAAACAACATCCAAATTTGTTTTCTTTTATAAAAATGAAATTCAAAACTTATAACCAAGTTCTTTCAAAGATTTGCAAGAGAAAAGTAAATCTATTTCTCACAAAGGACAGATTTCACAAACTAGTCAGACTCATCAAGAAGACAAAAAGACACCAGGGTAATCTAAGGTTTCTCAAGCTTCTGATCTTTGAGTCACTACATAGACCAAGTGAAAGCCACTCCAGGCATGCAAAAATTCTAGAAAATCATCTAAAACAAAAATACCAATGGAACTTACTTGCAAGAGATTTTTGACAGAACACATGCAGATCTGGGTACACTAAAAGCCGTAAATAAAACCTAAACTTAACTAGAAGAAACCATTTTAGGTTTTTCAAAAATTTAACAGGGTCCGTAGGCTTCCAGAAGAACCAGATGCGGTACCGCTCTGTGTACTAAAGAAGTGCGGAAATGCCCACACTGTCTATAAAAAGAAAGTATGGTCCCCTGAAAACTTCAGAAAAACAAAAAATAATCCAGATCCTAAAAACTACCCAATCCCACACACATCAAGTAAAAACCAGAAACGAGAACAAGTTTCTCAAGTCAAAGACAAAGGAAAACCAAAAATCAAATTCAGTTCCCCAGTGGAGTCGCCAATTTGTTGGTCGGATAAATCGATCTTGCAAACAAGGCCGATCTCCCTAGTATCAAAAGATATCTAGCAACAAGCAGACAATCAAATCTATCTTTCTATAAACATATTGTGATTCATTAATAAAAACTATAGAGGTGTTTAGACCCTACCTTAAGTCCAACACTAGTTTGTAGCAGCCATCCTTCAACCGTCTGAAAGAGTTTCCTTTTGAGAACCTGCAAACGCAAACAAGAAAACATCAAATAACACCTGCATAGCTAATATCATAAATCATTTTCATTATGGTGATCAAGGAATCCATAAAATAAACCATAAAACACAGCTTATTGAGAAAAAGAAAATTATTTGTATTAACTTTGAAGTAGAAGAACCTTACAACCTTTTCAACCTTGATGTTGAACAAGTTCTTCCCAGGGTCCGAAACAGGAATCTCCTTTACTTTGACAAGCCTTACACTCTTCCAAATGAGATCAAAGAGGTATGTAATCTCTCCTCATAAAACCTCAAATTAGCAAGATTAAGTTCCAGCAGCATTTCACCTCAAAAATATTCAGCTTTCAACCTCTCCAGTAACCAGTGCAATGCTTCATTTTATAGTGCAGAGGAAGGAGGTTACAGGTCCACCTATGAAGGGATAGAGTCCTCCTTCAAAGGGATAAGCTCCTCACATCAAGGGGTTAGCTCCTTAAGGTATGGGATGCATGAACCTTAAGGGAGCGAACTTGCCACCTCAAGATTCCTTCCAGAAGCTTCTAGAAATGACTCAAAGTGAGTTTTTAAGAATATACTTGTGCCTTTTTTACTTTTACAGGGGTCCGCACCCATAACACAGAGACAGAGCGGTCAAGTGCGCAGGGGACATGACCTTTAGGTGCGGGACCGCAGGTAATGCTAAGAGAAAGTGCGGAACCAGAGTTTTAGAGACTTTTGAGGACTTTCTCTTATTTTCAAGGCTTGATATGAAGAACTGAGGCTTAAGACTTGAAAAGGAGGAAAGTATGAGTGGTAATGGACTCACACAGATTGCAAAATGTCAAGGTGACGATTTTTTGTGTAACAAGTGGTTTGCAAAGATCTCAAGTTTGATGAGCAGAAGGCCATGCGAGTTTCCCTTGAGAGGGAGCTCCAACTATAGGTTGTGGAGGAACTATTGGTTCCTAAGGAGGAGGAGCCTCAAACTGATGTGGAGCAGCCGCATGCAGACGTTCCAAGAGTGGACACATCCACTCAAGCAGAGTCTTCCAGAGATGGATGGAAGCGCACAAGAGAAGCTGACAGATTGTTGGAGGATGCGAGAGAGAATGTGGGAGCACTATTTTATCAGCACAGACAAAGGAGGTCACCTGAGAGGTACACTGGATACATGGCCCTTGCTGGGGAATGTGTTGAGATCGAGCCAACTTCCTTTGAGGAAGCAGTGCAACAGCCGATTTGGGTTGATGCTATGGTGAAGGAGTATGACTTCATAGTTCATAACAGTGTTTTGGACGTGGTTCTGAGACCGGAGAACAAGTCAGTTGTGAGTTCCCATTGGCTTTACAAGTTAAATCAAGCTGCTAATGATGGGAGGATCATGTTGTTGCAGTATATTTCGACAAAGGAGAAAGATGCTGACATTTTGACAAAGGCATTGTCAAAGTGTAAATTCGAGTTCCATAGAGATAGGATCGGGTGGTAAATAATCTCTTTCTTGTTGAGAGGGAGTGTTGAAATGTGGCAACCAGAATATTCCAATTTAATTTGTCCTTGAATTAAATTGTTAATTAAAATCGAATTTAGTCTTAACAGCTACTTGGAAATAATTAATTGAGTTATTTTGACTTAATTAGTTGGAGAAATTCAAGTTAGAAGTCTTTTGAAGTCATGCAAGAGTTATCCCTTAAATTAAGGAGATAAACCTTAAATTAAGGAGATAAAATTGAGTTATATTTGAGTTGTAATTAGTTAACTCAGTTTACTCAGTTAAGTCCTGTTAAATTAGTTCCAAACTATTTGAGGAACTAATACAGAGTTAACAGTCAGTTGATCCATGCATCCACTCAACTAGTGTACTCTGGTTAACTGAAGATTCCCTCATCAAAAACTCGTGCATGTTTATTCTGAGAAAGACCCAGTTAAGATTAAATTCAAGGACAGTGTACTATCAGTTGCATGTGTTTTCTTATAATGAAAACTCATGCATGCAGAAGGAATCATTTCCTTGAGGATTGCGCAATTCAGACAGTGTGTGAGATCAGGAGATCATCCACTTGGTAAATTGGTTTTCCACTTGGTGTAAGGAGATCATCCCAGAGGAATAGTGCAAGGAAATAGGAGCTTGGAGGGCAGAGAGGAAGGCTTGAGAGAATCCAGGATTGCCTGTGAGCATCTGTGAGGATTGTACTGAGAGCTGGCTAGCTATGAGGGCTAAGGCTTTGCATAATTCCTATGTATTTCCACCGTGTATGATAATACAGATAGTGGCATTTTTAGCTGAGGCTTTCCCCAAAGTATTTTCACGTGTATTATGCATTGATTCTTCTTCTTTTCGTTATATTGTTCAACTTGATATTTAAGCTTCCGCAAATTGATAGTAGAAGTAGGTTATAGTATTTTGCTTTGATTTATATTGCATGATTGGGTTAACCTAAGTCGGATTTTCTACATGGTCTTAGAGCTAGATTTGTAGAGAATTTTCTACATATTTTTTGTTGAAAAAAAATTATTTCAAGAGGATAAAATGGTGCATTAAGTAGGTTCTATTTGTTAATATCAAAGTGACAGTTGCAAGCATATATATGAGCAAAAATATGGATTTGTGGTTGAACTATATCCTACAATGCAAGTGGACGCAACAACATTAGTGACCATGCACACTAATATCCTAATAGATGCAGTAGAAATAATGGAGGAGGACACAAATTGAGATTGAAAAACCACAAATATGAGTTTGAATAAGCTCGTGTTGGAATGAACTACAAATGGAGGACATGTCATCAAAGTTTTAGTATATTTTAGTGTGTGTTATGGGTGATGATACTGGGATTGTCACCTCTTTTCCATAGCACTACATAATGCAAAAGGTAGCCAAAGTTAGAGTCAATGAAATGGTAAGGAAAAAGAAATGGAAAGGAGAGAGGATGAAAGTCGTGATAGAAACAATTTAAAAATATACATATTATTATTAAGGAGTCAAAATTATTGCATGTAAATGGGCATACTGTTGTAAGATGTGGTAAGGCATGCATACCCTTGAGAAATTTTCAGTAAAACCTTGTGTTAGACCTAGGTGGTAGAGGGCATGTCGACATAACAAATACCTTGGGTATAATTTTTTAGGGGGGTGGGGACTAGAGTGAGAGGTGTTGATTCACTTGGTTGGTTTTTGCCAATTTTGGTCAAGGAAAACCCCAATTCAAGGTTTAAGGGGGGGATTTTTACGTAAACTTAACTCAGAGAAAGAGTCAAAGTTGATTGAATCAAATATTGGTGCTTTTGGGCCCATGAATTTTTGGTTTCCCATGGTTTTATGTATATGGAATTGCATGTAATGAGGCCATTAAAAGGCTTGGAACACTTCATTGTAATTTGCCTAGAGGTGAGCGATGAAATCTCATTTGGCCTGGTTTTGGCCAGGGCACTAATGGAATTATATTAGTTGGGTTTTTCCATGGAGTTGGGGTCTTCCTAGGGTAAACAATGCGTGCATTTTGTTTATGTTTCATGTTTTTTTTTGGTTTGTTATCAATTCTCTCGGTAGATATTTTTTCTCTCTTGTTAAATTCTACATTGGGGACAAACTTCTACTTGAAAACCTACAAGAATGAAAATTCAAGCTTGCAATAAATAAATAAATCATTTAAGAAAACCTTACTTAGGATTGTCAGGATAAGATATTGGTGAAAACCATAATTGGAACCACTGCCCTAAGGAAAAAAGAAAAAAGAGAGAAATAAGGGGGGTGGAGAAAGAGAGAGAAAAAAGAAAAATGGAAAAGAAAAATGGAGAAGAAAAATTGATGTCTTGTTTTTGTGTGTGCACATACATCTCCATTCAAGCCAATACCTACACACTAAAATGAGGTTTAGTGATTAGACAAGAACAATAAAAAAACTATCATAACGGCTCAATTTAACTCTAACATAAGAATCCAGAAGCATACCTCTCTACCTTAACAGGT
The DNA here is from genome assembly GCA_031772625.1 of Pinus tabuliformis. Classification (NCBI taxonomy): domain Eukaryota; kingdom Viridiplantae; phylum Streptophyta; class Pinopsida; order Pinales; family Pinaceae; genus Pinus; species Pinus tabuliformis. The sequence goes on along the minus strand of CM062804.1, from coordinate 769,598,586 downwards.
GCAACTTTTGTTACGGTCCAATAATACCCCCTACTTCTCTCCCTCGTTAGCATTACTATTACATCCACCTCCACATCCATTCCTTTCCTTCCCTTATTTGAGAATGGACTACATGTCACCCAATAGGATAAATTTGATAAGTAATTTATGCCCTTGTAATGACAATTCCTTTATGTTTCCAACCATATTACCACTTTTCATTATCAACCATATCTTCATCATGCATCACTAATGACATATCTCAGGTCAACCCATACCCATTTCTTCTTTAAAAATCCCTCATGTACCATTTAAGGATCAAAACCAAGAAAAGAGAAGGAGAATATAACTACAAGATTTCCCATAGGAAATTTTGAGAAACCTACAAAAACCCTACAATTTTACGGAAAAAAAAAATAATAATAATAATAATAAAAATAAAAATAAATAAATAAAAATTACAAAAAGTAATATTCATCACCTAAGCCAACTTCTTCATCAACAAAAGGTGTCATCTTAATCAAGAGAACATTAAAAAATATTCATACCTAGACCCAAGAACCTTCTACAAAATCCCATGTATCCAAGGAATTTCACAACAATAACATTGTTTTGTTACTAGTCGATCAAATAACCACTCCAACAACCCAAATAAAATAGACCATGCCCGTGTATGACATACTCAACGCAACTACTCTTATTTAATTTACATGTAAATATCATTGTGTATGTTTCCAAGGTTAATAAAAAGGGTGATAACGAAAACAGATTAAAAATACAACTTGATATTACCAAAGAGATCCATCAAGCCACTTGTGTTACAAAAAAAGAGAGATGAAAAAATATCATGGGTTTCTAATCAGCGAATATCTACCACTCTACTCAAGGATATCAACAACAAGATGAGTGAATAAAGATAGGGCATATCATGAAAAGGAACTTGATGATAATAGGCAATTAGAATGACACAATAATAATGATATAATGCACATCTATCCTAACATCAAAATTACCACCTTTGGAGCGAACCATCTAAACATTGATCCTCCATGTAAAAAGGGTTCCTCGAATAGCTCTTAACACAAAACAGAATGTTCAATAGTCCTCCTCCTTCTTCTACAATGATTCTGCACTACAAGATTAAGTTGCTACACATTCCATTGTATTGAGTTATTTCATATACTTTTAGTTGACTATCATCACTCCATTTATCAAATGAACTTATTGTTGTTTGTAACTAAAAACAATCCTTTGAATAAAAATTCTTCATCCTAATCATCTACAGGAAAACCCACCATATCATTGTCCTTATAGAATAAAACATTATACAAATTTTTGAAAATGCGAGCAGTGCTTAATTGTAGGGAGCCTACAGACCCCTCTAGGTTTTACCAAAAATCTAGACATGTTTAATATTTTTGAAAGGAACCATTTGATAAACTACTTCAATAAGTTGAGGGGATATTATGAGAGTTGGCCAAATAATTTGCTATGAAAATATAGAATGAGTGTGTCAATATTTTAAGAGGCCTAAATATCCTTGTGAATGAAGAGATTAACAACAAAGTGTCTAGAATCCCAGTAGGGATACCTTGGGAAAAAGAGGAGAGGGAAGAGGCCACTCTTTCCAAGAATAATGTCTTCCTTGAACATGAGGAGTTGCTAGAAGATAAAATTGGAGTAAAAAGAGGAAACTTACATTCCCCCTAGATTGCAGTGGCTTACCATATTATAAAACATATTTCATGTAAAGGTAGATTGAGTGTGGTATATTCCTATCAGTTTAGGATTCTCTACCAACTAAGGCATCAACCCCATCTAAAACATGCAAAACTCTCAATGTACCATATTATTAATAAAGGAGGGACTTATGTCACCAAAAATAGAGACTAAAGCTAGTGTCAGATTCAAAGCTGGTGTTAAAGATTACAGATTAACTTATTATACTCCTGAATATCAGACCAAAGATACAAATATCTTGGTAGCATTCCGAGTAACTCCTCAACCCAAGGAAGAAAAAATGATGGTATTCTGAGGAATAAGCATCAGCTAACGTTGTGCCAGTAGCTACAGTAAGATAGAGGATGCAAGCGTTATCCAGAATGATTGGGCGTATCAGGTGATTATGAAATGAATCACTTCCCCCCCTTTTTTTGAAAAGGAACAAAGAGATCACAGTTTACAATTCATTATAAAAATAAATTAAAAAGAGGATATTCTGCTATGAGATCAACCTTCCGCTATGACATCAACAATGCCATAAGCTTGGGCTTCTGTTGCTGACATAAAAACATCTCTGTTCAGGTCTCGTTGAATGACCTCTCCGGGGTTTCTACTATAATCATTGAATGAGATGAGTACCAAAGTGAAGGTATGTAAACAATATAGAACATAAATTCCCGTGATCTAATTTCAGGGACATGGACAAGCAAGCCTTTCTAGAAACCAGAGAGGCTATGAGAGGAAAACACATCATAGAAAATGGAAAGGGAAAGCTCAATATCCTAGGAATTTATAAATAAAAGAAAAAGGTTAAAGTAGAACTCTTAGAAAAGGAAGTATTTTCCACCTTGATTTAATTAAGAACACCTCCAAGGTCAAAGAGAAGAACATCAACTCCACAACATGGAACCCAAACCTATAGGAGAAAGAGTACTAGATACCAAGGGGCCTCCAAGAAAATAGAGCCACCCTCCACTATAGTGTTACATATTGAGGATTCACTTAGCTCTGTAAAGGCACCTATAGAAAAATAAATACCTTAAAAATGAAAAGCACCTTATTCAAGCCAAGAACTAATGGAAGTGACAGGAATTCCAAGCCATGTAGAATTACACCAACATTCTCCTACACCACACCTGGAGAAATCCAAAATTGAAGCACATAAGTGGAGAAGAGTAGAAATACACCAAGGGGTGGGAGGTTATATGAAGCTATAGGAAAAATTAAAGTAACTAAGAGAAGGTATGATGGTTTTGAAATTTCAAGAAGGCAAAAAATAGCAACTTCTTAAGGAAAACCAAACAATTAGGGAGGAATTAGAGGAGATTTAAAAAGTAGTTATCATGTATAATAGAATTGGAGCATTGAAATATTCTATGTGGAAAATGGTTCATTTAGCTATGGGAATGATAGAAAATAGGTCACCTACCAAGACCCATGCCATGTTCCTCAAATAAAAATGGTGCAAACACCAAATTTCTAGCCTGACATAACAAGGAGATTTTGACATTCAAACACCACAAGAATTAATATAGACATATCAAAATAGTAGTGTGGAGAAAAATGTAAGGCTATATGAATTGTACCTCCACAACTTAATAATTTCTCATCCACACACTTGGGATCCCAACCCTTACATGGGATATGTGCAGTTAATGGTCCTAACCCCACATCTAAGTGTTGTAGCATGCACAACAACCCCCCATTATGATATGAATTCTTCATAAAATAATGCGGACCTTTCTAAATTTCTTGTATGCTATAAATTTTTAACTATATATAATTATTTAAATTTGATTTTATCACATTTGTACATAATCTAGTTGATTTGATTATAAATTTTCACAAGTTTTTTAATCTATTTTAATGGTTTTTCCTTATAAATTTTACCTACTTAGTTCAATTTTATCTCTATTTTATTTTTGTGGGATGTCATATCTTTGAAAGGATAAGGTATGTTCAAAATAAAAAATGGACCTAATTCATGGTTTCAAAGTTAATGAAGCCAAATGTCAAATAGCCAAAACAGTGTAAGCTAGATACATATCAAGAAGAAGTGAACTACTTTAGGTCTCTCTGGATGTTGGATGTGGTGTTAAAATATAGATATAGATGCATTTCCAAAAATTCCTTTAACAAGTGGTAGATGTTGGATTTATTATATCTAGATTTGAATGTCATACTCAAGTTTTTCAGTCGATTTCCTCTTAATGTCAGATATCAATTTTCCTTTAATTTTTAATTTCTTTTATATATGCGATAATTGTAAATTTTTTCATTCATTGATAATGTAGTGGTACTAATTTGGACTACTAAAATTAAACTTATGACATCTCATTCCACTTCGAATTGATTGTTGATTCATGTGGATGTGGTTATTAAGATAAATTAATGATGTGGTATTAGCTAGTATCACATCCAACATCCAAAGTAAACATTGTGTGCAACACTATTTAATACTATGAATGCATAGATGCCAAATCCATTTATTAGTGAATGATTAAAGCGTGGTTTGGGATTTCACATTTAGTGACTCAATGGAAACATGCCATGTTATTAGAAGCAAGATCACTTCAATTCTCAAATGAATCCATGTTTAGGAAGAATCATTGTAGCACAACACTTTAATGTTCTAGATGTCAGATCTAATATGACTTTTAACTTGTGGTTGCATATAGATGTAGAATCAAGCTATGGGGGTATTTGAGTAATTTGGATACTCTAATGCATAGATATCTACATGATTGTAATGTATATAGATCCCTTTCATAATACTACCCTACAAAGTCATTTTCTATGTCATAGGTTAAAATTGGTGTCGCATCCTATGTGTCCAAGATTTCATGGTAATCAAGGTCATATTCTTAAATGGAATTAAGGGCAAAATTTGACTAAGTGTCCTACTAGTCACATTGTGTGCTATAAGTCATAATATGTGTTGTGTTGGTAAACATTTATGAACCGAGTGTTTTAAATTCACCCATCCAATGTATAAATTATCATAATTGTAAAATCCTAAAAATGACCAACCACCCATCAACAAGCCATTGATTTCTTATCCAACCTATCAAGCCCAAATATAATTTCAATGATATTGAACCAAGTTTAATTTCCAATGGTAAAAGGATAATTCCTGAGAACAAGTTGATTACCATGTCCTTGATTTTCAATTGGTGAAATGGTTTTTTTCCTTATTTATTTTGAATAAATTTTTTATTATACTAACTCTGTCCATTTCATTTTTTGTATATTTATTTTTAAAAAAATAGGTGGAAGGAAATCATTTTGAAAACTAGGGGAATGAGTATAGCAAGGAAATAAAGGAATAATTGGACAAGGGAAGGAAAAAAAATATGCTCATAAACGAATAAAGAATTGTATATATCCCAGATCCAAATCAAACATAGTCACATGCATAATAAATTCCAAATTATTACAAAACCATAATTCCTCAAATTGGAGAATAGAAAATGTGTTCCAATGTAATTTCTCATAATCATTTTGTAAAATTTTCAATGATTTCATGAGTTGGAAAATTGAGAGTATTGTAACAGAAAATCTCAGGAATATGAACATATGAAGGATGTAGTTTAAATAACATCTCTTACAATGAGTATACAGATGGAAAACTTTGTATTATAGTTGTATAATTTTACGAATGAAATGATCATCTTTCAAGGCCAGGATTTTTGTTGGGAAAGTTGATTTTCTGAACCAATGATCATGCATCATGCATTTACGTAAGTCTAAGATTTAAAGTTTACATTTTAAACTTTAAAAAAAAAAAACATTTTAAACTTTAAAAAAAAAATATTTTTTTTTTAATGATTTCTTGACATGAATAAGATACGGGATATGCTTTCTCTTGGTTCAAAGAGCTATTTACTTGAAATAGATATAATATTGTATTTGTACTTACTCATTACTTTATTTGATGCATTATTTCTTAGAAACATGTAATCAGTCTTATGTATGTGCCTGAAAATGTGTGTGGTTGGTTCTTGGCTATCTAAGAATACATAATAAGTTAGAATATACTAAATATATATTTAATATTTCTAGTGTATATTAGTATTAGGTCATGTATTTTCTATTTAGATTGGAATTTTGTCACATCCAAAACCCTTTTTGGAGGCAATCGACTACCACATGCTAGTGGATATCACTACGCCAAACAAATATAGGTTTAATTAAGACATTGATTAGATCATATTTCTCATTATTATTAGCAGTGTCATTTCAAACCATTAGCAATAATTGGCACGAGGAGGGCCAATGTTTGAATGGTAGGAAGATCATCTATATTAAACAAGCCATCTAAACCCACACAGACACCTTCTCAAAAAGAATTATTGGTAAACCTTTGAAAGAGGTTTTGTAGGTGTCTCAAAAATATAAATCATAATTATCTAAACAATTAGTTAATTTACCACATTCACAAGAAGTATAATCACAAGATAATCCCATTGAATCATCTCAATGTGAAGCTATTAAAATCAACATAGCTTTAGAATCCTTGTTACACAATCTTGCATTTGCAGAATTCTAGAAATACAAGGTATTCACTAGAGCAAACAGTAGAGAGACTGGTCAACCACCTCTTGGATTCACTACTCTACCAAAATTTAAGTCACAAAGAAAGGAGAAACTAGGTAACTCTAAAAAACATATAAAGTAGAAGTAGGTTCATCTCTATTTGAGATTTTATAAGATAAAGAAAATTTGGGTGAATTAATTTTTTGCATTGTCTAGTAGTGCAAGAAAACCATCTTCTCCAATTAATATTCCTCCTTATTCTCCAGTAGCTTCTCCTAAGTAGTCACCCAAATGTATTCCACAACAAACTCTCAGAGCTTCACGACTATATCACCCTAGAATATCTCTATCACAACCCAAAAAAATGGCTTACAAATAATCAAGAAGACCTTGTTTACCACTGGGAACAATGGTTATACTAGTAAAATAGCATGATTTACCTAAGAAACTGTTGGGAAAAATACAAAGAGGGGGGTTGAATCAGTATTTTAAATTCAAACTTCCAAATTTTATATTCTGAAAAAATATACATTATTTTTATTAAGGCAACCTACGTATGTACGCTACTTCAGAGAAGGAAACTAATGTATATCCAATTTACTGATTTGTATGTATTATATCAAATGATTATCCTTATTCAATGCACTAGAGATTAATTAATTTTCAGTATGCAATAAATAATATAAAGAAATCACAACAAACACACATAGAACACCAGGATTTTAGGTGGAAACCCAATGTGGGAGAAAACCATCGTTGTTGTTGTCTTTTTCTTCTTTCTTATGAAATAAAGAAAAATATTGCATGTGTACTAATGCAGACTTTTGTCAGTATGTAGGAACCCACCTGTAGAAGGCTACAATCTTCTCTCATTCTCCTACACCCACTAGAATGGAGCTATTATCCCCTGAACTCATTTATTGGCTCCTACTGGAAGGGAGCTCCTAACCCCTTTCTAAAAGTTGCAACCCCAACTCCTTGTGGACCACTTTTCAAAATATTTCAGACTAGATCCATTTGTCAAACAATCATCACACAAACTATAAGACACCTTCCATTAAATTTCAAACTGGACCCATATCAACCATAGACCTAAACATTGCAAGCAAAGAATCTGAGACACTGTCACACTTCAAATAATTCTAAATCATCAAGTCATTGCATGGAAAACCCAACCAAAAACAACAAATATCAAATTTTGTACATGATTGTACTGGATAAGGATCATGCATATACACGCTTTCTCTGTATAATACCTGGGTACAAATATCAACATAATTACAATAAATCATTGATCACTGAACCATATAAATCACTGAACCAATTACATATCATAGATCATACACCCCATCAAACTTCTTTACCATTAAAACTGATCAATTCAATCAAGTCACCTCAATTCTCACTGTCATACATAGATCATCATGATAGATACACCATCGACAGATAGCAACAAGTAAACCAGACAACATCAACTATAAACATCAATCATCGTATCAAACCCTAATTTCTATACACGACTTCCACAAGGAATATCAACATATGTACTCACTTAACATGCACAAAACATGCATATAGATTTGCACATACTAAAAATTATTTCATAGAATACATACGAGACCCTAGAGAGATGTATCCATGTATGTACATGATAATTCTAAAACATGCCATTGTACAGATCTAAGAAAAAAAAAAAACTTTTTTTGCAGACAAAATTTCACTTTCCGCAACCTTTATTGTCAATACTGCATGTTTCTGAATAAATCACTTACATCACAGTATCAAAATTTCATCAATATTAGCTACTTAGACATTTGCAAAAAGTAAATCAATCAAGAATATATGTCAACATATTTCAGATCTAAGTCTTCTCCTTGTTCCTTGGTGTTCACCTGTTTCAAATCAAATCATTCATAGGAAACTCAATACTTGCAAACACAACACCTTGATCTCCATCTCTTTATATAGATTTAGCCTTAGTCAACACCTTAGGCCAATCCCTTAGTAATGTCCTTGGTATTCTTTGACGGGATCCAATAACCATTCTCGCACCCATTATTATGGGTCAATACCGTGGTAAAGACCCCTAGTATCAAGATTACCATGGTGCAGATTATGTACGTGACTTTTCTTCACAATACATGCGTATATACACGACCTTGCTTCTCAGGACCCATGTATACTTTCTCAAACTTTTCTTTTATCATCCATCTGTATTTGAAATGAGATTCCTTTTTTTATATCACCTATAACATTTGTGCTAGTTTGCATAACCATCTTGTTATCAAAATGTTGACATCTTTATCAAGTAGGTTTCCATCAAGGACAACACATTAGCCATAATGCCAACTATCTCCCCCTTTAGACTTGATGACAACCACTTTGGTGTTTGGTCATCATCTATATATACCTGCAAACACACTTGCAAATAAAAATACTTCTTACTAAGCTTCTCTAAGAATTATTTTCCGAAACACCAAGCTTCTCTCCCCCTTTGACATCAAGGGAAAAGGGTTGACAATGTTGAATAAAGACTGCTCTTCCTCCCATGTAGAGAGTATCACTATAGGTATGATATGTTGAATATGAGAACTACATGCTGACCATGCTCCCCCTAAGCATATGTTGAACCTTCTAAAGATATTCAATAGAGTACAAGATTGTATGACTCAAAAATGACCTTTCAAATGACCAATGACTCATGATTACATCAACCACCCAACATAGTGGAGTTACATATTTGACCCAACATTACATTAATTTCCCAAAATAATTGGATTACATACAAAGCATGACTTGGTCCCAATAGCCCATACATGACCGAACATTACAATGACTACATCATGGGTAATTACATGACCTTTATATCAAGGGAAAGATATGACATATATAACCAAAACCAAGACCTCGACAATGAGGTTGTAAGATTAAGATAGGCATCATCAAGCACCATATGCCATATAGGAACCTGCAACATGAATATTTGATGATGATGATGATGATGATGATGATGATGATGATGATGATGATGATAGTAGTTAACGTCCACTGAGACCAAATTGGTCTATCGGACCTATAATTTTCTTAGTTTTTAATTGTCTGGCTCCTCGTATTTCTTAGCGAGATTGGTGTTGTAGCTTTATTTTTTTCTCTACGGTCTTCCAATTTCCTGTATCTTGCATCTCCTTCGTCTCTTCTGGTTCTTGGGACATTAGTGTCTTAGCTTCGCGATCTATTGTGTTCGTCCTTTTGAAGATAGTTGGAGAAGAAGTTTGGTCTAGGAGATCTGCTTTGCTGTTAAATGAAGATTTATTTTGTGCGGTATTCGAATCCTCATAACTGTTGATGCTTGAAGGGTCGTCGAGTTCACCATTTTGCGGGGCTTTCTCCCTGCTTGTCTTGAGAGTTGTTTCTTTCTTGCTCGGTTTCTTGTGATTCAGAGTTTTCTCTAGAGTATTCTTCTTTGATGAAAGTGTAGTGTTCTTTTTGTGCTCCTTACCACCATGTAGACTATGGTGCTTTTTTCTAGCAGAATTTTGCTGGGAGAATTTTGGGCAATTTTTGGCTAGATGGCCTGTCTCAAAGCAGGATCAACATCTCAAGAGGACACTTTCATAATCTAGTTTCTAGTTCCACACATAGTCTTTACTTGTTAGGTTTATTGCAGCTAGGAATCTGGCGTTGAAATCCATTTCCACACAGATGCGTGCATAGGTGGTTCTAGCATATTCCTCTGTTTTTGGGCACCTGCAGTAAAATTTCCCAATTGCATTTCCAATGGCTTTTAGCGAGTAGAGATTCCAGAGATGCAAAGGTAGGCTTGGCAATCTCACCCAACCGGTGCTAAGGTTATGACTGTTGTTGAGGGATCGAATGCATCATAGAAGAAATATGAACATCCTCCTCATCAAGAAGTAAGATAGGGAAATGGAGCATCAAACTCTTCAGTATCATCAACATGGTACTAAGTATGCAATGCTTCCAAGCATTAGCAAGAAAATTCATCAATCAATAATCAATCATTAATATCGATCATAGCAAACACATCTTCCTCATCAAGCATGTCAATAGATAAACTTTATCATTTTGAGTCCATGCATCATTGATAACTAGTAACAAAAAAAAACAACATATAAATATTCAACAGTAATAGTAGAAATATCCAGAGATTAGAAAATATATGAAACAAGACATTCTTATTAAAACATAATTCCAACAAGGGAAATTTAGGGTTATAATAGTTTCTCCCCCTGAACCAACAGACTGGAACAAACCAATTTCAAAAATAGAAGAACAAACTTGAAATGGTGAATGCATATAGGAGGCTCCCCCTGAATCTGTGCCATTTTTATCAATCACTGACATGTATATGCATCTATCTAACTCAAGAACCACATACATATGTGACTCTCCTTCACATAATCCATGTACAAAAACTAAACTGTAGTAATTTAAAATCACAAATCCCCTTGAACATGACATACCTATCAGAATAATTAGTAGAGTGATGGAGCAGGAATCGTTCCTAATTTATGGTTGATATATCCAAAGGAATCACGTGGAAGTGGCTTTGTAAATATATTTCCAACTTGTTCCTTTGAAGTAACATACTCCATTTGACCTTTTTTTCAAGCACCTTTTCTCTCTAGAAAATGATATTTAATTGGGATGTGCTTGGTTTTTGAGTGCATGACAGGATTCTTAGAGATACTTATGGCACTAGTATTGTCATAGAGAATAGGTACAGGTTGAGGACATCTGACTTAAATATCTTGCAATGTTTGTATCATCCATATAATTTGAGTACAACAATATGCAATAACAATATATTCTGCCTTAGAAGTAGATAAAGTGATCGATATTTGTTTCTTGTTAAACAATGAAACCAAGCGAGGTCTCAAATAAAATTCCCCTTCACTAGTACTCTTGGCATCATCAATATTACCTACCCAATATGCATCTGTGCAAGCATGAAATGCAAAATATGCTTTTTTGGGGTACCATAGACCAAAAACTTGAGTTCCTCGTAGATACTTGAATATTCTTTTAACTACTTGGAGATGAGTTTCCTTAGGATTTTCTTGAAATCATCCAACAATTCCAACTGCATGCATAATGCCTGGTCTTGTACCTATAAAGTAGAGAAAGCTACCATTCATAGATCTATATTCAAGTTGATTGATTGAAGGAGAATCATCATTTTAACTAAGATTGCATCTTGTTACCATTGGTGTGCATAATGGATTGTAGTCTTCCATTCCATATTTCTTCAAAATTAATTTGAGATGCTTGGTTTGAGAAAGAAAGATACCATTATCATTCTGTTGAACTTGAAGACCAATAAATTATGTTAGTTCACCAAGTAGAGGCATTTCAAATTCTTGCTGCATAACAGAAGCAAATCCTTGACTCATAGATTCTACATTTCTTCCAAATATGTTATCATCTACATAAACAATAACTATCAAAAGTTTATCTTTATTAGTTTTGATATATATATATATATATATATATATATATATAGAGAGAGAGAGAGAGAGAGAGAGAGAGAGAGAGAGATATCTGTAGACCCCTTTTTGAATCCTTGTTGTTGAAGGTACCTGTCAAAATGATAATACCATGCACGAGGAGCTTGTTTTAACCCATACAATGCCTTCTTAAGTTTGCACACAATATTTTTATCATTTCCAAGAATGAACCCTTCAGGTTATTCAATATATACTTCTTCTTCTAGATCCCCATTTAATAATGTATATTTAACATCCATTTGATATACTTTAGTGTTATGAAAAATTAAAAAATCAAGAAACATTCTTATGGCTTCAACTCTAGCTATAGATGAAAATGTTTCTTCAAAGTCTATCCCTTCCTGTTGAGCATAGCCTTTGCATACAAGTCTTTCTTTGTTTCCAACTACTACTCCATTTTCATTCAATTTGTCCTTGAACACCCATTTTGTCCCAATAACATTTTTATCATGAGGCCTTGGTACTAATTCCCATGTATGGTTGTTTTCTATTTGATAAATTTCTTCATGCATTGCCTTAACCCAACATTCATCTTTGCTTGCTTGATTCACATTTTGAGGTTCAATTGTGGATAGTAAGGTTAAGTAACTAGAAGTTTCAACAAGAGTTCTTCTAGTTTGTATTGTTGCTTCCTTTTCACCTATAATTTGAGGTTTAGGAAGATTTTGTTTAACATACCTTGAAGGAGTCCTTTCTATTGTATTTGTATTTTCATTTCCTTCTTTTGATTCTTCTCTATTTCCTTCCATTAGAACCTTTTGGCTTGCAGTAGGGAGAGGTTCGTCATCTGCTAGTGCTTCTCTTTTGGTACTTATGCATGCTTCATCAATCATAACATCTATGCATTCAACAATATTTTGAAGCCTTTTGTTATAACATTTATATCTCTTTCTTCTAGAAGAGTATCCAATAAGTATTCCTTCATTAGCTCTAGATTCAAAATTTCCAATCTTATCATCATTTTTCTTGATGTAACATTTGATTCCAAAAATTCTAAAGTGTTTGGCAGTTGCAGGCTTACCAAACCATAGTTCACATGGAGTTTTATCATTGTTTACTTGAACATAAGCTTTGTTAAGCATATTTATGGTTGTATGTGTTGTTCCCCCCCATAAGGTATGAGGATTTCTTGACTCATCAAGCATGGCACGTGCCATTTGTTGGATTGTTTTGTTCATTCCTTCTACTAATCCATTTTGTTGAGGAGTATTAGCTATATAAAATTGTCTTTTGATGCCATGTTGTTCACAGAAATTGAAAACTCATATGTTATAAACTCTCCTCCTCTATCATATCTAAGACATTTTATTTTCAAATGTAACTCATTTTCTACCAGAGCCTTGAATACTTTAAATTTATCAAATGCTTCATTTTTATGTTTTAGTAATCCAATCCAACACATTCTTGTAAAATCATCAATGAATAATATGAAGTATTTTCACCACGAGGAGACTTATTTCTCATAGGACCACACAAATCATTATGAATAAGTTCAAGTGGCTTACTTGAAGTACGTTCTTTAGCATTAAACTAAACTTTGGTTTGCTTACCAAATTGACATGATTTGCAGATGTTATTTTCAGGTGGAGAGATGTTGGGTAAGTCACAAAATGCTCCCATTATGATTTATTTGTATAATTTATAAATCCTAAGGTGTCCCAACCTTTTGTGCCAAATCCAGATTTCTTCAGATTTTCTTAAGTAACAATGTTCACTTACCAAATTGACGTGATTTGTAGATGTTATTTTCAGGTGGAGAGATGTTGGAAAAGTCACGAACTACTCCCATTCTGCTTGATTCGTATAATTGAGAAAAGCTAAGGTGTCCCAACTTTTTGTGCCAAAGCCAACTTTCTTCAAATTTTCTTAAGTAACAAGGTTCTTTGCCACCTTCCAAGACATAGACATTGCCTACGGTTCTTGTTCCCTTTAATATGATCTTACATGTGTCCAGATTTCTTACCACACAATTCTTTGATCTGAAAAGAACTTCATGCCCTTGGTAACACATTTGACTAACACTTAACAAGTTATGTCTTCAGCCATCAACAAATCAAACATTTCCAACCTTGAACTTTTTCCTTAACAACATGGTTCCTTTCCCTTTGATAGAAGTAGGTGATTTATTACCAAAACTTACATTTTTTTCTTTCTTTATTTCATTAAAAGAAATAAACATATTTGTGTCACTTGTCATATGCTTCAAACATCCATTGTCAATGTACCACAAATTTTCTTGATCTCCTACATACAAAGCTAGACCACAATTTTCAGAGTTTGTAGTTTTCATTTTCCATACCTTGGGTGTTATTGTCTTCTATTCATGTTGGTAAGATGGTCCCATTCTGATTCTGCATTTATTTTCTTTATGACCAAAGTTATTGCAAAGAGAACATTCAATTTCATCTTGAAGAGGTGAGAAAACATTATAAGAATATTTCTTTGCCCCAATATCATTATTTTGTTTTCTTTCTTCTCTAGTCATAATAGTTTTATAAGCAACACACTAAACAACTTTGTGACCAAAATTGTGACAAGTGAAGCATTGATTATTGAAGTTGGAATGCCTGGGAGTATAATACCTTCTTGAGTAGCTTGCCTTTTGATTATGGTAAGTTTTTTTTCTTGAGAGGTATTTGATCCTTCATTCTTTTGCTGAGAACTATAATTTTGATGATTGCTTCCTTTTACTGCATTGACGTAGATTCCTATACATGTTTTAGAATATTTTATATTTTTTGATGATTCATCATTTGAATTGTATCCAAGGCATGTCTTGATTAGAGGAGAGTGTTGTACTTTGTTGATTTATTCTAAAGTTTGTGACCCTTTTGCAAATCTTATATTTAGACCCCTTGTTTTATCAAATTCCTTTCTTAGACTCAATATTTCAAGTTCTAAATTTTCACAGTGCCTTTCCTTTTCTAGAACTTGTTTCTTCAAAACTTCTTCAACTAATTTAGGTTCTTCTAGACATATTTTTAGCGGAGTTATTTCTTCAACGAAAGTATTTTCCTTATACATACAGATTTAATTTTCTTCTAGAGCATCCATAAAAACATCATCAAATTCATTTACACATTTTTCTTCAAATTCCATAAGCAATTGACAATCTTGATCAGATTCAACATCCTCATTATTGGAAGAATGTTCACTATCTTCATGAGTATACAAACTTTTCTTTTTATCAAACCTTCATTTAACATTCGCTTTTGGAGAATTCTTCCCTTTCACATGATTTTCTTTATAAGGGTATTTAGCAGCATAGTGACTAACCCTTCCATAGATAAAACATTTGAATGGAACCTTACCTCTAAACCTCTCAGTTCCTACTTGAAGTTTCTTCATGAAATTCCATTCTTCTTCATCTGAAATGTAACATTTTTCCTTAAGTTCTTCCTTTTCCTTCCCTTTGTATGTAGCTTTGAATTTTTATTCTCTGATATCTAATGGACCCCCTTTTTCTCATTTCATAAGCTATTAAAATCCCATGGAGTTGTTCAATAGTGAGATTCTTCAAATTTCTTCATTGGCAAAGACTTTAGAATCGAACTTTGAGGTTAGATATCTTAGAATTTTATCAACAATAGTAGAATATTTTATTTCACCACCAATATTTTTCATTGAGTTAACGATCTCGTCTACTCTAAGGAAAAATCTTGCAATACTTTCATCATTATGCATTATGAGAGTCTCATATTGAATTGTAAATGTTTGAAGTTTAGCACTCTTTACCTTAGTGTCACCTTCATAGATTTGAATAATCTTGTCCCAAATAGATTTTGTGGTATTCAGCTACATGACCTTCACAAATTATGATTCTTCCAAGCGTCCTAAGAGATAATTTGTCTGCCTTTGCATTGGTATTATATTGTTTCTTCCCTACATCATCTGTGGGAATGGAAGATGGGTATTGATATCCTCCAACGATTTGCCATGCTTTACCTCCAATTGAGTGCAAATATTCTCTCATTCTAACTTTCCAAAATACAAAGTTATTTCTATTAAACAAAGGTGGCCTGATAGAAGATACTCCCTCTTGACTACGCATCATGATGGATCTCCCTTTTAGTGATCAAGTTTCTTTTGAGGAACCTGGATCTGATACCAATTATTGGGAAAAGTAACTTGAATAAGTAAATAATAATATGTGGAAGAAGTTCACAACACATCACTATTCAATAAATCAGTTTTATAAGACAGATTTCTGTAAATAGTTACTCAGAAATCAGAATTTATTCCATAAGAGTAGAGATACATAATAACATAAAATAGAGTCAAATCACCCATGCCGACAAAATTGCACAAATATGAAAATAAATTGACACATTCCTGTCATCATAAAATGAAACAAGTATTTAAAATAATATTAGCTCTCTCAGAGCGGCTCGGAGGATGAGGGAGCTCATCAAGACCATTGCAGTCATCCATGGAAGCCTTGGGGTCATAACCCCGGGGATTGACTGCTACAGACTTGCACTGCGTTGACCTGCTTCACAATCCACTACCCTTCCTGCACGGTTACACCATCCCTGCTACATTCATTTGCTTCGAGACTCACTGTGAAACACACCTAGTAACCTAGCTCCTAGTTTTGTTGCCTCCGCGACAACTGTTGTTCCACTGACCGTGACTATCAGTTCTGATGGAGATGGATGACGTAGACTTTGAGGCGAACCCCAACCCGACCAGGATATCTGGAAGCACCACCGAACAGGGATGGGCTCTGGTCCCTTTGCTGCCAATCTACGACCGTTAACAGCTACCCAGCATGTTCCGTTCTGTCTAAGCTCATCTAATAAACATCATATGCCCTCCGTCCACATTGAAGATTCGCCCGGCTTAGACTGCCCTCCACTCTCTCCTGCAACGTCAAATTTCCTGGGTACCTACCTCCAACCCTCTCCTATGTTCGATGCTCCCTTCGTTCACCCTCCTCAGACCACTGTGCCCACCTGTACACCCTCTTCCTCCCACATTCCCCCATCCGGATCCCCTCCCCTCTCTATCCCAGCCTTCACCAGTGCAACCAAGCTCCCGGAAGCTCAAACTCTAACACCATTATTCATTCAAGGTGTTTTAGTTCCCCCATCCCTAACCCCAAATCTACCCCGTCCACCCCCCTCACTCTCAACCAGGGCTGCAGGGGCTTACTTAGGGAACATTCAACCACCCGGTGCTTAGATAAGCCCAAGAAGGGAAGGTGCCTTAAAGCCATGGACAGGGACATTAACCCTTAGTGAGGATATTCCAATGGGGGAAGTTGTAGGCATGGAAAAGAACGTCTTGGTTGGACGTGTAAGGGGTAGAAACAACACAGTGGAACATCTTCACCTCTGGACCTTGGATATTTGGGGCTCCTTACTAAAATAACTGCCCATCATCAGAGTCTTGGCTCGTGGTTGGTTTTCCCTTCGCTTCCATAGGGAAGAATACACTGGTTGGATTCTCTCCCATTTATGGCATATTGAGCTTGCACCAGTATTGCTCAAAAGATGGGATCCCTTATTTGACCCAAAGCATGAATAGTTGGGTGTTGGGCCAATCTGGGTCTATTTTCCAGGCCTACTAATGCAGTTCTAGACTCCTATCATGTTCAAGTTCATAGGAGATGCACTAGGGACATACTTGGAACATGACCAATCTTTCGAGAAATCTGGAATTATGACAATGGCGAGAATCCTTGTTCATCTAGATACCAAGGAGGGTCTGGAGAAGAAAATAACTCTACACTAGAGGCACTTCTCGCATCGACAAAAATCTGGATTACGAAGGAGTGCCCTTCTGATGCCGAAGATGCCACAAGGTTGGTCATCTTTACAAGGATTGTCCATTGCTCTCTACTTTTTCACAGGAGTCTACAAGGGGTGTGAAACACCGACTATTTGAAGAACCGAATGTGGACAAGCAGCCCTCAGGTTTGGATCACTCTAAGGAAGTGGATGGAGTTACTACACAACAGACCAGTACTCAAGGGATACCACCTACATCCACTCCACTGACTCGATCCCGGTCTATGGTGGAAGGTGCTCCTACATTGGGTATTGATCCTCTTTCTTGTACCTCTACTCATCTTTTTAATCATTTACATTCATCAATGCATTCTCATGTGTCACACTCGGATTCACTACTGAGTCCTCTGCCCCCCATCAACTGTGGTATTGAGCCCCCCTCGCCCATCTTTTCCACTACCCCTCCGTCCCTACAGGCACTAAACCCTCTCCTTCATCCATCTTCCTCACCTTCTGCATCGGGCTCCCATTCCTACAACCTTCGATCTCATCCATTGAATAGCATCCCCCTGCTTTGCCTCGACATCCCCTCACAACCTTTAGAGTCTAAACCCACCAGAGGCAGACCTTCCAAGATTGCTAAAGCCATCAAATCTACGGTGGTAGATGTGGCATAGGGTCGACAGACCACCATCGAAAGGGCACTTAGAGCATCTGAACCCCTTGAATCTATTCCCTAATGATTTAGTTATCTTTCAATTGCAAGGGTTTAGCCAACCCCAAGAAAAAAACTAGCTCTCAAGTGCCTCTTAACCCGAACCCCTTGTGACATATTATTTCTACAGGAAACCCTAGGGCCCTCTGAGTGTTACAGGGAAAAGTGTCTATATAGAACTGCTCTATCCCACTAAGGTGTGACAGCTGCCTTAGAAACAAACAGAGAAAAGCTACTTTTGTTTTTCCTTTATGAATTATAGATAGAGAGGAACAGAAAGACCAACCTCTGTCTTGCGCTAATCTCTTGATTTGATCCCTCTCTTCTTTGATAGTCCTCAGCTACCTGCTCCCTTGCACGCCCAGCTTCACAAAGTACCTGTAAGATCACAGAAGCATAGCACTATACAAAGACATGGATCTATAATCATAAACAATCTAGGATCAAATGTAAATTGACCATACAAATGTAACAAGCATCAATGATACAAAAGCATGGAGGAAAACTCAAATAGCTTTTATTGATAAACAAGAAAAAAGCCAAGAGGAGTTACAACCAGTTGTTCTGACCCAGCATCAACCTCCCAGCAAAGAAGCCCCTCTTCACCCCAAACAAAGCTTAGATCACCCAACAATCTGATGTTTGTCTCAAAAAACCAACAGCAATTCCTTACAATATGCAAAATTCCAGCCTCCGGATCTCTAGGATGAGGGATCCATATATAGATATCTATAAGGGGGATGAGTTAGCTTGTGATTTGATTAGTGTCTTCTCTCTAATATTTCTTGCTTCCACTTGGAGACTGATGGCCTCTTACTCATCCTTGGTCGAATTCAGTGAGGCAAGTGTCACAGGAGAAGATTCTAGAAGCTTCCATTGCCTCTCCACCTCGCGGAATGACACTGCCATTTTTCATTTCTCGCCCATCGCACCCCAGAGAAGGAACTTTTGAAATGCAACGCACCCTCACAGTGTATTTGGGTGAGATGCGACGCACTTAGCCAGTGGAGCAGCTGCAATGATCCTGTTTTGACCAATTTTGAGCAGTTTCTCATGGAGAACTTCTGGGAGAAGCTATAATCTGTTGAACTTGTTCCTTTAGGAGTTAGAACAACACTTTTAGGGACTTAAGAGCCCTTGGTTTATGGACATTTCATGCTTGGGGTTGTAGGGCCCAAAAATGTCTATAACAGTTTCCCCCTAAAGCATGAGGTCGTTAATCTTTTGATGTCGAGTGAAATGCTTTATTATGAGGATCCGAAGTTATTTCAATGCTGGGAGGAGACCTGTAATAGGATACAATACAATACATTATCTTCATAATATTTTTCATGATCTAGCTGAGGCGGGCATTCCCATGCTCAGCTTTATAAATTCATTTTCATGTACATAGGACAGACAATCGTCTGAGTGTAGACTGATGATTCTGATAGAGCCATCATCCTTTTGATTGGATGATTATCTGTGCAGCAATAATGTACATTTGATGTCTTTATTTCCCTGAATATATATCGCAGCCCAGATGGATGAAACTAGATCAGGGGTCTTCAATCTTGTCCGATCTTCACTCGAAGTACAAGTCGATCCATGTGAGAAATGTTCTGAAGTCGAACATGGAAAGACATCGCTTGATTACCAGCCAATGATGTAAATTGTTAACAAGCGCGAGAGGAATCACCGATAATGATAATGACCCTCAAGGTACTGCAGTACAATTCACGTGGTGTTAATAAAGGACTTGGCATTGAACACCATGCAAAATCTTTCGGTCAAGGCCATTGATGTAAACCTGTCGCCGGAAGTGAGAAACTTGCCATTGAGGCATGCAAGCTTCAAAATACTGAATGGGGTGTTCCTAGATCAACTTCTTGGATAATGAGCTGATGTCGACAAGAAGTGATCCGTCACAGGAGGGCCTTAATGAATCCCACATCAATGACACGGAATGGAGCAAATGATTTTAATGGAGGTGAAAACGCTCTAGTGATATAAGGTTCAGGGTGGCGATCATGAAAGAATGGAGAATAAATGTATGGTAGTGGGTGAGACACGGGTGAATTCTCTGAATGACTTCTCTTGAACATATCGGCGACACTGATGTGATGGATCGGTAGCATTAACCCCAAATTTGGATGGTATGGTGTGACCATGGTGATGTGACGGGTGAATGAAACAACCCAACCCGACTCGGACACGGAGTGGAAGTGTCATGTTCAAGAGTGACTTGCTACCAACAAAGTTTCTTCGAGTTTTCTTCCCAATTTTCCCAGTCATTGCTGACCAGTACCTCTTTATTTTTGTCAAGCTTGAGGAGGATAACATATGCTTGTTCTATAATTTTCCCTTCGAGCAAACCCATCGCTATGTTTTAACGAGCCTAGCGATACTGAAACTCGTTCTCGTCTATAGACAAGTTTGTCGCTATTAATCTTTTTAACGAGTTTAATGACAAAGATAACTCGGTCCTTTTCAATTTTAGAGAGTCTGAAAAGGAACGTAAAGGTAACTCCAAAATTCCTTTTTCGTCATATAATCCCTTAAGTCCGAAAAAGTATAAAACAATACAGAAGGGATGAATTTTCGATATTTTTAACGAGCCGAACAAAACAAGCACTCGATCTTTTTGTGTAATAATCCCTCAGGTCCAAAAAGATTAAAATCTAGAGGAGGGATAGCACTTCCTGTCCCTTTAACGAGCTGGAGAGGCCAATGGCTCGGCAATATTTTCATATTTTACGAGTCAGTTCGAAAAAGCATAAAGGAGACTCGTCTTTTGAGGAACGAGTGATAATATGGGTAGCAGTTGATTCCAGGTAAGGTTTGGAATTTTCCAATCACGGCAGTGTCACAAGGATGGCTAGTGAAATCACTCTTCGCAGCTGTTCCTCAAAATGGGTAAACAATCAAATGGAGGTGAATGATAGGCCAATGAAAAAGTGGAGGTGACGGTGCAAACACGAACAAGGCTTTAACGGCTAAAGTACTACATTCACGATGGTTATTTACCGGGGAATAGTTCATTTTTTAACGAGCTTAAACGCGGAGGGAAACATTTGCTCATGTCTTATGTTTATTTTTTAACGAGCTTGAACTATGTGCTAAAACTGCTCGATTGAATGGTCCCTTTTTTATTTTACTATAAATAGCTCTGTTCTTTCAAAGATTGTACTGTATTTTCAAATGCTTCATCAAACTAGTCAGAAATGAGCAATATATGCTTGAAAAACGAGTTAGAACACCAATATTTTACTTTGAACTACGTAAAAAGTGATGACAAAGTGTTTTGACCTCTCATTTTACCATTTCATTTGAACTTTGGTTTGTTGGAGCTTTGGAGGTGCTTTTCCCCCTTTGATTTTCATCAGTTGATTTCGGGAGATTCTTTGGACGATTCTCGGTGTCGTCTGGACCAGGTAGGAGCTAAACCTGAGCTCTTTCATTTCATGTTTTCCATTTTACATTCTGAGCTTGATTCCTGGTTTTTCTGAGCCTCTGGGGTTTGAAAAACTCGTTCTGCCTTCAGCGCACCCTCTGTGTATCGAAAGGTGCGTTGTATGTTGGCCTGTATAATGGCCATCTGACATGCAACGCACCTAGAGCACTATTGTAGGTGTGATGGGCGCAGAGAAGGAATTTTATGCGTAGTTTTTTATGGAAATTTTGCCTGTTTCTTACCAAAATCAGGATCTAACTCTTCTCTTGTTTGTTTTTCAGGAATCTTGGAGCAAGATGACCATCACATGGTGAGAACGTGAGCATGAGGAAGAGGACATGCTTGCCCTACATGTTCCGGTTACAATAAATGCGCTGCGGAACTGTGGCTTGCTGAAGTTTTTCCGCATTTCTAGCATGAGACAACATATCAACTTACTGCAGTATTTGCTCGATGCTTGGGATCCTACCAACAAGGTGTTCCAGATCAGGGGCAAATCTATCCCCTTGACTGTAGTAGACATCTATTTCTTGACTGGCTTGTCGAGGCGGGGTGCCCCCATCTCCTTATCGGGTTCGGCTCGAGGAGGTGACTCTGTGAGAGATTATGTTCGCCGGTATTGCAAAGATGGATCTCAGCCGAGTAAAGACGGCAAGATCATCATCCGTGATGTCACTGACAGGTCCCTCAGGACTATTTTGTTCACTTTTGGTAGGATGGCTGGTGGTGCGGCTCTTCATGTAGCCAACCGATCTTATATGCAGTATACCTTGGAATGCCTCCAACCGAAGGTGTTCAACTGGTGCGATGCAGTACTTCTTGTGATGAAAGAACAGTTGACCAAGATAAAGAGCGGGGGGTTGAATAACTTTGGGTATGGTTCTATTTTGACTGCCATTGCCTTGGAGAAGACACCACTGATGCAGCCCCAGTATATTGCACTCGATTTACCTTCACCTACTGAACCACGTATGCAGAGATGGGTTGACCATATGTCTAGGCATGCTGGTCAGTCTCAGATTTCATTTTCTGATACCTTCTTCAGGTGGTTTGATTGTCAGGAGATGGTCTATTCCGAGTATCCATATGCTGGCATGGACTTCCAGGGTGATCCAGATTTAGTACTGCCTGATGGCGAACAGTGGGGCGCCATTGGTAAAATTTTTGACCATATTCCTGTTTATCGTTTTTCATTTATAATGTCCTTGTACTTTATTCTATCAAGACTTTAATCAAACTCATGTGTACATGCAGATGTTGGTCATGTCCGTCCAGTAGCTCGCCTGAGAGTGTCAGCTGTCGCCCCAGCAGGAGAGGTTGTGGGAAGGGCTATCCTTCGCAACCTTGATGTGGCCAAGACTCTCACAGCATTACAGGAGCAGGTTGAGGGCCTCACTCTTGGTATTCCAGATGTGAGGACTGATGAGCTGCCCTTGAGGTTGTAGCGGCATACTACTGGTGTGCCAAGGCGATGGACTCGTCTCTTACGCATGATCGCATAGGCTGTGACTTGCTATCACGAGCATCATTAAACTAGGGTGCCCCCTATCATTTTGAGTTTTTTGGTCATTTGACCGATTTTGTCTCGGTTACAGAACATTATGTGTAAACAACAAACAGTTATATATATTTTTGATTTTCAGAGTTTTATTTTGGTTAAGTTACATGATCCAAATGCAAACATTGATGGTATGTTTCTTTTTATAGATGTTGCAAATGTCTATCTAACACATAATTT
The DNA here is from genome assembly GCA_031772625.1 of Pinus tabuliformis. Classification (NCBI taxonomy): domain Eukaryota; kingdom Viridiplantae; phylum Streptophyta; class Pinopsida; order Pinales; family Pinaceae; genus Pinus; species Pinus tabuliformis. The sequence continues at coordinate 769,575,203 of CM062804.1, read as the reverse complement.
GCCAATGACTCAGTTAATGTATTTAAGTTTCTGGAAATATGTTGATATTGAATAACATCAAATTGTCTTTCCAAAATCTTAACCCTTAGGAACATGCGATAAATAGCTGGATTTCGGACAGAATAGATACCAATGAGTTGTAGTATGACGAGTTGTGAGTCTAGCCTGACAATCAATCGGCATATACCATGTGTGATGGCATCAGAGAGAAGTTCTATCAACGCGTTATATTCAGCGATGTTATTTGTTGATCGACCAATACATACCCCTCTGAAACTTACTAACTCGCCTCTTGGATCAAAAATATCCCAGGCTGCGGAAGATAGGTTCCGCGAACTATGACTCGCTCCGTTGGCATATCCAACAAATGACTCAAATAGGTTTGACATCTGCAACAAATGTAAAAAGTGGATTACTTGAACAAAATAAACACTTTAGCGAAAACAAAAACATAACAAAAGCATACAGGTTACCATTACGCATAGTAACGCTTGAGGTACAACCCGTTACAAGGTTGCGCCAGTGGAATTCCGTCACAATCCATTAACTCGTAGGATCCTTTTGCTAACGCCCGTTTAACAATATAGGGGCCCATCCATAAAGACTTAAATTTACTTGCTCCCAATTTATCGGATTCTTGGTCGTAAAGCAAGACCAAGTCACCTTCTGAGAAGACACGGGGTTTGACATTTTTGTCGAACTGCGCCTTGACTCGTTTCTTATGGGCTTTGTTAGCCAAAGCGGCATCACGACAGGTTTCATCCAATTGGATTAATTCCAAGAAACGAGCTTCTTCTTCTGAAGTTCCGGGGAGGAGATCAATTGCGAGTTTGAGAGACGAGATTTCGCACTGGATTGGTAAGACTACTTTTAGGCCATATACCAGTTGGAAAGGTGTAAACCCGGTTGCATTCCTTACCGATGTTTGGTAAGCCCACAAAGCTGAGTACAGGATTAGGTTCCATCTTCTCTTGTGAACTCCAATCATCCTTTGCAACATGCGTTTCAGGACCTTGTTGGTGGCTTCAACTTGTCCGTTGGCTTGCGGATAATATGGAGTAGAGCTGTCGTGAGACAACCCTAGTTTGGCAGCTAATTCGACCATCATATGATTGCGAAAATGCGATCCATGATCTGTGACTATATCCTGTGGTACGCCGAATCTGGCGACTACATGATTGAAAAAGAAGAGGGAAGTTGTTTCACCAGTATTATCTAATGTAGGCATCGCCTCGGCCCATTTGGTAAAATATTCAACTGCGACTATGATATACCCATGCCCCCCGGTCGAGGTGGGGTTACATGTCATGAAATCGATGAACCATTTGGTGAATGGCCCAACAGCCACTATTGGTTGTAGAGGTGTAGGTGGTCTTCTGGTTTTTCTATCGAAAATTTGACAAGCATGGCAACTTCTGATTGCGGTTATGCAATCTTTGAACATTGTTGGCCAGAAGTATCCTGCTCGTAAGATTTTTTGCGTTGTATCATATCCAGATTGATGCCCCCCATACACGCCTGAATGACAATCATTCAGGACTTTTTCGTCCTCCTCATGGGTGAGGCACCTTCTCAGAACTGTATCGATACCGCGACGATAAAGTGTGTCACCGACGATCATGTAGTCTTTTGCTTGGTATCGAATATGTTTTTGTTCGGAGTGGGAGGTGTTTGGCCTGTATTTTTGGGTTTGGAGATAAATGATTATATCCCCATACCACTCATTGCTTGTAGATATCATAAACAAACTTTCGTCCACGATTGTTTCATCGGATGTTTCATCGTTGGACGACGATGGGAGATCGCATAATAATTCTGCGAAAACTAGAGCTTTCTTTGACTTGGACTTTACAAATTCCAGATCAAACTCTTGCAGGATTGCTATCCATTTTGAATAATTTCCCCCCAGCAACTGTTGCGACAATATATAAGTCATGGGGTTGCAATGTGACAGAATGGTAGTTTTTCGAAAGAGGACATAGTGTCGAAATCTCTGTATCGCTTGAACAGCTGTGAGCGCTAGATTTTCAACGTAAGAATATTTGCTTTCTGTATCATTTAAGTTTTTACTTAAATAATATATAGGATGTTCAATTCCATTGACTTCTTGAACTAAAACCATTGCGATGGTCGTATCCGTTGCAGCCAGATACAGGTTAAAATCTTTTTGATAATCAGGAGCGTACATTAATGATGCTTTCATTAGGGATTCTTTTAAAGCATCAAAGGAAGCTTGCGCAACCTGATCCCAGACAAAGGGTACTTCCTTTTTCAAAAGATGTGTATAACCTTTAGCAAGTTCAACGTAATTTGGAATGAACCTCCTTAGAAATTTCACTTTCCCTTGGAGTTTCTGAATCTGAAGCAAATTCGAAGGTGGAGGCAAATTTATGATTGCCTAGACCTTACATGGGTCGAGACGAATCCCATCCTTTGAGACTACAAAGCCAAGCAAACGACCAGAACTGACGTAAAATACACATTTGTGTGGATTGAGTCGTATCTTGTAGTGTCGACAACGTAGAAATATCGCTCTTAGATGCTGCGGGTGATCAGTCCGCTTTCGCGAATGAGCCGGAAGGTCGTCGAGGTATGGTTGAACGATGTTTTTGATTGCATGGAAGGCATAATTCATTGCCCTCTGAAACGTCGCCCCTGCGTTCTTTAAACCAAAGGGTAATTTTCGATATGCGAATGTACCCCACGGACAAATAAATGCAGTCTTTTACTGGTCCTGTGGGCGGATATTTATTTGATTATACCCGGAGAATCCGTCCATGAATGAAAGGATTTCGCATCTGGCGCATTCATCAATTATCTGGTCAATGAAGGGCGTAGGGTAGTTGTCTTTTGGAAAAGCTTGATTTACATCCCTATAATCGACGCACACTCTAATTGTTCCTTGTTTTTTCATAACAGGGACAATATTCGATACCCAATCGGTTAGAGGAACCGAGTAGATGAAACCAGCATGGAGAAGTTTTTCAACTTCTGCCTTAATTGCAGCGGCTTTCTTGGGGTGCACCTGTCGTAGCCGTTGTTGTACTGGTTTGACATCTGGATACATCTTAATTTCGTGTTCAACGATACTCGAGTCAATGCCTGGCATTTCACTGTATCACCAAGCAAAGACATCTCTGAATTCGCGAAAAAGAGCGTTATATATTTCCAGTTCTGAAGGAGAACAACATTTGCCAACATAAATATTCTCTACAACATCTGTTTTGGTCGAGATATTTATGGCGATAGTCTCTTCAATGTTGGACAAGTTTCGCTCGGAATCCACCGTGTTTATAGTATTTGATAGGAAATCAAAGACTGAAGGATGATAAAGGTCATCTTGAGTATCTTTTCCACAATCCGGGAGAAGGGAACAATGGTGGGAATCATTCCATGGTGCCCCTTCAATTACCATTGATTGGATGTTAAAATTGGAAACCAGGGAAAAATTTCATGTGGGTCATCTTATTCATGGCTAATAATATTTTTATTAGATTCCTCTCGTCGAGAGGTGTAGGATTGATATAAATATCATCCAATTCCGATAAGTATTCATGGAGATATGAATTTATTTTTATTATGGAATTATTATCAAGCCGGCCTACAACTCATGTAGGCTCAGAAGCCCAACAGTCGCATCTATTCACCCACCAACGTTGTGTATAAATATAAGAGGACTTTTCCTCATTTGGACTCACTCATCTCATCACATCTCTCTCTCTCTCTACTGCGCAGATATGAGTCTCTTCTCTACTGCACTGAAATGGGTCTCTCTCTCTCACACATGTGAAGCCGGAAGCTGTTGAATTTGAAGCTGCAACTGCAAAAGTAAAGATTGACTTGCGTGGCCTAGAAGATCTCCTATTTGGAACTGCGCTGTAGGTTCATCTGAACCTCCTTTGAAAGCTGCAACTTTTGGTGGTGGAATGAAGTCAATCCGACGAACGGTTTGCAAGATATCGACTACCCTAGTTTGAAGCCAGAAACTGCTGAAACTGAAGCTGCAACTGCAGAAGTAAAGATTGACTTGCGTGGCCTAGAAAATCTCCTCATCTAAACCGCACTTTAGGTTCATCTGAACCTCCTCTAGAAGCCGAAACTTTTGGTGGTGGAATGAAGTCAAACCGACGGTCGGTTTGTGAGATATCGTCTGCCCTAGTTTGATAATGAAGCCGCTAATGCTAATGCTGCTGATCTAGGGTTTGCTACTGCTGATATGAATCAGATTTATTGTACTATTTCTCTCTATTGAATTATTGAAGATAAAAGAAGATTTGATCAAAGGGTTTCCCCACACATTGTGGGGTTTGTCTCTGGCTAGCCGCCACATCTTGTGTCTCTTGTCTTGGCTTGTTTTCTGTCGATCATTTAATGTTCTATCTACACTTTACTTTACGTACATGTGATTGCTAATCAGTGGAATATAATAAGAAAAAGAAGTAAACTATTATAAGCATAGAACATACCATAACTTAACATTGGACAATTCCTTCGTCGGTGACATGCACTCGCGACCAAGGATCCGAAGGGGTACCATATTCTTTAGACCTATCTATCCAAACACTTGATGAGCGTTGATTGGGGTTTGCCTCCCATGCTAGGAACATTGATTGCTACAATATTTCCATTGGGCTTGGTGACAAAACCATTGCATGATCCATGTCGATATCGTTTTCTGAGATCTTTTTAGAAGATATCATATTGCAGGTTCCTACCGACGCTACTTCTGCCAGGTTGATTGGAGGGGGAAGGGCGAAAGTTCCCATTAATATAGGATCTTTTAGTAGGCCTACTCCGATATTTTGAAGCGAATGGGGGCTTCCATGGATCATGGGAATGCTTCCTGTAACTTGAGAACCATTGGGGAGGAAGTTTTGTTGATCGACGATTGTAATCCCTCCTTGAAAGGGAAATGCAATCTTCCTAAAATAGGTCGACACAACAGCAGCCATAGCATATATCCATGGTCTTCCTAGTAGGATGTTGTAATCAAGATTTCCATCGATTACTTCAACATCTACTTCTACCGTTTTCCCTCCTAGTTCAACTTTCAAGTTACTTAGAATACCATATGGGGTATATGTCCTTGCGTCGAATGCTTTTAATGTCGTCGAAGATCGCGACAAGGTTGGAGATCCTAAAGTTTTCCAGCAACTCATCGACATAATGCATGTAGATGCTCCCTCATCAATAATTGTTCGATGAACAGTTTTGTTGAGGGCTTTCACTTGAACAAGGAAACCTAGTTGAGTTGGTAATTGAGGATCGTACCCTTTATGGTCGAAGGATACAATATTGGAATCCTTTGGGTCTATCCCACCAATGGCTGATAATAAAGCCTGCCTTTGGGATGGGCAATTCTGTAGTACTTCAAGAGTCGACATAGCGGATGGCGATTGCGCCAAATCTTCCACTATATTATAATGTTGTGCCGCTCTAGCGCGGGGATTAAACGTCGACTTGTGTACTACTCCCTTTAGCGTTTTATTGTCAATTCAGGAATGATGGGCGGCGCAACTTCTGTTGAAGTTGTTGTCGAACTACTAGGTTGATCTTTGTTGTTCGACAGCTGTGGATTCCCGTAATCTTTGTTCCTTGTCAATATCAAAGCATCATTTTGCTGTTTTGAAACCGACAAAATTAGCACTTGAGACGGGGAAGCATTTCCACTTTCAACCAGATTTGTTCCTGGATTTGGAGACGGATCAGTTAACACTGCGGAGGTTTTTGAATTCTTCAAGAATTTCTTAAGCTCAGCTCTGTGTGGAAAATTTGCGGTCCAATGATCCTCATCGCATATGAAGCATGGATTTTTTGGTTTCCTATCTCCAGGAGGGTTTGAAGAAGATTTTTCAGGTGATGATTCCTCCTGTTTCTTCTTCTTCCCTTTGTCTTTATTCTTGCTCCATGGTTGTTTGGTTTCTTTGCTTTTATCTGTCGATACGGCATTTACTTCCGAAGCAAGAAGTTCATCTTTTGCATTTTGACCTGAAATATTACGGGCCTTTTTGGATGTAGCCTTTTTCGATTTCGTGTCTGTTGTGCCAATCATGCCATCGTCGGCATGAGAGTCATTGTTTGATTTAAGAGGAGGAGGAATTGAGAATTCTGGTCTAGGGGCGTCAGGTATTTTATTGTAGAGCATGCCGGACTGAGTGTAAATCAAGTCCAAATATTGCACACGAGCGATAACTTGCTCTTCTGTTACAACTCCCCCCTTTGCCACATCTTCCGTGATAGAAGGTAGTAATGACTTGATAAACCATTCAGCTAGAAGCTGATCGGGGACATACGTTTTTACCATTCTACGACGACGTTGCCACTCATGTATATGATCAGATATGTGAGTGGCCGTTGTCTGTTTGAAATTGGTAAGAAGTTCTATTCCTGTTTCGTACCTTATTGGTAACTGAAAATGGGTTAAAAAGGTTATGGCTAGGGTACTGAAGTTTTCAAACGAAGCTCTAGGCAATTCGATGTACCAATTTGCCGCTAGACCCGTTAACGTCCTTTGAAAGAGGTGAAGTCTTATCGAATCATCATTTAGGGTGTTTGATGAACACCATAGATGAAAGGTCATCACATGATTCGATGGATCTTCACTCGGATTTCCATTAAATTTAGGAATATCTAATAGAAGTTTATGCGGGATCGCTGGCCACCAAGGGGCATAAGCGATTGGATTGTTTGTTAACTGATTTAAATCAGGTAACTCTAAAGTTGCCACAAAGGGTAACTGTTGATTCAGGTTAGGCGAAGCATACCCAGGATATGATGGGATTGCCTGAGCAGTCGGTCTTTGCATACCGGCATATTGCATTTGATGTTGGTAACTTTGGAAAGGTTGGTGGTCATGACCATTGTAAAATGGTTGATTTTGACCGTGTTGAATATACGGCTGTCCACTATTTGCAAAGATTTTTTGCTCAGAACCTTGGTATACTTGTTGGAATTTCGGTTGTTGGTATTGTACTAGCCATGGTTGTGAAGCCATGTGATGTTGACCGATACTAACAGTTTGACCAAGATGAGGGGTAATTGTACCCATCTGAACCTGTGTCATTCCACCAGTCGACGATTGTGGTTGAGTCGTAGGGTCAAGGGGTTGTTGCATTACAACCTGAGAAACCTGAGGTTGGCATACAACAGGCAGCGCTTGAACTTGCGACACCGTCACAATATCTGGCGTAGTTGGTATATTTGACATAGGTAAGCATTGTTGCATTGAATATACAACTCTTGGTTGTTGAGGTAGTATTGGTACCCAACCGCTTGAGGTAATTCCAGTATAACCCGAATGTTGTTGTGAACTGCGGTATGGATATCCTCCCGGAGGGGATAATGAAAGGGTATACTACCCCCCATACGGTGGTAATCCAGAACTCAAGGGAATGGTTTGCCCTTGGGGGCTGGACCGCCCAAATTGACCTCCAAATGGATCAATTTGTTGAGACTCAACATAAGAGTTTTCAGATATTATTCCGGATGAACAAACAGGAACAAACCATACTGTCGAAATGGCCCCTGAGTGGGCTCCTTCTAGCGGTTGAGAGCTAGTCGGGACAGATGGTATACCGGCGAACATTGTTGGAGTGATAGTAGGGAGTTCTGTCGTCACTGTGTCAGACGACACAGTCCTAGATGTTGATGGTTGTTCAGACATTTGTAGTCTATCTAAAAGATTACCTAGCGATTCTACAGGAACTTCAGCTGGTGGTAGACTAACTTCTGATGAAGAAGGATATAGAGTGATCCCGACTCCAAATTGTGATGGAGTACTCGTTGGAGGATCTTCTATAATCTCTTCTATGGCAATCAGACCAGGTGGAAGGGGAAGACCATCAGGTCCGTAGAATATTTCTGGTTCTGAAGAAGGTATGGAATCGGCAGCGACAGATGTTTGAAGATCAAGACTCTCCGAACCGGTTGAAAATGGAACTAGTTTGGTAACACAAGTGTTTACTCTCAGACTAGGATCAGTATCACTGTCCTTCTGTGGCTGCTGAAATTCTCCTGTAGAGGCAGGGATTCCATAAATTTTTGGAGTAACCGGAGTCTCTGATGTTGTTGGAACACTTGTTCTGACTTTAACAGGAGATTTGGAACCGGTTAAACGAGTTCGCTTTGTCCGTACTAGCTTCGATTCCAGAGACAAAGACGGCTGACTCGTAAGCCTCCGCGAACGACGGGGTTTCAATTGACTTTCTTCCATGATTGCGGATTACTCGATCAACTAAAATAAAGGGGAAGTATGTTTCTGAATTAAATGAATTTTAGACGCTTTGACACAACTTGTTTTTTCAATTTTTAAGAGTCGGGAAAAAACAAAAGATGACTCTAGTCTCCTTTGATTTTTAATGAGCCTGAAGTGACAAGTGCTCAGATGGACCTTTTCCGTTAAGGAGTCTGAAAAGGAACGAAAGGGACTACTCTGGAAATCTAGGTAGAGGGATTACCAAACCAATCGCAAAACTGCAGAATACTTTTTATGGTACGACAGTCAATCTTCCTGAATGTTGTGTTTAGTGCATTGCAATCGATAGGGCGGCAAACACGGCTTCCTATGGATAAAGGATTAAGCCTATTGGGGTCTCCCAAAATATATTCGACGGTACGTGGAAGCACAAGTCTGTACTAACACTTATCGTCTCAAAGTGGAGGAATCACCCAACCATCAGTGAGAACAACAGTTACCAGGCTTTACGACGCCGGAATACGTCTCTAGCCTAGACTTCTAAATGTTGTGCGTTAAGTTCCAAAGCGTTGTTAGATTCATTGAATTTATTTTAAGTTGATCTTGTTTATGAAGTTTTCCTTTTGGGTTCACCACGAGATGTAGATGTAATTCCTAAAATGCAATCTAAGATGATAAACAAACTTTTTATCTCCTTTATGCAATGAAAATCCTAGCTACTAGGGAAAAGAAAGACAGAATCTTTTCACAAAGAGCAAAGAGCACACTCTAAATGCACTTTCCTAAATCAAGCCAATCAGACTGTCTATATGCAAATGCACATGCATGTATTTGTTTTCGACTTTCTTAGTATATGAATGCTAAAAAGAAAGTTGATGCACAAATCTGAATTTCTTTTCGAGCGACGAATATCAACAAGTTTCTTTTCGAAATCAAAAAATGGAGACGATCACAACACTTTACGATTTTGAACTGAATACTTGTTCTTGACACTAGAAAATTACAAATTCAGACCAAAAGAAATAGTAACAGGATAATCGACCATCAACAGCAATCAAACTCTTTCCTAGGATTGAAATTGACACTTGCGACAGTTTCAAATCAAAGGACGACAGTATGATTATGCTACTTTTGCAAAGGAGAACTGTAAATGACTCAACAAACACACAAAAACATCTACAGTTATTTTGTACAAAGGAGGCGGAATAACAGCAAGGAAAAGGGGTTTCAAACAGACATATACTGATCACAGGCAGCAAAATTCAGGAATAGAACTGGAAAGAATGAACCACAGAAGCCACAACTGCACAAAGATAGTCTGATCAGCGCACCTGTAACACAGAGAATCTGAAATGTAGTGCAGGTTGTCCACTTAGGAAGTGCACTGAAATTCAGAATCTCTGAACAATACCTGCGTTGGGCCAGAAACGAGACTCTGTTCGGGTTTCGGGTCACAGTTTGCAGTTCAGTTCTTGGGTTTTGGCCAAGCAAAAAGTAATCAGTGATGCAACAATCAGGGGTAGATCTAAGGAGGATCTAAGAGCTATCACAAGGGCAATCAGGTAGTTTGTGAATTAGTTGTTTAAATCATAAACAGATCCAGTAGATGGATTGAAGGAGCAGTTATCTACTTTGCATTTGTTATGGCAAATGCAGTTCGAATGCTACTTGTAAGTTTATGAAACAAATAACAAAGAATGATAAACAAACAAACTAATTATTTCCCTAGGAGAGTCGCCATTTTGTTACAGGGAAAAGTGTCTATATAGAACTGCTCTATCCCACTAAGGTGTGACAGCTGCCTTAGAAACAAACAGAGAAAAGCTACTTTTGTTTTTCCTTTATGAATTATAGATAGAGAGGAACAGAAAGACCAACCTCTGTCTTGCGCTAATCTCTTGATTCGATCCCTCTCTTCTTTGATAGTCCTCAGCTACCTGCTCCCTTGCATGCCCAGCTTCACAAAGTACCTGTAAGATCACAGAAGCATAGCACTATACAAAGACATGGATCTATAATCATAAACAATCTAGGATCAGATGTAAATTGACCATACAAATGTAACAAGCATCAATGATACAAAAGCATGGAGGAAAACTCAAATAGCTTTTATTGATAAACGAGAAAAGAGCCAAGAGGAGTTACAACCAGTTGTTCTAACCCAGCATCAACCTCCCAGCAAAGAAGCCCCTCTTCACCTCAAACAAAGCTTAGATCACCCAACAATCTGATGTTTGTCTCAAAAAACCAACAGCAATTCCTTACAATATGCAAAATTCCAGCCTCCGGATCTCTGGGATGAGGGATCCATATTTAGATATCTGTAAGGGGGATGAGTCAGCTTGTGATTTGATTAGTTTCTTCTCTCTGATAGTTCTTGCTTCCACTTGGAGACTGATGGCCTCTTACTCATACTTGGTCGAATTCAGTGAGGCAAGTGTCACAGGAGAAGATTCTGGAAGCTTCCATTGCCTCTCCACCTCGTGGAATGACACTGCCATTTGTCATTTCTCGCCCATCGCACCCCAGAGAAGGAACTTTTGAAATGCAACGCACCCTCACAGTGTATTTTGGTGAGATGCAATGCACTTAGCCAGTGGAGCAGCTGCAATGATCCTGTTTTGACCAATTCTGAGCAGTTTCTCATGGAGAACTTCTGGGAGAAGATGTAATCTGTTGACCTTGTTCCTTTAGGGGTTAGAACAACACTTTTATGGACTTAGGAGCCCTTGGTTTATGGACATTTCATGCTTGTTGTTGTAGGGCCCAAAAATGTCTATAACACTGAGCAGATCATTAAAATTCTTCATACTTTACTACCCGACTGGCACTTTTAGGGCCTGGATGTAATGGGCAGTTCTAGGGGTCTTTCCATGGGTATCAACCCAAAATCTATTAAGGTGATATCCTCTTGGGGTGGTATGGGCTTCTTAGGCATGGACATTCTAGCAGCCGATTTAGGCAAACACATCTGAATCATTAATGTCTATGCCCCCAACCAAAACAGACTTGCCTTTTGGCAATCCCTGCTGGATAACCCCCTAATCAACAATTCCACCATTATAGGGGGAGACCTAAATTTTTCCATTGGGAATGAGGAATCCTGGGGCCATCACTCACAGATTGACTCTCTCTCAGATCAGCTGAGCTCCCTCCTGGAACAGCATGGGCTTATTGATGTCCCCATGAATAAGAAGATGCCCACATGGCATAACAGGCGTACTGGTGATGTTGCTCTTGGAAGAAGGCTAGACAGATTTCTTATGCATGAAGAGATACTCTGGACCCTAGCCCTTTACAAAAAATGGGTTGGATCAGGAGGCATCTTGGACCATTCCCCCATTTTCTTGGAAGTGACCGGCCCATTCAGGAAACCTAAGGCCCCTTTCAAATTTAATTCTACTTGTCTAAAAGACCCGGACTATGTCAAATTGGTCTCGGATTTCTTGCAAGCCCAGCCTCCCCTCAGAGATTAGAGAAAGGCCGAGGATTTCTGTAGAAACCTAAATCAGCTCAAAAGATTAACTATTAACTGGTCCAAAAGGAAAAAAGAAAAGGATGAACAATCACTTGTAGATATTGAAGATCAGCTGGCCTCCTTAACCAATGATAATGGGCTTGGATACTTATCCAATGAAACAAAAATCTGTCTGGTGGAATTGGAATCTCAGCGCTCCAAGATCCTTTTGGATAGGGAAGAATTATGGAGGCTTAGAAGCATAGTAATTTGGCTGCAAGCAGGAGATGGAAATACAAAATTTTTCCACAATTTTGCTAATGGAAGGAAAGCCAATAATACTATTTGGCAGATGCCCATGGAACAGGAGAGATTGGCTACCACTCACCCACAGCTCACCCAGCTTGGAATTTCCCACTTCAAGCAGCTTTTCAAAGCCCCATTAGCCCCCTCTCTGCCTGAAATCATCAATCTTGCTGGCCACTTCCCTAGATACCTGGACCTGGATGGAATTTCTGACCTTATCAAACCTGTCTCCATGGGGGAATTTGAAACAACACTAAAATGGTTCAAGAGAGACAAAAGCCCAGGCCCGGATGGCTGGCCTGTGGAATTTTATATTGCCTTCCTGGACATCATTGGCCCGGATCTGCTTGGTGTGATTGAAGAAAGTCAGACTCTTGGTCGTATATATGCCCCTCTCAACTCCACCTACATAGCCCTCATTTCTAAGACTGAATCTCCATCCTCCTTCCATGACTTCCATCCTATTTCACTCTGCAATTGTCTATATAAAATTATAGCCAAGATCATAGCCAATCATATTAAGCCTATATTATCTGAACACATCTCTCAAGAACAATTCACCTTCCTCCACAACAGACATATCCATGAAGCCATCGGCTCTGCCCAGGAAGCCCTCCACTCTATTAAATTAAAAAATCTCAAAGGGATGGCTCTCAAAATTGACTTATCCAAAGCCTTTGACAAAGTAAGTTGACTATACCTAAGAATGATTCTCACCCACCTAGGTTTCCCTCTGGAATTCATTAGATGGATCATGGGTTGTATTACATCTGTATCCTTTGCAATTCTCATAAATGGGTCAGCCTCCCACCCCTTTCAGGTGGAAAGGGGAATCAGGCAAGGATGCCCCTTATCCCCTCTGTTGTTCCTCCTTGTTATGGAAGGCCTGAGTAAACTTATAGACTCGGAGAAGCGATCTGGGAGACTCAAGGGACTGAAGATTACTGATCATTTCCTATTGACCCATCTTCTCTTTGTGGATGACATTCTCATCTTCCTCAATGGGAGCGTACAGGATATTATTACTCTAAAGGAGTTATTAAAACTCTTCAGTGCAGCTACAGGAATGGAAATCAACGGGGAAAAGTCCACTATATCTTTCTCTGAATGCTTCCAACAGGAAATTCAACTTTCTCTACAAAATTTCCCCTATCAAGTGTTGGATCTACAGGTCGGACTGAAGTATCTGGGCTTTAGGATCAAAGCGGATGGATACAAAATAGCAGATTGGATTTGGCTGATTACAAAAGTGGAGAAAAGAATAAATATCTGGTGTCATTGCTTCCTATCCAGGGCAGGAAGACTAATACTCATCAAAGCAATATTAGAAGCTACCCCTATTTTTTGGATGTCCTTGGCTTGGATTCCCTTGGGAATTCTACCTAGGATCCAAAAAATTTGTGCCATTTCCTGTGGAGGTGACAAAAGGATGGGAAGCCTTTTGCTTGGGTCAAATGCAACTGAATTGCAACTCCCAAAAATTGGGGAGGTTGGGGATTAAAACACCTTCTAGATTTTGCACAAGCTCTGGTTGTTAAACAAGGCCTTTTACTCCTGACCCATAAGAGCCTCGGGTCGGAGGTGGTCTCCCACAAATACATTTGGCCTAGCACCATAAGTGAGTGGATAAGGCAACCCTCTTGGAACAGAAAAGGAATCTCAATCATTTGGAGAGCCATCCTCAACACCCTTCCCATTATCAAAAGAGGACTTATCTGGAAGATTGGAAATGGGGCATCAGTGCGCATCAAGATTGATCCCTGGACCGGTAGTGGGAATGTATATCAACTACCACCAGATTTGATCACATTCCTTAACAACATTGGTGTCACGTTCATATCACAACTTGGAGACAATAGAAACTCAACTTTTCTTCTACAAGCCTGGCACACTGGTGAGGAATGGAACATCCTGATCCATTGGGAAAGACAGTGGAAAAAATATTTGCAAGCTCTGATAGAGTCCCATGTCCGACTCAATGAAGACAAGGTTGAACTGATTTGGGGTCTCTCCAAAAAGGGTCATTACTCATCCAAGCAAGGGTATGACCGCTTTCATGCAAAGGCTAAACTAGACAGACTAATGAGTTGATGGAACCAGCTATGGAAGTTAGAAGCTCCCCTGCGCACAAAATTATTAATGTCGAATATCATTGAAGATAAAACACCCACGGGAGCTAATCTAAGGAAAAAGGCATTCACAGACCCTACTTGGTGTGTACTCTGTCATCAGGAGGAGGAATCAAACCAACAATTATTCCTCACATGTCCTACTTCAAAACAGCTATGGTTGCAAGTATTTCACACTCTTAATATCAACCAAAGCTGGCATGGTGTGGATATCCTTAGTGCCTGGGACAGCTGGTGGGGAGCTGCAACTGATCCAAAAATCAGAAATATGCCACTACTTGTCTCTTTGCATATTTAGATGTGTCGAAACAACATCATCTTCCGGGACCAGCTTATAAACTAGGCATTGATTCCACCAAAGATCTGCTCAGGCTATGAGGAACTCCCAGCTGCATATTATAACAATAGACCCAGGATCATCACACAGGAATAGATTGAAAAAACCCACCCCTAGGCATATTTTCATGGGGCTTCTCAAGCTCAGGGTTGTGGGGGAGGCATAATTCTCCATCTATCAGACACAAATTTTTTCCACATATGCATGGGCTTAGGCGAGGGCACAAATAATTATGTAGAGTTGATCACCCTTCGACACTTGATACATTTTTCCATTCTCAAAAATTACAGACATATCCAAATATTTGGGGATTCCAAAATAGTCATAAATTGGTTTAACAACACAGTTACATGCCATGCATATACTCTAAGAACTATAATTGATGATATTGTTTTTCTTAAAACACATTTTTGTCATATTTCATGCACTCACATCTACAGGGAGTGTAATGAAAATGCGGACAAACTATCAAAAGAGGCAACGCATCGTCCTCGAGTCGAATGGCTGATCACAGAACATTCACCAGAAAGGATATACCAGTACTTTCACAGGCCTTACATAGATCAGGAACTTTGGCGGGCAGACAGCCCCTAAGACCAACAGCACTTTTTGTCTTTTGAACAACATTATAACATGTATTTAACACTTTTGGGCTTCTGAACAGTGATCACCCACAGGTGATTTTTGCTTATGTAATTATTATAGATGTACAGCAACCCTACTGGGTTTACACACTACTTTTTTGGAACTATATCATCTGACTAAGGTCACAGTATTTACATATTCCTATGGGCATCTACAGCATGTAATTTTCAACATATAATGGAAATTACAATATTTTCTCCCCGGGAAAAAAAATAGTATTCGAAATACCAATTTTATTGAATCCAGTCTCCAACAGTCTTTTACAGTGCTTGAGCTTATGCTTTCAAAACCAAAGCTACAGTAGTGCAAACTCTGTTCATTACACATAACTCAACATGCAAAAGAAAAACCTCAATAATCCCCAGTTCTGAGATTTCCACTCCTCCCACCTACAACTCTAAGTCCTTATTACAGAAGTGCTTTTAGAATTCCAGAATTGCAGAGGAGAGAAACACTTATTACATTTTGCAATCTGCTATTTATAATATTTGCAATGGAATTCTTAACAAGAAAGTTCGTTCTAAAAGAGATATGCTCAATCAATTTTCATTTGCTCAAAATTTCATTGTTCAATTGTTGGAGCATTCTCATTGATTGAGATCTTGTTCTCCTCATCTTTTCAATTGTTTTCCTGTAAAGACAAATCAAAACAAAATTAAAATGTAGAAATAAAATCAAAATGCCAAACCTGGAATTTAAAACAAATCTAATCAAATTTAATTAAATAAATAAATGAAAAGGAAATCCAAGCTTTCTATTAATATTTTTGATGATTTAATTGGCCAATGATATCATTGACGAATGGATTTTCATTCAGAAAAGGCTTGGGCAAATGAAAATGCAGAAAATAAAACTCAGAAAAATTAGTTTTATTCAAAATTCGGAGCTTGATCTTCTGCTAGATTTTAGACCCAATAAATGGTCAAATCTGTTAATAAAACATCCTCAGAAATATTCTCCATGATTTTATCTTTCCAATGAGCCATATTGGGCCTCATTTGGCCAAGTAAAACTCAATCTATGAGCCTCTAAAGTTGATGCGTCAACACCGCCGAAATTTTGGAATTTCTGTTGTTGGGCTAAAAAAACAAAAATTCTAATCCTAAATTAGATTTTAATTATCTAATAATTAATTCTAATCTAACTATAAACAAAATTAATTATTTACAAACTAATTAATAATTAGTATTAATCTAATTAACTAAAATATACGAATAATTTTCCCCCGATCGGGGTGAGAGACTGGGAAAAGACATGTGAAAGGATTATGAAGGGGAAAGGTAGGCAGGGCTGGCCACCAAACATTCTCATAATACAACAGGATGTGGGGGCAGCATGCAGGCAGTATGGAACCCCAAGGCATAGAGGTGACAAGGGAGTGGGGGAAGAGGTAGCAGGAAACGGCGGCGGAAGGATGATGGGATGCAGGACAGGTGGGAGGTGGTTAATAAGGGTGGTCAAGAGTGGTAGAGAGATCATTACACAGCGAAGGAAGGAGACAGTTGGAGAGCAACGTGAACTGGTTTCTTCTGAGGCTGCGCAAAGGTCTGGGTATGTATTCTCAAAGCCAAATCTTGCATTTCTTTCAATCTTTGGTAGTTTGACGGAAGAAGGGGGGGAAGCTTGGAGAAGCAGAGAGAGGGAGAAGTATGAGAGAGTTGGAAATCTCCCCTGCTACACGTAGTAAGGAGGTGGAGGGTAGCAAGATGAGAAATGCAGAGGAAGGGTCTAGCATGGTAAGGAACCACGAAGACGAGGGTAAAGGCCTGCCAGGATTCTGGAAGTGCTGGGCACAGGGGCAGCCTGAGGAGGTTAAACAAGCAATCTTGGAGGCAGATAAGACTACAGAGAGCACTCACTTGCCATGCCCAAGGGGAGGGAAGCCTGGGAGTAGCCAGACCATCGGAAGAACTTGGAGTGGGGAGGGCAAAATTTGGGAGAGGGAAACTCAAGAGACGGGAACAAAAGTAATTGCGGAGAATCTAACCTTTGCTGTTGGCCATGGTAAACAGGTGGTTGTAAAGAGCAAAATGGCATGCCCAGGTAGAGGAAGGGGGCATGGTGGAAGAGGCCGGCATAACCAACCAGGTCGTAATGACCCAACGACCTCTATGCCAGCTCCTCAGAGACGCAGTCAGAAAACCATGAGGAAAATAGTGCAAGAGGCTGAAAGGGCATATAGAGAAGGAACTGATGAGGATATTCGCAAGCTAATTCAGGAATTGGAATAAAATGTAATGGAAGGAGACTCGAAGCCTGAAATGGAGGAATAGGGAGACATCGTTCCTGACCCGGGAAACACCAGGGGATGAATGACTTTATACAAACATGCCTTGCACGTTCACTGGGTGCTGAAGCATTTACTCGCCAAGGTGCTGGAGCAAGTAGCAGGTGAAATGGTTGAGCTGGCAAGGGTATGCCAAATATGAAGAAAGAAATGAAGAATCTTCAAATTATAATGATAATGCGGGATAGCAAGTTGGACGAAATCCAGCAACAGCTGAAGAAGATTACTCCAGCAACGAGGGACACGGTAGCAGCTCCTGAGATCATGGAAGAATGAAAATTTAGTTCTTGCAGTGGTTTATCATGTTTGTTTTCTGAGGATAGTTTTCCATTTTCCTATTAGTAGTTTCATGACTATCTGGAACAAGTATAGTATTTGTTGTTGCGAAGTATATTTAGCATGGATTGGTAGACTTATTCATTTTTGTTACTGGATGGCTTATAATAATTTGAGGTGCCCAATAGACCCGGTTTCCCATCTGGGCGGGTTGAGGTCACCAAAACAATGTATATGGCTCAACCTGTTTTTATATGAATAGAAAAAGAAAGGCACTACCGTCGCTTACAAAAAAAAATATACGAATAATTTTAATTTAATTAAATATATATATATATATATATATATATATATATATATATATATATATATATATATATATATATATATATATATATATATATATATATATTTAATTATTTTAAAATTATTATATATTAATTATATTAAGTCAAAGTACTCATATTATATTACCCGCTTACTCATCCGATAACGTGAGTTAAATCCCAAAAAATATGTGAGGGGAAAGGACTTTGGTTACGTTTGGCATTGAACATCGCATCGCATCGCATGAAGGGCTTCTGTCAAGTTTTGAAAACTTAATTCGTTGTGAATTTTGCGAAGTGCGATTTGCGATGGATGCAATCATGTTATAAATTTTTTATTATTTTTTTAATTTTATTTGGGGTCCAAGTTTAATGAAATTTGGTTAAGTTATAAAGTGAAGTTAAGTGGGGTTTATTTAGAGTGAGATTTTTCTATTTAAACTACAGCCACTCTTGGTAAAAAAATGAACTACAACCACTTTGCCATTATGAAATTTTGAGTTTGGTATTTCGTTTTAAAGTAGGAAATTAGAATAAATTACTAAAATCCCAAAAAATGTGTTTTTTAAATGCTCTATAATTTTGTTGGGTCATTTAGTAGGATCATTAGTGAAAAATGAAAAATGTTAATAATAACTAAGAGTTATTATTTACAACGAATGACTATTTTAACAACGAGAATTAAAATATTGGTACATTTTATGCATTTTCTGACCCAAGAGACACAAATGATCAAACTCCAAAAGAGTGTCATTTACAAACCAGTTGACCAAATGGAGTGAAACAAGTGTCGTTGGAAAGCTTGTGAAAAATCGGATTCAATGAAACAATCAAAATGGAAATCTGATAAAAATAAAAAATAAAATGATAAAATTGTAAGACAATCTTAAATGAAAGTCAAAAAAGGTTCTTAACCAAAATTTTATATAGAGGGTCCCCATTATTTGAATACATAAAAATTTTTAAAAAAAATGGGGGGGTTGTGTTTTACCACAACAATGGCAACACATGGGAGAAGAACCAGTTATCTATGTTTTATATGAATGAGATTTTCTAAATTAAAGTAAAAATAATTAAAGAAGAGAGAATTATTTTTTGAAATGTTTGACTAGGTTCATTAGTCTGAATAAAAACAAGAATCATTTAACTATAATTTTACTTAAAATTCCTCATAAATCAAAATATCTCATAACTCTATATCAGTCTTTAATTAGTTGTAGAGATAAAGCAGGCGTCACTTTACAGCTTAGCTTTTAAAATATACTCATTTGTCACAAGTAGAGCCACTGCTGCCAGTAAAATCTATAGTCTTGACAGGGTTACCTTTTAATCATTAAAGATTCAAAATCCCATCTATTTAAGAATTATTGACCTAGAGATAAATCCATTTATATATGTTTATTTTCTTTGTATTTGTCTTTATCTTTAGTTCTTAAAATCCATTGCCCTGGTTTGGTAGCCAGATAGTTGACAATGCCATTCATTGGTTATAATTAGACTGAACAAGTTGGATCGTGATGAGACCCCTTGTCTTATAATTGTTTGCAATCATAAGCCATCACCCTCGCTTGTTTAGCAATGTTGGTAATGTCAGCTTATTTTTCCCCTATGATCATAGTAAGCAGGCTCATGATGAGACTTCTTATATTTTACGTTTAAATATATGTTTGGATTACACTCTAAAAAATTAAGACTTTTTTGGATAGGAAGAATTATTGACTCCTTAAGAGTTAAGAATGACAATTTCAAATTTAAGAGTGTTTTGTTTTAAAGTGCTTTTACTTGGTTAAAAATTAGCATTTCTTGACTGATAATAGAATTTTGAAAGATCTTAATAAAATATTGAAATTTCAAAATAATCACAATTTTGATGCAAAAAGAAATCTCTTAGATTTTATGATACTCTGCCAACTTCTCTTGTTTTATAATCTCTTCCCTAAGTATGTCTACGTTTATAATAAGAAAAACAAACTTTATTAAGAGATTTAAGAAAAAGCCAATAGTAGACTATTAACATTCTTTTTCTGTGTATGCCGACCATTGTTAGGTAACAAAAAGGCCTTTCGTATAAATTATGGCGGAGTCACCAAAATCAAAACTAAAAAATAAAAAGGAAAAGAAGTCCTAATCTGAAAAACGAAATCAACAAACAAAAATAAAATAAAGGTAGGAGCAGAAAGGAAAATCCAAGTTTTTTAAAAGATAAAGTCCAACAAGAATGTTTTATACCAATGTCTCAACAAAATGAAGTAAAAGAAAATAATCATGTAATCATTCCTTCTTATGTCGAGATTCAGGTAAATTTTACCTTGTAGGGTTATAAGCGTTTTAGGCTTCAGATAGCAGTGAAGATAGAATTTAGCCACAATGAAAAAGTTTATGTCTAGTGTCAATCTTCTTGTTTCAAAGCATCATCTTAATCATTTTCTAATAAAAGGAATGCTTAAAGAAACAAACTAAAGGCTCAGAAACTTCCTAGTGTAGTTGTTTTGACGAAGATCTGATATGGTGGAGGATTGAAAGCTTTTATGAAGAGATACAAAACAGATTTATATATTAGAAAAATTTAAAAACAAAAATGAAACTAAAGTAATGTAATGAAAATAAATGAAAGTGGGTATATGAAACTTACCATTGGAGAATTGCATTCAATCTTACCTGTGAGGTATCATCTTCTCCAATGCTAGCTAACTTCTTCTTTTAATTAAAATCAAAAGCATGAAAAAGTTGAACTAACCATAATCTTATAACTCAAAATCAATATTTGTTTTATTTAAACCAAAGCAAGCAATAAACTATAAAGAGATAATGCTTTGTGTTCAAGGAATCGAAAGTAAAACAAATCCATCAGAAATGAAATTATGCTTCTTAATGAAGTGCAACGATGAATGTTCTCATAATATTATAAGTTTCATATCAACTCCATTTCCATAAATTGTCTAGAATTAAGACCAAATCCAAGATAATGAAATTTATATGTATAGTTGGGATGGTCTTAAATTTTATATTAAATATGGAGTGGTATATCTAAAACTGAAATATAAGAGAAATTGAAATAATCTAACCTTGTTGCAAATTTCTTATCAGTTGCTTTAATACCATAGTGATTACCCAAGATTGCCCTAAAATATTTTATACAACAATGCCTCAGTGGATGTTTCGCATTGCAAGTTTCTTCGCCATACTTAAAGTTCAATCCATGATTTTTACCTTTGCCGATATGGGATATAACGATTGAATGTTAATGGAAAAAGGGCATGTATCAGATTCTATCTTATCAAAAAATATTAAGATAAGGCTTCATTTGAGTTTTGTGATGTGATATATTTGTTTGTGGTGGCAAATTTGTGATACGGACATATGCTATGTGAAAATATGCGATGCGATGAGGCAATGGAAATATCGAAGAATCATTATATCGAGGATTGGGTAATAATCACACTTCACACATCGCACATCGCAGATTCATAATTGTGATATGAGCATAAAAAATTATGATGAAGCAATTGTGACATCGGCATATTGGGACATTGGTAAATAGTCATGTCGGATATGCCAATATTATTCTGCGACTGCGGGGATGTGATGAATAACGTGGCAAACTAGTGGCGCCAGCTTTGGATCTAAAAAGAAATCAGCGATCTGCAAATTTATGTATATGATGTAACTTTGTTGATACGCCTATGTGCGATGAAGAACAGACCCGATAAATTTATTATGTGAATTTAATATCGTATCGGATCCGAAACATTGGGACTTTTTAACCTATGCCCCTATCATTATTGTGATTGAATGGACACGATATTTTTAATGAACTTGATTTACATTTTATATTGGGTCTTGAATTGTGTGAACATAGCAATATTGGCAAAGTTAACTATCGGATATGCGAAATGAGAAATGTCATATATGATATGATAATTGTGGAATTTTGCGAGAGAGGCGTGTAAAAGAACATCAAAGGTCTTGTATCAGTGATTTTTTATCAGTAAACACTAAGAGTCGCTTCTGATAGAATATTGCAATACAAATAGTTGTGATATGGATGATGTAATATTGAAAGGAAAGAATTGATGAAGATGAGCGGGAAGGGAATATCACAAATGTATATTCATCGTGGTATCAGTGATATGAAAGTCAAGTTGAAATATTTAGATATGAATTTTGTGATAATGTTTTAAAGGCATATTAGGTTTTCTAATGAATGAGAGCAAACTTAAAGAATGATCAAATTCTAATGAACAACAAATAAAATTTCCCTGAACATTTTGCGGATTTGAAATGGGTTTTCTACTTACTTCATGTTTCGAAAATGAATGAAAACCTCCAAATGAAACAGAACAAGAATAAGAAATAAACTAAGGAAAAGAAAAAACCAACAATAGATGAAAATGCACTGATGAATGCGTACCTAGAAGAAATTTGTCTATAAATTTTATCTCATGAATCTTTAATTTCTTCCATGGATTTCTCAAAATTCAGATTTTGTTCAAAATCATCTCATTGTTTATTCTAAACTAGAGTGTGCAATTAGCTTAAAGAAAATAATTTATTCATGTTCAGGAAATCTAAAATTCATAGAATTTACCAGAAATGTAAATGAAAATATGCTCCCCTTTGAATTGCAACAGTGATTATTACATTTGCTCATTCTGAATTAACTTAACCGAAGTCTGTATTGTTAAGGTGGATGTTCAATAATGTCTTTAGTAAATAAATATGGTTCATATTACAGCATCAAATAATAAACTAAAGATCAGAATAGAATAAAGCAACTGATTATGAAAGAATATCAACACAGATTCAAATGTGTGCACACAGCAAAATGGACACCCTTAAGGTCATTTTAATAAATTCCGAGGAAGATAACATGAACTTCACAACAAAAATTAAGATTGATTAATAATAATCGTATTGGCATTAAGCTTGTGAGCTTAGACAGTCATATATTTTTAGACAGTCATATATTTTACGGGGCAGTGATATCAGGAAGCTTTTGCATTATCGAAATTTTCAACATAACAATCTAAGAAGGAAATGTCGAAATAGAGAAAAGTGGCTTTGAGGTGATGTGTGCCAAGGCATTCTCAATTAAATTTATTCAAGACATTATTCGAAATAGGCAGAGATGTAGTCATGGGTAGAGGTATTGTTCCAAGAAATTTTTGATATAAAGATGGGAAGCAAAAATCAAAAAGTTCCTGATGAGAGGAAAATATTTCTCTGAACATGTATATGATATGAGAATGGTTGATCGCTTGCTTTATTTTTATCTGCAGAATTGTTAAAAATAAATTAACTATATAAGCAAACTAACTACATTAATTCTACTCCTATCCTAACTATATACATGAAAATGACTAGGTATAGTCATATTACCAATGTGACCACTCTCTCATTTTATTTCCTGCATACAGTTCAAGCATTAGTAATAGAAATACGAATCTAATTAAAGTAAGAAAACTAAATAGTAAAGAAGAATGTATAGTTATTGTTAGCAACTTATTTAAAATCTCATTCTTTTGAAATGACATTTCCAACTGGATTTCAATTGGATCATAGAGATCTGAATGGATTTTCATTAATGATTGGAAGAGATTAAAAAGAGAAGATAACAAGCCAGATTGTGGAAATGAGCTTTTAGATTCACAGACCTGGGAAAAATAAATAAATAAATAAAAATAAAAAATAATATTGTTAGTGTTATGTGTAAGTGTTAAACTATTAACAATCTTCCATGAAGGAAAACTTTCCAAATATTTTTCAAATGAGTTAATGAAAAATGGATGGAAATCTGTTAAATACAATGGAAGATTATTAACTGAATTAGATTGTTGATCAGATTGTAAAAATACACTCTCTTGTTGATACTACCTTTGAGAAGGTAGAAGCTTTTGATAAAAAATTAACATCAATTAAAATTGGAATATTGATAGTTTTTTATGTTCATGATTATAATATGAAACTTCAATTTCTCAATAGGGCAATGCATCAATTGAGTGTTTGATAGTGCAATTTTCAATATACCAGCGTAAAGTATCAAAAAATTGAAAAATAAAAGCAGAAGTTATATCTGATTTTAAAAAAAATAAGTGAGGAAACAAAAATAAAATAAAATTACTAATGGCACAACTAATGTTTTTTTTTTTACAAGAATGGGTATGGGATTATATTGATCTTTGGCCAAAATGCTTTCACCGATTACATTTGGTCGGGCATAGCCCTTAAACTTTTCTTCCACTAGCTGATCAGAGGTCCCAAATCCTGGGTACCTGCCAAATTTATTCCAGACTATCAATTCTATCTCTGTTATTTTCCCTATCTTAAATAGACAAATAAACTGATTCAGCAAAATGCAGAAAAACATGACAATCGTTATGGAATGGAATCCCAGCTCTCAATTTCGTCTGCCAAGAGACAGCCAGCGGAAAGAGGAACTGCCCTGTTGGCTTCTATATCAGCATCTTTATTATTTTCTCTCAAGACATGGAGGAAAGTTGTAGTCCGGAAAGATTTCATCAAGGTTCTGATTCTTGAAATGATTCTTGCCAGGCTAATGTCTACAAGAGAGGAATCATCTACTAAGACTTTGATGATGGCTTGAGAATCTCCTATAATGCTGACTTCTGAGAGACCCATAGCCTTTGCTTGCTTAAGGCCTTGCAGAAGTGCCAAGGCTTCAGATTGCATGCTGGTTGACTGCCCTAATCCCCAAGCGAACTTTGCCACTATTATGCCCTCTTTATTTATTATAATTCCTCCTGCCCCGGACAATCCAGGATTTCCTTTCGCTGCTCCGTCGAAGAACAAAGAAAATTTGGATTGCCTAAGAAGAAAATCCGACTGTTCGTTCTCCTTCCCCCTGAATTGCCATTCTTTTGTGGCCTTGTGGTGCCTAATTTCGCCTGAGAAATGGAGGCCCATCGAGGCGCCCCAATCTAAGTCATGCTGACTCAGATTCAGCTCTGGCAGATAATCCCCAAGACTTTCTTTCCAAAGGCATTTTGTTTTAATGATAATAACCTGTGAGTTGAGACTTTCATCCCTGAAGACTCTTCTGTTGCGCTCGAGCCAGATCTGCCAGCAAGCGAATTTCGGCAGGGAGAGCCATGCTGCTCTGAATCTTTCGTTTTTTGGGAGAGTTTCAGGGTAGTAATTCCGCCAATTTGCAAAGAGGTCAGGTATAGTCATGGGCAAAGTGAATTCAGATTTCCAGAAACTCAGAAGTCCTTGCCAGATTTCTCTTGAATATTTACAGTCCAGCATGATATGCTAAGCGTTCTCCTCATTGTCACAGCATAAATGGTAGCGGGAGGGGCCTTGAAAACCTTTCTTCTGCAATCTGTTAGTTGTTAATATCGCTTTGTGGCATAACAGCCAGCAAAAGGAGTCGACCTTGGGCATGGGTTTAATGTTCCAGATCCCGTTCCATACAGCTGGGTTAGGGGGGACATGAGGTCGATCCTGCAGACTCTTGTAGCCTTGCGCCACCATGTACAGCCCTGGGGCGGCTCCCCATCCTCGGGTGTCCTTCTTAGTCACACGCAGAGGCGCCATCCCGATGGTACAACTAATGTTACAACACAATTGAGATTGTTTTGAAATAATTTCTTTTTCACAAGGATTGGCCAGAATAATGGAATTTGAATGATTGCCAATTCCAACTTGTGAATTAGAAAGAGAATTATGACCATGAATAGGAATGAGAGCTTGATCATGATATGAATCATAAATTGGAATGATTTCTTGGATGTCGAAATCATGAAGATAATTTGCTGCTTGAGAATGAGGATTAGTTGGAATAATTTCTGAATTAAAGCGTTCCTCATCTTCATATGTGTTTTGAATTTTCTCATGAGGATTGACTTGAGAAAAATACAAATCACCGTATTCATTATCAGAGTAATTATCATAAATGACTTCATGATACTTATTAGAATTCCCTTCGATCTCATCCAATGTATCAAAACAAGAAGGAATATAAAGTACATGTTTATTAATGCCAAAAGAATGATCAATTATTTTTTCTCTATCTTGATAAGAGCTAATTAGTATTTTATTTTGATCAACCTCTATATTTTCTGAAATATCATTAATACCAAGAGGGGAAAAATTACCATCAGTAAAAATATCAAGATAAATGGAAAAATGAGAATCTGAAATAATGAACTTAAAAGTTTCTCTGTTTGAGAACTCTTTTGCATTTTGTTCATTATAAATTTTAGATTCTAAATCATTCCTTTGTGTACTCATGCTTTCTTGGAGAAGGTTGCTTTGCTGCTCTGAATTTGGCATTTTCTCATCATGAAAAAGTTCAGAAATTTGTATAGCAGTTTGTGAGTTATTGGTTACTTTGATTGTTGCTTGTACTTGTTGATTTGCGATCTGATTTTTTGAATTCAATGCAGAGTAACTTTCATATTTTAAGACAACTCTTTCTCCAAAATTGTTGTTTTTGTCTTCTTGCATTTGGATAGAAATATTTTCCAAGCTTTGTGAGACCACTTCATCATAATTTATTTGCACATCCATATTGGAATTCTCATTTATGTTGGAAGGGGATGGAACAAAGCTTGAACTAATTTCATATGGATTGGGAATGGGAGGAAGAGAACAAATATGTTTAAACCAATCCAATGATTCTTCTTCCAGAGGTTTATCTTTGACTTTAAATTTTAAACAATTCAAACGAAATCGAATATTAAAATCTCTAACAGATTCATTTTCAAACCTTCATAGATATTCAATTTCATCACATACATGTTCATAATCATAGCCATCAAATTTACAAATGAAAATTGTAACAAATTGATCCCAGTTGTGAATTGAGGTAACTGGAAGAGTTTGACACCAGTTTCTGGCTTTTGCCGTGAATGTGAGAGTAAAAAATCTGCATAAAATGCCTTCATCAATTCCTTGAAAAGTAGAATTAGAAAAATTTTGAATAAATTGAAAGACATTATTAAAAGCAAAATCATTTCTCTTACCATTAAAATTTACATGAAATAAAAGTCTCACCACTTCAGGTGGAGTATTGGAAGATGCACGTCCATGGATAGAACTCCAAATTGGAAGTTTAATAGGAGCCATCGTGATTAAATAAAATGTTAAAATTCAAAAGACTTCGATAGACAAAAAGTTTCAGGCTCTCCTTCTAGTGCCAAAATGTTGAAACCTCGAAAATCGTTGCAACAATATGGGGGATGACCACCCAGTGCGGACCTTAAAGTAGCTCCTTTTCCATTTGGAATGGTGGTTCCGACTGGTTTAACTAGGTCCAGTTACCTTCTCTCAATCTCCAATGGCTTTAAAATATGACTTTCATTCATCAATGGAAAAGAGACATCAGATCAACCCTCTTGTTGATCGGACAAGAAATTGATCTTTAAGCTGATTTGGGGCTCAGCCAAGCCACAACTAAAGTTTACCTCTTTGGGAAGAGGACTTAAAAGAATGTAGAAATTAATATAAATGCAAACTTATTTTGAGATGCAAACAAAAGGAACTATCTTAATCCTATCTGAATTAGGCAGATATAGATCTAACCCAATTAAGAGCAAGATAATTAAAGTATCGGGATTTAAATAAGTCTGGCTTATAATGAATATCAAGATAATGAAGTAGTTCAATTAACTGACATTATGAATACCAAACACATCCTATTGAAACCTCTTAACTGAAATGATCAATCAACAACACTCAGGAAGAAGTTTGCAAAATGATATTGATTATTTAATCAGTAACTTGAATAAGTAAATAATAATATGCTGAAAAAGTTCACAACATATCACTATTCAACAAAACAGAGTTATAAGACATATTTCTGAGTAAATAGTTACACAGAAATCAGAATTAATCCATAAGAGTAGAGATACATAATAACCTAAAATAGAAAAAAATCACCCATATTGACAAAAGTGAACAAATAGGAAAGTAACTTGACACATTCTTGTCATCATAAAATGAAACAAGTATTTAAGATAATAGTATTTGAAATAACAATTTTATTGAATCCATTCTCTAGCTCCGGTCTCCAACAGTATTTTACAGTGCTTGAGCTTCTGCTTTCAAAACCAGAGCTACAATAATGCAAAGTCTGTTCATTTTACATAACTCAACATGCAAAAGAAAAACCTCAATAATCTCCAGATCTGAGATTTCCACTCCTCCCACCTACAACTCTAAATCCCTATTACAAAAGTGCTTTTAGAATTCCAGAATTGCAGAGGAGAGAAGCCCTTATTACAATTTGCAATCTGCTATTTATAATATTTGCAAGGGAATTCTTAACAAGAAAGTTTGTTCTATAAGATATATGCTTAATCAATTTTCATTTGCTCAAAATTTAATTCTTCAATTGTTGGAGAATTCTCATTGATTGAGATCTTTTTCTCCTCATCTTTTCCACTATTTTCCTATAAAAACAAATCAAAACAAAATTAAAATGTAAAAATAAAATCAAAATGTCATATTTGGAATTTAAAACAAATCTAATCAAATTTGATTAAATAAATAATTGAAAAGGAAATCCAAGCTTTCTATTAATATCTGTGATGATTTAATTGTCCAAGGATATCATTGATGAATGGATTTTCATTCAGAAGAGGCTTGGGCAAATGAAAATGCAGAAAATAAAACTCAGGAAAATTAGTTTTATTCAAAATTTTGAGCTTGATTTTCTGCTAGATTTTACACCCAATAAATGATCAAATCTGTTAATAAAACATCCTCAGAAATATTTTCCATGATTTTATCTTACCAATGAATCGTCTTGGGCCTCATTTGGCCAAGTAAAACTCAATCTATGAGCCTCCAAAGTTGATGAGTCAAAACCGCCAGAATTCTGGAATTTCTGTTGTTGGGCTAAAAAAACAAAAATCTAATCCTAAATTAGATTTTAATTATCTAATACTTAATTCTAATCTAACTATAAACTAAATTAATTATTTACAAACTAATTAATAATTAGTATTAATCTAAGCCCATGGGGCTTTGGATTGACGGTGAATGGGTGCACTATTAAGGCACTCCTTGCGATAGGTCACTAGTTCAAATCCCCTGTGGGTACTTACCTATCAGAAAAAAGTATTAATCTAATTAACTAAAATATACGAAAATTTTTATTTAATTAAATTAAAAAATATATTATATATTAATTTAATTAATTTAAAATTATTATATATTAATTAATATATATATTAATTATATTACAATGTTTTAATATCATATATATTAAAAGTCAAAGTACTCATATTACATTACCCGTTTACTCATCCAAATGAATAACGTGAGTTAAATCCCAAAATATATGTGAGGGGAAAGGACTTTGGTTATGTTTGGCATTGAACATCGCATCGCATTGCATGAAGGGCTTCTGTCAAGTTTTGAAAACTTAATTCATTGTGAATTTTGCAAAGTGTGATTTGTGATGGATGTGATCGTGTTATAGAGTTTTTAATATTTTTTTATTTTATTTGGGGTCCAAGTTTAATGAAATTTGGTTAAGTTATAAAGTGAAGTTAAGTGGGGTTTATTTAGAGTGAGATTTTGCTATTTAAACTACAGCCACTCTTGGTAAAAAAATTAACTACAGCGACTTTGCCATTATGAAATTTTGAGTTTGGTATTTCATTTTAAAGTAGGAAATTAGAATAAATTACTAAAATCCCAAAAAATGTGATTTTTAAATGCTCTATAATTTGGCTAGATCATTTAGTAGGATCATTAGTGAAAAATGAAAAATGTTAATAATAACTAAGAGGTATTATTTAGAATGAATGACTATTTTAACTACGAAAATTAAAATATTGGTACAGTTTATATATATTCTAACCCAAGTGACACAAATTATCAAACTCCAAAAGAGTGTCATTTATAAACCAGTTGACCAAATGGAGTGAAACAAGTATCGTTGGAATGCTTGTGAAAAATTGGATTCAATGAAACAATCAAAATAGAAATCCGACCAAAAAAAAAAAATTGATAAAATTGTAAGGCAATATTAAATGGTACTCAAAAAAATGTGATTTTGCTATTTAAACTACAGCCACTCTTGGTAAAAAAATTAACTACAGCGACTTTGCCATTATGAAATTTTGAGTTTGGTATTTCATTTTAAAGTAGGAAATTAGAATAAATTACTAAAATCCCAAAAAATGTGATTTTTAAATGCTCTATAATTTGGCTAGATCATTTAGTAGGATCATTAGTGAAAAATGAAAAATGTTAATAATAACTAAGAGGTATTATTTAGAATGAATGACTATTTTAACTACGAAAATTAAAATATTGGTACAGTTTATATATATTCTAACCCAAGTGACACAAATTATCAAACTCCAAAAGAGTGTCATCTACAAACCAGTTGACCAAATGGAGTGAAACAAGTATCGTTGGAATGCTTGTGAAAAATTGGATTCAATGAAACAATCAAAATAGAAATCCGACCAAAAAAAAAAATTTGATAAAATTGTAAGGCAATATTAAATGGTACTCAAAAAAGATTCTTAGCCAAAATTTTATAGAGAGGGTCCCCATTATTTGAGTACATAAAAATAAAAATGGTGGGCGGGGGGGGTTGTATTTTACTACAATAGGTTGTAAGATCAATATAGGCATCATCAAGCACCATATACCATATAGGAACCTACAACATGAATATTTGATAGAAGCATCGTAGAAGAAACATGAACATCCTCCTCATCAAGAAGTAAGATAGGGAAATGGAGCATCAAACTCTTCAGTATCATCAACATGGTACTAAGTATGCAATGCTTCCAAGCATTAGCAAGAAACTTCAGCAATCAATAACCAATCATAGCAAACACATCTTCCTCATCAAGCATGTCAATAGATAAACTTTATCATTTTGAATCCATGCATCATTGATAACTAGTAACAAAAAAACAACATATAAATATTCAATAGTAACAGTAGAAATATACAAACATTAGAAAATATATGCAACAAGACATTCTTATTAAACCATAATTCCAACAAGGGAAATTTAGGGTTATAATAGTTTCTCCCCCTGAACCAACAAACTGTAGCAAACCAATTTCAGAAATAGAAGACCAAACATGAAATGGTGAATGCATATAGGAGGCTCCCCTTGAATCTGTGCCATTTTTATCAATCACTTACATGTATATGCATGTATCTAACTCAAAAACCGCATACATATGTGACTTTCCTTCACATAATCCATGTACAAAAACTAAATTGTAGTAATTTACAATCGCAAATCCCCCTAAACATGGCATACCTGTCAGAATAATTAGCAGAGTGATGAAGCAGGAACCATTCCTAATTTATGTTTGAGATATCCAAAGGAATCAGGTGGAAGTGGCTTTGTCAATATATCTCCAACTTGTTCCTTTGAAGTAACATACTCCATTTTGACCTTTTTTTCAAGCACCTATTCTCTCTATAAAATGATATTTAATTGGGATGTGCTTGGTTTTTGAGTGCATGACAAGATTCTTAGAGATACTTATGGCGCTAGTATTGTCACAGATAATAGGTACAGGTTGAGGACATCTGACTTAAATATCTTTCAATGTTTGGATCATCCATAGAAGTTGAGTACAACAATATGCAATAACAATATATTCTACCTTAGAAGCAGATAAAGTGATGGATATTTGTTTCTTATTGAACAATGAAACCAAGCGAGGTACCAAATAAAATGCCCCTTCACTAGTACTCTTGTGATCATCAATATTACCTGCCCAATATGCATCTGTGAAAGCATGAAATGCAAAATATGCTTTTTTGGGGTACCATAGACCAAAAACTTGAGTTCCTTGTAGATACTTGAATATTCTTTTAAATGCTTGGAGATGAGTTTCCTTAAGATTTTCTTGAAATCATCCAACAATTCCAATTGCATGCATAATGCCTTGTCTTGTACCTGTAAAGTAGAGAAAGCTACCATTCATAGATCTATATTCAAGTTGATTGATTGAAGGAGAATCATCATTTTAACTATGATTGCATCTTGTTACCATTAGTGTGCATACTAGATTGTAGTCTTCCATTCCATATTTCTTCAAAATTCATTTGTGATACTTGGTTTGAGAAAGAAAGATACCATTCTCATTTTGTTGAACTTGAAGACCAATCAATTTTGTTAGTTCACCATGTAGAGACATTTCAAATTCTTGCTGCATAACAGAAGAAAATCCTTGACTCAGATTCTACATTTCTTCCAAATTTGTTGTCATCTACATAAACAATAACTATCAAAAGTTTATCTTTATCAATTTTGATAGATATATATATATATATATATATATATATATATATATATATATATATTTCTATCTGCAGACCCCTTTATGAATCCTTGTTGCTCAAGGTACCTGTCAAAACGATAATACCATGCACGAGGAGCTTGTTTTAACACATACAATGCCTTCTTAAGTTTCGCACAAGATTTTTACCATTTCCAAGAATGAACCCTTCAGGTTATTCAATATATACTTCTTCTTCTAGATCCCCATTTAATAATGTAGATTTAACATCCATTTGATATACTTTAATGTTATGAAAACTTAAAAAATCAAGAAACATTCTTATGGCTTCAACTCTAGCTATAGATGAAAATGTTTCTTCAAAGTCTATCCCTTCCTGTTGAGCATAGCCTTTGCATACAAGTCTTTCTTTGTTTCCAATTACTACTCCATTTTCATTCAATTTGTTCTTGAACACCTATTTCGTCCCAATAAAATTTTTATCATGAGGCCTTGGTACTAATTCCCATGTATGGTTGTTTTCTATTTGATAAATTTCTTCATGCATTGCCTTAACCCAACATTTATCTTTGCTTGCTTGATTCACATTTTGAGGTTCAATTGTGGATAATAAGGTTAAGTAACTAGAAGTTTCAACAAGAGTTATTCTAGTTTATATTCCCGCTTCCTTTTAACCTATAATTTGAGGTTCAGGATGATTTTGTTTAACATACCTTGAAGGAGTCCTTTCTGTTGTATCTGTATTTTCATTTCCTTCTTTTGATTCTTCTCTATTTCCGTCCATTAGAACCTTTTGGCTTGCAGTAGGGAGAGGTTCATCATCTTCTAGTGCTTCTCTTTTGGTACCTATGCATGCTTCATCAATCATAACATCTATGCATTCAACAATATTTTGAAGTCTTCTGTTATAACATTTATATCTCTTGCTTCTAGAAGAGTATCCAATAAGGATTCCTTCATTAGCTCTAGATTCAAAATTTCCAATCTTAAAATTTCCAATCTTATCATCATTTTTCTTGATGTAACATTTGATTCCAAAAATTCTAAAGTGTTTGGCAGTTGCAAGCTTACCAAACCATAGTTCACGTGGAGTTTTATCACTATTTACTCAAACATAAGCTTTGTTAAGCATATTTATGGTTGTATCTGTTGTTTCCCCCCATAAGGTATGAGGATTTCCTGACTCATCAAGCATGGCACGTGCCATTTGTTGGATTGTTTTGTTCATTCCTTCAACTACTCCATTTTGTTGAGGAGTCTTAGCTATATAAAATTGTCTTTTGATGCCATGTTGTTCACAGAAATTGAAAAACTCATCTGATATAAACTCTCCTCCTCTATCATATCTAAGACATTTTATTTTCAAATGTAACTCATTTTCTACCAGAGCCTTGAATACTTTAACTTTATCAAATGCTTCAATTTTATGTTTTAGCAATCCAATCCAACACATTCTTGTAAAATAATCAATGAATAATATGAAGTATTTTCACCACGAGGAGACTTATTCTCATAGGACCACACAAATCATTATGAATAGGTTCAAGTGACTTACTTGAAGTATGTTCTTTAGCATTAAACTGAAATTTGGTTTGCTTACCAAATTGACATGATTTGCATATGTTATTTTCAAGTGGAGAGATGTTGGGAAAGTCACAAAATTCTCCCATTCTGATTTATTTGTATAATTTAGAAATCCTAAGGTGTCCCAACCTTTTGTGCCAAATCCAGCTTTCTTCGTAATTTCATAAGTAACAATGTTCACATACCAAATTGACATGATTTGTAGATGTTATTTTTAGGTGGAGAGATGTTGGAAAAGTCACGAACTACTCCCATTCTACTTGATTTGTATAATTGAGAAAAGCTAAGGTGTCCCAACTATTTGTGCCAAAGCCAACTTTCTACAAATTTTCTTAAGTAACAAGGTTCTTTGCCACCTTCCAAGACATAGACATTGCCTGGAGTTCTTGTTCCCTTTATTATGATCTTACATGTGTCCATATTTCTTACCACACAATTCTTTGATCTGAAAACAACTTCATGCCCTTGGTCACACATTTGACTAACACTTAACAAGTTATGTCTTAATCCATCAACAAATAAAACATTTCCAACCTTGAACTTTTTCTTTAACAACACGGTTCCTTTCCCTTTGATAACAATAGGTGATTTATTACCAAAAGTTACATTTTTTTCTTTCTTTATTTCATTAAAAGAAATAAACATATCTGTGTCACTTGTCATATGCTTCAAACATTCGTTATCAACGTACCACAAATTTTCTTGATCTCCTGCATACAAAGCTAGACCACAATTTTCAAAGTTTGTAGTTTTCATTTTCCATACCTTGGGTGTTATTGTCTTCTATTCATGCCGGTAAGATGGTCTGTTACACTAAAATTTGTCACCATGACTATCTACAGTCAGTATGGCTCTATCAACTGTCATACTATCCTCCTTGTCAAGTCTCATACCTCTGCTCTTCATGTCAAACTCCAAGAAAGAGAGAAAGTCCTTAAAAAGTCAAATAACTATGGGTACGCAGTTTCTCTTAGCCTTACCTGCGTGTACGCACCTCAAGTTCACAATACCTGCGTACTTGTATGCTATGTCTGTAAAGGGGTGGGTGCGTACCCCTGTAAAGGTCAAAAGGCGCGAGTTTTACTTCAAAAAAGTTACTTGTGATCGATTCTAGAGCATTCTAGAAGTTTGTTTGACGTGTATTGAGCGCCTCCAGATGGTTCATGTATCCCTATGAAAGAGGAACTTATCCCATCAAGAGGGGAGCTATCCCATTCAAAGAGGGGCTTTTCCCATTGATGGTGGACCTGATTAACTTCCTCTAAAGCACTATAAATACAGGCATTGGGCCAGAGCGAGAGGAGGTTGAAAGCTGAACATTCCTAAGGGTAGATGCTGCTGGAATTAGGACTCCCTTATAGAGCTTGAGAGGAGAGATTCCCATCCTTTCTTAGCTTCATTTGGAAGTGGGTGAGCTGATCAAAGTAAAGGAGAACTCTTGCTGGACCCTAGGAGGGACCTGCACGACACCAAGGCTCAGGTTGTAATGGTTTCTTTTGTATCCACTTAATACAATTAAGCTCACTTTTATCAACAGATTGTTATACATGATTTGTTTCATATACTCCTTGGTCTGTATGATGAATATGTTTTATTTTATGAGTTATTCAGGTGCTATGTAATCTTTTGTTTGTTAGTGAATGCAGGTTTCGAAGAGAAGGAGGAGCTCATCCGGATCGGCGAGGCTGGACTACTACAAAGCGTTGGACTAAAGGTATGCTATAAACACCTGATTACTTGTATTCTAAATGCATATTTAGAGAAAGGTAGTGTTTAATTGTCTTGTTTGTCACTAGAAAGCCTTAGCTTCTAGGGAGGTCGGTTTTGTCCGCAAAATTGACTCTTTCCGCATGACAAAATGGCGACTCCACTGGGTAATCCATTGATGTGAATGATTTTTCCTTTGTGTGAAACTTTGATTTGAGAAAAGTCGTTTGTTTTCTGGTTTTTGGTTGTTTGACTGTGCATCTGGGTGGGATAGCTTAGGGTTAAATTAGATTTTAGTTTTTCTTGGTTTTGCTAGAAGTACGCAGCCTCTGAGTTGAGCACAGTGCGTACCTGTATGCACTGCAGCTTTGTACACAGAGCGTGGCCGCACCTGTGCAAACAGGCTGCCTGCGTACCCCTGTCAAAAGCCTAGAAAATTTCCATTTTTTTCCTTTTTCTCCTATTAGATTTTGTTTATAGCTTGTTTTTGCTGCCCAGGAGGCTAAGAAGAAGAAGCAAGATAAGAAAGAAGTCAACCAACCAACCACGACTGTAAGTGTTAGTTGTGTTGAGGAAAAATCCGACATGCATCGTAAACCCAAATACCCTTGCAGGCTTTGTAAGGGTGACCACTTCCTTGTCAATTGTCCTAGTATTCCAAAGGTCCTGGAAGTATGGTCAGAAAAATCTCATCAACTTTCCATTGATCCATCAACCAGTGATAGTCAGGTTCCTGGGAAGAAGGGTAAAGTTAGGTTTCCTTGTAATTTATGCAAAGGGAGTCATCAAACTCACATTTGCCGTCACATGGATGAGGCCTCAAAATTGTTGGAAAACCTTACTGTTCCACAGCAAGAATTTCCAACTGGTTACCGTAAACTTTCTCCCAACCTACCGTCAACTGACGGAGTGATTGATCTAATTTCAAGTACAGTCGATCACACTCTTCCATCGGAGAGTGAAGCTCATGTCACTCAGGTTGAGGATCCATTAGTTGATCAAGTGGTCGATTCAATTTCACATTCGATCGATCCCACTTTCCCTTTGGAGAGTGAACTTCATACCGCTCAGGTTCTTCTTGTTACATCAGATTCTTCTATGTTCCACAGAACCCCCTCCAAGCACTGAGGTCTTTTCCTTTGATTGGAATAGACTGACAAAACCTCGTCTTCCTTCCTCCATCCCTTTCCAAATCATTGTCAAGGCTGGTGGTAGGGACATACATCGTACTCAGGTAGATGAAGGTGCTTCTGTTAGTATTTTATCCTCAACTGTTTGGAAAGCTTTGGGTTCCCCTCAGCTTGCGCCCATTACGCAGAATCTGAAAGCTTTTAACAGAACCATTAGTGAACCTTTAGGGATCCTTCCTAAGTTTTCTATTACCTTGGAAGGTAAAATTGTCTGTATTGATCTTATGGTAGTTCGAGGTCCCTTGGATTTCAATTTACTCCTTGGGCGAGACTATGTTTATGCAATGAAAGTTGTCGTATCGACACTCTTTCGCGTGATGTCTTTCCCTCACAATGGCAGTATTGTGACTGTAGACCAGCTTTCGTTCCCTAGTCTTGTTTCAACTACCAATAATATGACACCCCTAAATGTTCCTAATTCTAAAGTGGTATCTACCCTGCCACGAGTTAATTATGTGGCAACTAGTCCCATGTTTTCAGTTACCGATGTAAGTGAGCCTCTCACTATTTGCTCATCTTCCTTTGATTTAGATCCGGTAATTGACATGGAAAACTCTATGGGATTACTTGAACACGATGTTCTTATCCCTTTTGAGTCCCTTGACATGTGTTCCTTCCCGAGAAGTATTCTTCCTTCTGATGAAGACCTCTTGGAAGCCATGATCAAGGTGTGTCCATTGACATGTCTTTCTTCCAGTTGGAAGCCATGATCAATGTTGCGAGGATAGTTTTTCCTGTATCAACCTCGTTTAAAAAATGAACCAGGCTGCAGTGAGGAAAGTTCCTTTTACTGTGTCAACCTCGTTAAAAAATGAGTCAGCGTGTGCGAGGATAGTTCCTTTTCCTGTGCCAACCTCGTTAAAAAATGAAACAGGTGTCCACGAGGATAGTTTTTTCCTGTATCAACCTCGATAAAAAATGAAACAGGCTAGCATGAGGATAGTTCTTTTACTGAGTCAACCTCATTAAAAAATGAATCAGGTAGATTTTAAAATATGTAGGTAGATTGTAGAAAGTCAGGTGTGAGGATAGTTCCTATTACTGAGTCAACCTCATTAAAAAATGAATCAGGTGTGAGGATAGTTCCTGTTACTGAGTCAACCTCGTTAAAAAATGAATCAGGTGTGAGGATAGTTCCTGTTACTGAGTCAACCTCGTTAAAAAATGAATCAGGTATGAGGATAGTTCCTGTTACTGAGTCAACCTCGTTAAAAAATGAATCAGGTATAAGGATAGTTCTTTTCTTGTGTCAAACCTCCTTAAAAATGAAACAACTCCATTTTCAAGTTAAATATTGAAAGTGAACCTTCATTCCATCCATCTGGTTGAATGCAATGAAGCCTGGGGGGCATGTACCTCGCCTTGCATCGTTATGTTGGGGCATGCGAACTTCAGGAGCATAGTTCCTTGTCTTGTGTCAAGCTCGTTAAAAAATGAAACAAGGAGTCTTGAGCATAGTTCCTTGTCTTGTGTCAAGCTCGTTAAAAAATGAAACAAGGATAGGTTAAATAGGTAGATTGTAGAGAGTAGTCATGAGCATAGTTCCTTGTCTTGTTTCAAGCTCGTTAAAAAATGAATCAAGGTTTTTAGAGCATAGTTCCTTGTCTTGTGTCAAGCTCGTTAAAAAATGAATCAAGGATTTTAGAGCATAGTTCCGTGTCTTGTGTCAAGCTCGTTAAAAAATGAATCAAGGTTTTGTTAGGTAGAGTTTTTTTTAGGTAGATTGTAGCGAGTAGTTATGAGCATAGTTCCTTGTCTTGTGTCAAGCTCATTAAAAAATGAAACAAGGAGTCTTGAGCATAGTTCCTTATCTTGTGTCAAGCTCGTTTAAAAAATGAAACAAGGGTTTTGAGGATAGTTCTTTTCCTGTGTCAACCTCACTAAAAAATGAAACAACTCCCACAAGTATTTCCAAGATCTTGAAAGTAAAGCTTCATTTCATCCACCTGGTTGAATGCAATGAAGCTTGGGGGGCATGTACCTTGATTTGCGTCATTATGCTGGGGGCATGTGAACTTATAACAAGCATAGTTTTTCGTTTCAAGCTTGTGTAAACATGAAACTGAATCCGAGCATAGTTCTTTTCATGTGTCAAGCTCGTTAAAAAATGAAACAAATCCTCCTCTACTTGAGTCAAGATTTTGACTAGACCTCATAAATGTTAAGTTGTATATTTAGGTTAGTTATTTTAGTTTTTGCGTAATTTTCTTATAGTTTTAGGTCGAGTCTTTCAAATGATCTCGTACATGAACCTTCATTCCATCCAGCTTGTACTTAGTTGAATGAAATGAAGCTGGGGGGGCATGCGCTCTAGCAGTTATGCTTAGGGGGCATCAAGCACAGTTTTCTCTCTGTTTCAAGCTTGTGTAAAAATGAAACTACTTTGAAGCATAGTTTTTCTCTGTTTCAAGCTTTTGTAAAAATGAAACCTATCTCGAGTCAATTTCGGTTATTTTCAAGACTCGTTAAACTCATGAAAATCCCGAGATTATTTTGCCATCTTTCATTCTCGTAAAACAAATGAAAATGCCGAGTCCTTTCCGTCTTTTCCTGCTCGTAAATTAAATTGAAAGTCGGCCATATGCGTACATTTTTATCCCTTTTTCGAACTCATTAAAATTTACGAAAAAGTGAAAACCATGAGTACATTTTTATCCCTTTTTCGAACTCGTTAAAAATTACGAAAAAGTGAAACATCAGAGTCATCTTTTAAGCCCTTTTCTGACTCCTAAAACATGAAAAGATTGCCAAGTGTTTCTTTTACACTCGTTAAAACGGAATTAAAAGACGGTCCCCTTATAGCCCTTTTCTGACCGTAAAAACAGGAAAAGATTGCTGGATTTTTGTCGTTTCAAATTCGATACTGGAAATAAAACGACGTGCCCTTGATCGCTTTTTACTTTTCAGATCAGAGACACTAATCATGAAAGTACTCCTTGGTCGTAAAAAACCAAGCGGTTCTCTCAAGTATTATTTTATACTTTTTCGGGCTTGGGAGACACAAATTACGAAAAAGTTCAACCCTAGAGTCTTCTTAGGTTTTTCAGACTCTCTAAAATTGAAAAACGCCAAGTTTCTCCTATACTGGACTCGTTAAAATTTCACAGTAAAGGACTTGTTTGATTACAAACAGGAACGGACCACTCCTTCTTAGGGTTCGAATCCAAACTAAGTTGGACTCATCCAAAGGATGAGCTTATAATCAAGAATATGTTATCCTCCTCAAGCTTGTAAAAAATAAAGAGGTACTTGCCAGAAATGGTGGGGTAAAAGAGAGAAAAATGAGCCTATTTGTTATCCTTTGTCTTAGAAGAAACCTTATCACCACTCTTGAACACGACACTTTTCATTCACCTGGGTTGGGAAATCCTTTGCCTCACAGTTGATTGAACCACATTGAAAGTCTTCAGCCGGGTATTAACTTTGGGTCAAATGTCACCAAGCCATCTGTTGTGTCGTTATGTGTTCAAGAGGTCACTGCAAATAAACCACTCATCTGCAAAATACCCGTCATCCATCTCGACCATCCCTGAGTCAGTCCTTACAGCTACATTTCTTCAACTTGATCTATGATTTCGTGTTGTGGGCTTGCCTGCAACGGGTCGCTTTCTATCGACATCAGCACATTATCTAGAAAGATGACCTAGAAATCGTCGGTACCTTGAAATCTGCATGCATCAATGGCAGGTTTCTCGCCTTTGACGACGGTTTACATCATTGACTTTCGATCGAAGGATTCCGTGAAATGTTCGACATCAACTCATTCATTCACATCTCATGGATTGTACTGGGTACTTTGAGAACCATTGACATCACTGGTGGTCTCTCTCACACTTGTTAACAGTTTACATCATCGACTGGTAATCAAGTGGTTTCTACCATGTTTACATCATTTATTCGCATGGATAGAATCGTACCTTTTCTGGAAGTAGAAATGAAGACCTTGGATCTAGTTTCCACCATCCAGGCTGTGAGGAGTTTTGTATTCATTATACAGTAGACTAATCATAAACAGATGGCTGCGTCCATACTGTGTCTACAAGAGTCTATGATTATGATGTACTGCGAAATCATTCCTGTATCATAGCAGTAGTTAGTTTGTTAGTTAAAGTTTTTGATCTGAGTATGGGAATGCCTACCTCAGCGATGATATGATCTCATACATGTATTTTGTGTTGAAAACTTGCAGGTTTCGACTGGGCTCTCTACAAGATAATCCTTGAAATGATAAAGTACTTCACCCTTCCTAGATGATATGACACCCTAATCTACTACAGGCTTCGCACTTTAGGGGGCAATCTGTTACACTAAAATTTGTCACCATGACTATCTACAGTCAGTATGGCTCTATCAACTGTCATACTATCCTCCTTGGCAAGTCTCATACCTTTGCTCTTCATGTCAAACTCCAAGAAAGAGAGAAAGTCCTTAAAAAGTCAAATAACTCTGGGTACGCAGTTTCTCTTAGCCTTACCTGCGTGTACGCACCTCAAGTTCACAATACCTGCGTACTTGTACGCTCTGTCTGTAAAGGGGTGGGTGCG
Organism: Pinus tabuliformis; assembly: GCA_031772625.1. NCBI lineage: Eukaryota > Viridiplantae > Streptophyta > Pinopsida > Pinales > Pinaceae > Pinus > Pinus tabuliformis. Next base: position 769,533,966 of record CM062804.1, on the reverse strand, counting down.
TACCCCTGTAAAGGTCAAAAGGCGCGAGTTTTACTTCAAAAAAGTTACTTGTGGTCGATTCTAGAGCATTCTAGAAGTTTGTTTGACGTGTATTGAGTGCCTCCAGATGGTTCATGTATCCCTATGAAAGAGGAACTTATCCCATCAAGAGGGGAGCTATCCCATTCAAAGAGGGGCTTATCCCATTGATGGTGGACCTGATTAACTTCCTCTAAAGCACTATAAATACAGGCATTGGGCCAGAGGGAGGGGAGGTTGAAAGCTGAACATTCCTAAGGGTAGATGTTGCTGGAATTAGGACTCCCTTATAGAGCTTGAGAGGAGAGATTCCCATCCTTTCTTAGCTTCATTTGGAAGTGGGCGAGCTGATCAAAGTAAAGGAGAACTCTTGCTGGACCCTAGGAGGGACCTGCACAACACCAAGGTTCAGGTTGTAATGGTTTCTTTTGTTTCCACTTAATACAATTAAGCTCACTTTTCTCAACAGATTGTTATACATGATTTGTTTCATATACTCCTTGGTCTGTATGATGAATATGTTTTATTTTATGAGTTATTCAGGTGCTATGTAATCTTTTTTTTGTTAGTGAATGTAGGTTTTGAAGAGAAGGAGGAGCTCATCCGGATCGGCGAGGCTGGACTACTACAAAGAGTTGGACTAAAGGTATGTTATAAACACCTGATTACTTGTATTCTAAATGCATATTTAGAGAAAGGTAGTGTTTAATTGTCTTGTTTGTCACTAGAAAGCCTTAGCTTCTAGGGAGGTCGGTTTTGTCCGCAAAATTGACTCTTTCCGCATGACATGGTCCCATTCTGATTCTACATTCATTTTCTTTATGATCAAAGTTATTGCAAAGAGAACATTCAATTTCATATTAAGGAGGTGAGAAAACATTATAGGAATATTTCTTTGCCCCAATATCATTATTTTGTTTTCTTTTTCCTCTATTCATAATAGTTTTATAAGAAACACACTAAAAAGCTTTGTGACCAAAATTGTGACAAGTGAAGCATTGACCATTGAAGTCAGAATGCTTGGGAGTATAATACCTTCTTGAGTAGCTTGCCCTTTGATTATGGTAAGGTTTTTTTCTTGAGAGGTATTTGATCCTTCATTCTTTTGTTGAGAACTATAATTTTGATGATTGCTTCCTTTTACTGCATTGACGTAGCTTCCTATACATGTTTCAGAATATTTTATAGTTTTTTATGATTCACCATTTGAATTGTATCGAAGACATGTCTTGATTAGAGGAGAGTGTTGCACTTTGTTGATTTCTTCTAAAGCTTGGGACCCTTTTGCAAATCTTATATTTAGAGCCCTTGTTTTCTCTAGGTCCTTTCTTAGACTCAATATTTCAAGTTCTAAATTTTCACAGTGCCTTTCCTTTTCTAGAACTTGTTTCTTCAAAACTTCTTCAACTAATTTAGCTTCTTCTAGACAGATTTTTAGCTTAGTTATTTCTTCAACAAGAGTATTTTCCTTATACATACAGATTTACTTTTCTTCTAGAGCATCCATAAAAACATCATCAGATTCATTTACACATTTTTCTTCAAATTCCATAAGCAATTGACAATCTTGATCAGATTCAACATCCTCATTATTGGAAGAATATTCACTATCTTCATGAGTATACAAACTTTTGTTTTTATCAAACCTTCTTTTAACATTTGCTTTTGGAGAATTCTTCCTTTTCTCATGATTTTCTTTATAAGGGCATTTAGCAGCATAGTGACTAACCCTTCAATAGATAAAACTTTTGAATGGAATCTTACCTCTAAACCTGTCAGTTCCTACTTGAAGTTTCTTCATGAAATTCCCTTCTTCTTCGTCTAAAATGTAACATTTTTCCTTAAGTTCTTCATTTTCCTTCCCGTTGTATGTAGCTTTGAATTTTTCTTCTCTGATATCTAATGGGCCCCCTTTACTTATTTCATAAGCTATTAAAATCCCATGGAGTTGTTCAATAATGAGATTCTTCAAATCCTACATTTCTTCATTGAAAAAGACTTTGGAATCAAACTTTAGGTTAGAGATCTTAGAATTTCATCAACAATAGTATAATCTTTTATTTCATCACCAATATTTTTCATTGATTTAACGATCTCGTCTACTCTAAGGAAAAATCTTGCAATAATTTCATCATTATGCATTATGAGAGTCTCATATTGAATTGTAAATGTTTTAAGTTTAGCGCTCTTTAACTTAGTGTCACCTTCATAGATTTGAATAATCTTGTCCCATCTAGATTTTGTGGTATTCAGCGACATGACCTTCACAAATTATGATTTTTCCAAGCTTCCTAAGAGATAATTGTCTACCTTTGCATTGGTATTATATTGTTTCTTCCCTACATCATCTGCGGGAATGGAGGATGGGTATTGATATCCTCCTTCAACGATTTCCCATACTTTACCTCCAAGTGAGTTCAAATATTCTCTCATTCTAACTTTCCAAAATACAAAGTTAGTTCTATTAAACAAAGGTAGCCTGATAGCCCCAAGAGTTAGCTCAATCGGTCAAGTCAGGGCCTCGCCGTTTGGGAGGTCACAGGGTCAATTCCTGAAAGCTCTTGGGGTCAGGTCTTGCATACAGGCCGAGGGGCGTCTCGTCCTAGATTTTCCCCGAGGACGTAGTACCACCCACTGACCGAAGGTGTCCATGAACCACGCCCAAAAAAAAAACAAAAAAAACAAAGGTAGCCTGATAGAAGATACTCCCTCTTGACTACTCATCATGATGGATCTCCCTTTTAGTGATCAAGTTTCTTCTGAGGAACCTGGATCTGATACCAATTTTTGGGAAAAATACTGAGAGGCGAGGGGTGAATCAGTTTTTTAAATTCAAACTTCCAATTTTTTTATTTTGAAAAATACACGCTACTATTATTAAGGAAACTTATGTATGTATGCTACTTCAAAGAAGGAAACCAACATATATCCAGTTTACTAATTTTTATGTATTCTACTAGATCATTATCCTTAATCAGTGCATTAGAGATTAATTACTTTTTAGTATGGAGTAAAGAACATACATAAATCATAAAAAACACACATAAAACACCAGGATTTTAGGTGGAAACCCAATGTGGGAGAAAACCACCACTGTTGTTGTCTCTATCTTCTTTCGTATGAAAAAAATATTACATGTGTACTAATGAAAACTTTTTTCAGTAGGCACCCACCATTAGAAGGATATAATCTTATCTTATTCTCCAGCACCCACTAGAAGGGAGCTACGACCCCCTGAAATAATTTACCGACTCCTACCAGAAGGGATATCCTACCCCCATTCTAAAACTTGCAACCCTCAACTCCTTGTGGACCACTTTTCATAATATTTCAGACTGGATCTACCTGTCAAACAATAATCACACAACTTGTAGGCCACCTTCCATCAAATTTTCAAACTGGACCTATATCAACCATAAACCCAAACAAACTGAAGCATTGAATCTGAGACACTGTCATACTACAAATAATTATAAAGCATCAAGTCACTAAATAAAATTCCCAACCAAAAAAAACAAGTATCAAACTATGTACATGATTGTATTGAATAAGACTTGCGTATATACGCACTTTCTTTGTATAACACCTGAGTACATATCTCATAATACTAAAAATTAAATCATTAATCAATGAAATATGTAGATCACTGAACCAATCACATATTTTTGAACCAATTATAGATCATAGATCATAGATCATACACCCAGTCAAAATTTTGTACCATTAAAACTGATCAATTCAACCAAGTCACCTCCATTCTCATTGTCAGACATGGATCATCATAATAGATACATCATCAACAAACAACATCAAGTAAATTAGACAACATCAACTGTAAACATCAATCATCGAATAAAACCCTAGTTTGTATACGTGACTTCCACAAGGAATATCAGTGTATGAACATGCTTACCATGCACAACACCTATGTATAAATCTACACAATGAAAATTATTTAACAAAATATGCACGCGACCCTACAGAGATAGATCCGTGTATGTACATGACTATACCCAAATATACTTGCGTACAGATCTGAAAACTTTTGTTGCAAACACAATTTTACTTTCTGCAACCTTTACTATCAATAGTACGAGCTTCTAAATAAATAATTTAGATCACAGTTTCATCAATATTAGCTACTTAGACATTTGCAAAAAGTAAATCAATCAAGCATATATGTCAACATATTTTAGATCTTTCAAATCTGAGTCTTCTCCTTTCTCCCTGGTGCACACCTGTTTCAGATCAAATCATTAATAGACAACTCAATACTTGCACACACAACACCTTGATCTCCATATCTTTAAATAGCTTTAGCCTCAATCAATACCTTAGGCCTATCCCTTAGCGATGTTGTTGGTATTATTTGACAGGATCAAATAATCATTATCACACCCATTACTATGGCCCAATACCATGGTAAATACCCCTGGTATCTAGATTACCATGGTTCGGATAATGTACGCAACTTTTATTCACAATACCCGCTATGTATGAGACCTTGCTTCCCAGGACCCGCATATAATCTCTCAATCTTTTCTTTTATCATCCATCTGTCTCTGAACTGACATTCCTTTGTCCATATCACCTATAACATTTGTGCCAATTTGTATAACCATCCTGTTATCACAATGTTGACATCTTTATCAAGTAGGTTGCCATCAAGGACAACATATTTTCCATAATGGCAATAGAAACCAAAGAATTTCTTGGCCAAATTTGATCTAGAAAATGATTAATCACTAGAAGACCATGTAAGTAACTTTAAGCTAGTAGTTAGTTTGATAAATGTTGAACATGAAGGTGTTTTTTGTAAACCATTTCCTTTAATATTTGAAGATAAAGCATCAACATGGTACTTTATTCTTCCCTAATGTAGAATCTTAAACTTGAATGCTTTTCAAACTGCTTTTACTAAAGAATTAGTGAAGATAAAAACCTATGACTTCAGTTGTTGAGCTTTCTGGAATTAAATGAACCAAAATGAAACAATCAAATAATAAAAATAAAAAATATTTTTTAGCATTAATGAATAAAATCCTTGAATATTCAAGACCTACTATAAATTCACTTAGAGAGTTTCACATTAGCGCCCACCCTTCAAGCATTGATATTTTCATGAAGAGAGCTAACAAAAATACCTTAGTTGAAACTTTTGAGGAAACATTAACATTTCAAACTCAATTGCTTAGGGTTGCAAGTTAATCTTAAATAGAAGGGAAAAAAGGTTTCACTAAAACTAGAACATATACTAAAACTATTGGAAAAAAAATTATCATTTCGATATGGAAGGTTTAGAAAGAATAAAAGAAAAATGAATAACATAATAGATTTAAAGTAAATCTCAAGATAAGGCTCCACCTCCTACAAACCAAAATCCTTCTACTAATGAATTTAATTTTGAGGAATTTACTCAAGATAATTTCTATAAAGAAAATACCAATGATAATTCAGAAAAGAATTGTCAAGCCTCTCTAAAAATGTGCAAATTGTTTGTGGAGATTGAGGAAGGAGAGGTAAAATAGTTAGTTAGTGAGAACAAGAAGAGAAAATATCCCTAAACCATCAATCGATGTTATCTAGGACATTTCCATAGGGGTTCTAGATGAAGACGAAGATGAATCAGAGGAATTTTGTGATGTGCAAACAAGAAGCAAAGGTCATCCCTCGTCTACCTTGGGATCTCTTTCTACTTATTATCTTATGCGTAAAAAGTTCTAGTAACAAAACAAATGAAAATGCGAGTAAATCCACTGTAATTATATATAGTTTAGAATGGTAGAGGATTTAAATAAAACTAGAGAAAATATTTCACTTTTTGAATTACATAAATTAACACAATAGAAGAACAATTGCTACATGCATTGGTAACAATTTAGAAAATAATAATTCAACTATTGGAGAAGAAGATAAAAGTAAATCTACTCAAGTTTATTTACTACAAAATAAATCAATGTAGATATGACACTAATAAGGGGTAAGTCTAGTTCAAGCACTCCACCACTCTCGTTAACATTTGAAATTTATAATCAAAATGTGCATATATACTCAATTGATTATGGAGCATCTTCTAATGTTATGCCATATTCAATTTGTCAACATTTGAATTAATAAAACAACCACTCATATTGTTCAACTTGACCGCTCAAATGTTAAAATGCCATGTGAATTAAAGGGTGCACTTATTAAACTTTCCTCTGATCCAAAAGTCCACCAGCGTATCAATATTCTTGAATCATATGGTCTATTATTAAGCAAGGATTGGTTTGAAAAATTAAATGAATATGTTTTAGCGGACTGGTCACATCTTTGGATTCCATACCATGATAAGGTTAATCATATTAAAGTAGAAAGGGAGATACATATCAAACACACAATTACTAATTTGAATTATTCAAATGAGTTGATTATGTTATCTAACTCTACACTGTTTTGACTCATTTTTTGAAAATCTTATTATTAACTCTTCACCCTTTGCATATGTGTGCAATCAATTTGATATCCTTCATTAGACTTAGATTGTTGTAAATAATTTTTTAAATCCTCTAATCAGATATACAAAATCATTTTCATATTTAACAAATTTATATGTGAATAAAAATTAATATTATCTTTGATGGCTCCAAGTTATGTAAGGGTGTAGAGGTTGGTTGAATTCACATATATCCTCAAGGAAAAAAATATATGATGCCTTCTTGCTTGGAGTTCCAAGAAAAAATAATGTTTTTGAGTATGAGGCTTGGATATAGGGTCTTTAAAAAGTGAGATTGGATGTTAAATGGATCAAGGTAATAGGTGATTCAGAAATAGTTATCAAACAAGTAAGAAGTTCAATTCATTGTGTTTTAAATCACCTTAAGACTTATAGAGATGAGGTACAGAATATTATTTATAATTTTGATGGATTAAACATTATTTATGTAACTCGAACTCAAAATGTAGATGCTAATTTACTTTCAAACATAACCTCTAACCATTAGAGGAATTTTCTGCTAACAATTTTTTGGTTGAACTAATTTACAAGCTTTCAATACCAAACAATATTACAGACTAGAGATATTTTGATGATGATTCCTATATTTTGGAATTATTCACATAGGAAGATACTTTTATGGGATCAATCATCAATAAAAATTAGTATGATGATCAAATTAACATATTCTCTCCAAATGCAAAACCAAAGAGAAAGAACACAATTCCTAAATATGTGGTTTGAATAGAGAAGTATTATGAATTGGGAAATAATTTCAAAGGAGTAAAAAACTATAAAAACAATAACTCTTCAAAGAAATTTGATGTAATCAATATTGATATTGAGCAATAACCGAAAAATATTAATCTAGGTACTCGATGCATGGCTACTAAGAGAGTTGCATTTACTCATTGGTTCAAGGAATATAAACATACTTTTGCCTAGAATTGTAGTTATTTAAATGCCTAAGACACTAAAATAATTATAGTGATTTAAATATCTAAGACACCAAAATAATTCAGCATGTGATACCACCCAATACTATAAAATGTTTTTCAACAAAAATTTTGAAAGACACATCTTATGATGGAACAACAAATAAAAAAGGAACTCAATAATTTTTATTTTTTTTTAGTGTGGTCACGGACTCTGGAGATCGGTGACTGCTACGTCCATGGAAATAGTATATCGGGAAGATCCACCCAAAGGGATAACTTCCTATTGATTCAACCACGAAGCCTAACTCTAAGAGCGTCAAGGAGAATTGAACCTGCAACCTCTCAATTGCGAGGTGATTTAACAATGGGGACTCAACAAAATGAGTCAACCCTCGCGGCTAGGAATTACTCAATATTTTGTTAAGGAAAAAATATTATTTTTCATTCCGTATTCCCAACGGGTATCAAATATGGTGCCTATTAGGAAGAATAATGGGAAAATTAAGATTCGCATTGATTTCAAAAATTGAACAAAATATCTGATAAAGATAAATACCCTATTACACCCATAGAATGGATCCTCGAGCATGTAATTTGAGGTTTTGAAATTGCATCTCTAGTATATGGTATTTAAGGCTACAATCAGGGTTTAGTAGCACGTGATTGTCAATTAAAAACAACTTTTATAACAAAATGGAGCACATATACATATGTGAAAATTCCTTTTGAATTGATTAGCATTTGTACCATATTTAAAAGGGCAATGGACATTGTTTTTAGGGAATTAGTTGATAAATTGATAGTAGTATATTTAGATGATGTAAAAACCTTCTTAAAGGAAAAAAGGGACCAACAACATCATGTACACCAAGTTTTTAATCAATTTTGAAGGTATGTCATATCTCTCAACACAAAGAAAACTATATTTACAGTAACGAAAGGTAAACTCTTGGGTCCTTTTGTATTCAAATTTGGTATAATGATAGAGCTAGAGAGAACAAAACTATTTCACAAATTACTTTTCCTAACAATAAAAAAAATCTATGAATTCATTTTTTGGAAAACCAAATTATGTGAGAAGATATGTTTTTAGTTTTGTAGATATAATTAAACCATTCCAAGATATGACTTTAAAAAATGCCTTGTTTAAATGGAACATCAAAGGAAATGAATCTTTCAATTCAATTAAACAAGCCACTACAAAAGCTTTAACACATGTGATCCCTAATTTTCATCAAGAATTTATTCAATATAATTTTTCTATTGGTTTTTCTTCATTGCAGTTCTAACTCAGAAAAACTTAGAGGGAAATGAAGTTCTCATTTCCTTTATGAGTTTTGGTTTGCAAGGAACTGAATTGAGATATCCATAAGTGGAAAATAAATTGTTTGTTGTCTTTAAAGTAGTGAAACATTTCCAACCATATATATTGAAATCACATATGAAATTTATTCTTATATATCCTATTGTGCATCACCTATTAGTTTAGAAAAATTGGGATATAGAAAAGCGAATTGGATGGCCAAACTCTAGGAGTATGATCTAAAGATAAATGTTGCAAAGACTATCAGAGGAAAATCTCTTTGAAAGTTAGCATCTGAATCAGAAGGTTCTCAAATAGGGGGGAGGGACCAAGCAAGGGGAATGAGATTGAAATGATTGTTAAACAAATATGTTATGTACCATTTCAACTAACTCGTGGTACAATGGTATCAAATTCTATCTTAGTCATGGTACCACTCTATAAAATCTAGAATCAAAGAAAAATAGATCATTAAGGCTAAAATATACTCAGTACTATCTCATCAATAGGGTATTGTTTCATAGAAATTATGATGGTGTTTTACTCAAATGCCTAGAAAAGGAAAATGTCGAAAGTTTTGGATGAGTTACACAACGACCTGGCAGAGGAACACTCCAATGGTGACACCATTACACACAACATTCTATGCGTTGAATATCATTATCCTGCATTATTCATGCATGCTAATGATGTTACAAGGAAATGCAAAATCTATCATCATTTTATGTAGATAAAGAGAAGAAACCATCACTCTCTTCAAATCCAATGATAATGGAAATTCCATTTCAACAATGGGGATTCAACATAATTTGAGAAATTAATCCAAATTAATCACAATTACACAAGTACATACTCATTTCCAAATATTAATTTGCAAGATGGGTAGTGGTCATCCCACTTAAAAATGTAAATGAAAATTGGGTTATTTCTTTCCTTGAAAATAACATTATTATTAGATTTGGTATCCATGATTCTTTAGTTTATGGAAATGCACTTTACTTTTCTTCTTTGAAATTAACTGAGTTGTTTTTAATGAAAAGATTAAAATTAAATATTATATAAATTATTTCCCATTCGAAAATGGTATAGTAGAATCCACCCATAAAAAAACCATTATAATTATTAAGAAAATTGTTCAAGAAAACCAATGTAATTGGCACAAATCTCTTCCAAAAGCTCTACAATCAAATCAAGTTACACCAAAGGTGGCCTTAGGAAACTCTCCATGCTTCCTTGTCTATGGAAATGAATCTATTATTCCTCCTAATTTTTCCTTCCTTCTTTGTAGCTTTCCCAATATTTCAGAGATGAACCTTACCCAACAATGTAGTGCAAACTTGAAATATTGTAAAAATTTGAGAGGGAATGAAAAAAAATCCAAATAAAAATTCAATATTCATGAACATATTGTTAAGAAAATATTTGAAAAATCTTAAATTGATAACAAATACTTTTCTATTAGTGATTTTGTGTTGAAATGGGACAAAGCTCATGAAGTTAAAGTCAAGCATACTAAATTTCAAAGCCTCTAGTTAGGTGCATTTCAAATCTCCCAAAAGGTTGGCCCTTCAAAGTACATTTTGTAATCATTGAAGGGGGAGTTTAAAAAATTTGTTGAATGTTGAAGAGATTATATGCATGAATCCCTTTATTTCCACAAATGTTCATATATTTTTGTTCATAGTGTAGTTATTTCATTTTTTATTTGAAAATTTTGAATTTTTTTTGTTGTTGCTTACAAATCAAAATTTGGATTTGTTTGTATGTATTTGCATTAGTTTCTAGTTTTTGTACCTAAATTTATTTATGGTGAATAAATGACAATAGTACTTTTTCTATAAATCCTTAAGGAGGTTTTATCTAAAGGATATTACAACAATCATAAATTACAAAAAATATTTTTTACAAGTTTGTTACTAAAGAATATCACTTTAGTATTGTTCTTGCAAGAGCTTTACTCTTATAAAAATTGAAACAAACTAAAGGAAAGCTAGAAATGGAAAACAATCCGAAGATTTAGTTTTTATGCCTGATCAGTTTGTTAAACATAACAACTTCTATACCACCCCACTTCTTAGAACCCGTATTTATATTTCTAAATCAAAAGGGTGAAACAAATTCATTAACAAAACAAAGAAGTTGAAAGTACTTTAAAGTGTGGGAAGTGCAAGTAACTCATAGAGCTTATGGTTGCTCACTGGCAACAGGGCATGCTTATATGGTATTGAGGCACCTTCATTGGGGCTATGGAAGCTCATGGGTAGCAAAGCAATGTCAAACAAAAGGATATGAGGAGTAAACACATGTAAGCATTAATGGTAGGAAAATCTCTAGCATTTTTAGCTAATTTCATTACTAGTTAGGTTAAATTAACTAATTTAGTGAGCTCTACAAAACCAGTATCAAGTATTTAGTAATTGGACTTACAATATTATTTTTTACAACTATGCAGTATAATTGATTCATGTAATTTTCAAAATTTGAAATGAATGACTTATTTCCTTTTAGATAAAATTATTCCTAAATTAATGATGGAAAATATAATTGTTTCACCCAGTTAATAACCCATTATTGTTACCTTCACAACAACCCCCATTTGTTTTTTTTTTGTAAGTTCAACAACGGTGATGCCACATCATCGTAATGTCCAAGAATAACACCTAAATACATCTAAGAGTACCTTAACAGAGCACCCGATCACCATCTATCCAAAACCCCATGGACACAACAACCCCCATTTGTGATGTCAATTATTCATATAATAATGGACACCCTTCTATTTTTCACTTATATTATGAATTTTTAATAACTTTTTATTATTTAAATTTGATTTGCTCACATTTGAGCATAACTTGAGCTGGTTTTTTTGTAACTTATCATTTTTCTAATCTAATTCAATTATTTTTCTTTAGAATTGTACTTATTTGTTTCAACTTGATTTATGTTTTACTTTTGCAAAATATCAAATATTTCAAAAGAAAATTTGGACTTAACTCATGGTTTCTTAGTTGATGAAGCCAGATGTTGGATACCCAAATAAAGGTAATTTGGATCTAGATCAGGATGAAGTGGATTGCTTTATATTTCTCCAGATGTTAGATGTGTTGCTAATGTGCACATATAGATGCATTTCCAATATTTCCTATAGTAAGTGGCAAATGACATATTTATTATATCTAGATATGAATTTAATCCTAAAGTTTTTTATTCTATTTCCTTCAAAAGTCGGATATTGATTCTATGTCCCTTTTTCCTTTAATTTTTCATTTTTTCTCACATATATTATAATTGGAATTCTCCCATTCATTGATAACATATCAAGCTACTGGATTAGACCACTAACATGGAACTTATGACATGTCGTTCAACTCGTCTTACTGAGTCATGTGGATGTGACTACTAAGTTGAACTAATGATGTGGCATTATTTTTGTCTAATGAAAAGTATGCATTGATTACTAGAATATCCTTATACTAAGAAGATACTAAGTAAATATAGACATGCATTCACATATATAAGGATTATAGGGAGAGATAAAAATAGTGATAGAATTATTGGATTCACTCTTATATTGTGGTGGGGGAGGGGGGTGAACCAGTATAAGTAAATTCCACTTATTTTAACATTCATGAATAATAATCGAACAATATTTCATATGGAACATAAGATATAAAAGAAAACTTCTTTATAACAGATATTTTTAGGCACAAACCTACTAATACAAATTTTGTAGGCACCAACCTATTGTTACAAACTTTGTGGGCATCAACCTACAAGAGACACCAAACCTCCCTGTTGCAACTTTTATAGGCACTAACCTATAGGGGACACCAATCCCCTCTAATACAAGGTTTGTGTGCACCAACCTACATGAGAAACCAGTATCCTCTACTACAATATTTGTAGGCATGAACCTATAAGAGACACCAATTCCCTCTGAGACAAGATTTGTAGGCATCAACCTAAAAGAGACCCCAATTCCTTATGTTACAAGTTTTGTAGGCACTAAACTACAAGAGACATCAATCCACCATGGTGCAAGATTCGTGGGAACCAACCTATAGGAGACACCAATCATCTCTAGTGAAAGATATTTGTAGGGAAAACCTACTTCACTGAGTTTGCTTGCTAAATTTTTCTTCACCAAGTTTGTTAGTTGCCTCTTCCTTCACTAGGTCTACTATTTCTTATTCTTTCAGTATGTCTTCTTGCTTTCTTTGCATTCACCATGTATGTTTCGCCCAAAATTTGCTTTTTTTAGCATCTTCCCAAGAAAAAACTTGTACAACATGCCATGTATCCAATTTTACAAATCTGGTTCTAAAATTTTTACATGCAACACTTCTATGTCTCCCTGAATCTCTAAAATTTTCAGATTGAAAAGTCCAAAAAAAATATATTATACAAAAAATTTCAATTGACATATTTGAATTTGATTTTAGAATATTAAGTAACCCTAACTTCCATGAGGAATATCTTTGAAATTATATTGAACCAAAGTTTGAAATTTCTACCACATATATGAAGAGATATCTCCTTTGTCTCCTCCATATTTCATAGTATGAAACATCTTAGCAAAAAATTATAACTAAAATGCCAATATGACCTATTTGAATCATATTTCAGGAGTATTTAGGAACCCTAAACTTCTCAAGGCATATCCCTGAAATTATAGTGAACCAAAGTTTGAAATTTCTACCACTAGTAACTAGAGATCTCTTCATAGTCTCCTCCATATTTCATAGTCTGAATCGTCTCAAAAATAATTTTATAGTAAAACTTCCAAGTTGAAATATTTGAAGCATATTTTCGAAGCATTTAGAAACCTTGTCTTCCTCAGAGAATTTATTCAAAATTATAGTGAACCAAGGTCTGAAATTTGTACCATAGGTACCTAGAGATCTCTCCCTTGTCTCCTTTATATTTCACATTGTGAAACATCTTAGAAAGAAATTTATAGTGAAAAATCCAAGTTGTCATGTTTGAAGCATATTTTAGGAGCATTCAAGAGCCCTAACTTCCTCATAGAATATCTCAAAAAATTTAGTGAATAAAATTCTGAAATTTTCATCACATGTACATTAATACCTTGCCTCTGTCTCCTCCAAGTTTCATGGTTTTGAAACATCCTAGAAGAAAAATTTATAGTGAAAATGAAAAGTTGATTTACTTGAAGAATATTCCAAGGGTATTCAAGAACCCTACCTTACTCAAAACACATATCTAAAACTATAGTGAAGCAAAGTCTGAAATTTCTTCAGCATGTACATGAAGATCTCCCCTCTATCTCTTCTAAGTTTCATAGTTTAAAACATCCTAGAAGAAATTTTATAGCGAAAATTCCAAACTAACATGTTTACTCCATAAATCACATTTTTGCTCCACCTTTAATACCCCAAGAGTATTCCCCAAATTTTGTTGCACACCTCAAATACCCTCTTTATTGGTTGGTATTCAAATACACTCATCTATCCTTTATTTTAGTGTTTCTATGGTGCTGACATGTAAAATTGATTGGGCTAACCTAGACTTTCTAGTTGGACTAACCTGACAGAATATTTCATATATCCTCATTCCCATGGAGTTCGAGGAAGTGTCATATACCATTGGAAAGGTATTGGAATAATATATTCAATCATATATATTATTCTCCCATTTGAACTAATTATTTAGGGTAAAAATACCTTCAAGTATATGGTATCCAAACTAGGCCTAAAGAAATCATTGGGTATCCAAAAAATATTTCCAACAATCTTCATCTTGCAATATTTGTCTTGGATATTTGTAGTATCCCCCTATCTTTGACATCAATGACAAAATTACTTCTAACAATCTCCTCCTTTATCATTCTTGGAAACCCTTATCCAATTCTGTAACAATATTATAGTCCTCCCTACCCTTTAGTTGAGTATCCATCTTGGTCTTCCCCTAACTTTGACATTCTTGATCCCCCCATCTTTTAACGTCAATGATAAAATAATATTCAACAATATCCCCCTTTTTCATTGATTGCGACCCTATAAATTTGTGCACTAATGCTAAAGACATCCTCCTATCTACATTTTCTCCCCCTTTGATATCAATGGAAAAGGACTACTCCATGTGTCTACAACTTCTCACTTTGTCTAAAAATTCTCCAGTTTTGACATCAATGGTAAAAGGGTACTTCCTCTAAGTTTGTGATTTCCTTTACTGATTATTTAGGATATAAATCAATCCCATATGGTAATTTTCTCCTTTAACTTCATTAAGGACACATACAATACTTTAGGTCTTGGTTTCTTTTGTCACCGATCTTCCTTAACCTGCTTTCCTTATTTCACACCCTTTAGAAAGAAATTTGAGATCATATCCTTGATAACACATGGACATGCATTTAGAAGCTTGTGTTTTATACCGTCAAGATATAGGACATTATGAGTTTTAGTCTTTCCATGATCAAGACTAACTATTCCCATTCTAGTTATCCTTGTTGATGGGTTATCTCCAAAGGTAGCACTGCCTTCTTTATCTCCTTTTAGAGTAACAAATTTAATATCATCTCTTGTCATGTGTTTTTAACATCAAATATCACTAAACAATTTTCTTGCTTTGCTTTGATCATATAGAGTAAGTCCACATTCCTCCTATTTTTCTTGATTCATTTTTTGCACATTTGTATATTGTTCTCTATTCCTAGTAATATATTATTCCTTATATCATTCTACATGATCCAAAAGGGGAGAAAATAAGTTGTATATTCTAAGACCACCTTCATTAGTTGTATTGCTAAGAAAACTATTCTTTGAGATCTTATAAGATCCTATGTTTCTATTTCTCACATGGTCATTTCTTGCATAATCTCTACAATTTATTTATTTATGAACAAAATTATTACAAGAAAAACAATAGCAAAAGAAGATATTTTGATGTTGATATGTGAAAGGCCTTATTGATAGAGTAGCTCTTATGAATTCATTCTTGTTTATCTTGTGAGAAAAATCAGGTCTATACTCGTACTTATCTCCTTTCCTGATGTTGATTTCATTTTTAATAGATCCCTTTATAAAATTAGATCTATGTTAGTCTTCATCTCCTTTCGTAGTGTTGCTTTCATTGTTAAAGGAGCTCTTGAGAACATTCGAACAACTTTTGGGATTTTCTTTGTTTTCCTTTTATGAAGGCTTTGTGTTTGATTCTCCCTTGGAGGTATTATGACTTTATTTGTAGCCAAGACCCCTATTTTGATGAAAGGTGGCCTATAATAGTTGAGAATATCATATAAAATTTTGGTACTCTTCCCAAACACGAAGCTTTGATTCAATTGAGAGATTTCTTTATCCAATTCCTTTCTCAAGGAATATTTTTTGCTTCCATCTTTTCACAATATTCTTCCTTTTCTTTCAACTAGCTTCTCACTACTTCTTATATCCTCTTTGCCTCTTCTAGTTGTGTCTTTAGGATTGTTGTTTCAACAAGATCATGATCCTTTTTCTTAATTATTTCTATAATAACTCCTGCTTTTTTGTCTTACCTTTGATTCCATTTATTTCCTACAGGGCACTAACAAGTTTTCCTTCAAGTTTACTTCCCCATCAATATCATCATCCTCTCATATGTTTTATTTTCTTGATTTTCTTCATCTACTTTATCAATAGTCTTTGCATCACTAGCTATGAAAATAAATTTTTATTTTTCAATATTAAATGCATATTCATCACTCTTGTTTGAAGAGTTACTATCTTCCCTAGAATAAAAAACATTTCTTCTCGGAATACTTTCCTCTTTTATATATAAACCTTGCTTCAATTTTCATGTTCTTATTAGTCCCTGCCTGGGACTCTTAGCAATCGATCGTGCGTTGACTGCCTATTAATCTCTTGTTTGACCAAAAAATATTGCTATACATCACAACTTTAACCAAAGTTTTCATATTACAAAATAATATAAAATTTATTATGTAATTTTTGATTGGACAATAAAGTTGGGGGTCTTATTGCGCGCTTCGCAGATTTCAAGACATTATGTTCGGGGTAAATATAAGATATCCAAAGTTTTCACAGATGAAAAGTTTTTGTTATCCAAAGTTTTCAGAGATGAACATACATTGTGCTTCGTGCTATTAATAGTGGAAGAAAAAAAAATTTCCATGAAAATCATATATGGGTACAGACTAGTCATATCGGTGGACCGGAATACCCGGTGGAATGTGAAAATTGGAGTCTGGGTCGCGGAAATTTGACGTTTTGTGGAACAATTTTTTATTCTCAAACGTAACCAAAGTTGCGAATTGGAGGTTTTATTGCATGCTTCACGTGCCCCGATGTTATTTCAGCGGGGACAAAATATTTTACCGTAAGTTTATGTGTTTTATGTTCAGGGTGTGCATGTTACCGTAAGTTTTATGTTCAGGGTGTGCATGTTTTTCTCCGTGCCCTGCTTGAGCGCCTTGCATGCAGCCAGTGCCAGATGTCTATTTTACCGTAAGTTTTATGTGTTTTATGTTCAGGGTGTGCATGTTACCGTAAGTTTTATGTGTTTTATGTTCAGGGTGGGCATGTTCTTCCCCGTGCCCTGCTTGAGTGCCTTGCATGTAGCCAGTGCCAGATGTCTCTCGCTCGGGCTATCAATTCTCCGTAGAAGAAGGCAGCTACCAGCAGCTTGGGAGAGTAGTTCAACATCGATCCCCGCACCGCGGATTTCAAGCGAACCCGGTTTGCCACAGACCTTGGGGTTTCGAATCTCAGACATGCCATCTTAAATTTCCATTAAGATTTTTTTGGACTGTGAAATGGTGTAATGATCTGGGTTTCGAATCTCAGGCATGCCGTCTTAAATTTCTATTAGGGATTTTCCGAGTGCCTATTTTGCTTAGTTTTTGAATGGTAATGGCTCATATGGATTTCGGGCACTCATATTTTTTCATGAAGGGATGTCTTGTCCTTCAAAAGAACCCTCCTCCAACTCCTTTTACTTTGTCTGTTTAACGATTGAAAATGGGGGACTGCGATAAGTTATCTGATGTTCTGCCATTGCGGTTGTTCATTTGATCATATATTTTGTCTGCAACTTGGAGTGATTTGAATTGATTTGTGTATTGTATGGAATTTAGACGAGCTGAGTGAATTTCTTTCTTCTGTTGTGGAGGTCGCAAAAAGAGCTGGGTGTTGGGGATTTTTCTGGTAAAATCCCAAAAACAAACAACCAAACTGAACAGAGCATAACAATGCTCTGTTTCAAACACAGGATCTTTAACACAGCGGAAACTTTTAAAAAAAATTACTTGCAGCTGACAGAGTTTTCACACACACCACAAATTTCTATTCATTAATAAAAAAAACTGTTGTTACAAACTTCTTCCTCTCTCTCAGAGGGATTCACAAAAGACTGCTTCAGATGCAGTTCCAAGAACAAAACATTCAAATTGTCACAGTACAACCAGAAACCTTTTTAGCACTGATGTGCATTCCTTTTTCTTTGTTATACTACGCTGCTGCGTATTACATACATACACTTGCGCTGCTGCCCTTCTATTTTTCTTCGCACTGCTGTGCATTCTCTAATTCAATCACATTGTCGCTGCTGCGTTTCCCCTCTTCACACTCACATCCGTTCTCATTACAATAAGCAACACACACAAAAATATTACATATATATGATAACAAGAAAAACATACTTCACGTTTTCACTTCCCATGCTTCCGTAAAAGAAATAATAAAAATTAAATGCTTTTACTTTTGCCCATACTCCCGCTGAAATAAAATTAAAAACTTCACCAAAACTTACCAACCCACAGTAAATTGCATTTACTGTTTTACTGACATTTACTGGCGGTAAAGAGACTTTTACTTCACGTCAAATTTATTTGCTGCTTGCCTATACTTTAACCATTGACTTTATTTGCATCGCATCGCAGAATCCCATTTGGTCGGAACCCAAAATTTGGGGCACACACATATGATGCGATCTGTGATATGCGATCGGATCGCATCGCATCATTCCGGAGGACTTAATGCATAGAAGTTTGAATTTGCGATCTGCAATATGCGATGGATCGCATCGCAAATAAAATGAAGTTTCAGTTGAAATTACAATTTCAACACTCCCCTTTAATTTCAACTGGTGGGCATTCAATCATACCCAGACATTTCCTCAAACATTCAAAGCTCTTCTGATCCAGTGGCTTGGTCAGAATATCCGCAACCTGTTCCTGAGTGCTCCAATGTTGTAAAACAATTTCTCCATTGTTCACCAATTCTCTGATGTAATGGAACCTTGTATCAATGTGTTTCGTTCGCTTGTGAAACACAGAATTCTTGGACAACGCAATAGCTGAGCTATTGTCACAAAAAATAACTGTTGCTTTTGCCTGCTCTTGGCCTAAGCTTCTCAACATCCTTCTCATCCAAACTGCTTGACATGCTGCTGCTGTAGCTGCCACGTACTCTGCTTCTGCTGTAGACAACGCCACAATTGGCTGTTTCTTGGAAGCCCATGAAATGGCTCCTGAACCCATGTGAAAGACATAACCGGAAGTGCTTTTCCGATCATCCACACTTCCAGCCCAATCGCTATCGGTGTAGCCAACCAAATCTGAATTTTCTGAAAAAGTATACAAAATTCCAAATCTTTTTGTACCTTTGATATACCTCAGAATTCTTTTTGCTGCCTGCCAATGTGCCTCTTTTGGCCTCTCCATGAATCTGGAAATCAAACTAACAGCAAACATTATGTCAGGCCTAGTTGCAGTTAAATACATAACGCTGCCAACTATGCTCTTATATAAGCTAGGATCAAAATCCTTGCTGCTGTCCTCTTTGTTGAGTTTTAATCCCATTACCGTGGGAGTGTTGCTGCTTTGCATTCTTGCATATTAAACCTGCTCAACACTTCATTTACATATCTTGCTTGAGAGATAAAAATCCCATTTTCATTTTGATCTACTTCTATGTCTAAGAAGTATCTCAAGAAACCCATGTCAGTCATTTCAAATTCCTCTTTCATGACTGATTTAAAATTCTCAATGAGCTGATCATCATTACCTGTGAAAATAACATCATCAACATATAAAACAACAATTAAAATCTTACCATCCTTTTCTTTGATGTAGACTGTGGGTTCTCCCTCACATTTGTCAAATTTATTTTCCAGTAGATAGGAATCTATCCTACTGTACCACGCTCTTGGCGCTTGCTTCAGCCCATAAAGAGCTTTCTTCAATCTGCAAACTTTGTGCTCTTGGCCTTTCTTCTCATAGCCTAGAGGTTGTTCAATGTACACCTCTTCTTTTAATACTCCATTTAGGAATGCTGACTTCACGTCCATTTGGTAGACTTTCCATTTGTTTTGAGCTGCTATGGATAGCACTGCTCTCACGGTTTCCATTCTTGCAACCGGTGCGAAAGTCTCCTCATAATCTCTCCCATACTGCTGCTTGTACCCCTTGACAACAAGTCTTGCCTTGTGCCTTTCAATTTTGCCTTCAGCATTGCACTTGGTCTTATAGACCCATTTAACTCCAATAACTTCTTTACCTTTTGGTAGTTCAACCAAATCCCATGTCTTGTTTCTTTCTATGGCATTCATCTCCTCATCCATAGCTTCTATCCATTTCTTATCTTTAATAGCATCTTCGAAATGAATAGGATCATCAACATGACAATACAAGGCAAATAAGGAATTCATTCCTTCATTATAAATGTCACTTAAGTTTCTGAACTTCTTACCTCTTTCATTTGGTATGCAAGTGCTTGAAGACGCACTTGAATTTCCTCCCTTTGGTGTGCTTGGAGAAGCACTCTCATTTCTCCTCAAAGGTGTTCCTTGCTGTCCTTGTGTTGGCGCTGCTGTTTGGGGATGTGTTTCAGCCATCTCTTCATCATCTTCATCATGAGACAAACAGTTTTTAACATTAACTGTTTTCTCTATGCTTCCATCCCAAGCTTCCTCCTCAATGAACTGAACATCTCTGCTCACAAAGAACTTCTTGGTAGATGGGATATACAACCTATAAGCTTTGGATTCTTCACTGTATCCAATGAAGATACATTTCTCCCCTTTGCTGTCCAACTTCCTCCTTAGCTGATCTGGAATGTGTGCATAGGCCACACATCCAAAAACTCTCATGTGGGTGACTCCTTGCTTTCTCCCACTCCATGCCTCTTCCGGCACTTTGTTCAACACTGCTTTTGTAGGACACCTGTTCAAAATATACACTGCACAGTTTACGGCTTCAGCCCAATAATCATTTGGCAAATGCTTTGCCTTCAACATGCTCCTCGCCATATCCATAATGGTCATGTTCTTCCTTTCAGCAACTCCATTTTGCTGTGGGGTGTACCTTGCTGTGAATTGCTTGTGAATTCCATTTTCTCTACAAAAACATAAAAATTCTTTGGAGATATACTCACCTCCTCTGTCTGTTCTCAAAACTTTAATACGCAGCCCACTTTGATTTTCCACAAGTGCTTTGAAATTTCGGAATTTTTCAAACACTTCTGATTTGTTCTTCAAGAAATAAACCCAAGTTTTTCTTGTAAAATCATCAATGAATGTTAGAAAATATTGGCTGCCTGCTAAAGATTGATTTTGCATCGGTCCACATAAATCTGAGTGGACAATTTCTAAGGGTGCTTTTGCCCTTATGCTTTTGTTTCCTCTGCCTTGACCTCTTCCTCTTCCAAAGGACATCTGGGTCTTGAAGGCTTGCTCTAGAGATGAGTTTTCATTTCTACTCAACCTCTGCTCATGTGTGATCAGTGATGCATGAAGTTCATCAACTGAAAACTTTGAGAGATCCTTTGTCTCTTCTATGGTGGTGACAATCGCATCAAACTTTGAGGGTAAGACCCTCAATATTTTCTCCACAATCCTCCTATCTTCAAGGGTTTCTCCATGAGTCCTTATCTGTGTGACCAAACCAATTACATGTGTGAAGAATGAGTCAATGTTGTCTGACTCCTTCATGCACAGATTCTCAAAATCCTTCCTCAGCAATTGTAGTTTTGTTGTCTTCACTCTCTCCATGCCTTGATAGGCTGTCTTGAGGGTTTGCCATGCTTCATTGGCTGTCTTAGCTGCTGCTAACCTTGGAAACACACTCTGGTCTACTGCTAGATACAACAACACACGGGCTTTTGAATCCTTCTTCCTATTGCTCTTCAGTAGATCTCTCTCTCCCTGAGTTAATGCATTGAACTCAGTTTCATCTGTTGGTTCTTCAAAACCATCTTCAACTATTTCCCATAAATCTTGAGAGGCAAACAGAGCTGTCATGGTTATTGCCCAATAGTCATAGTTTTTCCCATTAAACTGTGGGAGCTGGGTGTTAAACATACCCATACCAGTGCTTGTGCTGGCCATTCCTTGCATTCTGATCTATGCTTCAAATACTTCACTGTGTATTTAAAATAACAAACTGTCTTCAACAGCAACACAAAGAAAACTTGAGAAATACCTTGGATTCTTTTGCCTGAGTCTTCACACTGCTGGAGAAGTTGCTGCAATAATAATCCTTCCTTCAGCTTCTTTGAACCCTTCAAAGAGCCTGGATTAGCTCTGATACCACTGTTGGGGATTTTTCTGGTAAAATCCCAAAAACAAACAACCAAACTGAACAGAGCAGAACAATGCTCTGTTTCAAACACAGGATCTTTAACACAGCGGAAACTTTTAAAAAAAATTACTTGCAGCTGACAGAGTTTTCACACACACCACAAATTTCTATTCATTAATAAAAAAACTGCTGTTACAAACTTCTTCCTCTCTCTCAGAGGGATTCACAAAAGACTGCTTCAGATGCAGTTCCAAGAACAAAACATTCAAATTGTCACAGTACAACCAGAAACCTTTTTAGCACTGATGTGCATTCCTTTTTCTTTGTTATACTACGCTGCTGCGTATTACATACATACACTTGCGCTGCTGCCCTTCTATTTTTCTTCGCACTGCTGTGCATTCTCTAATTCAATCACATTGTCGCTGTTGCGTTTCCCCTCTTCACACTCACATCCGTTCTCATTACAATAAGCAACACACACAAAAATATTACATATATATGATAACAAGAAAAACATACTTCACGTTTTCACTTCCCATGCTTCCGTAAAAGAAATAATAAAAATTAAATGCTTTTACCGGCTTTTACTTGTGCCCATACTCCCGCTGAAATAAAATTAAAAACTTCACCAAAACTTACCAACCCACAGTAAATTGCATTTACTGTTTTACTGACATTTACTGGCGGTAAAGAGACTTTTACTTCACGTCAAATTTATTTGCTGCTCGCCTGTACTTTAACCATTGACTTTATTTGCATCGCATCGCAGAATCCCATTTGGTCGGAACCCAAAATTTGGGGCACACACATATGATGCGATCTGCGATATGCGATCGGATCGCATCGCATCATTCCGGAGGACTTAATGCACAGAAGTTTGAATTTGCGATCTGCGATATGCGATGGATCGCATCGCAAATAAAATGAAGTTTCAGTTGAAATTACAATTTCAACACTGGGGAGGTAATTAATAGACGGGCTTATATCAGTTTGATATTTGAACAGGGAATGTAGATTGGAGTAAACACTGTTGAATGGCAGTTCCATCTTTGATATATATTCTACTCTTACTGTAAATGTTACAGATGATTGGGACAAATTTTTACAAAGAGAAATCCGTGGAACACAAAGGAAAGGTATGATCTTTTTGTGCAATATGCTTTCGATTCACGGTAATTTCTATTATTATTCGTGACCAGCATTCATTAATGTTACTGTCATGGTTTGTTTATCTACTCTGTCTTCAAAGCCTTTGTTCTATTGGACTATGAAATGATGTAATGATCTGGGTTTCGAATCTCAGACATGCCATCTTAAATTTCCATTAAGATTTTTTTGGACTGTGAAATGGTGTAATGATCTGGGTTTCGAATCTCAGGCATGCCGTCTTAAATTTCTATTAGGGATTTTCCGAGTGCCTATTTTGCTTAGTTTTTGAATGGTAATGGATCATATGGATTTCGGGCACTCATATTTTTTCATGAAGGGATGTCTTGTCCTTGGGAATGTATGTTCTGCATTCTTAGTGCATATTCTGCGTGCAAGCTGCTCGTTCCATAGGTTTTGTTTATGCCCGTTTCCTTCTTTCACTGATGTTCATGTTTCTCTTCAAGCTGAAGTTGTGTTCAAGATCTAGCATTTTTTCCTTCTGTTTTACGAGATGTCTTCGTAACAGGCCCGCTTGCATGGATTATATGGTTCACATGGGCGAAATATGACTCTGGAGAAATTGAGTCTTGTTGGGGCTATCAAACATCCTGCTTTGCATCCAACCAAACCCTTATTGCAAATAAATGTTTCTTTTAAATTTTATGGCCTTTGAGTTTAAAATAATAGATCAACTGCTTCCTCTCTTTGCAATGTATATTCAGCTAACTACAAGTAAAATTTTTATGGGTAGGGCCGTCCATGGTTTTAAGGTCTTTGTAGCTTTCTCTCTTAAAGTTAAGGTAACTTAGTTCACGACCACCGTTTTTCCAAGCCTTATAGTTCAACCCTGGTTTGTGGATTTATTGATAGGCAAGTGATGTGTTCAACCCTGGTTTTTTGATTTGTTAATAGATATGTAAGGCAAATTAGAGATCCACAGCAATTAGTAGGTTGCCGTAGTTGAAAATGTTCAAGTTGTCCTCTGAATTTATTATCATTTTAACTACTCAAACCTTTTTTTAACAATAATGAGTAATATATTTTATAAATCTCTGTCCGGAATGCAGTAAAAAATGGGACAGTTACATCAGAGCAGAGACATATTCTGTTATAGCATTAAGGACACTGGGAAATTCTGACTCCTCTTCACAAAAACTGGTTACTACTAAATTCCTGACAACATGTATGCAACTATATATATCCTGCAATATTGTCCTCAAAGAAACAAAATTTTACAAATTTTGCTCTTTCACAATGAGAGGTGTCTACTGTCATTGCATCCTCCATTTCTGCATTTACATTTCCTTCAGTGGGATGAGGTCTCACTGTTTGGCTGGTCCACTTTATATTCTCCACTTGATCACGAAATGCATCAATTTCGTCCTTTTGACGCTCCATCTGTTGTTGAAGGGCAAGAATTCTGTCAGATTGCTCTGCCAACTGGAGGGAGAGCTGATGGATGAGCAACAAGAGTTCATATTCGACAGTGCTGGCTACTGGAGAATGTGGACAGAGAGGCCACTCTAGGGGCCTTCTTCTTCGTCAGGTTGCCGGTGAGGATCCAATAATCCCTTGTTGCAGGAGATTTTCCAATTTCTATTCTGGACTCCACTCAGGCCCCTAGAGCCCTTGGAGGAATGATGTCGATGGCATAGAAGACACCAACAAAACTTGCAGAGAAAAATGGAGATTTATGTCAAGAAAAGAAAGAGTTGATTACCAAATTTTGAACCAATTGCCAAAGGAATTCCCACAAGCCCTTCGCTTTGCTGTCACCCGAGTTGTTAGTCTGCTTGATGCCTAAGTCACCGTTGGCAGTCGCCGTTTCGGAGGCCTATGAACGATGAAACGCCTAACGAACCCGGCGACATGGAGACCAGAAATGAGTGTTTGCAAGCTGAGAGTTCAAAATCACAGAGTACCGAGAAGAAGATTTCCCCTGCACAGGTGCAAAATGATCCCGTTTTTACGCACACTGACACTGAGAATCCTCTTATTTCGTTAGAATGCTTCATCTTTTTGTAGAAAATAAGGGGGATTCAGGGATTCGTGTGTTTTTTAAAGGAAAATAAACAGTTTGAAGGGAAAAACAGGGAACGGGAAATATTTGGAGTTGAATGTCTGGTATTACGTATTCAATATATGTTGTCAAATTCATAGCCTCTCATTTTGCTATATCATTATGTATACCAATAGGTAAGCATTTTAATTCGTGAGAGTGTGGAATGGATGAGAGCTACAATTCAAAATTAATTTTATGATTATAATAGGTATTCAAAACAGTGAGGTTGAGTATACATTATTCAAAAAATGTTGAATGGTTTGAGCACTTGTATTTGTTAGATGTGTTGTTATTGATGTTAAGTTTAGAGAGAGTTTGCTGGTAGAAGATGGTTTTGCAACCCATAATCTTGCTTAAAAGAAAACAATGGTGAACTTCACATTTGAGTAGAATGCACAAAAACACCAAAAAAAATTATCGAAGGCAAAAAAGCGCCATACCTTGTCCACGGTCTGGGATGAGACTAATTGAACCGCCCCGGGGACCTACGTTCGGAATCCAATAACCCGGTAGTCATCAAGTTCTGTTGTTAATTCCAGGTATGGTCTTTGCCTCTCCATGAACGGACACACTACCTTCTTTTCAGTTAAAGTCTTCAGTGGTTGCGTTGAGGGTGACTGCAGTACATTGACACCCTTTGCTACATGCAGACCAACACGGCGACAGGAGGTCCGCAACACGGCTACGGGAGGTCCGACATAAGTAAGCGGGGCTTTTTGTTTACAAAATTAACTCTAGCAAATGTTTTTCTAGTTGCATGCCTAGAACAAATTAATTGATTCCACCAGTGTGGTGAATATTTTTCTGCAGGTAAATTTCCTGACTGGTTCTTGGGCGAGTTTTCTAATCTTCTTGAGGGCCTCTCATGTTTATACAAAGTGCTTGTTTCTTCACTTACGGGATAAATGGTGCACAAATCAGAAAAGGGCTTCATTTGTGCTTGAGGGAGGCCATTTGCTTATGGCAGGGACTACCGGCTGCATGCAGCACTTGTTCATATATCATTTTCCTCACATTTTTCAAATGGATATTGAGGGATAGACCAAATCTAGGATTTGTAAACCCACCACCATAAAAATTAAAATTAAAATTAAAAGTTAAAAAATCCCTCATTGTGCCTTTTGCACCGTCGTTGTTCACCATTGTTCGAATGCGTTAGTTTCCTATGTTGCTTTAAGAATTCATCATAGCCATTTTTGGAGGATCCAAGTATTTTGTTGTTTGCATGGTTCGTCATCTCAAAAGGCCCACCGTATGTGAAAGAACAAATTCCTTGATCTATATATCTACAACCATCCCTAGCCGCCACGAACCACCATGAAGGAAAGGTTTAAAAGATTTTATTAAATGATGTTCAAGTTATTAGAGTACCATTGGAATGTTTCATTACCTTTTACTTTATATTTTATTTTAGTTTTCCATTCCAACGGATGTGTGGTTAATTATGGGAAAATTTGTTTTTGGATATCTTTTATGTTGTTTTACTTTTAATTTTTATATTAAGAACCAAGAAATAAAAAGGGTGTTTGAGAAATTAAGAAAAAAAAAGTTAAGAAATTGGGAGATATAAAAAAGGGTTTTTGGTTTTATTTTCATTTTAATCGAGATAGAGGTTGTTATGGTGTGAAGTGGAAAATTCACACATAGTTATAGTTTTTGTTTTTCATCAATATAGATTTTTTTAGTGATCTTTATCTTCCACCACCTTCTATTTTTTGTTGGCAAAATTTATAAGTTTTGAGTCATTAAGATGAGAGCCAGATTATGAATAGAAGAGTTACGGGATATTGTATTGAATGGATGTGAAGAACACCTGAAATCATGTAGTCTTTAAGGACATGACATGAGATCAAAGGAATCAACATATAGCCAACAGGAAGGATGATGTAGCAACATTGTTTATCATTCAACAAGGTTTGGATTGTAGCATTATTTCCAATATTGTAGTAGCAACCATGTCTAGAGAAGCTTGGAATATTCTGGAGAAGACATATAGTGAAAGGGGAGCAACACCAATCCTCATAAAATTGAGTCACATAGCATTGTAATTGT
The DNA here is from genome assembly GCA_031772625.1 of Pinus tabuliformis. Taxonomy (NCBI): domain Eukaryota; kingdom Viridiplantae; phylum Streptophyta; class Pinopsida; order Pinales; family Pinaceae; genus Pinus; species Pinus tabuliformis. The sequence continues at coordinate 769,506,432 of CM062804.1, read as the reverse complement.
TAATGAAATTGATATTCTAATAGGAGAAGCATAATATTTTGTAATGTTCTTTTTTTCTGGTTTTCCTTAGGACATGGTTAGGATGGACTTTTAGAGTTGGGGGCAAACAGGTCACAGTGGCAGGTTGGTGTCATTAGTTGGCCTAGGAGCTTATGGAGGGGCTTTGAGGGGTTCCTATGAGGTATGATGGAATTTTCTTGGTATATTCCATCATCCGCATAGTTTTCCTTTCATTCCGGCGCATTCCAATAACTTTCAGAAACCTGAGTTATTAGTGGGCTCAACTCAATTAATTACTCTTAAGTTGTTATTATGGGAGGAATATGTGGCACAACACCTTAGTGATAGCTCGTTGGAACCGGAACGAGAAGATATACATGATGCGATGGCTAGATGTGAGTTTTAGTTACCTGGGGAGACGTGGTGGCCAATTTACCATTTTCCCGCATTAAAAATAATATTATATTAAAATGAAAGAGGGAAAAGTGCTCCATGATTAAAATAATAATAAAATAAGAGGTTCTAGAGGGGTCCATAAGATCTATAAAAGAGGAGGAGCCCATTGGACGACATCTTGGATTTGTGATTTCTTCTTGTGGAAAGGTTTGAGAACTCGGTGGTTGTCTACTTGAGCAATAGCCCCAGGACAGAAACGCTTGGGTGATCTTGGTAAGAGTGGACGAAAACGCATTTCATCTCCTTGGTGGATTCAACCAAAATTCATAGGTGCAGTGATTGATTTGAGTTCAGTTTTGGGAGGGTCAGTTTCAAAATCAAAGCATATCAGTTTTGGAGACCAAATTGTCTATCTTAGTTATTTCAGCTATATCATCATGTACACTCTTTCAGTGATTTATTATAATACAAGTTGGGATTATTTATGTTGATTATGTTATTGAATTGCATGCACTCTACTTGTTATATTTTACATGGTCTACTTGTTATATTTTACATGGCAACCTTCTGTTAATAGAATAGTAATTTTATGGTGAAATTTTTGATTGAGTTAAATTTCTGCAAATTTAGAAAAATATCTCGTTTGAGATATGATAGTGGTATCAGAGTTGTTCTACGAGGCTGAGGGTTTTATTGCAGAACAAATTTAGAGGAAAATCAAAGGTTTATTATTTCTTAGAGGATCTGGACCAAGTTTATCAAGCTCACCGTCATTTGCAAACTTGTCCCACAAATATTAAACAAAAAGGTCGTTTTGAAAATCAAAGTCTATCTAAAGCCAAAGAAAACATTTTCAAAGTTGAATTCATTTGAAGAAATCCAATTTTGGATTGACTGGTCAACGTTAGACTGAGACTCGTTGGGCTGAATTTCCTTGCGTCCAAACGTCCAAGAAGCTCGAGTGACGGAAAGAGCTAACCAGCCATATATTGGGTATTTAATGCCCTCAGAGCAGCACGCGACTTAACGTGATAACACGGGAGCGGGCAAATTCGGCATTAAATAATATTTTCCCGCTCTCGTGTTATCGGGCTAAGTGGCGTGCTGCTCTGAAGGCATTAAATACCCAATATATGGCTGATTAGCTCCAGCCCTCGAGTGACTGTCTCGCTCATGACGATGTGTTCGTGGGACCAAAGCCGCACAAGATTGAGAGCCACGTGAGGGAGCAGGGAGCCATGTGGGTCGTGACTTTGTTGTTGTAGATGCCAATATGGGTCGTGATAGATGTTGGCATGTCGTTCTGTTCTAAGGCCGCATTAACAGCAATCGAGAATGTGGGTCATCGTAGAAGATGTGATCTGGTCCATCGTAAGAGTTGAGCATGTGTGATGGACAAAGAAGAAGTCGAGCCATTTTGCAGTGGTCGTCGAATTATTAAAAAGGGGCCTAAACTTAAAAATCAATTTATAAAAGGGAGTAACACTCATTTCTCCATTCGAGGGCAGAAAGTCAGGCACTCATCAGCTGAATACCTTCGACGGCAACACCAAAGCTGAAATTATGTCCATTTGATCAGACAAAAACCGAGAACGTGTGGTATTTCAGTTGCTCTGTAAACCTGTGGCAGAGGGAATTTGTCAAGGTGGGATTTGTTGAAGTGCTGGAAACATTTTAAAGCACGGAATTCTGCAGGCCCTTCACAACGATTTACTACAGGCCGAGTTGTCTATTCGAGCAATTTTGGTCGTTGTGGGGAAACAAAATTCAAGCATTGGAAGGGACACTATTAATTTGCAGGAGCCGCCACGATCAAGAAATTAACTGATGAATATGTTTGATTGAAGAGGGCACGTTTAATTCTTTTTCAGGGGGTGACGATCATGTTCAAAATAGGAGTTGAAATTGTGAGGGAGATCATGCCAGTTTGAGGAAAAATTTGTGCTCCTGTTGAATCGAAGTTATTGTTGACAGGTTTTTCTCAAGGCCAAACACATTCAAACAAAAGGAAACCACCATTTCAATTCGCTGTTGTCAAGCCAAGAGACCTGAGTCGAGTATTGTGTCGCCATATAAAACAGTCAAAGGCTCTGATTGAGAGTTGCCTCCCGTGGTAGTGATTGGGTAGTTTACATGTCGCTGATATCACTGGTTTATATGAGAACACTAGTGGCACAGGCGCAGGAAAAGATGATTGTTTTCCATATATATGAGGCCTAAATTGTTGCAGGAGACATCAATAGAGAAGCAACCCACAAAATATTATTACCGAAATCTAAAGGTTGTCATTACACAGAAAAGACCGGGAAGGGCACTAATGATCATCTTGCAGCATATATATATTGAAGGACATCTTGTTGTTTATATACCAGGTTCTCTATTTGTTTTTCCACTGTTGTTTTATTTGAATGAATGATATCTGAATTTGTATTCCTTGTTGAATGAATATGTAGCAGCACTGTATTTGTTTTGGGGATTTTATAAATCAGTCTATATCATTTTAGAGCATTATATTTTCAATTGGAACCCACAAAATATACTTACAGCAGTTTGTCATGAAACGGGTTGTTAAGACACTTCGCTGATAAATTCAACAAAACTCAGTAGAAAAGTGGCCTCATTTCATCTAGGTCATGGAGGAACTACTAAACAAATTTATAATATTAACCATAGAAATCGGTTCCTTGAGCCCCCATGCATCATTAGACCAGGAAAAAAAAATCAACCGACCCTTGTCAAAAAGGATCTATGTCATTCTTCCAAAAGAACTTCCCAGAGACGTGCAAAAGGGGCATGGACACAAAATATTTGCCTCGGGACTGATTTGAAACACATGAAGGTCACAGTGAAATCCCTTTTCAAACTGGACGAACTAGACTCGCTCCTTTCCAAGGTGGGTCAGTGGGAGGGGAAGAAGCTAAGTTGGGCTTTAAAACCCGCCATGCTTGCTCTCATACAACACAAGTTCTTAGAGGAACCTTGTGAATGGGTTAGACTTCCAGTTTCATCTTGTCTCAGTAACATCATGAGACTAACCACCCCTATAGCTCCTTACAATGATGATGTTATGAGGATAGTTTTCAGACAGATAGTAGCCACTTTCCACGACTTGGAAAATAGTGCAGGATCTACCTTTGGGAAGAAGCTGGAGAATTTAGAAGTCATGGCCATGGTCATAACATATGAAGTCATGTTTGATCTTGAGTGTGATGATCTTATCCTATAGATGTTATGATTCTTCTTCAACATTAGGAAATATCATCCTGACATAGTCGTAAAACACAAGCAGTCCATCTTGTCATCATGTATGAGAGGCTGTGATGCCATTTGTCAGGAGTTGAAATCTAAATTGTTGTCCATTTGGAGGAGATAAAATATGATCTTACCTTATGCTTATGAATTAGTCGAGAGGTTGGTTGAGCAGAACATTGGGTTGTTGAAGATATAGTTGACTATGGAGGAGCTACTCAGGTTGGGGGATCATGCAACAGGAATGAGTTGAGGAGGAAGGTAATTTGCTTCATCTGCAGGGGACCTGACCACTCATGCTTGAGTGACAATGAGGAGCTGACATAGGTACAGTAGGTGGGCATTCCTTTTGACCTTAGGGCGAGGATTCTTCTTTGGACGAGTCCATGAGTTCATACAAGGATGCCTTCAAGGAACATGAGTCATCTAGAGATGTTGACAAAAAAGGCAAATTTATATGAGGAGTAGGCATTGGACCCCATGGGAGACATTCGAGATGATGAGTCACCAACGGTGATTCAGCATGAGAAACATATGGCGGAGCATGAGTCAACTGAGGAGGATAATGGGCACAATATGCATGATGAGCCTTTTGGGGCAAGCAAGTTGGAGGTTCATATTGAGACCACGACGAAGGAGGTTGAGAAAGCACCATTAGGGTCAACGATTGATGGGGAGTAGACAGATGTACAGACAGCTAGCAGGGTGGCAATGTTTATAGACACTTGTCCTCAAGATGTGTTGGAGGCTGATAGGGTTTGTAGGTGACGAGTATACTAGAGGAGTATGGAGATTTCAGATAGATGAGAGAGGGCCTTCTAGATATGGTAGTGCAACCATATTTGGGCCTACTGACTGATGAGGTGTTGATAGGTGTAGTGGAAGCCATTAGAGCTACAGTGTTTTTAGGTAACAACCCTCTCTAGGAGTACATAAAAATGGCATGCAGCACAGTTTGGCCACTTGTACCCATTGTAGGGAGAGAGGTAGGGTTCTCTCAGTGGATAATGGTGATCGACCAGGTAGAGCAACATGAGTTGAGCGTGGACCAATATCAACATAGTAGACTTGTTCCTTACACTGGAGTCCATACCTTAGGTTGGCAGGATATCATGAGTTGGTATCCTTCTGATGGAGTATCAACCCTAGTCTGGGGCACGGTACAGTACGAGACCTTAAATGATAGGGTTACTACATGTTTCAGTAGGTAGTGGGATGTGGACCGACAGTTCATCAGTATTTCAGTAGCACTAACGCAGCATCAGCAGAGTGGGGTTGACCTTAGCCTATGCCAGAGGCGGGATTGGAGAGAGTTGATGAGTTGGTATTCACTTTATGGAGTAGTAGTTATAGCCAAAGACAGAGCACAGTCTGAGCCATGGGACTTGGGCGATGATTGGCCATGGTGGAATTGGGATCCAGGAGGATTGGTTGATGATAGGCACAACCAGATATCAGTTTGGGATCCAGGCATTGAGAGGTCCATTCATGATGGGTTGACACAAAGGCATAGTGTCACCCAGTGGTTTGTATAGGATCTGGGCATTGGGTCTCAGTTGCGTTGGGCCGCTAGAATGGTCCACAGGTTTGGATTTCTTGAGGGAAAGCAATCTTGGGGCAGGAGGATTTGCAATGTTCCTTTTTCTGGTGTTACTTATGACATGGTTAGGATGGACTTTCAAAGTTGGAGGTAGACAGGTCACAGGTGCAGGTTGGTGTCATCAGTGGGCCCAGGGGCTTATGGATAGGTTTTTAGGAGTTTATATGAGGTCCAATGGCATTCACTTGGTATATTCCATCATCCACACATTTTACCTTTCGTTCCCACACGTTCCAATAACTTTCATAAAAATAAGTTATTAGTGGGCTTAACTTAATCAATTACGCTTAAGGTGGTATTCTGGGAGCCATACGTGGAAGAACACCTTAGTAAAATAGCTCGTTGGAACCAGAACAAGAATATCTACATGATGGGATGGTTAGAAGTGAGTTTCAATGACCTGAGGAGACATCGTGGCCAGTTTACCATTTTCCCGCATTAAAAGGAATATTTTGATTAAAATAAAAGGGGGAAAAGTGCTCCATTATTAAAATAATAATAAAATAGGAGGTTCTAGATGGATCCATCAGATCTATAAAAGAGGAGGAGGAGGTCAATTGAGGACATCTTAGATTTGTGATTTCTTCTTGTGGAGAGGCTTGAGAACTCAGTTCTTTACTTCAGCAGTAGCCCCTGGACGGAAACCCTCAAGTGATCTTGGTGAGAGTGGATGAAAACCCAACTCATCTCCTTGGTGGATTCAGCCAGAATTCAAAGGTGTAGTGATTTATTTCAGTTCAGTTTTGGGAGGGTCGATTTCAACATCAGAGCAGTTCAGTTTTGGAGACCAGATTGTCTATCTCAATTATTTCAGCTATATCATTATGTACACTCTTTCAATCATTTATGACAATACAAGATGAGATTATTTCTGCTCATTGTGTTATTGAATTGCATGCACTCTACTTGTTATATTTTACATGGAAATCTTTTGTTAATAGAATAGTAATTTCATGGTTGTTGGTTTGAGGGGGCTTGTCCTACGTTCAAAGTGTGTTGCACACCAACAAAACCCTCAACCACTATCCCTTTCGGCAACGACCTGCAAGAAAATCACAGTCTCACCCGAAGCAATTATGGAGGCTGCAGAACCAAGTTTCACAGTAAGAGGGACATGCGCATTGTTGCTTCCATATATTTACTTATGTTTTATACCTTCCTACAACTTCGCATACATGAATAACCTCAAGCTGATGATTAACTTTACAAAATTACCTTTATCACATCGAATAACAGAAAACAATATAACATGTATTCTTACGCACAATTAAGTAAAAAGCATGCATAACGATAATAACAACAACATAGAATGAACACAGAAAGATACACAATACTTCACCAAAACTTTTTATTTATTATTACATATCTTCAATACATATAATTCTTCAAACTGCACACCCATCTATAGGTGGTCTACGCACTCATCTGTAGACTCTTTCAAGCCTATGCGCACTCAGCTGCGGAGCCTTCCCCAAAAATACATACTCAAGACAAAGAATATGAGAAATCTATGCTTCTATCATGATATCCTTCGATTACAAAGTATTACATCTCCTTATATACATTACATCATGACAAAAACCATGGTCCACATACCATGGATCCCCTTACAAAATAAGGGGCTTTAACCCGCCCTAAAGCCCCTAAAACATCGTGTGATGAATATAACTTCATCGGCTCCACACGATCCACTCCTAAAAATGTGGAATCTTTGACCCAAAACTTGGATCAAGCTGGGTTGTGCCCAATAGGCCCCCAATACTCACTTGTGACTCCTCCTGAGTCGCTCAGCTTCGGTTCACTTGATCTTCGTTGCAATTCCGTTGTATATTGCATTATATAGTTGGATTATCTCTACCAACTATTTCTCGTGTTTGCGCGTCTCTTGTAACAATGCCTCTGTGGTTGGGCTAGTAGCCTTATGTAGTATATTTCCCTCCATTTTCTTTAATTATTTGAACCTATCGTCCACTTCCTGAGACAGTTTGAGTGCCTCAACCTGCCATGGCTAAGCCCTTACTTGTAATCTTTGTTCCTTCCCCTTAAGCTCATCTATATGCTTTTGAAGTTTCTTTCCTTCAGCAATGCTAGCGAGTCTCTACAAAACTGGTAAGGTCTTTACAGTTTTCAGGATCTTGTCGTGTTGCTTCACCTATAATTCTTCCTTTATTTTCTGGATGTTTGGATCCTCTTGCAGTGAGGTCCAAATCTGCATCGTGTCATCCAATAGCTTCTCATACTCTGCCACTATGTCAGCGATCCCTTTCAACATTTCCTTTAAATATTTTTGTTCTTCTCCCGTAATTCTGGTGGCGTGGTTGGTTGCAGCCGTATTTGCAGCTCTGATATATGCACTTCATAATCAAATTTGAGCTTCACTAATGTGTTCTTTGATTCATTGACCACGAGGGTGAGCTTTGAAACCTTTCCTTTTGGTGGTTCCTCGTCATTGATATTCACATTTGGGACTATGTTTCAACTCTCTTGGATGGCTTTTTCTAACTGATCTTGTCACTGAATTCCATCATCTATGTGCTTAGACACCTCTTCTAGTTTCTTCTTTAGTGCATCTTTCTCCTCCTCTATCTGCATTGTCATCGCTGAGGTTCACTACTCCCGCTCCTTCAGCTAAGTTGTTAAATTTTAATGGAATTCATGTAGCATTTGAATGGGTAGCACAACAATATTTATGTTGACATTCTTTAATACTTTATCTCACTCTTTGTCCTCCAGTGAGTACCAGTGAAATTCCCCAGCTGGAACCTACACAATTTTAATGCCAAATTTCATTTCTATCCTTTTCTCTCCCTGTAGTAACTGAGCTCTTTGTTCTGGTTGTTTTTCTACTTGTGGCAATTCCTTTCGCTCGGTGATGCCTTTTTGTACCTCAGTCAAGATTTTTCTATATCGATCATCAATTTTGACCTAGGTCTCCACTGTGATCTCCTGGACCTTTTCTTCGATCTCGTCGATGTCCCCATCAATGAGGAAAATTGTTTCTACGCCCCTGGGCTTAACTGCCCTTTTTTTCCTCTTTCCTGCCACAGTTATCTCTCTCCTTATGACAATGAGAGGAGACTCCTATGATACTACTGCGTCACTGAGGGGTTCCTCATGCTCCTTATTTGTTTCCTTTGTTTCCACCTCTGCATCCTTTCCACTTGTACTTGCATCTTGTGGGGTACCCTTCTCTATTCCAACTAATCCACCAATGGAGTCATCCATTCTTCCGTCCACTATTGTACTATGGTGAGAAAATCATCTTCAATCACAAAATATGGCAATGGGTTCCATGTCTTAGTTGGATCCTTCGTTGCTTTCACATAATCTCTATGGAAGTCTGCTTTGAAATCTACAATGTGACAATACTACTTATACAAACTAGGTGACATCCTTGGATGTTGATTCACCACCATGTGTAGATCCATTTCCGTCACCACAAAGAAAATCTTATTTTATGTTGTGCATGTCAGCTCCTTAGTAAACCAGAGGAAACTTTGAGTCTTCTGGTTCTTTCCACGCTATCAGTATGATTGATTCCCTTCTTCCTGCGCTTCCCTGCAGTATATCAAAATTTCCTCGCACAAATAGGTAGCCCTGTCAAAATGGACTCATGTGTTGCACTGCTCAGCCAAAGATACTATCGATGTAGGCACCTCATTGGCCTTGCACTTCCTCATTATCTTTCCTGCCAAGATGTGCGCAGAAAAACACACTCCTTGGTCATCACTGGAGTTGAGTTGTATCCTCGTGAATTCTTCACTAAGCCAAACTTTTCCTTCATCATCTGTGCCATATTTGTATCCTTATTCTTTCTAACAAACTCTTTTGCAGGGTCCTTTCCCTGATGAGGAAACACTGTGATTTTTCTTATTAGCATCTCATGAATGCATCCGTCATGTACTAGTGCAAGGAGCTACCACACACATATTGTATTGGTTGTGCTTCGACCGAAGTGTGTCATGTTCATCATGTTCAGGAGGTCCACTCTCTGCAAACCTGTAGCCCACTGGAACAGTTCCATCCTCATGAATCGACTATCTAGGTACCGAACCTACTTCAGATATCTACTCGGTTCAAATTGAGGGTACTTTCTTCGATTGTTGAAGTCTCAGTCTTCCATTTTTAGCTGGGGGATCCTCCCCGACACTTCACCCTCAAACGACACTTCCTTCGGTCGCAACAAAGTGAACACTTCCAACTTTCTATAATTGGACTCTTTAACCAGCTTAGCATTTGGTTTTCTTGGTGGCATGTAAGGTGGGAGCACAATGGGAATCTCTCCATCCTCTATTTGCATGCGTTGAAACTTGGCCTCCTGTTGGCTATCATTGATCTATTGAGGCACCTTTTGTTGTATCAGATTCTTCCCTTTCTGCATCGACTTCCTCCCCTCATCTTCTTTATTCTTTGTGCAGACTTCTGTCTGTGTTTTCTTCCTCGGGGATGTTCTGAGTTCTACCCCAGAGACCTCAGCTGGTCTCTTCTCCTACTTCTTTTGTGGCTATGGTTATGTAGGCACCTGATTTCTCTTCGACCTACGGCATCTTGGGGACATGGGTACCTTCGCTCCTTGTGCCTCCATAATACCTGCTAATCCTTTCTTTGCAAATATTCCAACAAGTTCTTCAAAACTCCTCTCAGACATACAGTAGCTCTCTTCTATGCAATTTCTCAATTTCTCCAAACATCAAAGTGTCAAATGTGGCATGGGATGTGGTTTTTATAACAAATTTGAATTCCATCCTCATGATTGCTTCAAGATTTTCTCATTTAATGTAGGTATGGGGCTAGATACAGCTAGTTGTGCTTCATAAATTCTCTTTCCTGCATCCCTTAATGACAATTTTTAACAGTAGCTTTTTTGTTCCAACGGTCATATTTCCGGTCAACTTCGACGAACCCTTCCTTGTGGCACAGTCGCCTTTTTTTTGTCGCAGTTCCTTCGGACTTTGTCATATTCCTGAATATCGTGCATTAATATCCCTTCAGCAAAGTCCCTTTCTGTAGAGTAGTTTATAGTCTCTTGCCCACTTTCTATTGCAAGTGACCCTAAGACTTCTTCCCTTTCAATTTTCAATGTGAAGCTCCAGGGACAGTGTCGTCCTTGTATGTCTTCAATATACTACCATTTACTCGTCCCGAAATCAATTTGACATTCAACTTTGCGAGATGAACCACACCACCATCAGAGATGTGCTTGATGATATATGGTTCTAACCAATGTGTTTTAAATTTTCCTGGGAACTTCATGAATTTTTTGTCATATAATAATACTAGATCTCCTTATTTGAATGTCTTCTTCTTGATATGCATGTCATGCTAGGCTTTCTCCCTTGCTTTTTGTACTTGTTGATGGAACCCTGCTACGAACCTCTCTTCTTCTGGATCTAGTATCTACAACATTCTTTCCTTCATAATTTCAGGGTCTTCCATATTCGTGACGGCTGCAATTCTCAAACTTGGCACAATTTATTCCATAGGCATAACTACCTCTTGTCTATATACCAACCTAAACGGTGTCTGCCCTGTCAATTTCTTGCATGTGGTTCTATATGCCTATAACATCGCTAGAATTCTCAAATCCCATTCATCTCTATTCACATTGCATACTTTTGTCAATGCATTCTCCAGAATCTTATTGAAAGCTTCCACTATTCCATTTGCCTAAGGATGATAAGCAGTGTTGTTCTTGTGATAAACCTGGAATTTCTTGGTTAGTGCCTTAATAGTTTTGTTCAATAAATGTGTGCCTTAGTCACTCATCAAGATCTTTGGGCAGCCAAACCTGGACACTATATATTCAAAGACGAACTTCACAATAGTTTATGCACTACAATCCTTCACTAGTTGTGCCTCGTCCCATCTTGTCAAATAATCAGTTGCAGTGATTATATACCTCACACCAGTCTTCTTCCCTGGCAGACTGATAGTTCCAACAAATTCAATCGCCCATTTGTTAAAAGCTTGCAAAGTTACCTCTGGCACTAGTGGCATTTCATCTCTCCTAGATGGCTTTCCTGTGCTTTGACATACATCACATGCTTGACAGAATTCTTTTGCATCCTTATGCACTATAGGCCACCATAACCCATCTCTTAAGATTTTATGTGCAATGGCTTTTCCTACATAGTGCACCCTTGTGACTCCTTGTTGTGGTCACCAACAACCCCCCTTTCTTCACTTGACATTAGCAATAACGTCAAGTGAAGAGGGGACCCTGAACGAAAATCCCAAAAAAAATATTTTTTCTAAAGTTTTTGTATTTCTCTCCCTAAGGCTCAAATCGCATCGCAAAGAAAGGCCGAAGCATAACTCGAGCGCAAAAAACAAATACTGCTGTTATCACTGAAAATTCTAATGCCAAAATTTCTCAGACTAGCTTGAGGAAAAAAGCACATAGATCCTTTCGGCAGTTTTGCAGCGCAGCATGTTTAGGTGGTTTCGTAGCGCATAGTTCATATTTTGCACTGACTGCGCTACGAAATTGGGGAAATACACCAAAAGCGGGAAGAACGGGCTCTGGCCACTGTTTCTTGTTTATAATTTGAAAAATGTCTTGAAGAACAGAAAGATATCCTAAGGAGCTTGTTCTTACTGTTGACATAGAGCATTTAAATCTGTTTGCTGGCCTTGCTAATGATGTTGAGTGTTTGGTACAAGTTCAGTCAATATTATCAGAGGATGCTAAAATTGGTTACAATTATGTGCAATAAAGGATGTGCCCCCATGTTGTCTGATTAATCTGAAGGTAATGAGTTCCTATGTAGAGAAGTGCATTCTGAAAATTATGAATCTCTTCTTTGTCTACTTATGAATGATTTTCTATCCCTTGCATTGGATCCGTTTTATGGGGTTGAAAGGGACTGTCCATCAAAGGTATCTCATTTCTTCTTAAAGTTCAGATCTCTGGTTTATCAGAAAAGTCTGACTTCAATTTCATCTTTGGAGGCATCTAAAAATGTTGAATCATTACACAAGGTCAGAGATATTCAGGAAACTAAGAACATAAATGCTAGACGGGAGTTTGATCTCTTTTCATCCTTGCCAGAGTCAAATGATCCTAATGTCAAGGATCCCTTAGCTGATGAAAATGGCAATTCAAAACCAAATGAAGTCACTCCCTTAACACATTCCAAGGTAAAGAAACTCAAGACAGTCGGATTTTGGCAATAAGCTGTGATTTTTGAAATTACACAGCAGTTTCGCAGCGCGCTGCGAAACCCCTGTAGCAGCCTGTTTCAGCAGAAAAAACTCTGTTTTCTGCGTTTACTAGCAAATTTCCAGAAGGGATTCTGAGCAGCTGAAAACTTAATTTTGAAAACTGAAAGAGGCTTTTATTCCTAACATACCAAGCTACAAAAACCTCTTTCAGTTTCTTCAAATTCGTTCTGACGTGGGCGGAATTTATGTTTAAACTTGCGCTACGAAACTGCGAAACTGCTGTAGGTGCTGATTTATAAGGAAAATGAGCAGTTTAATGGTGAGGTCATCAGATTTTTGAAGGAAACGCCAAAGTAATGAAGGAAATATCACTCAAGGCTATCATAGCCATTTAGAGAATGACAGGTGGACCTTTTGGTAAAGGTGAAGTTTTTGTCTCAAGTTAAATTTTTGAAAAAGCTACTTTATGACAAATTAGGGTTTAGCAGAATGGCATACGAGGGATATCTTTTTGGTTCATACACCTGGCTATCCATGAGGCTTCCAACGCATTTGAAGTATGGTGAGGCTCGTAAGTTTTGGGATATTAAAGGAGCTGGGACATGTTGCTTGATTTTCTGAAGATGGTAGGAGACAGGCACCATAAAAATAGGAATTTTGATCTTAATGATAAATGATCCATCAGCGCCTTCAGGTATCCAAAGTCAGCATTCCTTGCACCTGTAGCTCAGTCATGTTGAGCCTAACCAACAAAAGACAGCTGTCAAAGATCAAGAAAGGAATCAGGCATACGAGGAGATGAAGTTAGAGTTTTAGTGTGATTAGGACTCTTTGTAATTACAGCTCAATACTTTATGTACTTAATGAGTTTGTTTAAAGTAGATAAGGATAGTTAATGATAGTTCATCGAGCTCCCCTCATGCTTGAGGAGGAGACTCGAAGTAGTTAAGTATGTTTTCCTATATATAGTGGAAACTCTGATGTAATTAGGGTTGGACATTTTATACAAAAACAGAGTTATTTGGGCCAATGTAAGACTTGTTACAGTAATAGTAAAACAGTGTTGATTTCTTCTCAAGATTCTCGATGGATTATTTTGTTCAAATATAATGGTGGTGTTTTATATTATATGTTTTTTTTTACAGCCTTGTTATAGCACAATCACTCAGAATTCATATCTTATGCTCTGACTTCCTGTGTGTTTGGCAAGCTGTGGTTTTTGTGGAGTATGTTTGAACATTTAATGCAAAGAGCCTTGACTTCCATGAAATGACTATGTTTTTCTTGTTTACTTAGTGTATGAGACTCCATAGCCCAATGAGGACCAGTTTGATATGTATCCAACCAGCTTTTGTTTTCATGAATGAGTAAAGAGTTAGCCATCTGTTGTAGTGAAGGATTTTTATCAAAAGTCTGTGAGAGAGCCCTCTCTGACCAAAGAGGCTAATCTTTGGTCTAAAGTCTGGTTGAAAGAGTTACATGAAATCTTGCTTGGTTGCAACCCTTAGTAGTGATTTTGTGATAACAACTGCGAAATTGCGATGCGAAGTTTATCGCATCGCATACCTCACACGCGCCCCTTAAAAGAAAAACTTTCGAGCAATGCTATCGCCGATATGCGATATCGCAAATCGCAAGCATTACGCTATACGACGTAACCATTAAACGAGAACTTGCGATATTTGCGATTTGCGATCTGCGATGGCAGCGATCTGCGACCTGCGATCTGAAAAGACTTACCACACGATAAACCCATGCATTAAGCGCGAGCCTTGAAAGAATTTAATGACCGCATGCTTAAGTATCTGAAATGATTGCGTTACATTTATCGAAGAGTCAAGTGATGATGGATGTCAGAATTATGCGTTCATTAGAGATTAATGCTTTCACGTCAAGTCTTTTCATTTCACTTCTCCTTTGCGTAGACTGCAAGACACGCAACTGATATAAGTTTATATGCAGGAAACATCTGAAGGAAAGAGGAAAGCGCCAATCAGCAAAGAGAGAATGCTTCCGCAAATGGATGTCGCATGCAGCAGAACCGCGGATTCCAGGCTATTAGCCAACCGGCACTGATGAAATTAGACTATCCAGGACTCAGAGTCAAAGGCGCACAAAAGCAGCGTATTCAGAAAAGATCTTGAAGCTAAGACTTAGTGAAGCAGAGAAAGAAGCGCATGAGAAGGAGAACGCTTCAGGGAAACCTGGAACAAAGAACGGAAGAAATTCTCGAAACAGGGAGTTGCCCATGCAGCACGACTCTTAACCCACTCAATCCACCGCACGACCGAAAACTGAAAACGGCAACAGCAAAATCAGTTCGAGAAGAAACTGGGACACGCTAAGTATACACGCGGCGAATACACCCAGCTAGAGAAAGGTTTTCGAAAATATCTTCTGGTCCGCCGGAAGGAAGTGCCAGCTCCTGCTATTTCCACTTTTATCTCCCGAGCGAAACAAGAAGGCGGCTAGCCGACTCTTCCCAGGAAAGCATTACACTGTTGACAGCACTAAAGAGAATATACAGAAACGGTCAGAAATTAGATTTTAAGTTTAGAAATAAAGTTGCTTTTAGTAAAAAGGGCGGTCATTTGAGGCCGATTCCCTAATTTCATGTAATTAATATTGATTAGTTAGTAGTATTTAACCCTTCTCATGGTTTTTGGAGAAGGGTCCGGAAATCTGTCAAAAAACTTATCCTCAGAACATGCACTTCTGTACCCTCAGAGGAGGTTTTTGATGAATGGATGGATCGAGATTTATTTATGTTTGCATTTTAATATCTGTTACTGATGTTGCACTTCTGTACTCTTAGCAGATGTTAGAACAAGTAGAAATAAATCATTGTTACTTGAAGTTTATTAGTGAACTTAGTCATAAATGGTACTTTTATCTCTTGGCTAGATTCTGCTAGTATTCCTAAAGTGATATGTGGCTGAGTTCTTTGTATGTTATTGCATGAATGTCTGTATTACCATTTGGCACTTCTGTACGGTGGGGTCATTTATATATGTTTAACATATAGAAAACTGATTATGCGATATGCTGTTCACAACTACTCTGCCTAAATTCTTATGCAGAATGGTTTATCTTTATTGATTTATATTATGATATCAGTTGAATGATCTTTATTACCGGCTGCTGTTAGAAATCTTTCTAGATCGCATAACAAAAGAAAAACACCGCGGGTTAGCGTAGATTAGATGTATTTTTCTTCATTAGATTACATTAGCATAGAGTTAATTTAGCAGTTAGAATTAAAACTAGATTAGAAGAATCCCCCCCCCATTCCTTATATTAATACCATCAGACTCTACGCACACACACACACCCATCACATTGGGAAACTGGTCCCATTACCCCCAGTCGGACCCGCTACTCCAAATGGGCAAGGAGCTGCCAACCAGGTTCCGAACCGGGTGGGTATCCCCCTTGTTGTTGACCCGACCTCGGGGCCCTCAACATTTCTGGCGCTAGAAGGAGGGCCACAGCTATGAATGGCACATAATTCAAAATCCAAATACCATTCTAAGAGCAAATCACCCTCACCAACTTCCTCGACTTCCCCAATACGACTAAACTCGGAACTGGAAGTCGCTCAGACATCCACCACTGCTATACATCCCGATACATCAGAACAACTTATTGTCGATCCCCCTGAAGTTCAAACCTTGATCCGTAAACTCCAGGGATTCTCTATTTTTAACCAGAAATCTGATAAATCTAAAGGCAGCTTGACTTCGCAATACAACCCTGCTCATCCCCTGACCCGATTGAAGAGTGAAAAGTTTGGCATTCAGCCAACTGAAATCCCTCTCCCCACTAGGAAAAGAGCAAGGAAAGCATTTCAAGAGTCTGACAGAGAGACTCTTTCATCCACCTCGTCCATTTCAACTCCCTCTCCGCGAAGTCGACCACCCACATCTCCACCTCAAATCACTCATCCATCTTCCGCAACCCTTCCTCCACAATCGTCAAAAATCATAACATCTCTATCTTCTCAACCTCAAAGATCATCTTCTACACTTTTACTAACCAGCAACTCAGCGATGGCACAATCTCCATGGAACAACCCTGGGGCGGTTCTAATGCCTCCACCCCTGAGTCCAATACCTGCCCATCCTGAGAAGTGGTTACCAAAGTTCAATCCAGAAACTGGAATGTTAGCTGAAGAACATATCAATAATTTCATGCTTTCTGCTAATCTCAACGGAGTTACCAACGAAGACGCCGTGGTCCGACTCTTCCCCTATACGATGCAAGGGACGGCCGGGTCATGGTACTTCTCGCTACCCTCCGAATCTATCACCAGCTGGGATATTTTTCAAAATCAATTTCTCACTAAATTCGGCGATGATAGATCGACAGCGACACTGATCAATGACCTGTCCAATCTTAAAGCTGAGGCTCGGGAACCCATTAAAGATTTTAACTTACGGTTCAACAAGATCCTCAATAAAATCCCCGCTGCTTCCCAACCCAGCGAGGAAGTAAGATGCGAATGGTACATCACCGCCTTACCTTCAAACTTGGCCATCTTCGTAGATAGGGCAAGCAAGACAACCTTAGTCGAAAATTTGGCTGAGGCATTAGCAGTCGAAAGACGCGTAGTAGCCCTAGAAAAGAGATCTACAATCGAAGAGCGTAAATCTAAGAAAATCTCTTTCAAAGAAGAAACCAAGAAGAAGCACACGAAGGATCCTTTCGACATGGAAGGATTACAAAAGGTATTAAAGGCCATGTCAAATGAGATGATTGATATCAGGAAACAAGTAGCAGAATCGTCCCCAAGAAAGCCTTTTAGGAGTTTTAAGATAAATCCTCCTATGGAGACGAAGCCACCTAGCGTGGTCTCTAACGTGGAATCTGAAGAAGAAGAAGAAGAGAACACCGTTGAAACACATACCGACGATGAGGAAGTGGTGGAACTGCAAGGAATGTGGGATTTCATCCTCCCACAAGAGGAAGATCAAGAAGCACTTCCGATTAATACAAGAAGCAGAAATCAACTTGATCCTCCCCAGACTACCCCAAAACAGAAGGGCGCAGGCCCTCCAGCAAAAGAAAAGGCCGCAACAAAGAAGACAACCCCTAAAGCGACCTCATTTAGCCCAGTCCAATCAGAGCAATCGCCTCCATCAAAGACACTAATAGTGTCGGATGAAATGGAGTATAACATCATCGACGACATGAAGAAGACTAGGGCTAATATCACCCTGTACGAGCTGAGCAAATTGAAACACCAACAGAAGATCATGATGAAAGAGTTACATGCTGTACCTACTGCGCCTCTACCTACAGCTATAGCTTCCCATAATATAGGAAGACCCCCAATCAACGCAATCAATAAAATCGATCCAAATGACATCGCCTTGATTGGAGGGAGGTCTAGATCTCACACTCCCCCTTTCCTCCTCACTTACGAGATCTTTAACAGAAACGTGCATAACTGCTTGGTTGATTCTGGTGCTTCAACCAATATTCTACCCAAGTCAATATGTGCCAAACTTAATGTTCAACCGCAAAAATCCACAGTGCGCATAGTTCAACTTGATCGATCACAAGTCGAAGTGATAGGCGAACTTAATCAAGTGAACATAAGACTATCGTCCAACCCCAAGGTGTTCCAGGTCATCGATATTCTAGTTGCTGACATCCCTGAATTTTATGGTCTAATTCTTAGCAGGGATTGGTCCGAGAAGCTACACGGATATTTTTCGACTGACTGGTCGCACATGTGGTTACCCTTCAACGGGAAGCCAAATCAAATAAAGGTTGAACGAGAACTGCACCAAAAGTACATAGTGACGAACCTGGAGGGAGAGAACGAAGCCATAGCATACAACAGCAGCATCATAGGCAACTATTCGGTAGACTCTTTCCTTGGAAATTTCAATGCTCACATATCACCATATTTAGAAAATTCAGTTGTGTCCCAAGTAGAAAACTTTTCCCAGACTGATGATTCAAAATGTGTTAGTTTCTTAGATAACCCTGTAAATACTTCTTTATTTTGGACATTATATTTTGATGGCTCTAAGTCAAACGAGGGAGCGGGAGCAGGATGCGTCTTGATTAGCCCAGACGGAAATAAGACCATGCTCACATGCAGACTGGAGTTTGATTGCACGAACAACACAGCGGAATACGAAGCCTTGGTGCAAGGCCTATACAAAGCAATCGGCTCCAACGTCAAATATCTTCAAGTCTTTGGAGATTCCGAGATCGTCGTCAAACAGGTACGTAACACCATACATTACCTGTCTAGTCATTTAAAGCACTACCAATCTTTAGTGCAAGATCTCACTGCGCATTTTACAGCATTTAATATTTCATCAATCCCAAGACTTCACAATGCAAGCGCAGACCTGCTAGCAAACGTAGCCTCCACACTCATTCCCTCCGAAGATTTTAGTCCATATAGGTTTTTGATAGAATTAATTTTTAAACCGTCTATCCCTGACAACATCACCAACTGGAGAGTATTCAACGACGACCCAGACATCGTAAGTTTCCTTACCTCCGAAGGATCCTACTCAAACCAGATAATCAACGAGGACTGTCATGACCACCAAATACAACAAAGTGGCACTGATAACGCTATACCCAAATCAGTGGTCAAATTAGAAGATTTGTATGACTTAAAAAGTCGGTTCAAAAGGTCAGCTAACGCCAAACTTTACAGTTCAACTTTGAACTACGAATCAGTGAACTTAGGAACCGACGAGAAACCCCAAAACGTCAATCTAGGCCAAGGCCTAGCTCCTGAAGAAAAATCAGCATACATCCGTCTTCTACGACAGTACAAGAACGTCTTTGCCTGGAACTACGATGAGCTGAAAACTTATAACACTTCTATCATTCAGCACACTATCCCTATGATCGACAACGAGAAACCCGTCCAACAAAAGCTCAGAAAAATCCACCCCAACCTGGAAAATCAGATAAAAACTGAGCTGAATAAGTTGTTGAGAGCCAGAATAATTTTCCCGGTCAGACATTCCAAATGGGTATCCAATATGGTACCTGTTAGGAAGAAAAACGGAGATATTATAATCTGCATCGACTTCCGGAATCTTAACAAAACCTGTCAGAAGGACAATTTTCCCCTCCCACCTATGGAGCAAATATTACAGGCTGTAGCAGGCTCAGAATTGATGTCTTTCCTGGATGGATTTTCAGGATATAACCAAGTGCTGGTACACCTAGACGATCAGCTAAAAACCACCTTTCGAACTAAGTGGGTTACCTACGCGTATCGAAAGATGTTGTTCGGTCTGATCAACGTCGGCGCTACTTTTCAAAGAGCTATGGATATTGCGTTCAAAGGGTTAATCAATAAATCAGTAGTGATTTACCTGGATGATATAACTGTGTACTCCAAAAAACGAAGCGACCATCTCAAAGACTTGAAGCAAATCTTTCAAAGATGTTTAAGGTATGGAATCTGGCTTAACCCGAAGAAATCTTTTTTCGCGTTGAGTGAAGGAAAATTGCTAGGATTCATAGTGTCCAAATCGGGCATTCACATCGAATCTGCCAGAATCAAAGAAATTTCCGAGATATCCATGCCCCATAACAAAAATACCATGCAATCTTTCCTAGGACAGATCAATTTTGTGAAACGATTTGTCCCCGATTTTTCACGTATTATTTCTCCTTTACAAAAAATGATAAAAAAGAATTCAAGCTTTAAATGGGGTCTAGACGAGCACGAAGCATTTAACTTAATCAAACAAGCCATCATCGACGCTCCATCCCTAGCAACCCCAAATTTTTCAGAACCATTTGTCTTATACACGTTTGCCTCAGAGCATTCTTATGCTGCGATCTTGACCCAGGCAAACAAAGAAAAGGCAGAAGCCCCAATCGCATTCTTTAGCTCAAACTTACAAGGTGCTGAGCTGAAATATTCGGACGTAGAAAAACAGGCATATGCCGTCTTTAAAGCAGTCAAATATTTCAGACCCTTCTTGCTAAAGGCCCATACCAAGGTCATAGTGCCATTCCCGGCGGTAAGAAACCTCCTGATTCAGAAAGACGTGGGCGAAAAGAGAGCGAATTGGATCACCGCCTTGCAAGAATACAACCTGGAAATCAAGCCGGCACACATCGTAAGAGGCCAAGGCTTCTGCAAGATGTTAGCTGGAGCATCGCAAATCCCCGAGGAGTCACCTGAAGAGGTACACGCGTATGAGGTAATCCTAAACGACGCAGAATCATTTTATGCCGACATCATTTATTTCCTAAAGAACGGATATGCTTCATTTCACCTGGATCACATAAAAAAGAGAGCTATGAGGTTAAAAGCTAAACAATACCATCTCGTAAATGATGTCTTATTTAAAAGAAACTATGATTCTGTGCTTCTTAGATGTCTTGAGAAAACTGAAGCCGAAAAGGTTTTGCAGGAACTCCACGATGGACCAGCAGGTGGACACTATGCTGGAGAAGCCACCGCACACAAGATCTTACGTGCAGGATACTACTAGCCCACGATGTTCAAAGACTCGTACAATCACGTGAGAAAATGCCAAGTCTGCCAAACTGCTGCAGGAAAACAAAAGAAGTCGTCCATGCCACTGCAGCCAGTTAACATCGAACAGCCGTTCAGCCAATGGGGCCTGGACATAATAGGTGAGATCGTTCCTCACTCCTCTAAACAGCATAGGTATATCCTCACTGCAGCTGACTATTTTACTAAATGGGTAGAGGCAGTTCCGCTCAAGACAGCTAATTCTGAAAACATTGTTGAATTCATAGAGCAGTTTATCATTACTAGGTTTGGATTGCCGACGGCCTTAATATTTGATAATGCTTCATATTTTTCTGGAAATACCATGACTGATTTCGCACTCAAAAGAGGGTTCAAACTGAAGTATTCTGCCAACTACTATCCGCAAGGCAATGGGTTGGCTGAATCAACGAACAAGAACCTAATCAGGATTATCAAAAAGACAGTTGACCAAAACCAAAAGAATTGGCACAAAGCGCTGGTAAACGCCTTATGGGCAGACAGAATTACCAAGAAAGCCTCTATCGGGACTTCTCCCTTTAATTTGGTTTACGGGAGAGAAGCAGTTCTTCCTACTCACTTACTCATCCCCTCCTTGTCCTTAGTACAATACATTGATGAAGTACCTACTTCTCCCTTACAACTAAGGCAAATGGAGGTAATCAAGTTAGAAGAACAACGAGAACAGGCCAAGAAAACCCATGCTCACCACCAAGCGCTGATAAAATCTTCTTTTGACTCGAACATAAAGACCAGAAAAAACTTCCAGATGGGTGATCTAGTTTTGAAGTGGGATAAGGCTCACGAAGAGAAGGGCAAACATACGAAATTCCAGAAGCTATGGCTTGGTCCTTTTCAAATCGTAGAAGTCATAGGCCCGTCGACTTTTGTGTTGCAGGACTTGACAGGCAGAAGAGATTCTCTGCCTGTAAACGGACAAATCCTCAAAATGTATTTCCCATAGAAGGTCATCCTTCTGTTTTTGTAAGATAGTTTTAAATTTTCATGTTAGTTTTCATTTTTTTTTCATAGTTAGGGCTGGTTGTGAATGATCATAAATAGTATTCATGAAGAAACATACCATTTCTATATCAGATTTTGATTTCACTTGTATAAATAGCAAAACTTTTCGAAAAATCTGACTTTTATTATTGACAAATAGAGTCAACTTTAACCTGAATATGATGTTAGTTTCAAACTTCACAAAGAAACCTGGGATGAGAGTAACTTTTGGCAAAAAATTGTTTTATACCAATGCTATGAAAGGTATCATCGATAGAAAAATAGGTATTCTCTGCAAAACTGCTATTCTTAAACTCTATTATTGTCGTCCAGAGCTTTCTTAAGGAAAAACAATGACTTCCTCCCTGCTAAGGAAAATCGCAGCATCCAGAGAGACAATCCAAGAAAACACTATATCTCAAAGAATAAGAGGTCTCATCACGAGCCGACTTATCATGATCACAAATATTATAACTTGCTGACTTTGCCACTACTGTCTACCAAAACAGGGCAACGGCTCAAGATTGTGCAATCGAAAGACAAGGGGTCTCATCACGAGCCAGCTTGTTCAGCAAAAAGTATAAATCAAGTGAATGACTGTGTCATAATTTGGCCACCAAACCAAGACATTGTTCTTTAGAGAATAAAAAATCAAAAAAGTAAGAAAAAGTGTCAAAAGGATTTTTCTCTGGAATGTTGTAAATAGCCTCAAGCAGGAAAAAGGATCATTGTTGGATAACATGGTAACCCTGTCGAGGCTATGGACGCTTGCGGGCAGCAGAGGCTCTACCTGCGACAAATGAGCATACTTTACAAAGCCAGTACGCAGAGAAGACCTTATTTTGTCTTTGAGGAGACTAAGTAATGACTAGGTATGAATACAAAAAATAACCCAGGGGAAACAAACAATCAGAATCAAATAAGAAGTTGTGACGAAACATCATTGACAGGATAAAAGGTAATACTCTATCTGTCCATAACAAAATTTAGGCATAAGAAAACTTTTCTGTTTTGGAAGTGAAAATGCAATAGAACAAGCAGAGATAACTGGTTCTTCACAGTGAATCGCCATTGTTGTGGTCACCAACAACCCCCCTTTCTTCACTTGACATTAGCAATAACGTCAAGCGAAGAGGGGACCCTGAACGAAAATCCCAAAAAAAATATTTTTTCTAAAGTTTTTGTATTTCTCTCCCTAAGGCTCAAATCGCATCGCAAAGAAAGGCCGAAGCATAACTCGAGCGCAAAAAACAAATACTGCGAAATTGCGATGCGAAGTTTATCGCATCGCATACCTCACACGCGCCCCTTAAAAGAAAAACCTTCGAGCAATGCGATCGCCGATATGCGATATCGCAAATCGCAAGCATTACGCTATACGACGTAACCATTAAACGAGAACTTGCGATATTTGTGATTTGCGATTTGCGATCTGCGATGGCAGCGATCTGCGACCTGCGATCTGAAAAGACTTACCACACGATAAACCCATGCATTAAGCGCGCGCCTTGAAAGAATTTAATGACCGCATGCTTAAGTATCTGAAATGATTGCGTTACATTTATCGAAGAGTCAAGTGATGATGGATGTCAGAATTATGCGTTCATTAGAGATTAATGCTTTCACGTCAAGTCTTTTCATTTCACTTCTCCTTTGCGTAGACTGCAAGACACGCAACTGATATAAGTTTCTATGCAGGAAACATCTGAAGGAAAGAGAAAAGCGCTAATCAGCAAAGAGAGAATGCTTCCGCAAATGGATGCCGCATGCAGCAGAACCGCGGATTCCAGGCTATTAGCCAACCGGCACTGATGAAATTAGACTATCCAGGACTCAGAGTCAAAGGCGCACAAAAGCAGCGTATTCAGAAAAGATCCTGAAGCTAAGACTTAGTGAAGCAGAGAAAGAAGCGCATGAGAAGGAGAACGCTTCAGGGAAACCTGGAACAAAGAACGGAAGAAATTCTCGAAACAGGGAGTTGCCCATGCAGCACGACTCTTAACCCACTCAATCCACCGCACGACCGAAAACCGAAAACGGCAACAGCAAAATCAGTTCGAGAAGAAACTGGGACACGCTAAGTATACACGCGGCGAATACACCCAGCTAGAGAAAGGTTTTCGAAAATATCTTCTGGTCTGTCGGAAGGAAGTGCCAGCTCCTGCTATTTCCACTTTTATCTCCCGAGCGAAACAAGAAGGCGGCTAGCCGACTCTTCCCAGGAAAGCATTACACTGTTGACAGCACTAAAGAGAATATACAGAAACGGTCAGAAATTAGATTTTAAGTTTAGAAATAAAGTTGCTTTTAGTAAAAAGGGCGGTCATTTGAGGCCGATTCCCTAATTTCATGTAATTAATATTGATTAGTTAGTAGTATTTAACCCTTCTCATGGTTTTTGGAGAAGGGTCCGGAAATCTGTCAAAAAACTTATCCTCAGAACATGCACTTCTGTACCCTCAGAGGAGGTTTTTGATGAATGGATGGATCGAGATTTATTTATGTTTGCATTTTAATATCTGTTACTGATGTTGCACTTCTGTACTCTTAGCAGATGTTAGAACAAGTAGAAATAAATCATTGTTACTTGAAGTTTATTAGTGAACTTAGTCATAAATGGTACTTTTATCTCTTGGCTAGATTCTGCTAGTATTCCTAAAGTGATATGTGGCTGAGTTCTTTGTATGTTATTGCATGAATGTCTGTATTACCATTTGGCACTTCTGTACGGTGGGGTCATTTATATATGTTTAACATATAGAAAACTGATTATGCGATATGCTGTTCACAACTACTCTGCCTAACTTCTTATGCAGAATGGTTTATCTTTATTGATTTATATTCTGATATCAGTTGAATGATCTTTATTACCGGCTGCTGTTAGAAATCTTTCTAGATCGCATAACAAAAGAAAAACACCCCGGGTTAGCGTAGATTAGATGTATTTTTCTTCATTAGATTACATTAGCATAGAGTTAATTTAGCAGTTAGAATTAAAACTAGATTAGAAGAATCCCCCCCCCCATTCCTTAGATTAATACCATCAGACTCTACGCACACACACACACCCATCGCATTGGGAAACTGGTCCCATTACCCCCAGTCGGACCCGCTACTCCAAACGGGCAAGGAGCCGCCAACCAGGTTCCGGACCGGGTGGGTATCCCCCTTGTTGTTGACCCGACCTCGGGGCCCTCAACACTCCTCCATGAGCTTCTAGCAGAATAATCTATCGTTCATGTTCAGGGACGTATCTGCGTAGTACTTCATCCGGTCCCATTTTGTATAAGTGTCCAGCAATCAATGAGAAATCAGCTACTCGAACGACCAACTCCTTATTTTGCTTCATAGTGTACTTCGTGGGTGGAGTTCATGTGGTCAGAAACTAAATAATATCCATGAAGTGATCATCTACGACCCTAATTGCGAATAGCTGTGCATCAGGCAAGTTATCTTCGATATTTGTGGTTTCTTCTCCTATCTCTATTCTTGATAGGTGATCTAGTCGTTTATTAAATTTCCTTGGCTTTACTATAACTTTGAAGTCATACTCCTGGAATAATAACAACCATCGATAGATCTTTCCTCCTAAAATAGGTTTATTCACCAAATATTTCAATGTGGAGTGATTAGTGAACATTTTGAAATGCGCACCCAACAAGTAGTGCCTGAACTTTTGTAATGCATACACCCTAGTTAATCCCTGTCTTTTTGTCACGCTATAAATATTTTCAGCATTGCACAGTTTCCTGCTTGCAAATGTTATAGGATGATCAATTTCCCTACTCCTAGTTGCACTAACACTACACCCAATGCAATGCAAGATGTATCAACATGTACATGGAACTCCTTCTTCCAGTCTGGGAAAACTAGAATAGGCACAGTTACCATCTTCTTTTTCAATACATCCAAGTTCTTTTGGCACTCTTTGTTTCATTGCAAAGTCACGTCTTTATTCAACAATTTCTCCATCGGCACAGTTATTTGCATGTACACCCCTTTATAAACTACTTGTAGTAGCCACTATGTCCCAATGTCATGCATAGTTGTCTTACTATTTTTGTTGCTGGGAGGTTCACAATAACTGCGATCTTCACAGAATCCACCATTAATCCTTGTTTACATAGTACATGTCCCAACAGTATACCAAATGGTGCACAAAATATGCACTTCTTCAATTTCAATGATATCTTGTGCTGCCTACACGTATCCAACATCAACCTTAAGCTTTCCACATGCTTCTTTAAGATACCAAAGACTGTCCAATCGTCAAAGTATACTTCCATAAACTTATGTATATATTCTTTGAAGGCCACAATTACAACTCTGGAAAATATAGCAAGTGAATTATTTAATCCAAATGGCATTACTGTGTACTGATAAGAGCCACATTCTATCGCAAAAGTCATTTTATGTCTATCCTTTGGTGCAATTATGATCTGATGGTATCCTGAAAATCCATCTGTGAAAGAATAAACCTCATATCCTCCTACATTGTCCAATAATTCATCTGTAAATGGTGTAGGGAAGAGGTCATGTAGGCATGCATCATTCAATTTCCTTAACTCGACAAAAATTATGATTTCTCCTTTTTCCATATTTTCCTGAACAACCATGGGACTTACCCATTCATACTCTTCGATAGGTTCAATTATCCAAGAGTTTCACATTTTGTAATTGTTCTTTCACCTTCTCCTTGTATTTTGGATTCAGTCTATAAGGTCTCTGCTTGACAGGCTTCGCATCTGGCTTCAAAGGAATCCTCATGACTCCCAAATCTCCTAATATGCCCTTCATATTTGAAAGAAATTTGTTATCTTATTGACTGCGTCGTCATCCCAGTAATCTCTTATTGTTGTGTACTTCGGATCAGCCTCTGATCCTATATTCACCTTCCTCATCTTCAATGGATTCGTTATATCAGACATCTATATCTCAGGTCCATTCACTTCACGATGACCTTCTGACTCTTTAATGTCAATTTTGTGAGGATCTTCAATCTCTTATGCAATGAGATTATAGCATTCCATTACATTATGGATTTGTGCAACCCAATCAGGTTGCCAAATAATTGAACTTCATTTTCAAAAATCTTCTTCTTAACTATATTCAGGGCTGCATCTATATGTGTAAATTCATCTTCAAATCTGAATTTCATTATGAATACATCAACCATCTCTGCCCGGCTAGCAGTACCATGTCGGAGGTCAATTTCTAGATACCAATTTTGAGGGATTGTCTCCAAGGTATGGATGAAGCCATGCACCCATTATTCTCGTGGAATTTCTCCCCAAGCTGCCATACAGAGCTGTATGTGGTCTCTGGGATCATTATGGCCATCATACTTGTCTACAATCTATGTTTCTACTTGACCAAATATTACCCACATCAAGCTTCTACATTTCTATCAATCTCCTATATTTTTCATTGAGTACCCCACCATCTAGTAGGAGTAGCCCTCAGTGCTTGATCCAGAGCTAATAGTCTCTAGCATTCGAGTACCCATCTTTCATAATATCTAAAGAAAGTATTTACATCACCCAAACCATAATATAAAGGTAATTCACGTACCTCAGTTGTCATACAATGCACTACTTTAGTGATCCTTCCACATCGCCTTGTAGACACTTCATGCAACTTGTTCTGCTAGTTTTCCAATTCCTCTTCTAAATCTAAGGTGCAGGATCTATCTTTCTCCCAAGTCAATTTTCCATCCGCATTAGGGTTGATCCATTCTTCTTCTTTTGTTGTTATCTGATAAATGTTATCGATATCATCTGTGTTTTATTCTTCTCTAACAGGTTCAGTATATCTTGCTCCTTCCGATGGATTTAATGGCACAGTGACTCTCGTATTATTGCTTTCAAATATCGTCTGCCTTTTCTTCAAGTTAATTATAGCCATGTTATCAAATGTCCAATCCAACCCAAGCAACATGGGGTAGGGAATACTATCATCCACAATTTCAATCACTTCGAAGTCAGTGGTAGTGCGCACTCCATCAGTATCTATTGTGATACCTAACAATCTTCCCAGAGGGATGATCTTCTGTTGGTTTGCCATCTTCAGTTGGATATTTGACCATTGCAACTTTGTATTACCCATCAATTCCCAAGTCTACTTTGGTAAGACTTTAGCATCAGATCCTAGATCCAAGATAACCTGATCCATGTCGTATTCCCCAATCCGCGATGTAAGCCGTGTTTCCTTCCTAGTTCGCTTCTTGTGTCTATGCAGATTATTCACTATGTGCATCTCACTCTGTGGTACCTCTTTAGGAGCACAATAATATATCAATTCTTGCAATCCCTCTATGGTTGTCTGATTTCTTAGTAACTTCATGCAAGTCTATAGAAAAGACTTCAAAATATTCAGATCCACATCTTGTGTCGCAACCGTTATTTTCTCGCAGTTATCCTTCTGAGTGGGCTGCCCGGTAGAGGTCGAGGCCCCATCATCCATAAATATTCACCTCGCCTACATGAATACTTGATTTTCCTTTAGAATGTCAAATTTTGGATATTTTTCAGTAATTTTTCTTACCCATGTCAGTTCAGCTTCCTTTTTCCCATCGGCTTTATCATTTCTAGCCGCAACTCCGCTTCTTGTTACAATACCAATGTGCGGTTGATCTTCCCTTGGCTCAAATGTCATCATTTGGATATTTGTTGCAAGATGTTGGTTTCTTTTCTCCTGCATCTTTGTAATAAGGAAGGGGAATTCTTCTATCACATGATCAAAAGACTTACAGTAACTGCAAGTTGTCATCGGGTTCTGATAGTCTCTTGTGAAGTGTCCAGCCTATCCATAATTGTAATAAATAATCTGATCATGTCCTAGACCAGCTCCTCCTCCTCTTCCTCATCCTTGTCCTTGAAATCCTCACCAAACAGCATGTTTTCCTTGCTCTTGGTGTGTATTTCCTTCAACTTGAAGTCTATAACTATCAGCAGTGTGCTCCATCATTAAGTCATAACTTCGGAAATTTTTCTCATCATGGCCTATTGATCTACAGAAGTTACAAAATAGCTTCTTTGAGGTATGTAAATACTTTTGTAATAGGTAGTAGTCTTCATAGCAGTGTTTTCCTATCGTTATACAAATCTCGCA
Source organism: Pinus tabuliformis (assembly GCA_031772625.1). Lineage (NCBI taxonomy): Eukaryota > Viridiplantae > Streptophyta > Pinopsida > Pinales > Pinaceae > Pinus > Pinus tabuliformis. Next base: position 769,477,396 of record CM062804.1, on the reverse strand, counting down.
CCACAGACCTGGATTTACTGGATTAGATGCTCCACTTACAATATAATATCTGAACACGGGGAATTGATCCTTATAATGAACTTATGCTTTGCATTTTGCACACCATACTTTTGATCTGGTCTCCTTACCTTTCTTGAGGTCTTGCAATTCCAAGGTCAAATTGGCTAGCTGACTTTGTATCTATTGTACTCCTGCATGAATATCCCCAATTGGAAAAGCTTCCAGCTTAACCGAAATCTCCAATGCTTCAGCTTGAGTCATGATCTTCTATTGTGTCAATGGTAACCTAATATGTGGTAGTAGTGCAGCTATGAAAAATTCTTTATGTTGTGGGGGTATTTCAAATCTTACTTGACCCATGAACACTTTGAGTCGTTGATCCAACTCCCACATAGATTCAGTGGCTTCTTGTTTGATTTATTTTAGCTTTGTGATGCACTGAGATTCTGATTTTAGCTTCTTGAATTCTAACACCAATGCTTTCTTAATTTCATCCAATGAAGCAGTCAAGTTAGTCACATAGTATTTCATATACCAGGTCAGTAATCTTCTCTAAGTGACATGACAAGTTGCACCTTCTTTACACCATAATTAGTGATTTGTCTTATTGTCCATACTACAAACTAGAACTAATCAAGGTCATCTAATCCTAGTCCTTTACAAATAGGCAACTTAATGTCGTCGTCCATGTTTCTTCTCGTAGGGCTAGGTGGAGGGGATGGAGGTGGGGGTGTAGGGTAATTATGGGGAGGGGGATGGGGTGTAAGTGGTGTGGATGGATGGGGAATCCCAAAGACTTCCTAATTCTTCTTAACTCCTAACTTCAACACACCTTCAGGATGGGAGGGGGAATATCGCAGGCTTGTCGGGTTACTTCTTTCTTCTTCAATCTGAGATCCTCCTAACAGGGCTATAGTTAGTTTCAATAAAATTCTTCGAATTTGTTTTGTATCGTTTTCCACTTCACGTAGACCCTCGTTCAGAATTGTGTCCTCTTCTTCCAAACATCAATCTAACTGCATTCGCAAAATTCCTTTTTCGTATAATAACATCTTAGTCCATAGATTAAAATATTTTGAGAACTTACATTGTAGTCCCTTGAAAAATCTTCATTCAACTTCACTATAGGACACGATCGCGTCTATCAAAAACGCAGTGACAAATATCTTTCCAGAAATCAACAACCCTAGAGATATTGTTACTGACATTCTTGAGTCACCGTATCAATTCAGGATTCCACTCCTTAGGTTCGTCATTCTTGAAACAAGTCTTATGCTCGTTCAACATAGATACCCACTTGTACAATTCAATGTGGAATGAACCAAAGAATATTTCGTATTTATCTTCGAAGATATACTTCTACAACTAGACTTCAGTTGATAATCGAGGGATTTTGTTTTCTTTTTCTGCAAATTATCTTTCTTTTTGTTCAACCTACTCCTGGATTTATTTCTTCAATGGACACCAAAACATATCCCTTAAGCAGATCTTGGTCCCCGTAACAGAACCATTTTTTGGTTTGAGGGGGCTTGACCCAAGTCTAGAGTGTGTTGCACACCCACAAAACCCTCAACCACTGGCCCTTTTAGAAACGACCTGCAAGAAGATTGCAGTCACACCCGAAGCGGTTATGGGAGGCTACAAAACCACGTTTCCACAACCAAAGGGATATGTGCGTTGTTGTGTCTGTGTATTTACTTATATTTTCTACCTTCCTACAACTTCACATACATGAATAACCTCACGCTGATGATTAAATTTATAGACTTACATTTATCACATCGAATAACAGAAAACAGTATAACATGTATTTTTTCACACCATTAAGTAAAAAGCATGCATAACGATAATAAGAACAATAGAGAATGAACATAGAAAGATACACAATACTTCGCCAAAACTTCTTATTTATCATTACAGATCCTCAATACATATACTTCTTCAACCTGCGCACCAAGCTATAGGTGCTCTGCGCACTCAGTTACATACTCTTTCAGGCCTCCGATCACTCAGTTGTGGAGCCTTACCCAAAAATACAGACTCAAGGCAGAGAATAAGAACAATCTATGCTTATATCATGATATCCTTCGATTAAAAAGTATTACATCTCCTTATATACTTTACATCATGACAAAAACCATGGTCCACATACCATGGATCCAACAAAACAATGACTAATACCTGAAACCTGTTACAAAATAAGGGGCTTTGACCCACCCTAAAGCCCCTAAAACACTGCTTGATGAATATAACTTCATCAGCTCCACGTGCTCCTCTCCTCAATGTGAAGTCTTGGACCCAAAACTTGGACCAATTTGGGTTGTGCCCAACATTGGTGAAATTTTTGGTTGAGTTAAATTTAGCAAAATATCCCGTTTGGGATATTACATATTTTGATATCGCAAAAGTAATTAGAGACATTGTGGAAGAACTTACAAAAGTAGAGAAGAATATCAGCATTGTGTAGAAAACGAAGCCCACCATTTAGACACATTTTTGGAAGATGAAGTTAAAGTTGAAGATGATCAAATTGAAACCACTTTTGTAGAAGCAACAACAAATGAGAAAAACCTAGTAGTAAAAATTGTATTTGATTTTGAAATTGAATTATCACTTCTTTAAGAGTAGCTTGCAAAGCCTAAGTATGATGGCGATGAAAGTAAGTATGAAAAATATTTTATCACTATAGTAGTAGAAGGAACATAAAATTTAAATATGACCGTCAAAATTGTTAAATACTTCATGATAGTAGAAGAGTAGATAAGATAAATCAAAAATATTACTTTCGATCTTTACACACATTGACATAAAATTTCAACTAGCAGTAGTTGAGGTACAAGAAGATGCACAAGAAAAAATAGATGAAAAAGACAGTGAATATGACAAAAATTGAATAAGAAGATTAGAGTAAAGTTGAAGTTGAAGAAGGAAAAAAGTATGTAGGATACAAAGTTTAGAGCAAAAAGAAGAAAAATGTACAACATAAAGTTGAGAAAAACCTGCATCAACATGTAGAAGTAAAAGTGATTTTTTACTTGATCTCAAGTATTGTAAGCCTCACTAAGACTTAGACTAGTAGGTAGTAGTAGTTGTAATTAAGGGGAAGCGTTGACATAATAACTCCTAGTTTTCTTATAGTTTCTAGTAGAGTCAAAAATTAGGAACAACATTAGCATTCTAAATATATTTATAAAGGATTCTCCATAAGGTTTTTGGGTCTATTTAATCATGTATCCTCAAGAAATTCAATGAATTCAAGATAGATAGTAACAACTCTACTATGTTCTATTAAGTGTTATGTGATGTTGTGTGGTAATATTATGAGTGTTTAATCTTCATAGAAGTTTGGTTTCCTCCTCTACCCTTGAAATTGGCATCAAATTCAAAAAACCATTCATGTGAGAGTAAGAATATTGGATTCGATTTTCCAGACAATAATAAATTGAGAGGTAGAGTGGATCTAGTGTTTGTAAACCTACTACCATATATAAATAAATAAATAAAATCATTCATTGTGCCTTTTGCATGGTCGTTGTTTGAAGTCGTGAGTTTCCTCCACTATTTTAAGAGGCCATCACAACCATTGTTAAAGGAACCAAGTAGTTTGCTATTTTCATGGGTCATCGTCTCAAAATGCCCACAATATAGGATAGACCAAATGCCTTGATCTATAGATTTGTGGCCATCCCTAGTGGCCATGATCCACCATTAAGGGAAGATTTGAAGGTTTTATTAAAAGGTGTTCAAGCTATTTAGAGTAACATTGGGATATTTCATTACTTTTTACTTTATATGTTATTTTCATTTTCCTTTGTAGAAGATGAGTGGGTAGTAATGGAAAAATATTTTTTTGGATATATTTAAAGTTGTTTAAAAAAAAAATCAAACAAAGAAACAAACAAACAACCAAGAAAACGGTTGTTATAGTGTAAAGTGGAAGATTCACACACAATTATAGTCTTTGTTTTTCATCAATAAAGATTTCTTTAGTGATTCTTATCTTCCACCACTTCCTATTTCTATTGATAAAAATTATGATTGTGTGCACGTGAGCTTTTGCTTCCTGACTGAACCATTTAATAACAATTTTAGAATCCCCATAAACCTGAAGTTGTCGGCATCCTTTTCCTAGGGAGAAAATTAGCAAGAATATGAGGTTGCTTATTTTTGTAAAGTTGTTTGTACCTCTCCATAATCCCATTTTTTATTTATATATATATATATATATATATATATCTTCTTTTAAGAACATAACAACCCCACCACCACAACCTTATGGTCGTCTGGATCCGTCAAAATAGGCCCATGGGATGGATTTGTCTATGACTTCAGCACTAATGTTTAGAATCTTCTGATGTTGATCATGTTCAAGGATCATTTGATATGTAGCCACGGTACGGAAGCTAGTTATAGACCAATTCTGGTCTTTATCTATAATAAAAAAAATGTTCATGCCCTACCATATGGCCCAGCAAACCAGTAGGGGTAAATTCTTGAGTTTGGCAAGGTGAGCTCTATTCCACCATGATTCCCATGCTTCTGATACAGATTGGCCCTACCACCTCATATTAATTACAAATTATTGGTAAATCTGGTTCCATACTTGGATGGTAATGGGACACTCAAGAAAAAGATGATTTATAGATTCTTCATTCTGCTTGCATGAAGCGCACTAGGTTGGAACTTGAAAGGATCAAGGTTAAATATTATCATCTGTAGGAACCTTATTAAGTAACAGACACTGTATAAAAAACTTAGTTTTTGGGGGGCCTTTGAGCTTCCAAATCAGCTTCCACCACCAAATAATGTTATTTGGTTCTCTTTCTGGACAGATGAAAAGGTATTTTGGTGTGTAACTGTCATGGGAGGCAAGGGTCCAGATGAATTCATCCTCCCTCTCCTAAATTCTAATATGTGTTTCCGCGAGGGAATTGATTAATATACTCCAATCCTTATGTCGTTAAACTGGTATTTGGAGATAATGTGTTGACTTCCAGCTTTGAACAAATAGGGTAGAATTCTCACTATCAGTAATTTGATTTAAGGTTCTGTAACCGACTTCCATGAGAAACTATTGTAGGTCCTGTGGAATGATATGGGCATTACTTCTTCTAGGCAAAGCATTCATCCCAATGTGAACTCGTTCCCCTATCCCCACCCTCCATGCCAGGACTGCCCTAATATATTCAAAACTATTTAAAATCACTCACCATATTGAGGATATCTTCAATATGTTCCATTGGGGAGTTTGATCCAATCCTCGACCTACAATGTGGATATATATTTCTATGTTACCACTTATTTCCATAAGCTATTTGAAGAGAGAAGATGCCACCCTATTTTGGCAGCCAGAGATTTTGAGAAACCGAGCATATTTTTCATCCCCCATCCACCCCATTTTTTTGGCAGAGATATTTTATCCCATCTAAATCATGCTAATATTTTTCCTTCTTTCTACCCTTGCAATAGAAATATGCAATAGATCTGCTAGATTTTGTGGAGGATTCCTATTGGAATCCAAGATAATGACACCCAATTTATTGGTATGGCCAGGCTCTAGGACAGATTTAATAAGGACTAATCTCCCAGCCCTGGAAAGCCATCTATGATGCCAAATTTTTAATCTTCTTTCAATCTTATCAATCGACCATGACTAGTCTGCTATTTTTTAATTATTGGTTTTAGTCGAAAACCAAGATACTTCAAGCTTTCTTCAAATTCTAACAGACTGAAGGGGAACCTTTGTGAAGCATAGGCAACTTCATATGGATAACATTCTGATGTTGATAATGTGTATTTCCCTTGATTATTTTCCATGCCTGTAGCCTTACAAAAAATATTGAGAATGCTGGAAAGCATAGTTGAGTCACTAATAGCTCCATTCATAAAGATGAGAACGTCGCCAACAAATAGAAGGTGGGATAGCAATATGTTTGTTGTAATCTTAATCCATTTAAATCTCCCATGCTCCCTATCGACTATTATCAATCTACTCAAACCTTCCATGAATAACATAAAAAGTAGAGGAGATGATGGCATCCTTGCTTGAGACCCCGTTCAGCATGAAAAAAGTTTGCAGTTGATCCATTGATCAGAATGTTGTAAGAGACTAAGGATACACAACACATAATCCAATTGATAAAATCGATATGGAATCCTACATGAGTCAATAGCATCTGGAGATACAACCAACTTGTCCTATCAAAGGCATTTTGATAAATCAATTTTCAAGAACATTCCTTTGAGTTTCTTTACTTTTATGGAGTGGAGGCCCTCTTATGCGATACCTATGGCTTTATGGATCTGTCTATTTTCTAGAAAAGAAGATTTTTCCATATAAATGTGTTGGGATAATATGGGCTTGATTCTATTAGCGATGATTTAGCTATGATTTTATATATGAAATTATACAATGATATAGGCCTAAAATCATTATAGCTAACAATATTGTCATATTTAGGGATTAAATAAATGATGGTAGCATTGAAGGCCTCATACATTCTCTCATTATTTCTACAATCTTCTATTATTCTTAGCAAGTCATGCCCAATATGCTTGAAAAAGGTAAGGTAGAATTAAACCAGCCACCCATCTGAAACTGGGTTGTTGTATTTCTTGAACCACTTCAATACGGCCTCCAATTCACCCATCAAAACCAGGGCAAACAAGTCTTCATTTTCATCTTCATTAAAAAACTGAGGGAAAAGGTTGGCCACCTTGATGATTTCTACTAGAGAGGCATCATGTTGGGCTTTAAATAGATTTCCAAAGTGTTGAATGCCAAGGTTAGCAAGACTCCTGAATGTCTGAGTGGGATTACCATCCTCATCCATAAGGGACCAAATAGTATTAATTGATTTTCTACCTCTGGGATACGGCTGGAAAAATTTGGTATGTCGGAGTGCATCCATATAGCTTTTCTTCTAAGTCTCCAATTTTCTTCTCTTTCCCTTAACAACTTGATTTTTTCTACCTCAAGTTGGGTTACGTGTTGTTTTGATTCCAGAGATACAAATCTGCCAATAACAAGGTCCTCTAGGCTAGCTAATTCCTCTTCAATTTTACAGAGAGCTTCCTCGTCTTTTTTTCCTCTTTTCCTTTTCCCACTCAATCGTCCTCTTTTTGAGACAATGAAGACTCTATGCCAAATGCTTGCCAGAGAAATACTCACAGAAGGGGTCCATGCCCGCCACTCTGTTTTTACAAAACCATTAAAATCCTCGTCTCCCAACCAAGTCAAATTAAACTTAAATGGAGCACGCGGCTTAGGAGACATTCCAGCAATTCCCAAAAAAGTAGGAGAATGATTTGAAGTACTCACCAATCCGACCCACTATCTAATCAAATTTAACTTTTCCATCAGGGGTTCCTTGATGAGAAATCTATCAAATTGTCTGGCCAATGAAGCGGTGCCTATTCTACGATTTCTCCAAGTAAGTAGGGTACGTGCAGATTCAATATCGATGAGTCTATTGGATTTGATGATATGTTCAAAAAATCCAGAGAGTGAGTCAACCTGAATGTTATGTCCCCATGACTCGTCAAGACCCAAGGAAAAGTTTAAGTCGCCCCGCATTATTAAATTGTCCACTTGCATGAAAGATGTACCCAGGAGAGCCTCCCAATACTCCACTCTATTGTGACATGGGCCATAAATGTTGATCAACCGGAATTCAAGACCTAACTCTTATGATAACATTTGCCACGAGCACACCCTCCCATCCCCAAACATTCAAAAATTTCATTATTCTACTATTAATCGCCATATCCATACCTCTCGATCACCTTTTTACATCTAGGGCGTGGAAAGCCCACCCTGTATTCATAACTTCAAGTATTGATACAATTTGCTTGCTATACCCTAAAGTCTCCTGAAGAAAAATTACATTCAATATTTCAGACATGATTAATCTTCTGAGGGCTAGCTTTTTATCAGGGCTAGCCAACCCTGTGTAGTTGAAGGATAACCACTTCATTTGGTAACCATATCCGGGTTTCTTCGAACTGCCCTGTTGGATTATTCTCTATAGCTAGCCAGAAACTTTAGCAGAGATCCTGGGCCGGATTGAGGAACTAAAGACAGAACTTCAGAAAACATTGATTGATGGATAATTGTAAATTATGAGAGCCTTGTTGGATGTGCTTCGATAACCAGACATCTTCGTACTTGTTACGAAACTTAGAATTGGACGAGAAATCCCTCTCCTGTTGGTCGAGCCATGCTTACACATCGGGAAGCCTATATCCTAGAGAGGAACCATAGCATTCGAATAACAACCCAAGGGTTCACCTTCCTCTTCAGAAGTGTCATACCTTACCCCAGAGCTAGAAATTTTTATTCCCCTAGGGCAGAGCCCTTCCTTACTAGTTATTTTCTACCCACACTAAAGGTCTCCATCTTGGGGAAAAATCCAAACTAGCCTTATGAATAGCTTTGGACATATGTGATTGTCTACCTCTACCTGCTTTAACAAACTTAGGAGATGATGATATACCTAAATCCCATTGGGACCTATGGGATGCTTAGCTAAAGAGCACAAATTGTATCTGTGATTGGCACATGACTCTGACGAAGACTCCTTCATCAGGGACTCAGACGCGAGGGGAAGGGTTGGAACTACAAGAAAGGGATTCAGACAACTAACAGGGGCCAAAGCCATGAGACATGCAACAAAGCATAAATGAAATGCAGAGGCCACACTTTCATTCATAATAGAGCATGCAGCAGAGGAGATAAAACCAGTATTATAAGAAGTAAATGGTTCTGAGGATGGGGGGAGAAGAGAGGTACCCGAAACCATCGAGGATGATGTTGCACGTGATCGGGTGACAACCAAAGGAGCTAAAGGATTCACTCCCAAGATTTGAAATTTTCAGCCAACAAATTGTACCGACCCTTTGTTTTGATATGTTGATTCCTTATGAGGTTCCTACATATTGGATTTGCATTCACCTTCCTTCCCTCCCTCTTCGTCCTCCACAATCCTTTCATTTTCCAATAATGGATAGTATTTGTACAGGCGCCCAACTTCATGACACCTTTTGCACCTAAAAGGGACGCCCTCATAATCTAGCTTTTGTAATCTAGAGAAACCCTGCCATTGAAGCAACAAGCTTTTCACCGGCCCCTCCCTAGTGTCAAGATGAACTAGAATCTAGGAAAATACCAACTTTCCTGTCTCAACAAACGATTTATCACAATCTAAATAAGTCCCCGTATCATCCCCTATTTGCCTAAAGAAATCCTCAGTCTAGAATTGCAACGCAAACCCGATACCCTAACCCAAATCAGATTGACTCCCAATTTGTCACGCTCACAATCAAATAAAAGAGACCATCTCTTAAGCATTATAGGGTCATTTCTATGTGCTAGGATTTTGTGAGAAACCACTGAGCATGTGCCGCATTTGAGAAGTTGAGCGCGAAAAATCCTTTGGTCATAGTAACCACAGAGGGAAAAACATCCAAGGCTTGCCCCCAAACATCCACAACCCATTTCTTGAGGCGATCTGATGAGTAGTTGTGACCCCGAACCCTACCCACGAGTATTCTATTAGACATTCCCATTAATTCTCCCAATTTAATGCCCTCCCCGAGCACTAGTTTCCTCCCTCTTTCATTTAATTTAGTGGCTTTTGATTTTTTTTCCCTTTAACTGGGGTTCTCCTATCTCTGTACCTCCCAAATCCTAGGGAAAAATACCTTCATCCCCACTCACCCTAACTTTTGTCCTGCTTTGGATTGGTACATAGTTTTCATATCCTGTAAACATCAAGAGGTTTGAGTCGGGATGAAACACCTAACCTGCTCGAAGTAGATGAAACTTCTATACTCATCCCTGTCAATAAATATGAATTATGGTCGTCAAGATATGCCAGATCCCCCTTTATGCCTTCACCATGGGGTAAGCCCTCCTCCCTTCCCTCCACTGACCTAGGGTTTAGACAAGCTTCCAAAAATTTTAGAGTTGACGGGGATGGAACTAGTATCTTTGTCTTAACCTGACCCGTGTCCCATGCTTGAGACTCTAGGAACCCTTCACTGTGAAACCCTTGCAAATATTTCATGGATGCCAAGAACAGGGTTTCTAGAGCAAGCGGTGATGAAATGTCGAAGACCTCTTCCAATGGTGACCTTGAAGAGACCACCTGATGCACCGGTGAACCAGTTGATCCTGCTAGCTCCATTCCGGGGCACTGTTGTGAAGATTTTTTCCAGATAGACACCGATTCTAATGGATCAGAGGAATATTCTACCAGCTCCTCATCCATCTCAATTGTAAAGACCCACTCCTCTACCAAAAAATTATGGGTTAACTAACAAGTACTCGAAAGATCTCGGTAAAGATATGTCTCCCTGTTCTCACCATGACCGAAAACACCCAACCTTCGTTCTATTCGCGCGCCTGTCGGCCTACAACTCACCGCTCTGCATTAAAATTACCCTAACCCTAGCCATGGATGCAGGGTCCAAACTTCAACAGATTTCATAGTCATCTCCTTTATGTGCTTCTCTCTTCTTTTTCTGTAGAGATTGTATGAATAATTACAAATATAATTTACAGTGTTGATATAGATTGTGGAACATTAATTTTTTTTGTGAGATTATATGAAGAATTACAAATATATAGTTTAGGAGTTGTCTTTAGTGAGACTTTTTGGACTTCTAGTGCCGTAATCCAACGGAAAATTTTGAGGTTAAATCTTGATTTGTGTTATTTAAACTAGTGTTTTTACTGTATATCTGGATTTAGCACCCTGAAAAACCCCTAGGGCACTTCGATTGTGCAGGGTTTACCCATAAACCTTGTGATTTCAATAAATTCCTGTTGGATTTTAGAGAAATTAGACTGGAAAAACCCACTGGAAAAGCTTCCAAAAAGTATAACTAAAGACAACTCGTATAGTTTACATTCACAGCCTTGATATGATTGATCTTAAATAAGCCTCAACTTCTAAATTATTTGATGATGAAATGTGTAATTGCATCAACAAGTATCCAAATACACCCGGAATATGGAAGGAGTAGCAGGTGAAAGCTTGGAAGTTCATTGTTCATGTTGTACACAAGAAAGGAGGTATTTTTTTCTGTCAATTTTGTCATATGAAAAGGGTTTCCCAAATGCATTGCTATCTTTAAATTCCTTCAATAAATATTGTGTGTATTGGATTCAGATTTTGTATTTGCAAATTCCTTCCACATTAATAATTTGTATTTGAATAAAATTATTTTTATATTAAAAAAACAAATTATTTGTTAGTATGGAAATGATTTTATTTTTTTCCTAAGGTCCAATCCATTTTGTATTAATTAGATTAAAACCCATATTATTGTTTTGAGATAGTTCTTTGAGAACAATCACACCATCAAAAATTGATGGTGTGTTATTCTTAAAGAACTATCTCAAAACAACAGAATTTTGAACTCAAAGATAATATTTTGCATTTAGTTTATTTTATATTTGAAGTATTAATGTATATTTTGCATATTTATTTTCCTCCCGTTAATATTAAAGAGTTGTTATATAAATAATTTTGGTTTTAAAATATTATCAATTTGTCTTGATTATGAGTCTTGTTGTAGACTCAAAAATGGCTATTTTGAATTAACTTCGAACTCTAAAAACTAGTCTTGTTGTAGACTTGAAATGTCGACTCAAAAATGGCTACTTTGAATTAACTCCAAACTCTAAAAACTATCAATAGAATTGCTTAGTTGTTATTAGTCACTCTATTGAATAATATTTATAACATTTCCATTTCAACAATTATAACTTTGGATACAATTTGTTTTAATATTTATTGGTAATTTCTATATTTTGTTGTTAATTAATAATTAATATTACTAATTGTGGCATTATTTTGCTATCAATTAATAGTATTAATTGCTATTTTTTTCCAATGGAAAAACCATAATCTTTCATTATGTTGAAAAATTACATGTAGTAGATGCCCAAGGCATATGCAATTTTGTTGTCCCACGGCCATTTCAAAAAATTGTATCAAAAAATATAGATGGCCAAGCCATTTCGTGTAGGATTGTTCAGTGTGATAAAAACATGTACATATTCCTCGCTGAGTTATTCAGTCTGTTTGTCTATATATCATCAAAAAAAATATATACATGTTTTTTTGAGAAGATAAACTAAGATAAAGCAGCAAAATGTATATATTTAGGGCCCTCCCACCCTATGGAACTCCCTATCTATATATGGCCTATGTTGATATTGATAGAAATCTGCTCCCATCTGTTCAGAGATCATCCACAAGCCTCGAGGTAGTAGCGTGCCCTCCTTGGAAATCTTGTCATCATCTTCATTATATTCCCTGTATATATGATTATAAGAGACTGTGCTAAAAACTAGAGAATGGTAGAGCAATCATGAGCTAGTGCAAAGTGGAGAATATGTCTGAGGGTGATTAGCTCAGCATAATTGTTTGTTCCCTACCCCAGTCCTAATTGGACCTTATAGAAGTGCTTATCAGAGATATATAAAATGAACCCCCTCTGCATCCATGAGGTTGGGCTACTCCATCGAAAAATGCCCATGGCCTAGATTTGTCAATCTGTCTAGGGGTAGTAGTTCTACGAATGTGGGAGCTTTTAACTTCACGGATGTCATGATAGGCTGCCACGGCCTTTGCAATGATAAAAGGCCATCGGGAAGTTGCATCATTGAAAATTATGTGATTCCGGGTGAGCCATATAGTCCAATAGAGGATGAGAGGGAGGCATTGTTTTTTTGAGCCCTGGTGTACTGCGTTCCAATCGTTCCAAGCTTGTAAAATAGAGCGACCCTGCCATGTGTTCTGAATAGAGAGATGTTGAGTTGTAGTTTGCCAAAATTGGGCGACTATCAGACAGAGCAAAAACAGATGCTCGTTTGTTTCAGAGTCTTGTTTGCATAATACATACCAGATCAGGCCATGTATGGATCTGTGCAAGAGGGCTTCGCCTGTGGGGGTTTGTTGCTTAAGACACTCCACATGAATAAGCGCGCTCACGGAGGAGTTTTCATTTTCCAAATCTATTGCCACCGTTCTTTTGAATGTTCAAGTTTGCGGTCCAAGAGAAGGTGGGTGTAGCCCAGATTTGGAGTATATTTTCCATGCTCAGCTAGCATCCATACTAGTTCATCTTGATCATCATTTATACGCACATGAGCTTCAATCAATGCTGATAGATATGATTCCCAAGACTATTGCCATTGTATAGGAATGCCCACTTCAGGGGTTGTCCTCCATTTCTGGCTGAAGACAGTGTTGCACTCACGATTAGCAATATGTGTGATCATTGTGGTATCTCTATGATGAAGATATTGTATCATATCAGGTGGCAGCTGGTACCTGTTCTCCCCCCCTCCCCCATCCATGGGTCAATACTAATGTGTACTGGGTTACCATTGTTTATGCGTCATGCCAGTCCAGATCTGATGAATGGAAAAGATTGTAGGATTGATTTCCAGACTATAGAGATGCCCAAACGAGGCTAGTCTGGTAGGCGAGCCCAGTCCAAGATTTGTTGCGGCCAGATGTATTTATGGTATGACACAGTGGTCCATATATTATGTGAATTGAGGAGGGTCCATCTCATCTTAGCTGCAAGGGCTTGTGCAAAAACAGACAAGTCTTTTAGCCCCCAACCCCCCCCCCCCCCATTTTTTTGGTAGAGCAATTTTCTTCCAACTCACCCAAGAAAAGGTTTTTCCTTCCTTTTGTCCATTCCATAGATATCTGTAGCATATTTGTTGAATGCGGCCAAGTATTCCCCGAGGAATCTAAGAGAGTGACATCCAGTATACAGGTGTGGCTTCCAGTACAGATTTTATAAGGACTAGGCTCCCTGCTTTTGACAGGAATCTGTGATTCCAAATTTTCAGTCTCTTCTCAATTTTAATCACTAACCAGATCCAGTCAACAATCTGGTAGATGTGGGGTTTGATCCAGAACCCCAAGTATTTTAGGCCATCCTAGAGATTATGCATTTGATAATGGAAGAATTAGAGAGTTGTTCTGTCCTCCTGAGGGGAGGTGTGAGACATAATGATAGTAGATTTGGACTGATTTGTGACCATACCTGTGGCTTTTTCAAAGAGTGCAAGGTTGTCATGGAAAGAGGTAGAATCCCTGATGCTGCCATCCAGGAAGAGCATAACATCATCAACGAAAAGGAGGTGGGTGAGGTGGAAAAGTTCATTCATTTTCAGTCCTTTGAGTCTGCCTTCCCTTTTTATAGTGCCAATGAGCCTACTGAGTCCCTCCATCACTAAAAGGAACAGAAGGGGAGAAAGAGGGCATCCTTGTCGGAGTCCTCGTTCGGCATGGAAGAAGTGGGATGCAGATCCATTTATGAGTGCACTAAAGGATGCCGAGTTTATGCAGCACATGATCCATTCTGTGAAAGTAAGTGGAAATCCTAGATGGATCATAATCATCTTAAAGAAGAGCCAGCTGACATGATCAAAAGCCTTTGCGAGGTCAATCTTGAGGATAATGCTTTTCATATTTCTTTTTTTGATAGAGTGAATGGCTTCCTGAGTAGTGCCTATGGCTTCATGGATCTGTCTATTTTGAAGAAAGGTGAATTGCTCTGGAGAGATGTGATTGGAGAGTATAGGACGGAGCCGATTAGCTATGATCTTTGCGATGATTTTGTATAGGGTATTGCAGAGAGAGATTGGTCGAAAATCATTGAAGGTTGTAGGGGAGTCAGATTTTGGTATAAGAGCAATGAAGGTAGCATTCATAGCCTCATACATATTTCCAGAGTTCCTGCACTCTTCAACTACATTGAGAAGGTCATTCCCAATGAGGTAAAAAAAGGCTAAGTAGAATTTAATGGACCATCCATCTGGGCCAGGGCTTTTATCTTTGTTGAACCATTTTAGTGTCCCTTCAAGTTCTTCTCTGGTGACGGGTGTAGTTAGCTCAGTTGTTGCATCCGGATCTACAACGCTTGGGAAGTTCCCTGCTACTTGAATGATATCGGCAAGGTTTGAGGTTGGGGACTCCTTATATAGGTGTTTGAAGTGTGAAATACCCAACTGAGATAGTTGATTGAAAGTTTTAGCAATACCTCCATCCTGCGAGGGAATTTTCTAGATGGCATTGGATGCTTTTCTCCCCTTGGAAAAATTCTAAAAGTAACTTGTGTTCTCATCCCCTGCTTTGAGCTAAAGCGCTCTACTCTTAGTCGCCAGGTTTCCTCTTTTTCCTTCAGAATTCTGGACCTTTTATTTTCTAATTCGATCAATTGTGACTTGGCTTTTGTGTTTAATAAACCCCTGCTTTGGTCATCCATAAGATGGGCCAAGGATAATTCAACAGAGGCAAGGGTATGGTCATCCCTTTGGGTTTTTTCCTTTGCCCATTTGATAGTTAGTTTCTTGAGATGCAGAAGGTTATGACAGAACCCTTCAGCCCGGGTGAGACCTTGAGTGGGAGGGTTTTGCAGCCAGAAATCTGAGACCAGTTTGGAGTAGGAGGGGTCCTGAAGCTAAGATGAATTGAATTTGAAAGGGGCTTTGGGCTTAATAGGAGGGCCAGAGATTTCTATGTAGATAGGCGAGTGGTCAATGATACCTCCAGATCCGACCCACTGCCTATAATGGGATAATCTTTGTAACATCAGGGTTTTGAGGATGAAACAGTCCAGTTTTCTGGCTAGTGTCGCCTCTCCAACTCTTCTATTCCTCCATGTGGGCAGGGGTATATTCATGGGGATATCCGAAAGATGTGCTTGATCGAGCAGGTTTTCCATGGTATCTTAGAGCAGGTCAATCTGTGTCGATGAACCCCAGGACTCACTAAATCCAATAGAAAAATTCAGATCACCGCCCATAATGAGATTGTAATATGAGGTAATAGAGAGGTTTAGGAGCTAATTCCAAAAATCCTCCCGCCCCTAACAAGGCCCATAAACATTCATGACATGGAGATCCATTCCCAGCTCAACAGAAAAGATGTCGATACCAATGAAACCCTTTCCTCCCCAGGTTGAAGTTAGGTTTATGGATCTTGGATTATACCCCAGAGCTAATCCTCTAGATCTCCTCACTGCATCTAGGGCAAGGAATTCCCATCCCGGGTTCAGACTCCTCAGAATACGAATAATGTGATGAGCTTCACCGAGGGTTTCTTGAAGGAAAATAATGTCTACGGGCTGGGAATCAAATAGCCTGCGGAGGGCTAGCTTTTTGGGCGAGCTAGCCATACCCCTACAGTTAAATGATAGGCACTTCATGGGGGTAACATGACAAGGGTGTTCTTTGCTCTAAGAACCCTATCTACTGAAGATTGCCTTCTCGAGACCACCTCAGCACCAGCCCGAAGTATAGCATGCGAGAGATAAGATTTGCGGCCACGAAGGTGTTTAATAGACATCGAGGGGAGGGACAGGCCGAGACCAGAATGTATTGAACGTGTACCCACAGAGGGGGGGGATCGCAGGTTGTAAGGGTGGGGAGGAACTAGGGGAGTAGGGGATGGGGAGGAGGATGCCTCTGGAGGTAGGGATGGGGAGGTGGTAGAATAAACCAGGTGATGGGAGAGAAGGGGGCAGGGCATAGATGTAGGAGAGGTAGAGCGATCCTATACAGATGCATTATGTTGTGTAGAAAATGCATAAGTAGAAGATAGAGCAGGGAGAGTGGTGAGAGAAATACCCGGAGTACAAGCTGCTTTAGCTACTGCCCTAGCTCAAGTCAGAGGTGGAGATGGGGGTCGCGAGGAGCAGCCTGTAGATTGTTGGACTGGCTGAGCTGGGGTCGCTACCGAGGTGGAGTGGGTGCTACTGATGGTGCCTTCCTGGGGGTATCTGTGGTAGCCCTTCCATTGCCACCCTCTTTTTCCATAGTCGCTTCCGGGGGCTTTTGGACCAGTGGGCATTCCTTATACAGATGCTCGACCTTGTGGCAGCAACGGCATCTGAATGGCACCCCCTCGTAATCTAGGATTTGAACCCTAGTAAAGTTACGCCATTACAAAGTAATATTTTCCTCTGGGCCCTCTCGAGTATCCAAATGCACTAGAATGCGAGCTAGGGTACGATTCTTGGATTGTATTATGGATTTGTCATAATATAAGAAGGTGTCGAGGGTATTCCCAATTCGCACAAACACTTCTTCTTACCAGTACTGGAGAGGTAAACCTGGTAGTCGTACCCATAAAGGTCCAGCTCTTATCTGTTCTCTTTCCGGATCGAAGAGAGGGCTCCATCTTTTGAGCATCACAGGAGCCATTTCGATATGCCAATACCGTGCAAGTGCCATGTTTGTGTATCCTTCAAGGGAAAAATGAAGCGCAAACCATCCTCGTGGGAGAATCTATACATCCATAAACTGTATGAATATCTACCCCCAGATTTCTTTAACCCACAGCCCCAATCGCTCCGCCGTGTAGGTTCTTCCACAAACCCTACCCACCAGGACTTTCCCAACCTTGTCTGCCACTTCACCCATGGTGATTCCTTCCCCGAATTTAATGGTGTAGTCCTTCCCGGAGGCCTTAACGCACCCTATTTTCCTTTTCCCTGTTCTCGGCGCAGTAAGATGATCCAACAATGGATCCGAGGGGATTTTTGCTTCAGGATGAGGTTGTTGCTTCGTCGATCTTGCTCGAATTACCGGAGTGTCAAAACAACCAGAAGGAGGAGATGAGGCCTAGGTCGCCACGCAACAAACAGGGGTGTCGTGGATCTTCTGAGCCTCTGTTGTCGCATCAAAACCATTACTCGGATGAGAGGGATGGTTTTTAGAGAAGCAATTATCTACAGGGGGGAGGGGTCAAAGAGAGGGGATGAGCAGGCGGCCAGAAGGTTGAGGGTTCCAGGAGACAGCGGCGGACAGTCTAGGGCAGGTGAGTCGATGGACATTAATTGCTATTATAATAATAAAAAGTATATATATATATATATAACAATTTTATTGCACCAATAAGTTTACATATATCATTAAGTCACATTTAAGTTTTTTTTATATTCAAAATTCAAGTTGTCTTTAGTCGGAATTTTTGGAAGTTTTTCCGCTATAAGCTGCAAGAATTTATTGAAATAATAATTTTGATGGTAACCGTGCAGAATCAAAGTCCCCTAGGGGTTTTCCAGGGTGTTGAATCCATATATATATAATCAAAAAAACTAGTTTAAATAACACAAATCAAGATTTCATCTCAAATTTTTCCGCCCAATTCTAGCACCCGAAAGTTCAAAAATTCACACTTCTTTAAAATTATTTGGCACGGACTAAACTTTTCTTAAAAGTGTGTTTTTAAATAGATAAATGGATTTAGCCTTATGAAAATTCATGGACCACTGAGATTTATCATATTACATAATTCAAATATTTTAAACATATCTCTCAAATTTAAAACAAAATGAAACCCACAAAAAATATTAAAGAAACATTTTTTTATTAATTAGATTAATAATATTTTGTTTATAATTTTAAATGAGATTAGGATTTATTATCGCTGTGTCTAAATATGTTAATTTTTTAGATTAATAAATATTTTGTTTACAATTTTAAATGACATTATGATTTATTATGGCTTTGTCTAAATATATTAAGTTTTGGAATTTTTTTTGAGAAGATAGTTATTTTTGGCTAAATTTTAATTTTGTTGTTAAAATGGTTTTTCATTGTTTATATAGATTCAACACCTTGAAAAATCCCTAGGATAATTAGATTGTGGAGAGTTTACAACTCAAACTTGTGATTTCAAGAAATCTCTACGAGATTCTAGACAATTTAAACCAAAAAATATACCAAAAAAACTTCCAAAACATAACTGAGATAAACAACCATTTATTATTGTATAAAATAGAAAATTCACACCGAATTTGAAAACTAAAAAACATTGAAACAATCAAATTCTCATCTCACAATCTTTTAAAAGGGAGTTGTCTTTAATGTGACTTTTCGGAGTTTCCCGTGTGGAAAAATTTGAGGTGAAATCTTGATTTGTGTTATTTAAACTAATTTTTCACTGTAAATATAAATTCAGTGCTTTATAAAACCCCTAAAGCACTTCTATTGTGCAGGGGTTAGCCATCAAGCTTCTGATTTCAATAAATTCTTGTCAAATTGGGTTAGCCATCAAACTTCTGATTTCAATAAATTCTTGTCAAATTTTAGAGAAATTAAATCAAAAAATTCCAAAAAAATCAAACTAAAAAACTAATTTTAAAAGTTTCTTATTATATATCTAACTTTCTTTCCTGATACAAATCCTTTGATTAATGCGCTTGGGTAGCCCATCTTGACTCTAATCCATTTTTAAATTGACCACAGGCGATTTTCTTATGACGTCATGTTTGTTAAAGGAGGTTGGAAGACGATGACGAACCATTTCATGCTTCGTAACGTTTTGCATTTAAATACACACACTTCAATAAATGTGGCCGTAATCACCTACCTCGAATGCTCCGCCTGATTTTGCTTTCAACCGAACAGACTCTAAATTTGGCCAACGGTACAGAAGACAAAGACACCACCATTGTGAAAAGAAATCAAATTCTTAACCTGGTATAAACCGAAAAAAATTGGCCAACAGTACCGAAGACAAAGAGACTACCATTGTGAAAAGAAATCAAACTCTTGACATAGTATAACCCGAAAAAAATTGGAAGGCCATTCAGCTCATCAAGATAGAGACACGCACGCCCTTGCCTGGTTGCTTGTTCCAACAAAATACATAACACGTAATACAGCGTTGTAGCTTCGCCCAACAACCTGCAGGTTATAGGTTTGGCCAGCGACCTAAACCTAGATTCTAAATTCTAAATGCTATACGTCACACCACCTATTCTAATCCATTCAAGTTACCCAAAGCACACATAACAAGCAATTCAATTCAATTCAGTTTTACCCAAAACACAATTCAATTCAATTCAATACCGAGGGCTCTGATTCACATATATCGATCTATCTATGCTCTCCCTCTGGTCTCTGCTTGTGCTGGATAAGTGTGTGCGAGCGCGTGCTCCTGTAATTATTGTTATATCGGACTCCATTGGGAGATGGCTGATTCTGCAGTTTGGGGCGTTTTATCCAACATTTGGCGAACGGTTCAGCAGCACAACCATGCCGGATTGCAGCGATATAGTTCCATAGTGAGGCAGCCCTTGCTTTTATACACTATTATCTGGACCATGCTACTGGCAGCGGTTGTCACGATTGCGTCCATTTCTCAGGAATTTGCTTTCAGTTCCACTTTGTCCCCCACTACAGATTTTTCAAAGGCGTGCATGAATTCTCCGGGGAGAGCCTCTAATTATAATGGCAGGCAGGCCTCGTTTCGGCTGGCTTTGGACACACCGGGAGATGTTATATGTTTGCCTGCCGATTTGTTCGTTAAGTCGGCTATCGATTACATAGTCCCTCCTATCTTTGCCGCCGTCATTGTAGCGGCGTCTGCCTGTTTCTTGCAGGCAATGGCACTGTGGGGCATGTAGAGCTTTTTCTTTCTGTTTCTTTTTAAATCACTATACCAATTTGATACGAGCATATTATTATGTTACTAAGAACATCTATTTGCTAGGGGAGGAATCAAACTATATAATCTCATTATATAGTTAAATATGTCATATCTGTAGATTCGAACTCAGATGAGGAAGTAGACAACAGACCATTCCTACTATACAACCTACACTGATCACACAATGGCCTTGACTGTGGGATGTAAAGCTTGATGTTTAGCTTAATTTATTGGGCATTATATCATTATTATTCATCTGGTTCTGTTTGGTTTCTTTCAATGATGGTACTCCAATTGTTATGGGATTCCAATGTCTCTGTGATCATTGTGTGCAACACTGTATTTAAAATATTGCAACAAATGAGCTACTCACCATATATGAACTGACGTGGTTCATAATAGTGAAATCCTGATAATCATAGAGACTAGAATTTCCTCCGAAGAGAATTATTGGGACGAGGGAAACCAGGTTCCCGTGGGTCATTGTGCATCTCTCCCGTGATTTTTCGCAAACAGAAAGTGATTAATGATCACGATTCTTTGAACGAAAGCTTTTGTGTATGAAGCCTGGTCAGGTTAATCAAAATGATTTTATAATTGGGCAAAATTAGAAATAAATTAATTATTATTAAAAATATTAACTTTATTCTGTTATTGATTTTTATTTGTTTTTAATTTATATAATAATAATATGTGGGGATGAGTTTATATTAATTTGTATATTGAATATATTAAAAAATTTATTTTTATCCATAATTTTAATATATATATATAAAACAATAATTGAATGGAAAGTTTAATGGGATATCGTTGTAAGTATGCTGTATATAGTGAGATTTAAAGTTCAAATCTTATAATAATTTAAAATATATATTTAAGGGGACACTTTAAGAAGAGATGGTTAAAGCATTAGCATTATATTTTTAATGTGGAAACTTTTCAAGAGAAAAATCAAAAAAAAAACTTATTTTTAGTTATAATGTTATTAAAAGTACGAACTCAGTTACATCAATTCTTTTCTGAGCCACAGCCCCAACCCTCTCAGATAACCAAGCATCAACTTCAAATTTCTGCAAGCACCAACTTGCTTCAGCTAATCATATCTATATTTCATACATTTTCAGGCTCAGGCCTCTAATATTATTTTTTAATTATGTTTCAAATTAATACCATTTCTCTTATACAACCACCTCTACTTCTACAACACACATAAGTCTCATTAGGTTCTTCGTTCCTGAGCAAGCACATTCATACGCAACCTGCAGCGCCACATTATTGCCACACACTCGTTATCAGGTTCAGTTGCTCTCAATATGTGCTCTCTCCACTCAGCGCACACTTTAGTTGTCTCTGACACTATACCTTACATCACTATTGTGTTTTTAATTCAAATTACACATTGTTCGAGAACAAGTGCTTCATTCAATTCTCACATCACATAAGATGTATTTAAGTTAATCTTTCTTCAGCTTGAAAAGTTACTTCAATTCCTTTCGGTCGCAATCTACTATTTTTTTTCTTTGACACTCTGTTCTACCTTTACAGAATGTCAAACACCTTAATTAATCTCCGCCAAATTTTGTAAATAGGTTATTTTTTTGGATATTTTTTAATAAATAGTCACCTACATTTTATGCATATAAATTTTCAAATTAGAATAGTCGCCTACACTACTATCTATCTATATATATATATATTAAATCTTTAAACAAACCTTACCCTTTGGCATTGATGGAAATTGTGCTAAACATTTTTAAGGCATTGATAGCAACAACATACAAGATGTAGCAACACTAATGCCACCCCTAACACCAACCACTCTTCTCCCCTTGGATGGTGTACATTCCATAATTCATTACACATTGCTTCTCTTTGAGTTGTTCTCCCTGTAACATTGGACATTGGTCCATTCATATTCTCCCTTTCACTATCCAAAACAACAATGTTTGTACCACTCATCTTCTCCCATTGCTCACTTCTTATGTTGAATCTTCTTCTCCCCCTTTTCATGTTGGATGCCCGGGATATCAATGTTTGGTCTCTTCTCCCCCTTTGACGTCAATGGTAAAGGGTGCACAGAGCTCAAAACTATCCCCCACTCCCCCCCACTAAGATCGTGGCTTCTCTAACCAACACAATCTCTTCTACAGTCATACATTCAAATCAAAAAATATTCCATTTCATCATGCTTCTTCTACTCACTGTTCTACACCTGCATCTTACTCGTCGGATTACTCAAGGAAAGGAATAGGTGTTCATCCTCTAGCGAGTTGAGTCAATTTGTGGAGGGAGAAATGATTCTCAATTTGTGTATGAGGTACTCAAAAGGCTCCTTGTGTATCAACTTCATGAAAATATCTACAATGTGCTCAATAGTATCCACCTATTCCAACCTAACAACATGGTCAACAATTTGATCTCTTCAGAAAT
Source organism: Pinus tabuliformis (assembly GCA_031772625.1). Lineage (NCBI taxonomy): Eukaryota > Viridiplantae > Streptophyta > Pinopsida > Pinales > Pinaceae > Pinus > Pinus tabuliformis. The sequence goes on along the minus strand of CM062804.1, from coordinate 769,454,492 downwards.
GATATTTAATGTGGATGTGTTTATTCTTTGAATTCATAACAAGGTTCTTAGAGATATTAATGGCACTTGTATTTTCACAAAAAAAATGGGAATTGGATCATCAAGCTCAAGTTTGATACCCTTCAGTGTCTGTTTCTATAACACCCTCCTCCCACATTTACCCAAGTTCACCAGCCTACTAGGGTAAACATGTGACGAAGAGTTATTATGATATGATTTGACCTCCTAGATCACCTTAAGGAAGTGGAATCGACAAACCAAAACCTTACTGACTCCCCTCAAGTGCTACAAGACCCTCAAGGGCTAAACCACCCTTTCAGGTGCCCAAACCTTGAGTTAAACCTCTTTTTCAGTGTCCTAGACTCCTCAACGCTGGCACAGCACTACAAAATTTCGACTGTAGCCCTCCAGTCACATGCATAAGCCTGCAAGGGAGTGACTGCAGTCTTTTTTCAACTAGTTCTATGCCTGCGACTGCAAGATCTAAGCCACTTTTTAAGGGCTAGTCTCTAGACGACTGCCCAGAACTTGATGAAACTTTCCATAACCATAATTGACACTAGAACAAAGCCTTCCATACAAAACTTATACAAGAACTTGACCTAGCGATGCATAACCATGACATACATTTTGTCAAACATGTAATGTATAGGTCATAATTACATATCTGAACATAGGGATCTAATACTTATCTGATAATTGTCAAGAAGGTCTAATTCCCTCTCATAATAGTTTCATTAACATCTATTAGCTCATACATTCATTAACCATTCCTCAATCAATAAAAACACATCAACAATCATAGCCATTATACATCTCATGACCAACATATAACCAGCGAATGAATAGCTATACATCATGATAAACCGACCATCAAATCCACATAATAACAAGTACATTTACTCATAAAATACAAGAGGAAAAGAGCTCTTATTAACATATTCAAAAGCCAACCAAGTCAAGGACTTCCACATACCACTCGACCATAGATTGGGTTGAACCAAATCTCTCTTTCATCCAATCACCCCTGCACCATATTCCAAACGTGAATGTGGGAACTCATGGAATAAACCAAACACAACCAAACTAGGACTTCCATAGGCCAAACAGCCTCAACCCTCAACCAGTGATTCCACCTCACGGTCGAACATCACTAACCATCACCATATCAATCTCTACCAAATTTGTTTAGGGCTCCAGAGCATTTGTTCCAACCTAGATCCAGGACTAGTAACTCAACTCACAGTTGTCGTGGGGATCTAGAGTGTTTGTCCAACCAAGGCTCCAGGACTAGTAACTCAACCCACCAAGGGCTCCAAACCGTTTGCCCAACCAAGGCTTCCAGGACTAGTAACTCAACCCAAGTTGTTCTAGGGATTCCATAACTCAACCCACAACCATAAGGAACATAAGCACGAATCAGAAAACAAAAGGGAAAACCCACAACCCCATGGTTATCCAGGAATGGCAAGGCTAGGAAAAACTAATGTTAATCCAAGAAATCCTCCATTCCAATGACAGATCATAACCAAATAGCCACATGCATACACCATGCATGCCAAAATTATCAAGTAAACCATACATGCAACTCGATACCTGCAAAGAAAACTAGTTGTATTTTTTGATCCCGCTATCCCCTTGTACTTTCCTGCTTTCCTTTGCCTTCTTTCTCCAAATCCAATGTGCTCCAAGAGTTCTCCAAGGTTTCTCTAGGTGTGCAAGAGTGTGAAACAAAGAATAGAAGAGAGCTCCAAGCTATAACTAGAAAAAACCATGAACTGATCCCCATAAGTCTTTTTATCATTGAGACCTCTATTTTCTTCATTTTCCTCTTTTTTTCCTTCAAATTTTCTCACATGAAATTTTGTGACCTTTCACCTTCATTTTCTCCTATTTTTCTTTATTTCATAAATAAATGCCAATTAATGTCACTTTGCCTTTTTAAATCATTTGTCAATGCCTTTGCCAATTTCCATAGCCATTAATTAAGCACCAATGATCCCCATCACTATGTTTTTGCCCAACATTCATCTTGGAATACATGTCCCATGACCTTGGTCTTATTTTGCCTTTATTAACTTTATTACATGGATTTTTAACCATGGTTGTTACAGAACCCTCCCCCTTGGGGGAACACTGTCATCGGTGTTCAATGACACCTATAACCAGCAAGAGAGCTGACAACCAAAACATACTGCCCATGGAGATTTATACCTTAGCTCGATGCAGTATTTACAATGAACCACCTGTTGAAAAGAAAACCAACATAACCAACATGACAACCTTACCGCTTATTGGAGCTTTATAACACAAATCGATGTGGTATTTACATACATAGACATAGACATAGACATAACCAAAACACAACACCAAAAGATATACCAAAAGACATCCGCTCAACCAACGAATAGAGAAGGATAAATAGCATGCATATGATCAGTCATCTCCAATGTAGTTTCATCGGGCCCAAAGTTATTCCATTGCACTTTAACTTGCTTGATTTCTTGATTCCAGAGCATGAGCATCTTTCGCTGCAAAATGAACTGAGGTTCCAGTTGGAATTCTCCTTCTAGTTCCACCTACAATATAGACCAATCAATCACATGATCAACATCTTTCACATACTTCTTAAGCAATGACACGCGGAAATCATCATGGACTTTCACTGTCATGGGCAGTGCAAGTTGATAGGCTACTGGTCCAATCCTTTCAAGAATATTGAAAGTCCCCCAATACCTAGGTGTCATCTTGGCACATGACCCAATCCTCAAGGATCTCTTCTTGGGTTTGATGTGAAAGTACACCTGTTCCCCAACCTGAAACTCCTTAAATACCCTATGTTGATCTGCATAGCTCTTATGTCGGTCTTGTGCTACCTTTAAATTCTTCTTGATAGCCTGCATTTGTTGTTCCATCTTTGCCAACATGTACGGTCCTGTCAACACCCTGTTCATTGGATCACTCTAGCTGATGGGAGTATTATAACTCTACCCATAAAGTGTCTTAAACGGACTCATCCTCAAAGGTTCATGATACTCATTGTTGTAAGAAAACTCAACCAATAGAAGATACTCTTCCCACTTCCATTGCTGATGAATAACATACATTCTCAACATGTCCTAGAAAATGTTGTTCACCCTCTCTATCTGTCCATATGTTTGCGAATAATAAGTTGTACTGAAGGCCAACTTTGTACCCAAACCTGCAAATAACTCTTTCCAAAACCTGGAAGTGAACTTGTCATCTATGTCTGACACGATCTTCTTTGGAATACCATGCAACCTCACTATATCTTTGATGAATACCTGTGTTACCGCACTGGCTGCATGAGTAGACTTCATTGAGACAAAGTGAGCTACCTTAGTCAACCTGTCAACCACAACCATGATAGAATCATGTTGTCTAGATATCCTTGTCAAACCTGTAATGAAATCCATGGAAATGACCTCCCATTTCCACTTTGGAATCGGAATCGGTTGTAGTAAACCACCTGGATTCTTACATTTTGTCCTGACCTGCCCAAACATATAGGCACAAAATCTGCCACCTCTTTATTTAGATTCGCTCAGTAGTAGAATTTCTTCATCTTTGTTAATGTCTTCTGATATCTCAGATGACCTTAATATTGCTTAACATGAAATTCCCTCAAGATAAGCTTCTTGAGCTTGTTGTTGTCCAGCACATAGATCATGTCCCTAAATATGATCAAACCATCTTCCATGAGATGATAGTCCACATTCTATCCACCTGTACCCTGTTGTTGTAACATATGCCTAAGTTGTTGGTACTTGTCATCATGTTGTCATGCCTACAATATCTAATCCTATAAATTCGCCCCATAAGAAATCATAGGTGCAATGTGATTTACTTGTACTCTTGCATTGAGAGCATATGCAACCCTATTCTCTTTACCCTAAATGTACCTGATCTCAAATTCGAATTCATTGATCATGGTTAACCACCTAGCTTGCTTGGCATTCATATTCGGTTGGTCAAACAATTATCTTAGCCCACTATGATCACTCATCAAGATGAATCGCTTACTAAGAAGATAGTGCTTCCACATATGCAAAGCATGGATGATCGTTGCCAACTCAAGATCATGTGTCACATAGTTTTTCTTATGCTCATTCAGTTTCCTTGACTCGTAACATACCACTTATCCTTCCTACATCAGAACCCCACCAAGTCCTCTCTTGCAAGCATATGTACATACCACAAACCCTTCATCTGGATCTGCAATCATTAGAACTAGAGCATTTGTCAACAATTGTTTCAACTGCTCAAAACTTGATGCACATTCCTCTATCCATTCAAAGTTCTTTCCTTTCCTCTGCAATGATGTAATAGGATAGGCAATCTACGAGAGGTTCCTGATGAACCTCCTATAATAACCTGGAAACCCCATGAATGATTGAACCTCATCGACATTTCTAGGAGATTCCCATTGCATGATACCTCTTATTTTTTCTGGATCCACTATTATGCCTTTCTTGGAAACCACATGCCCCAAGCAATGTACCTTTTCTGAAAGAAACTGCATTTGTTAAGCTTGGCATACAATTGATTCTCTTTTAGCAATCTTAATATTGCTACTAAGTGTTTGGAATGCTCTTCCTCATTGTAATGTTCCAAAATAGGAAAAATAGTGATAAGCAAACAAACAAAAATTTTCACCACAAAAATTTCAAAACAATTAGAAAACACCCATAACTATTAGAGAAACGGAATCAACTGAGCCATTGTATTATAAATTAGTGCAAGATTACAAAATATGGAAGGAATGCACCTGGGCTTGCCTCAAAGGCAAGCAGAGCAAAGCACAGGTGAATCAATGACAACCCGGAGCTACAATCAACTAACCAATTGTTGCACTGCGCAGTTCCCAACAATTATACACTATCTACTGCAAAGATATGGTTGAAAACCCCACCTCGGGTGCTCAGGAAATTCTGCAAAATTAAATATAGGCTCCTCAGGCAAAATCCACAAAAACCCAAAAATAGTTTGGCCTGATTTTGACCTTCCAAGATCGACCCCCTAAAGGACTGCGCAGTTCCCCGCAATTATGCACTATTTGCTGCAAAGATATGGCTGAAAACCCCACCTCTGGTGCTCAAACATTCTGCAAAATTATTTCTGAGGTATTTTTCAAAAACCTAGAAATGGTTTGGCCTGGTTTTGACCTTCCAAAAACTACCCCCAAAAGCCCTGCACTTTCCAATAGTTGTTGAAGCACATTGTCTGTCAAACCACCTATAAAATCCTCCCTAGACACTCCTAAAATGTAGCAATCAACTCCAATACTTCCCTTATTTCTCCCGGCAAGTAGTAGCCCCAATGGATGAAACTCTATCTCCCATGTATGCCCAGTTTCTCTCTTCTACACTGGCCACAAAGTCTGCAAAATCACTTCTGAATATTGTTACCACTTCTAGCCCTCAAACTCACCCAATAGCCAACAAATCTATTGAGCCTTCTCCTAAATTCTCCCAACAATATCCCTTCGGAAGAATGTTGCAATGACCACACAAGATCCACTATTGCATCCTCCAGAAATACGTATTGTTGGGGCGAACTAAATACAGATGTTGGAAATCTCTCTACAAATCTCCTTCGGATGATAATGGATGAACCTCACTAGGGTGGCACTCGAAGTCCCCCGAAGAAAGAGTGAGTTATCCACTTGGAAAACTCTTGCTAAATAGTAAGTGACCCGGCTAAACAGCTCAAGCAATAGAATCAAATTCGATAAGCCAAGAATGCCAAATGAAGTGTGTTGCCTTCCTTTTATAACTTTCATGGAGCCTTTCTTCCCACCTTTTCTTCCCTCTCATGCATTTCGAATCATTGGCTTAGGGAGTGCGTATTTCTTATGTGGGTGGTCCCCACATATCATTAACAAAACAAAATAAAATAAAATTAACTTGCCTCTAACTCCTAAGTCTTCTATCAAAAATCAAATGGGCCCCATCTTCACCAAAATTGGCCCCCAAAATGTAGAAATAAATCTTGTTCCAAAATAATTTAAGAAGAGACATTATAGTCCTCCCTGCCAAAAATTGCTTGTCCTCAAGAAATGCCTAAACAAGTGCCCTCTCTAACTTTTCATCACCACTGTAACCACCAATAATACCAAGGTCCCAAATGTACCATTGAGTCATCCCCAATCTCAGCATTGTCCCGACATGAAGGAATCCCTTGACACCGAGATCACAATTCATCATAACCAATGTGAAGCACACCTTTCTCCACTCGATATCCAACCAAATACAAGTACCAAAAGCCCTCTGCATACTAGCAATAAGTAGAGCATCATGCTAATGTATGTTTATGCCCAACTCCCCATGAAATTTCTCTACTAAGTAGTCCATCTCATGCACTACAAGAGTAAACTCTTGAAGATGCAATCCAATCCTTGTGGGATTGAACCCTCGTCTACCTGGGCATCCCCTGGTCTCCTCATGTAGATCACCCTGCCACATCGGTGAATTTCCCCACACCATCAACGAAACACTAAAACCAAATGGAAGACCTAGATGACCCTCTCCTGTAGAAACCATCTCACCTCTATGAGTAGCTGAACTGATCAACCCTGTTATGCTAGAATCCCCTGCCCGTCGCAGAAGGAACCTATCTCGCTAACATCGTGACACTCTGGTCATGAATCACTACCTAGCATGCTCATACCAGAGCCTCCTCTCCCATAACTCTCAGCCATGATCTATGCGATGATCGAGGCTTGGTCAATATTGCCAAAGAAACTCAACAGTGCTAGCCCCTATCACCCCATGGCTAGCCCCATTCCTGAGCAACAATCTACCTCGTCCTATGGTGAGGGCTTAGGTGATCCCCCATGTGTCTGCCTGTGAATGAATCAACCTGCCTTTTATCCCAACCTTGCTCACTGAGGAGTGGAGTATCCCACAAATCCACTAGATCCCATAACCATACTGGAGGTCCACAACCCCCAATCCTCTCTGCCTGTAGTTGTGATATGATTCTAGCTGTTGGGACCCCTTTGTGCCTCGTCTCTACCTCCTATATGTATCCTGCATGTGCCAAAGTGTCTGGCACTGTGCTAGTGACCCCATCATGACACGCGTCATGTCCCCTCGTCCATCCTAGTAGACCTAAGCACCCTAACTCCACTCCTGCTAGAGGGGATATCTCTACTGTGTCGATCCTCTGTGTCAATCCTCTATGTCCCCTGAGTCTTAAACCTCAATGGGAGAACATCATCTCCATACAATATCTGATATGTTGGCCTACCCATGCCACCTCCTCTACCAACTCCTCCCAGAGAATGTTAATCATCATGTGCCCCCATGCGTAACAACATGCCAAAACAACCAATGGAATCTGCTCACAAACCACCTAGCCACTAGCACTGACTGGAACTCCCCTAAGGAATGCATGTGCTCAGGAACTGGGTTGACTACCTCATCAATGCCATAGCCATCCCGCAAGTCTGATATCGGATAGGAAGCCACGCTTGGATCCCAATGCCAACCTAGGCCTCCAATACCCTCGATGTCTAACAGCTCCCACTGAGCTTCACTCCGGACTACGACCATCTCCATGAGTCTAGCCCACTCTACCGGGTACCATCTCAGAATATCTCACCATCCAACCCCATTTCCAAGTTGTCAAGTGCAAGGCTAACTCCCTAGATGAAAGATTAGCAAATGTGGAAACAGATGGCAATGAAATGCTAGGTTTCTATGCATGGCAGATGCTACCTGAGGGAAAGCTTCATCAATTCTACGATTTTTAAGTCGCAAGGACAGGGGTTGTAATGGTTTTCATAATCAGGCAAGCTCTCCCTCCAACCCTCAGTCCTCTCCATGATCAAAATGTACGAGAATTTCAGTGAAGGTGCTCATATATCCTTCACACGCACCTTTTCCCCTAACGGTCTTAATGAGACTTTGATTACAGTTCATATGGATGATTGGCTCTGTCGCCCTCCTCATCCATCCATCAATAGTTGGTATCAACAAAAAACAGTAGTGGATTTCGTTGTACGAGTGATGAAAATCCAAATTGAATTTTCCATCATTTCTCTTGGCCTTTTAGGCACCATGCATCCTAGCTTTTTGCTACACCCAATCCTGCCTCGCACTCCCTTATTTCTTGTCGTTAATTCTCATCCCTCAACCCAGTGCTTCTCCTATGAAGGTTACTCACCCCCTCTCCTCGAAGCACCTCCCTTCCAACCCCCCGACTCCCTTATCACTCCATTCATGGCTAGAATCCCCCCTTCTACCAGATCATCCTCCTCACTTCGCAGGCCAAGAGGCTGCAACATGGACCGATGGAGGTAAGCGAACTTTCACCCAAGAACTCGTGCAGATACTATGGCTCATTAGGCAGCTCTTAATTTTCACAACTCAATCTTGCAAGAAATCAAAGACAATATCAAGTAATTGGAGGATCATGTGATGGAATTAGACAAAACACCAGTACAAAGGATGTGGAAGAAGAGTTCAATTGGATTATGGACCCTGGCTTCCTCGGGACCCATGAAAAATTGTACACCTGGACAATTGAGCTTGCCTGGAATATGAAAACTCTCCTGGGCATGGAAATGCAGCAGATAAATCAAGGACGGAAGGCGGTGGAGGAGAAGATAAACCAGTTGGATGCCAAATTCATGGTCTATGTGGAATCAGTCCATCATAAAAAAATTCATCACAGAAAGCTCACCTTTGCATGAGAAGTTCAAAGGAAACACCAGCAAGAAGCATGGGGGTGATGGCAGCCCGGGAAATCTGAAGTAGGAAGCAACTCAGGTGAGCGGGTCATCGATTGAGCCCATCACAGTTGGTGAAGGTTAGCCCCTCTAATTTTAGTTTTTTGACCTCATTTTTTTGTTTACATTTTATCATCATTGCCTTTCCAGAGCTCACCCTTCTGTCTCCAAAGCTCGGATAGGGGTTTTCTTATGGCCACCCTTACCACAAGTCTTCCATTTGAAATTAGGGCAGCTCCCTTGCGAAGCGTTTTGCTCTTAATTTTGTAATTATGTATATTATTAAATCTTGCAGAAATCCAAATGATAGATGATATAGAACCTCCATAATTGAAAAAATTTGAAGATGGTTTGGCTTCCAGTCAAATCGATCTCTGGAAAACCATGATGTATGATTTTATGTTTTGTTAAGGCAATATAATCTTTGTCTTACTTACAAAAAAATGTTGTTTTCCTTTCTTTACAATTTTATGTGTAAGGCTTAATGCTATTATGAATATTTGTACTCACAAGTGTGTTATCAGCATACAACCACTTGCATGGGGATATTTTATGAATACACTCTTGAAGTGTAAATGCAGAATGTAAATTCATCATTTAATTATGAATAAAATTACAGGTATTTTTCTTCAGGAAAAGAAATAAGTAAAAAATAATAATGTTATTCTTTTTCATGATAATAAGGAAAAATGACAAAGAAAAAAACAACATTAAACAAAAATAAAAATAAAAAATCAATTAGAAAATGAGAAAAAAATTAGATTCTTTGTATCTTAAACAAATTCAAAATGTCAAATTACTACCTCGAAAAAAAGGTGCTACTGATAACACCACTTTTCGAGATGAAAATAAAAATAGCAACTAAACATGATCTTTGGAAAAGGAATTTTGGAGTTCTTATCAAGTTGGTCACTATGTTCTCCAATAAATTTCCTAAATGGATCTAACAAAGACTAAACAATAGTCATACAACTAAATGTAAAGATTAAAAGAAAAAAAAAAATGCACATTTCATCATTGTCAATAAAATAATGTGCATATTGTAAGAGCTAGGTAGGGATGCCATTAATTCAATCTTCACTTGGGACCCTAGAGGAAGGGCCAATGCTATCCTTACCAAACAACACACTAATCAATATCCCTTAACCTATTTGAGCTTCTAATTCTAACTATAAGGTTCTTTGCGAAGGGGAGTGAGGATCTTTTATAAATAAGATAGTAGGTTAGTGACAAGCTTACAAAATTCCAGTTGAGCATCTAGGCTGGAAGCAACTAAAGAATGTGCATACCACATCATGTCCAATGTGAACCTAAAAAGGGTGCATCTCCCCCTTGTATTCATTGAATCATTCCCTACAACTTCACATTGAAGATTGTTAATGCTTTAAGCCATCTAAGGCCTTCCAAGGCTCTTTGTCAAGTCAAATCACATTTAGAATGACTACTTTAAAATATGACAAGGTAAAGGGATACCAAGGATGCCCCTCTTTTGGGGGGGTACCTCGTCTTCCTTCTCATATGAGTCACTAATCATGACAACAAGAGAAGGGGCCTTACACTTACAAAGGAAACTTGCCTACTTATAGGCCATGTTAAGCCACGTTGGTCCAAAGGGTTGTGGAGAAGTGGCTTCTTCCAACTTTGTAGGGACATGAAAGGGAGCCTATACTTTGAAGAGACTGGGATTCTTCTGAACCAAAACCATTTTCTCCATGAGAGGGAAGGAATTACAATTAAAATTTAGTAAAAAAATCAACAAATAACCACTTTAGGCAAGGGGAAGCAAAATTTGATGAAATGATAAAATCAACAAGGCTTTGACTATACTCAAGTGGATAAGAAGCACTAGTTGCAATGGTGAAGAGAGGAGCATTGGACTTTTAAATCACAATTTTGAGTCCCTATAATGATGGGGTGTGATCAAACTACAAACTTACACTCATGAGAACTAAGTGGAAAAAATGATGACAAGCATCATTAAGCATCTAATAAAAGAAAGGTTGTCAATACTAATTTCACTGTCACAATAAAAAAATTGAAGAAATAAAGGCTCGATGTCAAAAAACCAATCATGGTTGATCAATGTCACCGACACCTAAGTAGAATAGTTCTACACCGATTGATATCAAAAGGCTTGAGAAAATCTTATCCATAAAGCTTAGCCTAGGTCAAGAAGCTAAAACTCATGCCCTCTCCTCTATTTCTTGTTCATTTGGGATACAAACTATAATTTAGTTCCAAAGAAGGTGAAAAGTGGACCAAAGGTCCAAACAATTATCAACAGACACTACTACTACTAAAGAAGAAAAAATATACCCTTACTAAAACAATCTTGAACTTGACAATGAACTTAGCAATGGGTTAAAAGTTTCTATATTATTAGACAAAAATCTAATAAATGTAAAAGGAGAATTTTCATTGATGAATAATCACTAATTCTAACCTAGGTTTAGTTGGGTGTGTGTTACATTCTTTCCATGACTACCTGCACACACTATACATTGCATCGGGTGCAATAGCGGGGTTGGCGAGGGGGTGGTGACAGCCCCCCACATTTGGAGGGGTCGTAAGTGAGGTGAAGACACTCTTACTTGTTGGAAAATGTAACTAGGTTTAGTCTTCATAATTATCATTGTACTTATGTCTTATGTAAATTATAAAAAATAAAAAAGTATTTTTTCAAGCATGGGTTTCATGCTGAAGTCAAATTATTATTTTATTTAAGCATATTGTTAATGCTCATTACTATTTGTATTGGTCAAAGTCAAAGGCTTATTTATAGCATGGAAAATATTTTTCAAATATGTAATTTGAGTCAAAATTGCCTCTAGATGCCAAGTCGGCCCTACCTATCAAGTTAGCCCTGCCCCAAAAGACATGTCTATTCGAATCCCTCTGGATAGTATAAATAGAGGGTGAATTGAACTCATTTCAGGGCAAGCAAATTCGCATGATTTGTTCTGAAATATAATCAAAGAAGGAGAGCAAAGGAGGTGTCTGAAATTGACAAGCATAAAAAAGGGTTTTCTTGAGCTTGGATTTGTGGAAGTTCTGCCATGACGTCTCTTGTTGAAAATTTTGTTCTTGTTGTTGTACATGTTGTTGGTCTTTGAGTTGTTGATGATTTTTATATGTGAAAGAAGAAGGTCTTGACTTGGCATCTTGAGGATTAGAGTTTTTGTCATGGTCATAGATCTAAGATATAACACTTTAATCTGATTCTATAAGAAAAGAATTTTTTGGGTTTTCCCCCTTTGGGGTTTTTACCCAGACTTGGAACCTATATCTGGTGTTCTTTGCTTCTTGTGATCTTCATGTTTTGTACGTTTGGTAATTATTTAACCAAAAAAACATAATAAACATTAATAAAAAGCCAACAACATTCACAAGCAATTATCAAAAGCAATTATCAAAGAAGAGAAATCTACATTAAAAATAGAGAATTTCTCAACTTACAACTAACATTAGCAGAGTTTCTCTTAGAACTAAGATTAGCAGAGTTTGTCAACATGGTATTAGAGCTTTAGAGAGCTAACGTTGGCAGTTTGAAGGTCACATTTATGTTGGCATCTCGTCTTCGTTGTAGTTGGCTCGTCTTCGTTGTAGTTGGCACCACTCCATTCAAAGAATATCATTATCATCTGAAACATCCAAAAGGTTCGAAATTATTCTGTGGTTTGAATATTTTTCTGAAGCTCAAAGGCATTACTCTAAGTTTGGTATATTATGTTCATTGATATTAAGGAAGGCATTTTTTTCGACTGGAAAAAAGGATTTGTATGTTCATTAGGGAGACTCGCATCATATTTTTGGCAGCTCACTTATATGGCTCGATTCTATCTCAGTCAATCGCTTTATACTTTTCTATGAATCGCACCTACCGGTGACTCGTTTTTGTATTCTTTGAGTTCCATTCATTTGTGACTCACACTGATCTCTATCTCGCATTAAATATTGTGGCAGCTTTCTCTAACTCACAGTGGACTCGCATTGCTTTCTCTGGATTGATTACACAGTAGAATCGCATTGCTTACACACTGAACTTGCATCACATGTATAATAGTGGGTCGCATTTGTTTTCTATGGATCAAATTTTTCAGTGGCTCGCTCATACTCGTGGAATCATGGCTTCGCTATATTCTGGTATTGCTGTACTCTGTTCTACAGTGGCATCATGTCTGAGTGGATCGTTGTTATCTACTCTGTGGTGGTATCGAATCATTCAATGGCCCGCAGCTCTGAGGCACGACAGTTACATGGTTCAAATTAAATCATCACAATGAATTGATTATCTCTATGTCAACGCTCTCCAACAGTAGCACCGTTATCTCTCTATGGTATAGCTCTCAATGACATTACACTATGTACAATGGCATCGAACTATATTGATATCAGTGGTATCTTTTATATGAAAACTACTGCGTAAAGACCTGTGACATTACCTAAGACCGAACAAAAACATAAACAGTTAGAAGATAGGTAAGTTAAAAAGGTAAGCATCGAAATCTCAATATATTGCCATACCATCTAAGACCCTCTATGACACTACGCATTGATTGACGCATGCGAAGTGCTTTCAACCTGAAGGCATTATATAGCATCTGAGCGTTTATGGTGATTCTTTGAGGTTCGTTGAAGATAAGAAGACTATAGTTTGTACTTATTATTTCCTACGGTTAAGTCGAATTTCATATGGCACTGAAGATTGTAACATAACACATCTTATGTCAAACTCGAAGCACTTTGTATCTGAGCATCCTCTATGACTATGGCATTATGTATCTAAAGTGCTCAAGAAATCTGTGACAAGGCATCCATAGAAAGAATGTGTAGTTTGAGACAACCTCCTTAAAAACTTACAACAAACCTATACATAAAAGGACCTACCATGAAGCCGACCTACTGATGAAGGATTGTCAAAGCAACAAGAATTATCATGCAGTGGCTCGTATCACACAACTGCCTCGCACAGTATTCATGATGGCTCTCTTTGTATAGCTCCTCTTACCTTACAGTGACTTACATTTTTACTCCAAAGCTCAGTAATATTGATGTATGGTCATGATCCTCTGACAGTTCTTATGTGGCTTTAATGATTATGATAAGGAACAAAATCTATGACAAAAATATATGAAGCAGTCATATATGTATATGTAGGACTTATGTCAGATAAAGATCCCTGCCTAGAAGGACAAGTGGCTTGCATATTGTGGCTAGCACACTATAATGGCTCACGTTCTACAGATCGCATACATACTCTTATGGTTTTAGTAGTACGCAATTATCTTTCTATGGCTTGATGTATCTCTATGATTCGCAACTATAACTCTGTGGCCTGCAACTTGAGATAAGAACAATTATCTACATGACAACAATTTGGAGGCATATCATAGTGACTTGATCTCTATGATTGACTTGGAAACGTGACAATAATCTATACTACAGTAAGGCATGACTATGATCTACATAACAGTGACCTTGGTTTATAATAAGGAATGGAGAATCATGGCAACAGTGTCCTATGAGTTGTATAGTAACATGGTTATAACAATGACCTTGAATGACAAGCAAAACGCAGGCTATGATGACAGTGAGACTAAGATCCATTTGACAGTGACTTGGAAGACATATCAATGATCTACATAACAAGAGTGGCCTGTAAGATGGATGGTTGATCTACTATTGAATAATAGTCGATGACAGACATTATGGCTATGACAATTTTTTATTTGACAGAGTATATGACAATGCTCTGTATATATATAACAGTAAGTAATCTATCTGAGCTCGATCAAAGAATTGAGAAAACACGGCACAACATGAAATTAAGGAAGGAACAGTTTTACATATGCATCAAAGAAGACAACTAAAGGAAAAGAAGTTCACTCACCTCAATTGGAAACGGTGAGCTATAAGAACTTGATGAACACAATTAAAGCTTGGCAGAAAGTCCAGAAAAGAAGATGTTTGTAGTTTAAGAATTATGATATTATTGTACCAACAATTGATTGATTCGTTGCATGAACATACTGATTGATGGAACCTGAAAGAGCTTAAAGCAAAACTTTGATGGATTATGAAAATAGGCCATGCAAAAGGAATGTTGACCTCAGAGAGGGCAAGCAGCAAGATTTGACATTGATTTGGCAACTCTAATATTTTGATCGGATATGTTTTGGCTACTTACAAGGACACATTACAAAGATATGCTCATAGGCTTGAAAGGTAGCATTCAAGTTAAGTTGTTTGATGAAGTTGTTTGATGATATTGTACTGGTAATTGTTTGATTCAATTTAAGAGCACATAGATTGAGTGGATAAACCATGGGATTTTTGAAAAAAAGTTTATATTTCAAGAGATTTGAATTCTTTTTGTTAATAATATTATTCGTGAGAATGAACCACACTGGATGGGTGGAAACATCTTGACCGAATACTTTGAATGTATACAACACAACATGAATCACAGAAAAAATATTATTTATATTTATATATATGTCACATTTCTATATATAGAAATATTATTCTTTTTAATTTGACTAAAACATTTTTCTTTCTCATATATATATATTTTGATGTTTTTAATGTAATATATAACATTAATTTAGCAGTCTCAAATATATATATATATATATATATATATATATATATATATATATATATATATATATATATATATATATTGATGTTTTTAATGTAATATATAACATTAATTTAGCAGTCTCAAAGCATATGTGAATTTATTTCCCTAAGTATAAATCTGAAGTTTTTTACCAATTCAAAGAGTTTAAGGATCTTGTGGAAAATCAAACAAAGAAGAAAGTTAAGGTGTTAAGAACAAATAATGGTAGAAAATTATGTAGGAATGTATTCAAAGAATTTTATAGAAGTACAACATAGCAACGAAGAAGATTGATCCATACACAACTTAACAAAATGGAGTTGTGGAAAGGATGAACAAGACCTTAATGAAGGAAAGCAGGGAACATGCTTAGTGTTGCCAAGATAAAACAAGAATTCTAGGCAAAGGCAATGAGCATTGTGTATTACTTGGTAAATATATCACTCTCATTAGCGTTAAATGACAAGTCTCCACATGAGGTATGTGCTAATAAGAAACCCTCTTAAACATCTTAGATTTTTGGTTGTAATGCTTATGTACACATTCAAAAGGAAAATAGAAATTGGATAAGAGAGCTGAAAAGTGTATCTTTATTGGATATATAAATGGTCATAAAAGTTATAAGTTTTGGAACCTAGAAACTAAGAAGGTTTTGTTTAGTAAATATGTGGTCTTTAGAGAAATCAAAGATGTCAAATAGGAAGTCCTACCAAACAAAAAAAATAGAGTTTGAATTGAAAGATGATGAATCAAACCCTATAGAAGAACAAAATCAATATAAGAACAACAAAATCTAATAATAAGAAGATCAATTTTTTAAAAAAAGGCATATTCCAATTCAAATTCTACTTTGTTTATTACTTATTATGAATCATCCTAGAGTTGTTAGATAAATAGTGGATTGAGAGGATGGAAAATTTTGGGAAAAGACAATGGTTAAAGAAATGGTGGTCTTAGACAAAACTAAGGTTTGGGATCTAATGCAATTGCCTATTGGAAAAAAAAATTCATTGGTAACAAATGAGTAGTTAAGAAGTTGAACACGGAAAGAAGAGTGAAGAAATTCAAAGCTCAATTAGCAGCAAAAGATTATTCACAAGTACAGGGAATTGACCTTGGTGAGATTTTTTTCTCCTATTGCCAAGTTAACTTCTATTATATATTTTTATCTATTGTTATTGTCTTTGATTTTGAAGTAGAACAACATTCTTACATCAGAATTTAGAAGAAGATGAAGCAACCAAAAAGTTTTGCTGTTAAAGGAAAAAGAGAACTAATATCCAAATTGAAAAATGCATTGCATGGGTTAAAGCAATCACCAAGAAAGTGGTATCAAAAATTTGATACTTAAATATTGGAACTTGGCTCCATGAGTAAAATGGCCCACTATGTATTTCCAAATAGATGGTGATCATTCTCATCAGTGTTAAATAACAAGATTCCACATGAAGTATGTACTAGTAAGAAACCCTCTCTTAAACATCTCAAGTTTTTTGCTATGATGTGTACAAGTTCCAAAAGAAAATGGAAGTTGAACAAGAAAGTTGAAAAGCGTATCTTTATTGGATATAAAGATGGTTTAAAAAATTATAAGCTTTGGCATCCAAAAACTAAAAAATTTGTCTAGTAGAGATGTGGTAATTAGAGAAATCAAAGATGTTATCAAACAAGAAATCATATGTATGTCATATACATCTAACGATAGCCATCTTTGAGCAACGAAGGTTTGTAGCACTAAGGTGAGGAGGAGATGCGCATGCTAGGTGCAGGGGCTTGAATGACTGCAAGGTATGTTTACTCGACATCTCTGGTGGTGCATATATATTTCGACCCTACATTCTCGTAGGACGGGGTGCTTCTGATTGGGAAGGCAGATTTAGGATATGTCTTTGTATATGCCACTGGTTTTTATGTTGTTCAGCCATTATTGACATAGAGGCAGTTGTATCGGTGAGGTTATTATCACATTTTGGTCTCGGTTTATTCCCCGGCTTTCATGATTTTCTTGGATGGTTTTTCATACATTATATAGTCGAAGGTTATCCATATTTTGATGTTATTCATGATTGTTGTATATATACTAATTTGTATGTTTAAGCATCACTTCCATAATTCCTACAGGCGTTTAGATGCCCTTTTCGACTAACATTCTTTCTCTTTCCTGCCCACAATATTGTGGGGGGGAGGGATCCTGTCTATATCCCACTGACAACTATACCATCTGGAATCGGTGGATTAATTCCTTCATCATAGGTCGTGTAAGGAATTTGGTTTTAGGATATGCAACAGGTGGTGGACATGTCTAGGGTGTTGTTGTTGCTGCTGTGAAGGGTAGGATTGTTGGGTAGTATTGAAGGGTAGTGTTTATCTGCATGTTCGTGGTCACATTTTTCTGGACTAGTTTTCAGAGCGCCATGATTCTTTTCTGATTAACCACCTTTTCTCCTTCCGACTATTAATTGAGTTCTCTGTGGCAGGACGCAGGGGTTTCTATTAATTGATAGTACTTGGGTTGTTCACACATTATTCTGCGATCATATGTTTTCTGAATTTTTAGGCATTGGACGATGTGTTTGGTATGTTTGTTTCTAGTTATATATTTTTCTATTATATATGTTTGTTTCATTCCTCTTTCGGGCTTATATTCGGCGACGATATTCCTTGATTGATGATATGTGGGCATTATGTGGCATGTACTGAACATTGGTTTCTGCTGCGTTGTGGATCCCGACACTCTGGAGGTGTGATCTCTGATAGATTTTCTTATGTGTTGAGCTACCCTATTTTATTCATTTAAGGCAATGTCTTTTCAATCCCTTGCATCTTTGTTATTACATGATGGATCCCATGGACCCATTTACATTGGATACATCAGCACATGAGGCATTCATACATGCCACATTGGAGGCAGAAGAAAATCACAGAATACTCTCCGGGTCAGAGCTCAAGGGTGGCCCCGATGGCACAGATTTTGGATGCTCGGTGGATGCTCCTGGCAGTGTGCCATGTGGTGCGCATGCACAATTCCGTTCACAGGATGGACAGCATGGTTATCAAATTTTTCATTCACAGAAACAACATACTATCAATATCTCATCACCTGCGCCGATTCTAATTTTTGGCCACAACGTATTGATAGATCAGATTAGCAGTTTACAGAAGCAGGCACTTGTTGGTAGATGGCACTTTGTTGTGCTAGGTGAAGGCGATATGAGGAAATGGGTGGAAACTAAATGGAAGTCTCTGTTGGGATATATGCCATCGATGGTTCAACTCATGAACGATTGGTACAATTTCCATTTTCTGTGTCGGGAGGATTTACAAAAGATTAAGGTGTCGCCATGGATACGGGGGAGCGGGTTCTTGGCTCTCCATGCATGGTATATTGGCTTCAAGCCACTAAAGGAGATGCCTAAGAACACTTTGATATGGGTCAAATTGCCTGGTCTGCCTATTGAATTTTGGACTCATCAGGTTTTCATGGACATTGGGAATGTGATTGGAAAGTTTATTTACGTTGATCCTTAGTGCTTGGGTGCTCAAGACAAGAGAATTGCATGGATTCTGATTGAAAAAGAATACAGAGGGGGATTCCCTGATCATATTGAAATTTATTGGGAGGACACTCATCTGGTGCAAACATTGGATTTCTGGGGTATACCATTTAGATGTCTTATTTTCCATCACACGGGACATCTTATGGCTCAGTGTCTACGTCGGATGTGTGGGTGGCGCTCGGCATATAGACGTAACTATCATGGGACAATGGGCATGATGGGTGGCGAGGCTACTGAGACTGTTGTTGGCTTGGCGCAAGATGAGTTTTCAGGTGACAAGAAAGACTTATCAGGTACACCACCTTTTTCACTTCCCTTCACAAATTCTGGAATTTCATCACAAAAGCATGTTAATATCGCTCCTATTGAGGTTCCCTCATCTCCTAATACCACAAAAGGTTCTGGAACACCGCCGACTAATGACACTCTGCCCATGTCGGATAAGAGCTTGCCATATTTTGGTATGGACCCATCACCTTCAGGGAAGATGCCTCCCCTCCTGATGTCACATGGGGCTATCTCCCCATCACACATTATGTATTTACCTGAATCCACTTCACATCCTGATCATAATATATCCCCTGTGACTAGGACCCATCCCATTACGCCACGTTCCCCTGTCTCTTCCCCTACCAACTCGGTGGACAGTGATATTGACTGTCTACTCCAATGAAATACTTTGGACCTCCGCTCTCTTACTATACACAAGCCCACCAGCACCAAGTCACCACATATCAGCCCTGCTTCGGCGGGAAATATCACTGTTCGACAAAAGAAGAGCCGGGACAACCGACATTTCCGGGGACACGCTAGAGCTATCCCTTTCAGTCCTATTGATTCTAATGTTTTGGTAAATATTCCTATCACTTCATCCATCCCTACATGGGCCCTTAGAGAAAATGTGCCCTCCTTTGGGTTCTCATGAACTTCATCTTATCTATGAACATTCGAGGATTGGGGGCTGCTCTGAAATTTTTAGCTCTCAAAGAACTATTCCTTTCTTCTCGCCCCTATATTATTCTTATACAGGAGACTATGCACTCGTCTCAACAAGCGATTATTTATTTCAGAAAAATGCTCCCAGATTGGTACATGGTTGCAACTGATGTTGTTGGTCAGTCAGGCGAATTGCCTGCCTTATGGGACCCTAGATGGGTTAATATGAAGGCATTCTCTTGTTTTTCAGGAATATTACTTGCTGGTAATATTAGAGGTTTCCCGGGGCGCATACATATTCTAAACATATATGCCTTGTACAAAGACCGATTCATATTTTGGGAAAGGTTGGTCGAATCTGAGGTCTTAGTTCTTGAGTCCCTTATCATGGTTGGAGATATGAATTGCACTATTGGTCTGGACGAAATTTGGGGAGGTATCAGAAAAGCTGATGCCATGGATGAATTGATAAAATATATCATAATTGATCACAATTTTGTTGATATTTGTCCATCCAAGATCGCCCCTACATGGGATAATGGGCGGGCGGGTAATGGTTATGTGGCAAAAAGACTGGACAGATTCCTTTTGCACAAAAATCTTGTGGACAGACTTGGATCCATACAATCTGGTATCATAAGTAATTATATTTTTGACCACATACCCATTATTCTTTTGTGGCGGCAAGAGGACCTCAGAGATGGAATTCTTTTTAAATTCAATGGAATTTGGTTGATGGACCCTGAATTTGATGCTCTTGTGGGAGGTTTGGCATAAGGGTCAAACTCGAGATTCATCCCCTATGATTAATATTATAAACAAACTCAGGGCTCTAAAGGAGGTGGTTAAGAAATGGGACAAGCGGAAGAAGGCCCTAATGAAAAAGGAATTAAATGATATTTTTGTGGCTTTGGAGAAGTTGAGTATGCTTCTCTTATAACACAACCCCCCGGTGTCATTAAAGATGGATATACGTACACTGGTACTAAAGAGAAATCAAATTCTGAAACTTCAGGAGGCTATATGGCGACTAAAGAGCAGGGCTATTTGGATCCAAGAAGGAAACCGGAATACCAAATTCTTTCATAGATTCACTAACCATAGAAGGAACATAAATTCCACATGGGAGATTAAGGATTCAGATAGTGACAGATGTCATACCCAAGAAGCAATTTGTAAGGCGGTTGTACAACATTTTGAAATGGCATGTGGTCAAAGAGTGGTGGACTGTGTCGAGGACCAAATTTGGGGGGTGGATGTATAGCCCAATATGTTTGATGATGCTACAAATGAGGCTTTATTCAAGGAAGTCACGGGGGAGGAAATCATGGGGATTCTTAAATCATTTAAGAAAGATAAATGTTCAGGTCCTGATGGATGGACAGTTGAGTTGTTTACCCATTTCTTTGACATATTTCAAGGGGACATATTGGCTATGGTAGAAGAAACAATAGTCTGAGGGTATATCCATCCCCATATAAATTCGACTTATATCGCCCCTATCCCAAAGGGGACATCCACTAGGACTTTCTCGGATTATAGACTGATCTCACTATGTAATATTACACATAAGATTATATCAAAGACTATTGTTGGCAGGATGAAGCACATTCTATCTCATTACATATCGCCTAAACAGTTTGGTTTTTTACCAAGATGTTGTGGCCATTGCTCAGGAATGCATACATACCATACATATCAGAAAACTCAATGATGTTGTCATGAGGGTCGATATGCAAAAGGCTTACAATTGTCTTGACTGGGGATATTAGAGGATGGTTTTACACAAAATTGGTTTACGTGCCAGAAATGCGGAATGGATCATGGCTTGTATAACTAATGTTCGATATGCAATTATTATCAATGGATATCCCACTGACTTCTTCGCGGCGGGCCGTGGGCTCAAGAAAGGTTGTTCCCTATCTCCATTACTCTTCATATTAGCTATGGATGGACTCAGTTTACACATTAAAAATGTTGTGGTGGCAAGAATTTTGTCCTCTGGTTATGGGCCGTAACATCAGGATTTCTCACAGTTTTTTGTGGATGATGTTTTGATTATGGGCATGATAAATAGGATCACTTGGATGGCTCTATCTCATATTTTTGTTAGATTTGGGAATGCTACGAGGCTCTTAATGAACCTACAGAAGTCTATCATTCTATATGGTAGGTGAGTGCTGGAGGATATTTCTTACATCAAAAACTTATTTGGTATTGGTGCTAAGATATTGGAGGGGGGCATGAAATACTTGGGATATCATATAAAACCCAACAAATACAAGCTTAATGACTGGATGTGGTTAGTAGATCAGTACTATAAAAAGATTTCAAGGTGGGAGAACAGATGTCTTTCACTGGGGGGGCATATTATTCTCTCACAATCTGTGATGACATAGTTGGGTGTGTATTGGGCTCATTTATATTGTATCCTAAATTCCATTATCAAGAAACTTAATAGAATCAAGGCACAATATATCTAGTCGGGTGGTATCTCCAAACATAAATATCACCTGGCTAAACTAGCCACTGTCACTACTCCAAAAAGAATGGGAGGGTGGGGTATACTGGATATGAGGCTATTTGGATGGGCGTTGTTACAAAAAGAATTGTGGAGGGGTACCTTTGGAGGCAGCATATGGGGCAAGATTATTAGACACAAATATTTAAAGGACATGGATTTCATTGTTTGGATGCGTCGAGACCTCATCGAGACTACTTTGGGGTCTGCCATATGGCGCAGTTTCAATAAGATCAGACACTGTTTCCTATAGAATTTATGTTGGGCTTTTGGTTCTGGACAACGGATTCTGATTGGCCAAGACAACATTCTAGGTATTAGAAGCGACTTTACCCTCACAGATGAGCTCATACAATGCATACACAATAGGGGTATTTTCTATTATAACTAAGCCATCTCTACTTGGAATGGACATTATCCTATTTGGAAAAGGTCAGATGAGATGGGGTTGGAAGACCCACTAGCAAGGGAATGGGAGCGGATTAGAACCAAGATGAAATGGGTTGGTATCAAATGGGAGGTTGGCGGAGACTGGATCACTTGGGGGGGAAAGATGAAGGTTGGCAGTGTGGTTGTGGCGGATATATATAATACCTTTTGTCTGCACGGGGCAAACAATAATGAGGTATGTGACTTTTATAAATTCTGGAAAACAAAAATCCCTATTAAGATCATATTATTTGTATGGCTTGTATGGAAAAACAAGAACTTGACATGGGAAAATCTACAAAAGTGGAACTGGCAAGGGCCAAGAGTATGTGTCTTGTGCAAGGAAGCAGTGGAAAATAATGTACACATATTCCTCATGTGCCCGATTTCTATGAAGATCTGGTGCTATATTACATAGTATGTTGATTTCCCTCTCAAAAATTTCTCAAACATCCCAGAATGCTTAAGCTGGTGGAACAAACAAAATACATTTTGGCAAACTATTCCATTAACTTTCTTCTGGGAAATATGGCGATGGCGCAACAGGATTATCTTTGAAAATTTCAAGGAACATACAACTCAGGTTACGGATTGTGTCATTGATTGGTATCATTTTCTATGGACAACAACAGGGGCCCCACGCATACTATTTCTAAGAAGCCTGGACCTAGGGATATATATCCAGCAGCATTTTTCGATGGAGCAGCACAAAAGGAAGTTTGTGGATGTGGTTTTTGGGTCAGAATATCAAAGGAACAAGAATTCTGGGTACACTCGGGTGCTAACTGGGGTACAAATATGAAAGCTGAAAATATTGCATTATGGGGTCTTCTTTTTTTCACTTCATGTTTGGACATCCCTTTTATCCATATATTTGGGGACTCAATGGCTATCATTGATCATATACAGGGTAATATCAGTATTATTCAGCCACATCTACAAGGATGGCTCAGACGGATTGGGAATATATAGGGCTCCCTTAGTGACTACACAATTCAACACATTAGGAGGGAATACAACCAAAATGTTGACAAGTTGTCAAAGATGGGATTATTAGATGCATTGGATGGGTGGGATGCATATAGAGATAAAAATGGGCAACAATATTTTGGATGCGGGGATTTTACCACTCCCAAGATAACATATCTATAATATGCCTCTTTTATTTTGATAGATGGCGTATTGGCACGGTCTTTTGTTTTTTGGAATGGATGTATTACTATATGGGATCACTGGCAACTGGTCAATTGTGAAGTATGAGACTTTTTTATAAGATGCAATTTATTTTTTTCATTACTATATACATGTTTGATATTGTATAGTGATATATTAGAATGGCTCATACCAAATGAATGATCTGATGATATGCTCAGTTGTAATGACTATATTTCTCCTGGACAATGTATTGGTTTATACTTTATATATAAATTCAGTGTTTTTTTCTTACTAAAAAAACAAAAACAAAAACAAAACAAAAAATGCAACCAACTAGATGAGCAAAAGACAATTTATAAATGAACTGCAAAAGTTGGTGCAAAACTACTCATGCAAGCAAAACAATATGGTTACAAAGATTTTGTCCAAGCATTGGGTTGGTATAGCAAGCTATGAAGATAGATTGTGACAATCAAAGTGCAATCTTATTAGTGAAAAACCAAACATATCATTGTAAGACAAAACACACTAATGTTCAATATCACTTTGTGACATATGATTGAAGAAAAGAAGGTGCTACTAATGAAGACAAACACTTTAAAGAATGTAGCAATTTTATTAACAAAATCTTTAACCATTGAAAAGTTCATAATGTCTAAAAACAATCGACGTTATTGTCAAGAATTACTAATCGTGTACCCTACCCCTTTGTGTAAAGAAAACAAGAGAGAATGTTGGGTATGTGTTATATTTTTGCATAACTACATTTTTGTGTTGTACATTACATCAAGCACAAGGAGGAGATCACAAGGGGAGTGCAACAACTCCCCATGTTCAAGGGGGTCAAGGGGGTGTGGCTACAAAGCCCTCCTTGCTCAAAGGATTCACAAGGGGATGAAAGCCCTCTTATGTGAAGGTTCAAGGGCAACCAAAAAAAACATTTGCATTCATTTTTGGCAACTTTAAAGTTTCAAATCTCTCAACCACCCCACCCCTCCTTGTAATCTAAAGGTATTTCAACAAAACTAGCTAAGGAAACCAAAAGATTTATGGAGCAAGAGGAATTCTATTCTTATTTGACAAGGAATTATATTCTTTTGACCTCCACCATCTCCACTTTAAAGCTAAGTTAGAGGGGTTCTAAAAATTAATGGTGCTAAAACTATTGATGAAATTCATTGTTGAATAACAAATACTTGAGTTCCAAGTGTTCAAAGACCTTTTATTATAGTTAACTAGCTAGAAAATAATTTCAAAATGAACAAATTGGTATTAGAACTAATTCTAAAGTAACCAAAAAGCATGGCAAGGATGTTCACAAATATATATTTTCATTAACAAAATCTTTAACCATTGAAAAGTTCATAGTGTCAAGAAACAATGGACATTATTGTCATGAATTACTAATCATATACTCTACCCCTTCACATAAAGAAAACAAGGGAGAATGTTGGGTATGTGTTCTATTTTTGCATAACTGTATTTTTGTGTTGTACATTACAATAAGCACAAGGAGGAGATCATAAAGGGAGTGCAACAAGGCCCCCTTGTTCAAGGTGATCAAGGGGGTGTGGGTACAAAGCCCTCCTTGCTCAAAAGATTCACAAGGGGATGAAAACCCTCGAATGTAAAGGATCAAGGGCAACCAAAAGAAAATTACATTCATTTTTCACAATTTTAAAGTTTCAAATCCCTCAACCCCCACCGCTCCTTGTAATCTAAAGGTATTCCACATTCTTTGAATAAATATCAAAATTTAAATTTTATTATAAATTAAATTTTTAACTAGATTTATTTTAAAAAATAATAATAATAATAAACCAAATTTTACTCTTCACATAAAAACTTAAACAACAATTATAGCATTCTCCTAATTATATAAATAATGTCTAATATTCTATGAATGAATATAACAAATATAATATTCTATGAATGAATATAACAAATATAATATTCTCTTAATAAATATATCAATAATATTCTCTTAATAAATATATCAATAATGCCGCATTTTCTGAATAAATATATAAATAATGTCTTAACATTTACATCTTCCGGACAATAAAATCACTTAATCACAAGTCTCTTAGAGGGTAGTGTATGCCAAATTCTCCATTAATCTCTTTATCGTGCTCAAATTACAAGTCACAAGCCAACAAGTGATTTTAAGATCCCATGTAAAAACATGTCAAAAGTTAGAAACCAAAGAATTCCAGGGCGCATTTGACAACAAATCGAAAATCTCATCTAAAAGCCTTTCAAACGTTAAAATAAAAATACATTAACAATGATGCTTCACCGTTAGGGCCCATTTGTAAACACAAATCAGATTTCCTTTCAAAAGTGAAGAAACTAAAGATAATGCTTCACATTACAGGCCCATTTTCGAGACACGATTCAGGATAAAACATCTGAGATCTTTTCATAAGTGAAGAAACTAAAGATGTTACTTGACATTCCAGGACCATCTCGAGATGGTCAAGAAAGTCCAATAAGCAGTATCTGATCCTAATATTTATACTATATCATTGTTTTGGGCATCCAGACTTAAAACGTCCCACCGTGCACGGTGGGGAAAACACTGAAGGGAAATGAAGCCCACCTATTCTATTGAAACGGGTATCCTAGCGAAAAACGCGCTGGAACGAAACAGCCGTTCAAATCTAATGTTACAAGCGTGCAGCATGATAAGCTTTTCTATAGGTTGGTTCAATTCTTGCCTACCTCTGATCCGCTTTTGCATTGTACGAAGCCTCTGATGATAAAACAAAAAACCGAAGAAAAAAAAGAAGACGAATAGAAGCTGCAGTAATCAAGGTTGCACATGTGACATTTTGTTAATGAGGAGATGCATCGACAGCATCTAATTAGATTGGGTTTGCATGTTGCCACGCACTCACTCCAAAGAAATCGGAACCCACTAACTCTAAGCATGGGTTTTCATTTTTGAGATTTCTTCTAACAAATACTTGCATTCACCAGTCCAATCCACGGGGTTGCATGAACGAACTGTAATGCGTTGCCTCATCTCATTCATGTATTCGGACTGTGCTACGCTGATACGAAGGACGTGAGGAACCCACATAGCCTTCTTAAGCTCTATCTGGTATGCCTTCTGATCCGCTTCCTGTAGAACACAAATACCGCTCATTATTAGGCTTTGCGAGAAGCCATTCTAACTGGAACTTTTATTATAAGTTAAGGCTATGTGAGTGCCATACCTCAGATCTAATAGCTGCAAGCTCATCTGCTGTATGCCGAAGGATTTGCTCTGCTTGGTCATTGAAAACAGAAAGCCAGGCTTCACCACTTGAATCGGATGCCTTGACC
This sequence comes from Pinus tabuliformis, assembly GCA_031772625.1. Classification (NCBI taxonomy): domain Eukaryota; kingdom Viridiplantae; phylum Streptophyta; class Pinopsida; order Pinales; family Pinaceae; genus Pinus; species Pinus tabuliformis. Next base: position 769,427,187 of record CM062804.1, on the reverse strand, counting down.
ACCATAATATACCTATGGCACATGCAAGTGAAAAGGAAAAAGGTTATTGGACTTCAAGACACTTTAGAGAAGAAAGAAAGGGTTACAACAAAAGCTATTAAGCCAATGTTACAACCACAATTACACTACAGCGCATGTGAAAAGTTATTGAAACATTATGGACTTCAAGAATATTTAGAGCAGAAAGAAAGGCTTGCAATAAAATCTATTAACCCAAGATTATAACCACAACTATTCACTGTCAATCTCCTAACGGAACTGTTGAAATTTACACCCAGAGTACAAACTTTTTTTCTATACACCTGGCAGTGCCCTATGCTAAAAATGCATGAAGATGGCCTCATTTAATTGCTCTAAATTCGTCAACCCCACCTTCACCTGCTTGCTTGGATGCTGCCATTTTACGGCCAAATTATTTGAAATGGCCATTAAAGTCAGAATAAATAAGCATTTAACATAGAAAAAAAATCCTTTAAATTCTGGTTCTCATATGCTTTGACACTGGGAAAACACATATAGTTTAATGGTAGGTTACCTTAGGCTGCACTCAGTTTCATGCTTTTGACAACCTTCACACCAATAACCTGAGCCAATCTCTTCAGTTACTTTCCGATTGCAAGTCTTGCAAGCACGGTACCACATTGGTTGATCAGGCTTAATAAAGCTGATATATACTCTGACATTGAAGTAGGCTGGCTGGACAAAAGCAAAAGCAAAACAATTAAACACAACTAAGCAACATTCTATCCCGTAAAAAATACCTAAAAGAAAAGTCATAGCAATACAATGATACGAACCTTTCCTTCACCTACAGAAGGCTCAACGATTTGGGAAAGAAATGCACGCTCAGAATACAAGGATCTGGAACCAGCCCTTGGAGTCCCGCTAGGAAGCGTGGAGGCAACAGGTGCCATCGATGAGCCCTTTCCGTCTGTGTCATACCTACGAAGCAATAGAGTATGAAGGATTACATGGAGTGTTTACGAAGCAATAGAGTATGAAGTATTACATGGAGTGTTTACCAAGCAGATGATAGTAAAATACAAAAGAAAAATATACAAGGTTCGAGATGGTAATGAATGCTTACCAGGAACGAAGCTTTTGAGCAACGGGGAGATCTGGGTTTATCATTAGAGTGCTTCTACCTGTAGTAGATAAAGATACTCCTGGGAAAGCAAATAAAAACCATTGTATTAATCAGCTATTGCAGTATCCTAAAAATGCTTAAAAGTATTGTTGCTGCAGAGTCAACTAGGTAAGCCCTGGCAAACCTGAGTAATCACTGACTTTGGCTGCCCTTACTGCTATTATAGGTCCATTGTCAACATTGTCAAGCAACTCTTGTCCTTCTTTCTTTGCAAGATCATTCCAGAGACTCACTACCACTGTCTTCTTGCTGCAATTGAATTCAAATATCCCACAAACAAAACTTAAGTTCCTTAGTAGGGGACTTTAGGGCAACACTGACATCAGATTAAGTTTTGAGATATCATACTTTGGCTATTATAGCCAACAATAATGTGAGGAGAGAAAAATGCACAACTGATACACAACTTTATATTGAAACTCTTACAATTCTAAACAAGCATAATCAATAGAGAAAATAGCAGTACGCCTCACCTTTCATCTGCAATTGTAATATCACGCTTGGGGATTTCTTCATTGTTGCTCTTCCGCCTAATGCTTAGAACTGGTGATACACTCTGAACAACTCCAATGACATCTGCAGAAAAAATCACCAGACAATTCAAACATGAAATGGAAGATAGAGATAAAAATGAAATGCCCAGTCACAAATAATATCTTTACTGTTTAAGCCAAACAACACTCACCAACAAGATCCCTTGAATTGACATATGGACCAAGCTCATCAACCTTGACAAAGTTGTGCTTATATTCTGGAATATGGGTTCCTTCCTCAACTGCTTCTTCAACTTCTGAATTTGCATGCAAAGTCATCTCATAATCATTTGCTACTGTCTTGAATTGTTTGTTTGCCACTCTAAGGGTTCCTTTTGAGATATAATAGACCTTGCCCAATTCAAACTTATTCCAAAACTTTTCTGCAGCTTCCTTAAACATAGTTGCCTGAATTTGAGTGCCCTGCAACACAGGAACAAAAACAATCAAGTGGAAACCCAGATACATGTAATATCCTTACCCATCTTGAACCATTATTATGCTATCATAGATATTAAATTTGGAATGGTTAGATATTTGAAGAATTTGAATCAAAATTAGAGACAGCAAACATTCAACAGTCTTACATCTTCATCAGTAAGCTCCACATTGAAGACACTGCCTTCACCCCTAGCATTACGAAATGTGCGCAAAGGCCCCTTGTTGGTGACTCGGACCTTAATAGTCCAGTTCCCTTGATAGGGATTGAGAGAAACTAAAGGATAAACTCTGCGTGACATTCCCAATCGTGCAGAAGGTGCAGCACTGCAAGTATATGAAAACATGGCATAAATCTATGTCCCCCTTTATTATTACTTTTAAATGCAATTAAAAGGCTGAGGCAATGAAGGTATGCAATACACAAATCAAGCTAAACATAGAACCATTGCACATCAATGAATATGAGAACAAAAGAAACAAAATAAAGCATTGAGAGTTGACTCTCATTTTGCCTCAAATTTGCTAATTAGGGCCCAGACACCTAAACAAAAAATAAACAAAGACTAACGCAAGGCAAGCATCTTCAGCATAACAGGCTAAAGACAAACGATAACAGCAGAAGGAGAGGTAACAAACTCAAACAAGCCCAAACATAGCCATCATGGTACAGAGATATTAACCCTACGCATGGAATTATAATGCATGGTTCCACAAATTTGGGAAAACTGCAAAATGAGACTTGTAAAGCATAGCAAACAAAATAGTAAATACAAATGATTTGTAAAATCTTCAAGCACATTAAAGAAAATTGAGATAAATGACCAATAATGGCATAATGCAATCAATTTAAATCATATAGATAAGGGAAAACCAACAGTGGCAACAGTAGCAGCCAGTCACAGTCTGGATATCAAACAGATGCTAGCTAAGTCCAGGCTAAACCCAGTGAATATGGATGCAGAGCATCAGAAAACAGCCTTGGAAGCCCTGGCCATGTCCCCCTGGCAACCAACCCCCTGCTCTGAAAAAAGGAGATTTCCATATGCATACAGGATGAAAAAAGACAGCCTACCAATAGCAACACCAGTTGGACAAAGGAAACATCTCACCCGTGACACTATAACAGCCCAACAGCCAGCCACATAAGCTCGATATTAATGGGAATATAGCTAACTTCCAAAATTTTGAAACGGGAATTTCCATAGAAAGATACATTAGACTTGTTTTAATTGAAATGGAATGAAGCATTCTCAGAATGCTTGAAAACTACATGAACACTGCTCACATTCAAAGATGAAGATAAACAGATGAACGTTTGAATATTTACTTTAGCAGCAGTGAAATGACTGGAATAGGAAAACACATCAACTAGAGAGAGCACAACAGTGTACATACTTCCCATGTTGCTCATGCACAATCTGAGCGGCAGACTTTGAAACGGTTCCATCTGTCTTGGCTTTTACTTCAGGTTTCATGCGCACCTCATTTCCTTCTTGTTTCACTTTTAGTTCACCGATTTCAGCATCAAGTGCAGGTGAAACAACTTCACACTTTATGACTATTAATACCCTGCAAATGGAAATAGAGACATTTTTATTCTAAACCAAAAGATAGTAACCAGCATTAAAAACAATAATATATGCCCATGGCAATTGGACAAGAGCCGAAACCAGTGAATCTAGTGCAAATTTGTACAAGGTGCTTAAAAGCAAACTTGTGGAATCGAATAAAAGTAGGCAATCCATGATTATCGATCTGTGATATAGTCAATGATTATGATATGTGATATAGTTGAAAGTAGAAGGAAAATTAACATTCGAAGCAAAGAAGTGGATAATCAGGGAGGAAAAGTATCGTGTATCAATCCAAAATTGCCTTCGGATTTAGTTTATTAAAATAAATTAAATATCAAAAATGAAGGTTTTGGAGCAAATAAATTTGCGTAGCAGAATAGGGATATTGGAGGGCAACAAGTCCCCAACAAAGGAGAGTGGGAAGAAATAAATCCCCAACTTGGGAGATTGGAGAGAAATAGGTTTCCACTTCCATAGAAAATTTATCATTAAAAAATAATAAATGGATTTTTTTCGATACAAAAGAAACTGGTTTCCATTTACTTACTGAAATTTTTAATCAAAAAATTTATATATTTGTATAGAAAAATATAAAAATTGGGAGAAATCAGTCCCAACTTTTTGAAAAAAAATATATAAATAGATAAAAACTGGGGAAAAAACAAAAACAAAAATCATAACAGCTGTACTGTAACGAAGAAGTAGAGTCGGGAAAACTAAATACATGTAATATGAAACGTAAGAATCAGGCATCAATAAAATGCAGGTAATGTGAAAGGGTGGAATTAAAGGTTACCTCTGTGGCTGATTCTGAATGGTGTTGCAAGTGTAATCAATAATACGAATAAGCCCTAGATTTTGTAGCTTCCCAGAGTTTACTTCGCCAGCCATACTCGTTGGGAGCATTGCCTTGAGCCTCGTCTTTCCATCGTTGGCAATAAATCTGCACCACAATCAGATCAAATTTATATAATATCGAAACAAGCAGTAAATCTACAGCATCTTAAAGACAGCGGCTATGGCCACAAGGCAACTCTCGGCCCAAATATTACCTTTTAAAACAAAAGACAAACCCTGATGAAAAACATAATCTTAAAAACGGTAGCAGGTGTTGAGAGATATTTACGTGAATCTAGTGTTGCTGCTCCCTACGGGCTTGAGATCCACGACCTGCACAACTACATCAGATAGCTCCGAGGGCGAAGGATTTGCGATCACAGCATCCAGGGATCCCGGGGTAACCATTTCCTTCGCCATAGTGCTTTGTTTCTTACAATCTGGCACAAAATGGAGCGGGAACAGCGACCGATCGGCAGCAGTGCGATTCGATCTGGGGACGTGGGATGAAGAAAAGACGGGAACGGTAGCGTAAATTGAAATGGAATGGAGTGGAAACGCGAATAGGGGGTTTGAAGAAGACGAAGGAGGGAAAAACAAACGAAGGCGGGAAGGAGGGAGTTTAATTTTGAGGATACCACAAAATATTTTGGGTATTTTGGCGGGACATTGTGACCGCGAGAATTAGTCGCGTGGTGTGAGTCCGTGATGAATTTCTGCCCATGGAACGTTGAAAGAACTAAAATTCGCGGCCGTCGATTATTATTTTATTTTTTTATTTTATTTATTTTTTGGAATCGGTTAAAAAAAAAAATTTAAAACTCAAAATGTTGGAGTGTTTAAATTATTTTTTTTAAGTGAAAATAGATTAAGCATTATTAAGAATTTCAAGGTATTCAAAATTTTTAAGTTTCACAGCTGTAATTTGATTTTCAAAAATTTGTATCGGACCTTATTATAATCTTGCTAGAATTTCCATTATTTTCTAGATTAATTTATAAGCTCTAAAATAGAAACTTCAAATACTTTTATTTATTTTAATTCAAAGGAGGAAAAGACTTTAATAAAAAAAAATTGAATCTGTTTTATAATTAGTTAGAATTGTAAATTTTAGTTGTTTATGTAATGTTTTGGATTTCTTAATTCATTTGTATATTTACACACAAAAAATTTAAAATAATTAAATTTTATCATAATTATTAATGAACTTTTTAAAAAATGTATAAAAAAATAAGAGTGAGTGAATATTGTGTAATGATTAATAACATTTTTAAAATAAATTAAGGGAAATATTTAATTTGTCAGCTTCATAATCTTTGTCACAATACTGACCTTCCTAGCCTTTTACAATGTCAAATTTGTCACAATACTGACCTTCCTAGCCTTTTACAATGTCAAAATTATAGTGAGCTCGGGAGGCTTCTCTCCAAGCTTTTTGAGCATAGGAATAAAATCTTAAATCAAACTAAATAATTTGTTTCTTTAGGTCTGATAGACCAAAGTTTGGTCTCAGCAGACATTAACCATCATCATCATCATGAATATTATTAGGTGTTTGGTTATTTTTCTTTTAATATGTATCTCATTATAATCTCTTTCACTTAAAGACTACTATAAAATAGTTACTACACTTGATACCAAAACATTAAGATATATATATATATATATATAAAATAGTAAAAGTAGAGAAATCTAAGAGAATAACATTGAAAGAACATAAATAGAAGCCACCCTTACTGCTTTTATCGATGGGGTGAAAGAAGTATTGATGGTTGATGTCAATGATTATATGTAATAATGTCTATAAATAATATGAAGGAAATCTTTTAATTTGTTGTCATGAATGTTGTTGGGTATTTGGTTGATTTTGTCATTAGGTTTCTTGTTTAGATCTTTTGAATTGGGCACACTATTATGTTGATAATTTTCCTATGGATGTCATTAAGGAATATGGGAAAGCATTCATTTGATTTCCCATGAACTTTTCCAAAAAACCATTTCAAAATTTTGTAAGTCCGAGCCCAAATCAATAAGGATAAATCATGTGGCATCCCATCCTAACATTTCTAACCATGAGGCAAATAGCCACGAAATTGAACTTTCAAATTTCAACCCTCATAAGCCATATCTCCACAATTCTTATAGAGAAAGTTTTGAAGGGAGGACCAAAATAACTATAATTTATGCATTGTGTGAATTAATACAATGTAGTAGAATCTAGACAAGCATCGGATTAATAAATTCCATGGTATGTAATTTTCCCTGTCCATAATGAATCATAAGACATCTAGAGCATGTGATGATATGGATTTTCATAGCAGAAACTACCATTAATTTCCAATCTACTCGTGAAAAAATATTCTAAACATCTTACCCAACCATCAACAATAATGGCGCTCTCTTCCAGTGCCACGCATTATGAGAAATTTCTTCTCTTTCCCTATTCAACAATCCCTCAAGGGTATTCTTCCCTCTTGTTATAACCAAGATTGAACTGTAGAAATTATGATATAGATTTGCAATTGCTCATGAATTATTAATCAAAATCACAAGACACAAACCTACTCTATTGCTTTGCTGATATTAATCCATAATTTAGAACAAAACATTTAGACATGTAATAAGAAATCACACACATGCAAATTGTATTTTCCCTTAAGAAAACAATATGCTAAAAACCCCAATGCCTACTTGCATTAATATAATTAATAGAGACATATTATAATTATTTTATCAACTAAGCAAACCTGCAAGTGAATAACCTATCTCTTTGCTCATTGAGAAGCTCTGACCCAAACTTAGTCAATTTCTACCTCTGCTTGAGCCCCTATTTACTTGCGATGTTGATCCGGACAGGAACGCAATAGAATACAGATACAAACATATACACCGAGATGCAATAGAAATAAAACTTCATTTCATTAATATCAAAGAACTGGAATATGCTTACATACATAATGGAAATAAACTAGCTGGGGCAATGGTAGCTTATCTATGAGAAGAGATGTGGCAGCTACATGCCTTTGAATTGTGTTACAATGATACTCGAAAGCCTATTTATTATTGAGAAATAATGGAAAACCCTAAACATCCAAAAACCTAACCTTAGGAGATGAAAAGCCAAAACTATGGGCCCCGTTGGGGTAAATTGGTACATCAACTTCCCGGGGTCGTAATTTTAGCATACAAGCATTGTTTGACACACACAATACCTTTTAGAAAGATATATCTAGGGACTAAAACTTTTGGCTACAAACGTCAATCGAAAAAACATCAGTGACATACTGATTTTTGCCCATTTTCCAAAAAAACTTCGTGTAGGGCCTCAAAATGGCTTCAGAAGTTCAGGACCTGAAAATTTGCCAAAAATAGTAAATTGTGCTACAATTACAGAAATTGAAATAAATAATGGTATAATGGTTAGGGTCCAAGTGGAATAAGCGGGTGGCCACCAATATCCACCTAGATCAGTCATCCCCCCTTAGAAATCAGTGAACCCCATTACGTTGAGTTCCTCCATGAAATGGGGAAACTTCTGTTGAACTTGGTCTTTGGTGAGCCACTTGCCTTGGTGCATGTTACACAACATTTTGTCACTGTCCATGTACTCCCCGTTACTTGATCCTAGAGGACCTCTACAGTGAACCCTACATGATTTCCCTTCATGAAGAAACTCCCATTGTGTCCCTCTTCATGAGTAGAACAATTCCCTTTTGCACCATTTCCCCAAAATCTTTTGTTTTCCCAATTTAAAAGACCAGCTCTAATGACCTTTGTCCTCCTCGCACCGATATGCAAGATTAGCACTGTCCCTAGCGCCAACCGAAGCGACTGAGCTTTGTTCCAGTTGCGTCGATCCTCTTATGGAAAGTTTTTTAAATAAGGAGCCGAAGCTTCCAACTCTAGAAGCTTCGTAACGAAAGTCTGGTAAATGGTTTCGGCGGATGGGGTCAAGGATGTCAGTTTGGGCTCCTTTCCCCTATAAGGATTGAACTACCTCAAGAGATAAGACCTTCTCCCATGAGAAGAGGAGCCATCTCCCATCCATTCATGCTATATAAACCTTCCGTTTTCCCAAGCACAAGCTAGTGTTAAGTGTTAATGTTGGTGTGCTAATGCTAATTAAATTTGGAGTAAACATCAAGCTATTCATAGTTGTATCTCTCTAGTTGTGTGAGGGAGAAGTGTGAATTTGGTTTAGTGTGAATCCTAAAGGGAAGAGCCTTAAAACTATTATTGTTGAGGCCATCATGGAATGCTAACGGAAGTGTGTGGAAACCTGGTTTTGTCGGAGGAGAACGGCAACGTCAAGACAATGGTTGTAATCTCTTCTTGATTTAATATATATGCAACTATCGATTGATATCCTACATAATGTGTCATCTCACATGTTTGTGTCTTAATGTTTCTTGACTATATAAGTAGGTTGAATTAAATTTTTTTTATTATCACGGTTGTTGTTTGTTGTTGTTTACTTGTTTCAGGTGTTTAAAGAAGGAAACGAGAGATAACTAGAGCGAACGAGCAAGGTCATTATCAAACGGGATAAGCGTACTAAGAGGTAGGCCCTCTTAATTGGTTCTAACCTAAGGAGATCTTCCATAGAATGTATCGGTTGTGGCTAGACCCATTATCGGGCTAGAGGAATTGTTTGTGTCCACACTCATAATTTTACTTCACCACAAATTGGCGACTCCACTGGGGATCCAATCCTTCGATTTGTTTGCTTGGAATTTCATGGTTTTGCGTGAACTTTATAGTTTCTCTATTTCCCTTTGGTTTTGTTTGTTTTCCTTCGCTAGTTGGTTTGAGTTGAAATTCATTATAGCAAGTCTAGTCCCAATTTTTTTTTTTTTTCTCTCTTAGCTTCCTCACTCAGCGTGCTTAATTTGCTGACAATCGCGCTGATCAGTGGAATATGCTAAGAAACAGTCGCATCGACCCCCTTCTGGCGCTTGTTGTCAGTTAGGTAATCGCGTTGATGCCTGTAAATGAAGATTAGGGTTTGCCCCAAATCTTGGCCAATATGTTTTGCTCTCATGATTTTGACCCTGTAGCTTCTTTAGACTTTGTTCTCCTTGACTAGAAAGCTTCATTTAGCTTGGTTTGTGTGATTTCTTGGTTTAGCCCACCCTCTGATGTGTTAAGTCTGGCCCTGTGTGAAGTTCTCTTTTATTTTTCTTTGAATCCCTTGATTAGTGCTAGTTGTCAGTTAGGCAGTCGCATCGATCAAGCCATCAGCGCTAGTTGTAGTACTGGTCAGTCGTGTCGGTCGTGCTTATCAATGCTAGTTTTCAGTGAGGGAGTCTCTCCGGTCTCTGAGTTAACAAAAAAAAAAAAAAAATTCTCCCATTCTAGTGCCAGTGTGTCTTGACCCTCTGACTCTCTTCTTCCTCCCATAAGTGACTAAGATGCTTTGTTCGTTGGTTTTTTATTGATTGATTGGTTTGAAGTTTCATTACTTGATTTTTTTATTTTTATTTTTTTAATTTTTTTTTATGGTTTCTGTGAACCTAGGGCATCTAGGTCAATTACTGTTCATTTGTTTGTTTACTCATTATGTCAAGTTTTTGATTTGTTGCTTCATTTAATCCATCTTTCAGTCGCAACATCTTCATTGCTTCATTTTCAATCGAATGAGTGAAAGAGTCTTGTTTGTTCTCTTATTTCAAGTGTCCCTTTTCTCTTTCCAAGCATAGATTACATTGCTTGGTTTGTTGATTGAAGAATTTATGTGTTTGGTTTTTTCAATTCAGGGAAGAAGTTGCTTTTAGTTTCATTCATCATGCTTTGGGTTTGATCAATGCTTGTTTATTCGGAATTGTGAAAATTTTCCTTAAAGTGCTTTATGTGAAAGATTCATTTTGCATTTTATGAAAAGAAGAACATCATTCTAGTTTACTTAAGCGAAAATATTGCACTAGTAGCATCATTGATAAGCTAGGATTGCATCATCATAAGCATTGGAAATGAAATGAAACTTCTTTTGTTTTTAAGCGAAGATTTAGTGCATTTAGGAGATTTATTAGAGAAAGATTTCATTCTTTGATTGTTGCATTGATTTTGTGTTCCCTATCTCTCAATTAGTGTTAACTTCCATCGAAGACAAAGATATATTTTCTCATATAGTTGCATGTAGGGTTTTTGTCAAATGACAGCGATAGGGCCTTGAAATTGAAACCTAATTCAAGATCAATCGTTAAAATTTATTGAATTAACCTAAGGAAGCATTGAAACTTAACACTCACATTTAGTGATCTAGGCTAGAGACGTGTTCTGGCGTCTTTAAACCTAATAGTCGTCGTTAGCTTTGGCACTAAACAACGCTAGTACGGATTTGTGCTCCTCGTACTGCCGTGTATATAACGGGAGACCCCTCTAGGCTACAATCCTTTATCCATAGGAAGTCGAGTTGGCCACCTTGCAAACGTGATACACTAAACACAACATTCGAGGAGATTTCCTGCCTGTACATCTCGGTTCGTCGGGAGGTATTCTATAGTTCACGGTTGCCTGGTAATCTTTTTTACCTAGATCATCCAGAGCAGTAATTTGATATTTTTGACTCATTAAACTTAAAATATCATTTGAGCACTTGTCCTTTCAAGCTCGTTAACTCCGAAAAAAACAGTAGAGTCACCTTTTCCCTTTTCTCGACTCTTAAAACATGAAAAGGCAAAGTTTTGTTTCAGTGTCTTAAAATTAACTTCCCATGAAATATTCTTGGTTAAAGTTATCTTCCTTAGTGTTTCTTTAAAAGTCCATTCCAATGGCAACATTCCTATAGTCTACCAATCAAGGTTTCCCCTTGGATGGGAATCCTGATCCTTTTCCTTCTCTTGGAAATGTCGGTGCTCCTTATATGACAACGTTGTCCCTCCCTGGGTTAACCATTGGTTTACCTGTCTGGTTATTTTCGACCTCAGTGGTCCCGAGTGTCTCGACTCCTGTGCAAACGTCTCCTTCATTTGAATCACATCACGTTGATTCAAAAGTTGACCTCACACCTTCTTCCCCTATTTCTTCACCTTTCTCTTCTACTTTGCCTAGTGAAAGTTTCAAAGCTAGTAACCAGGAGGCTAAGAAGAAGAAGAATAAGACAAAGAAGAAGAAGTTAGATAAGCGAGAGGCCACCATGCAATTATTGCTCTAAACACACCTCTTGTAGGAAAACCTTCTGATCCTCCACGGAAGGTTAGATTCCCTTGCAAGTTGTGTGAGGGTGACCATCTCCTTCGAGATTGTCCTGGCATTCCCAAAGTCTCAGAGGTATGGTCTCAAAACCTGAACCAACCATCCTCGTTGACCTCTAGAAATCATGTCGATGTTACGCCTTCAGCTAATGATGATAAGAAGAAGGGAAAGATTAGATTCCCTTGTAGGTTATGTGAAGGAGATCATCTTCTTCACCTTTGTCCTCTTATGGATAAAGCTTCCAAACTTTTGGAAAACCTTGCAGCTCCTCCACCCCAACTTCCTATTGATTATCAGAGGCTTTCTTCTGACCCTCTCTCAGTTGGTAAAGAGATTGACTTGGATTCATCTCTTGCCCGTCCTACTCTTCCTAAGCGTGACTCTCTTGTGTCTGTTCCCAACCAACCATTGGTCAAAAAGAGTGTTGACTTGGTTCCGCCACTAGTTGCTCACTCTGTTCCTAAAGAGAGTAGTGATCATACTGCTCATGTTCTTCTCGTCTCCTCAGATTCTTATGAATCAAAGAGTGACCCTCCTGTCCTGGTTGTTCAGGAAATTCCTTCTCCTATTCTTGTACAACATGGGGGAAATCATATGATACCCCCACCAAGTAGTTTTATTGCTTCTTTTGATTGGAGTCAATTGATTGCATTCCGCCTCCCATCTTATGTGCCTTTCCATATCACAATACAAGCCTATAATATGGTAGTACATGGCACTCTATTAGATGAAGGCACGTCCGTTATCATCATGGCTTCTACTACTTGGCAAGCTTTGGGTTCCCCACAGCTTGTGTCTGTCACTCAGAATCCGTTGGCATTCAACAAAGGAACTAGTCATCCCTTAGGGATCCTTCCAAAGTTCCCTATTACTTTGGGAGGAAAGACCGTCTATATAGACGCAATGGTATTCCAAGGTTTGTTAGATTTCAATATTCTCCTTGGACGCAACTATGTTTATGTCATGGGAGCTCTTATTTCTTCACTTTTTCGTGTGATTTGTTTTCCGCATGAAGGGAGAATAATGACCATTGATCAATTGTTGTTCACTGGTCACCAGGTGCCTCCTTTACAACCATCATCCCCTATCGACTCTTGTTTTCAAGAAATACCTTCCCCGCCACAGGTCAATTATGTGGCTACCCGTTCCGTCTCCACATCTGCTAATGATCACACAGATGGTATTGTACATTATGTACTAGGGACATTGGAACTTGATCTGTCTTTGGTACCAAATGACATGTATTCCTCTCAGAGCGTGGTTCGTCTGTCTAGTGAAGACATCTTGGGAGCCATGTTCTCGTATGGTTCATGAACATATTACAGAGCATATTTCTTTGTCTTGTGTCAAGCTTGTTAAAAAAATGAAATAAGGGGTTTGAGCATAGTTCCTTGTCATGTGTCAAGCTCGTTAAAATATGAAACAAGTGTATGAGGATAGTTCCTGGTCTTGTGTTAACCTCGTTAAAAAATGAAACAAGGTATGAGCATAGTTCTTTGTCTTGTGTCAAGCTCGTTAAAAAATGAAACAAGGGTCTCGAGGATAGTTCTTTTACTGTGTCAACCTCAATATAAAATGAACCACCTCCCTTTTCCAAATCAAGTCTTTGATTAATATTTCGTAAAATCCCAGTCGAGTCTTTCCTGGATCTCAAAAGTGAACCTTCATTCCATTCACCTAGTTGAATGAAATGAAGCTTGGGGGGCATGTACCTCAAAATGAGTCATTATGCTGGGGGCATGCACGCTTATCTCAGGCATAGTTTTTTTTTTCAAGCTTGTGTAAAAATGAAACCAAACTCAAGCATAGTTTTTTGTTTCAAACTTGTGTAAACATGAAACCGAATCCAATCAGAGTTCTCCATGGTTCAAGCTTGTGTAAAAATGAACCCATGCCCAATTTACATCTCGTGATTGCCATTTTTATAAGTTAATTTCTGCTATATGAGCCTTGTTTGTTTCATTCCATCGCCACCATCTCTTTGGCCGACCATATGCTTTCACTTGGTTGTTTTTACTTTCTTGAGAGACCACAGCGATGAGTGGTTTTATTAGCCAGCCTCTTAACCATTACATGTTTTGACCAGTTCCACCATTGCTGAAACCAGTTGCTACCCTTTATACCACTCATTTCTCCAGGACAAGTCACTTTTAAGCTCTTTTTTGACTTGTAAAAAATGGAAAGATCGCCGAGTATTTTTCCCTTTTTGACTCGTTAAAGAGAATAAAAATGGGGGGTCTGATTTCAGCTCTTTTCCGACTCTTTAAACACGAAAAGATTGTCGAGCTCTTGTCGTTTCTAACTTGTTAACGGATGTGAAACGTCATGCGCCCATTACACGTTTACCCCTTTTTCGAGCTGGGATGCATTATTTATGAAAAATGTACTCCTTGACTGAAATGGTCAAGCGGTTATCTCAAGTATTGTTTTCTACCTTTTTGGGCTCGAGAGACACAAATATACGAAAAGTGACCATGTGGAGTTTTATTTTTCGTGTCTTTTTCAAATTATCTAAACATGAAAAAGATACCGAGTTACACCTTTGTCGAACTCATTAAAATATTAAACGACATCGGATACGTCACCATGACGAACATGAGCTTCTCCTTCCTAGGACTTGTTAAACTTACTAGGTCGGATTCGTCTGAAGGATGAACTTATAGTGCAAGCATATTCTATCCCCTCCAATCTTGCGATTAAAAATAATTGGGGTACCTGCCAGAAATGGTGGGGGAAAATTTGGAAATCTAATCAGTTGTGTCGACAGCTCACTCTTGAACATGACACTTTCTGCTTTGTGTTGGGATGGGATATCCTCCTTTTTATCGTTGACCTTCCTAGGTTGGGTCGTTCATTTTTGCCTTCTATTTTATCTCTGTCGCGTCATCTTGACCACCGATCCTATGGATCCAAAAGCTGTCAAAATTCCAGTCGTGTTGCCGATATGTTCAAGAGTTGTCCTTTTGCAGCTACACTTACCTATGATTCTTTGTATCATCTAAAATCATTTTGCATCCCTTTGTCTCATGTTGATGATGTGGGATACATTATGGCCCTCCTTCGACATGGTCGCTTCTTGTCGACTTCAACTCATTATCAGGGAAGTTGACTGAGAGACTCCATTCCAGTACCTTAGAGCTTGCATGCCCTAATGGCAAGTTCTTTGCACTCGACGACAAGTTCACATCATCGACTTTCGATCGAGTGATTTCACGGGTGTTCGACTTCAGTTCCTCTATTCAAATTCTGTGGATTGTGTTGATAGTACCTTGAGGACCATTGTCATTATTGGTGGTTTCTCTCACGCTTGTTAACAATTTACATCATTGACTGGTAATCAAGCTACTTTCTAGCATGTTCGACGTCAACACATCTATTCACATGTTAGAATTTGTACTTTGATCAGGTTGTGTTGGAGCGCAAGACCCTGGGCTTAAATCACAAAAGTCCAGGTTGCAAAGTGTTGTGACATGGTTATGGTTATGTTGATATGATCCTCTTTATCGGATGGATGTGCCCATGCCTGGATCCATTTACATGATCATTCTCTCAATGGTTGCTTCCATGCCATGATTCATGTATCATTTGATAGGGTTTTTAGTTATGTATATGTATATGTACTTGCTTGCAGGTTTTTCAACGAAAGAACCTGGTTCCCCGCACTAATTCATAAAGCATTTCATCCCTCACTCTAGTTCGGCCTTCACGCTTTAGGGGGCATCTGTTACACAACATTTTTTCACTGTCCCTGTACTCCCCGTTCCTTGATCCTGGAGTACCTCTACAGTGAACCCTACAAGCTTTCCCTTCATGAAGAAACTCCCATTATGTCCCTCTTCATGAGCAGAACAATTCCCTTTTGCACCATTTCCCCAAAATCTTCTGTTTTTCCCAGTTTACAAGACCATCACTAATGACCTTTGTCCTCCTCATGCCGATATCCAAGGATTATCACTGTACCTAGCGCTGACCGGAGCGACTGATCTTTGTTCCAATTGCGTCGATCCTCTTCTGGAAAGTTTTTTAAATAAGGAGCCGAAGCTTCCAACTCTAGAAGCTTCGTAACGGAAGTCTGGTAAATGGTTTGGCGGGATGGGGTCAAGGATGTCAGTTTGGGATCCTTTGCCCTATAAGGATGGAACTACCTCAAGAGATAAGACCTTCTCCCATGAGAAGAGGAACCATTTCTCATCCATTCATGCTATATAGACCTCCCTTTTCCCCAAGCACAAGTTAGTGTTAAGTGTTAATGTTGGTGTGTTAGTGCTAATTAATTTTGGAGTAAACAACAAGTTCTTCATAGTTGTAGCTCTCTAGTTATGTGAGGGAGAAGTATGAATTTGGTTTAGTGTGAAGCCTAAAGGGAAGACTCTTAAAAATATTATCATTGAGGCCATCATGGAATGCTAACGGAAGTGTGTGGGAACCTGGTTTTGTCAGAGGATAACGACAACGTCAAGACAATGGTTGTAATCTCTTCTTGATTTAATATATATGCAGCTATCAATTGATTTCATACATAATGTGTCATCTCACATGTTTATGGCTTAATGTTTCTTGACTTGTTAAGTAGGTTGAATTACAATTTGTCTAATATCATGGTTGTTGTTTGCTGTTGTTTACTTGTTTCAGGTGTTTGAAAAAGGAAACAAGAGATAGCTCGAGCGAGCAAGCAAGGTCATCATCAAACGAGATAAGCGTACTAAGAGGTAGGCCCTCTTAATTGGTTCTAACCTAAGGAAATTTTCCATAGAATGTATCGGTTGTGGCTAGACCCATTATCGGGCTAGAGGAATTATTTATATCTGCACTCATAATTTTACTTCACCACAATGCATGAGCTGGCCAGCTTTAACAACTCGATACAAATGGATCTTCTGTTGGCGAGTGTTCTTGATATGTATGTCCACGATCCAATCAGTTGTGGTCTATTCCAAGCGGTATGAGTTTAGTTGTGCTGGTGTGAGTTATTCTGCAATGTTGATGTGTCAAGTAATGGTGGAAAGTATGGTCAAAGGCGATCCACATTGAACATTGGGTGCAGGCCAAGGAATGGGGGAATGTTGAGCTCAAAATCATTGTCTCCCACAACCTTGGTAATGGTGTAAGGCCCATATTGGAGTGGTATAAGCTTCTGATGGCTCTGGTAAGGTGTTATTTCTGTAAATGCAACCAAACTTTGTCGCACACCTGAAACTTGTGTGGCACCCACTGTTGATCATGTCGTTGAATGTACTTGGCATTAGACTTCTCCAAGGTGTTGTGAACCTATTGGTAGATGTGTTGGATGTGTTCAATCATTTTGGTTGCTTTATCAACCTTGGATTGTACATGTGTGGATTTTGTCTGCGTAGTCGCATGAGGCATGGCAACATCTATCAAACACAATGGTTGAAATCCTATACCCACTTGAAAGGGATTGTGACCAGTCAAGCTATGGAGAGCTTTGTTATAATTATGTTGTACATAAGGAAGACTCTCATCCCAGGTTCGTGGATTCTTGGAGTTGTACATGCGGAGTATGTGCACTATCATAATATTGACGATCTATGTTTGGCCATCAGTCTAGGGATGCAATGCAGTCGACTTGGTGAGCTTGGTGTCCAATAGTGTCCATAGGCTTGACCAGAATGTGCTCAAGAACATGGTATCCTGATCTGATATAATGGTTTGCGGGATCCCAAAATGTGCTCACACTCGTTCAAAGAAGATTTTGGTAGTGTCCTTTGTTGTGATACTCTTCTTGCAGGCCGTCAATATAGCCATCTTAGAAAATATGTCCACGACCACAAATACACAGTCATTACCCTACGTGGTAGAAGGGAGGCCAGACAGATAGTCCACGGAGATGGATTCCCAAGGCTGGTTGGGAGTAGACAGAGGTGTGCACAAGCCTTACTTCTTGCTGGTTGGCTCGGTGATGGCGCAGGTAGTGCAGGATCTGATATATTTCCCAACATCTTGTCGAAATAAAAGTACTTTTGTAGTATGGCCACAATTTTCTCCACAATGTCATGCAACCCATAGTGCGCATCCAAAATAAGCTTGGCATGCTTGCTTGAAGGAACACAAAAGTGGACCAGGTAACATAATAATGTGTCTTAGAGGTGGACATCAGGAACTTGCTTGCCATCGATTAGCATCTGGTATGTGGAGGTGAACTATGGATCATTTTTGTATAGTTGTGGCCATCCAAAGGTCTCGTGGCCATAAGAGTTGAGAACAGTAATCAAGGCTGCAACTAGGGACCGACTGAGGCAGTCTGCAACATGATTGGTGCTGCCCTTTTTGTATTTAATGTTCAAGTGGAATTGTTGCAGATACATATACCACTTTTCTTGGTGATCGTTCTACAACTTCCCTTATGTATGTATAAACTGAAGAGGTCGGTGATCAGTGTGGATGGCCTTCTCCTTCCCTAGAATGTAATGCTTCCATTATCAGCAAGTATGCACGATGGAATACATCTATTTATCATAGGTGGGGTATCAGAAAGTGTCTCACTATGATATGCCAGTATATGCCTGTGTTTGGTGAGGAATGCACCAATAACATAGTCAGAGGCGTCTGTCTCAATTTCAAATGGCTGCTACAGGTCCGGAAATATGAGTGCCGGTGTAGAGTAGAGGCGGCTCTTCAAATCAATGAATGCCTTCTGTTGGGATTCATACTAGGAAAACTTTACTTTCACTCTAGCCTTGGTAATCTGGCTCAAAGGCCAAGTGATATGGGAGAATCCCAACATGAACCTCTGATAAAAAGTTGCAAGGCCCAAAAAAGATGCGAAGCTCTATTAGAGTGGTCGGGGTTAGGCAATCCTGAATGCCTTGGATCTTAGTCGGACCCACATGCATGCCTCACTCATCTATGATGTAACCCAAATATTGGACCTGGCTCATGCCAAAGGTGCATTTCTCCAAGTTGACACACAATTTGTGTTGCGGCAAGGTTTGAAGGACCTGTCGAATGTGTTGCAAGTGTTCTTCCCAACTCTTGTTGAATACGAGGATGTCGTCTAGATAAACAACGATGAATCAGTTGGTGAAGGGTTGCAAGATGTCATCCATTAGCCTCATAAAAGTAACAGGGGCATTCGTCAACCCGAAGGGCATAACCAACCGTTCAAAAAGGCTTGCCTTGGATTTGAAGGTGGAGTTCCATACATCTATGGGCTTTATTGGAACTTGGTAATAGCCAGACTTCAAATCGACCTTGCTGAAATATTTGGCCCCCTTGAGTTGGTCCAGAAGGTCATAAATCTATGGGATTGGATACTTATTCCTAATAGTGATTTTTTTTAGTGTCAAATAATCAATGCAGAGCCTCTAGGTCCCTCAGGGTCCCACTGCACAACTGACCTTCCACTAGTTCCTTCAACAGTTAGAACTAGTTTCACTGAAAACAACATGAGATAACTAACCTTGATTGCTACAAATTAGCAATCACACATTCTCAACTGAACTCTAACTCCACCAAATTGAATTTACTGAGTAAACTGGGTGACACAAGCCTTGTCACACAATATAACTGCATCCAAGTTATCTGTTGATGTGGAAATTCATTTTTTTCTCAATTTAATCAAGGAAAAAACAAATTGAGAATTTCTTGTTGCATTTTTCAACACGACCGAACATTATATGATTGTTATATCCTAAAAAGGTTGTTTCATGTTAAAGCAAATGAGGGTGCTACAATGACTAAGGTGAAAATTAAACTAAAACTCAATTTTAGTTGATCTGCCTCTTGATCTCTTCATTTTCCAGAATGGAGCACTGATATATCGGCCCATTGGATAGAGGTGCATCGGGAGTCAGATCTATTGAATGCTTGACCTGACAATGCAAGGGCACCCCTATGGGTGAGGAGAAGATGTCAATGTATTCTTCCACGACCTTATCCACCTACTTCTGCTACATGGAGGAACCCTTCCTGGGGCCATGGATGTGGCCACGATCTTCCCCTTACTTTGAGAGTGAATCAAAAAGAAAAATAAATTCCCCGGTCTGGGAGATGATCTTACTGCATTGCTTAGCATAAATAAAACAGATGGTGGTAGGCAGGGCTACGTTTGATATCCTATATAACTTATTTCCCAAAGAAATAATAACAGTGTGAGGCCTCAACTCATACACAACATGACCCTTCCACAAGTATGGTTGGCCTAATAATACATCACAAGCTTCAAGAGGAGCAACATCACACAATGCCTCATATGTTAAGGGCTTGATGTTGTAGGGAAGATGACACTGTTGGCTGACGTGGAGATATTGTCCTTGGTGAAGCCACCCGATGATGTACAGTTATGGGTGTGGTGTGGTTGGTAGGCCCAACCACTTCACGACCTATGCTAAAATGAGGTTCTTTTGGCTCCCGCTGTTGATGGTGAATTCTAACAACGAACCCTTCACCCACATTTATGAGTGGAAGAGACACTCCCCCTCCTGGGATCTTCAGGCTCAATCTTACGGATCATGGCGGTGATAATAGTGGTGTTGGGCTACACATCAATAATCTTCTTCCCTTTGTCATTCCCCTTGTTGAGTTTTGACTTAGAATTAGAACATGCATTTGATTCAAAAGCTTTTAGCTCATCCATCAGTGACTACTTGGCTCGACACTCACTTGTGTTGTGAGTGGGGCTCTTATGGAACTCACACCATTTCCCTATGTCCTTTATCTTCATGGTTTTGTTCTTTGCTTTCGTCTTTGGCGGGTTGTCGTGGGTCACCTCACCTTGGCTTTGTCCTTTGATCTACAGTTTGGGGTCGCCTTTCCCTTGCTTCAGACTCACAGATATGAAGTCTCGCTTCTTCTGTTTAAATTTATGCTTGATCTTGACAGTGTATTGATAGGCGACGCCAAGCAAGGAGATGTCCAGGAACTTCATATCGTCCTGGATGTACTTGTGTAGACAGTTGTGGTACTTGAGCACAAAATGCCACTCAGAATCCTTGATACCCAACTTCATGCGAAGGATATGAAAAATATTTGTTAACTCTGACACGTCTTGGTCCCTTCCCTGTTGTAGCGTGGTCCACTTTACGTATTTATCTTCATAGTTCCTGACATGTTTATATTGTTCCTTGATGGCATCTCAGAAAGAATTCCAAGTGAGTGCAGCTGAAAACAATGAGGGTTCACTCTCATCCTTCTATTCACAGTAGGTTTCCCACGAGTCCTTGACATGGGAGGTGACTTTGAGGAGTGCAAAAGTAATCTTTTCCCGATCGGAAAAGTCATGAACCGAAAAATATCCTTCCAACAGATTTAACCATTTATCTACGATGTCTGCATCTATTTGGCCTTCAAATATGGGAATGTCAATGTTGACTTGTACCTTAAAGGGAGTGGCGCCTCCCGGGTGGTTGATGGATGAAGATGTGTCGCTTGTGGGCAAAGTTATCCATCATCGTGTTCCTTTTTTACTCGAGGGCTCCTTCGAGTAGTATTTTGAAAGAATCTCCTTCTCCCACATCTTTATTTTCTTCCACCATTGGAAGCTGTCGAGGTTTGCGAGGCTAGTCTTGCAAAGGTTCAACTAGTTCGAGCCCTAACTCCTTATAACCTAACCTCATTGGGGACATGCAAGGATAAACAAAGAAAGAGTAGCTGCTTTGATGCCACTGATTTAGAATTATATAGGAATGCAACAGAATACAAATACAAACATAAACATCAAGATGCAGCAGAAATAAAACTTCATTTCATTAATATCAAAGAACTAGAATATGCTTACATATAGAATGGAAATAAACTAGCTCGGGTGATGGTAGCTTATCTCTGAGAAGAGATGTGGCAACTACATGCCTCTGAACTATGTTACAATGAGGATCGAAGGCCTATTTATTATTGAGAACAACGGAAAACCATAAGCATCCAAAAACCTAACCCTAGGAGATGAAACACCAAAACTATGGGCCTCATTGGGGTAAATTGGTACATCAACTTCCCGGGGTCGTAACTTTGGCATACGATTTTCGTTTGACGCACACGATACCTTGTTACAAATATCTATTCGAGGACTACAAATTTCGACTGCAACCATCAATTGAAGACTCATGTTTTCCCGTTTTCCAAAAAAAACAATGTTTAGGGCCTCAAAACTGCTTTGGAAGTTCAGGACCCGAAAAAACTACCAAAAATAGTAAATTATGCTACAATTACGGAAACTGAAAGAAATAATGGTACAATGGTGTGGGTATAAGTGGAATAGGTGGGTGGCCACCAATATCCACCTAGATCAGTTGTTCCTTGAGAAACTAGGCCCCTATTATTTATGAATTTCTCCAAAATGGATTGCGCAATTCCTTATGCTGATCATTTGAGTACATGCAACACATTTACACTCAAGACTAGTATACAACTGATGTTACACTGCCTTGGAATATCCACCAAGCCTAGGGAACTCGAATTCTCTGCATGCACTGGCTATTTTGAGTTTATTAATCTGTTAACTAGATGATCATTGAGTTTGACTAAAGTCTCACTGCACAACTGACCTTCCACTAGTTCCTTCAACAATTACAATTTGTTTAATTGAAAACAACCTGAGATAACTGACCTTTATTTCTACAAATTAGCAATCACACATGCTCAATTGAACTCTAACTCCTCCAAATCGAATTTACTGAGTAAACTGGGTGACACACGTCATGTCACACAAGTTAACTGCATCCGTGTTGTTTGCTGACGTGGAAATTCAAATTTTCTAATCAAGGAAAAATCAAATTGAGATTTTCTTGCTGCATTTTTCAACATGACTGAATATTGAATAATCATCACATCCTAACAAAATTGTTTCATGTTAAAGCAATTGAGGGTGTTACAATGCCTAAGGTGAATATTCAACTAAAACTCAATTTTAGTTGATTTGTCGCTTGATCTCTTCATTTTCCAGAATGGAGTGGTGATATGTCAACCCATTGGGTTCTGCGGGAGTAAGATCTGTTGAATGCTTGACTTGACAATGCAAGAGTTCCCCTATGGGTGAGGAGAAGATGTCCATGTATTCTTCCACATCCTTATCCACCTGCTTTTGTTGCATGGAGGAACCCTTCTCGGGGGCCATGGATGTGGCCACAATCTTCCCCTTACTTTGACAGTGAATCAGAAAGAAAACAAATTTCCCAGTATGGGAGATGATCTTACTACATTGCTTAGCATAAATCAAAGAGATGTTGGTAGGCGGGACTACCTCGAATTTCTTGTATAACTTACTTCCCAAAGAAATAATAACAATGTGAGGCCTAGACTCATACTCAACATGACACTTCCACAAGTATGGTTGGCCTAATAGTACATCACAAACTTCAAGAGGAGAAACATCACACAATACCTTATCCGTGAACATCAGGAACTTGCTTGCCATCGATTAGCATATGGTATGTGGAGGTGAACTCTGGATCATTTTTGTATAGTTGTGGCCATCCAAAGGTCTCGTGGCCATAAGAGTTGAGAACAGTAATCAAGGCTGCAACTAGGGACCGACTGAGGCAGTCTGCAACATGATTGGTGCTGCCCTTTTTGTATTTAATGTTCAAGTGGAATTGTTGCAGATACATATACCACTTTTCTTGGTGATCGTTCTACAACTTCCCTTATGTATGTATAAACTGAAGAGGTCGGTGATCAGTGTGGATGGCCTTCTCCTTCCCTAGAATGTAATGCTTCCATTATCAGCAAGTATGCACGATGGAATACATCTATTTATCATAGGTGGGGTATCGGAAAGTGTCTCACTATGATATGCCAGTATATGCCTGTGTTTGGTGAGGAATGCACCAATAACATAGTCAGAGGCGTCTGTCTCAATTTCAAATGGCTGCTACAGGTCCGGAAATATGAGTGCCGGTGTAGAGTAGAGGCGGCTCTTCAAATCAATGAATGCCTTCTGTTGGGATTCATACTAGGAAAACTTTACTTTCACTCTAGCCTTGGTAATCTGGCTCAAAGGCCAAGTGATATGGGAGAATCCCAACATGAACCTCTGATAAAAAGTTGCAAGGCCCAAAAAAGATGCGAAGCTCTATTAGAGTGGTCGGGGTTAGGCAATCCTGAATGCCTTGGATCTTAGTCGGACCCACATGCATGCCTCACTCATCTATGATGTAACCCAAATATTGGACCTGGCTCATGCCAAAGGTGCATTTCTCCAAGTTGACACACAATTTGTGTTGCGGCAAGGTTTGAAGGACCTGTCGAATGTGTTGCAAGTGTTCTTCCCAACTCTTGTTGAATACGAGGATGTCGTCTAGATAAACAACCATGAATCAGTTGGTGAAGGGTTGCAGGATGTCATCCATTAGCCTCATAAAAGTAACAGGGGCATTCGTCAACCCGAAGGGCATAACCAACCGTTCAAAAAGGCTTGCCTTGGATTTGAAGGTGGAGTTCCATACATCTATGGGCTTTATTGGAACTTGGTAATAGCCAGACTTCAAATCGACCTTGCTGAAATATTTGGCCCCCTTGAGTTGGTCCAGAAGGTCATAAATCTATGGGATTGGATACTTATTCCTAATAGTGATTTTTTTTAGTGTCAAATAATCAATGCAGAGCCTCTAGGTCCCTCAGGGTCCCACTGCACAACTGACCTTCCACTAGTTCCTTCAACAGTTAGAACTAGTTTCACTGAAAACAACATGAGATAACTAACCTTGATTGCTACAAATTAGCAATCACACATTCTCAACTGAACTCTAACTCCACCAAATTGAATTTACTGAGTAAACTGGGTGACACAAGCCTTGTCACACAATATAACTGCATCCAAGTTATCTGTTGATGTGGAAATTCATTTTTTTCTCAATTTAATCAAGGAAAAAACAAATTGAGAATTTCTTGTTGCATTTTTCAACACGACCGAACATTATATGATTGTTATATCCTAAAAAGGTTGTTTCATGTTAAAGCAAATGAGGGTGCTACAATGACTAAGGTGAAAATTAAACTAAAACTCAATTTTAGTTGATCTGCCTCTTGATCTCTTCATTTTCCAGAATGGAGCACTGATATATCGGCCCATTGGATAGAGGTGCATCGGGAGTCAGATCTATTGAATGCTTGACCTGACAATGCAAGGGCACCCCTATGGGTGAGGAGAAGATGTCAATGTATTCTTCCACGACCTTATCCACCTACTTCTGCTACATGGAGGAACCCTTCCTGGGGCCATGGATGTGGCCACGATCTTCCCCTTACTTTGAGAGTGAATCAAAAAGAAAAATAAATTCCCCGGTCTGGGAGATGATCTTACTGCATTGCTTAGCATAAATAAAACAGATGGTGGTAGGCAGGGCTACGTTTGATATCCTATATAACTTATTTCCCAAAGAAATAATAACAGTGTGAGGCCTCAACTCATACACAACATGACCCTTCCACAAGTATGGTTGGCCTAATAATACATCACAAGCTTCAAGAGGAGCAACATCACACAATGCCTCATATGTTAAGGGCTTGATGTTGTAGGGAAGATGACACTGTTGGCTGACGTGGAGATATTGTCCTTGGTGAAGCCACCCGATGATGTACAGTTATGGGTGTGGTGTGGTTGGTAGGCCCAACCACTTCACGACCTATGCTAAAATGAGGTTCTTTTGGCTCCCGCTGTTGATGGTGAATTCTAACAACGAACCCTTCACCCACATTTATGAGTGGAAGAGACACTCCCCCTCCTGGGATCTTCAGGCTCAATCTTACGGATCATGGCGGTGATAATAGTGGTGTTGGGCTACACATCAATAATCTTCTTCCCTTTGTCATTCCCCTTGTTGAGTTTTGACTTAGAATTAGAACATGCATTTGATTCAAAAGCTTTTAGCTCATCCATCAGTGACTACTTGGCTCGACACTCACTTGTGTTGTGAGTGGGGCTCTTATGGAACTCACACCATTTCCCTATGTCCTTTATCTTCATGGTTTTGTTCTTTGCTTTCGTCTTTGGCGGGTTGTCGTGGGTCACCTCACCTTGGCTTTGTCCTTTGATCTACAGTTTGGGGTCGCCTTTCCCTTGCTTCAGACTCACAGATATGAAGTCTCGCTTCTTCTGTTTAAATTTATGCTTGATCTTGACAGTGTATTGATAGGCGACGCCAAGCAAGGAGATGTCCAGGAACTTCATATCGTCCTGGATGTACTTGTGTAGACAGTTGTGGTACTTGAGCACAAAATGCCACTCAGAATCCTTGATACCCAACTTCATGCGAAGGATATGAAAAATATTTGTTAACTCTGACACGTCTTGGTCCCTTCCCTGTTGTAGCGTGGTCCACTTTACGTATTTATCTTCATAGTTCCTGACATGTTTATATTGTTCCTTGATGGCATCTCAGAAAGAATTCCAAGTGAGTGCAGCTGAAAACAATGAGGGTTCACTCTCATCCTTCTATTCACAGTAGGTTTCCCACGAGTCCTTGACATGGGAGGTGACTTTGAGGAGTGCAAAAGTAATCTTTTCCCGATCGGAAAAGTCATGAACCGAAAAATATCCTTCCAACAGATTTAACCATTTATCTACGATGTCTGCATCTATTTGGCCTTCAAATATGGGAATGTCAATGTTGACTTGTACCTTAAAGGGAGTGGCGCCTCCCGGGTGGTTGATGGATGAAGATGTGTCGCTTGTGGGCAAAGTTATCCATCATCGTGTTCCTTTTTTACTCGAGGGCTCCTTCGAGTAGTATTTTGAAAGAATCTCCTTCTCCCACATCTTTATTTTCTTCCACCATTGGAAGCTGTCGAGGTTTGCGAGGCTAGTCTTGCAAAGGTTCAACTAGTTCGAGCCCTAACTCCTTATAACCTAACCTCATTGGGGACATGCAAGGATAAACAAAGAAAGAGTAGCTGCTTTGATGCCACTGATTTAGAATTATATAGGAATGCAACAGAATACAAATACAAACATAAACATCAAGATGCAGCAGAAATAAAACTTCATTTCATTAATATCAAAGAACTAGAATATGCTTACATATAGAATGGAAATAAACTAGCTCGGGTGATGGTAGCTTATCTCTGAGAAGAGATGTGGCAACTACATGCCTCTGAACTATGTTACAATGAGGATCGAAGGCCTATTTATTATTGAGAACAACGGAAAACCATAAGCATCCAAAAACCTAACCCTAGGAGATGAAACACCAAAACTATGGGCCTCATTGGGGTAAATTGGTACATCAACTTCCCGGGGTCGTAACTTTGGCATACGATTTTCGTTTGACGCACACGATACCTTGTTACAAATATCTATTCGAGGACTACAAATTTCGACTGCAACCATCAATTGAAGACTCATGTTTTCCCGTTTTCCAAAAAAAACAATGTTTAGGGCCTCAAAACTGCTTTGGAAGTTCAGGACCCGAAAAAACTACCAAAAATAGTAAATTATGCTACAATTACGGAAACTGAAAGAAATAATGGTACAATGGTGTGGGTATAAGTGGAATAGGTGGGTGGCCACCAATATCCACCTAGATCAGTTGTTCCTTGAGAAACTAGGCCCCTATTATTTATGAATTTCTCCAAAATGGATTGCGCAATTCCTTATGCTGATCATTTGAGTACATGCAACACATTTACACTCAAGACTAGTATACAACTGATGTTACACTGCCTTGGAATATCCACCAAGCCTAGGGAACTCGAATTCTCTGCATGCACTGGCTATTTTGAGTTTATTAATCTGTTAACTAGATGATCATTGAGTTTGACTAAAGTCTCACTGCACAACTGACCTTCCACTAGTTCCTTCAACAATTACAATTTGTTTAATTGAAAACAACCTGAGATAACTGACCTTTATTTCTACAAATTAGCAATCACACATGCTCAATTGAACTCTAACTCCTCCAAATCGAATTTACTGAGTAAACTGGGTGACACACGTCATGTCACACAAGTTAACTGCATCCGTGTTGTTTGCTGACGTGGAAATTCAAATTTTCTAATCAAGGAAAAATCAAATTGAGATTTTCTTGCTGCATTTTTCAACATGACTGAATATTGAATAATCATCACATCCTAACAAAATTGTTTCATGTTAAAGCAATTGAGGGTGTTACAATGCCTAAGGTGAATATTCAACTAAAACTCAATTTTAGTTGATTTGTCGCTTGATCTCTTCATTTTCCAGAATGGAGTGGTGATATGTCAACCCATTGGGTTCTGCGGGAGTAAGATCTGTTGAATGCTTGACTTGACAATGCAAGAGTTCCCCTATGGGTGAGGAGAAGATGTCCATGTATTCTTCCACATCCTTATCCACCTGCTTTTGTTGCATGGAGGAACCCTTCTCGGGGGCCATGGATGTGGCCACAATCTTCCCCTTACTTTGACAGTGAATCAGAAAGAAAACAAATTTCCCAGTATGGGAGATGATCTTACTACATTGCTTAGCATAAATCAAAGAGATGTTGGTAGGCGGGACTACCTCGAATTTCTTGTATAACTTACTTCCCAAAGAAATAATAACAATGTGAGGCCTAGACTCATACTCAACATGACACTTCCACAAGTATGGTTGGCCTAATAATACATCACAAACTTCAAG
Organism: Pinus tabuliformis; assembly: GCA_031772625.1. NCBI lineage: Eukaryota > Viridiplantae > Streptophyta > Pinopsida > Pinales > Pinaceae > Pinus > Pinus tabuliformis. The sequence continues at coordinate 769,398,912 of CM062804.1, read as the reverse complement.
AGGAGAAACATCACACAATACCTTATCCGTGAACATCAGGAACTTGCTTGCCATCGATTAGCATCTGGTATGTGGAGGTGAACTCTGGATCATTTTTGTATAGTTGTGGCCATCCAAAGGTCTCGTGGCCATAAGAGTTGAGAACAGTAATCAAGGCTGCAACTAGGGACCGACTGAGGCAGTCTGCAACATGATTGGTGCTGCCCTTTTTGTATTTAATGTTCAAGTGGAATTGTTGCAGATACATATACCACTTTTCTTGGTGATCGTTCTACAACTTCCCTTATGTATGTATAAACTGAAGAGGTCGGTGATCAGTGTGGATGGCCTTCTCCTTCCCTAGAATGTAATGCTTCCATTATCAGCAAGTATGCACGATGGAATACATCTATTTATCATAGGTGGGGTATCGGAAAGTGTCTCACTATGATATGCCAGTATATGCCTGTGTTTGGTGAGGAATGCACCAATAACATAGTCAGAGGCGTCTGTCTCAATTTCAAATGGCTGCTACAGGTCCGGAAATATGAGTGCCGGTGTAGAGTAGAGGCGGCTCTTCAAATCAATGAATGCCTTCTGTTGGGATTCATACTAGGAAAACTTTACTTTCACTCTAGCCTTGGTAATCTGGCTCAAAGGCCAAGTGATATGGGAGAATCCCAACATGAACCTCTGATAAAAAGTTGCAAGGCCCAAAAAAGATGCGAAGCTCTATTAGAGTGGTCGGGGTTAGGCAATCCTGAATGCCTTGGATCTTAGTCGGACCCACATGCATGCCTCACTCATCTATGATGTAACCCAAATATTGGACCTGGCTCATGCCAAAGGTGCATTTCTCCAAGTTGACACACAATTTGTGTTGCGGCAAGGTTTGAAGGACCTGTCGAATGTGTTGCAAGTGTTCTTCCCAACTCTTGTTGAATACGAGGATGTCGTCTAGATAAACAACCATGAATCAGTTGGTGAAGGGTTGCAGGATGTCATCCATTAGCCTCATAAAAGTAACAGGGGCATTCGTCAACCCGAAGGGCATAACCAACCGTTCAAAAAGGCTTGCCTTGGATTTGAAGGTGGAGTTCCATACATCTATGGGCTTTATTGGAACTTGGTAATAGCCAGACTTCAAATCGACCTTGCTGAAATATTTGGCCCCCTTGAGTTGGTCCAGAAGGTCATAAATCTATGGGATTGGATACTTATTCCTAATAGTGATTTTTTTTAGTGTCAAATAATCAATGCAGAGCCTCTAGGTCCCTCAGGGTCCCACTGCACAACTGACCTTCCACTAGTTCCTTCAACAGTTAGAACTAGTTTCACTGAAAACAACATGAGATAACTAACCTTGATTGCTACAAATTAGCAATCACACATTCTCAACTGAACTCTAACTCCACCAAATTGAATTTACTGAGTAAACTGGGTGACACAAGCCTTGTCACACAATATAACTGCATCCAAGTTATCTGTTGATGTGGAAATTCATTTTTTTCTCAATTTAATCAAGGAAAAAACAAATTGAGAATTTCTTGTTGCATTTTTCAACACGACCGAACATTATATGATTGTTATATCCTAAAAAGGTTGTTTCATGTTAAAGCAAATGAGGGTGCTACAATGACTAAGGTGAAAATTAAACTAAAACTCAATTTTAGTTGATCTGCCTCTTGATCTCTTCATTTTCCAGAATGGAGCACTGATATATCGGCCCATTGGATAGAGGTGCATCGGGAGTCAGATCTATTGAATGCTTGACCTGACAATGCAAGGGCACCCCTATGGGTGAGGAGAAGATGTCAATGTATTCTTCCACGACCTTATCCACCTACTTCTGCTACATGGAGGAACCCTTCCTGGGGCCATGGATGTGGCCACGATCTTCCCCTTACTTTGAGAGTGAATCAAAAAGAAAAATAAATTCCCCGGTCTGGGAGATGATCTTACTGCATTGCTTAGCATAAATAAAACAGATGGTGGTAGGCAGGGCTACGTTTGATATCCTATATAACTTATTTCCCAAAGAAATAATAACAGTGTGAGGCCTCAACTCATACACAACATGACCCTTCCACAAGTATGGTTGGCCTAATAATACATCACAAGCTTCAAGAGGAGCAACATCACACAATGCCTCATATGTTAAGGGCTTGATGTTGTAGGGAAGATGACACTGTTGGCTGACGTGGAGATATTGTCCTTGGTGAAGCCACCCGATGATGTACAGTTATGGGTGTGGTGTGGTTGGTAGGCCCAACCACTTCACGACCTATGCTAAAATGAGGTTCTTTTGGCTCCCGCTGTTGATGGTGAATTCTAACAACGAACCCTTCACCCACATTTATGAGTGGAAGAGACACTCCCCCTCCTGGGATCTTCAGGCTCAATCTTACGGATCATGGCGGTGATAATAGTGGTGTTGGGCTACACATCAATAATCTTCTTCCCTTTGTCATTCCCCTTGTTGAGTTTTGACTTAGAATTAGAACATGCATTTGATTCAAAAGCTTTTAGCTCATCCATCAGTGACTACTTGGCTCGACACTCACTTGTGTTGTGAGTGGGGCTCTTATGGAACTCACACCATTTCCCTATGTCCTTTATCTTCATGGTTTTGTTCTTTGCTTTCGTCTTTGGCGGGTTGTCGTGGGTCACCTCACCTTGGCTTTGTCCTTTGATCTACAGTTTGGGGTCGCCTTTCCCTTGCTTCAGACTCACAGATATGAAGTCTCGCTTCTTCTGTTTAAATTTATGCTTGATCTTGACAGTGTATTGATAGGCGACGCCAAGCAAGGAGATGTCCAGGAACTTCATATCGTCCTGGATGTACTTGTGTAGACAGTTGTGGTACTTGAGCACAAAATGCCACTCAGAATCCTTGATACCCAACTTCATGCGAAGGATATGAAAAATATTTGTTAACTCTGACACGTCTTGGTCCCTTCCCTGTTGTAGCGTGGTCCACTTTACGTATTTATCTTCATAGTTCCTGACATGTTTATATTGTTCCTTGATGGCATCTCAGAAAGAATTCCAAGTGAGTGCAGCTGAAAACAATGAGGGTTCACTCTCATCCTTCTATTCACAGTAGGTTTCCCACGAGTCCTTGACATGGGAGGTGACTTTGAGGAGTGCAAAAGTAATCTTTTCCCGATCGGAAAAGTCATGAACCGAAAAATATCCTTCCAACAGATTTAACCATTTATCTACGATGTCTGCATCTATTTGGCCTTCAAATATGGGAATGTCAATGTTGACTTGTACCTTAAAGGGAGTGGCGCCTCCCGGGTGGTTGATGGATGAAGATGTGTCGCTTGTGGGCAAAGTTATCCATCATCGTGTTCCTTTTTTACTCGAGGGCTCCTTCGAGTAGTATTTTGAAAGAATCTCCTTCTCCCACATCTTTATTTTCTTCCACCATTGGAAGCTGTCGAGGTTTGCGAGGCTAGTCTTGCAAAGGTTCAACTAGTTCGAGCCCTAACTCCTTATAACCTAACCTCATTGGGGACATGCAAGGATAAACAAAGAAAGAGTAGCTGCTTTGATGCCACTGATTTAGAATTATATAGGAATGCAACAGAATACAAATACAAACATAAACATCAAGATGCAGCAGAAATAAAACTTCATTTCATTAATATCAAAGAACTAGAATATGCTTACATATAGAATGGAAATAAACTAGCTCGGGTGATGGTAGCTTATCTCTGAGAAGAGATGTGGCAACTACATGCCTCTGAACTATGTTACAATGAGGATCGAAGGCCTATTTATTATTGAGAACAACGGAAAACCATAAGCATCCAAAAACCTAACCCTAGGAGATGAAACACCAAAACTATGGGCCTCATTGGGGTAAATTGGTACATCAACTTCCCGGGGTCGTAACTTTGGCATACGATTTTCGTTTGACGCACACGATACCTTGTTACAAATATCTATTCGAGGACTACAAATTTCGACTGCAACCATCAATTGAAGACTCATGTTTTCCCGTTTTCCAAAAAAAACAATGTTTAGGGCCTCAAAACTGCTTTGGAAGTTCAGGACCCGAAAAAACTACCAAAAATAGTAAATTATGCTACAATTACGGAAACTGAAAGAAATAATGGTACAATGGTGTGGGTATAAGTGGAATAGGTGGGTGGCCACCAATATCCACCTAGATCAGTTGTTCCTTGAGAAACTAGGCCCCTATTATTTATGAATTTCTCCAAAATGGATTGCGCAATTCCTTATGCTGATCATTTGAGTACATGCAACACATTTACACTCAAGACTAGTATACAACTGATGTTACACTGCCTTGGAATATCCACCAAGCCTAGGGAACTCGAATTCTCTGCATGCACTGGCTATTTTGAGTTTATTAATCTGTTAACTAGATGATCATTGAGTTTGACTAAAGTCTCACTGCACAACTGACCTTCCACTAGTTCCTTCAACAATTACAATTTGTTTAATTGAAAACAACCTGAGATAACTGACCTTTATTTCTACAAATTAGCAATCACACATGCTCAATTGAACTCTAACTCCTCCAAATCGAATTTACTGAGTAAACTGGGTGACACACGTCATGTCACACAAGTTAACTGCATCCGTGTTGTTTGCTGACGTGGAAATTCAAATTTTCTAATCAAGGAAAAATCAAATTGAGATTTTCTTGCTGCATTTTTCAACATGACTGAATATTGAATAATCATCACATCCTAACAAAATTGTTTCATGTTAAAGCAATTGAGGGTGTTACAATGCCTAAGGTGAATATTCAACTAAAACTCAATTTTAGTTGATTTGTCGCTTGATCTCTTCATTTTCCAGAATGGAGTGGTGATATGTCAACCCATTGGGTTCTGCGGGAGTAAGATCTGTTGAATGCTTGACTTGACAATGCAAGAGTTCCCCTATGGGTGAGGAGAAGATGTCCATGTATTCTTCCACATCCTTATCCACCTGCTTTTGTTGCATGGAGGAACCCTTCTCGGGGGCCATGGATGTGGCCACAATCTTCCCCTTACTTTGACAGTGAATCAGAAAGAAAACAAATTTCCCAGTATGGGAGATGATCTTACTACATTGCTTAGCATAAATCAAAGAGATGTTGGTAGGCGGGACTACCTCGAATTTCTTGTATAACTTACTTCCCAAAGAAATAATAACAATGTGAGGCCTAGACTCATACTCAACATGACACTTCCACAAGTATGGTTGGCCTAATAATACATCACAAACTTCAAGAGGAGAAACATCACACAATACCTTATCCGTGAACATCAGGAACTTGCTTGCCATCGATTAGCATCTGGTATGTGGAGGTGAACTCTGGATCATTTTTGTATAGTTGTGGCCATCCAAAGGTCTCGTGGCCATAAGAGTTGAGAACAGTAATCAAGGCTGCAACTAGGGACCGACTGAGGCAGTCTGCAACATGATTGGTGCTGCCCTTTTTGTATTTAATGTTCAAGTGGAATTGTTGCAGATACATATACCACTTTTCTTGGTGATCGTTCTACAACTTCCCTTATGTATGTATAAACTGAAGAGGTCGGTGATCAGTGTGGATGGCCTTCTCCTTCCCTAGAATGTAATGCTTCCATTATCAGCAAGTATGCACGATGGAATACATCTATTTATCATAGGTGGGGTATCGGAAAGTGTCTCACTATGATATGCCAGTATATGCCTGTGTTTGGTGAGGAATGCACCAATAACATAGTCAGAGGCGTCTGTCTCAATTTCAAATGGCTGCTACAGGTCCGGAAATATGAGTGCCGGTGTAGAGTAGAGGCGGCTCTTCAAATCAATGAATGCCTTCTGTTGGGATTCATACTAGGAAAACTTTACTTTCACTCTAGCCTTGGTAATCTGGCTCAAAGGCCAAGTGATATGGGAGAATCCCAACATGAACCTCTGATAAAAAGTTGCAAGGCCCAAAAAAGATGCGAAGCTCTATTAGAGTGGTCGGGGTTAGGCAATCCTGAATGCCTTGGATCTTAGTCGGACCCACATGCATGCCTCACTCATCTATGATGTAACCCAAATATTGGACCTGGCTCATGCCAAAGGTGCATTTCTCCAAGTTGACACACAATTTGTGTTGCGGCAAGGTTTGAAGGACCTGTCGAATGTGTTGCAAGTGTTCTTCCCAACTCTTGTTGAATACGAGGATGTCGTCTAGATAAACAACCATGAATCAGTTGGTGAAGGGTTGCAGGATGTCATCCATTAGCCTCATAAAAGTAACAGGGGCATTCGTCAACCCGAAGGGCATAACCAACCGTTCAAAAAGGCTTGCCTTGGATTTGAAGGTGGAGTTCCATACATCTATGGGCTTTATTGGAACTTGGTAATAGCCAGACTTCAAATCGACCTTGCTGAAATATTTGGCCCCCTTGAGTTGGTCCAGAAGGTCATAAATCTATGGGATTGGATACTTATTCCTAATAGTGATTTTTTTTAGTGTCAAATAATCAATGCAGAGCCTCTAGGTCCCTCAGGGTCCCACTGCACAACTGACCTTCCACTAGTTCCTTCAACAGTTAGAACTAGTTTCACTGAAAACAACATGAGATAACTAACCTTGATTGCTACAAATTAGCAATCACACATTCTCAACTGAACTCTAACTCCACCAAATTGAATTTACTGAGTAAACTGGGTGACACAAGCCTTGTCACACAATATAACTGCATCCAAGTTATCTGTTGATGTGGAAATTCATTTTTTTCTCAATTTAATCAAGGAAAAAACAAATTGAGAATTTCTTGTTGCATTTTTCAACACGACCGAACATTATATGATTGTTATATCCTAAAAAGGTTGTTTCATGTTAAAGCAAATGAGGGTGCTACAATGACTAAGGTGAAAATTAAACTAAAACTCAATTTTAGTTGATCTGCCTCTTGATCTCTTCATTTTCCAGAATGGAGCACTGATATATCGGCCCATTGGATAGAGGTGCATCGGGAGTCAGATCTATTGAATGCTTGACCTGACAATGCAAGGGCACCCCTATGGGTGAGGAGAAGATGTCAATGTATTCTTCCACGACCTTATCCACCTACTTCTGCTACATGGAGGAACCCTTCCTGGGGCCATGGATGTGGCCACGATCTTCCCCTTACTTTGAGAGTGAATCAAAAAGAAAAATAAATTCCCCGGTCTGGGAGATGATCTTACTGCATTGCTTAGCATAAATAAAACAGATGGTGGTAGGCAGGGCTACGTTTGATATCCTATATAACTTATTTCCCAAAGAAATAATAACAGTGTGAGGCCTCAACTCATACACAACATGACCCTTCCACAAGTATGGTTGGCCTAATAATACATCACAAGCTTCAAGAGGAGCAACATCACACAATGCCTCATATGTTAAGGGCTTGATGTTGTAGGGAAGATGACACTGTTGGCTGACGTGGAGATATTGTCCTTGGTGAAGCCACCCGATGATGTACAGTTATGGGTGTGGTGTGGTTGGTAGGCCCAACCACTTCACGACCTATGCTAAAATGAGGTTCTTTTGGCTCCCGCTGTTGATGGTGAATTCTAACAACGAACCCTTCACCCACATTTATGAGTGGAAGAGACACTCCCCCTCCTGGGATCTTCAGGCTCAATCTTACGGATCATGGCGGTGATAATAGTGGTGTTGGGCTACACATCAATAATCTTCTTCCCTTTGTCATTCCCCTTGTTGAGTTTTGACTTAGAATTAGAACATGCATTTGATTCAAAAGCTTTTAGCTCATCCATCAGTGACTACTTGGCTCGACACTCACTTGTGTTGTGAGTGGGGCTCTTATGGAACTCACACCATTTCCCTATGTCCTTTATCTTCATGGTTTTGTTCTTTGCTTTCGTCTTTGGCGGGTTGTCGTGGGTCACCTCACCTTGGCTTTGTCCTTTGATCTACAGTTTGGGGTCGCCTTTCCCTTGCTTCAGACTCACAGATATGAAGTCTCGCTTCTTCTGTTTAAATTTATGCTTGATCTTGACAGTGTATTGATAGGCGACGCCAAGCAAGGAGATGTCCAGGAACTTCATATCGTCCTGGATGTACTTGTGTAGACAGTTGTGGTACTTGAGCACAAAATGCCACTCAGAATCCTTGATACCCAACTTCATGCGAAGGATATGAAAAATATTTGTTAACTCTGACACGTCTTGGTCCCTTCCCTGTTGTAGCGTGGTCCACTTTACGTATTTATCTTCATAGTTCCTGACATGTTTATATTGTTCCTTGATGGCATCTCAGAAAGAATTCCAAGTGAGTGCAGCTGAAAACAATGAGGGTTCACTCTCATCCTTCTATTCACAGTAGGTTTCCCACGAGTCCTTGACATGGGAGGTGACTTTGAGGAGTGCAAAAGTAATCTTTTCCCGATCGGAAAAGTCATGAACCGAAAAATATCCTTCCAACAGATTTAACCATTTATCTACGATGTCTGCATCTATTTGGCCTTCAAATATGGGAATGTCAATGTTGACTTGTACCTTAAAGGGAGTGGCGCCTCCCGGGTGGTTGATGGATGAAGATGTGTCGCTTGTGGGCAAAGTTATCCATCATCGTGTTCCTTTTTTACTCGAGGGCTCCTTCGAGTAGTATTTTGAAAGAATCTCCTTCTCCCACATCTTTATTTTCTTCCACCATTGGAAGCTGTCGAGGTTTGCGAGGCTAGTCTTGCAAAGGTTCAACTAGTTCGAGCCCTAACTCCTTATAACCTAACCTCATTGGGGACATGCAAGGATAAACAAAGAAAGAGTAGCTGCTTTGATGCCACTGATTTAGAATTATATAGGAATGCAACAGAATACAAATACAAACATAAACATCAAGATGCAGCAGAAATAAAACTTCATTTCATTAATATCAAAGAACTAGAATATGCTTACATATAGAATGGAAATAAACTAGCTCGGGTGATGGTAGCTTATCTCTGAGAAGAGATGTGGCAACTACATGCCTCTGAACTATGTTACAATGAGGATCGAAGGCCTATTTATTATTGAGAACAACGGAAAACCATAAGCATCCAAAAACCTAACCCTAGGAGATGAAACACCAAAACTATGGGCCTCATTGGGGTAAATTGGTACATCAACTTCCCGGGGTCGTAACTTTGGCATACGATTTTCGTTTGACGCACACGATACCTTGTTACAAATATCTATTCGAGGACTACAAATTTCGACTGCAACCATCAATTGAAGACTCATGTTTTCCCGTTTTCCAAAAAAAAACAATGTTTAGGGCCTCAAAACTGCTTTGGAAGTTCAGGACCCGAAAAAACTACCAAAAATAGTAAATTATGCTACAATTACGGAAACTGAAAGAAATAATGGTACAATGGTGTGGGTATAAGTGGAATAGGTGGGTGGCCACCAATATCCACCTAGATCAGTTGTTCCTTGAGAAACTAGGCCCCTATTATTTATGAATTTCTCCAAAATGGATTGCGCAATTCCTTATGCTGATCATTTGAGTACATGCAACACATTTACACTCAAGACTAGTATACAACTGATGTTACACTGCCTTGGAATATCCACCAAGCCTAGGGAACTCGAATTCTCTGCATGCACTGGCTATTTTGAGTTTATTAATCTGTTAACTAGATGATCATTGAGTTTGACTAAAGTCTCACTGCACAACTGACCTTCCACTAGTTCCTTCAACAATTACAATTTGTTTAATTGAAAACAACCTGAGATAACTGACCTTTATTTCTACAAATTAGCAATCACACATGCTCAATTGAACTCTAACTCCTCCAAATCGAATTTACTGAGTAAACTGGGTGACACACGTCATGTCACACAAGTTAACTGCATCCGTGTTGTTTGCTGACGTGGAAATTCAAATTTTCTAATCAAGGAAAAATCAAATTGAGATTTTCTTGCTGCATTTTTCAACATGACTGAATATTGAATAATCATCACATCCTAACAAAATTGTTTCATGTTAAAGCAATTGAGGGTGTTACAATGCCTAAGGTGAATATTCAACTAAAACTCAATTTTAGTTGATTTGTCGCTTGATCTCTTCATTTTCCAGAATGGAGTGGTGATATGTCAACCCATTGGGTTCTGCGGGAGTAAGATCTGTTGAATGCTTGACTTGACAATGCAAGAGTTCCCCTATGGGTGAGGAGAAGATGTCCATGTATTCTTCCACATCCTTATCCACCTGCTTTTGTTGCATGGAGGAACCCTTCTCGGGGGCCATGGATGTGGCCACAATCTTCCCCTTACTTTGACAGTGAATCAGAAAGAAAACAAATTTCCCAGTATGGGAGATGATCTTACTACATTGCTTAGCATAAATCAAAGAGATGTTGGTAGGCGGGACTACCTCGAATTTCTTGTATAACTTACTTCCCAAAGAAATAATAACAATGTGAGGCCTAGACTCATACTCAACATGACACTTCCACAAGTATGGTTGGCCTAATAATACATCACAAACTTCAAGAGGAGAAACATCACACAATACCTTATCCGTGAACATCAGGAACTTGCTTGCCATCGATGAGCATCTGGTATGTGGAGGTGAACTCTGGATCATTTTTGTATAGTTGTGGCCATCCAAAGGTCTCGTGGCCATAAGAGTTGAGAGCAGTAATCAAGGCTGCAACTAGGGACCGACTGAGGCAGTCTGCAACATGATTGGTGCTGCCCTTTTTGTATTTAATGTTCAAGTGGAATTGTTGCAGATACATATACCACTTTTCTTGGTGATCGTTCTACAACTTCCCTTATGTATGTATAAACTGAAGAGGTCGGTGATCAGTGTGGATGGCCTTCTCCTTCCCTAGAATGTAATGCTTCCATTATCAGCAAGTATGCACGATGGAATACATCTATTTATCATAGGTGGGGTATCGGAAAGTGTCTCACTATGATATGCCAGTATATGCCTGTGTTTGGTGAGGAATGCACCAATAACATAGTCAGAGGCGTCTGTCTCAATTTCAAATGGCTGCTACAGGTCCGGAAATATGAGTGCCGGTGTAGAGTAGAGGCGGCTCTTCAAATCAATGAATGCCTTCTGTTGGGATTCATACTAGGAAAACTTTACTTTCACTCTAGCCTTGGTAATCTGGCTCAAAGGCCAAGTGATATGGGAGAATCCCAACATGAACCTCTGATAAAAAGTTGCAAGGCCCAAAAAAGATGCGAAGCTCTATTAGAGTGGTCGGGGTTAGGCAATCCTGAATGCCTTGGATCTTAGTCGGACCCACATGCATGCCTCACTCATCTATGATGTAACCCAAATATTGGACCTGGCTCATGCCAAAGGTGCATTTCTCCAAGTTGACACACAATTTGTGTTGCGGCAAGGTTTGAAGGACCTGTCGAATGTGTTGCAAGTGTTCTTCCCAACTCTTGTTGAATACGAGGATGTCGTCTAGATAAACAACCATGAATCAGTTGGTGAAGGGTTGCAGGATGTCATCCATTAGCCTCATAAAAGTAACAGGGGCATTCGTCAACCCGAAGGGCATAACCAACCGTTCAAAAAGGCTTGCCTTGGATTTGAAGGTGGAGTTCCATACATCTATGGGCTTTATTGGAACTTGGTAATAGCCAGACTTCAAATCGACCTTGCTGAAATATTTGGCCCCCTTGAGTTGGTCCAGAAGGTCATAAATCTATGGGATTGGATACTTATTCCTAATAGTGATTTTTTTTAGTGTCAAATAATCAATGCAGAGCCTCTAGGTCCCTCAGGGTCCCACTGCACAACTGACCTTCCACTAGTTCCTTCAACAGTTAGAACTAGTTTCACTGAAAACAACATGAGATAACTAACCTTGATTGCTACAAATTAGCAATCACACATTCTCAACTGAACTCTAACTCCACCAAATTGAATTTACTGAGTAAACTGGGTGACACAAGCCTTGTCACACAATATAACTGCATCCAAGTTATCTGTTGATGTGGAAATTCATTTTTTTCTCAATTTAATCAAGGAAAAAACAAATTGAGAATTTCTTGTTGCATTTTTCAACACGACCGAACATTATATGATTGTTATATCCTAAAAAGGTTGTTTCATGTTAAAGCAAATGAGGGTGCTACAATGACTAAGGTGAAAATTAAACTAAAACTCAATTTTAGTTGATCTGCCTCTTGATCTCTTCATTTTCCAGAATGGAGCACTGATATATCGGCCCATTGGATAGAGGTGCATCGGGAGTCAGATCTATTGAATGCTTGACCTGACAATGCAAGGGCACCCCTATGGGTGAGGAGAAGATGTCAATGTATTCTTCCACGACCTTATCCACCTACTTCTGCTACATGGAGGAACCCTTCCTGGGGCCATGGATGTGGCCACGATCTTCCCCTTACTTTGAGAGTGAATCAAAAAGAAAAATAAATTCCCCGGTCTGGGAGATGATCTTACTGCATTGCTTAGCATAAATAAAACAGATGGTGGTAGGCAGGGCTACGTTTGATATCCTATATAACTTATTTCCCAAAGAAATAATAACAGTGTGAGGCCTCAACTCATACACAACATGACCCTTCCACAAGTATGGTTGGCCTAATAATACATCACAAGCTTCAAGAGGAGCAACATCACACAATGCCTCATATGTTAAGGGCTTGATGTTGTAGGGAAGATGACACTGTTGGCTGACGTGGAGATATTGTCCTTGGTGAAGCCACCCGATGATGTACAGTTATGGGTGTGGTGTGGTTGGTAGGCCCAACCACTTCACGACCTATGCTAAAATGAGGTTCTTTTGGCTCCCGCTGTTGATGGTGAATTCTAACAACGAACCCTTCACCCACATTTATGAGTGGAAGAGACACTCCCCCTCCTGGGATCTTCAGGCTCAATCTTACGGATCATGGCGGTGATAATAGTGGTGTTGGGCTACACATCAATAATCTTCTTCCCTTTGTCATTCCCCTTGTTGAGTTTTGACTTAGAATTAGAACATGCATTTGATTCAAAAGCTTTTAGCTCATCCATCAGTGACTACTTGGCTCGACACTCACTTGTGTTGTGAGTGGGGCTCTTATGGAACTCACACCATTTCCCTATGTCCTTTATCTTCATGGTTTTGTTCTTTGCTTTCGTCTTTGGCGGGTTGTCGTGGGTCACCTCACCTTGGCTTTGTCCTTTGATCTACAGTTTGGGGTCGCCTTTCCCTTGCTTCAGACTCACAGATATGAAGTCTCGCTTCTTCTGTTTAAATTTATGCTTGATCTTGACAGTGTATTGATAGGCGACGCCAAGCAAGGAGATGTCCAGGAACTTCATATCGTCCTGGATGTACTTGTGTAGACAGTTGTGGTACTTGAGCACAAAATGCCACTCAGAATCCTTGATACCCAACTTCATGCGAAGGATATGAAAAATATTTGTTAACTCTGACACGTCTTGGTCCCTTCCCTGTTGTAGCGTGGTCCACTTTACGTATTTATCTTCATAGTTCCTGACATGTTTATATTGTTCCTTGATGGCATCTCAGAAAGAATTCCAAGTGAGTGCAGCTGAAAACAATGAGGGTTCACTCTCATCCTTCTATTCACAGTAGGTTTCCCACGAGTCCTTGACATGGGAGGTGACTTTGAGGAGTGCAAAAGTAATCTTTTCCCGATCGGAAAAGTCATGAACCGAAAAATATCCTTCCAACAGATTTAACCATTTATCTACGATGTCTGCATCTATTTGGCCTTCAAATATGGGAATGTCAATGTTGACCTGTACCTTAAAGGGAGTGGCGCCTCCCGGGTGGTTGATGGATGAAGATGTGTCGCTTGTGGGCAAAGTTATCCATCATCGTGTTCCTTTTTTACTCGAGGGCTCCTTCGAGTAGTATTTTGAAAGAATCTCCTTCTCCCACATCTTTATTTTCTTCCACCATTGGAAGCTGTCGAGGTTTGCGAGGCTAGTCTTGCAAAGGTTCAACTAGTTCGAGCCCTAACTCCTTATAACCTAACCTCATTGGGGACATGCAAGGATAAACAAAGAAAGAGTAGCTGCTTTGATGCCACTGATTTAGAATTATATAGGAATGCAACAGAATACAAATACAAACATAAACATCAAGATGCAGCAGAAATAAAACTTCATTTCATTAATATCAAAGAACTAGAATATGCTTACATATAGAATGGAAATAAACTAGCTCGGGTGATGGTAGCTTATCTCTGAGAAGAGATGTGGCAACTACATGCCTCTGAACTATGTTACAATGAGGATCGAAGGCCTATTTATTATTGAGAACAACGGAAAACCATAAGCATCCAAAAACCTAACCCTAGGAGATGAAACACCAAAACTATGGGCCTCATTGGGGTAAATTGGTACATCAACTTCCCCGGGTCGTAACTTTGGCATACGATTTTCGTTTGACGCACACGATACCTTGTTACAAATATCTATTCGAGGACTACAAATTTCGACTGCAACCATCAATTGAAGACTCATGTTTTCCCGTTTTCCAAAAAAAACAATGTTTAGGGCCTCAAAACTGCTTTGGAAGTTCAGGACCCAAAAAAACTACCAAAAATAGTAAATTATGCTACAATTACGGAAACTGAAAGAAATAATGGTACAATGGTGTGGGTATAAGTGGAATAGGTGGGTGGCCACCAATATCCACCTAGATCAGTTGTTCCTTGAGAAACTAGGCCCCTATTATTTATGAATTTCTCCAAAATGGATTGCGCAATTCCTTATGCTGATCATTTGAGTACATGCAACACATTTACACTCAAGACTAGTATACAACTGATGTTACACTGCCTTGGAATATCCACCAAGCCTAGGGAACTCGAATTCTCTGCATGCACTGGCTATTTTGAGTTTATTAATCTGTTAACTAGATGATCATTGAGTTTGACTAAAGTCTCACTGCACAACTGACCTTCCACTAGTTCCTTCAACAATTACAATTTGTTTAATTGAAAACAACCTGAGATAACTGACCTTTATTTCTACAAATTAGCAATCACACATGCTCAATTGAACTCTAACTCCTCCAAATCGAATTTACTGAGTAAACTGGGTGACACACGTCATGTCACACAAGTTAACTGCATCCGTGTTGTTTGCTGACGTGGAAATTCAAATTTTCTAATCAAGGAAAAATCAAATTGAGATTTTCTTGCTGCATTTTTCAACATGACTGAATATTGAATAATCATCACATCCTAACAAAATTGTTTCATGTTAAAGCAATTGAGGGTGTTACAATGCCTAAGGTGAATATTCAACTAAAACTCAATTTTAGTTGATTTGTCGCTTGATCTCTTCATTTTCCAGAATGGAGTGGTGATATGTCAACCCATTGGGTTCTGCGGGAGTAAGATCTATTGAATGCTTGACTTGACAATGCAAGAGTTCCCCTATGGGTGAGGAGAAGATGTCCATGTATTCTTCCACATCCTTATCCACCTGCTTTTGTTGCATGGAGGAACCCTTCTCGGGGGCCATGGATGTGGCCACAATCTTCCCCTTACTTTGACAGTGAATCAGAAAGAAAACAAATTTCCCAGTATGGGAGATGATCTTACTACATTGCTTAGCATAAATCAAAGAGATGTTGGTAGGCGGGACTACCTCGAATTTCTTGTATAACTTACTTCCCAAAGAAATAATAACAATGTGAGGCCTAGACTCATACTCAACATGACACTTCCACAAGTATGGTTGGCCTAATAATACATCACAAACTTCAAGAGGAGAAACATTACCAATACCTTATCCGTGAAGGGCTTGATTCTGTAGGGAAGGCGACAATGTTGGCTAATGTGAAGATCTCGTCCTCGGTGAAGCCACCTAATGGTGTACGGTTGTCGGTGTTGTGTGGTTGGTAGGCCCAACCACTTCACGACCTATGCTGAAATGAGGTTATTTTGGCTCCCATTGTCGAAAATGAATTCCAGCGACAAATCCTTCACCCACATCTACGAGTGGAAGAGATGCTCCCCCTCCTCTAGATCTTCGAGCTCAATATTCTGAAACTTGGTGGTGGCAACAATGGTGTTAGGCTACACATCAATAATCTGCTTCCCTTTATCATTTCCCTTGTCGGGTTTTGACTTAGAGTCGGAACATGCATTTGATTCAGAAGCTTTTAGCTCGGTCACCAGTGATTGCTTGGATCAAGTGGGGCTCTTATGGAACTCACACCATTTCCCTATGTCCTTCTTTGTCTTCGTGGTGTTGTTCTTTTCTTGCGACTTTGGCAGGTTGTCATGGGTTGCCTCACCTTGTCTTTGTCCTTTGATCTGTAGTTTGGGGGTGCCTTTCCCTTGCTTCGGATTCGTAAATCCAAAATATCACTTCTTTTGTTTAAATTTCTGCTTGATCTTGACAGTGTATCACTAAGAGAGGAGATGTCCAGGAACTCCATCTCGTCCTCGATGTACTTGTGTAGACGGTCGCACTACTTGAGTACCAAATACCGCTCGGAATCCTTGATACCCAACTTCATGCGAAGGATATGAGAAATATTTGTTAACTTCAGCACGTCTTGGTCCCTTCCCTGCCACAACGTGGTCCACTTTATGTATTTATCTTCATAGTTCCCGAAAGGGTAATATTGTTCCCTAACGGTGTCTCGAAAATAATTCCAAGTGGGTGCGGTTGAAGATGGTGAGGGTTCACTCTCATCCTTCTGTTCACAGTAGGTTTCCCACGAGTCCTTGACACGGGGGGTGACCTTGAGGAGTGAAAAAGTAATCTTTTCCCGATTGGAAAAGTCATGAGCCGAAAAATATCCTTCGAGCAGATTTAACCATTTATCTACGATGTCTGCATCTATATGGGCTTCGAATATGGGAATGTCAAAGTTGACTTGTACCTTAAAGGGAGTGGTGCCTCTAGAGTGGTTGTTGGATGAAGATGCGTTGCATGTGGGTAGTTGTCGAAGGATCTGGGCAAAGTTATCCATCATCGCTTTCCTCTATCGCTCGAGGGATTCTTCGAGCAATATTTTGAAAGGATCTCCTTCTCCCTCATCTTTATTTTCTTCCGTCATGGAAGGTTGTCAGGGTTTGCGAGGCTGGTCTTGCAAAGGTTCAACCAATTCGAGCCCTAACTCCTTTTACCCTGACCTCGTTGGGGACATGCAAAGAAAAACAGAGAAAGAGTAGACCACTATGATACCACTAATCCAGACTTATACAAGAACGCAACAGAATACATATACAAACATAAACACCGAGATGCAGCAGAAATAAAACTTCATTTCATTAATATCAAAGAACTAGAATATGCTTACTACAGAATAGAAATAAATTATCTCGGGCGATGGTAGCTTATCTCTAAGAAGAGATGTGGCGGCTACATGCCTCTGAACTATGTTACAATGAGGCTCGAAGGTCTATTTATTATTGAGAAACAATGGAACCCCCTAAACATCCAAAAATCTAACCCTGGGAGATGAAGTGTCAAAACTATGGGCCTTGTTGAGGTAAATTGGTACATCAAATTCTCGGGGTCGTAACTTTGGCTTACGATCTTCATTTGACGCACACGATACCTTGTTAGAAAGATCTATTCGAGGACTACAAATTTTGACCACAAACATTCAAAAAAAAAAAAAAACCTCATGTTTTCCCATTTCCAAAAAAAAACATCGTTTAGGGCCTCAAAATGGCTCCAAAAGTTCATGACCTGAAAAACTGCCAAAAATAGTAAATTATGCTACAATTACATAAACTAAAAGAAATAATGGTACAATGGTGGGGCTCCAAGTGGAATAGGTGGGTGGCCACCAATATCCACCTGGATCAATTTTTCCTTGAGAAACTAAGCCCCTATTATTTAGGAATTTCTACAAAATGGATTATGCAATTCCTTAGGCTGATCATTCGACTGCATGTAACACATGTACACTCAATACTAGTCTACAACTGATGTTACACTGCCTTGGAATATCCACCAAGCTTGGGGAACTCGAATTCTCTACACGCACTAGCTATTTTGGGTTGATTGATCAGTTATCTGGACGATCATTGAGTTTCACTAAACTCCCACTGCACAACTGACCTTCCACTAGTTCCTTCAACAGTTATAACTATTTTAACTGAAAACAACATGAGTTAACTTACCTTGATTGCTACAAATTAGCAATCACACATGCTCAACTAAACTCTAACTCCTTTAAATCTAATTTACTGAGTAAATTGGGTGACACAAGACATGTCACACAAGTTAATTGCATCCAAGTTGTCTGGTGATGTGGAAATTCGAATTTTCTCAATTTAATCAAGGAAAAATCAAATTGAGAATTTCTTGTTGCATTTTTCAACATGACCGAACATTAAAGTGTCGTCATATCCTAACAAAATTGTTTCATGTTAAAGAAAATGAGGGTGTTACAGTGACTAAGGTAAAAATTCATCTAAAACTTGATTTTAAATTCATTGCTAACGAGACTTATGAATGGACCAAATAGAGAAAAAATTAACAAAATCGGAAAAGATCGTTTTTGACCTGTGATAGGTTGACACATGTCAAAGAACATTTAAATAAATCATGCATAGACAAAGCAATGGTTGAATTGATGTAATCATGTGTTAGGACGGATGATGTATGTAGATCAGATCTTAATGGCTCCTTTCCATTATGGTGTGAGAACTTCACGCCTTAGGCAACTAATGTCCTTGTGATATCAATCAAATAAGTAGATTGTTTAATATAATTAATGTTGAAATTAAATTTCAAACCATATCATCATTCATGCAATAGCTATAAATTAAACAGCAAAAAAAAATAAAAATCACATGCACACATGGCTAATTACTCCTTCAAATTACCTTTTATTCCTTAAAACAACTTACAAGGAAACCTCCACTCACTACCCCAAGAAACAAAAACACTGCACGATTACCAAAATAACCCATACTTGAGCTTTTACAAGTTACCTGACAAGGGCATCTTCTAAAAATAAAAATAAAAGACCATAAACAATAGTTCTCTATTGTATGGACTATACTACGTTGTACAACACTACTGCGCACATTTTGCATGGTTGTATAGATCTATATAGTATGGCTATGTGTAACTATTTTGTACATTGTATAAAATTTTCCACTACTTGGAAACATCTCTTTCTTAGCTTCATGCTATCTCTCCACTCAACCTGCCCAATTGCTCATGTGTTTTAAACACCTCTACCTTCCCTATCTTTGTACTTTTAGTGAAGAATCTATTTTTAAGATTTATCTAGTCTAAAAGTGAGGACCCATTATGAGGTCCTTCAATTTGAATAAGATTCCACAATAAATTTGACATCATAGAAAAAACCACATATTTGTCACACCATATCAAAGCATGTAAATTGTCACGACATATTAAATCATATAGAAGAAATTTTAATTTATGGTCATCTTACAAAATTTAAACCACAACAACAAGAATACCCGGTTATAATGACTCGGTTATGGTGCTCCGATTGGGACCACCCGAGAATAGACCACCCTACCAACTTCATATCCTAGAGAACCTCCATATAGTCCCTATCCCTCCTAGCCCAAGTCCAAATTGCTGTCGTAGTGTGTTCAAGAGTCCTGTGCCAACAACCCTTCAATGTCTAACACCAAAATCCACCTCTCAAGTCATAACACACCTATGTACTCCCTAGTCCCAAAACCAAAAAACTCTAACTCCCCCCCCCGCCCACCCCAAAGTCAATGCTATGACCCGGCCATTAATGTTACCAACCTCTATTCCTCCCCTCTAACCACTACCACCTATCCTCTTATCCAAAATTTAATTTGTGGAAGACAACCATGTTAGGGCATAGAAAGGATAAAATAATAATATATTTTAATGTCAGCGAAACACATGGACTCATAAGAATCCCATTAATTTAAATATCAAATAAATAATGTTAAATTGTAATTTATCAATTATAAGTCATGATTACGAGTTAATTAATCACTAATCTAGCTTGAGGCTAACCATGAGCTTGATCATTAATCAAGATTGAGGTTAATCATAACATATTCATTAATCAAACTCAACCATTAACTAATCATCTAGCATGATGACCTATATAATATTGGTGTATTCATGCGAGGTGTGGTTATACAACATAACTCATGTGTATACTTAATAATTCTTGTAAGAAAAAAGTGTAAAATTCGATCACTCAGTAGATAGGTTAATAACCAAATGTAATATAATAGGATCAGAGAGGGGGCATTACATACACTCCTTCAAAAAGTTTCATCCCAAAGTTAAAGTTAAGAGGATACAAGTAGTTAGGAAGAAGTATCACAATAAGGCATAACAAAACAAGATAAGGATGTGGTAACCAAAATTTAAGTAAATCAAACAAGGATATCACTTCCCATCTAGAGTCCCCAACTAACCTATAGCCTCCTATCCCCCCTAGTCTACTTCCACTCCCATCATATCCATCCTTTGTTGAGATATATTACGACATCAACTGATAGAACCAAGATGGAAAAAGTGTCAACTATATCAACCTAACTTCCTTAGTATGTAATTAGAAATCATCATCACGTGTCTAGGGCAGTGTGTCCATCACATGGCTCCCATGATTCCAGGTTTGGAGGTTATACGGTGAGAAATTCCTCCACCCCTCCTTAAGGACTAGGGTCGACACCCTATCATGGACCACACTACAACACTAGTTTGAATGCTTATCATCAAATAATTTAGTCAAGTGGTCATGTTATCTATAATCTATGCCTTACCCCATATCATAATAGTGCATATAAAATAAAGACAAAGTACAATAGAACAATGTGCATCATACCATTCCTCGCTTGATGTCTCAACATCCACCAATCACGGGCATGGATTTATGGTTATCACATAAATCCCTTCTAATCTAAAAGTTAGTTCTCATCTATAAGCATATACACAAAAACAATATATACATGGACATGTAATCCCAGTCATTATATTATTTGATCGGGTGTCCACATACCAAAATTTCTCAATTAACACCAACATGTTGGAAGTAAATCATACATTAGATAAAGCATATATAAGATAAGTCATACATCGAATAATTCATACACCAGATAAGTCATACATCAAATATTTAACCAACAAGATAATTCACAAGGTGTTTTATATAAGTAATTCCATATGTAGCTCCGGGCATTAGCTCAATTGGTCGAGTTATCGTCTCTAAAGCACCTCGCTAATGGGAGGTCATATGGTTAATTCTCCTCAACACCCTCAAGGTTAGGCTCTACTAATAAGTTTGTGGGATGTGATCCCTTTGGATGGATCTAACCAAATATTTCCTTGGAAAAAAAAAGAAGCAAGTCTATGTGTCTAATCAAAATGCATCAACATTACATAGTTTTCATAACAAAACATCATGAAAATACACGTTGGGCCTCAACATAAGTATCTATCCAGGTCATGGAATTACATATGGTCAAAAAGTGACAGATAGTCTCGACATATAGTCTCTTCACTCCTCCCAAGTAGAAAATATTGACCAATACTTGTCTTGTTGGACCTTAACCTAGTCCACCAAGTGATGCCTAAGCTATCAAACTCTACAATCCAATATTTGAAACAATTCGACTATAACGATTCCCATGTCTGAGAGCTACAATTTCTCCAATCGAGTCTGTGAAATTCATTAGAAAGATAGTGTCATATAACAAATACATGAAAACATCATGAGTTTTATGCAAGTGGGGTGGCAGTACAAGAGAATAGGAAATCAGTCCAATTTTCTCTTTGATCCCAAAAGGTCCTATAAATTGAGGTGACAAATTTGTTCCTTTCCCAAACTGAATGGTGCTCTTTTTGGGTTATAGATACAAATAAAAACTTGGCCTCCCACTTCATAACTTTGATTAGTCCTATGTTCATCGACATAACTCTTTTGTCTATCATGAGCTTCCTTTAACCTTTGTCAAATATACTTTACATGACTCCTCCATTTATTAAACCACTCCAGGTCCTTCTATTACTTTTCCCTTCAAAATTTCCCAACTCAGCGTTGTCCTGCATGGTCTCCCATAGAAAGCTTGATAAGTAGGCATCCCGATTGAAATGTGGTAAATGTTATTGTCTAGCAATGGTAGGTGCCTTTCCCACTAAGTTCGGTTGTGCATAACATACATTCTAAGCATGTCTTCCATAACTTGATTTACTCTTTCAATCTTCCCACTTGTTTCCAGATGATATGCAATGCTCAAGCTCAATTGAGTCCCCATTGTTGATTGCAAACTTATCCAAAACCTAGATGTAAAGTGAGAGTCTCTATCTTAAATTATATTTGTGGGCAACCAATGAAGTTGGATAACTTTGCTAATAAAGGCTCATGCCACATCGGTGACATCATGAGTGTCTCTCACTTGGATGAAATTGGCACATTTGGTCAAATTATTAATTACAACCAAGATGGAATTGTGCCTTTGTGATGCGAGCAGAAAACCCACAGCGAAATCCATGGAAATGACCTCCCATTTAGACATAGGGATGTCATGCAGTTGTAGGACGTCTAAAAATTTCCAAATCTTATAGTTCTTTTAAC
The DNA here is from genome assembly GCA_031772625.1 of Pinus tabuliformis. NCBI lineage: Eukaryota > Viridiplantae > Streptophyta > Pinopsida > Pinales > Pinaceae > Pinus > Pinus tabuliformis. The sequence goes on along the minus strand of CM062804.1, from coordinate 769,376,401 downwards.
AGCATCTACAACTCACAAAGTTCTGGAGCCATCATCCTGTAGAGTGCCTTGGATATTGGTTCCACACTAAGTTTTAGGTTGATTGTGAAATTGAACTCCCTCTCAAGGGGTAATCATGGCAACTATTTAGGGAAAACATCCTTAAATTATGATGGAACTTGGTCAAGGAGGGTCCCTTCTTGTCACTTATGGCCTCAACAACATATAATTTACAACCTTGCCCAAGGCAACATTTTACCTTCATTGTTGAGATGAATCACAATGACACTCCTTCTTTATACCACAATTATGAATTTATCTACCTTCATCATCTAAACAATATCACTTTCTTCTTTAAATAGTCTACCAAAGCTTGATGAGCTTCTAGCCAGTCCATTCCAATGATTACGTCATATGTCCTCAATGCAATGATGTATTCCTTCAACTTAGGTCTACACACCTCGAGGATTACTGACATTGATCAAAACTAGGTCCTACTGCTAGTCTTACCTTGGAAGCCATCTCGACTTGTTTAAAATAATCATCCTCACGGTGTACCAACCTACATTTTTCTAATGAAAATGGTGAAATGAAATTATCTGTAGCACCATAATTAAACAAAAAATTAACTTTTACATGATTTACCATACATAGGGTTTTTACCATGGAAGATTGGTGTTCAACTCGGTGGATGTCAATCACCGCATAAATTGGATGGTGGCGCCTATTCCTCCCATTAGTGATTTTCCTTCTCTATAGGTGTTACTAGGTTGTAACTCAGAGCAATCACACTAGTAGTGGTGTTCCCTGCATCCCCAACGAGTGATGTATGGTAGAATCTAAATATAATGCTATGTGGCCCTATTGAATGAGCTCCTCCCTTTGGGACCCTTGTCTCTGCTTGTAGCTCCACACATTTGTCCTCGACTTGCACAAGTCCCTAAAGTTGTTGGCCAAGGTGCATTGGCAATAGTTGAAATCCCTACTGTCATTGTTCTAGGTACAACCCTGTTTCCATATGGTGATGGCCTCAAATTTCTCTCCCTGCAAAAGGTCTGAGGGGCACCCCATAAACCTTAGTTGTTGTGGAGAAACAACTTTGTTTCCCCCTTTCAAGTCCACATGCTCTTCTACATAGCGAGCATTTTTAACAACTTTCGCAACTCAGGATAAATTTGCATCTGAACCATTTCCCTAGCCTCAAGGTTTCATCCATTAATAGACAAAATGATATGTCAAGTGCTAATCAATGTCCATGTAAGAGACATACTTAACCAATTCCATGAATTTGATCTCATATTCCTCTACTGTGTGATTTCCTTACACTAAATCATCGAATGCTCCTACTTCTTGTTCTTCGTAATATTCTGGAGGTGCAGTTATCGCTTCAAGTTACCCCACCAATTCATGACACCATATATGAGTTGAAATATCACTATCTTAGCCTTCAAATTAGAAGTATACTCTCTTAGTGTGAAACACCTTGTTGTTCTCTTCAACCAAGCTTCCGCGCGTTCACTGACATGACCTCCAACAAATCATGGAAGCTTAATCTTTTGGAGTTCCCTAGTATCCTCAATTGGTCGTCCTCTATTTTTTTATTTATTTTTTACAAAAACGGATAGAGGATATATTAGATACTTGGCCTTAATACCAAAAAGCGGAGTACAAAAGGTGAGTCTAATTTCACAAGTCCCGCACAACCATGTAAGGCCATGGCATTTATGCTTAGCTCACATCTCTTTTTGACTGCTACTATGTAGTCTATTTCAAAGATTTTCCCAACTTTATGGATACATACAAACTGATTTAACAAAAGGTAGTAAAACATAACAACTATCTAAATTAAGGAATTGATTCCCATGATTCCTGTTCTCCTCTGAGTAAGGCTCCAGCCGTAAGGAGGGCTGCTTTGTTGGCTTTGATGTCCGCCTCCTTATTATTAACTCTCAACACATGATAGAAATTCAACTTCTGGAAAGAGTCTCTAAGATCTTTTACTCTGAAAATCAGCCTTGCAAGCCTTAGATCCATTGGCTTAGAATGTGTCACCATAATGTTAATGATAACCTCGGAGTCCCCAATAACATTTGCCTCCCTGATGTTCAGCATTTTCATAATCTTGAGAACCTTGGAAAAGAGCCAAAGCCTCAGCTTGAATGCTAGAAGTTATGCTGAGCCCCCAGGTGAAACTGTGTATCCTTATGCCATCGGGATTTAAAATGGCGCCTCCAGCGCCAGCTCTTCCAAGATTTGCCTTTGCAGCCCCATCAAAAAGAGGGAGAATCTCTGTTGATTTGCGGCCCAATCCTTGAAGTCGTTTGCTGATAGTCTTATTTGCCAATCTTTGGGGAGGGAGATACTATTTGCACTATTTTGGAACTGAAGTTCAAGAGAGGAGCCCCAATTTATATCTTGCTGGCTGAGATTTAAATCATCTTTAATTTCTCTCAGACTCTCTTTAAGCTGGCTTTTAATATTAATTGCCACAAGCTTGGCCTCCTATTCGTAGCTTCTAAAAATCCTTTTATTTCTCTCAAGCCAAACCTGCCAACATATTATTTTAGGGAGAGTAGTCCAAGCAGCTTTGATAATTTTGTTTTTTGGGGGAGTCCCAGGACACCTTTGTAGCCATTTAGTAAAAATATCGGGGATGGAGGAAGGCAACACGATGCTGGAACTCAAAGTTCCCAACAATTCTGTCCAAATCTACAAAGTAAAGGTGCATTCAAGCATCAGATGAATTACGCTTTCCTGGTTTACCTTACAAAGGCTGCACCTTGAAGGACCGTGAAAACCATGTTTTTGGAGATTATCATTTGTAAAGATTTTGGAGTGACATAACAGCCAGTTGAAGAAGTTTATTTTAGGCAAGGTGGGATACTACCATATCCCTTTCCAAGGCTCAGGGTTTGTGGTCACATGGGGGCGTTCACATAGCTTGGCGTAACCTTGAGCAACAATGTATCCACCAGTCTGCGTACCCCATCCTCTTGTATCCCTTTTTCGAGCCAGCGATGGAGACAGGCCGTGGAGTTTGGAAATTAGAATCTCGCGCTCCATAGATAATTCTGGGGGTGTTTGAAGATTCCAGCTAGCCCAATGTGAGTTCTGCCAAGCTGAAATGTCCCACAGAGTTCGCATTCCAGCCTCATTCATCCATCTGCACAGTGTTTGGAGTGAACGACAATCTCCCAGTGGCTCATTATTCAAAATTTTATCTGTCCAGACGTTGATCCTTTTTCCATTACCAGGGATCCAGAAGGCATGATCCTTGATGAGAGAGCAGTGTTTGATGCAAATCTTCAGAAAGGGTGTATTTGGGTGCATCTTAGGGTGATCTAGGCAGCGAGAACGCTGGCCTTTGAAGTATTTTTTCCAAAGAGCTAATTGTGCCCAGCCAGGTTTAGGGGCAATAATTCTCCAGATTAATTTAGCTCCCATTGCTACATTATGGTAGCCAAGATTCTTGAAATTCAAGCCTCCTTCCATCAGCGGTTTGGAGATGCATTCCCAGTTGACCAACAGAATCTTTTTCTCATTCTGCTTGCCCCCCTTCCAAAAGAATTTTGGAATGGTCTCCTCCATTTTTTTGAGAATACTAATGGGAGCGAGAAGGACAAAAAACTAAAACAAGGGAAGGCTGGAAAGAACAGATTTAATGAGGATAGACTTACCAGCAATGTTAAGCCAAGAATAACCCCACGCAAGTAGCTTGTTCTTAAATTTCTCCAATTGGGGGAGCCAATCTCTGTTGTAAGCTTTTTTGAGAAAAACCGAGAGGCCCAAATACTTGAAGGAAGTCCAATTTGAGGTCGCTGCAAAACCAAAGGTTCTGGAAATGGAGTTGAGCGAGCTGGAAGTGGTGTTCCAGCAATAGATATGGCGTTTGCCTTTGTTTAGACTGCTTCCTGAAACCAGACAATACTCATCCAAAGCTCTTTTAAATCTGGAGGCAATAAGCCCAGAAGCTGCTCCCAATAGCAGTGAGTCATCCGTGAAGAGGGCATGATTAATGGTTTTCACACCTCTTGCAATACAAAGCCCAACAATATTCTGATCTGCTCTTTTTTTGTCTAGGTAAAAACTGGGGACAGAGGCTTGAAGAACAAATAAAAGAGGTGAGAGAGGGCACCCCTGCCTGAGCCCTCTCGTGGCTTTGAAAAAATCGGCAGCTAATGCGGCAATCCAAGGCTCCGAGATGCAAGCTCGAATCCAATTTCTAAAATTCTCACCACATCCAAGCTTATGTAAGACTTTCAACAGAAATCAATGCCTAGCTCTATCAAAAGCATTTGCTAAATCGAGTTTGACAACTATACCTTTTTCATTGCGACTCATGCTTGAATTGATTGCCTCTTGAACCAGAATGAAGTTGTCTACAATCTGTTTACCTTGAATGAAACCTCCTTGGCTTTCCAGAATGATTTTGGGGAGGATGGGCTTCAGTCTATTAGCGATGACTTTGGTGATCAGTTTGTAACCTATATTACAAAGCGAAATTGGACGAAACCTGTTGAAGGAGTTGGCTCCCTTCTCTTTGGGGATGAGAGCAAGAAAAGAAGAGTTCGTGCTTCCTCCGATTTTTTGGCAAGCTTGGGATTTTAGAACCATTTTGTAAAGATCCTTTTCCATAATGGACCAACAAATTTGGAGGAATCTGGCTGAGAATCCATCTGGCCCAGGGGCTTTGTCTGGGTTCATGGCAAATAAGGCAACCTTGACTTCATTCTTGGTGACTTTAGCTTCAAGGAGGTGATTCATTTCAGCAGAAATCAAGGAGGGGATCCCGTCCATCATCTCTGAATTTTGATCCAGATTTATATCTTCGCTATACAGGCTTTTAAAATGAAGAGAAGCTGCTTTTTTGATGTTTGCATTATCCTTGTGAATGATGGTACCATCTTTGATTTCAGAAATGGAATTGGTACATTTCCTTGCCTGAGCTTGTTTGTGAAAGAAGGAAGAGTTCCTGTCCCCTGCTTTAAGCCAAAGACTGCGAGACTTAAGTCTCCAGTATTCTTCCTCAGCTAGACATGCCTTGTGATAGTTTCACTGAAACAGGGCTTCTTTATCTAGAATCTCTTTTGTTATGTTAGCTGTTTCGGCTTGGAGTTGATGGACTTCCAACATATGTTGGATTTTTTTTTCCTTTCGTTGGCTGGATTGGGCAGAGATTTGGCCCAACTTTTCAAAGCCCTTTTCACTCTTTTGAGCTTTTCTTCCCAAACGAAAAAAGGGGAGCCTTTGACTAGCTGCAACCAAGTGTCCTTAACTAATTGCATGAAGTTCGATTCCTTAGCCCAGAGCGGGCTAAATCTGAAAGGAATAGGTCGAAGGTCAAGCTGAAACACGAGTTCTAGCTTGATGGGTGTTGTTGGGAAAAGTATCCATTCGGAATGCCCCTATCCCACTCTAAGGTGTGATAGTGCCTTAGCAACAAACAAGGAAAAACTAATTGAGTATTTCTTCTTTATGAAATGTAAATGAGGAGAAAGGATGTAACTAACCTGTGTCTTCCGCTAGTTTGTTGATCCAATCACTCCTCTCTTCAGTGGCTCTCAGCTCCTTGCTCCTTCACCGGCCCAGCTTCACCGAATTCCTGCAAGATCACAAGAGAGAGAAACTACACGAAGATATAGATATACATTCATAAAAAGCTCAAGATCAGATTAAGCTAAACATGTAAGCATAACAAAACATCATTGGTACACAGCATGTAGGAGAAACTCAAATAGTTTATTGATAGAATAAGAAAGTCCAAGAGGAGATACAACCAAGTGAGTTCCGATCCAGCATCTACCTCCCAGCAAAGGAATCCCTTCCTCTCCTCCAACAAAGCATAAATCACCCAATGTACTAATCTCAATCTCAAACCAACAACAATTCTCTGCAAAGTACAAAATTCCAGCCTCCTGAACCTCGGTGAGAGATCCATATATAGATGTAAGAAGAGAGGATGAGTCAGCTTATGTTTTGACTTGTGGCTTCTCTCTGTCAGTTCTTGCTTCCACTTGGAGGTTGAGAGCCTCTTACTCATCACTAGTCGAATTCATTGAGGCAAGTGTCATTGGAGAAGATTCTGGAAGCTTCCAGGGTCTTTCCACCTCGTTGAATGAGTTTTCCATTTGTCATTTCCCGCTCAGCGCACCCTGGTAGTGCTTTTAGGTGCGTTGCAACGCACCCAGCTAGTGTACTGGGGTGCACTGCAACGCAGGTAGCTAGAAGAGCTTCTGAATTGATCCTAAATTGACTGTTTTTGAGTTGTTTTTGGTGGAGAACTTCTGGGAGAAGCTGTCATTGGTTGACCTTGTTCCTTTAGGGGCAGGAACAACTCTTTTAGGGACTTTGGATCCCTTGGATTATGGACATTTCATGCTCAATGCTGTAAGGCACAAAAATGTCTATAACAGTTGCCCCCTAAAGTGTGAGGCCGTTTATCGGGTGAAATGCTTTATTAGGAGGATCCGAAGTTCTTTCAATGCTGGGAGGAGACCTGTAATAAGATACAATACAATACATTATTTTTCATACTGTTTTCATGATCTAGCTGAGGCGGGCATTCCCATGCTCAGCTTTATAAATTCATTTTTCTGTACATAGGACAGACAATCGTCTGATGGTAGACTGATGATTTTGATGAAATCATCATCCTTTTGGTAGGATGATTATCTGTGCTGCAATGCTGTACATGTCAATGTCTTTATTTTTCCTGAATATATATCGCAGCCTGGATGGATGAAACTAGATCCGGGGTCTTCAATCTCGTCCGATCTTCACTCTAAGTACAAGTCGATCCATGTGAGAAATGTTCTGAAGTCGAACATGGAAAGACATCGCTTGATTACTAGTCAATGATGTAAACCGTTAATAAGCACGAGAGGAATCACCGATAATGATAATGACCCTCAAGGTACTGCAATACAATTCACGTGGTGTGAATAAAGGACTTGGCGTCGAACACCACGCAAAATCTTTCGGTCGAAGGTCATTGATGTATACCTGTCGCCGGAAGTGAGAAACTTGCCATTGAGGCATGCAAGTTTCAAAGTACTGAAGGGGGTGTTCCTAGATCAACTTCTTGGATAATGAGGTGATGTCGACAAAAAGTGATTCGTCAAAGGAGGGCCTTAATGTATCCCACATCAGTGACACGGAACGGAGCAAATGATTTTGATGGAGGTGAAAACGATCTGATGATATATGGTTCAGGGTGGCGGTCATGAAAGAATGAAGGATAATGTATGGTAGTGGATGGGACACGGTTGACTTCTCTGGATGACTTCTCTTGAACATATCGGCGACACTTGTGTGATGGATTGGTAGCATTTACCCCAAAGGCGGATGGTATGGCGAGACCATGGTGATGTGACCGGTGAATGAAACAACCCAACCCGACTCAGGCACGGAGTGGAAGTGTCATGTTCAAGAGTGACTTGCTACCAATAAAGTTCTTTGAGTTTCTTCCCAATTTTTCCCCAGTCATTGCTGACCAGTACCTCTTTATTTTTGTCAAGCTTGAGGAGGATAACATATGCTTGTTCTATAATTTGCCCTTCAGGCAAACCCATCGCTATGTTTTAACGAGCCTAGCGATAGTGAAACTCGTTCTCGTCTAAAGACAAGTTTGTCGCTATTAATGTTTTTTTAACGAGTTTAACGACAAAGATAACTCGGTCCCTTTTCATTTTTAGAGAGTCTAAAAAGGTACGTAAAGATAACTCCAAAGTTCCTTTTTCGTCATCTAATCCCTTAAGTCCGAAAAAGTATAAAACAATACAGAAGGGATGAGTTTTCGATAGTTTTAACGAGCCGAACAAAACAAGCGCTCGATCTTTTTGTGCAATAATCTCTCAAGTCCAAAAAGATTAAAATCTAGAGGAGGGATAGCACTTCCGGTCGCTTTAACGAGCTGGAAGGCCAAAACTCGGCAATCTTTTCATATTTTACGAGTCAGATGAAAAGAGCTTAAAGAAGACTCGTCTTTTGAGGAACGAGTGATAAAACGGGTTAGCAGCTGATTCCAGGTAAGGGTTGGAATTTTCCAATCACGGCAGTGTCACAAGGATGGCTAGTGAAATCACTCTTCGCAGCTGTTCCTCAAAATGGGCAAACAATCAAATGGAGGTGAATGATCGGCCAATGGAAAAGTGGAGGTGACGGTGCAAACACGACCAAGGTTTTAATGGCTGATAATGTTACATTCACGGTGGTTATTTACCGGAGGATAGTTCATTTTTTAACGAGCTTAAACGCGGGTTGAAACACTTGCTCGATCTTATGTTTATTTTTTAACGAGCATGAACTATGTGCTAAAACTGCTCGATTTTATGTTTATTTTTTAACGAGCATGAACTATACGCTAAAACTGCTCGATTATCCAGTCATATGATAAGAATGTCTCATGTAAGATTCCATTTTTTATGGAGCTTGCACCTTACAAAGCTATGCCCCGCATCCTTTCGTTATGCAAGTTCGGAAACGACTAATCCTACGAGTTTAAAGGGTTAGACCTACAGGTTTAAAGGGAGGACGTAAAAATTTAAAAAATAAATAGCCGCCCCTTGCTTGCACTCCAAAAGGGTTGCATGCCCCCAGGTATAAAACAGAGTTTCAAGGTTACCCCTACTTTAGTCCGATAAAACATTTGTTTCAGCGAGAGAGGCCTACCTCTTACAGGTCACCCAAAGATTGTTCTATTAATCTTTCAAACAAAACACTTCTTCGGAAATGTCTACCGAGATAGACAAAGGTGATTGACTCAGTTCTGTCAACTCACATAACTTTGACAAGAGAATCTTATTCTAGAACAACCCCTCTTCCAATCACGGACGGGGTATGGACTAGTCATATTCTCCCGTGGAAACCTACCCTATACCCAAAGTTTTCCTGCCGAAGCAGACCAGGACGCATGCCCCCTGGGTTCCAGTCATATCCTTCCGAATTACTCGCGCTCATCGGGAGGACGGACCGTGGGTTGAGACATTTCTTGCGTGAAGAGACCATTTAGGGACGGTATATGACTATTTGCGATGCGTGATCCGGGAAATGAAAGCTGGTCCACAAGCTTGACCACTCTTCCTTCGTGCGGAAAACACATTACTCTAAAGAGTGAGGAGACGATGGCTCCTATGCAATATATATAGTCTCGTCCAAGGAGTAGGTTATAATCCAAGGGTCCTTGAACGACCATCACGTTCATTCGAACGGTCTTCCCTTTCAATGTGATAGGCACATTGGGGAGGATCCCTGAAGGTCGACTGGTTCCTTTATCAAAGCCTATCAGATTTCTCATTTCAGGAAAAAGCGTTGGCGAACCAAGCGCTTTCCAAGCAGTAGAGGAAAGGATACTCACAGATGCCCCCTCATCAATGATGGTGCCAGCCATGACCATTCTGTATATTTGGACGATAAGTCTGAATGGTATGCTTATTGGCAAACGGGGTCTGCCTAGTTGGTTCCAGTCGAAGGAGACAACTAGGTTGCTTGGTGGTGGGACCGAGTAGACAGCCGGGTATCGCTCTGATGAACTTCCTTCCTGCGATAAAGGAATGGGGGGATTGCCCGCGTGCTCGTCGGAGTCTGTGTTGATGAAGAGAATTTGGATGGTGTCATCTTTATCCTCTTCAGTGACTGTATCATTCGAAGATAAAACCTCTGAAGGCAAGACCGGGTCAACTGCCGCCTCGACCTTTTGACTTTCGTCGGGTATGGATTCAGCTGGTTCATCTTCAATGACGGGCGCTTCAGCTGACCACTTGAGCGGGCCAGATGGATTTTCAAATAACGAAGGACTCGGCAAGAGTTTTGTATATCCAGGAGGAAGTCGTAACGGTGAAACTGGACGATCATCCAAAACTCTTTTCGCTTCGTCTAAGAAGGGACAACGGTGGATGGCGTGGTTGCCTTCGCAAAGTCTACAGGGAGATCTAGCTCTCCCTTTTTGTCCAAGGACTTCACTTTCGCTAGTTGACGGTGTGCATTCAACATGGCTATCAGAGGTTGATGCCACCGGATTGTGCAAACGGGGAGACCAGTCCCTTAGTATCCGAGGGATGCAGGGACAATCTCTGTGGAAATGGTCTCCCTTGCATATGACACATGGCGATTTAGGCCTAGTCAGTGCTGTGTGTGGATTTTTGTTAGACGGCACTTGTTTGCCCCCAGTCGCTTTTGGCTCCTCCTTCTTCTTCTCTTTCTTCTTCTTTTCCTTCTTCTCCTTAGGAACTTGGTTTTTTGTTTTACCAGTTCCGTCAAGTGAAGAGGAAGGAGGAGAGGAAGAATTAGAGGAAGTAGAAGGCTGGTGGGTAACTCTGGACTGGTCTAACTGTTGATTCGACTGTTCAGGAATAGTGGTGTTCTGAACGACATTGGTTGAGAAGAGCCATACCGGCAAGCCAATTGTCAGTCCTGGAAGCGACAATGTGGCCATATGGGGCGCACCAACATCTCCCCAAGAGGAGAAGGGACTAGGATTTCCACCAAGGGGAATTCCTTGGTTGGTAGGCTCCATTTTCTCAACCTAAAGATCAACGCAGGAAAAAGGGTATGAATATTCCGTTTAAAATAAATTTTAACGACGCTTGGACACAACTTGCTTTTTCAATTTTAAAGAGTCGAGAAAAAGCAAAAGATGACTCTAGTCGCCTTCAATGTTTTAACGAGCCCGAAATGACAAATGCTCGGATGGACTTTTTCCGTTATAGAGTCTGAAAAAGGCCAAAAGGAACTGCTCTGGAGTTCTAGGTAGAGGGTGTGCCAAACTTTTCGCAAAACCGCAGAATACTTTTTAAGGTACGGGCGGTCAATCTTCCCGAATGCTGTGTTCAGTGCATTGCGATCAGTAGGGCGGCCGACACGGCTTCCTAAGGATAAAGGTTTTATGCCTATAGGGGTCTCCCAATATATACTCGACGGTACGTGGGAGCACAATCCGTACTGGCGCTTATCGTCTCTCAGGAGGAATCACCCAACCATCAGCGAGATCGACAGTCACCAGGTTTTACGACGCCGGAACACGTCTCTAGCCTAGACCTCTATGTTGTGCGTTAAGTTACAAAGCGTTGTTAAGTTCATTCAATTTATTTTAGGTTGATCTTTCTTAGAAGTTTGCCTTTTTGGATCACCACGAGATGTATGATACAATTCCTAAATGCAGTCTAAAGATGATAAGCAAGCTTTTATATCTTTTCAACAACGAAAATCCTAGCTACAAGGGGAAAAGAAAGGCACAATCTTTTCTCAAAGAGCATAGAGCACACTGTAAATGCACTTTTCCTAAATCAACATACAAACTGTCAAAATGCAAATGCACATATGCATGTATTTGTTTTCACTTTCTTCATATTGATGCCTAAAAAGAAAGTTGTTGTACAAATTTGAATTTGATTTCAAGTGAAAAACATAAACAAGCTCCTTTTTCGAAATCAAAAAGATGATTACGACACTTTATGATTTACTTGTTTCGACACTAGAAATGCATAAATTCAAACCAAACAACAAAAGTAAAAGCTTAATCAACTGTGAACAACAAACAAACTCACTCCTAAGATCAAAACGACACTTACGACAGGTCTAGATCTAAGGGCGACAGTATGACTAGTTTACTTTTGTAATGGGAAACTGCAAATGATGTAACAAATACACAAAGAACAAACACAGTTTCTTTATACAACTGAGGCGAAATTGAGGCAAAGAAAAGGGGTTTCAGATAGGTACATTGACTGATAACAGGCTGCAAAAAACAGAGATAAAACTGAGCGAAAGGAAGCAGGGAACCACAGCTGCACAAGGCAAAGGCTGATCAACGCACCCTCAACATAGAGAAACTGAACTTCAGCTAGGTATCCTTCACGGGACCTGCGTTGAAATGCAGAACCTCTTCACAGAGTCTGCGCTGAAGCAGAAACGAGAATTGTTTCTGGGTTCTGGGTCACGGTTTGCAGTTTAATATACAGTTTTTGGCCGGATAAAAGCTATCAATTAGGTACAATTAGGAGGATGATTTAAAGGAGGACTAAGATCTATCACAAAGGGCTGTTAGAGCACTTGTGGATCAGCTGTTCAGATCATAAAAACAGGCCCAGTGAGTGGACTAGAGTAGCAGATCTCTACTTTGCATTTGAAAATGGCAAATGCATTTCGATTCGGCACTCCTGAGTTTATGAGAAGAACAACAATAGAAACACAAATAAACTAACAAGATACGTTCCCCAGTGGAGTCGGCAATTTGTTGTTGGGAAAAGTATCCATTCGGAATGCCCCTATCCCACTCTAAGGTGTGATAGTGCCTTAGCAACAAACAAGGAAAAACTAATTGAGTATTTCTTCTTTATGAAATGTAAATGAGGAGAAAGGATGTAACTAACCTGTGTCTTCCGCTAGTTTGTTGATCCAATCACTCCTCTCTTCAGTGGCTCTCAGCTCCTTGCTCCTTCACCAGCCCAGCTTCACCGAATTCCTGCAAGATCACAAGAGAGAGAAACTACACGAAGATATAGATATACATTCATAAAAAGCTCAAGATCAGATTAAGCTAAACATGTAAGCATAACAAAACATCATTGGTACACAGCATGTAGGAGAAACTCAAATAGTTTATTGATAGAATAAGAAAGTCCAAGAGGAGATACAACCAAGTGAGTTCCGATCCAGCATCTACCTCCCAGCAAAGGAATCCCTTCCTCTCCTCCAACAAAGCATAAATCACCCAATGTACTAATCTCAATCTCAAACCAACAACAATTCTCTGCAAAGTACAAAATTCCAGCCTCTTGAACCTCTGGGTGAGAGATCCATATATAGATGTAAGAAGAGAGGATGAGTCAGCTTATGTTTTGACTTGTGGCTTCTCTCTGTCAGTTCTTGCTTCCACTTGGAGGTTGAGAGCCTCTTACTCATCACTAGTCGAATTCATTGAGGCAAGTGTCATTGGAGAAGATTCTGGAAGCTTCCAGGGTCTTTCCACCTTGTTGAATGAGTTTGCCATTTGTCATTTCCCGCTCAGCGCACCCTGGTAGTGCTTTTAGGTGCGTTGCAACGCACCCAGCTAGTGTACTGGGGTGCACTGCAACGCAGGTAGCTAGAAGAGCTTCTGAATTGATCCTGAATTGACTGTTTTTGAGTTGTTTTTGGTGGAGAACTTCTGGGAGAAGCTGTCATTGGTTGACCTTGTTCCTTTAGGGGCAGGAACAACTCTTTTAGGGACTTTGGATCCCTTGGATTATGGACATTTCATGCTCAATGCTGTAAGGCACAAAAATGTCTATAACAATGGGTTTATGGTCCGAAGTGTTGCATGGGAGAATATGCACTCTAGCCTCTAGTCCAAGTAGAAGAAAAGAGCTTTGAATTAAGAATCTATCCAATCTAGCAGCAATGTGGCCAGGACCAATTCTTTTATTAGTCCAAGTGTACTGACCAGAGATTGGCTTGATGTCCAGCAGGTCCCAGTCCTGCATAAGGTCCTCTGCCCATTCCCTTGCCGGATATCGAACAATGCTGCCTCCTCTCTTTTCTGCTGATAAGAGAGTGAGATTGAGATTTGTTGCTATGATGATATTCTCAAGATTAACTAGATCTTCTTGGGTTCTTATGGAGTCCTAGCAGGGATTTTTTTCCACAGTGTTCATGGGGGTGTACATGTTGAAGAGACTGATAATCTCTTTTGAGTCTATGTGCTGCAATTTTAAGAGCAGCCAGTGAGTATTGAGGGTCTTAGAGACGAATGTGAATTTGCTAGCGTTCCAAAGAGTGCCCAACCCTCCGGAAGCCCCTTAGGCTGAGATTGATTTCGCCTCACACTTGTTCCAGAGTTTCTTACTTTCCTGAAGGAAGACAGAGTCTTCCAGTTTGGTATCCTAGATGAGAATTATGTCAGGAGTTTCTGTTCTTATTAAAGTTCTGATGGCTTCTTCTTTGATTCTGCTCCCCATACCTCTACAGTTCCAGGAGGCTATCTTCATCATTTGTATTTCTGGTTAGCTCCCTTGGAGCCTTGGGGCTGGTTTCTCGCCATCTTTGCTTTTGATGCTAATAACTTCTTAAGGGTTGGCTGGCTGCCTTGGAGCTTGTCCTTGAAAGTTTCCTGCTCTCTTTTTTCCCGATCTGATTTACGGCCTCTTGTGGATCTCCTTATCAAAGCTTGGGATTCTCCTATTTCTCCTTCTTCCTCCGAGCAATCCGATTCATGCTCATCTTCCTCTACTTCGACAGTATTTCCTTTGGAGCTCTCAGCGAATGCCAAATCTATTGCTGGAACACCACTTCCAGCTTGCTCAACTCCATTTCTAAAACCTTTGGGGGTTCCTTTAGAGGGTGGGGTTGATTTTTTATTTTTTGGTTCCTGAGATTCCTCTATTTGCGAGCTTAGAGGAGCGAATTTATTTACTTGATCCATTCTGGGAGGGGGGTGCTGAGGAGGGGCCTGAGTACCTCTTCCATTTGGACCAACCTGCTTTTGGGTTTTCTTGGCGCGCTTGACCTGGTTCCAACCTTCTTCTTTCCCCTTATCTGCTTCCGCATTGGTTGGGCATCCTCTGGCGAAGTGGCCGTAGACATGACATTTTCGGCATTTGAAAGGCAGCTGCTCGTAATCCAGCTTTTGCAAATGGGTCCAGTTTCCTACTTTGATTTTGATGGCTTCCGGGAGACCCACCTCTAGGTCTACTTCAACGCAGATACGGGCACAATCATATTGATCTTTGTTATTTTCCCTATCTATGAATTTCCCAAGGGCGTTTTCGATGTGTTTCAGCGAGTCCCAGTTCTAGCAATGGACTGGGAGATTAAGGAGTCTGACCCAAACAGGGACAACCGTGGGAACGTCGACTGCAGGGTCGAAGTCTGGCGTCCATGTATTGAGGTAAAGGTCCTGGGGGCCCGTGAAGTAGGGGTCGTTCTGAAAAATCAGATCATTGTCTTCCTTTGATGTGAATTCGAAGAGGAAAAACCCTCGTCCTAAGAAGTAAGAGGTGACACTGCTCTTGATCAGGGGAACCCAGTTCCTGTTAACCCAAGTCTCAGTGGTCTTAGGAGAAGGCCATAGACCGGTGAACTGGCCAACGAGAGCCCGCTCAGCCAAGGAAAGGGCGACTTGGATTGGGGTCTCTGGCGGCAAGGAGATTTCAGGGATGTCTTCCAGCCTCTTGACAAACTTGGCTGCTTCACTTTTTTTCTTCTGCGGCAAGCCGGCCAAGAGCTGAGAGAAGGCTTCGGCAGATGAAGGCGGGCCTGCCTGGGGTGAGCTCGGGATATCCATGAGGGCGAGCCCGTTTTACTTGTCCCTCCCAATAGAAGATGAACACTCTGAACCGCAGGGACTCAAAAAAAAAGTGCGCAGAAGGAGCGCAGAGGACCCAAAGCCATGGGCCGCAGTGCAGCCGCAGAGTCGCCGAGGAGTGGCTAGGGTTTCATGATAGAGCTTTGCTCACTAATATCGTAAAAATATACAATAGGGATTGGATTAATTGGATGTCCTCTATTAAGTCCCTTGATCCTTTGGGATTTCCTACCTGTGATGGAGGGTGTTCTACTTCCACCTGAGTTGTTTGGCACCCTCTTAAAGTTTCATTAATTGTCTCTGGGGAATGCAAGATGAGAGCCAACTTCAATGATGGAAATGATGGTTTTTGTGGAGGTGGTCCTTGTGACAATCCTCCCCGTCCTCAATGGTCTCACCATTGGAAAAACCATGGTTTGTCAACACCTAAAGCCCAAAAACCGCCAATAGTAAATTGACTATTTTACCTCAATTTTATTTTATTTGTTAATATAATTTTAATTTTAATTTTATTTTTGTGTAATTTGACCAAGTTAAAATGTTTACAGGATAGGACATTACAACATCTCTTCCATATTGGGTTGGAGAGCGCCTCTTTGCGCAATAAGCATTATTGATACTAAACAAATCCTCACAGATCTATTAAATCATCCCCTGTCACTAGCTAAGTGAGTACTACAATACACCTGCCAATTACCCTTGCTAGCCTTCTTAGCATTAAATTTTCTCCCTTTAATGACCTTAATTAGTATTAAAAAATATTGAGTTTAGTGCTACTTAATTACCTTAACAAACCTATTAATTACCCCTCACATTAATATTAAGCATGGTACTAAATGCAAGATGAGAGCCAACTTCAATGATGGCAATGATGGTTTTGGTGGAGGTGGTCCTTGTGACAATCCTCCCCGTCCTCAATTTCTCTCGTCTTCACCATTGGAAAAACCATGGCTTGTCAACACCTCGAGCCCAAAAGCCGCAAATAGTAAATTGATTATTTTACCTCAATTTTATTTTATTTGTTAATATAATTTTAATTTTATTTTAATTTTTGTGTAATTTGACAGTTAAAATGTTTACAGGACAAGACATTACAACATCTCTTCCATACTGGGTTGGAGAGCGACTCTTTGCGCAATAACCATTATTGATACTAAACAAATCCTCATGGATCTATTAAATCATTTCATGTCACTAGCTAAGTGAGTACTACAATACACTTGCCAATTACCCTTACTTGCCTTCTTAGCATTAAATTTACTCCCTTTAATGACCTTAATTAATATAAAAAATATTAAGCTCAGTGCTACTTAATTACCTTAACAAACCCATTAATTACCCCTCACATTAATATTAAACATGGTACTAAGTTATTATTATTAATTTAACTATTCTTTAATTATTTAATGGGACAATCCATGAGGTGAAGAATAGATGGTGACATGGTGTTTTGTTAAAGCACTTTGTGGTGTAAAGGTAATCGGTTCGAAATTTCGTGGGGAAAATCCAGTCATGCTAAGGTTAGTTGTGTCCTAGGCCGTGTTTGATCCCTGAGCGATTTTGACGACTTAGATGCCCTTAGGTTGTGGCTACTCAAGCCACAGATTAGGCGTGTTAGTCATCTCAAGTTTCACATAACGTAACAAACAAACACTGTTTTTTTTAATGGGATATATTTTTATAATAATTTTTTTTATTTTTTTTATCCGATGAAATCAATCAGCCTCCCTCTCAACCCGAAAGTAAAAATGAGCTTGTTGGTACCAAACTAACCCAAAATTACACTCACTTAAAAGTGCTTAAGCTTGAAACCATTACAATAACATTCTTCAAAACATCAAAGTTCAACACGTCATTAGTTACAATTTGAACCTCTGTGAATAAAATTACAATCATTGTCCTCAACCACTTAAAATCCAATTGACATAATATTAATTTAACCTAATTAACAAATTGAATTAACTAACATTAATTAACATCAAATTAAATTTTATATATATATATCCACACAGTGAAGTACTAAGAGTGGCGTTTATATGCACAGGTTCGTTTACGGATTCTTTACTAGGGCTATGTTCACTAGCCTCCTGAATTTCATTACTGCTTGATCGATCGAGTATCACCTGTCTTTCTCCAGTTTCAGCAAAGCCAACATTTGATCTCGGGGTGTTGTAGTTTGTGTATATATAATAGGGGGCATGGAGATTAAAGAATTTTTATTTATTTATTTATTTTTGTCAAAACAACATAGAGAAAAACAACATAGAGAGGAGGTGTTTTTTTTCCAAATAGTTTTCTAAATGGTATAAATTTGTATCAATCTGTTTTATAATTTATTGTAAAGTTTTATCTTTTTTACAAAGAAGGAAATCGAAATTAAATGGGATAGGTTTACTAGAGTAGTTTTTTGGTCTTAGGTTGAACTATGAGTTCTTGATATATGAATTAGGTTTGCTGGTTGTTGCTTATATCTGTTGCATATATCTGGGGAGGTTTTATTAAAAAGAAAAACAGTAGTTTACTCAGCCTTTAAATTTCCCCTGAAAATTATGGAAATTCAGGGAAGATTTTGATAAAATCGGCAGGGATTTTTGTAAATCTTGTAAAACGTCAAGATTTTGGGTGCCCAGTTTTTTTAATGGTGCCCAAATTTTGATGATGCTGAATCTATTTCCACCCTCAAAAACTCAATTCAAACATTCTTACTGAGAATTTTTTTGATTTTTTTTTACTGAATTCCAGCCACTTTTAGCCTCAGACAAATCCCGGACAAATCCCTGCACCCCATTCAGATAACCACATAACAAATCTTGAGGTGCCCCTGCACCCATTCAGATAAATACAGAACAAATCTCGAGGGAGGCCCGCAAATGGCAGGAGGTCAAAATCCAGCCCGTAAAGGAGAAGATCACTAATGAGAGCGAGCTTGCAGATTACTGGCTCCAAAAGTGGAAGGAATTTGAAGGACTTGATCAAGAGAGTGAGATGGAAGATGACCGTGTGGGTCAAATACACCTAGTGGGAGGGCAGTTAGAAGTACTTCTCCCATGCGAGATCGGTGTGGGAAAAGGCCCTGTAAGTCGATTATCGAAACCCTGCTCTGTGGCTTCGCTATGCCAAGGTGGAGATAAAGCACCTCTGCGTAACCATGACAACAACATCTGGGACCGGGCTGTGCCTCTGCGGTCCCACATCAATCAACCAATTATGGAGGGACAGGGGAAGGGGATGATGATATAGTTTGTTGGCGTGAAGAAGGCACTGTCAATCCAAGGGTTGAAATTTTCAAATAAGTACAAGATTGCTTTTGCCCATGGGTACCTCTAAAAATGTCGCTAATGGCATGACCTTCTTCTAGGGTAGCCATTTTTTCAGAATTTGGGCCACTCTGGTTTCATTTTTCTATCGACCTTTCATGTTCTTTTGGGCATCAATGACATTTTTTCTCACCTCATGATGTCCATTGTCTGGCTTATATTTGTGATTCTGAACATCTTAATATGTTGTGATTTTGCATTGCAGATTTTATTTTTTTGTTGGGTATCATGCTTGGTGTATTGCAATGTTGGATTTTTTCATGCTATGTTGTTCTGATTCTATAATCCTTGCCTGTCTGTCCATGACAACCAGAAGAGAAGTGGGCTTCAAAGTAGCCATCCTTCGACAAAAGCAGAAATTCCTTGAACTGAACAAAATTTTCACATGATTTCACAGCAAAATAAGAGAAGCAATAATTTCTTTTTTCATGTCATTTAGTCAAAATCACCAGGGGCTTCTCATCCATTTCGAAACTCATGCCATTCGGTGGACGCCGAGGCAGACAATCGCAAAAATAAAACCCTAGTGGATGTTGTAATACAATATCGACCTCATAAGCGAACAAATACCCTGTAGGTGAGATTACCCAATTTTGGATATTTTCTCTGGATTTACTATCGTTGGTATTGACTAGTGGAAAATTTCACATTACAGTGAATCTGAGATGTTAAACTGAATGTGAAGGTTTTTGTTGACTGTTTGAAGTCCATAATAGACTGTTTACTAAGATTTTAAGTTGCGTTTCTCATGATTCATCGACTAATAGAGTTTCATGATGGATTGCTGATATTACAGGCTCAAGTTGTCATGATTCGGATAATATAATTAAAAGATATAGTAGACTGTTTGCCAAATTCTTAACTTGAATGTAGCCAAGACGACAATAAGATGTTGCCAGGAGTCCACGGTTGGTTCAAGTCCAGTGGTAACTATTGCTTATTCTTAGGAAGTGAGACTCTCAGACGATTAACGATAGTGTCTATTTAGAGGGTCCATCAAATAGCGAAGAGCATCAGTGGCAAAATATTCTTGTATCATAAATGGCACACATTTCTCATAAACTCAAGTTGGAAGCATTTTTCCAACTATGGCTCTTCTTGTCCTTCACCTTATTTGTTGCAGGTAAGTGGTTTCATAGTTCTAAGGTAAGTGGTTTCATAGTTCTTTGTTGTTTGATTGTGATGTATCTTGTCCTTTGATAATAGGGTACTCTAGCCATTGTCTTCTTTTTTCGAAAAGGAAAAAGAAAAAACACTACCCTTCAGAATTCCTACTTTGGAATTTTGAAATAAAAAACTGGACATGTTAGAATTGTGACAACTCGTCCATAACCATGAAGTTAAAGAGAAGACTAGGTTAATTCTATTACAAGGTTGGGTGGGGATTTGTGAGAATGTCAGCATCTTATATATGTTGCAGATCTGAGATTTTCCGTGGACTCTTATAAATATTGTTTTTTGAAATTGTTTCGAGAAGTAGAAATCTTGTGTAGAACACTTTGCATCTGGGTTTTTTCGGCCTACTCCCTTGACATTGGTATAACACTCCGACTAATTCTTACTTCGATTGTCTTATGTATCTTCTTGTTTTCATGATTTGCAGCCGCTATAGAATTTGACTTCGAAAAGTCTTTTGAAAACATTTTGTATTCAATTCATGATGGATTAGGCTTTTTCTGGCCATTTTTGGTTTTTTTCAATCAATCGACCTCTTCTTTAAGATGCAGTTTAAAGTTTTTTTTTGATTGCAGGCTAGCTTTCTTACCAGCACACACGACTAGAATCAGTGTGCTAGTGCATGTAATTGGGTTTTAGAGTCTGGAGAATGAAGCCTCTACTAAACTCCTATATCACCAGAGACCAACATGCTTTTTTAAAGGGCAGATTCATCTTGGACGCGGTCGCCATGACCCAAGAAAGCCTTTTTAAAATGATATCAAAGAATTTGGATGCGGCAATCCTCAAGATTGACTTGCAAAAAGCTTATGATTGTGTCGATTGGGGCTTTCTGAGAATCCTGTTGGCAAAGATTGGACTTAAATCCCAAGGTGTTAATTGGGTCATGTCTTGTGTGGAGAATGTAAAATATTCGGTGATCGTGAATGGAATCCCCTCGGTCTTTTTTCAAGCTGAGAGGGGACTCCGACAGGGATGTCCCCTTTCTCCATTGCTATTCATACTGGTGATGAACTCTCTTAGTCTCCAGATTAACAAAGCCGTCGCGGATAAGAGATGTCTTCCGGTTAAGATCTGTAAGAACATCTCCATCTCACATAATCTTTTTGTTGATGATGTTCTCATCTTTGCTATGCTTTGCAGGGCCTCCTGGGCTTGCATAAATGACATTCTCTCAAGATTCCAGAAGGCTACAGGTCTGTTTATAAATAAGGAAAAATCCTTCTTGTTCCACAATGATGTAAAGCTGGATATTGTTCAGTGGATTTCAGACCTGATGGGTATAGCTCCATATTCATTACATCACGGATTCAAATACCTGGGCTTCTCTTTAAAGGCAAAAGGATATACTATTAGGGATTGGCAATGGCTACTGGATAGGTTTTACAAGAAGATTGCACGATGGGAATATAAATTCCTCTCACTAGCTGGCAGACTTATATTAGCTCAGTCTGTCCTCTGTCAACTATCAGTCTACTGGGCTCACATTTTCTATCTTCCCAGCAGTATTATAAAGCAGATGAACAGGTTGATTGCTAACTTTCTTTGGGGAGGTCATGCATATCAGTGTAAAATTCATCTCGTCAAGATGGCCTCCATCTCTGTTCCAAAAAGTATGGGTGGATGGGGCTTGAAAAACATCCGCTCCTTTGGTAATGCTCTTCTCTGTAAGTCTCTCTACAGAGGAATATATGGGGATGGGCCGTGGAGTAGACTCGTAAAGACTAAATATCTGAAGGGAAAGTCCGTAGACTTTTGGTACAGGAAGCGGATCCTTGGCACCAGAAGCGGCTCGATGATATGGCAAAGCCTGCGAAAAGTCCACCCATTTTTCATGAAAAAATTTTGCTGGACCTTATATTCTGGATCTAACATTTTTATTGCTTTTGACTCTATTTTATCTGGCCGGGGGTTCACATTTCCTCATCCACTGTTATATAATCTTCATAGGCTGGGAGTCTTTACGTGGGATAAGTTGATTAAGGGATGGTCTGGTGCCTCTCCGATTTGGAAGGATGGGGAGGAGCTTCATTTACCTCGTCAGATGCTTCCTCTATGGCTGAGGGTAAAAGCGAGACTTGATTGTTTGGGGATCTCCCGAACGGGCACAAATGATAGTCTGGTATGGTCTATCCATAAACCTGTGAGCGTCAAGAACATTTATGCTGACATGATTTCTGTTGTTGCTGGAAATCCTCCTCCGCTTTTTCCTCCATGTTTTTGGAAAGCTGCATGCCCGATGAAGATGATCATTTTCTCCTGGTTGCTATTTCGGAACAAAAATCTTACATGGGAGACTCTACAAAGGAGAAGTTGGCAGGGTCCAAGTAGATGCTCCATGTGCCTCAATGCCTCGGAATCAAACTTGCACATGTTCTTTCAGTGCCCTACGTCCCTCATAATCTGGTATGATTTGTCTACATATTTTGTTTTCCCTCACATCATTTTTTCTTCTGTTCAGGAAGGTTTTCTCTGGTGGAGTAGACAATCCCCCTCTTGGAGATCGTTGTTCATTATCACTTGCTGGTATCTGTGGAACTGGAGGAATGCGCACATTTTCCAAGACTCTAAGGAGCCTCTCCAGGCTATTCTTCAGCGTATATTGGCTTGCTATGATTCCTATCATTAATATCTTACTACATCAACATGTGATCCCATCTGATGCCGCGAGTTGTGATTCTGCATGAGGTCTCTGCCTTCAGATTGTCACTATCTCTTTTGTTTTGGATCCTCTTCACATAGGCAGGGCGTAGCTGCCCTCTTCTTATATGTTTTTGAATGAAATCTCCTTTTTGGTACAGCCTTGTAAAGTTTTGTCACATCTCCATCAAGCTTCTTGATCAACTGATCCTGGAGATGTATTATATATTGTCTCTGTTCTCTTTCATGTGCATTTCTGAACTGGTCCGACATAATGTTTTCTGCTAAGGATGATAGGCATTATCTGCCTGTATGGGAATCTGTTTGCATCATTATGAAGAGGTCTGGGCATATCCATGCCAAATCAGTCATCTTGAATTATGTATTGAAGATCTTTATATACTCTTAATATAAAGCTATGCTGCTTTTTTTCTCTGAAAAAAATTGGATTTTAGAGTCCAAATTTTGAATTTGGGCTCTGATATCACCCGGGGACCCATTCTAGGGTCTTTCAATTTGAGTAAGTTTCCACAATAAAATTGATAATTTAGGGTCATTTTATAAAATTTAAACCACAATAATAAGAATACCTAATTACAATGGCTTCGTTGCAGTTTTCTTATTGGGACCACTTTGACTTAATATTCCACCCTATCAACTACAAAAATTAATTGACTTCTGAGACAAAGTACAAATTGAAGCTATAGCATGTCTAAGATCCTTGTGCCAACACCCCTCTCGTGTCAAATATGAAAATCCACTTCTCAAATCACAAATCACACCCCACGTTGGTACTCCCGAGTCCCAAAACCAAAAATATAACCTACTCCAACCCTGCTACGAAAATCCACTTCTCAAATCTCACCCCACGTTTGTACTCCCCGATCCCAAAACCAAAAAAATAACCTCCCCAACCAATCCGGCCATTAATATTACCAACCTCCATTCTCAAGCCACTCCAACCTATCCTCTTATCCGGATTTTAACTTTAATTCAAGGAAGAAAATCATGTCAAAGCATAGAAAGGATAAAATAATAAAATACTACTAAAAATAAAATAATGATATCTTTTAATGTTAGTCAAACTTATGGATTCATTCTAATCTTATTAATTTAAATATTAAATAAATCATGGTAAAATATAATTTTGTAATTACAAGTCAGCTTAAGGCTAATTAAAAGCTTGATCATTAATAAAGTATATGGTTAACCATAATTTATACATTAATCAAGTTCAACAAATAATTAATCATTTAGCATAATAGGCTATAGAATACTAATATATTCATGCGATATGTGGGTATTGTTAGTCTTTTCTTTGTTTAGAATTTTGCTATGGTTTTATGTTGTCTTCTTTGGCCTTAGAAACACCTCCCCTTGTCATTTAAGACAACATTTTCCCATATTTTGCCAATATAATCAATTTCCTAAGGTATTTTGTTGATATATTTATTTTTTAAAATTTCATGTAATTAATTAAATTGTAACAAATTTCCCATATTTTGCCAATATAATCATTTTCCTAAGGTATTCTATTGATATATTTAATTTTTAAAATTTCATGTAATTAATTGCATTGTAAAAAAACTACAGATTTCTGAAGAATTTGTAAATTGTCCTTTGTTGTGATATTTATAGGAGATTTGGGTAAAACCTAAAACATGAGTTTTGATCGTGGATGTCCCAAGATGGTAAGATTCATACTTGCCTGTCCTGAGGCAACTCCAGAGCATCCGATCAACGTGGGGTCAATGCAGGTACTTCAACAGACAAAACGAAACACACATTGGCAAATTCACCCAGATATGATTTTTAGAGATTGGATCTATGATTTGAGCACCCAAAAAGGTCAATTAGATCATATTTCATCTCTAAAATAGGATACAATTAATAAAGAATATGATTTTTGGGCATCCTATAAAGACAAGCAAACTTTGCTTGCCAAGACATGTTATTATTTTTTGAGACTTGGGATTTTGACTTGAGAGCTCTGAATTTTTTCCTAGACTTGTTTTCAATCATTTTAATCAATTCATGGAGTTCTTTTGAGTTTTCAATCATTGATTCAAGTTAAGTGTGTTTGTTGAGTTGTGGAAGGCCCCCACCACTCAAGCTAGTACACTATTTCATTGTTGTGCATTAATCTAATATATATTTACTTTTTAATGAAATTTATTATTAGATTTCTCCTTTTTATATGCTAAGATTACATTTTGTACGTTCAGATGCAAAGATCGCAAAACTAGTTTCCTAGTCATTGTGCATATATGTTTATAAACTAGTTTTAAATTCTATGTTTATAAACATTATTTTTTATTATTATACCATGGTTAGATCACCTACTTTTTAGTGTTTTCAATGTTATTTTTATTTAGTCGTATCAGTGGAATCTTAGTGTAAGTTCACTAGCCATCATAAGCCACATATAACTATATATTAGTATATTGCATTGATATATCATAACAACCACATTCAACCAACATTGCATCATTAGAATACATATTTTTCTATAGATTTAAGTGTGTTTATTAGTCTTATTTATCATGGAGTAATTTTTTTTTGAGAGAGTAATTTAATTGACAAATTTGACCAAGGTACAAGAAGTGCAATTCACCATCTTTGATGCAAATGGGATCTATAATGGAAAAAAATTCAAAGCCTTTGGATTCGAGCAAAAGTAGCACCATCACATAGAGCTCAAAAAAACGAATCCAATGCAACTTGAATGGGAAAAATTTGACTTCGTATGCAAAAGTTATGCAAGGTCGAAGTTCTGGTTAATACTGGTAAAAAAGTCAAAGTCAAACTAGTAAAAATTCAACGCTCAGGGTTCCAGCAGGCAAGGTTCCACTTCTGGGTTTCGTGCTCATGGTTCCGACGACGAATGTGATGACGACAAGTGGTAGTTTATGGTTGGTGGAATTTGGGCTAATACTAAGGCGCCACATGGTCTAATAAGGAAAGCATTAGACCAAAATTTGAGCTTCGGGGGAGTATGTGTTAAGCGGTGGTGGGTGGTTTGGCCAACAGGTCAGGCCATGTGTTATGGTGGGTTACAATGACCCACAACTTAGGTGTTGAACAGTGGGCGAAGAAATGTCAGGGCGTGGCACGGTCGGGACGGCTCGTCTGCCATATTTTATATGGTATGACCACGAGCCATGTATTGCTGTTGTATAGTTGGGGTCAGGGCCCATGGCTCAAATATTGTTTATATATTTTTAACATACCATATCACACCAAACCGCGGGGAAGTCGGGATTTGACCCCTCAACCTCTCACATTTTATTATAAAAATTTGACCAATGCGCCAAGGAGCCAAAATTGCTTTTTTATGTAACAAAAGTTGTGTTTATGTAGAAGACATAGGCAACATAACAACATTTTGGAGGTTTATTCTAGGAGTTCCAGGAGGTCTTTTTGAGTGTCGTCAATTGCATTGAAATCCTAAGGTCGAGCAAAACACAACAGGACTAGTCGGGAGTTGTTTTGATGTATTTTGATGGCTTTAAAGATTTAATAAAGAGGCCTCCCCATTGAAGACCGGGCCCAAAGATGTAGGTTTTGAGATAGCCGAATTCCATTATCAATTATTACTGTCATTTTTCTTTCTGTATTTTCTTGTTACTATTTATTTGTTGCAAATTTCTCTATAAGTTTCACATTTCATTTAATTTGAGATTTTTAATAGTGAATTTTAACATGCAAAAACAACTTTAAAATTTTGATAAACCAAGTATCAATTTAACGATCAGAGATTCAAATCAATTGGTATCAGAGCGGTTTTTGATAACTTTGGTTTATAAATGTGCGTGTTCACGAGGTGAAGAAGCATTTGTGAAAGTAGATATAGCTAAAGGCTTGAAATGAGGAAGGTTGTAGGAGTTGGAGGACGATAACCACAACCTTCGACTAGAAAATCCAGAGCTCAAGAAATTTCTCAAGGCCTTAAATCATGAGAAGCGAACATTGCATCTCGAGTTGCAAAAGGCCAAGAAAGATCAAGTTGGAGAAAGTGTTGTTGTACCTAGTTCTCTTGTAATTAGAAATGACGAGATGTGTGTACATTCAGAGGATACGTCATATGTGCCAACCACTCAGGATGAAATTGGAGATACTTCTTATGCACCAACCATTCAAGGAGATCGACATGAATCTTCATCTTGCAGTAAGGCATGTAAGATGTCAGGTGAAATAATGAACATAGAATCTTCATGACATGCATGCACCAGGGACAATCATCCAAAGTATAATGAAGTTAATTGTTACAACATTCCTTTTGCTTTTAGAAAGATTGGCGATGTGAAAATTTTATGACATAGGAAACCATGCACTTTTTGTGGGCTGATTAACCATTGCATTGCCAAGTGCCAAAAAAGAAAAACTTTATACAGAAAGATGATGGTTATTAGGAAGGAAGGAAATCTTCAAAGATTTCATGACAAGAAGAAAGATCTGAAATGATCTTGTTTATACTACAAGAAATATGGCCATGATAGAGAACACTGGTGGAAACTACACCTTGAGCAAAAGCCTAAGCAGTTCCAAGAATGAAAAAGGAAGCAAAAGGGAAAGAAAGAAGTGGATCGGACAACACAACAAAATCATGGAAATGATTCTGAACACGAGACTCGGATTTGATCAGTGGGTATGTACAATGAAAGTTTCCCACTCATGTCTGCAAAAATGAGCAAAATAACTTATTTGAAGGAAGAAAGCGAGATGACAACAACATATGGATTTGGCCATGCTATGCTTCAAGAAATAACTCCATCGTGACATGAGATGTTGTCGTGTAGACCTGGCAAGAAGGGTAAACATACTGGCTTGTTTACATTATCATCTTTGTTTTTATTATCACTATTAATGTGTTATACATGGGTTGTGGCGAACGAAATCGAAACATAGAGATGTGGAAACATGCAGATAGCTCACAATGTGTTTTTAGTTGTGATAGTGATTTTACAACTAATTGTGATGAGACAGGTGTACAAGACACAATGGCTTGGTGATACACGACAGGTGGAGGAACATTGTCTTCACGTCAAAACAATGTAAATAACATTTTCGCGTCCAAAAGGTCTTAGTGGGGAGGAATGATCCAAATGGGATCTATAATGGCAAAAAATTCAAAGTATTTGGATTTGAGCAAAAGTAGCGCCATCATGTAGAGCTCAAAAAAATGAATCCAAAGCAACTTGAATGGGAAAAATATGACTTCATATGTAGAAGTTATGCAAGATCAAAGTTCAGGTCAACATTGGTCAAAAATTCAAAGTCAAATTGGTCAAGGTTTTGCTTCATGGTTCTAACGACTAATTTGATGGCGAAAAGAGGTAGTTTCTGGTTGGCGGAATTTGGGCCAATCTTGAGGTGCCATGTGGCCCAATAAGGAAAGGCCACGTGGCCCTGGCATTTAGACCAAAATTTTGTTATGTTTGAGCTCCACGGGGGTCGAACACCAGACCTAAACCAACTAATTTGGTGCTCTACCATTATAACTTCGGTGATTCTAAACATACCATGGCAACAATTGTTATTTAAAGTTTATATGCAGCAGTATTGGGGGGAAGTTTGGCAGAGCCTTCCAATTTTGGTGGCCCACCAACCATATATGTGTTATCCATATCTCCCAAAAACAGTGGTTAAGCCAACAGTTAAGTCGCGAGAGTATGTGTTAAACAGTGGTGGGTGGCTTGGCTAACGAGTCAAGCCATGTGTTATGGTGGGTTACAATTACCCACGACCCATGTGTTGAACGAGGGGTGTAGAAATGGCAAGGCAGGCACGACCGGGACGACCCACCTGCCATATTTTATATGGTATGACCATGGCCCATGTATTTTTGTTGTATACTTCAGGGTTGGGGCCTATGGCCCAAATATTGTTTATATATTTTTAACATACCATATCACACAAAACCGCGGGGAGGTCAGGATTTGACCCCTAGACCTCTCATATTTTATTATAAAAATTTTACCAATGTGCCAAGTAGGCAAAATTGAATTGTTATGTAGCAGAAGTTGTGTTTATGCAAAAGAATAAGGTGACATAAGACAACTTTGGAGGCTTATTCTGGGAGTTCGAGGAGGTCTTTTTGAGTGCCATCAGTTGCATTGAAATCCTGAGGTTGTGCAGAACACAACAAGACCAATCAAGAGTTGTTTTGATGGATTTAAAGATTTAATAAATATGCCTCCTCACTGAAGATTGGGCTCAGAGATGTAGGCTTTGAGATATCCGAACTCCATTATCAATTGTTAGTGTCGCTTTTCTTTGTGTCTTTTGTTGTTGCTATTTATTTGTTGCAAATTTCTCTTCAAGTTTCACATTTCGTTTAATTTGAGATTTGTAATGGTGAGTTCTAACATGAAAAAACACCTTTACCTTTTTGATAAACCAAGTATCAATTTAACGATCAGGGATTCATATAAATCTTTCTCGATGATGAAGGCCCCAACTATCTTGGTAGCTTTTCCACTTAATTTTGGACTAACAAACATTATAGTTTCCTATTTTTATTTATTGCTTTCCTTAGATTAGAATAATGGTTTGGGAACATTAATTAAAAGAATGAGTAGAAGACTATGAGTGACCACCCATTTTCACTCTCACAAATGGTAAAGGCCATAGTGCATTCCAAGCCTCTTAATTAGTACTGGGTCAAAATCTATTATATTGACTAAAAGACTTTTGAAGTGTTTGCTTGCCTTTAGTGCCAATAAAGACCCTAGCACATTAATCAATCCTTTGA
Source organism: Pinus tabuliformis (assembly GCA_031772625.1). Classification (NCBI taxonomy): domain Eukaryota; kingdom Viridiplantae; phylum Streptophyta; class Pinopsida; order Pinales; family Pinaceae; genus Pinus; species Pinus tabuliformis. The sequence continues at coordinate 769,347,255 of CM062804.1, read as the reverse complement.
TTAAAACCCCTTTCACCATCCTCATTTCCAAGCATTTGAGTGTAAAATCAATATTTTAGTCATGTGTAAAGAACTTTGACTTGTGTGAGAAGTCTTAGTATATGCCCAGTCCGAAGTGTTCATAAATCAAGTGGGTGTGTTTTACATTTCTAGCCTGTGTGATTAGAATAGAGTTTTGTTTCATGATTCCTTGACTTAATATTTAGTTTTCAATTTAAATTTTAATTCGACCTAGCATTGACAATTAATCTAATCTAACTCATTACGTATTCTAGTGCACTTCCTAGTTTACGAACACCAGATTGATATGAAAATGGTGTCCTAGTTTAGGTCTCTAAATTAGCCTGACATTTTTTGCACCATTGCCATGGAAGCACATTTTGAGTTAATTAGATGTAGATTTTTCTTGAAAGTTTGCTTTTTGTCACAAATATAAACATTTAAGATTTGGAGGAGCATAGGCGATAAGGAAAGAGGTAAGAACCTACACATTCACTTTAGTTGAGTATGTGGAAGCCCAAATCATATTTATATTTGCTTAATTGATTTAGATTTGATTATCTTTATTTATGCATAGACGTAGGAGTAAAAAAGGTAGGTATGTTAGGTAAAAACCCCCCACTTCTAAACAACCCTCAGTGGTAGCTGGAACATAAAAAAACTCATAAAATAGATAAAACAACATACTAATTGTTGGAAAAGTAAGTATTAAACAATTGAAAAAAAAATATCTGAAGGAAAAATATCGAAGCTTGTGCAAATACAAGTGTCATTAGCACATCAAACCAAGCAAAAACAAGTACCACAAGGAACCCTTTAAGTAGAAATTTGAAGGAAAGAAATCCCTCAACTAGTACCTGAAGAAATAAGAATTCAAAGAGAGGAAAAACTTAAAAGTAGTGAACCAATCCCTCAACTAGTCTTTGAAGAATTTGAACAAATTGAATTGACTAGTGAACTAACATGAGGAGAATTTGATTGAACTCGAGATTTGTCAAGTTTGTTTGAAGGAAAAATGACACAGAGAGAATGAGAGGAAAAGAAAAGAAGCAAAAGAAAGACGTGAACACATTGAACAAAAAGTGCTTGAAGCAGAAATAAAAAGAAGGGGAGAATGGGCAAGAATTGAAGCAGAAAGAAATGCTAAAGTAAAGCATGATGAAGGAGGAGGTTCAACTATAATAGGAAAAAGACCTAGAGCTGAAAAAAAGGTCAAGAAGATGAAATTACCTTGGAGTTTCCTATTTTAGATGCACCAACATTTTTGGGAATTGAAGTAAAAATGATTAACATTCCTCCTTCCATTCTTCCAAATTTCTATGATAGGCCTACTGAAGCCCCTAATGCTTTCTTGTTTGTGTTGAAATATGGCAACAAGAATATTCCAATTTAATTTGTCCTTGAATTAAATTGTGAATTAAAATCGAATTTAGTCTTAACAACTACTTGGAAATAATTAATTAATTTATTTTAAATTAATTAGTTGGATAAATTCAAGTTAAAAGTCTTTCTGAAGTCATGCAAGAGTTATCCCTTAAATTAAGGAGATAAGATTGAGTTATATTTGAGTTGTAATTAGTTAACTTAGTTTACTGAGTTAAGTCTAGTTAAATTAGTTCCAAACTGTTTGAGGAACTAATAGTGAGTTAACAACCAGTTGATGCATTAATGCACTCAACTAGTGCTACTCCAGTTAACTGAAGATTCCCTCATCAGAAACTCATGCATGTCTATTCTGAGAAAGACCCAGTTGAGATTAATGTTCAAGGACAATGTACTATCAGTTGCATGTGTTTTCTCATGGAGAAAACTCATGCATGTAGTCAAGGATTCATCCTTGAGGATTGCACAGTTTTGAAGGCTTGTTTTTCCACTTGGTAATAGGCTAATCATCCACAAGGAACAACGCAAGGAAATAGGAGCTTGGAGGGCAGAGAGGAAGGCTGGAGAGAAGCCAAGATTGCCTGTGAGCATCTGTGAGGATTGTACTGAGAGTTGGCTAGCTGTGAGAGCTAAGGCTTTGTATAATTCCTATGTATTTCCACCATGTATGATAATACAATAGTGTGGGGTTTTTATCTGAGGATTTCCCCAAAAGTATTTTCATGTGTATTGTGCCATTGATTCTTCTTCTTATGGTTATATTGTCCAGCTCGATCTGTAAGCTTCTGCAATTTGATAGTAGAAGTAGGTTATAGTATTCTATTTTGATTTATATTGCATTATCGGGTTAACCTATCACAGATTTTCGACATGGTATCAGAGCTGTGAACATTATATTAAGAAGAGAATTCGAAGTTTGAAGTTCGGGGTTGCAGGTGCAAATCGAATTCATATCATACTTCAAGGTTGGCCAATGGCGTTCTATGGCTTGAGACTCGAGTATGCCTTGGAAGGTAGCTCAAATTACATAGCATGGAAAGATAGAATGGAGGTTGTATTAGAAGACAATGGCTTGAAGGAATTCATTGATCAAGAAATCCCAAAGCCAACTTCAACTAATGCACAAGAGTTGGCTAAGTGGAAGAAGTGTGTGGCGAAGGCGAGGCAGATCATCCTTGAGGGAGTTCGAGACCATATTGTTTCGAGTCTCCATGGGAAGGATACTCCATTTTCAATGTGGAAGATATTGAAGGACCTCTACCAGAATAGTAGCGACTAGAGGAAATTGGCGCTCAAGAATAAGCTTCGAAGAATCAAGATGGAGAAGGGTGATACTATTTCCACATATCTGAACAAGCTCACCACCTTCAGAGATGAGCTTGGCAGTGTGGGAATAACTACTGCCGCTAATGATATGGTGAGCCTCACTCTCCTTGGCCTTCCAAAGAGTTGGAATAGCTACCAAGACTCTATGAATGGAAGGGAGAAACTGCCGGATTGGGAACAACTGTGGTTGGATCCTATGCAGGAGGAGATGAGGAGGAGGACACAAGATGGTTCTTCATCCAAGAATGATGATGAAGAAAATATGGCCTTAGCAAGTAAGGCAAGGAAAGGGAAGGGGAAGGCTTCCCATTTCAAATCGAATTCTTCTCATGGAGGGAAGAAGGGTGACATGTCTAAAGTAAGATGCTTTAATTGTCACAAGATGGGACATTATGCGACTAATTTCCCATCGAAGAAGTCCAAGAAGGGATCCTCAGAAGGATCAGAAGGTGAGGCATTAGCCTCTCAGTTCGAAATGGACTTTACCCTCATCGCATGCATGGTGTCATCGATGATGGGTTGTGTCTGATATCTTGACAGTGGAGCCTCATTCCACATGACCGATGATAAAAATTTATTCAGTGCCTTGGAGGATAAAGACCTCAAGATGCGCATAGAGATGGGTGATGATGGAAGTTATAGTGTTTCAGGAGTGGGCACGGTTGCTTTTTAGAGGTAGCATGGAGCTCCTCTCACCTTAACAGATGTGATGTATGTGCCTGGACTGAAGAAGAACTTGGTATCGGTTGCGATGTTGGAGGACAAAGGCTACGATGTTGTCTTCAGTAAAGGAAAGGTGTTCCTAAGACACATAGCCACGGGTCAGACCAAGAGGATAGGGATTCGGGTGAAGAATCTCTATAAACTAGAGGTAGATGATTGTGCAACATTGAGTACGAAAGCAGAATTGGTGCAAAGCCAAGACATTGGCGAGTTGTAGCACAGGCGGTTGGGCCATTTGAATCATGGGGCTTTGAAGATAATGCAACAAATATCTACAGGACTTCCCAAAGGTAAACTTGAGCAAGTTAACACATGCAAAGGTTGTACCTTGGGAAAGTACACCAAGTCTTCCTTTCATGATCGAGACAGTCGAGCAAAGGCTATCTTAGAGCGAGTTCATACTGATTTGTGTGGACCATTCTTGACGGCATCCACAATGAAGCAAAGGTATTATGTGATTTTCATTGATGACTATTCTCGTAAATGCTGGATTTATTTCATGCAGAAGAAGGACCAAACTTTCACAAAGTTTTGTGAGTTCAAAGCTTTGGTCGAGAAAGAGTCAGGGAAGAAGATCAAGGCCTTGAGAAGTGACAATGGTGGAGAATATGTCTCTCAAGAGTTTAAGGACTTCTGTGCAGTGAAAGGAATTAAACGAGAGTTGACAACACCTCATAACCCACAGTAGAATGGGGTGGTCGAGAGGAAGAACAAAACTATTGTAGGAGCGGCACGGGAAATACTGCATGACCAAGGCCTACCACTTCACTTGTGGGCTAAGGCATGCAACACAGCGGTCTATTTGAAAAATAGAAGCCCACATCGCATACTTGGGATGAAGACACCAGAGGAAGCTTTCTCCGGTAAGAGACCAGATGTGGGTCACTTCACGACCTTTGGCTCATTGGTATATTGCCATGTGACAAAGGATGCACGGAAGAAGCTTGAGCTGACATCAGAGTTGGGATATTTGTGGGGTACACTGATACACCTCACAACTATCGGGTGTACTTGCCTACCAGTCAAAGGACAGTGGTTCGCAGAGATCTCAAGTTTGATGAGCAAAAGGCCATGCAGGTTTCCCTTGAGAGGGAGCTCCAACTACAGGCTGTGGAGGAACTATTGGTTCCTTAGGAGGAGGAGCCTTAGACTGATGCAAAGCAGCCAAATGCAGAGGTTCCAGGAGTGGAGACATCCACTCAAGCAGAGTCTTCCAGAGATGGATGGAAGCACACAAGAGAAGCTGACAGATTATTGGAGGATGCGAGAGAGAATGTGGGAGCACCATCTTCTCAGCGCAGACAGAGGAGGTCACCTGAGAGGTACACTAGATACATGGCCCTTGCTGGGGAATGTGTTGAGACCGAGCCATCTTCCTTTGAGGAAGTAGTGCAACAGCCGATTTGGGTTGATGTTATGGTGGAGGAGTATGACTCCATAGTTCGTAACAGTGTTTGGGACGTGGTTCCGAGACCGGAGAACAAGTCAATTGTGAGTTCCCGTTGGCTTTACAAGGTAAAGCAAGCTGCTGATGGTAGTGTGGAGAAGCATAAGGTAAGATTTGTTGCTTGTGGATTTTCACAGGTCGAGGGGATTGACTATGATGAGACTTTTGCTCCTGTCGCAAGGTACTCATCTATCAATCTATGTTGGGACTATCATCACAGATGGGTTGGAAGATCCATCAGATGGATGTGAAGACTGCATTCCTCAATGGCCAGATTGAGGAAGAGGTGTACATAGAACAGTCAGAAGGTTTTGAGACCTTTGATCATGAGTCGCATGTGTGCTGACTCAAGAGAGCGTTGTATGGGCTGAAGCAAGCACCTTGTGCTTGGTACACCAGGGTAGACAACTACTTCATTGGGTTGGGCTTCACAAAGAGTGAAGCGGATGTGAACCTATACCACATCGTGGTGAAAGGTAAGCTTTTGATCATCGTACTTTATGTTGATGATCTCATATTGACTGGTGATGATTAGTTGATCGTGTCTTGCAAGGAGGACCTTGCAAGAGAATTCGAGATGAAAGACATGGGTCTCATGCATTACATCCTTGGCATGGAAGTGTGGCAGAAGGATGGGGAGTTGTTTTTGTCTTAGGGCAAGTATGACAATGATATACTCAGGAGATTCCACATGGAGAAGTGCAAGCCCATGCAGACTCCTCTAGCAGGTAACTGGATGAAGGAGGTTGGTACTTCAAGAGAAGTGGTAGAGGCTACTATGTACAAGAAGCTTGTGGGTTCACTGATGTACTTAATGAACACACAACCAGATTTGTGCTATGCGGTGAACCAGCTAAGTCAAGCGATGGTTCAGCCTACCAAGATGTTTTGGAAGGAAAAAAAACATGTATTGAGATACCTCAGAGGCACATCTCAGTATGGATTATGGTACAGACGGACAAAGGGAGTGAAGCTACAGGGCCTCACTGATGCAGATTTGGCAGGGAGTCCATAAAATCGGAAGAGCACATCTGGAAGGATTTTCAACCTTGGGTCAGTGACAGTTTCTTGGTACAGTAGGAAACAAAGGTCAGTTGCACTCAGCTCGACAGAGGCAGAATACATGGTTGCAAGTCAGGCAACATGTGAGGTCATCTGGATGTAGAAAATCCTAGTTGGTTTGTTTGATCAGAGGATGGATCCAACTGTGATCTATTGTGATAATAAGAGTTGTATCAAACTCTTCGAGAATCTAGTATTTCATGATAGATGCAAGCACATCGACATTCGATATCATCATCTCAGAGACTGTGTAGCGAGGAGGATCATGTTGCTGCAATATATTTCGATAGAGGAGAAAGATGCTAACATTTTGACAAAGGAATTGTCAAAGTGTAAATTCGAGTTCCATAGAGACAGGATAGGGGTGGCAGATAATCCCTTTCTTGTTGAGAGGGAGTGTTGAAATATGGAAACAATAATATATCAATTTAATTTTTCCTTGAATTAAATTGTGAATTAAAATCGAATTTAGTCTTAACAGCTACTTGGAATTAATTAATTAATTTATTTTAAATTAATTAGTTGGAGAAATTCAAGTTAGAAGTCTTTCTGAAGTAATGCAAGAGTTATCCCTTAAGTTAAGGAGATAAGATTGAGTTATATTTGAGTTGTAATTAGTTAACTCAGTTTACTGAGTTAAGTCCAATTAAATTAGTTCCAAACTGTTTGAGGAACTAATAGTGAGTTAACAGTCAGTTGATGCATTAATGCACTCAACTAGTGCTACTCCAGTTAACTGAAGATTCCCTCATTAGAAACTCATGCATGCCTATTATGAGAAAGACCCAGTTGAGATTAATGTTCAAGGACATTGTACTATCAGTTGCATGTGTTTTCTCATGGAGAAAACTCATGCATGCATTCAAGGATTCATCCTTGAGGATTGCACAGTTTTGAAGGCTTGTTTTTCCACTTGGTAATAGGCTAATCATCCACAAGGAACAACACAAGGAAATAGGAGCTTGGAGGGAAGAGAGGAAGGATGGAGAGAAGCCAAGATTTCCTGTGAGAATCTGTGAGGATTGTACTGAGAGCTAAGGCTTTGTATAATTCCTATGTATTTCCACCATGTATGATAATACAATAGTGGGGTTTTTATCTGAAGATTCCCCAAAAGTATTTTCATGTGTATTGTGCCATTGATTCTTCTTCTTCTGGTTATATTATTCAGCTCGATATTTAAGCTTCCACAAATTGATAGTAGAAGTAGGTTATAGTATTCTGCTTTGATTTATATTGCATTATCGGGTTAAACTATCACAGATTTTCTACAGTTTGAATTTGATTTTTTATGTCGTACATATGGATATACAAATGATGCTCAAAATATTTGTCTATTATTGTCTAGTTTAAAAGGATCTGCAATAAAATGTTTTGTGTGATTAGGAGAGTCAACAATATTATATTGGCATGATATGAGATTTGTTTTTTTTGGAGAAAATACCAAACCTATTGTTATGGGAAAACTTCACTTGAGCAAGTAGATTACTTTTAACCCAATAGATCAAAGGATTATCTACCCAGATGTGAGTGCGTTATCATGAAAAGAGATCAAGAGGTCTAGCCCTTATTCCTTCCTACACAAGAAAACACTTTCTAAACTCATGCAAGATGTTGTAAAAGAAGGGTTGGAGGATTAGTACTAATCACCCTCATAGGTTGGTGTAGTCTCTTGAGTCTGATGCAGAGAAAACCCTGCTTCCACTTGAATATCTCACTTCCTCTTGCAATAAGAAAGACCCTGCACACATGCACCACTAAACAAACCCAAAATAGCCTTTTGCAGAGGGCTAATTAGTCTAAAAACACCATGCACAAGTATAAAAAATGATTCAGAACATAGATATAGGAAAGGAACATATATCTATTAATCAAAAGACGACAATACAAAGTAATTATACCTCCAAACAAGAAAGCCCCTCTCCTCCAACTTGAAACTTGAATCTCTTCTCTCAACGTAGCAGAGCTCTCGCGTTACAATATGGATACTAGCTTTTACCCCCTTTCTTCTTGGTGAGATTATATATGTTAATTGTATCCTCCAGGAGAATGTATTTAGTCACCTAGGGGCTTGAGAAGTTAGGAAGCTTCAACAATAATAGACCCTTATCCAATTGTTGTTGATGCGATAACTACCCTCCAAAATTCTCACCTAATCTAATTTTGGAGCCTACATGAACTATTGTTTCAAGATACCTTGTGTTGTCTTGTTATTTGCTCACATTTTTTAAGGGTCGAATATCCTTGCAATTATTCTTAAGTGTCGCTTCCTCCTAAGTCAAAGTATTCTAAGTGTCATCACCTTATCTTGAGGGGTTCTTGTGTCATTTTTCTAAAGATAGGAAAAGGCCTAGCTTTTCTTGACTTAGTAATTAGTCCTCACTCGACATGCATCACACACAAAAATAAGAAAACACCCCCCTTTTTCTCTAATAAAAGCGCACTTTCTCAGATTAACAATTATAAAGGGCCACTATTGATTGGAACTGTGCCCTCCACAAGCAAAAGAGCACTTCAAATTAACAATGAGTTCCCTCTCAACTCTCAGTGAGGAGCGCACTTCTTGTTGTTATCAACTGCGCCCAAGTGAAGCGCACTCCTTTAGCTCAATGACTGTGCCTTAGTGGTCTCAATTGAGTGCATTCCATCTCATTTTGAACTGTGACCTCTTCCTCTTCACATTTTTATCTAGGAAATCCCTTCTACAGATAGAAGCGATCCCTCTAGTCCAATGAGTGGATCTAGTAACAACAGAAACAAATACATGCAAAACTCTCCTAGTTTAAACCAAAATGACATGGGAGAGGAAAGATGGCCTACCTCACTCCTATGCAGTCGATTTTCGATGTCGATCTCGATCTCCTCACTTCCAAGATCGATCCTTGCTATTCTGTTGCAAACGAATACCTGCAAGATAGATAAAACAAAGACAACAAAGGAAAAACATAGCACATGGATCCTAATGCAAACCATATGATATATCAAGGAGCATCATGCTAAGAAAGTAGTCATTTACATGCTTATGGAAAGTAAACATGTATTGTATTAATAATAAACACAAGAGGGAAGCATACAACTACTGCCTTGATGTTGGAAGCCTCCTTCGGGATGTGTTTCCAAGTCCAAGCCAAGACTTCTCAAGCTCTCCTTTCTCCTTCACAAATTGGCAACAATTAGGCACAATTTAGTAGTTGCATGACCAATTTAGTGTGACCAACCATTTGAGGGTGTAAGGGAATGCATTTATAGGGAAGGAGAGGGAGTTGGAGATCGACAAAAGGGGGAAGAAGGTCCACATCTTAAGGGGAAGATACCTAAAGGTAGGATCAAGGACGAAAATTGGGAGAACTCAACCATATCCTTATTCAACAATAACCAACTTATCGTTCTCGAAGCTTATAGTAAGAGAAGCTTCTGGTCCATTTTTGGAGAAACTGCTTGAATAGGATCAATGCATATTTTCCTATCCAAAGTCATGCTGCCAGCGCTAGTCACTAGTTAGACCAAAGGATACCAGCACGGGTTTGCCTGATAAAAGTAGCATTGGGCTTGCAAATAGGGTTTTCGACAAGCTCTTCCAGAATTACTTCAAGGAATTTCTTCTTCTTTTCTTCAGGGATTCTTTGATCAATGTTTTTCATGGTGAATTCATTGACAACTTTTGTCACTTTGAAACATTTTGGGCAAAGTTCGACAGCTCAGGGTATGAGACAGGGAGTGCGAGAAATTATTGTATAACATATTCCCCATAAAGCATGAAGTCAGAACAGGAAGTGATGGCTGAAGTGCTTTACAAGTCAAGGCAAGGAATTTGGAGAACTAATGTCAGGAGACCTACAAATCAAACATAATACAACATATATGACATCTCTGAGTAGGCATTTAACAATACATGAATCCATGGCATGGGCACAACCATCTGACTAGAAAGGATCATGTGTATGGATCCATGGCATGGACACAACCATCCGACTAGAAAGGATCATATGTATCGGTCCACGACATGGCCACAACCATCTGATTAGAAAGGATCATATGTATGGATCCATGGCATGGAAACAACCATCCAACTCGAAAGGATCATATGTATGGATCCACGACATGGACACAACTATCCGACTAAACAGGATAATGTATACAATTATGAATACTAAATAATGCCATGCAGTCTTGATTTATCAGATGAATCCAGGGTCTTCATCTTTGTCCCGATCTAACCAAAGTACGAATATAACCATGCGAATAGACACGCTGAAGTCGCACATGGTAGAAACCAATTGATTACCAGTTAATGATGTAATCCGTTAACATGTACGAGAGAAACCACCAATAGTGACAATGGCTCTCAAGGTATAACAACACAATCCACGAATGTGAATAAGGAATTTTAAGTCCAACACTCGCAGGATCATTCGATCGAAGGCCAACGATATGAACCTATTGTCGAATGAGAAGAACCTGCCATTTCGTCATGCAAGCTCCAAGGTACTGAAAGGGAGTTTCTAGATCATCTCCCTAGATAATGAGTTGGATTCGACAGGAAGTGATCCATCAAAGGAGGGCCATAATTTTTCCCACATCATCAACACAAAACAAAGGAATTTGTAAATTTGGTGAGAGTGATTCAGGATTGTAGCAGAGAAGATCAAATAGGGTATAATAGGTTTGAATTTGCAGACAAAACTTCTCTTGAACATATCGGTGACACAACTCCGGAATTTGGCAACATTTGACTCAACATAGGACCAGAGGTCATGGTGACAATAAGTAACGATCAAATGAGAGGAAAATGGATTTCCCAAACCTAGGAAGGCAAGTGAATAAGTGAGGATATAACAAACCCAACACAAAATGCAGATGAGTGTCATGTTCAAAAGCGACATGCTACCTTTCATGCAGAATACAAAACACATTTACTTCCATTTTTCCCCAATATTTCTAGCGAGCACCTCTTTATTTTTAATCACAAGCCTGAAGAGGATATCGTATACTTGTCGTATAGGTTCATCCTTCTGATGAATCCATCCTAGTAAGTTTAACGAGCCCTAGGAAGGAGTAATTTGGTATCTTCATGGTGACAAGTCCTGCATTGTTTAAGTTTTATGAGTCCGACAGAGGGGAACTCGACTTCTTTTCATGTTTAGAGAGTTTGAAAAAGAGGCAAAAAGGAAACTCTAGAGGTCCCTTTTTGTAGATGGTCTCTCGAATCCGAAAAGGTAGAAAACGATATTCAAGAGAACCTCTTAGCCACCTGTGACCAAGGCATTCCTTTTTCATACAATAGTCCATTTTAGTCCGGAAAAGATTTAAACTTATACTCAGTAGACGTCATTTCATTTACTTTAACGAGTTCGAAAAGACAAGTGCTCGATAATATTTTCATATTTTTGGAGTCTGAAAAGAGCTAAAACAGGACTCCACCTGGAGGAACGAGTGGTATAAAAGGATAACAACTGGTTCCAGTCATGATGGAACTGATCAAAACATGTAAAGGTCAAGAGGCTAGCTAATAAGACCACTCATCGCAAATGTTCCTTAGGCAAGGGTAAAACAACCAAGTGAAAGCATATGATCGGCCAAAGAGATGGTGACGATGGAATGAAAAAACCTGTTGGAAATACTGAGAGGGGGGGTGAATCAGTATTCCTTTTCAATTGTTATTTTTACCAGTTAAATCATTTATATTTAGAACACAACTTGGACTTTTTGTGAGGCTCCAACCTCTAGGGCACAAACCCTGTCTTGTCAAGGCACCAACCTTGGATTTAGGAGCACCAACTCCAAGGACACCAATCCTTCCAATTATGATGCACCAACCCCAAGGGCTTCAACCCTATCTTGTCAAGGCACCAACCTTGGATTTAGGAGCACCAAATCCAAGGACACCAATCCTTCCAATTATGAGGCACCAACCCCAAGGGCTCCAACCCTCTACTATATATTGTCTAGATATGTTTGATAATAATTCTCTGCTCCCAAAATCTTCTTCACTGAGTTCTGTCAATCTACAGCTTCACTATAGCCTCCATGCTACATCATTAATGACAACCTTGTCTCATAGAAGGTATCACCATTTCTCTTCATTATACCCAAGAAAAATCTCCAATTCACGTCATGATGACTAATACATCATGGTCTTCAATAGTCTCCTCACAACTTCACTGTGTCTACAATGAACTGCACTAAGGTCTGCACAAAGACAACTCTTTGTTTCAACCCTCAGTCTTAACTGTCACAGTAACTGCTTCGGGAGTGAGGCTTCAGGAGTATCTGCTTCAAGAATGACTTCTTCAAAGGAGTGACTGTCGCAGTTTCATATTGTGCGTTCAATTAAAAACAACCCTGTTCATACTCAGATAATCTTCTTAGATCCGTAGAGCGTCCTTTTGAACTGTTATCTGAGTCACTGTCAAACATAGGTCTGAGCTTTTCAATAAATAACCCAGTCAACAGAATGTTTGACCTTTGGCTTCCTTCTTCTTCCACTGGACCTTCGTCTTCCTTCTTCGCTCGCTCGACCTTTCAACTTCCACTTTCGTTCCATCGACCTTTGGCTTCCTTTTTCGCTCGCTCAACCTTCTGCTTCCACTTTCGCTCGCTTGACCTTCGGCTTCCACTTTTGTTCGCTCGACCTTTGGCTTCCTTTTTCATATGCTAATTCACGTTCACGAGTTGTGAACTGTCCTTCTTCTCTATGATAGATGCCCGAAATCTGTTACCTGAAGTGAAGTATTTCAACTTGTATATATATGAGTTTTGCCGATAACCAAAAGACACGATCATTGGGAGGAGAGGCTGACTTATGAGTTTGGACATCAAAATATTTTATCGGATAGGCCCTTTTTTTAATATTCATCCAAGGCTATAACCACATGGAGGTCCCACATTAATCGCAATCGCAACTTTCAGAGGTTTGCACATAACATAGTGATTCCACTACTGCCGACGGAGCGGATGCGATATGATCTTAAGCAATTGTTAATAAATCTGTTGGGTCCACAACCTTATCGCAATCGATGGTTTGACATCCCTTAGAAACTAGCGATACTGCGGATGCGATATTGTATAAATTCATGTTATAGTGGTGCAGCAGGTCTACAATATGATATCGCAATCGAAGGTTTCTTGCGATGGCATATAATAAAAAACACCAATATTATATATTGCTGATATGATTTCTCCGATAACTCTGTTTATGCTCCTCCGCTGTTTTCTTCCTATCGGTTCTTCTTGGGCATATATTACATGCGATACTTCCAATATGGCTCCTCCGATGTTTTCTTCTTTACTCCTCTGCTATTGCTATTTCTCTTTGTTCTTCTGATAGCACTTACCCTTGGGCATATGTGATAACCTGCTTCCTTGATGGCTTCTGATGAACTCCTCCTCTTATTCTTTGGCTTCATGGCTTCTCCTCTTTACTCTTTCTCTTTCTCTTCTGATGGCTTTCGATATCTTTCCTCCTCGGTTCCACTGTTTCTATTATGTCTGTATTCAATCCTTGGATCCTCCATGAGCAGTATTATGATCAATGGGCATCAATGGGAAACCACACATGTCACAATAATTTTCCATCACAAACACTACCATATTGTCATCAATGGAAACCTATATTAACAATCTCCCCCTTTGTCATTGATGGCAATATTCTTTTCCTTTCAACTTTCTCTCTCCCTTTGACATCAAATGCAAACGGGGTGCTCATCTTTTTACTCAAGATAGAAGGATTGTTGCCTCATCATCAGCTAGCACATTATCCCTTATTTATGTCTCAAAAACCACTTTATCATAGATTCAACAAGCTTAAAGATGCTCCATTTCAGTGCTTTCAAATAGACTCCAAATAGCCATACACCAAATGTTCAAGTCCAAGTTTTTATGCTTCTGCAATCCGAATTTTGTTGTCTTCACAGTCAGAATTAAGGAGTCTTTATAGTTTGAATCAGGAGAAGATGCCACTGAAATTGCTATCTTTCTTCATATCCAAGTTCCTTTGTATCTCTGTGCTTCTCCTTAAGTTACTGAGCTATATTCGACTGCACAACATTCTCCTTTCTATAGTCCTTTTGATGAGCCATCTTTTCCTTGTGTTCTTGTAAAAGTCTCTGCAAGTTATCTCCACTAGCAGATTTTGATATCCAATCTGTGACTGTCTTTTAAATTATTTTTACTGATTGGCATCTTTTTGCAATGCTTCAGTTTTTTTAGATGTTGCAAATTGCTCTTGATTCAAGCTCCATTCCCGGTTGTATCTGCTTGTTTGAAGGTTGCCTCTATTTGTGTCCATAATTTACCTGTTCTCACATCAAATCCTTGAGTCGAGACATTTAACATCTATAATAACAACAACATAGTTATTTGCCTTATTAACGTTAGATGGCCTTCTTTTCTGCTCCAATTTCTGCTTAGTGATAAAGTGGAAAACATCTTCAACAACAGTCCAAAGAATGGTTACAAGATCATGTTCTTCAATGTAGTGCTCGTGAGAAATGATCTTTATCAATGGATGATTGTTAATATAGCTCAACAAGGATTTCATAAGGACCCTTTCATGAATAGCTTCTGCAATAATGATCAAGAATCACAAGCTCCCCCTAACTGTATGCGTGGTCTCTTTTTGGCAGAATCCCATCATTAAACAATCAAAATATCAAGAATATCTTCATCAAGTCAACAACATGCGTTGTTGGCTGGAGAGTTCAGGAGATTTTCAGATTGTATTTGCTTTCTTCTCCATACTTGTGTAACTTTATTTTCTGGCATGGTTCTAGCTTGTGTAGGAACCCAAGTTAAGTTACAATCACGTGCCATATGACCAATGTTATGACACTTGAAGCATTCTATGTTGTTCGTGAATAAGAATTCATGACTTCTTCTTGAAAAATTGCTTCTCGGAGATTGACAGGGATCATTATAAGCCCTACAATCTTTTGCCATGTGTCCAAAGTTTGTACAAGAATAACAATAACCAATAAATAAACGTTGGTACCTCGGAGATGGAGATTTACGTAATGTACTTCTGAAGCCTTTTTGCCTTGGGATTCCTTGATAATATTCATCGCCTTTTGTATTCTTGACATCATCAACAAGTCTTCTTCGAGCGGGATTTCTTCCATTGTTGCCTTGACACTTCTCCTTGCCTTTGTTGGAACTGGGAGCATTATTGTTTCCATCAGGCTTCCTCATGTCCTTGTTGTTTGAAGTATGGTCACCCTTGCTCGAGGATTCACCTTCACAGCCAAGACCTGATTGATCAAATGGAGATATTTGATGGCTAAGCATGTCATCCAAGGCTTGAGAGCTCTTCAAGATTTTGTCCATCCCTTCAACCTTTTTCCCGAGGGAGACAATCTCTTCTTCCAATCTTTGACAATCATTATTCTTCTTAGCAAGTTGTTTCTCAATTTCTTCCTTGATACGAGTAGCTTCATTTGCTTCTTTTTTAAGGGAGATGATATCTGATTTCATTTTGAAAATTTCTTCATTTTCCTTAGCTAGACTGCTCTCCATTTCTTCCTTGATCCTTGTAGCTTTACATGTTTCGACCTTGAGAAGGTTGATGTCAGATTTTAGTTTGAAGATCTCTTCATCCTTTGCTTTTACTTGGTATATCATGGTGTTTCTCTCATTTTCTGCTTCATCAATTTGTCCTTCTATGATTACCAATGCTTCCATTGTCTTCTCACTTCCTTGTGCTTGTTTCCTTGCTTCTTCTAGTTGTGATCTAAGGGAGGATAACTCTTCCTTCTATTGACCAATCTCTGCTTCAAGTTTGTTCAAGCTCTGGTGCCTTTGTTCAAGGTGGCTTGACAAGTTATCTTCCCGTTTCTTTGCTTTATCCAATTGATTTGTCATGGCTATGACTTCTTCATGATGCTTTCTTTTGCTTTGATGAAATTCCTTCTTAAGCTTGGCAAGCTCTTCATCCCTTTCTTGTACTTGAAGCTTGACAAGGTCAACTTTCTTCCTTGTTTGGTCT
Organism: Pinus tabuliformis; assembly: GCA_031772625.1. Taxonomy (NCBI): domain Eukaryota; kingdom Viridiplantae; phylum Streptophyta; class Pinopsida; order Pinales; family Pinaceae; genus Pinus; species Pinus tabuliformis. The sequence continues at coordinate 769,331,335 of CM062804.1, read as the reverse complement.
TGGTCACCAGCTAGTGATTTCCTATTAAGTTCCTCGTTTTCCTTTTCCAAATTGATAATCTCTTCCATGGTAGCCATAAGTTTAGTGAGGAGATCTTCTTCAAAATCTTTTTCATTCTCTTCATCTTCTAGGTCTTCTTTAGCCTTGATGTCATCATTCTCATTTTCAGCTTCTATGATGGGCTTTGTATTTCCTTCTTGGTTTCCATCATCTTCTTGAATAGTGGTCATGGTCAATGCTCCTTTTGAGTGAAGGTCATGAAGTTTGTCCCATATACCCTTTGCTGACGAACATTTTCCTAAATTGTTCTTTATAGAATCTGGTAGCCCATTCAAGATTGCCTTCATTGATTTTGCATTGTACTCCTTGGATTATCCATCCATCATGCTATCAACAATCATTGATTTCCAAACTTCAATGCCTTGAGTCTTTAAGAAATTCCTCATTCTTGCTTCCCATATATCAAAGTTTCCATTGAACAATGGAGCCTTCACAAATTGATTGACATCAATTTCGGTGGTTGAGGGAGACACATCTTTAGGAGGATTGGAGACTTTCTTCCTTGGCTTCACCATTTGTGTTCTAATGATCAAACTTCAAGTTGTTAGGCTTTGAGTGAAGGTACTGGCTCTGATACCAATTGTTGGAAATACTGAGAGGGGGGATGAATCAGTATTCCTTTTCAATTGTTATTTTACTAGTTAAATCATTTATATTTAGAACACAAAATGAAAAATAGGAATAAATGCTTTTATTAATATAATATTTACAATAAATAAGGTACAATATGTTTCCAAGCACCAACTTGGACTTTTTGTGAGGCTCCAACCTCTAGGGTGCCAACCCTGTCTTGTCAAGGCACCAACCTTGGATTTAGGAGCACCAACTCCAAGGACACCAATCCTTCCAATTATGAGGCAACCAACCCCAAGGGCTCCGACCCTATCTTGTCAAGGCACCAAACTTGGATTTAGGAGCACCAACTCCAAGGACACCAATCCTTCCAATTCTGAGGAACCAACCCCAAGGGCTCCAACCCTCTGCTATATATTTTCTAGATATGTTTACTAATAATTCTCAGTCCCAAAATCTTCTTCACTGAGTTCTGTCAATCTACAGCTTCACTATAGTCTCCATGCTACATCATTAATGACAACCTTGTCTCATAGAAGGTATCACCATTGCTCTTCATTATACCCAAGAAAAATCTCCAAGTCACATCATGATGACTAATACATCATGGTCTCCAATAGTCTCCACACAATTTCAATATGTCTACAATGAACTGCACTAAGCTCTGCACAAAAACAACTCTTTGTTTCAACCCTCAGTCCTAACTGTCACAATAAATGCTTCGAGAGTGAGGCTTCAAGAGTAATTGCTTCAAGAATGACTTCTTCAAAGGAGTGACTGTCGCAGTTTCATATTGTGCATTCAATTAAAAACAACCCTGTTCATACTCAGATAATCTTCTTAGATCCGTAGAGCATCCTTTTGAACTGTTATCTGAGTCACTGTCAAACATAGGTCTGAGCTTTTCAATAAATAACCAATCAACAGAATGTTCAACCTTCGGCTTCCTTCTTCTTGCTGGACCTTCGGCTTCCTTCTTCGCTCGCTCGACCTTTCGGCTTCCACTTTCGTTCTCTCGACCTTTGGCTTCCTTTTTCGCTCACTCGACCTTCGGCTTCCACTTTTGTACGCTCGACCTTCGGCTTCCACTTTCGTTTGCTCGACCTTTGGCTTCCTTTTTCATATGCTAATTCACGTTCACGAGTTGTGAACTGTCCTTCTCTGTGATAGATGCCCGAAATCCGTTACCTGAAGTGCAACATTTCAACTTGTATATATATATGAGTTTTGCTGATAACCAAAAGACACGTTCATTGGGAGGAGAGGTCGACTTATGAGTTTGTACATTAAAAGATTTTATCAGATAGGACCTTTTTTAATATTCATCCAAGGCTATACCCACATGGAGGTCCCACATTAATCGCAATCGCAATTTTCGGAGGTTTGCACATAACATAGTGATTCCACTACTGTCGATGGAGCAGATGCGATATGATCTTAAGCAGTTGTTAATAAACTCGTCGGGTCCACAACCTTATCACAATCGACGATTTGACATCCCTTAGAAACTAGCGATACTGCGAATGCGATATTTTATAAAGTCATGTTATAGTGGTGCAACGGGTCTGCAATATGATATTGCAATCAGAGGTTTTATGCAGTGGCATATAATAAAAAACGCCAATATTATATACCACTGATACGATTTCTCCGATAACTCTGTTTATGCTCCTCCGCTGTTTTCTTCCTATCGGTTCTTCTTTGGCATATATTACATGCAATGCTTCTAAGATGACTCCTCCAATGTTTTCTTCTTTACTACTCTAATATCGCTATTGCTCTTTGTTCTTCTGATAGCACTTACCCTTGGGCATATGTGATAACCTGCTTCCTTGATGGCTTCTGATGAACTCTTCCTCTTATTCTTTGGCTTCATGGCTTCTCCTCTTTACTCTTTCTATTTCTCTTTTGATGGCTTCCGATATATTTCCTCCTCGGTTCCACTGTTTCTATTATGTCTGTATTCAATCCTTGGATCCTCCATGAGCAGTATTATGATCAATGGGCATCAATGGGAAACCACACATGTCACAAGAATTTTCCATTACAAAAACTGCCATATTGACATCAATGACAACCTATATTAACAAAACCAAGGCTCATCCAGCAAAAGCATGCTGATAAAGATGGAAATCACGAGAGGTGAAGTGAGAATGGCTTCATTTTTACACAAGCTTGAAACATGGGAAACTATGCTTGAGTATACTTGAAGATTGTTTCATTTTTTCACAAGCTTGAAACATGAGAAAAAAATATGCTTGGATTTGGTTTCATTTTTACATAAGCTTGAAACAAAGATAAATCTATCCTTGAGATGAGTTTGCATGCCCCTAGCATAATGACTCAATTCGAGGTACATGCCCCCAAGATTCCTTTCATTCATCTAAGTAGACTACTGGTTATTAACAGGTGGATGGAATGAAGGTTTACTTATGAGATCAAGTGAAAGATTGGCATTTTACGAGATCTAATCAAAGACTCGAATTGGAAGGGGATTTGTTTAATTTTTTAACGAGCTTGACACAGGAAAATAATCATGTTCATGACACCTTGTTTCATTTTTTACCGAGCTTGACACAAGTAAATGAAGTATGCTCATAGGGACCTATTTCATTTTTTAGCGAGGTTGACATAGTAAAAGAACTATCCTCATGGGAACCTATTTCATTTTTAAATGAGGTTGACATGGTAAAATAACTATCCTCACGGGGACCTATTTCATTTTTTAACGAGGTTGACATAGTAAAAGAACTATCCTCATGGGGAACTATTTCATTTTTTAACGAGGTTGACATAGTAAAAGAACTATCCTCACGGGGACCTTGATTCATTTTTTAAGGAGCTTGACAGAAGACAAGGAACTCTACTCTGACACTTTGTTTCATTTTTTAATGAGTTTGACACAAGAAAAGGAACAATGCTCCAACACCTTGTTTCATTTTTTAAGGAACTTGACACAAGAAAAGGAACTGTGCTCCAAGAACCTTGATTCATTTTTTAAGAATATTGACATAATAAAATGAAATGTGCTCCATGAATCTTGATTCATTTTTTAAGGATCTTGACACAAGGCAACGAACTCTGCTCCAACACCTTGTTTCATTTTTTAAGGAGTTTGACACAAGAAAAGGAACTGTGCTCCATGAACCTTGATTCGTTTTTTAAGGAGCTTGCCACAAAACAATGAAATCTACTTCAGCACCTTGTTTCATTTTTTAAGGAGCTTGACACAAGAAAATGAACTGTGCTCCAACACCTTGTTTCATTTTTTAAGGGGCTTGACACAAGAAAAGGAATTGTGCTCCAACACCTTGTTTCATTTTTTAAGGATCTTGACACAAGAAAAGGAAATGTGATCCATGACCTTGATCACTGCCCATAAGAGGCCATGGATTCCAAGAGGTTCTCATCGGATGGGAGAACAACATTCTAGAAGGGATACCTATCAAGAGAGCTAATGGAAATATCGGGTTCCAATGTCCCCAGTACATGATGCACTATATCACTGACTAGATCATTAGTAGATGCAGTCATGGAACAAGTGGCCACATAATTAACCTGTGGTGGGGGTGATGCCACTTGCATACAAGGACCATTTAGGGAAGATGGTTGATCTAGAGTCAAATTAGGACCAACGAACGAAAGCTGATCAATGGCCAAATTTCTTCCTTCACGCGGGAAACATATGACACAAAATAGAGAAGAGACAAGAGCTCCCATGACATAAACATGGTCATGACCGAGGAGTAAGTTAAAATCCAATGGGCCTTGGACAACCATCACATCGAGATAGACAATTTTCCTCCCAAAGTGATAAGAAACTTAGGAAGAATCCCTAACAGTTTACTGGTTCCTCTGTTAAAAGCCAACAAATTATGCGTAATGGGTACAAGATGCAAAGAACCTAAAACTTGCCAAGTAGTTGAGGACATAATACTAATAGATGTGCCTTCATCTATGATTGTTCCAGGTACGAGTATATTATAAGCTTGTATCGTGATCTAAGAGGCCACATAGGAAGGAAGACGATATCCTACCAGTCGAATCCAATCAAAGAAAGTGACTAAACTACTTAGAGAGCGTGCCATCAGAATGGGAGGATTGCCCTCTTGTGTTACAGGAACAAGAAGATTCTCCCCTGTATAGTGGGAATAGGAGGATCGTCCCCCTATACCATGGGAACATGAGGATTTCACCCTAATTATTTGGAATCTGAAGAAACCAGAAGAACTTGAGTGGTACGAAGTTCACTCTCTACAAGATAGATACGATCATCTGAAAGCGGAATAGGGTCAACCATTTTTTTGACCAATGGTTGGTTGTAAGTAGACTCATGGGATTCAATTTAACAGAGTGGGATTGACCAGAGATGAGTTATGATCAATCACTTGATCAACTAGTGGAGTATAAAGGGAAAGATTTCGATAACCAGTCAGAAGACGAGGTTGAGAAGATGTAAGGTTATCCAACATGTTAGAGGCTTCATCCATATAAGAACATGTGAATAGGATGATGCCCTTCATATAACCTATAGGGAAATTTGACTTTTCCCTTTTTCCCATGGGCTTTACTGTCACTAGTTGAAGATTTATCACTAGCATGATCTCCAGAGGCTGATGACAAAGGTCGATGTGAACCTATGGACCACACTTATAATATCTTCGGAATACCAGGACATTCTCGAAGAAGGTGGTCACCGTTATAAAGATTGCAAGGGAATTTCACTTTACGAGGTTAATTGGAAGGTTTCTCAACATCAATTGCATTAGTAGCATTGACTGCTTGGTTTCCCCCTTGCTTATTTTTCTTCTTCTTCTTATCCACCGGGTTACTAACTTGCATGCTTTCACCAGACGAAGGACAGGAAGAAGACCGAACAAACGAAGAAGGAAAAGGGTCAAATTTAAGATCAACTGGAGGTTGATATGGTTTAGGTGGAGGAGAGCCCAGTTAAGGACTCATTTGGACATTCAAAACCATAGGGGTCAAAAATAACCAAACCGAAAAACCAATGGTAAATCCAAGAAGAGACAACGTTGCCATACAGGGAGTGCCAACATTTCCGAAAGTAGGAAAAATACTAGGATTCTCGTTAGAGGGGTTTCCTTGGTTGGTAGACTCGGGAACTGTTGCCATTAGACTCAACCTAAGATCTACTAAGGAGTATTTCCAAAGGAAGGATATTTCTCTGTGATCAATTAATTGATTTTAGAAGTTAACAATAAAGAAATAAAACAATGGGGTAACTAGGCATAAAGGTTTACCAAGCAACTATGAACTGCAATATACACCTTGGAAAACCAAGGAATTAACATATGACAACCAATATCCCCGAATGTTGTGTTCAGTGTATCATGGTTTACAAGGTGGCAGACTCAGTTACCTTTGGATGGATAGAAACCTATAGGGGACTCCCAAAATATACGCGACGGTATGTGGGAGTGAATTCCGTAGTAGTGTTGTCTAATGTGTAAGCATTCGATGAGAGTGTTCCCATATACTTACCATTCATGGAGCACCTCTGATATACTTGAAAGTACTGGAGAGCGATCCTATACACTTCCGTACGTGGAACGATATTTCACCCCTGGGATACAATGCTAGAAAATAACAACAGCTCCTAAGTTTAACTACGCCAAAACACGTCTCTATCCTAGACCTATAAATGTTTGCGTTAAGTTCCAAATGCTCCTTAGTTTAATTGAGGTAAATTTTAAGTTTATCTTCAATTAAGTTTAAGTTTTAAGGCTCAAAATGATGTCACATGAACACCTATGATGCAACTATCACGAGAAAATGATTCTTTCCATTTCGATGAAAGATAATCTAGTAAGGGAAGAGACTCAAACAATGATGCAACAATGAAGAATGCAAGAAACAAAGCTTTCCTAACTAGATATTTCACTTTTGTTTTCCAAATTCAACCACCAAAAGAGAAATGATTTCAGTTTTCCTTCAATGAATGATAATGCACTCAATGCACTTTTAACTTTCAATTAGTAAGTAAACAATATAACCTATGTCCAATGATAAATCTCAAAAAATGACTTTTCAATGCAATGTGAACTAATGCACTTTACGAAAAGTAAATTATGAGATGAAAACTAAAAGAATGAAAAATCAATTTCTTTATGGTCTCAAAAGAACTAATAATGCTCAAACAACGACAAATCAATATCCCTTCCAAACATACAAGAAACAAACAACAATTTTAATTGACTCAAAGAATCAAAGACTCAAACAAAATTTACTTTCATCACTTCAAACAATGGGAGGAACTTTTTCGCACCACAAAGGAACTAACACAAATCAAAGAGAATTCAATGCACACAGAGTAGGAGGATGACCTCAGAGATCAGGACACACTAGGATTTTTAGCAGAAACCCTAAAAATTCTCAATTTTAAGGATCAACACTACTTTACATAGCAAAATCTGCGCTGACAGGGTCATCAATGCTACTTTACATAGAAAAATCCATGCTGACAGCATTACTTTACACAACAAAATCTGTGCTAGATGAGAAAATGGACCAGCGAGGGCAGATAATGGAAGACAAGGTTTCTAGTGTGACAGTACTGGGAAAAATCAGCGCTATCAGCATGACTACAACTGATAAAAACATGCTGAGTGAGGAAATTTTAGGAAAAACAAGTAGATCTTGAGCAAAACCCTAGACCTGATACCCTAAATGACCGACTACTCAAAGTACAGACTCAAAGGCAATCAAAACCAAGGATCATTGAAAGGTGGCCAAACTAATCAAAAAGGCCAAATGCAAAAGGAGGGTTGAAAGGGCTATAGGCTCCCCAACGGAGTCGCCAATTTGTTATCTAGGCAATCCCTTCTACGGATAGAAGTGATCCCTCTTGTCCAATGAATGGATCTAGTAAGAACCAAAACAAATACATGAAAAACTCTCCTAGTTTACATCAGAATGACATGGGAGAGGAAAGGTGGCCTACCTCACTCCTATGTAGTCGCTTTTCAATGTTGAACTCGATCTCCTCACTTCCAAGATCGATCCTCGCTATTCTGTTGCGAACGAATACTTGTAAGAGAGATCAAACAATGATATCAAAGGAAAAACATAGCATATGCATCCTAATGTAAACCATATGACATATCAAGGAGCATCATAATTGGTAAGTAGTAAACATGGAAAGTAAACATGTATTTTATTAATAATAAACACAAGAGGCAAGCATACAACCACTGCCTTGATGTTGGAAGCCTCCTTCGGGATGGGTTTCCAAGTCCAAGTCAAGAATTCTCAATCTCTCCTTTCTCCTACACAAATTGGCAGCAATTAGGCACAATTTAGCAATTGCATGACCAATCTAGTCTGGCCAACCATTTGAGGGTGTAAGGGAATGAATTTATAGGGAAGGAGAGGAAGTTAGGGATCCACAAAAGGGGGAAGAAGATCCACATATTAATGGGAAGATCCCTAAAGGTAGGATCAAGTAATAAAAATGGGATAACTCGACCATATCCTTATTCAACAATAACCAACTCACCGTTCTCAAAGCTTCTAGCCCGAAGAGGATCAACGAGAATTTTCCTGTCTAAAGTCATGCTGCCAACGCTAGTCACTAGTTAGACCAAAGGATACCAACATGGGTTTGCCTAATAAAAGTAGCATTAGGCTTGCAAATAGGGCTTTTGACAAGCTCTTCCAGAATTACTTCTTCTTTTCTTCAAGTATTCTTTGATCAATGTTTTTCATGGTGAATTCATTGACAGATTTTGTCGCTTTGCGACATTTTGGGCAAAGTTGGACAACTTAGGGTAGGAGACAGGGAGTGAGACAAATTACTGTATAACACATATATAACAACACCACCCCAAATTTACCCAATTTCACCGACCTACCTGGGTAAACATGAGACGAAGAGTTACTATGACATGACCCAACCTCCTAGCTCCAGTTAAGGAAGTTGGGCCTACAATGACCATCGACTGACAACTCAAAATATTCCCCATGGCTACATGAAACTCATGGGCCAAAGGACCACCCCAGGAGACCAAAACTTGAGATGGGGTTGTTTTTCTCACAATTAACCCCCAACCACATGCATGACAAGTCCTAGATGTAGTTGAAGGCCTCTGACAACACACACAACACTGATGAGTGAGGTTGTGACCAAAATTGTCCAGTTCAGAGGGTGCAGTCCCGAGATCTAAGGAAAAATTCCAGGTTAGCCTCCAGATCACTTCCCATAACTGCTTGAGACTTCTCATAATCATTAATGACATAATAAAAATGCTACACATTCAAACTTGGAGGCAAAACTTGACCTAGACTGCATAGAACATAACAGACATTTCATCAAACACATGGAAAACATGTAAGGTACAGGTCATGAATGCATATATGATCATATAGGTCTTATATTCATCTTAGAATCACCGAGAAGGCCCTATTCTCTCTCCACATATCTACCACAACATTTATTAGTCTATACATTCATCAATCGATCAATAACTAAACAATTAATGACATGAGCCATATATGATACACGTCATATAACCAACATATAATCATAAAATAACCAATATATAAACCATAGAAAATCATCCATAATATCGTCAACACAGTCACTACAAATATACATGAATCACAATAGAAGAATAACTCTTATTAACATATGAAAATACCAACCAAGTTAGGGACTTCCACTTTCCACCCGACCATAGATTGGGTTGGACCAAATCTCTCTTTCAACCAATCACTTTTGCGACATATTCCAAGCATGAATGTGGGATCTCATGGTTTAAACCAAGGCAAAACCAAACTAGGGATTCCATAGGCCAAACCACCTCAACCCTCAACCAGTGATTCCACCTCATGGTCAAACATCACTAACACCAACCAGATCGATCTCTACCTAAGATGTCCAGGGCTCTAGGAACTATTAACTCAACCCACAACTTTCTAGGGCTCTAGGAACTATTAACTCAATCCACAACTTTCCAGGGCTCTAGAGCATTTATCCAATCCAGCTCCAGGGACTAGTAACTCAACCCAAATTGTTCCAGGGCTTCCAAAGCATTTGTTCCAACCCACATCCATAAGGAATTATGAGCACCAACAAAAAAAAAATCAAGTGGAAACACCCACAACACCATGGCTATCAAGGACTTGGCAAGGCAAGGCTAAAACCATTGTCAATCCAGGAAATTCTTTATTCCAATGATAGCACATAACCAAATAATCACATGCATATACCATGCATCCATAAATCAATAAGGAAATCACACATGCAACTTGTTACCTGCAAAAAAATCCAACTATAACTGTTGATCCACCTATTCCCTTATGCTTTCCTGCTTTCCTCGCTTTCTTTCTCCAATCCAAGTGAAAAATAAAGTGCTCCAAGAATACTCTAAGAGTGCAAGGGTATGATAGAATGAGAGAATGAATGCGAGAGCCAAATACTGAACTTACGAAAGCTGTGAACTGATCCGCATAAGCCTTTTTATCATTGAGGCCTATATTTTCTTCATTTTCCTTCATTTTTCCTTTAATTTCCTCCTCATGCAAATCTGTGACCCTTCAGCTCCCTATTCTCCTATTTTCATTTATTTCATAAATAAAATGCCACTCTTCCTTTGCCAATTCACATAACCATGTATTAATAATCAGTGATACCCATCATTATGTTTTACCCAACATTCAACTTGGAATACGTGCCCCATGACCTTGGTTTTATTTTTTATTTACATAGAAAATCAACCAGAGGTTGTTACATCATAAATGCGTTTTCCCTTGTTACATGCGTTTTCCCTTGTTGCATGGTGAGTGCACTCCTAAAAAATAGGTGGACACTCCGCTTTAACTAACTAACTAACTCATTGATTGATAAGTGGCAGACATGCATGAACTTGCCTTGCATGTAAGATTTATTTATAACAAGCCCAAAAATCATTCATTCTCACAATCATTCATCATTTTGGGTTGAGCACACTTCTTTAGATCAAGGGGATTTCTTCTCAATTGTGATCACAAGTAAGCTTTGCATGTTTGCTTTTTTATTGTCTTTGTTATTTTTGTTGTCATTTTGTTTTTCTTTGTCGGAATTTTAGTTTCTTTAGTGGCATTTTCATAGATTCTTCTTGTTACAAGTATTGTGTTGCTTTTGTGACTCTTCGCATTCCATGACCTTTCATCTTCTGGGCATGATTGTGATAGAGCCTATAAATACTTGCAGACTGTCCTCTCTTTGTTATCACGATTCAAATCTCTTAGCAATCTTCACTTAGTATATTTTGAGCCCATCTCTAGTTTGAGCACACTTTTGGAAGTTAGAATTCCACTTTCTTGGAAAACTGCAACTAGAGGATCAAGTCCCCCCCTCAGAGATCACGCTAGAGAAACAAGAGATCTTTCCTCTTGGAAAATGCACCCAACAAGAATCCAGGCTCCCTCTTAAGTGCACAAAACACAGACAAGCATCAATCAACCCCCCTTGTTCATTGGTTGTGCACCCCACACCCTCTTTGGCTCTCTTGAGCACATAACACATTAACAAGCAACAAGTGTGATCTCATGTTCATTGAGCATGCACCCTGCACCCTTCTAGTTTCTTTCCTTGAGTGCACAACGCATCCTCAAGCCTGAACCATGCCTTGTCTCACCATTGTTGTCCCGTCATGAACCCCCCTCTTTTCTTGATGCATTTCACTTCTATTGACTAATTGAGTCATCTTATCTCATCATTGATAGGCTTATGCTCTCAACTAGATCTGATATCCCTTTTGTCACTGTCTAATTAATAATTTGCTTAGATAAAGAATTTCTTGAAGCTAATCTTTGTTTCCATGAGTGCACTTCCATCTACTAGTGTTCTGGATACAAGTCTCATTACACTTTCATCATATGTTGGAACGATGCCTCCCACTACCCGACGGGTTACCACAAAATAAGTCTCAGAAGTAAGTACTGAGGAGGAAGTAGAATTTCTTAAGCGTACAATCCCCATTCTTGCGGATACATAGTTCTTTACAGACAAATCAGTTCAAGACTCATGGAAATACATTAAGGATACTTTCATGCAAAAGTAATTCCTTGAGGACTTGGAGGAAAAAGAAGTATATATCAACATTAAGTGGTCCATAATAAACAATATTGCATGCAAATTCCCGATGATGCCTTGTGTAGAAGCCATTGAATGGATCCTATCACACATGGAAGATACAAATTTGATCCTACGCAGTGAAAGCAGTGTTGATTTTGCCACCTATCATGGGCATGATATGCACTCCTATTATAAGATGTTATATCCGAGGGAGTATGCAAACACTTAGTTTTATACAACAATGGCAAGTATCAACACTAAGGAGATCATCAAGTCCTAGTGCCAAAAGCCAACCAAAGTCCGCCATAGACCAAGTATACCTGACAAGAACTCTGAGAAATGTCTATCAATATCTCATATCTCTATGTTGTAGGTTGCATGGGCAGAAAATGCAAAAGTATTTGAAGAGTTTTGGATCTTCTTGCTCAACTTGGTTGTCACAAGAGGAAAGATTTTCAATTGGGAAGATATCCTTATGAACTGCATCGTCATGTATGATAGGCCAAAACAACTTTGCAAGCAAAACAAGAGATAAAATTTTATATGTCAACTTATCTACTAGATGGGCTATACACTTGATATGCATTCCCAAGAATGAAATGGAACTAGACTCGAAAAGACAATCTTCTTGTCTATTTCCATTGTAGATTATTATCACAGACCAATTTTAGAGGAGTTTACGATTGACTGGAAGAGAATTTCTTTGCAGTACTTTATAAGATGATCTATGAAGTTTACTCGCCTTGCATGACCAACCAGGTAAAGGAGGCACTGTATGACATTGTGGATTGGTTCGTAACATCAAACAACACGTGCATTAGATGCTTTGGATGCCAGATAACCCCTCATGTTATGCCACCATATGTGACCAACAAGGTCGTTTTTCAAGAAGTTGCCTACCAAATGAATAACAGACCGTATGCACTACTTCACAGAAGGAAGAAGACTCCTTGGCCCAATCTCCCTTTGAGGATTGGACTTTATGTGCTAAATATACTTAAGAGAGCAAAAGCTAAAATCGAAGAAATCAACCGCCTTCATTTTGGAACTAGATGTTTTCATAGATATGATCCTAGAAAAGTGTACATGCAACATTGTGATTGGATACAATATACCTGGGCATACATACCAATAACTATCCCAGAGGATGGAAAGGTTAAGAATTGGTACAATGTATTAAGGAAGAACCGCCCAAGAGATGATGCAACTCCCTCTCGATCTCCATCAGCTCTAGATGAATAGATGTAGAAGGTACAACAAGAAACAACTACTCAAGTAAGCATGACAACTCCTAAAGAGGATTAAGCATGATCCAATAGCAGAAGGTAATTTTTTTTTTTTAAATTTGATCCTTTGAAAAAAGGTGCGATTGAGGTTGAGTGACATAAGAAGCAAAGAGAATAAGAAGAAGAAAAGAGAAAGCAAGATGACCTTCTTAAACAAAAACATGAAGCAGAGGAATAAATAAGGAAAGGAGGAGGATAGTAGTAAAAGAGAAACAAGAGTAGTCACATGAGGAGGAAGTCGCACAAAAGTTGGAGGAAGAGAAGATGGCCCAAGATATAGAGGAAAAATTGGAGCAAGAAGATGCTATTGAGCCCATTAAAGATGAACCAGTAACTCCATCAGAACCTCCTCTTACTGGTGGCCATCTCACATTCAATGAGATGAGAATTTCCCCTCCACTAAAAGATAGGGTCATGGATGTATGTAATGTTACCTTTTATCAATTGAAGAAGAGGACTATAAAAGAAAGACAAAGGTACTTCTCGAATGATCCTGAACATTGAATCTCGGTAGCCACTAACAAGGTAATAACTACTAACACATGGAGAAACCCTCGAGCAATCACGGAAGCTAATGTTGCTTTTTCCACAACAACGCAAGATAAATCAGAGTATCTTATGAGAAAGAATGCATGGTTGAGGAAGGAATTGGCTACAAAAAAGCGAAAAATAGATCACATCATTGCAAGAATCAATGATTGTCTTCTAATAACCTTAACACAAGGGAACTCTAGGAAGTTGTGCTTGAAGAACTAGGGCCAATGGGGGACACTACAAAGTAGTTATATAATGTAATGATTCTCCTGCATGAGATGGAAACACCCTTGGTGGGAATACAAAAGAAAGCTCAAGAAATGTCGAAGCTACTAAAGGTTGGAAATAACATTGTTGATCTAATACAGGAGTGGGGTTTCAAGTACCCAATTGTTCCAAAGCGGTTGGTCAATAAGGAAAAAATTGCTGCTGAGATGGACAAAGTACAATTGAGGCTCCACATTTAGAACTGCACCCATCTCAGTGAACAAGCGACCAACACTATAGTTGCTTATAGTCGACTGCATAGTGGTTTGGAGTCCCTGATACATAAACATGGAATGCCTTTTGTGGGTTTATTAGGAGAAATGATAGCCAAGGATGTCATTATACGCGAGATAAAGCAATACATTGAGAAAATCGGGAAAGAAACAGGGCAGGAATACACGAACATCACCAAAGACATTATCTTATAACATGCAATTGCATAAGCTAAAGTTCATATGAAGTTATCTTCACTGTGGAATAGTGTACAATCCGGCTCCAAATCCATACTAATAGAAGCATTGGAGGTTAAGATGCGATACATTGTAGAGTTTCTCATTCAAGTCAAAGTTAGCGCGACAGAGTTCAGAGCATGACACTCATATATTACAAATGAACTCCATGTTGAAGTTATTGACTTGTCTCTTTATCCTATGCGAAGATATTTTGTCTTATTAGAGTTTTGTCCTAAGTAGCCATCGTCTTATTTGTAATTCATCTTTTGTGAATAATAAGTCCAATGTAATGAAGTCCAAGAGACACATGTGAAATATGAAGGGACACATGTGGAACACAAAAGTCATGAATAGAATGTGAAAAGTCATATGGAAGCCCATAGGTCATAGAAGTTGAAGAGTCATGAGGAAACTCAAGCGTCATTGTTATTTGTTTTAAATTGGTCCTCATAACTCATGGAAAGGGCTTGGACCTTGAGAGAATTGGCCTTGGCTTTTCTTATTGTGCATAAGGGAGAAGATAATTCTTTGGAGAAGCAAGTTGTAGGTTCATGTTCCCTTGTTGGAGCTAATGTTCCACCTATGTAACTATGTACTTAGAATCTTTCATTAACTATAAGAAGCTCCTTGAGCCATCACTCTTTCATGAATGTATCATGGACGTAGTAAGACTGTTCTTTATATGTTTGTCATGTATGTTGATGTAATACATATTAAATATAATGAACTACTTTGTTGCTTTGGGTATGGATCTTGTTGAATGAGCGTTGTTATGCTTTCATGATTGTTGTTCATTTTGTGAACTAAATTGCAAGTGGATCAACAAGTTATTCTTCTTCACTCTCGTGTCTCTCTTAGGATAGCACTATTATTTCCCTAATAGAGGCTCATATCTCTCTTGTTTGTGGAAGCTTATTTTACGCTCTACATTTAGTGTCACACAAACATTATGTACTTGATACCCCAAAGTTATGTTTAAGGTCTCTTGTGTATGTGTTGCGGCCAAGGCACACTTCTCAATCACTTGCAATGGTGACTGGACCATATAACTGGATGGGGCTCCTACTCCAAACTGTGTGAGGTCTAATTGGGACTTCACATCGGGGAGACCCCCTGTATGTTGGTGGCTTCTAGCACCATCAACACCAACTCATACACAAGTGGGTCAAGTTGATATCCTTGGGAATGACAAACTCTGGAAACCTTTTTCACAATTATGAGCTTTTTCTCAATTATCTCAATTATGAAAGAATTATTATCTCATAATTATAAAATTGTGACAAAATAATTATGAGCAATAACTTAATCATGTAATTCCATCCTTTTAACATAGAATAAATCTCACATAAGTAAAATAAAAGGTGAAAGGGGATGCATTCTAGCTAGCAACTGAGGTAAGTTGAACTTGGGTTTCTCTCACTATAATGGAGTGGAAAATATGGTTATAACCCCTATTATCAATCTTGGACTGTTAAAGAATATATTTTCAAAACAAGTCTATAAGAAGATGAAAATTTGGAAGATTACTTAGAAATATTTGCACATAATTTGCAAAAAACAATGCAACGTGATCTAAGCTGTTGAATTTATACAAACACTCTTCTTAAAAATAATACTAGATGAATATATAGATGTCCTCAATCTTATGGGGGTAGGGGATATTTTTCAATTACCTTATGATAAAATCACTTTAATTGTGCATGAAATTCTCCAAAAGAAGAACAAAGTATGGTAAGGGGCAAAGAGATTCACTTTCAAAAGTAACTAAGTAAGCTTTAGGAGGAGTCACTAGAGTTAAACTTGGCAATTTATTAGAAAATTTTAAGGCTGGTCTTTTGAGTACTCTTGGTTCTCAAATTGATACATTAATAGCTAAGAAGAGACAAAAATAACAAAATGAGGTGTTATCTATATTTTGTCCAAAGTGTAGAAAGAAACATATTTTCAGTGAACTTCCTTTACATATTATTGATGTTTGTGGAATTTGTGAGAAAACATTCAACAAAGGATTTACCAACAATAACAAAACTAAAGGAAACTAACAAAAAATAAGGTGAAATGGAAAAATCATTTTGTTCTGTAGTACCTCAAAGAAAACCTTGGAAACCATTACTTACAAGTATGTCTTCAGATCCAAATCCACAATTTCCATATTATCAAAATCATGTTCAGAATACATATATTTCTACTATGCCATTGTAGGCTTGGTTATCTTTGCAACTTCCAAACCAACCTTATCAACAAGGTCGGTGAGGACAATCTTATGGAAACCAACCCCCATAGCAACAACCTTACCAATAATTTTATCCATCATATTTCAAAAAACCATTCCAATAACAACCATGTTTTCAACAATTTCAGTCATCTCAAAATGTCCAACAACAACTTCTAGTACCACAAGTAACCCAACCACAACTTCTTCAGTTGCCTTCTAATCAACCTCGACCTAGACATATCAATTACCAACCCAACCAATGATAAATCCTAATGTTCAAGTGGATAAACCTTTATATATAAAATACATAAGAAACACTTCCCACATATGCAATTGTTTCTATTGATAATATTCACTCAAGGTCAAGAAAGGTATTGCAAAAGGAATCTCCTGTAATTATATAAGAACAAGAAGAAATTGAGGAAATTCCAAGTAAAATTGGCACATCAACAATCACAAAAACATCTAAAAGCACAAAAGCTCATCATAATCAATATTTAACTACTAAAATACCTCCCTTTCCAGAGAGGTTAGTTGTAAACAAATTAATGGTTCATATTGAGCATGATTTCTTAGATCGATTGAAGAATTTATTTGTTAAAATTCCATCACTCAAAATCAATTGAAACTTAAAAGTATGTGGATCCAGGAATTCCTATAGTTACAATTACAATTGATAATTTGTTGATTCTAAATGCTTTAATTGATTTAGACACAACAATCAATGTAAAGACAATGGATACAGTGCAAATTTTAAATATACTCAATCTTCAACCAACACCTATAATAATCGAATTAGCTGACAAATCAAGGATTAAGCGATAAGGTGTAATAGAAGATTTAATAGTCTCCTTAGATTCTTGGGAATATCTAGTACACATTTTAGTTCTATAATCCAAATTGAATTTGGGTGAACATCCTTTCATCCTCAAAATACCATGGTTGGCTACAGCCGATGCATTCATTAGTTGTAGATTAGGACAAATGACTATTTCTAAATGGAATGAAAATAATAAAATAACATTATATCTTGCTAAAACTTTTAACTAATCAGAACAATTGTCATGGCTCAAAGAAACAGATTAAGAAGAAGAAGTGATTCAACCAATATTTATTATTAATCAAGACTTTATTGCTCTTAGGGTGCATCAAATGATTTTTTTTTTGATTATATTATTTATAATCTTGATATTGTAGAAGTCCCCGATGGGGGTGGAAAACTCAAATGAGAAATTTGTTGGGGGGTGAGCTCACCACCCCACTGCCTCAAGGAACATTTATTAGGGAGCGACACGACCTACTCCCCACACGCATATGGATGCGATCACTACTGAAGATGACGAGGCAAATTAGTTTTATTCCTGAATTGGTTTTGAACCTCGTGTGGTGGAAACATAGGAGTAATAGAGGTGATTCAAACCCCTCTAGAGAACAGGCAGGGTGGTGGAAGGGGAATGTCTTTGTGAAATATTACATAGAAGCCTTACCCCCGTTGTGACAATGTTGTTTCTGACCTCTCAGTTGGCTTTGGCTTAGAAAAAAGATAGTTGGGACATTGTAGTTAATGTGGTCTGCGTTTGGAAAATTGAAGAGTGTATGCTTGAGGAAATTTCCATTGACACATAATTGGAAGTGGTGGGGTGTAATCTAGTTCCTTTTGGTGTGAGTGAAGGAGAATTAAGCTGTGATTGCGGGAAATATTATTCTATGTGGGTGTAAGTTTTATGGCGAAGCAATTGAATTCAAGGGGTATAGAATGGGTGTGGAGAGATAAGGGAGATTTTGTTGCAAAATGTTGGCAGGGGTGGTGTCCTCGGACCAGCGGGTGGTGGTCGTTGCTGTACTTGTTTCTCATAGGAAGTTCTTGGCTACAAAACTACGTCGATAAACCAACTCGACCATACTTTATGTTCAAGATAGCCCTTGAACTAGACAAGGCTCCCTCAAATGTCACGAGGCCTTTTTTAACATTGCTCACTATCACTGGACAACAACCTACGGATCACAATGTCCAGATCTATGATTTATTTTGGGTGGTTGCTGATTATTACACAATTTCTATCCATGAATCAATCCCTCTCTTGTAGATTCCTTGGTTAAAGTGTCATCATCCAGTTTGACAGAATAACATGATTTTTAGAGACTTTGATAGAAGAATATAAGAGAATACATGATAATTAAGCAGTCATACTAAATACTTAATCAACCAAATACAGTGGATGTGTGTAGAATATTTCTACATCCAAACAAAACACCTTCAAGAGATGAAAAAAGGCAACAATTAACAAATGTAGAGGAATTAACCAAGACATACAATTAAGTTAATTAATCTCTTTAATTGATTATAACTTTGCAAGGGGATTTCAGAGAGATTGACACTCAATCTATTCTTACCCAGATCTTTTATGCTACCTTGAATATGTGTAGAAATAAGATATGAAAGTACTGGAAAAATCACAGGAAAAATAATTTCTGTCAAGAACTGGAGCTAGAATACTTTAATTAGGAATTCTATAATAAAATTTTTACAAAGAGACAGGGTTTTGGCATCAAAAGCCAACTGCAATTACATCTTTACATAAACTGTTTTATAGAACTTACATAACAATTTGCAAAATGATAGAATCCTCATAATTACAATTTGAGATATTATAAATATCTTTTAAGTTCATACATGAAAAAGATAAACTTAGAAAATATCTAATGAACCCTAGAAAAATTATAGGCAAATATGCTAAAATATAGGCAAAAATAGAGTGATATGGTCAACTGTCTAACTGGAAACTAGAACAGGTCCCTCTGTAGATTATCATCCTTGTTTCAATAAAAAAGGTCCCTATGTATACTTCATCAACACTGCTACTGCATGTCTTCTGTTGCTTTGCGTTTTTTTGGAAAAATTGTTGAGAGGAAGGCCGTCTGGATCACTGATTTTCTGATCTAAGATATAGCTGACAACCGAGAGATCAATCCTTTCGAATATCGCTGACAACTGAGAGATCAATCCTTTCGAATATCGCTGACAATAGAGATGTCAGGATCTCTGTTTCATTTCAAAATCACCGACAAGCATGATGTCGTCAATTTCCTGTAGGTTTCGTTTATTTACCAATATGCATAACTTTGTTCAAAATAGCTGACAGACACATTGTCAATCTTATCAAAAAACATTGACAAAGGCATTTTCAGTTCTCCTGATCTGCATATAAAATGGCAGGCTGACTGTCAATGAAACAAAAAAACTAAGTTTTGGATTAAACAAGTGGACACAAATGGTTCTGATACCTTGACATATTAGCTAAGGGTGCTAGCATCCTCAAGTAACACATTCAACTTATCTAATTTTTGTTTCTTGTTCTGTCTAGTCTTCATGGGATTTTCTCTGTCAACTTGTTTATTTCTTTTTTTATTGGGGCTTGCAGGCTTCTTCTCAGACTCTAAAGGTTTTTTCTTAGACTTTGCAGGTTTCTTGTTGATGATTAAGTCTTTCAGAGGCACATCATCTATATCAATGAATTATTTATCTAACTCTGTGTTGCTTCTAAGATTGATTTTATATCGTAGTTTTGTTGTTGGCCTAGTGTGCCTGTTACCATGTCTGAGAATATTAGGTGCTGGTTTATTTTCCCTTTTTTCAGTCACTAGTTTTTTTCCCTTCAAATCTCCAGGGGTAGTTGTATTTGTAGGGGAGATTTATGAGGGTGAAGTTGAAAAACCAGTGGAGCCAATGTCAGTTCCTGGATTTCCCAACGATGTAGGCTCTGTCTTATGAAGATGAGCACTCTTTCTTCAATAAACCTTGGGAATTTTTGGGGCAATTGAGGTGGATGGGGTTTATGAGTCTTCATATATGATAGGAGCCCGAATAGGAACTTGAGTCTGAGTTTTCTTCATCTTCCTGATGGTTTGGGGTATGCCCCTTTTCCTTCTAGCATGTTGAGGCTGGAACCCTCTGTAGAAAAGGAAATGGTTCTAGGTCCTCCCTAGTTTAATCAAATGGCATTCTATTAAAAGTTTTATTAGTGTCTTGTGATAAATAAAATGTGATGAAGGGTCAACCCTAGTCCTATACCTAGTAGCCATGTGCTTGAGGCTTTCCAACAAGTAGAAGCAGGGATTAATCCTAATCTGCCCATCTAAATGAGCCAAGAAGTAGAAATGATAAAAATTGACTCTCTTATAAAGACACTCACAAGTAAAATATTGTTGTCAAAGATGCATGGGGACATACCATTTGTCTTGTAGCCAGTCCTTTAGAACCTCGACTTTCCAGCTCTCTTCTATGTGATCCTCTTTGAAGAAAGACGAAACATTTATGTCGGCTAGGACATGACTATGAAAGACCCTTTATCCATACATGGGGAGAGTTGTGGCTTCGACAACAGTGTGCTCTGTGACTTCAAACGCTAAATCACTAACCTCTACAGAGCTACCATCGAAACCTGCTGCAAACGATTGAAGTACCAAATTGTTATAATTAGAACATCAATAGAAGAACCGACTACACCCTGCCTACTGGAAAAAATGTAGGATATCATGGTACACATATAACAGGTCCGGTGTTTTAGCTAAGTTAGGTCTAGCATGCCTCCCTTTCCCATTCTAGGTGGCACTATCCACGGGATTCGATGTTGTGTCCCTGTAGTGGAAGTAGTTTCAATTACTAAGTGGAAAACTTAGATAATTTACCAATATAACTGCTTACAACATGTGAGGTGTAAGATACTTTGAATGCAATTATGTGTTAAGTTAAAAATTAACTTCACCCTTAGTCATGACTGTGAATTAGAGTTTGTTTGATACACAGGAATCGATCACATGGAATTCTCAATAATTACATCGGTAATCACAATTAAATTTGTACTTTACCCTTTCGAACATAATAGAGACACATGCACCCAAACTTTGTCTGATTCTTCCCCTTTGGCCAACACCTGTGCCCTGTTCTCTCTCCCTCAAACATAAGGATATTCAACTCTATCTTCATATTGATCAGTAGTACGCCCCTTAGAAGAATCACTCTGACCACCATGGTCAGGGTATGGCCTCCGCCTTACATTTCGACTACTTGATACTGCATTCCTTATGAAACCATTCTATCATTTCTAAACCAAAATTGGATTTCAGGGGGGGAGGGGCTTGGCGGTATTTGGTTTCAAGTCAGGGGGCGGTTGCCGAATTCACAAGAATATGCCACGTGATCAAAATTTGTTTTTAAAAACAACTTATTTAGGATCCCCCTCCTCCATTAAATGTAGAAAATCCTAAGGGGTTCAAAATTGGATATATGTTTTTGATCTTTGAGCACTAATATTAACCATTAAAAATTACAAGTTTCTTATTGAATTCACTTATGTTGACTTTGCAACATTCACTATGCCATAGTTGCCTAATGATTTCCACCGATGCACAATTTTGAACGATATGCATAACTCCACGACACCATTTATTCATCTTTGGATGCACTATGAATATGGCACTCTCCACGTATCAAAGCAACTTGTATTGAGAGAATTTATCTCGAAATTTCTCTCTAATCATCATGCTAAGATATCCAATTATATTATGAAGCTGACAGATGTTAAATTTTTTGTAACTTCCAGGTTGTCAAAATAAGTTGCAACATAGGCTCCAACTAGGGACTGCTTCCCCCTGTGGGACGCAAAGAACCTAGTAGACCAACTGCCTTGAATATGTTTGGCATGGAGTCAGTTCATAAACTTGTAATTTGCAAATCTGAAACCATAATGTCTGCACTAATCCAAAGACTCTTCCACAATGAAATCTGAAAACTGAAAATTGTTGAGGTGAAACAACTGACACTGTAAGTGGAAATAAGCATAACAATGCCTAATTCATTGGGCTCTGGATTCAATTAGTCAATACATTTACTCCTTTCAATCCCCTGCAAGTAATTACACTCAACCAAACCAAAATTCATACTGCAAATTCGAAACACAAGCTGAAACAACTGTTGATATACTGCATTAATCCATAAACTGGAAATTCACTAATCTACTGCACATTGAATATGAAAATAACTAATTCAATCCCACATAGCCTCTACCTAACTGAATTGAAAATATTCACTATTAGTTGTAATCAAATTTCCAGTGTAATAACGTGGGAAGTGGATTAACTAGCATATCACTTTGCATGCAGCTGAAGATGTGAAAAATATTTACAATACGAAAGAAAAAATTCATAAGTAATTAATACTTACAACTGAAATTTGAAAGACACATCTTTTGTAAGGTTTGAATTTTCTGATCACAGTAGATAGGAAGAGAAATATGCTACTAAATGCTACCATTTCTATGAAGAAGAAAAACATGCAGTTGCATACTATTATCATAGCCAGAGATGCACTTATCATTTTGAACCAGCTGAATATGGAAACCAGTGGATTTTCCATATGACAAAGTGGAGTCGCAAGGTGAAAGCAATGCAACCAATATCAATTGTCTAGTCTTTGTTCACCAGTAAAGAGTAGATCTAGTCTTTATCGTGATCTAGGGAAAAAAAAATTCGTCACTTTGTTCCCCGGCAACGACGCCAAATGTTGGACATGTTTCTCATAGGTAGTTCTTGGCTACAAAATTACGTCGAGAAACCAACTCGACCAGTCTTTAGGTTCAAGTTGGCCCTTCAATCAGAGGGGGCTCCCTCAAATGTCACGAGGTCTTTTTTAACGTTGTTCACTGTTGCTAGACAACAACCTATGGAGCACAATGGCCATATCTATGATTTATTTTGGGTGGTTGCTGATGATTACACAATTTCTATTCATGAATAAATCCCTATCTTGCGGAGTCCTTGGTCAAAGTGCCAACTTCCAGTTTGACAGAATAACATGATTTTTAGAGAACTTGACAGAAAAATATAAGAGAATACATGATAATTAAGCAGTCATATTGAATACTTAATCCACCAAATTCAGTGGATGCGTGTAGAATATTTCTACAACCAAACATAAGATCTTAAAGAGATGATAGAAGGCAAAGATTAACAGATGTAGAGGAATTAACCAAGACAGGAAATTCAATTAATTAATATATTTAAATGATTATAGCTTTGCAAGGGGCTTCTAGAGAGATTGATACTCAATCTATTCTTATCCAGATTTCTTATGCTACCTTGAACATGTGCAGAAATAAGATATGAAAGCACTGGAAAAACAACAGGAAAAACAATTTCTGTCAAGAACTGGAGCTAGAATACTTTAATTAGGAATTATGTAATAAAATTTTTACAAAGTGACAAGGTTTTGGCATCAAAAGCCAACCCCATTGACATCTTTACATAAACTGTTTTATAAAACTTATATAACAGTTTGCAAATAATAGAATCCTCATAATTACAATTTTGAGATATGATAAATATATTTTAAGTGCATGCATGAAAAATATAAACTTAGAAAATATCTAAAGAAACCTAGAAACACTGTAGGCAAATCTGCTAAAATCTAGGAAAAAATAAAGTTATCTCGTCAACTCTCTTGCTAGAAAATAGAATAGGTCCTTCTGTAGATTAACATTGTTGTTTCAACAAAATAGGTCACTCTGTATACTTCATCAACACTGCTCCTGGATGTCTTCTGCTGCTTTGGATTTTTTTGGAAAAATTGCTGACACATAGGCCATCTGCATTACTGATTTTTTGATCTGAGATGTCACTGAAAACCAGGAGATCAATCCTTTGAAATATTGGTGACAATAGAGATGTCAATGTCTCTGTTTCGTTTCAAAATTATTGTTGACAGGCATGCTATCGGAATTTTCCTATAGGTTCCGTTTATTGATCAATATGCATAACTTTTTTCAAAATAGCTAACTGACACATTGTCAAGCTGATCAAAAAACACTAACAAAGGCATTGCTAGTTCTCTTGATTTGCATACAAAATGGCAGGTCGATTGTCAATGAAACGAAAAAATTGAGTTTGGATTAAACAAGTGGAAAAAAATGGTTCTGATACCCTAACATATTAGCCGAGGGTGCTAGTAGCCTCAAGTAACACATTCAACTTATCTAATTTATGTTTCTTGTTCTGTCTAGTCTCCATGGGATTTGCTTTGGCAACATGCTTATTTCTTTTCTTATTGGGGCTTGCAGACTTCTTCTCATACTTTGTAGGTTTTTTCTTAGACTTTGCAGGTTTATTGTTGATGATTAAGTCTTTCAGAGGCACATAATCTATATCAATGACTAGTTTAGCTAACTCTCGATTGCTTCTAAGCTTGATTTTATACCGTAGTTTGTTTGTTGGCCTAGTGTGCCTACTACCCTGTTTGAGAATCTTAGGTGCTGGTTCATTTTCCCTTTTCTTCTATCACTGGATTTTTTCCCTTCAAATCTCCATGTGCAACTATGTCTGTAGGGGAGCTTTCTGAGGGTAAAGTTGAAAAACCAGTGGAGCCAATGTCAGTTCCTAGACTTCCCAACAATGTAAGCTATGTCTTATGAAGTCGTGCACTCTTCCTTTAATAAACCTTGGGAACTTTTGTGGCAGTTGAGGTGGATGGGGTTTCCGAGTCTTCATACATTATAGGAGTTTGAATACGAAATTGAGTATGAGTTTTCTTCATCCTCATGATGGTTTGGGGTCTGCCCCTTTTCCTCCTGGCAGGTTGAGGCTGGAACCCTCACCAGAAAAGGAAATGGTTCTAGGTCCTCCCTAGTTTAATCAAATGGATTTCTATTATAAGTTTTATCAGTGCCTTGTGATAAATAAAATGTGATGAAGGGTCAACCCTATCCCTGTACCTAGCAACCATGTGCTTGAGGCTTTCCAGCAAGTGAAAGTAGGGATTAATCCTAATTTGCCCATCTAAATGAGCCAATAAGTAGAAACGATACAAATTGACTCTATTATAACGACCCTCACAAGTAAAATATTGTTGGCAAAGCTGTAGGGGGACATACCATTTGTCTTGTAGGCAATCCTTTCGAACCCCGACTTTCCAATTCTCTGCTTTGTGCTCGTCTTTGAAGAAATATGAAACATTTATGTCGACTAGGATATTATTGTTAAATACCCTTTCTCCATCCATTGGTAGAGTTGTGGCTACGACAAGAATGTGCTATGTGACTTCAAATGCTAAACCACCGACATTTACATGACTACCATCGAAACTTGTTGCAAACGATTGAACTACCAAATTGTGATAATTAGAACATATATATAAGAATTAAATCCACCATGAATGCTGGAACAAATGTAGGAGATCAAGGTACACATCTAACATGTCCGAGGTTTTAGACTTAGTTTGGTCTATCATGCCTCCCTTTTCCATTTTGGTTGGCACTATCCATGATATTCGATGTTGTGTCGCTGCAGTGGAAATAGCTTCAATTTCTAAGTGGAAAACTCAGATAATTTACCAATATAACTACTTACATGATATGAGGTGTAAGATACATTGAATGAAATTATGTGTTAAGTTAAAATTTAACATCACCCTTAGTCATGATTGAGAATCATAGTTCATTTGATACAAAGGAATGGATCACATGGCATTATAAATAATTACATCGGTAAGCACGATTAAATTCATACTTTACCCTTTCGAACTTAACATGGACACGTGCGCCCAAACTTTATCTGATTCTTCCTCTTTGGCCAACACATGTGCCCTGTTCTCTCTCCCTTAGACATTAGGATATTCATATTTGTCTCCATACCGATTAGTAGTACGCCCCTTAGAAGAATCACTTTGACTGCCATGGTCAGGGTATGGCCTCCGCCTTACATTTTGACTGCTTGATACTCCATTCCTTATGAAACCTTTCTATTATATCTAAAACCACAAGTGGATTTCGGGGGCGGGGACCCTTGGCAGTATGTGGTTTCAAGTCGGGTGTTGGGGGGGGGGGGGGGGGGTTGGTGCGAAATTCACAAGAATATGCCACATGAGCAAAATTTGTTTTGAAAAATAACTTATTTCAGACCCCCCTCCTCCATTAAATGTCGAAAAGCATGAGGGGTCTGAAATTGGATATATGTCGTTGATCTTTAGAACTAATATTAACCATTAAAAACTGCAGGTTTCTTATTGAATTCACACCTATGTTGACTATGCCATAATTTCATCATGATTTCCATCGATGCACGATTTTAAACGATATGCATAACTGAACGACACCATTTATTCATCTTTGGATGTGCTATGAATATGGCACCCTCGACGTATAAAAGCAACTTGTATTGAGAAAATTGATCTTGAAATTTCACTCTGACCGACATGCTAAGATATCCAATTATATTCTGAAGTTGGAAGATGTTAAAATTTTTGTAACTTTCAGGGCGTTAAAATAAGTTACAACATAGGCTACAACCGGGGACTGCTTCCCCCTGTGGGACGCAAAGAACCTAGAAGACCAACTGCCTTGAATATGTTGGGCATGGAGTCAGTTCATAAACCTGTAATCTGCAAATTTGAAACCATACTGCCTGCACTAATCCAGAGACTCTTTCACACTAAAATCTGAAAACTGAAAATTGTTGAAGTGAAACAAATGACACTACAAGTGGAAATAAACACAATAGTGCCTAATTCATTGGGCTATGGAGTAAATCCGTCAATCAACAATAAATTTACTCCTTTCAATCCCCCACAAGTCATCGCACTCAACAAAACCAAACTTCATACCGCAAACCTGAAACACAAGATGAAACAACTACTAATATACTGCATTAATCCATAAACTGCAAACTCTCTGATCTACTGCACACTGAATTTGAAGATAACTAATTCAATCCCACACAACCTCTACCTAATTGAATTGAGAATCTACACTATTAGGTGTAATCAAATTTCCAGTGTAACCACATGGGAAGTGGATTAATTGGCAAATCAATTTGCATACAGCTGAAGAAGTGAAAAATATTTACAATGTGAAAGAAAAAATCCATAGGCAATTGATACTTAAAACTAAAATTTGAAAGTTGCATCTTCTGAATTTTCTGCTCACAGTAGATAGGAAGAGAAATATGTTACTAAATGCTACCATCGCTATGAAGAAGAAAAACATGCAACTGCATGTTATTATCATAGCTAGAGATGCACTTATCATTTTGAACCAACTGAATTTGTAAACTAGAGGAATCGCCATATGAAAAAGTGGAGTCACCAGGTGAAAGAAATGCAACTAATATCAATTGTCTAGTGTTTTTTAACCAGAAAATAGTAGATCAAGCGGTTATCGTGATCCAGTAGAAAATTTCTTTGTCACTTCGTTCCCCAAAAACAACGCCAAATGTTGTACTTGATTCTTGTAGCCGTTCTTGGTTATAAAACTACGCTGAGAAACCAACTCGACCAGTCTTTAGGTTCAAGCTGGCCCTTGACCAAAGGGGGCTCCCTCAAATTTCATGAGGCCTTTTTTAATGATATTCACTGTCACTAGACAACAACCTATGGAGCACAATTGCCATATCTATGATTTATTTTGGGTGGTTGCCGATGATTACACAATTTCTATCCATGAATAAGCCCCTCTCTTGCAGAGTCCTTGGTCAAAGTGCCAACATCTAGTTTGAAAGAATAGCATGATTTTTAGAGAATTTTACAGAAGAATATAAGAGAATACATGATAATTAAGCAATCATACTAAATACTTAATCAACCAAATACAATGGATGCTTGTAGAAGATTTATATAGCCAAACAAAACACCTTTAAGAGATGACAAAAGGAAACAATTAACAGATGTAGAGGAATTAACCAAGATAAATAGTTCAATTAATTAATCTCTTTAAATGATTATAACTTTGCAAGGGGCTTTTAGAGAGATTGACACTCAATCTATTCTTACCCAGATCTCCTATGCTACCTTGAACATGTGCAGAAATAAGATATGAAAGTACTGGAAAAACAACAGGAAAAACAATTTCTATCAAGAATTGGAGCTAGATTACTTTAATTAGGAATTTTGTAATAAAAGTTTTACAAAGCGATAGGGTTTTGGCATCAAAAGCCAAATCCAATTACATCTTTACGTAAACAGTTTTTATAGAACTTACATAACAATATGCAAAAATAATAGAATCCTCATAATTACAATATTGAGATATTATAAATATATTTTAAGTTCATGCATGAAAAAGATAAACTTAGAAAATATCTAATGAACCGTAGAAAATATGTAGGCAAATCTGCTAAAATCTAGGCAAAAACAGAGTGATATGGTCAACTGTCTAGCTGGAAAATAGAACAGGTCCCTCTGTAGATTATGATTGTTGTTTCAACAAAACATGTCCCTCTGTATACTTCATCAAAGCTGCTCCTGGATGTCTTCTGTTGCTTTACGTTTTTTTCTGGAAAAATTGTTGTCTGGTAGGCCTTCTGCATTATTGATTTTTTGATCTGAGATATCGCTGACAACTAGGAGATCAATCCTTTCAAATATCATTGACAATAGAGATGTCAACGTCTCTGTTTCATTTCAAAATTGTTGATAGCCATGCTGTCATCATTTTCCTGTAGGTTTCGTTTATTGACCAGTATGCATAACTTTGTTCAAAATAGCTGACATAAACACTATCAAGCTTATAAAAAAACACTGACAAAGGCATTGCCAGTTCTCCTGATTTGCATACAAAATTGGCAGGGTGACTGTTAATGAAACAAAAAAAATGAGTTTTGGATTAAACAAGTGGACAAAAATGGTTCTGAACCTTGATATATTAGGTGAGGTTTCTAGCAGCCTCAAGTAACACATTCAACTTATCTAATTTTTGTTTCTTGTTCTGTCTAGTCTCCATGGGCTTTGCTTTGGCAACCTGCTTATTTCTTTTCTTATTGGGTTTTGCAGGCTTCTTCTCAGGCTCTGTAGGCTTCATCTTAGACATTTCAGGTTTCTTATTAATGATTAAGTCTTTTAGAGGCACATCATCTATATTAATGACTTGTTTAGCTAACTCTGGGTTGCTTCTAAGATTGATTTTATACCACAGTTTTTTTGTTGGCCTAGTGTTCCAATTACCATGTTTGAGAACCTTAGGTGCTAGTTCATTTTCCTTTTTTTTTGTCACAAGATTTTTTCCCTTCAAATCTCTAGGTGTAGTTGTGTCTTTAGGGGAGATTTCTGAGGGTAAAGTTGAAAAACCAGTGGAGCCAATGTTAGTTCATGGACTTCCCAATGATGTAGGATATAGCTTATGAAGCTAAGCACTCTTCCTTTGATAAACCTTGGGAATTTTTGGGGCAACTAATGGGGTTTTTGAGTCTTCATACATGACAGGAGTCCAAATAGGAACTTGAGTCTGAGTTTTCTTCATCCTCCTGATGGTTTGGGGTCTACCCCTTTTCCTCCTAGCAGGATGAGGCTGGAACCCTCCGTAGAAAAGGAAATGGTTCCAGGTCCTCCCTAGTTTAATAAAATAGCTTTCTATTAAAAGTTTTATCAGTGCCTTGTGAAAAATAAAATGTGATGAAGGGTAAACCCTAGCTCGACACCTAGAAACCATGTTCTTGAGGCTTTCCAGCAAGTAGAAGCAGGGATTAATCCTAATCTGCCCATCTAAATGAGCCAAGAAGTAGAAATGATACAAATTGACTCTCTTATAACAACCATCACAAGTAAAATATTGTTGGAAAAGCTGCAGGGGGACATACCACTTGTCTTGTGGCCAGTTCTTTCGAACCCCGACTTTCTAGTTCTTTGCTCTGTGCTCCTCTTTGAAGAAAGACAAAACATTTATTTTGGATAGGATATGATTGTGAAATACCATTTATCCATCCATGGGTAGAGCTGTGGTTTCGATAATAGTGTGCTATGTGACTTCAAACGCTAAACCATCGACCTATACAAGACTACCATCGAAACTTGCTGCAAACGATAGAGGTACCAATTGCGATAATCGGAACACTGATAGAAGAACCGACTCTACCCTGCCTGGTGGAACAAATGTAGGAGAATAGGGTACACATCTAACATGTCCAACACTTTAATATCAGTTCAGTCTAGCATGCCTCCCTGTCCCATTCTGGCTGGCACTATCCACGAGATTCGATGTTGTGTCCCTGCAGTGGAAATAGTTTCAATTGCTAAGTGGAAAACTCTGATAATTCACCAATATAACTGCTTACATGATATGAGGTGTAACATACGTTGAACACAATTATGTGCTAAGTTAAAAATTAACATCACCCTTAGTCATGATTTCAAATCAGAGTTCATTTACAGAGGAATCAATCACATGGAATTCTCAATAATTACATCGTTAAGCATAATTAAATTCATACTTTACACTTTCAAACATAACAGAGACACATGTGCCCAAAATTTATCTGATTCTTCCTATTTGGCCAATGCCTGTGCCATGTTCTCTCTCCCTCAGACATCAGGATATTCAACACTGTCTCCATACCGATCAAAAGTATGCCCCTTAGAAGAATCACTCCAACTGCCATGGTCAGGGTATGGCCTCCGCCTTACATTTCGACTGCTCGATACTGCATTCCTTATGAAACCTTTCTATTATTTCTAAAACCACAGGTGGATTTCGGGGGGGGGGGGTTGCCGGTATGTGGTTTCAAGTCGGGGGGGGGAGTGGTGGGGTGCGAAATTAACAAGAATATGCCATGTGATCGAAAGTTGTTTTTAAAAACAACTTATTTCAGACCTCCCTCCTCCATTAAATTTCGAAAAGCTTGAGGGGTCCGAAATTGGATATATGTCGTTGATCTTTGAGCACTAATATTAACCATTAAAAACTGCAAGTTTCTTATTGAATTCACACCTATCCTCACTTTGTAATGTTCATTATGCTATAGTTTCCTCATGATTTCCATCGATGCAAGATTTTGAATGATATGCATATCTGCACGAAAACATTATTCATATTTGGATGCACTATGAATATGGCACTCTCCACGCATAAAATAAACTATTATTGAGAAAATTGATCTTGAAATTTCACTCTCGTAGTCATGTTAAGATATCCAATTATATTATGAAGCTAGCAAATGTTAAAACTTCTGTAACTTGTAGGGTGTCAAAATAAGTTACAACAGTCGTATTCACTAGTTCTTATATTTGTAAGCATTGGTGGCTCAATGGGCACTCTGAGAAGGGTAATTGTAGTCCCCTCATTTACTCTATTAATCTACATAGTATTAAGTTGTCTAATCTTTGTTGTTTGATTATTATTGTTACGATTAATCGTGTTGGCGGGTGTTTGTTGTCCTGGAATGTTACCTATCTGCAAGCCTTGGTGCATTTGCAAATGCCTTGATAAGGGCATTTGTATATCCTCTCTTCTTCTATTTCGTCAATTTTAATGGTAGCAAGTTGATTAGTCGTGGCGGTATAGATATTAATAGCTTGGTGTGGTTTCATACCTTGGGGGATGGTTTACAATCAGAAATTCGACATTGTCTCTAGTATGCATTAGGGTGTCCATTATTTTTTGTTGTCAATTATCAGATTTTGGGCTTGTGTTCTGGAATTTGTGTGCTACATTTATTCTGTTGGCTCAGATTAGTTTGTTTTATGTTGTATATACCTACTATTATTTTTCTCTATAAGGAACCTAGGTAAGTGACCCATTTGTGTGATATGCCAAGATAGTGTGGGGGTAGTTGGGGCCTCTGGGGTAGGAATCAGGCCCAACAACAAGCTCATGAAGCATCTCACACATTCTATTTTGTTGTACCCCCTAAAACATAGAATGAGATTCACAACGTAGAGTCTCTGGTTGTTATGAATTGTTGTAACACCCTCCTCCCACGTCTACCCAAGTAACCGGCCAACCGAGGTAAACATGTGACAAAAAGTTACTATGATATGATTCGACCTCCTAAGTCATGTTAAGGAAGTGGAACCGAAGGAAACTTAACATACATACCTTCAAAATTAGTAATAGGACTCCTAGGATACATCCCAACCTTCCTGCTAACTAGCCCTTGAGTCCCACTAAGTTTTTAGACTACTTGACCTTTGGACGCTCCCATGATATGTCCATGCCAGCATCCAGAGTGTAATGGATGATCCCACATGCCTGCATCTGTAGACCTGTGCAAGAGTACGTAAGATTTAAGGCACTTTTCAAGCCTAGAATTCTGACCACTTCCCAGAACTTGTTATAGCTCCTGAAATCCATTAAACACATGATGACAAGACTAATAAACCAAAAACTAACTCCAGGGCTAGTCTTGACCATCCCCAACTGGGATTGAAATTCTGTCACACACTTGGCATCAATGAAATTTACAAGTGTAAAAAATATATTTAAGCATAGGGGTCCCACACTTATTTGAGCTAGGAAGATGTTGTAGCGGCTACAACCACCCTCCAAAATTTTCCTTAGCTTAATTTTGGAGCCTCCCTTCCAACCTTAACAACAACTTGCCTTGCTTCATCAATTTCACCAGCTTTAGTGTTTTTCTTGTGCAAAGGCAGCCCGTCGATAAGAGCTTGATGCATTCCCCTCACAGGTTGTTCACCCGGACTTGGTCTAGTTGCAGGCTGAGTAGCTTCCCCTAGAAAATTGCGCATTTCTGGAGGGTAACCAACCTTCTCTCCATAAATTGCACAATACTGTCTGGCAGCCTGTTGGGCTCCAGGATTGCGCAATCCCGCTAGTCAACATTCCCAGCAGGAATTGTGTAATTTTTCCCAGTAGGGCTGCTCAGCCCAGAATTTGCAGAAATTTGGGCAGTAGTCAGCTACTTTTCCTAGAAATTGTGCAAATCTCCTGGGCAGTCAGCCCATCTCCCAGCCATAAATGAGCATTTCCTTCAAGCAATTGAACAACCTCTTGCATGTGCAGCTGAGTTGACCAGTTCCCTCTGAGACAGAGCAAAACAGACTTGTATGCATGGGCTGCTTCTCCCAAGGCAGCATGCAAAGGCATCACTTGTATTAGGGATCTATGTTTAGCAGTTGGAGGTTACATGCAAGGACCATTTCAAAAACCTCTCACCAAGTGTCGCTTTCCCTAGATTTGTGGCATGAGCATCACAACCTCTATGTTATCAAAAATCATCAACTGAATATCACAGAGCTCACTCCTCACATCAACCTTGCAGCTCTGACATCCCACATCACATCTAGGTGCAGTCGGCACA
The DNA here is from genome assembly GCA_031772625.1 of Pinus tabuliformis. Taxonomy (NCBI): domain Eukaryota; kingdom Viridiplantae; phylum Streptophyta; class Pinopsida; order Pinales; family Pinaceae; genus Pinus; species Pinus tabuliformis. The sequence continues at coordinate 769,297,795 of CM062804.1, read as the reverse complement.
CTCAGCTCAGCTGTTTTGGGGTAAGCCCACTTCCCATGCCTTGTGTTGCATTTCTGTCGCTTTTTGTGTTTTTGCTTGTATGAGTATTGTTTGCTTGATTTCTTTGAACAATAGCTATCATTTACATGTATATTAGCTTGTTCTAGCATCATTTCAGTTTTCATCAACATCTCACTACTGCCGCATGCATGAAACTATTTTTTGTGAACAATCACTGATTTGGCGACTCGCCTCACCCACATGCATGTTGTTCCATTTTCCGAATCTATCATTCACCATTTGCATGCATGATCATTCACTTATGCTTACACTCAATATCATTATGCATTCACACTCACATTCACTTTCAGTTTCCCGTCGGCAAGTCTGGCCAACCTTGGATCGGACTTTGCCTCACCAAGAAAACATTGCACAATCATGAGAGGGAGGGCTCCACCTTCCTCTCCAGAAATGCATATTTCTGCCCAACAGATGTTCCCCAGGCCTGCTTTGTGCAATGCTGAGGGACAGTGACTGCGGGCCAAGAAAATTGCGCAATGCAGTGTCTGAGCCTGCATCCATTGCCAGCTAAGATTGCGCATTGCACAATTCCAACAGTTAACAGCCAGACTAGACTGTGCATTGTGCAGTTCCAGTAGTCAATTAGTCTCCCAGTAGCCCAGACTGTGCCTTGTGCAGTCTTGGCAATCGGTCTCCCGACCTCTTGACCGAAATTACACAACCTTCATTATTAGTCACACAGGTATGTTGCAAGTCAGTTCTCAAGTTTATTTTGATTTTTGACTGACAGATTGCTTGCCATGAGTGTTGCCATGTCTCTAGGTATTGCATGTGTTCACCTGCCTCTCAGTAGTATAGGTACAATGGTTTCCAAGATAGCAGAGTCAAAGACACCATTCAGAGCACACTTGGAGATGCAGTCAATCAAATGTCTATGAGCTTGCCTACTCATGAAGATATCAAGTTATTCGTAGACAAGAACATCAAGATGTCATAGCAAGAAGCATCATGAACAACAACATACCAAACGCAACGAATACAGTGAATGCAATGAATGCAAAAGGAAAGTTGTTGAAAACACAGAGGTGGAACAAAGTTGCAAGATCAAGCAGATCCACTGATAATGAAAGCGACTTTGGAGACTCAGGCTATGAGGTGATGATGCGACATGAAGATCGCACGAAGACGAAGAATGGGAGAGAGAAGGAGTTGCATGTGCTGAAGCAGCAACTCAGGGAGAACATGAAGCTCCACAAAAAGACGAATGAGTTGCAATAGGAACCGGAACAACAGTGGGTGCAACGTGCACTCACGGATGAAACTGTGCCCATACAAGTTAATGATCCATCCCAGCAACTGACACAGAGCAGACATGGTGAGCAATGTTGTTGATCACATGCAAGGGATTCAGCAGCATGTAGGTCATTGTGCGCATGCATACAATCCAACCCATTCAACAAACTCACCAAGGCGAAGACAACAAGCAAGTCCAACTGGAGTTGAACATGTACTTCACCAAGTTGATGCGCATGAACACCAACACACACTTGAAGATCAACACGGACACTATGCATCAGTGTGTTGCCGGTTCAACCGCACCCAAGAAGACCATGTGCATGTTAGCAAATGAGTTGGATGAAGGGGACGAACCAATGCACCAGTTGCAACGGAGGCAAGAGTTCGCTTCAGCAAGATGTCACCATGAGGTGCATGCACACCATCACAGACGACCAAGCTTGGCATCAACTCACCACCTTCACCATCACAAGCATGTTAAAGAGTTGGTCTCATCACAATAGACTGAGTGTTAGTGATGTCTTGCAAGGCTTGCTCAAGCCATGTTGTCTCACATGAGATGTGCATTGTAATGTTGAAGTCATGTCAAGTGTAAGTCAAGTGTCAATAGTTGGATGTAACAGTCATAGAGTAGGTGAAGAGTCATGAGGGTAGTTGAACTGTCACAAAGGGGAATGTCAAGGGTCACCTCATACTTGGCTATAAATAGTCCCTCATAACTCATTGTATAGGCTTTTGGTTAGCCAAGATTCTGAAAAGTCTATCTTGGAAAGATCTTGGACAATATTGTAATGCTCCTTGGCTTCTCCACTGCTCAAAGACAGTTCATATCTTTGGAGGAGCAAGGGGATGTGGCTGTAACGTTCCACTATTGGGGCTAGCAGGTTTACATGGATTTATTGTATGATTGGAACTTAGACTTCTTTATAAACAAGAGCCAACACGTTTTCACACATGTATTGTATCTGTTGTAAGACTGATCTCTAACACTTGTAATGCATGTTGCTTTAACCTGTCCTCTACATCTGAACTGATTCATTTGTTGTAATGCATAATCTATTAATGGAAATGTGTTGTATATGCTATTAATGCTGTTCTGTTCGTGTCGACTGCTCTACCGGACATCAGACAAACCTTTAACATGAACCTTGTTGTAACAACTATTGCACTCGTTTGGACTGATCCATGAGTGTTGTACGTGTTATCTTACCTTGTATTTTGTGACTAACACATCCGAGTGGACTGCTCCGCCGGAAGCTGTGTATGTCCTATGTGTTGTGTGTTCCTAGCCGAGTTGGGACTGATCCCTTTCAACCTGGAACTCACCTTCACCCTCATCTCACCCACCTATGTTAGAACCTCTCATACACCTTCCTTGACTCACTGCATCGGTCACACCCTTGCTACTGACATAGTTATCTTACTTGCCTCTGTGTGACATCGCGGTCAAGGCATTACCTTATGACCCACTGCTAGGACTCCTACACCAAACATTTTGAGGTCTAATTGGGACTTCTTACCGGGGAGATCCCCTTACATGTTGGCGGGTCTAGAACTGTCAACATTTTTGTGCTAGAAGGAGGTCCAGATGACAAGTTGAGTCCTCACATCTGTTTTAAATCTCTTCACATCTATCATGATTAACTACTGAGTTACTCTTTCGAAATTCATGTCTTATGGAAATGATTTCATCATTCCAAAAAGGCTCTTTGATAACTTGTCTCATAAAACGATTGATGGTGGAGGCTACGTAGCCTTGGTAAGGCATGCAGTTGACGTTGTAGGCTCATGCGAAATGTTAGAGTCGGTCTTGTCAGTCCTCCTCAGAGATCAAAACTCTTTTTGCATTTCATTTTTAGGTGTCCCATTCTGCTCGATCACCTGCATTCCATTTAGGAGCATGCCATATTCTGACGGAAGGACCTGGTCACTCATTTATCCCTCATGCCATGTCTTGCTGGCTCAGCTCTGTTTATTAAAGTTCATTAAGACAGTCTTGAAATAATTTACAGTCTTGTTTTTATTGCTTGATAAGCAAAGAGTCAACTTTTTCATTAGGTCTAGGGTTTGCAAATTGCTGTTCTCAAAGTGCTTCAATAATACTTGCAGGCCAGAGGAAGGTTCAATAATTCACTCAAATGATGTTTTTGAGTAATAAAAGATGAATTTTGGAAAAATGAGAGAGGTTTTTTTCCACAATAGGCCAAGGAAGAAAAACCTCCTTCACTTTTTACACAGGTGGCATGGTTTTAGAGAAATGTCAAAAATACAATTGCCTCGAGAGAATTGATGCACCTCTAAAGTGACCTTGGAAAAATCAAGTTTTCTCCTAGCTTGGTTAGCCAAATGACTTGGTTGATAAGTAAAATGATATCTAGACACAAATATATTTCCAATGAGCTATCATGAGCTCAATTTGGAGTTGAGGAACACCTTCAAAAGTTGATTGCAATAGCACTCTGCCTTGAGGCAGCCTCATTTGGCACATTTTGACCAGTCTTGGGAGATTTGATTTGTGATAGGGTAAATGAACTCCAAATTGGAAAATTTTAATTGGGTTGGAAAGTAGACTCAAATACCTTTCCAACGAGCTATCCTGTGCCCAATTTGGACACAGGGAAGGCTTCCAAAAGTCTCCTGCAAAAAGTGCTACGCACAGGCTCCATGCGCCGCGCCTCAAACCCAATGCGCCGCACCTTCCCTATGTGTCGTGCCAGTGTATTTTTGCATTGAGAAATGCAGCCCAATGCGCCATGCCTTCCCTATGTGCCACGCCAGTTTCACAATGCGCCGCGCCACCAAAAACTTCAAAAACTTGCTCCAAGTCGCCCTAATCTCGTGGATCATCACTTGTACAAGTAAGTTGGGCTTCCATCATTGCTTTTCATCCAAGTTTGGTGCCATGTCATGGTGGTTTATGTCTACTAATGGTTGCAACAAAAACTCTCAAACCCTACCTCTAAAAGTCCTCAAGCCAATTGCTGTTAGGGTTGCAAATCCATTATTTTGGTACCAAGGTTCCCCCTCCATTCCATTTTTCCCTTCTTTCCATCATTCCCTTCTCCCTTATTCCATTTTTCCTTAATCTCATTCTTCCCTATCCTAAAAAATTACTAAACTCATGTTCCCAATTCCCTACCACACATTGCCCAATGTAAAAACCCCAAACCCTACCCTATGCAAAGTTCCCAAACCCTCCTACATTGCCCTAAATAAAATCTATCCTAATACTCCTAATCCCTTCATATTTTCCCTCCCTAACAGTCCCTTGTTACATTGCTCCCTTGGTGACAGATTTTAACCATATTACAACAGCAGTCCAACACAGTCTTGTGATCAACATTCATTTCTCCAAGCAGTTTTCATAGCATAAATCATGTCATCTCATCATTCATCTGACTATGAGGTGGAAAATCATAGTGACTCACCCACGGAAGAACGTGCACCCCGGAGGCCTCACAAAAGTGGCAGACATGTTAGAGAAGAACCGACTACCCTCACAGAATTGCAGGCCTGCCCTCTTGCCATTTCTTGTTTTTGGTTTCATTCATGCTATGAGTTTTGTGAAAAGGTTGCAAATGTTCAATTTCACCATGAGTTGGCTCGCATATTTGATCTACATTTGCATGGTGCTCAAGTTACTTTGGCCGATGTTACTTTCACACTTACACCGGATTCTATCTCATTAGCTACCGACATGCCTAATATTGGAGAGCCATGGAACAAGAGACAAAATGTTGACCGAGAACATTATGAGCCATATGTTAAACCTGCTTTCTTGAGACAACTTAAGAGGGTGTTTCCCTTCCGATATCTTAGAGATGAATATGCCCCTCTAATGAAGTTAATTATGAAGTATTTCAGTTGTGAAGGCCGTTTCTCCCGATTATATGCTTATCACATCAGGTTGCTCATGCATTTCACTCGGGTACACATGACGAACATCCCATATTTCATATGCCGAAACATAGAGAGGATGACCGCCTATGTGCAACACAAGACCCCTGAGCAGCAGTTCAACAACATTTGTCATTTTGCTCTCATCAAGATTTTGGTGATGCATCAGCTTGATTTACAGGGTATCACTTGGGATGATTTCATCTCTCGTGACTTCTTCCGAGCTTCACAGGAACCTTCAGAGACTAGATTTGAGATAGGGGGACCTTCTCATCAGTATGAGCGCCATGAGACCACTAGTGTGCTGGTATTCATCACATATCAGAGGGGCGCTAGACATTTGTTTGCAGCAATAAAGAGAGTGTTATCTCCACCCGGGGTGGAAGGGGCCTCGCTTTCGACATCAGCACTACAGGTACAAGACAGAGGTAAGGAGCCAATGCATGATGAGGGGCCATCAGGTGAACGAGGGACCGACTTCGTTCTCCTTCATGATGACGATACATATACGGATCCGCAAAGTGCACAGCTTAAAGAGATCATCCAGGAGCATCAAATAGAGATCCAAGCCTTATCCCTTGACTTGGAGAAAGCCAAATGGAATATGAAATATCTAGAGCAGAGGAACAAACAACTTGAGGATCGGCAAGCTGAGATAGAGTTGCAACTGATCAAGGAAAACCGACAACACATCATGGCAGCACAAGGTAGACCTATGGAGCAAAGAGATGAGGACCGGGAGTATGTTTTAGAGAAAGTGAACATTCACTTGGAGTAGCTATTGGAGAAGGCTAATAAGGAAAAAGCAATGCTGAGGCGCATGACTCACCATTACATGGCCCGAAACATGAGCTCCAAAGCGAGAATCAGGAGCCTAAAGGCGAAATTGAGGAAGGTGACAAAAAGACAAAAGAGGCAAAAAGAGAAAGATCGGCTCCGAATCTTGGCCGAGGCTTCTTTGGTCCAGCATGACATGTGATAGAGAAGGTACAGCCCAAATTTCAAGAAATTTGGAGCACATTTTTGCATTTTGAAATTTTGTGCACAATAAACAGGTTTTTTCTCCTTGTGCGCCGCGCCACTTGGCGCGCGCTTTCGCTAGGGAACTCCAAATGACAAAAAGTTTATATTTTTGGATTCACCATGGAAAATTATGACTGCTGGTGCATAGCCAAGAAGTTTGGGCCAATTTTGAGTCCTCAGGAGGTCAAAAACACCCAAAAATGACCTCTCTGCCCCTATTTTGACACACAGGAAGCAGTCTTGGGAGATTGCAATTTTGGAGGGGCAAATGGCATCCAAATTCAGAAATTCCACTTGGGTTGGAAAGTAGACAGGCAGTGCTTTCCAACAAGCACACTTGGGCTCAATTTTGACTTTAGGAAGTGCCTCAAAACCCACTCCAAAGTGGCACGACGCATACATCTTTCGGCGCAGCGCACAGAGACCCAAAGGCCAAAATCACTTCCGCTCTGCGAGAATTAGATTTGCAATTTTCTCCAAGTGAGCCCATTCATTAAAAATACATTTTTCTCAGCATCAAAGGCAAAGTTTGAAAAACATTTTCATTAAAGGTTGGATTCTATCCAAGTGGCAAAGGAAGGTGAGCAGTCACCCAAAAAATCTACCCATTTCCTGATGGCAGAGTCTATTTATTGTATGAAAAACCATTTGCAAAGGGTGGGTTGGAATTTCTAGGAAACTGTGGGAGAGAAACCCAGTCACTCACTATACATTTTGACAGAGAATTAATGAAAGGTTGCAGCTCTGGTTCATGAGATTCCTGTGGCGTGAGTTTAGCAAATGTATTTTCTTTATGTTTCATATGTATTTCGTTATGTTTCATAGTTCATTCATATTCATTTCCAGTGAAAGCTTCTAAGTAAGAAAAGGTAGAATTCGGTGTACTGTTCTGCCTTGGGAAAGTTTTCATGTTCTATGTTTTCTTCTGTTGAAAAGGATTCATGTATTTATGCCCTTTTCACACTCTTAAACAATCTCTCCACTTCATATTATTTCAAATCTAATTGCTAGACTTTCTGCCTGTCTTGCCTCAGAAAATAATCTGCGTCTTTGAGTTAAATTCTCTGCTTATGCTGTTCCTTGGTCCCATACATCCCAGAAAACTCAGTCATTCATAAAAATACCTCTTTCATATTTATTTACCTAGCCTAAAATCAGTATTCATTTTTGAGTCATCTCAGACCCTATTGTTTATTTTTACTGAGTGTGACCCGGAGAGAGCCCTCTCCTGTTCTGGTAGGGCTAGCTACCAAACCGAGCGTGGTTTGTGGTTAGGCCCTAACACGAAAGACATGGATTCTTTGAGGAATACATGAGTTGCACGATGTTCATCTCCATGCTTCGAGGGCACCCAATGCACTGGTGTGCCACGCTGCCTGAAAAATCTATTTACTCTTTTTCTCATCTGGTCGTAGAGATAGATTGTGCTTTCAATCACTATGACAGTAAAGCACTCAACAAAGAAATTATGAAATTACGAAAAGCACTCGATGAATCTATTGAACAGTTTCACACACGCTTTTGTAATCTTGCATACCGATTCCTGGAAGATGATATTGATTGGGAATTTCTTGATGGAAGATTTGAGTATCTTCTTCACATACTCAAACCCCGTTTACCACACTTCAGTCATGGATCTGCACAATCACAGGCAGGCACAGTCGCTGTCACAAGTGATTGTTCGCCTTCACCTCATCAAACACCTCCACCATCGTGGAGTGATGTGGGAGATCATGTACATGCCTCTGTTGAATTGTCACAGTCTCCCACCCCACCTGCTCTTGAGATTTGTGCAAATTTGACTAGCAAGCCTACTAGTTGTCATGTGGACTCTTTCCCTCGACCTTCGTCATCACTTTCTGTTGATCCTCCGAATTGTACTGTCTTATGTTCTCCCATTATGGACTCCTCACCTGTTGTGAATGAGGATCAAGTTGTTGATGGAGTTGGTGTTATGCAACCAACTTGCGCCATCATTCATGATGAGTGTGTGCGGGAATATAAATAATAAATCATGGTGAAGGATGTCTCCCTTCTAGTTGCGCCTCATCCGCTTCATCCTAACATGCCTTGTGATTCTACCACTCCTGATTTCCCCTGTGAAAACTCATTTCCGGATGCTTCTACTTTTGATCATTCATAAGACACGTTGGATGTCAGTCTGTCATTACAGTGTGGAGAGGACACATCTCCCTCGGAAAATTCATTCAATCTGTCATTTATCTTTCTTGAAAACACAAAGGGTGAACATCTTTGCTTCTCATCTACCCCTCTGCCCGATTCATCAAATCACAAGGATGTCAACGAACATATTGAATTTTCTGATCTTGGTTGTCATGATCTATTCACTTCCTCCTCTAGTCACGATGTTGATTCAACCGTTGTTAATCTATCCAAGACACTGGTCTACAATGATCTATCTGTCAACGAAGTCGAAACCCCCCAGAATGTCGAGGCATTTCATCCCAAGCTGATGGTTATGTCAGGCCCTCACTGTCCTGAGGTTGGTTTCACTTCTGGTCAGGAAATTGTTGATATACTCAAGGCTCCTCATCGCTCTCTGCTTTGCATAGAATATCAACCAAACACCCAGATTTCGCTTCCTCCATTCGGACTACATGATCCCATCTCTCATGCATTGGAGGAATCTTACACAACAAGCACACATGCACAACACAAGTGGTATACCTTTCTCACGTTTGCTTGCATGTCACAGTCAAGAGAATGCATACACTCAACATCTACACATGGTGTAGCACAACATCATGGAAGCACCACAGAATGCATGTCATGCACTTTCACTCATCTTTGTTTTGTGGTCACTTATAAGCTCGAAGTGTGTTTTCCTTCACTGTTATATCTTTCTTGTTTGTTGGTTCACACAGCTGTCTTGTTCGCGAACCATGCCTTCACCAACATGGGTCAACCAATGCGCTGGTGGCTGCATTGGAAGTATCACTTCACGTGAGATGACCCATGCACTGTTAGCTTAGGAGTAGGAGTAGTGTTTTCTTGCATGCTTGTTTGCTTACTTTGTTTGTTTGTTTGTTTGTCTGCTTTCTTGTTTGCTTACTTTCTTTGCTTTCGCTTTTGCTTCTATTTTTTCTATGCTTTGTTGTTTGTTAGTTCGATTGTTTCATTTCATAGGATAGTTTTGGATGAAACCGTGTATGACTCTTGAAGCAAGCTGGGTAAAGTACAAGAGGCCTTGTGCTGCTATCACTACTTGGTTATCTGTCATCCTGCCTCTGTATGAAGAACTTGTTACTTTCAGTCCATGATACGTCGATGGAAAATACGTACTGTTCGAAGTGAAGCTTGTTGAAAACACAATTCTTGCGCATTAACTAGTGTCACCTACTCTAGTCAATTGTTTTTGGGTTAACCCTTGTCAGCTCAGTCAAGTAGAGTAAGGTGAGGGGGAAAACCTTAACAAGCACGTTAGAGGTATAATAAACTACTTCTCTACAGGAACAACCTCTTATGCTCTCAATAAATCGGGATCCCTCTTCTGCCTATGAAATGAATAAGTGCTATGCACAGTTAAAAAATGAAAAAATGAAAGTGAAAAAAATTCAAATTGAAAAATGAGTAAGGCGAAAGAAGAAAAAGGATTCCTACACAGGGAGGTGATGCAAGTAACTCCGCCGGGGTACTGACCAGGCTTGCTAGCAGTGGAGCCATGCTTATGTTCCTATGTGACTTCGTCGGGGTACTGTCTAGGCCTGTTGGCAGCGGAGCAACACCAGAGATGAAACTAAGACTTTGACAACTATACTGCTTGTGCATCAATATACCCATCAACCCCAATAAAAACAATTGTTCTGCCTTAGCTTGGAATATGTGTCAATCAAAAAAGAGCTTGGCAGATGCTACATCTTACAATCAAGCTATTGTGGAAACCAAGAGGAGATGAGAACTGAACAATACTTCCAGAGGTGTTGGAATTGCTTTTCACGAACAAGGTCCATTTAGAAAGCTGGAGTTGTACTAGTGTATCGCCAAGTGTTGTAGTGGCTACAACCACCCTTTAAAATTTTGCCTTAGCTTCATTTTGGAGCCTCCCTTCCAACCTTCACAACATCTTTCCTTGCTTCGTCAAGTTCACTAGCTTCAGTGTTTTTCTTGAGCAAAGGTAGCCTATCGATCACAACTTGATGCATTCCCCTCATACATTGTTCACCCGAACTTGGTTTAGCTGCAGGCTGAGTAACTTCCCCTAGAAAATTGCGCATTTCTGGAGGGAAACTAGCCTTCCCTCTAGAAATTGTACAATCCTGTCTGATAGCATGCTGGGCTCCAGGATTGCGCAATTCTTCCAGTCAACACTCCCAGCAGGAATTGCGCAATTTTCCCCAGCAAGGCCTTAGCCCAGAATTTGTGGAAATCTAGGCCACAGTCAACTACTCTGCCCAGAAATTGCGCAAATATCCTAGGCAGTCAGCCCAACTCCCAGCCAAAAATGTGCATTTCATTCAAACAGTCGAACAACCTCTTGCATGTGCAGCTGAGTTGACCGGTTCCCTCCGAGACCGAGCAAAATAGACTTGCATGCATGGGATGCTTCTCCCACGGTAGCATGCAAAGGCATCCCTTGTTTCAAGGATCTATGTTTAGCAGTTGGAGGTTACATGCAAGGTTCATTTCAGAAACCTCCCACCAAGTGTCGCTTTCCCTAGATTTGTGGCATGAACGTCACAACCTTTTTTTTTATCTAAACTCATCAACCGGACGCTGCAGAGCTCACTCCTCACATAAACCTTGCAACTCTGACATCCCACATCACATCTAGGTGAAGTCGGCAAACTCATCTCAGTTGTTTTGGGGTAAGCCCGCTTCCCATGCCTTGTGTTGCATTTCTGTCTCTTTTTGTGTTTTCACTTGTATGAGTACTGTTTGCTTGATTTCTTTGAACACTTGCTATTGTTTACATGTATATTAGCTTTTCCTAGCACCGTTTCAGTTTTCGTCAACATCTCACTACTGTCGCATGCATGAAACTGTTTTTCGCGAACAATCGCCGATTCGGCGACTCGCCTCACCCACATGCATGTTGTTCCATTTTCTGAATCTGTCATTCACCATTTGCATGCATGATCATTCACTTATGCTTATGCTTAGTATCAACATTCATTCACACTCACATTCACTTTCAGTTTCCCGTCGACGAGTCTGGCCAACCTCGGCTTAGACTTTGCCTCACCAAGACAACATTGCGCAATCATGAGAGGGAAGGCTCTGCCTTCCTCTTCAGAAATGCACATTTCTGCCCAACACATGTTCCCTAGGCCCGCTTTGCGTAATATTGAGGGATAGTGACTGTTGGCCAAGAAAATTGTGCAATGCAGTCACTGAACCTCTAGCCATTGCCAGATGAGATTGCGCATTACACAATTCTAGCAATCAGCAGCCAGACTGGACTGTGCATTGCGCAGCTCCAGTAGTTAATTAGTCTCCCAGTAGCCCAGATTATGCCTTGTGCAATCTTGGCAGTCGGTCTTCCGACCTCTCGGCCTAAATTGCACAACCTTCTTGATCAGTCACACAGGTATGTTGCAAGTCAGTTCTCAAGTTCATTTTTGTTTTCAATTGAAAAATTGCTTGCCATGAGTGTTGCCATGTCTCTAGGTATTGCAGGTGTTCATCTTCCTCTGAGCAGTATAGGTACAATGGTTTCCAAGAGAGCGGAGTCTAAGACACCATTCAAAGCACACCTGGAGATGCAGTCGATCAAATGTCTATGAGCTTGCCTACTCACGAAGATATCAAGTTGTTCGTAGACAAGAACATCAAGATATCATAGAAAGCAACATCATGAACAACAACTGAAGGAAGCATACTGAACACAACGAATACAATGAATGCAACGGATGCAATGAATGCAGGAGGAAGGTTGTTGACAACACAGAGGTGAAACACAGTTGCAAGATCAAGCAGATCCATTGATAATGAAAACAACTTTGGAGACTAATGCTATGAGGTGACGACATGACATGAAGATTGCATGAAGATAGAGAATGGGATAGAGAAGGAGTTGCATGTGCTGAAGCAACAACTCAGGAAGAACATGAAGCTACACAGACAAACGAATGAGTTGCAGCAGGAACTAGAACAACAATGGGCGCAACGTGCACTCACGAGTGAAACTGCGCCTGTACAAGTTAATGATCCATCCCAGCAGCTGACATAGAGTAGACATGGTGAGTAGTGTTGTTGATCGCATGCAAGAGATTTAGCAGCATGAAGGTCATTGTGCACACGCATAGAATCCAACCCATTCAACACACTCGGTAAGGCGAAGACAAGAAGCAAGTCCAACTGGAGCTGAACATGTACTTCGGCAAGTTGATGCGCATGACCACCAACACACACTTAAATATCAGCATAGACACTATGCATCAGCGTGTTTCTAGTTCAGCCGCACCCAAGAAGACCATGCACATGTTAGTAGACCAGTTAGATGAAGGGGTCGAAACAATGCACCGGTTGCAATGGAGGCAAGAGTTCTCTTCAACAAGATGTCACCATGAGGTGCATGCGCACCATCATAGACGATCAAGCTTGGCATCAACTTACCACCTTCACCATCACAAGCATGTCAAAGAGTTGGTCTCATCATAGCGGACCGAGTGTTAGTGATGTCTTGCAAGGCTTGCTCCAGCCATGTTGTCTCACATCAGTACATGTGCATTGTAATGTTGAAGTCATGTTAAGTGTAAGTCAAGTGTCAATAGTTGGATGTAACAATCATAGAGTAGGTGAAGAGTCATGAGGGTAGTTGAACTATCACAAAGGGGAATGTCAAGGGTCACTCCACCATTTGCTATAAATAGTCCCTCATAACTCATTGTATAGGATTTTGGTCAGCCAAGCTTCTGATAAGACTATCTTGGAAAGAGCTTGTATAGTATTGTAATGTGCCTTGGCTTCTCCACTGAACATAGCTAGTTCATCTCTTTGAAGGAGTAGGCGGATGTGGCTGTAACGTTTCATTGTTGGGGCTAGCAAGTTTACATGGATGTATTTTATGATTGGAACTTAGACTTATCTATACAATAAGAGCCAACACGTTTTCACACATGTATTGTATATGTTGTAAGACTGATCTCTAACACTTGTAATGCATGTTGCTTTAACATGTGCTCTACATATGAATTGATTCATTTGTTGTAATGCATAATCTATTAATGGAAAAGTGTTGTATATGTTTTTAATGTTGTCCCGTTCGTGTTGACTGCTCTGGCGGACATCAAATGAACCTTGCTATAACAACCATTGCACTCGTTCAGATTGATCCATGAGTGTTGTACGTGTTATCTTACCTTGTATGTTGTGACTACCGCATCTGAGTGGACTACTCCGCTGTAAGTTGTGTATCTCCTGTGTGTTGTGTGTTCCTAGCCATGTTGGGACTGATCCCTTTCAACCTGGAACTCACCTTCACTGTCATCTCACCCATATGTGTTAGAACCTCTCATACACCTTCCTTGACTCACTGCAGCGGTCACATCCTTGCTATTGATAGAGTTATCTTACTTTCCTCTGTGCGACATTGTGGCAAGGCATTACCTTATGACCGACTATTGGGACTCCTACACCAAACTGTCTGAGGTCTAATTGGGACTTCTTACCGGGGAGATCCCTTTACATGATGGCGGGTCCAGTACTATCAACAGAAGCATTGTTTCCTTATCACTTTAGCTGCAATTTCATTCATTAGGTCATAGATACATTGTTCATTCATATAGAAGTAAAAACATGATGGGAGCCATACATAGCCACTGTCATAATACATATTCATAACCAACATAATAACAACTTAAATTCCAAGGAAACAACAACCATATAATCCACATATAAACCAGTATAATACTCATGAGATAACAAGGAGATATAACCTCATATTAATGATGCAAAATAAAACTAGGTATGGGACTACCGTGTTCCACCCGGCTGTAGACATGGCTGAGCCAAATCTCTATTCAGGCAGTCACCCACATGCCATATTCCCGGCATGAATGTGGGATCTCATAAAACACATCAATTCAAAACCATCTAGGGCTTCTAGAGGCAAACCACCTCAACCCATCAAACAATGATTCCACCTCACGACTGGACATACAAAACCATCATTTTGTCCAACCAAGGCTCCAGGAACTAGTAACTCAACCCAAGCTAAGGAAACATGAGAACCAACAAAAAAAGGGAAATAAATCCACTATCACCATGGTTATCCAGGAAATGGCAAGGCTAGGAAAATCCACTGTCAATCCAGGAAATCCTCCATGCCCGTGACAGATCTTAACCAAGAAACCACATGCATGTGCCTTGCATGCCTAAACTAGTGAGGAAAACATACATGCAACTCAATACCTCTAAGAAAAACCCGTTGTAGCTGCTGATCCTGGTGTCCTCTTGCAATTTCCTGCTCTTGCTTTTCCTTCTTGCTCCAAAACTCCAAGTATGCCACACCCTCCAAGAGTGCTCCAAGAAAACTCTTAAGTGTCCAAGAGCGCGAGAGAGCTCCAAAACTGAACTGACCAAGCCTAACTACTGATCCTCAAAAGCCTACCTATTGATCCAATTCCTAAATGTGTTTAAGTTCATATGTATTATTTCTCTTTATATGGTGATACTTTTGAAGAATCATTAATCAATCTTGAACAATTTAAAAAATATGTATATAAAGTAATTTGGATCTCAAAAATGAAAAATATTTATGTTACTAACAAAAGAGATTGTTTTGGGACATCGTGTTTCTAATGTAGGAATGATTGGTCGTGCAAGATATTACCATAGATTTGTTGAAAATTTCAGTAAAATAGCCCTACCCTTGTTTAAACTACTTGCTAAAGGGATATAATATTATTGGAATGCAAACTGTTAAACTTCTTTTGAAGCTATTAAAGAAAATTTATCCACAACACCAATTTTAAGAGGACCTAACTGGTCTTTACTATTTCACATCTCTACTGACGCATCTGATATTATAATAGGGGCATCTTTAGATCAAAAAGAAGATCTTAACACTTGTTGAAGTGAATTATATTTCCATTGAAAAAAGAGTTGTTAGCAGTTCTGCATGTAATAAGCAAATTCCAACATTATATTACGGGTTACAAAGTATTTATCCACATCGATCATTTCGCTATTAAATATTTGATGAATAACCTATTACTAATGACATGATTACAAAATGATTGTTACTATTGCAGGAATTCAATATCACTATTATTTATAATCTTGGGAGGGATAATCAAGTAGTAGAATTTCTATCCCGCCTAAATAACCCTCATGAGACTTTTCTAGTTTTTTATGATTTTACAGATGAATGTTTATTTGTTATATCAATTAAAACATCGTGGTTTTTTGATGTGGCAAATTATTTTTCTTCAATATAATCACCACCTCATTTTACACTTAAAGAGAAAAAGAAAATCATAAAGCAAAGTGTAAGATATAGCTAGATTAATGGAAATATTTTCTAATGAGGATATGATTTTATTATTAGATGATGTGTTAGAGAAGATGAAATATTTGATATTATTAAATCTTGTCACGATGGACCTTGTGGTGGTAATTTTGCAGACAAAATAACAACCTATAAAATCATTAATCAAGGTTATTATTGGCCATCCTTATTCAAAGATGCAAGACAACATGTTTGAAGCTGTGATAGTTGTTAAAGGATGGTCCAACCAACAACATCAGATAAAATGCCCCTGCAACCACAAGTTATTCTAAATCCATTTGAAAAATGAGCTTTAGATTTTGTTGGACCAATCAAACGTAAGTCAAAATGAAAGATCTAAATCTAGGTATTTACTAGCTATGTTACCGAATGGAAAAAAGCTAAGGCGTCAACAAGAGCTTCTAAGCAATCAGTGGTCAAATTCTCTTTGAAGACATATTTTTCAAATTTAAAATTCCTAGAGAGATTTTCACTAAATAGGGAGCACATTTCACATCCAAGTGAGTAAAAGAAGCAATGGAGAAATGTAATATTAAGCATAAAAAGTTCACTCCTTATTACCGTTAAGCTAATGGAAAAGTAAATTCGACCAATAATATTTTAGAAGCATTCATGACTAAGACTATCCTCCTATGTAAGAAGGACTGGGCAGGTAAGCTTTTAGAAGCCTTGTGGGCACATATAATTATTCGGAAAAGTGCTACTAATTTTACTCCTTATAAACTTGTGTTTGGTACACAAATTATTCTTCCTTTCAAAATCCAAGTCCAAATATTCAAATTAGCATGAGAGTTAGGGTTATATTTGTCTAAAACCCAAAAAGAAATAATTATGCAATTGAATCAACTTGATGAAACCATATAAGAAGCACTACAACATAGCATGAAAATTTGACAACAAAGGTCAAAATGGCATGACAAATTCATTAAGAAAAAGGAGTTCAAAGTTGGTGATTAAGCTTTGCTCTTTGATTCCAAATTCAAAGATTTCAAGGGAAAGTTTACCACTCATTGGATAGACCCCTATGAAGTAGAAAAAGTATTTGATAATGGATAAGTTAAGATAAATACAATTGATGAGGAAGGAATCTCATTTGTGGTTAATGGCCACATATTGAAGCTCTACAACAAACTAGTCAGTCAAGATGATTTTATTTCCCTAATATTTTACCAAGCGAAGATGCAGGTTTTGGATATCAATAATAATACTTCTACCCTTCTTCCATCTGGAAATTTAATTTTCCAATAAATACGAAAACATAAAAAAATAACAAAAAGGTTTAGTTGTGAAAATCTAAGTTCCCGACACATCCTAAACTTGAATTTTCATCGGAAAACCGAGAAATTGGCCAGTGAGAATTCCAAAAAAAAGATCCATCCAATAATTTTGTTTCAAAAAGATGAAATTACTCTGAAATGACAATTAGGTGAATTTGAGGATAATACTTGAAAAGTTTCTTAAACTCTTATATATATCTTTACCTTCAAAGATTGTGTTTATGATGTACATAGAATTTGTAAAAATCCAAGAATCCTAATCTTGTTCTACTATAACTCATTTGTTTTGTAGATGGCTTGATCAAAGATGATAATTCCTTTCATAGCTTCAGAGGACAAGGGCATTATCATCCATTCCATACAAGAAGATCATCAAGCATTAACTTCTATGCTCAATGAAATCATGATCTTTGGTGATATCGTAGGGAGCATGCCTCAAAATTTTAAAGCACAAAATGAAATCTTATCAGAGCAAAACTTGGCTTTAATTAAAGAGATTGAGAAACTTGAAGTGGAGAATGAGTAATTTAGAGAATAAAATTAAAATCTTCATCAAGAAAGGTGAACACTTAAGACTAAGAATAAAAGGCTAAGGATAACCATCGGGGCAATAAGGGACCTGATAGTAGCATAATCAGCGCTATTTCATCATCATTAGAGGGACCTGAAATTTTCCCCATATCATCATTATCAGAGTGAATAACAGTAGCATAAGCAACCCTAAATTATCATCATCAAAGCGATCTGAAATCTGCCCCATATCATCATTATCAGAGGAACCTAAATCAATTATATCGTCATCATCATAGGATCTCAAGTTATCCAAATTATCTTCATGAAGGACCTATCAAAAAGTTTGTGATATCATCAACAAATGCAAACAAAGTGATATAAAGCTATCTACAAAGGAGGTTTTGGTAATTTATTTTACAATGCTTGAATTATTACATTAAATTTTTGAAATAAAAATTTCAATAAATACCTTTTCCTACAAACTTCCTTGTCATAAAATTTTGATGGTCCAAGACCCAAATTTTTATGTTTAAAAACTTCAAAAACTCTTAAAACTAGTCCTTGTAAGATGTATATCTTAGTTTATATTTTATCTTAAGAACCTTAGACTATATTATATCCTATTTTTACACTCCTATACTACCATTTTTCTACTCTCTTACATTATCTTATTATTCTTCCTAATTTTTTTTTTCTCAGTAAAACTAGCTAATCTAATATATTATATACAAGTAAACATTACATGCAGAAAAACATTTTGTCCAGGGCCAACTGAGGCACCTTGGAAGGCTTTACTTGACACAGAATTCGCCCACGCAGGGGCAGCACCTCCATGAGAAACCAAAACATATGACACAGATTTGAACTCAGACAGTAATGAAACGGCCCGCGCAGGGGCTTCCGGCAAAAAGACTCATAGTAGACCTTGCCATGATGCATAACAGAAAGACACAGAATATGAAAAAGAACTAAAAGCCTACGAACATGGAGAAAAAGGTAAGCCAGAGAGTGCCTTTGGGGATTAGTTTTCTGGCTCTTCCTCAATGATGTAGCACCAGCCTTGGCCTTCCGGGATGCCAGCCCACATTGCCATAGGGTCCTTCGCAGTGGCCGGCGGTTCCTGCTCTGGAGGCTGGGGAGGGGCTTGCTGAGGCTCCTTCCCTGAATTGCCCTTTTCAATTGGTGGCTGCAGCACTGGACTTTCCTCGCGATTGCCTTCTGGAGGTATTTCAGCCGAAACCGGTTGCTTTCCATCGTCATTCTCCTCAGGAACCTTCGTAAAGAGAACTGAGATATGTGCGTTAATGCCTGTATTTTCCTGCGAGCTGCCCAAGGTGAAAACAACTGAGCCGAATGCTGGAAGCACGGGCTCACCTCCACTGGAGCTGCCAACCTCCAGGAACTGACTGGCTGGAACTGGTAAGGCTCCCGCCCTCTTGTAGCAGCAGCAGCAGCAGCAGTGATGGTGTATATCCGCTGCAGGGGGGCGTGAAGATGCCCCACGCCCAGAACCCCTTCTACTCGGCTGTCTCTCCCGCAGTCGCGCCATATTTTCCGCGGCTCCTTCAATTTGCTCCAAGACCGAGCTTGTGGGCTTGAATTCACAACTCTTACTGCCACTTGAGTGCTGTTCCCGACTCGATTCAAGGTAGAGTTCAACTGCCCATAAACCGCGCACAGTATGAGCCAGCAGGAAGCGAACGTCGCCCAAGAGAACGCCTTCACCCTCCGCCTCAATTGCGCTCGATTTGCCCTCAGAATTCTGTGTTGCTGGCTTGGATCTCTGAGCCCTGAATAGCAACATTCCTTCCCATTTAAACTTGCTGTCATTCCCTTGGGATTTGTAGGCATTGAATTCCCTCTGTAGGCTCTCCATCGTTCCCAGCGGCGCCATTAAGAACTCTGCCGTGCCTCCCCCTACTTAACGTTTCGGCGGCAAGGGGCAATAACTCCCTCAGTCCTTCACGTGGCGGCACATGCTGAGCATGTGGCACGCCATGCCCTTGCTCGGTGACACCCGCATCCGGGGTTATTATTCTTCCTATTATTCCTATAATTGTTTTCAATTGTTTCTTATCAATTAGGACATGATATGAGGTTTTAATATAAGAATTCTCAAGCTATTAAGGTAAGGTCTGTTACCGCTCAAACTAGCAAGGGACCTAAGGGGATCCCTAAAGGGAAAATGCTAGGCCAAAGGTAACAAATGGAGTCTTAGCCCACTGTCACCTAAACTAAGGCTCCCTCTATTTACGGACTTTCACAGATGGGAGGAGACCCAGTATATTATGGAGTCACCGATGAAGGATAAGTAAATGAAATGATATGGAGTGACCCATACAATCCCTTTCTCAGAAGAGTTAGAAGGATAAGGCTTGCTTGCTTCCTAAGATAAGTACGTCTTATAGGGAAAGGAAAGGAGGTTTCAAGGGTTGGTTTATGGGATATGACTTATTAAGGAACTTTCCAATCCCTAAAATCCTTATTATAATTGGTATCCCGAAACAAGGTGAGGGAAAGGATCAAAGAAAGAATTTTCACTAGAATGTGTTGATTTGATCTTATGAGGTACTAACCTTGGGGATGCTAAGGCAAAGTTTGATCTCAGAGCTAGGGCTTGGATTTTCTCCCAACTCTACCATTAGAATGGCTTCATAATTGGAGGAGACCTTGAGGAAACACCATCGCAGGAAACCCTAGGAGATCTAACTTTTTGGAGGGCTAGCTTGTTGGAAAATTGATGCCCTAGGTGCCCCAACTTGGCTAGAGTTAGAAGAAGGTGAAAGAATATGATTTGTGGTGACCACATTTTGGTAGATAATTGCCTTAGTCTTTGGGATAATGGAGTCTATGATCACTATGAGTATGATTTCTTGGTTCCCAGTTAAGGAGGCCTCAATACCACTTCGCTAGCCTTCTAGGTCAAGGAGAAGCAATCTTGCAGCTTTTATACTTTGACGCACAAAGGGAATGGATTATCAAGGTCAAATTCTATGATAGATTACCCCTAGGATCTTTTGTTCATATTACATGGCCCACACATTAAGAGATGCTATAATAGAGACAAAATTCCATAATTTTAAGCATTAAATGCATGCAGCAATTAGCCCTAGAAACACGAAAATCCCAATCCAATGTATATGACAAAGTAAAACAAGAATAAAATTAAAATCATGTACTTACATATAATAGAATATATCCAACTATTCACAATTGACAAGAGAGAAGCTCCAAGAGATGATAGACGAATATACACACATCAAAATTCATCCATAAAGCTCTAATTCATCCTATAGAAAAATTGTGAAAATCTCAAGAGAGAGAAAAGATCCAATCCAAAGTGATGATGATCAAATTAGATAATATAACTTGTATTTATACACAAATTAGGAGTTCTAATTAGCCTCCCTGGACTACATCAGCCCCAAAAATAGAATAATGTTTTAATACTTTAACTTTTGGTGATAAGCCCACCAAACTAGCTCATAAATGAAAGAGTAAGCATCTCAAGAGGTAAAATAATAATCTATGCATGTCGCAGGGCCCTCTAAGAGGCTTGATGAGGTCCATGGGTGATACAATGAAGAATAGGACCCTCAAAAGCAGTGGATAAGGGGTTTGCCCCTTGTAATAACCTGTGGTGCTCCAAATGACATGTGGGGGCACACAAGTGTCCTCATGGGTCTCCAAACAAATCGAAGATGCATGTATACCATATGCAAGGGATAGGATGATGGTGTAGGTAATGCCACATCATCATGCAAGTCCTGGATCATCTGCCTAGTGTATGGTGCAAATCTTGGGCCAACTGAGCATGATGCATCAAGTGCATCTTCCTCGTCCAATAAGTGAACCACGAGCAATCTCTGAATGGCTGTGGGGATCCATGGAGTGTCATCTGCTTCTATGGAGGCCCATGGATCTCAACAAACACGCTACATGTGCCAATGTATCCCTATGGAGGATTAGGACCCCGTATAGGGAGACCAAACCCAAGATGGAGACCATCTACAATCCTGCATAAGATCCAATTCATCCCCTAGCCTTTGAGTACAACAAGTCATTAGAGAAATAAATTAAATGAGCTTACCAATCATGGATCACAGGTGGGGACTTCATAGTGGTCCACCCTTCCATAATGGGCTTCAGGATGTGCCAATGACTCCTAAATTCCAAATGGGGTTAACCAAGAATCCTATTAGGTGGTTTCTACTTTTAAAGGGGATAATATAGTCAAGGTACATAATTTAAAAGGTGGTGGCATGTGATAGATGAAGTAGGGGATGAGAAGGGAAAACCCTGGGTCACATGCTAGGGTACAAGGGTAATTAATAAGAGGGAATCCCACAGTTGGTTTTATAATGTATAGGAGGGAGAAACCGTGGTGCATGAGGTGCCTCGACCTTGATTTTTCCACCCTTATTTATATGCATTTTTCATTTTTTATGATTTTCTTTGATTAACTGCTCGAGGATCAAGGGGTAAGAACATGATGTATAATATATAGCAATGAATACCCCCTTTTAAAGTGGGGCAGTTCATTTCCCATTGGTGGTTGGGACAATCATGGGTTCCTATATGATGAAGGAGATTCATAGAACCTGCAAGAACCAGGGTGATGACCATGATGATGGGTTAGATCTCATGTATTGGATTTTTTCTGCATGCTAAATGTGCTTGTCCTGGCCATATTTTTCATTTTGTGGTACATTTTCCCGTTGAATGTGGCCATATATTCTTTTATCTTTTTTTTTTAGCAGCATCAACCTCTGGGCTTCATTCCAGGCCATGACCCAAGGTGTGGGCAAGGGGAAGAGGCATGCTAACCCTGTGTGGACCTGGTGGAGGAATGTGGACCTAGGTGGGAGAAATGATGAATGGATTATAATTAATGGGAAGAGGGTAATGTAAGTGGATAAGGGAGTGGGACCACACAACCAAAATCGAGGTTTCCCATGAAATACCATGCCTAGATCTAAATGGTCAGTAAAAGAGATCCCACAGGACTAGAATCCAAGGTTAATAACTAAAAGGGGTCTAGGGGAAAAAAGCACATACCTATCCCATTATTTACGCTAAGTCCCCCTATTAATCCATGCCCAAAAGTTTCCATGATAAGAAAACTGCAATACTCAATTTCCAAACGACGAGGCATACCTTTAGATTTCAGGAGACCCACCTTCAAACATACAATCATGGCAGATGGGTGAGGGACCACATGGATGGCTCAGGTGGAGGAGAAATGGCACAATGAGCTAGCTAGTGGTTGCAAGGGGCTACTTGCTGCTAGTTGAGGACCATCTTGGAGAAAAATTTATCCTAGGGATATTATCCACAGAATGGCGGGTAACATCTGGCTCTAATTGGGACATGATCTCTTGAAGAAGTAGAAGAAGCTTACTCGAACGAGAGGTCACGATAACTCCAGAAATATCTTTTTTATTGTAGACCTGTCACCTGCACATCTAATAGATGGAAAACATGGGGCTACATGCTTTCACGACGTCTCATGATCGCACATTGTATATGTTAGGCCATAAAATCAACAGAAAATGAAAAAATGCAAGTATGCATCCATCTACCATGAGGAATATCATATGATGTTATTTCTAATGCAGAAATCAACATGCAATGCATCCTACCCTAACATGCATGTGATAATACTAGTGCTAAGTGCAATCATAAAGCTAGTGCAAACAACATATCATCATATCCATATACATATGCCTGCTAGTGTGATTACTCATGTAGCAAATCCCAAAGCGAACGCAAACCCAAAAACATGGAGGATACTGTGGGCACTGGTGTGGGAAAATATTGTGCCCACACATGGATCATTATGTGAGAAGAGGTAATAAAAGGATGTAATCTAGTCCTTGATATATTCTCTTGCAACCAAAATATAGAGATGTCGACAACCAAGCTCATAAACTTTTGATGGGTGGAACCCTCTGGAATATCACTTCCACCATTGTCATTATTTACATCATGGCTTATGGCATTCACTAGGTTATGATTAGTAGGAAAGGAAGGCCAACAATATGGATAACTAGGTTGCACATGACGTTTACACTGGAGAGGAGAGACTATGGAGTGATCAAAATCCTAAGGGCGTATCCAAGGAGGAAAAGGATAATTAGTGAATGGATTTTCCTTGACACTACACTCAGGAGGGGAAAATGGTTCCTAGCTACTTAAGACCATATGACCAGGAATGAGGGAATGATGTGATGAGGACTCAAGATGATTACCGATAGGAAAAAGGGAGAAAGAAGTATATTATTCAACGGGTTTGGCTCTCCCAAAACCATACTCTATAGGCTTGAGTGATTTGAAAATAGAATCATACTTAGGAGAAGTGGGAGCGTTATGAATTTCCTTAGTATCAAAGATTGGGTCTCTCCTAAAAGAAAATTGATCACTTCAAACTACCCCTCTTTATGCAAGTGAAAATGAATATTATCCTTCCCAAGGGTACTAATGGGTATGTCATCATAAATAGTGCATGAGGGGAAGGGAAGACCAATCTCATCCTCATCCTCCTTGTTGGTGTCGTAAATGGGAGCAAAATCAAATTGAGGACCAAAAATTTCCCATTTCTCCTTTTCAATGTGGAAATAATCTTCAATGTCATATTTCAAGGGCTAATGGGATCATATCTCTCAAGGTTTTAAAAAGAGGATTCATCAGGATTAATATCCTTGAGAAAGGTAAGGTTGGTCTCAATTCCACTTTCCATAAACTCATCCTTCCCAGCACATGTGTCCTAAAAATCATCATTTTCATCAAGTGGACCCAGGGAGGACTCGTCTTCTTGCTCATTACCTATACTCTCAATGTCTTGAGGATGCTCGATGAAAGATTCCTCTTGGATGATTAATATAGGGTGTATTTGAAAATGTCTAAGAAATCCCTCAACAAACTCTTCAATAGAAGAAATGCTCCTACGTTCATGATCATGGTGCCATGAGTTATGACCACCGAGAGATCCCATGAACAATAACATAAGGATGTTTTGGTGGACAACCTTATATTTTGAAGCATGTGCATTAAATATTTGTACATGGCCAATTGCAGGGAATGGATCCCCATCAAACACGGGCTCCCCACGTACCATCCTTCCCGCGACATGATTAGTATGTCTAGGGATTCTAGCAATGTCCAAAGCGAGAAATTTACAAAAGAATGACAAGCTATTTGAGGTATACATGAAACATATGCAGGAGTTTCCAGGGTCAAATTAAATATGCCTAGAAAAATGCTTACTTCACCCTACAAGAATCAAACTTAAAGTTCAATGAAGAACTAGGGCTTCGTTCTTCCAATGGGGTCACCAATAATGATATGTCAATATGTCGTATGGGGAAAAAAACACACGTTTTATGTCCCCGACAACGACGCCAAAATGTTACCACTCAAACTAGTAGGGGACCTAAGGGGATCCCTAAAGGGAAAATGCTAGACCAAGGGCAACAAATAGAGACTTAGCCCACTGTCACCTCAAATAAGGCTCCCTTCTATTTACAAAATTTTGTCAATGGGAGGAGACCCAGTAATATATGGAGTCACCAATGAAGGAAAAGTCAATGAAATGTTATGGAGTGGCCCAGACAATCCCTTTCCTAGAAGAGTTAGAAGGATAAGGATTGCATGCTTCTTAAGCAAAGTAAAATGTCTTCTATTGAAATGAAAGGAGGATTCAAGGGTTAGGTTTATGGGATATGACTTATCCAGGAACTTCCCAATCCCTGAAACCCTTATATAATTGGTAACCCAGATGGTTCTTGAAGAATTATATTTTCAAAGCAATGGGACCACACGAGACCAAGTGGTCCTGGTCTAGGATAAGGGGAATGAGTATAGCAACCAATGATGTTCTTACCATAGACAAGGTGGGGGAAAGGATCAAAGAAATAATTTTCATTTGAAGGTGTTGATTTGATCCTATGCGGTACTAGCCTTGGGGATGTTAAGGCAAATTTTGATCCTAGAGCTAGGGTTTGGATTTTCTCCCAACTCCATCGTCAGAATGGCTTCATAATTAGAGGATACCTTGGGGAAATACCATTGCAGGATATCCTAGGAGATCAAACTTTATGGAGGGATAGCTTATCGGGAAATTGATGCCCTAGGTGTCCCAACTTGGCTAGACCTAGAAGAAGGTGAAATAATATGATTTCTGGTGACCACCTTTTGGTAGATCAGTGGCTTAGTCTTTGGGAGAGTGGACTCTATGATGAATATGAGTAGGATTTCTTGGTTCCCAGTCAAGGAGGCCTCAAGACCATTTCACTAGCCTTCTAGGTCAAGGAGAAGCAATCTTGCAGCTTTTATACTTTGATGCACAAAGGGAATGGCTTATCAAGGTCAAATTCTTTGATAGAATCACACCTAGGAGATTTCGTTCATATTACATGGCCCACATATTGGGAGATGCTATAATAGAGACAAAATTCCACAATTTTAAGCATTAAATTCATGCAGCAATTAGTCCTAGATCAATGAAAATCCCAATATGAAAAAGTAAAACAACAATAAAATTAAAATAATGTACTTATGTGTATCAAAATATATCCAACCATTCAAAATTGACAATAGAGAAGCTCCAAGAGAAGATAGACCAATATCCACACGTCAAAATTCATCCATAAAGCTCCAATTCATCCTATAGAAAAAGTGTGAAAATATCAATAGAGAGAAAAGATCCAATCCAAAGTGATGATGGTAAAATGAGCTCATCTCACTTGTATTTATACACAAATTAAGAGTTATAATTATCCTCCCTCGCCTACATAAGCCCTAAAAATAGAATAATGTTATAATA
Organism: Pinus tabuliformis; assembly: GCA_031772625.1. NCBI lineage: Eukaryota > Viridiplantae > Streptophyta > Pinopsida > Pinales > Pinaceae > Pinus > Pinus tabuliformis. Next base: position 769,271,493 of record CM062804.1, on the reverse strand, counting down.
ATTCAACTTTTGGTAAAAAGCCCAGCAAACTAGTTCACAAATGAAAGAGTAAGCCTCTCAAGAGGTCAAATAATAATCTATGCATGTTGTAGGGCCCTCTAAGAGGCCTAATGAGGTCCATGGGTACCACAATGAAGAATAGGACCCTCAAAAGCAGTGTACAGGGGGTTAGCCTCTTGTCATAACCCGTGGTGCTCCAAATGACATGTGGGGGCACACAGGTGTACTCATGGGTCTCCAAACAAATTGAAGATGCATGTAGATCACATGTAAGGTCTAGGATGATGGTGTAGGTGATGCCACATCATCGTGAAAGTCTTGGATCATCTAGCAAGTGTATGGTGCAAATCTGGGGCCAGTTGGGCATGATGGATCAGGTGCATCTTCCTCATCCAATAAGTGAACCACAAGCAATATCTGAATGGTTGTGTGGATCCATGGAGTGTTTTCTATTGCTGTGGAGGCCCATGGCTCTCAAAGCACACCCTACATGTTCCAATGTAGCCCTCTGGAGGATTAGGACCCCGTATAGGGAGACCAAACCTAAGATGGAGACCATCTGCAATCCTGCATAAGATCTAATGCGTCCCCTAACCTTCCAATACAACAAGTCATTAGAGAAATTGAGTAAATGAGCTTACCAATCATGGACCATAGGTAGGGACTTCATAATGGCCTCCCCTTCCATAATGGCCTTCGAGATGTATGTATGTCTCCTAAACTCCAAATGGGGTTAACCAAGAATCCTATTAGGTGGTTTTTACTTTTAAAGGGGATATATAGTCAAGGTACATCCTTCAGAAGGTGGTGGCATGTGACAGATAGTTGAATGAAGTAGGGTATAAGAAGAGGTAGCCCTGGGTCACATGTTAGGGTACAAGGGTAGCTAATAAGAGGGAAGCCCACACATGGGTTTATAGTGTATAGGAGGGAGAAATCATGGTACATGAGATGCCCCGATCTTGATTTTTACACCCTTATTTATATTCCTTTTCCGTTTTTATGTTTTTCTTTGATTAAATGCTTGGGGCTCAAGGGGTAATAACATGGCGTATAACCTCTGGCTACTTCGGTGGGCTCCGCTGACCTCCTGTGGGCAGTGTTTCCTGTTCCAGTCCTACTCCTGCGCGGCGATTTGATTGGGTGTCGTGGTGCATTGGGTTAGTGCGACGCATTGAGTCGGCCCCCCTGTGTTCGTTTTGGTTGGGCGCGGCGCTTGGCCCTTGTGCGGTGCTTTGAGCCTCTGCTCTAGTCTTGGATTGGCTGGGGCTCTTTATTCCTCACTGCTCATTCTCTTCTGCGATGGCTTGAGGGGATCGGTCTTGATCGCTGGGATCTGTGGTCGCTGCAATAATGGAGCCGCCCCCTCCGCCTCCCCCCTCTGATGCTGAAGCTTTTCTCAAACTCCTGGAATCCCTACCGAAGAAGAAAGTTTTGGAGGCTGCGAAGTTCGTGAAACGATTGGATGACATCCCTGAGATTTCACTCCCCCCTGAGGGTCCGATCCAGGTCGCCCTTTCTCTGGCTGAGAGAGCTTTGGTTGGACAGTTCACTGGCCTCTGGCCCTCCCCCAAAACCACGGAGAGCTGGGTTGCTAGAAACTGGGCTCCGCTGATTAAAAATGGTGTCACCTCGTATTTTCTAGGGAAGGGATTCTTTATGTTTGAATTCTCTGACAAGGATGATAAGGATCTGATATTCCAGAACGGTCCCTATTTCATGGGTCCTTAGGGGCTGTATCTCAACAAGTGGACGCCCGATTTTGACCCAGCAGTTGACGTTCCCACAGCCGTTCCTGCATGGGTTAGGCTGCCCAATCTGCTAGTGCATTGTTGGAATTGGGAGTCCTTAAAGCATATTGGTAACACCTTGGGAAAATTCATCGACCGAGCAAAAAACAAAGACCAATACGACTGTGCTAGAATTTGCATTGAAGTTGACCTGGAGGTTGGTTTGCCCAAGGCAGTAAAGATCAAGGTTGGAAGTTGGACTCATGTTCAAAAGCTGGATTATGAGCAGCTTCCGTTCAAGTGCAGGAAATGCCATGTCTATGGCCATTTTGCTCGAAGCTGTCCAAAGAATAGTGAAGTGGAGAGAGGCAAGGACTCAGGTTGGACTCAGGTTAAAAGATCCAAAAATTCCCATAAAGCCATTCGAACTGGTAATACAAATGGCAATGGCCCTCAGGCAGCCCCTAGAAACCAAACCCTATCATGGAAGAACAAGGAAACAAATTTGCTCAGTTAAGCTTAGCAATAGAAGGCACCCAAGAACCAAAGATGCAGAAGGAAGGATCGACCCACAAGGAGTGCCCCTCGGGATCAAAGCATGTGGAAAGTAATGAAGATAGATCAAAAGAGATCCTCGTTGAAGAGACAAAGGAAGTGCAAGGTTCGGAGGAATCAAAAGAAGAAGGCGAAATAGGGGCTTCGCAAACCTCGGCCAGAAGATCATTAAGAGGCCAAAAATCTGCTCGGGAAAAAAGAGAGCAAGAGACTTACAAAGACAAACTTCAGGGAATTCAACCAACCCTCGAGAAACTCTTGGCAAATACTTCGAAGAAGAACATAAATCAGTCCCAGAGCTCTAGGGGAGCTCACCATCCAAAAAGCAAGTGATGAAGATCGTCTCCTGGAATTGTAGGGGTATGGGGAGCAGAATAAAAGAAGAAGCCATAAGAATTTTGATAAGATCAGAATCTCCCGATCTACTCCTTATCCAGGAGACTAAAATGGAGGACTATGCCTTCCTCCAGATCGGTAAGAAATTGTGGAAGAAAAGCGAAGGACAAGCAGTCTCAGCTCGAGGTGCTTCAGGTGGACTGGGCACTATTTGGAATGCTAACAAATTCATAAAGATCAAAGAAGTCAAAAACACCCATTGGTTGTTCTCAAAGATACAGCACGTAGAAACAGATATGACTCTCTCCCTCTTTAATGTGTATGCTCCTGTCAACGCAGGAGAGAAAAATCACTGCTGGGACTCCATTAGAAGTCTGGCAGATTCTGAAGATTTGGCTAATCTAATAATAGTAGGGGATTTAAATCTCACCTTATCATTGTCTGAAAAACGTGGAGGAAGCAATGTTAGGGACCCGACGCGGGAATGGGTTGAGGATTTGCTTCAAGACTGGGACATGATAGATATTAAGCCTACGTCCGGGAAGTACACTTGGACAAACAAAAGAATCGGCCCGGGACATATAGCTGCAAGGTTAGACAGATTCCTTGTTCAAAGTTCTTTTCTTCTTCTTGGTATAGAGTCTAGAATGCATATTCTCCCTTGTGGTGTTTCCGATCATCGCCCCATTAAACTTGACCAGAGGGCACATTTGGACCAAGGTCCCATTCCATTTAAATTCAGCTCTCATTGGGTCGAGGAACAGTCATTCTTGCCTCTGATAAAAGAAAGTTGGAAGCTCCCATTCAAAGGCTCTGCCTTCTTTGTTTGGGAGGAGAAACTTAGGAGAGTTAAAGTTGCTCTAAAAACTTGGGTAAAAACCTTACCAAATCCTGCTGTGGAAAGGAAAATGACTCAGGAATGACTTGAGATGCATCATCTGGTTTCGGAAAATGTTGAGATCACAAAAGAAATACTTGACAAGGAGGCTAATCTTTAGCACATGCTCCTTAAGGCTAGCTTGGCAGAGGAAGAGTATTGGAGACTGAAATCTGGCAGTATCTGGCTCAAGGTGGGAGATAGAAACTCTTCCTTCTTCCATAAGCAAGCTCAGGCTTGAAAATGCCTCAAATCCATCTCAGAAATTGAAGTAGAGACCACCACGCATAGAGAAATCCGAAGCATAAAGAACACTGCCTTCACTCATTTCAAAAACCTCTATAGTGAAGAAGAGGCTTTTGGACATGTTTCTATCCTTGTGAAGGAGGTGCCCTCCCTGATTACCGCCAGAAAGAATCAATTCCTGGAAGCTGAGATCTCTAACAATGAAATAAAAAACACCCTCTTCGCTATGGAACCGGACAAGGCCCCGAGTCCTGACAGTTTTACTGCCAGATTCCTGCAGTCCCGTTAGCAGATTGTGGAGAAAGACTTATGCAGAATGATTCGGAAATCTCAAGAGTGTCAGAAAATTGGGGGAAGCACTAATTCGGCCTTCCTGGCCCTCATTCCCAAGGAGAAAGGCGCCAACACCTTCAATAGGTTTCGTCCTATCTCCCTTTGTAATATAGGCTATAAGCTGATTACGAAAGTTATTTCCAACAGATTAAAAATCATTCTCCCAGACATCATTCCTGCGAACCAGGGAGGTTTTATTCAGGGAAGACAAATTGTGGATAACTTTATCCTGGTCCAAGAGGCGATTCACTCTAGTTTGGTTCGCAAAGAGAAAGGAATGGTTGTCAAGTTAGATCTTGAAAACGCCTTTGACAGAGTGAGACATAGTTTTCTGATGGATGTCCTGCGCAAATTTGGGTTTGGATCCAAATTTATCAACTGGATTAAGGCTTGTATCAGCGAGCCATGGATAGCCCCTCTGGTGAATGGGAGGGCCACTGATTTCTTCAAAGCTTCTTGTGGATTGAGGCAAGGGTGTCCTCTATCCCCTCTACTCTTTGTCCTTCAAGCTTCTGTCCTCAGCTTCCTTTTGAACAAAAAGCAACAGGATCAAGAATTAATGGGCCTGAACATTTCGAGATGAGTTAATAATATAAATCATGCGTTATTCACGGATGATTCCCTCTTGCTGGGTGCTGCCTCTGTGTCCTCAGCTAAAAGATTTAAAGATGTGGTTGATGACTATTGTGAAGACTTAGGAAGCAGCCTCAAAAAAGGTAAATTCCATATCTACTGCTGGAATACCCCTGCCATCACGCTGCAAGCCATATCCTGTTGCTTTGGTTTCGCGGCCTCCTCATCCTGGTCTTCCTTCAAGTATTTTGGTCTCCCTATTTTCCAAAAACGTGTTGTCAGCAGAGACTGGTTGCCCCTGTTGGAAAAGTTTCAATCTAAGATCCACTCCTGGGGATTTAACTAGCTTAATCTGGTAGGAAAGTCAGTGCTTATAAAAGCAGTCCTAAACAACCTCCCCATCTATCAGTTTGCTGTGATGCTGGCTCCAGTTGGAATTATGGAGAAAATGGAGGATCATATAAGAAAATTCTTTTGGAAAGGCGGGAAAGAAAACGAAAAGAAAATCCCTTTAATAAGCTGGGCTAAAATCTCCATGCCCAAATTGGAAGGTGGATTGAATTTTAAGAATATTTGCATGCAAAACATTGCGTTGGGAGCAAAGCTGATCTGGAGGATAATTGCCCCAAATCCGAGGTGGGCTCAGCTCGCCTTGTGGAAAAAATTCTTTCGTGGGCAGAGAAAAAGGTGTCTGGATCATCCCATAGCAAACTCTGGCTTGCTAATTCAAAAGCTCTGTGCAAAATCTTCCTTCTTAATTAGCCAACATGCACATTGGATCCCTGGTAATGGAAAGAAAATTAGAATATGGGAGGATCGTATAATGGGCTGTGATCCTCTGGTTGATGATCGTTCCCTAACTTTGTTGAAAGACTGGATGTATAGAGTAGGTTACATTACTCTGTGGGATATTTCTAATTGGGAGAATGGAGACTGGCATAGCTGGATTAACATTGAGTGCCCCAGATTCTGTCCAACGAGTTTGAAATCTTCTTAGACTTCTTAAATGGCAAGGCTCCTTTGAACAGCAGGAAATTGGATACCCGTGGCTGGGGTCTGACCCCTGGGTGTTATTCAGTCTCTTAGGGTTACAGGCAGATCTTATCACATCCCCACGTTCCTCCAGATCCGAAACCATGGAAAGGGATTTGGTCCCAGTCTTCGCTTCCTAAAATTGACTACTTCTGTTGGCTCCTATGTCATCAGAGAATCTTTACTGATGATATATTACAGAAAATAGGCTATCTAGGCCCCTCTCGTTGCTCGTTGTGTGGAGAAAACGCAAAAACTGTTGCACACCTGATGCTCAAATGTAAATTCGTGGCAGATCTTTGGAATGAGGCCTTAGGCCCATGGAGTTTGGATTTCATCCTCCCTAATAGCATTCCTGATCTGTTTTCGAACTAGTTGCATTCGTATCCTGGAGGCTCTCCACAGAATGAACATATCAAAGCTGCCTGGTGCATTCTTCCTAAACTAATTTGTTGGCACACCTGGTTGGAAAGAAATCAGAGGATTTTCAGAGATAAGAAGAGAGATCACAAGATTGTATGGGTTAAAATCAAAAGCCAGTTAAAGGAATGTTTCGGAGATCAGCTGGACGGGGCAGGCCTGAGAGACCATGATGCTGCTTGGAGCGATATCCTGGACCTCTGATTCATTGAAATTGCCAGGCCTCCCGTTCCTCTCAAAGAATGGAAAATTAGACTTAATGCATCAGATTTCGTGGCTCTTTGCACAAAGCAGGTGCATAACATTCTCTTCTTTGATGGGGCAGCTAAAGGCAATCCGGGCAGTTCCGAAGCTGGTGGAGTTGTTAAAAAAGTTGATGGCAGAACTGTTCTTAGATATGCCTAGGGAGTGGGCTTCAATACCAGCATCCAAGCTGAAGCCCTGGCCCTTCTCCAAGGTTTGAAGCAACTTAAATCTCTCGGTATCAACGACGCAATTGTGATGGGCGACTCTCAGTCTATCATAAAAATCATTGTAGACAACTCTTCCCCTTCAGATCTAAGTTTGCCCAGATTGATCAATAGAATAAGAACCCTGTAAAATTCCTTTCAGAGCTTGAATTTCTATCATGTCAAGAGAGACAACAACAAAGATGCTGATGCTGAAGCTAATAAAGCTGTTCTCCTCCCCCTCGGAGTCATCATTAGATATGGAGAAGAAGGCTGGGATCCCATTCCTTAATTGTCTGGTGAATATGTTTTACTGTCTTTTATTGGAGTAGTTTGTCTACATTTTTAAGTGGGAAAGATAGAGGCGGTTGCCCGAAAAATAGCTTGTAAAAATCTCTGGCGTAGCAAAGAAAAAGACACATCGGTCCTGGCCAAGGAGTTTGCTGGACTTTGGTTAGCATTTTGTAATCAATTTTGAGGCATTTTGGCCAGAAATTAATATATCACTCTATCCGTTTCTGTTAAAAAAAAAAATAATAAAAAATAACATGGCGTATAAGATATAACAATGAATACCCAATTTTAAAGTGGGGCGGTTCATTGCCCACTAGGGGTTGAGACAATCATAGGTTCCTGTATGATGAAGGAGGTTCATAGAACCTGCAGAAACTAGGGTGATGGCCATGATGATGGGTTAGATCTCAGGTATTGGAATTTTTCCACATGTGCTAAATCTGTTTGTCCCGGCCATATTTTTCATTTTCTAGTACATTTTGTTGTGTATGTGTCCATATAAGCTTTTATCTTTGTTTTTAGCTGCATCAACCTCTGGGCTTCATTCTAGGCCATGACCTAAGGTGTGGGCAAGGGGATGGGGCATGCTAACCCTATGTGGACCCAATGGAGACCTAGGTGGGAGAAATGATGAATGGGGTAATAATGAATGGAAAGAGGGTCATATAAGCGGATAAGGGAGCGGGACCATGCAACCAAAATCGGGGTTTCCCATGAAATACCACCCCTAGAGCCATATGATCAATAAAAGAGATCCCATGGGACTAGAGTCCAAGATTAATACCTAAAAGGGTTTTAGGGGAAAAAAGCACAAACCTAGCCCATTATTTCCACCAAATACCCCCATTAATCCATGCCCAAAAGTGTCCATGATAAACAAACTACAATACTCAATTTATAAATGACAAGTCATACCTTTAGATTTTGGGAGGCCCACATTCAAACATACAATCATGGAAGATGGGCGAGGGACCACATGGCTGGCTCAGGTGGCGGAGAAATTGCACAATGAGCTAGCTGGTCGCTGTAAGGGGTTGCTTGTTGCTGGTTGAGGACCATCTTAAAGAAAAAATTAACCTAGGGATATTATCCACAAAATGGTGGGTAACAAGGTTAAAATTGTGAATTCTCAAAGTACCAAGGTTAGCTCAAAAAGGTTCAAAAAAATAGTGATAAGGAAACTGTTATCAAAATAAACACTTCACCTTTTATTTTTTTTAGAAAATGCTGATAGTTGTAGTGTCAACATTTTAAATTGTATTAACAGGGAAAATTTTCTTATAGCGGGGCTGTCAGCATTTTTTGAAATTTGATATGGTCTTGTGAAAGAAACCACACACAACGAGGGTAGCACCATTTTTCATTTTGGTTGATAGGCCAATTGTCAGTGCCAAAATGAGTTTTCAAATTTAAAAAGTGGTGATTGTGTTGACCACGTCAGCGTCAACGATTTTGTTTGAACATGTCTCCATTGTTTTCGAAGGGGTAAAGTACAGGGTTAAATCATGTTTTATCCACCATAATCAATAAAAGGGTCATGTAACACATTCTTTTATATGATGTGAATAGTATTCAAAATCATAACTAGGAAATGATTTGATCTTCCACTTACCTTATGTTACCTCGACCGTATGTTAAACTGCCTCACCTATTTACTTCGACCATTATGTCAAGCCACCTCAATCTGTCCTGTAAGCAGTTAGTTGGTGATTAATCCGAGATTTTTCACACTTGGCATTGAGAGATATTTTCGTTGCAGGGTTTCAGGATCAAATCCTGGGGATAACATACATTAAAATGGGAAAAGGGGCTAAGCTAGACTAGACAGAGCCCAAGAGTCCGGATTTGCTGGACATCTACCCTGATATTCTCCATTTGTTTCAGCAAGTAGAGTGGAGCAGATTTCTTTACCGATGTTCTGACTACCACGAATTAGTGGCTTAGTATTTTGCACAAGGGTTTGATGGGAACCATGTGGAGGCAGGAGGTCTGTTGTTTGAAGTTACATAGCACACCATCGCTGAGGCCACAACCTTACGAATGGATGGTGAGAAGATATTCCACAGTCACGTTTTGGCAGGAATCAATGTTCCCTTCTTCTTCAAATAAGAACACAAAGGGCATAATTGGAGGCCTAGAGTTTGAAAGGAGTGGCTAGAGAACCGGTGGTATGTCCCCCTACACCTCTGTCAACAATATTTTACCTATGAAGGTCGATACAATAGAGTGAACTTGTATCATTTTTTTTTTCTAGCTCATCTAGCTAGACATATCAGAGTTAATCCATGCTTTTACCTGTTAGATAGCATGAGACATATGGTTGCTAGATACAGAGCCTGATTTAATCCTTCATTTCATTTCATATACCATAAGGCATTAATTAAATTGCTGATAGAAAACTAGTTAGCTAAATTAGGGAGAACATGGAATCATTTCCTTTTCTGGGGAGGTTTTCAACCTCAACCCATCAGGAGAAAAAGAGGTAGACCATAGAATGCCAAAAATGTGAAGAAAACAAGAGGTTAGGCTCCTGTTGAACCCCCTACCAGCCACTAAACCCTTGGATTCCCATCTACCTCATCTGGTTCAAAGATCCCTAAGGTGTATCAGAGAAAGAGTGCCCAAATTCACAAAGTAGGGCCTACATCCTTGGAGAACCTAAAAATTGGTATTGACTCTTCCCATATTTCTATCATACCCTCATAAGTTTCCCCTGCAGACACAGCTGGACCAGAAAATCCTAAGGAGAAAAAACCAAAAGACCTTAAGGGCAAAAACCCAGAAATAGAAAACAAAGAAGAGGGGCCTTCACCTAGTGTATTCAAGTAGGGCAACAAACATACCAGACTAACTAACAAATTGAGATATAATATTAAATTCAAAAGTAACCTGGAGTTGGCCAAAGAGGTAATTGATGTTGATGATATGCCCATGAAGGACTTAATTATTAACACAAAGAAGAAGCCTACAGACTCTAGGAAGATCCGAAACAGAGAAACTATGAAAAGAAGACCCATGGAGACCAGGTAGAATACAAAGCTGAGGTTGGATAAGGAATATTTGTTGCTTGAAGATGCTAGTACCCTCAGCTAGGATGTCAGGGTATTAAGATTTAGATTTTGCCTACCTATCTAATGAAAACATAATTTCCACCTTATGTTTGACAGTCGGCTTGGTAGTTTTTATACACAACATAATAGTTGGGAGAGTTGGAAATATTGTTGTTAGCATTTTTGAAAAGCTTGACAGGGCCACTGTCAGCTATTTTGAACTAAAAACTATGAATATCGGTTGATAAGAAAACGATATAGGAGAAAGGCCGACAGTCTGCTTATCATCAATTTTGGGGCAAGCAAGAAATGATGACATCTCCATTGTTAGCAATATCTAAACAGGTGGAAAGGCCAAGCTCTTGGTTGTCAGCGAAAACTATGAACATAAAACCAGTAACGCTGACATCTACGTTATCAATGTTTTTTCTAATAGAACTGAAGGAAAACAGGATGAACAAAGGAGTAATTTTGATAGAGTTTGTAGAGGGACCTGTTTCACCAGCAAGGAGGCTGAGCTACAGTTTAGGGACCTGTTCTACTTTCAAGGGAGGTAGTTAACCAAATATTTTATTTTTCCTAAACATTAGCATATTTTCCTATAGTTATTCTAGGAAAGATAAAATATTTAAGTTTATATTTTGCATACATGAACTTGAAATATATTTAAAATATCTTAATTTTTGTAATTATGTGGTGACTATTATTATGCAAGATGTTATGTAAGCCTTATATAAATAGTTTATGAATAATGAAACGGGGTTGGAAATTATTGGAAAAACACTTGTAGTCTAAATATATTTGAGCAATCTTGAATGTATTTACAGTGTTTAATGAGCAGTTAGTAGGAAATTCATGTGTTACATCTCCCTGTCAGTGTTTCTTTGTTATATAATTGTTTTTTTCAATGTCTAAGAATGTTAGTTTATGACATTGGATTTCATTGATGCTCCTCTCTTAAATTTTCTTCTAGTCCTCCTTTCTTGTGAATCTCCCAAACAATAAAAGGACTTGTTGCTTTCATGCTTTGTACAAATCTCTCATTAGATCTGTGATCTCATTTGTTTAATAGTTGGACTCCATGACCAATGGTAGGTTTTGAAGATCACCCAACCAATTTATCCCGAGACCTAAATTTGGCCACCTGAACTCAATTGCAAAAACATTCTACTATAGTGACCATAAGGTAGTTGAGTTTTACGGAGAGAGCCCTCTTCGGGTTGAATGGCCAACTTTTAGCCTAAAAGAGGTTTGAAGTTACCTTAGGTCTTTTCCCTGCAACCAAGGTTTTCCCTAAGTGATAACATAAACAATAATCAACTTAATGATAGGACAAAGAAGAGAGGTAATGGAGCATCATTATCATTATGTATAATGAAACTCATCATAGGCATGAAAATATAGAGCATAATGTTTAAGATATTGGGCTTTTAAGGTGTTGACATATCACTCAAACCACAGGGGATTCACTCAATGAACCTCTGACATAGCACATGCGTTCATGGCATACTAAACAATACCCTTAATTTAAATACATATTGGAAGCTACCTCTAAAAATCACTTTATTTAACCCCTTACCAATACGAACAAAGAATACCTTCTCAATTTTAAAAGCCCCTACTTTCAATAGATATTGTAGGTATCGATATTTGCATTAACATTTTTTACACCCCTTTATATTTTTCCATTAACTTTGACATCCATTTTTTGTACACAATATATAAAAACCCTTTACCCTTACTATATGCTCACTATATTCTATCATTTTTTCCTCAATATATATTCCACAATATGAATGCACATGGTATGGTATTGCTTCCCCATTGAAGCCCCTGTGACTCAAACTCATAAATATTAATTCCAAGACACTTGGACTCTAAAAGTGACAAAAATAGTCTATACACTCTGTTTTCAAAAGCACACGATAAAGCATAATTACACTATGCTTTCAACATATTGTTGAGAAATATAGGGGTAGATAGATAGATGATTTATTTTTCTTGAAAACTGATTGTGATATATTTTCACTTAGATTATTATTCAACTTGATTATTATTTTGTTCTCTTCTTCAAACAACTTCCAAACCATAAAGAACAATAAGACAAAGGACACAAGATATAGGCAATCAACCAGGGCCAAAACCTCTCCAACTCGAGGGGAAAACCCACCATAATTCTTTCTCTTCTTATAGACCTTCAATTGAAAAATTACAGGGAATTTGACATTTTACCAAGACCCTCTAAGAACAAGTCAAACCTTGCTTCCAACAACTTCTGCAAAACTGACTTCTAACAAATTCTTCTACAATTTCGACTTCCCCAACATATTCTTTTGCAACTTCGACCTGCCCAATAGATTCTTTTGCAAATTCGACCAACCCAACAGATTCTTCTATAATTTTGACCTATCCAGAAAAATATTATGTAGAAACCCCAACCCTTGTATGTATGAGAAATACCCATGTATTCTTGCTCCTTTCTTCTTCACTTGGTTGGATTCTCTCTCCTAGAGAATTCAACTTCCAAATAACTTTGCTTGATGACCTAACTTCAATTCTGCAACTCGAATTCTTCTACTGCAATAGGAGCCCTAATTTCTTCACGTGTGTGGAGAGTATTAGCCCAAAAACAATTCCAAAAACTCGACTTTCTCTTCCTCCTTCGTCCTCTTCTTCTTCACACTCCTTTTCTTTCTTGTGATCGAACTTGTATGTGTGAAGTGTGTCCTCCAAGTGAGGTCAAGGTCTCCTTATATAGGCTTCTCATTGGGTCAAATTTCTCCTTTTTAGGCTGAGTTGTCCACGAATGTAGTTCGAGTTGTATATTGCATCATGACGAGGTATTGGAGTGTCTTTTGAATCAAATAAAATTTCTTTCTACTATATGTAACATTCCCAAATGGGTCTTCACTACATGACAATGATTTTCTTGACTTGTAGACTCAAAGACAAGCCCCAAAAGCTCTCAATGGGATCTTGACCTATAAAATAAATTCCCTTGAGCATGAAACCCATGCCTCAAGAATAAGAATAATAAATTTATTTTCTCATTACATCAAATACATAAAATCATGATTACATATGTCATTATGAAGACTGAACCTAGTTACATATTTCAACACTCCCTCTTAACTAGGGAGGTATTCATAATACATAAAAGGTACTTAGACATTTTCAAAATGAAGAATTATTAGAAGAAGAGTCGGGTTGGTAACCTATCTATTTAACATCATATTATCTAGCATTGTCACATATCAAGGCCTTGACTAACAAATCTATCTCTCCACAAGATCAGAGCACAATGTTGGCGAGACCAATGATTTATAGACACCATTATCATTGTCTATAAAGGAACATACCCCACCCGGGTGTTCACAGGGTATATCCTCCTAGGACTATTCTTATCTTGGATTCCCAGTCCTTAAATAATATCGGTCCTCTACAACTACTCTTATCTTGGATGCCCTACCACATCCTAAAATAGTATTAGATGCTAGATGCTTACCCAATCCTCCATTATTTCTTCCCAAGTGAAGACAAGAATGATGTGATTATCTCTCCCTCTCAACATAAAATGGAAATGGGTGGATAACAATTTATTTGAATATCCTGCAATGTGTGCATCATCCACAGAAGTTGTGTGCAGAAAGATGCAGCAACAACATATTTTGTTTCTACATTAGATAAAGCGTTTGCTGAACCATGATACCAAGCAGGACCCCATATAGAATTCTCCTCCACTAGTTCATTTTCTATCATCAAAATTTCCTGCCTAATCCGTATCTGTATAAGCATGAAGAGTAAGATCTGCATCTTTGGGATACCATAAACCAAAGTCTTGAGTGCCTTGTAAATATTTGAATATTCCTTTGAATACCCATTTTGTCCCAATAACATTCTTATCAGGAGGTCTAGGTACTAATTCCCATGTATGATTCTTTTCTAATGGGTCAAGTTCTTCATTCATAGCCTTAACCCAACATTCATCTTTACTTGCTTGATTTACATTTCGTGGTTCAATTGTGGATATTAAGGCCAAATAACTAGGAGTTCCAACAAGGGATCTTCTAGTTTGTACTCCAACTTCCTTTTCACCGAGGATTTGAGATTCTTAGGATGATTTTTCTCAATATACCTGGATGGAGTCCTTTCTGATGCTTTGGTATTATTAATTCCTTCTTCTGATGCTTCACTAATTTATTCCCTTACATCCCTTTGTATTGTTGTGGAAATACATTCATCATCTGTTGGTGTTTCTCTTTTGGAACCTGTGCATGCTTCATCGATTACAACATCAATGAATTCAATAATCTTTTGAGGTTTTTTTATTGTAGAATTTGTATCCTCTACTTCTATAGTAGTAAACAAGTAGAATTCCTTCATCTGATCTAGCTTCAAACTTGCCAATCTTATCATTATTATTCTTTATGTAACATTTGCTTCCAAGGAATCTAAAATGCTTGATAGTTGGAGGCTTACCGAACCAAAATTCATAAGATGTTTTATCATTGTTTACATGAATATGATCTTTGTTGAGAATAGTTACCGCTGTATGTGCTGCTTCGCCCCAAAAGGTATGAGGTGTCCTGGACTCCTAAAGCATGGCATGTGCCATTTGTTGAATTGTTTTGTTCATTCTTTCTGCTACCCCATTTTGTTGAGGCGTATTAGCTATAGAGAACCACCTCTTGATGCCATGATGTTCATAAAAGTCGAAAAATTCATGTGATATGAATTCTCTTCCTCTGCCAGATCTGAGACATTTGATTTTTAAGTCTAACTCATTCTCTAACAAAGCTTTGAAGGCCTTAAATGTATCAAATGCTTCATTTTTATGTTTTAATAAACCAACCCAGCACATTCTAGTGAAGTCATCAATAAATAAGATGAAATATTGTTCACCTCTAGGTGACTTTTTCCTCATTGGCCCACAAAAATCAGTATGAATAAGTTCAAGTGGCTTACTTGCAGACCCTTCTTTGGAATTTAATTGTACCATGGTTTGCTTACTAAATTGACATGATTTGCATAAAGTATTTTCTAGTAGAGAGATGTTAGGCAAATAATGAACTACTACTAGCTTTCTTGACTTACGTATTTGAGTAAAGATTAGATGTCCCAATATTTTGTGCCGCAAAAAAATTTCTTCTGCTTTGCTTAAGTAACATTGTTCTAGACAGCCTTCCAAGACATAAACATTACCTGGGGTTCTTATTCCTTTTATTACGATTTTGCCTATATCGAGATTTCAAACCACACAATTATTCTATCTGAAAACAAATTCATTCCCTGGGTCAGACATCTAGCTAACACTTAACAAGTTATCCTTCAACCCATCAACAAACAAAACATTTCCAGCTTTAACTTTTTTCTTTTAGTAAAACAGTTCCTTTTCCTTTGATAGCAACATGTGAATTATTTACAAAGGTTAAATTATTTTCCTTCTTTATTTCATTAAAAGACATAAACTTAACTTTATCAGCTGTCATGTGTTTTGATCATCCACTGTCAATGTACCACATGTTTTCTTAATCTCTTGCATATAACAATAGACCACAATTTTCTCTTCTTCCATACTTTAGATGTTGTTGCCATTTTCTTATTCTGAGGTGTTGATCGTCCTTTGCTCCTGCATTTTGATTCTTTATGCCAAAAGTTATTGCAAAAAGAGAATTCAGTTTCATCTTGAAGAGGAGAGAAGGCATTGTAAGAGTATTTATTTACTCCAATCTCATTCTTTTGTTTTCTTTCTTCTCTAGTCATCATAGTTTTGTAAGCAACACATTGAGGAACCTTACGACCAAATTTGTGACAAGCGAAACATTGTCCATTAAAGTAGAAGTTTATGGGAGTATAATACCTTCCAATTTTTTTTTTCCTTTTGATTGAACAGAGCATAATTTACCTGGGAAGTATTTGGTCCTTACTCTTTTTTTATAGGCTGGAGTTTTGTTGACTGCTTCTTTTTACTGCATTGAGATAACTTCCTGATTCTGTAGAATATTCTATAGTCTTTGATGTTTCTTTACTGTATCCAAGACCTGTCTGTATAAGAGGAGAGAATTGAACTTTGATGATTTCATTTAAGGTTTTAGATCCTTTAGCAAATCTAATATTTAGACTTTTTTCTTTCTCAAGTTCTTTCCTTAGACTTACTATTTCACAATTTAGCGTTTCATTATGCTCTTCCTTTTCTATGATTTGTTTCTTCAAAGTTTGTAATTCTAATTTAGCTTCTTCTAAACAAATCTTAAGCTGAGTTATTTCTTTAATAAAAATATCATTTTCTTCTAGGGAATCCATGAAATTATCATCCAATTCATTACCACTTCTATCTTCAAATGCCATAAGTAATTAACATTCTTGATCAGACTCACCTTCTTCACCATTTGAAATACCCTCACTATCTTCATGTGTATAAAAACTTCTCTTGTTTTCAAACCTTCTTCTATTTATTTTTGTAGCTTCTTTCCCTTTCTCATCATTTTATCTGTAGGGACACTTAGAAACGTAATGACCAACTCTACCATAAGAAAAACACTTGAAGGGAGCTTACCTATGAATCTTCCAGTACCCACTTGGAGTTACTTTATGAAGTTTGCCTCTCCTTCTTCTGATACATAACATGATTCTTCCTTTTCTTTTCCTTTTGTAGTAGCTTTGAATGCAACTTCTCTGATACCTGCAGGGACCCACTTTTCTCATTTCATAGGCTATTAGAATCCCATGAAGTTGTTCAATAGTAAGATTCTTCAATTCCTACATTTATTCTATGGCAGAAACTTTCAAATCAAATTTTGGAGTTAGAGACCTTAATATTTTTTCAACCGGTGATGATTCTTTTATTTCTTCACTAAGATTTCTCATAGAATTCCCAATGTCATCTACCCTAAGAAAGAAAATTGTGATAATTTCATCATTATGCATTCTGAGAGTTTCATATTGAATTCTAAGAGTTTGAAGTTTGGTACTTTATACATTGGTGTCACCTTCATAGCTTTGGATGATCTTTTCCCATATAGCCTTTGTTTTATTCAGCGGAATGACTTTGACAAATTCTGATTCTGCCAAGATTCCTAACAGAGCATTGACAACTTTTGCATTGGTCTTGTATTTCTTCTTTTCAGCTTCATATGTGGGAATGGAGGATGGATATTAATAGCCTCCTTCAATGATTCCCCATACATCTACTCCAAGTTACTGCAAGTAAGCTCTTGTTCTTACCTTCCAGAAAATTAGATTGGTTCCTTTGAACAATGGTGGCCTGATAGATGTTATCCCCTCTTGATTTCTCATCTTCATGAATCTTCCTCCAAGAGATCAATCTTCTTCCGAAGGACCTGCTCTGATTATAATTTTTAGGAAATATACTGAGAGGGAGGGGGGTGAATCAATATTTTAACAAAACTAGATTTAATTTTCTTATTTTGATTTCTAGACGCGACTGTTTTGAAGTAAACCTGCGTATGTATGTGACTTTAATGCAGACAACTAGCGTATATCTAGTCAACTTAGTTTTTCAGTCAATTCTATCTTGAACCAGTATGTTAGTACTTCATAAACATTAGATATACAATAACCATGTACAGTAAGAACATAATAAATCATCACACATAAGCAACACATTTGAACACCATGATTTTTAGGTGGAAGCCCAATATGGGAAAAACCACCGCTGCTGTCGTCTTTGTCTTCTTTTTAATATGATGAAATAAATATTACAGTCTTATACTGGTGTAGGCTCATACCATCACACAGGCACCCACTTGCAGAAGGCTACAAACTTCTCTCGTTTTCTAGCACCCATTGGAAGGGAGCTCCACCCCCTGAACAGATTTACCAACTACCACTAGTAGGAAGCTTTGACTTCCTCACTAAAGGCTCCAACCCTCAACACCTCTGTTGCCCATGTTTTATAATTTTTCACACGGGATCCACATGAACCAAAACGTAAAATTTTTAGGCCGCGTTTCATCAAATTTTCAGACTGGACCCACTACCAACATTTAAGTCCAATACCAAATATCAAAACTTAAACTGATCACTGCAACATCACTCATTCATTGAACCAAATGTATCAACGAATCAATGAACCAATTGAAAACCATAATTAATAAAATGTCAGAATATATATGCTACTTTACTTTAGAAAATCCGCGTGTATATGCGACTTCCTTGAAGCGTACCCGCGTACGGACCTCAAAACATTGAACCATAAAAATGAATCACTGTTATTTTGAAACAGACACTGAGTTACACCCTGAAACAATGAATTACTCTAAAATAATCACAGAACCATCACAAATATTCAATCACATACAACTAGCAGCATCATCACTCTTCAATCAATCAATTCAACTTCAATCATCAATGTTAAACCTAGATCATCAAGTAACACTTCAGACAGTAGAAACACAACAAGACTGATTAGATTGGTCAAGCATCTTATTCAAGAAAAACCTATCTTATATACACGCTTTCCACAAAATAATTCCACATGTATACGCGCTTTCCACAAAATAATTCCCTGTGTATATGCGATTTTCAAGAATCAAACCCGCGTACAGATCTGTCTAAAGCGCAGAATCGATACACGACTTACCAACATTAAACCTGCATATGTACGTGACTTTCAGGTTATCAAACTCACGTACAAATCTGTAACTATTGACTTATAGCTTCATTGCACATCAGACCTTTAGAACAAACCCATATCTTGGTATACATAGTAAAACATGCGTAAGACATAATATCATTTTAGATCTATTAGATCTGATCATCATATTACCGGATGCATACTTAGTTTCATATCAAACAATTCTTTATTAGCCCATTACATGGACACTCGCTTTAGATATAACTACTCATGAAATATTCATCACATACACACCCAAACACTTTGATCTTAATCTCCTTATATAGCTTAGCCCTTATCTAATACCACAGGTCAAAACCATACTAATGCTGATGATATTCTTTGAGGACATCAAATATTTGTTGTTAGGCTCAATACTATGGGTCAATACCATGGTAAAGACCCTTGGTATTTAAAATACCATGGTGCGGAAACTGTACGCGCTTTTTCTCTCCATACATGTGTATGTACGCGAATTTGCTTCACAGAACCCGCATATACTTCTTCAAACTTCATCTTTATCATCCCTCTATCTCTGAACTAATATTCCTTTTCTATCACATCTGTATTGGCATGAATACTCATCCTACTACCATCATGTTGACATGTTTATTAAGTAGGTATCCATCAAGGACAACACATTTTTCATAATGCCAACAATTTCCTTATCAAACATTATTTCTCCTAACTCTTGTAGTTGGTCTCTAATTTCTGACACCCTCATAAAATATGAGGCTATCCCTTCTTCTTTTGATATCTTCATCTTGTAGAGTTCTTGTCTTAATGAGATGACTTGTCATGTAGTGCTTACGAAGAATAATTCTACAAGTTTGTCATATATTATTTTGATGTTTCCAATTTTAATACATAGGGAATGAGGAGATATTTGATCGATTCTATGAGAATAATTTGAGCCCTTACATCCCCTTTCATGTACTTTGCTATATCTTGATATTATTCCTTTGTAGGTTTAGTGATAGAGCCCTTAACATGATCCATGACTTTATTTTATATGAGGATCAAATTTTTCCTCTTCTTCCATGCAAGAAAGTTTGATGCCCCAACCAACTTGTTGCTTTTCTTGAAAAAAGACATTTTGATAGATTCAGATGTCAACATAAAGATACTTACTTGAGAAGATACTCTTTGATGACAATATCTTCAGTCTACTACCTTCTTTATTTTTATGATGATATTGATAGAAGACGTCTTCCTTGAAAAGTGATCCTTCAAAGAGAGGGAGATCACCTTGATTCCTTGATGATGATGACAATACCTTCTCTTGTTTTCTTTGATTTAGAGGCTTCAAGATGCTCCAATTTGTATTTCTTCTTTATTAGAGTAGAGAGAGGGCCTTTAATACCTCCTTCTCGATGTGATGGTTGAGTGAGGTTCCCAAGAATGATTCAAGTGTAGAGTCCTTCTTTTAAACAAACTAGGGTTTTTGAGGTCTTCTTTAGAAACTTCCTTCTTCAAGATGATGGTGTAATCCTTGTCCTTTTTATGTGTTTGAGATGAGAGGTCCTTCTTGATGATTTATGATCTTCTAGTGTTTTGTCCCTTGAGTGTCCTTCTTTAAGCTTCCCTTCCTTGAATTGTCACCTTAGCTCTGATACCATGTTGAGAAATCTAGGGGCAATTAGATAAATTATTTCTCTTTCTTGATAACTACTTGTGATATATTTTTACTTAGATTATTCTTCAAATTTATTATTATTATGTTCTCTTCATTAAACAACTACCAAACCATAAAGAACAATAAGACAAAGGACACAAGATATAGGCAAATTAGCCAGGGCCAAAACCTCTCCAACTTAAGAGGAAAACCCACTAGAATTATCTCTTCGTATAGACCTTCAATTGAAAAATTCCATGACATTTGACCCTTGACCAAGACCGTCCAAGACCAAGTGAAACCTTTCTTCCAACAAATTCTTCAAAACTGACTTCGAACAACTTCTTCTGCAATTTTGACTTCCCTAGTAGATTCTTCTACAACTTCGACCTGCCCAACAAATTCTTTTGCAACTTCACCTGCCCAGTAGATTCTTCTACAAATTCGGCTTGCCCAACATATTCTTCTGCAACTTCGACCGATCCAAAAAAATATTCTGCACAAACCCTAAACCTTGCATGTGTGAGAAATTCTCATGTATTCTTGCTCCTTTCTTCTTTGCTTGGGTGGATTCTCTCTCCTAAAGAATTCAACTTCCAAATAGCTTTGCTTGATGATCTAACTTCACTTCTACAACTCGAATTCTTCTGCTGCAATAAGAGCCCTAATTGCTTTGCACGTGTGGAAAGTATTAGCCCAGAAACAATCCCAAAACTTGACTTTCTCTTCCTCCTTCATCCTCTTCTTCTTCACACTCCTTTTCTTACTTGTGGTTGAACTTGTGTGTGTGAAGTGTGTCCTCCAAGCGAGGTTGAGGTCTCCTTTATATAGGCTTGTCATTGGGTCAAATTGCTCCTTTTTAGGTTGAATTTTCCATGAGTGTAGGCCAACTTCAATATTGCATCATGACGAGGTCTTAGAGGGTCTTTTGACTCAAATAAAATCTCTTTTTACAGTATGTAACATGCCCAAATGGGTCTTCAATAGATGACAATACTTTTCTTGACTTGTAGACTCAATGACAAGCCCTAGAAGCTCTCAATGGGAGCTTGACCTATAAAATAAATTTCCTTGAGCATGAAACCCATGCCTCAAGAATAAAAATAATAATAATATTTTTCTCATTACATCAAATACATAAAATCATGATTACATATGTCATTATGAAGATCGAACCTAGTCACATATTTCAATGCATATAGCGCACTATTTTTGAGAGATATGAATAAGGAGAAATTTGAGATCATGGGGAATAAATTAGAGATCAATTCATGTCAATCTCAAAGTAGGTATGACTATTTGCATTAGTTCAATTCATAGTCTTATTCATATGCAAAATCTAAGTGAACTAAGAACTATGCATCTGCTATCAAAATGCAAGCACAATTCACCTTTGGACATGTAAGGGCTAGGTGCAAACAAGTGATACTGAGATCTTGAGTTTACAGAGCACAAAGTCAATGAAAAAGGACAAATTTGTGAAGGAAAAACACCAAAATTTGACTACAGAGGGGAAAAACATAGAGGTATGTATTTACCATAACAAAACCCTCTATTCTAGCTTAACAATTCACAAGAATAGGTTAAAAAGCATACCAACTTGTGTGTAATACAAAAATGTGTGAAACCCTAGATTTCATATGGAAATATATCAAAGGCAAATTATGAGTGATAAAAATGTCGTTTATAGTAGCTCTCTTAGCAAAATCCACTCAAAAAAATGCTTGAGAAATGCAAAAATACTACACTTTGTTCACCCAAGAATTGATTTATGCTTTAATTTTATTCATTTGGGAAATTGCTTTACTTCATAACCAAATGAAAAGCAACTTAGTTTTTAGTTTCGTAGTGTAAAAAAATTGCATTCTAGGAACAAAGAGTTGACAGACTCATGAATTTTCTTTTACCTAATTAATATATATATATATATATATATATATATATATATATATATATATATATATATATATATATATATATATATATATATATATATATATATATATATATATATTTTGGTAACAAGAATCAATTTGTTTGGTGAGATCAATTTATCTTTGAGTATAAAAAAAATTCGATTTGCTTATAGTGGCTCTGACATAGAGAGATAGCGAGTGATATTTGTAAAAAATATTGAAACCTTGTATATATCACTCAACAAATTTAGTAGTTTGGTCATGAATTTGGTTAAAGCAAAATATTTTATCATTTGGGAGGATTTTTACATTGAATGTTGAAATTTTTACTTGTCCTTTCAATATTTCAAAACACCAAATTTACCACAAGGTTAGTGAATGTGTGCATAGGCGGTTAGAAGAGAAGGACTTTGTTTTTAAATCAGTTTTGAGAGGTTATTATAGGATATTTAAGGATTAGTGCCTTAAGCTTCCAAAAATCCTTTTTATCCTAAAAATCAAAGTGTTTTTGCAACACAAATAGGGCATTATATAAAGTGTTTTTACAATTAAGACATGGCATTAAAAACTCAAAATTGATGTTGTCTTTTTTATGTTTAATGATTCAAAAGGAAATTGTGTTGACTATTTGTTAGCATATTGTGCATGTAAAATGGTTTACAGGTAATTTGACACAAATTGAAAAGGCTTGAGTAGGTCGGGAGACAAAAATTGATAAAATAGTGGCAAATACATAGACATGTAATGATACAATGGGCCATGATACAAAGAATCAAAATCACTGGTAAAATTGAGCCCTTTAGTTTTGATATCAACAAATATCATCGTGATACTATCAAGATACTTGTGGAAAGGAATTGGATTGATTTTGTTCTAAAATTTAAGGGTTATAATAGGAATGTTTCTAAGGAATTTGCGTTATCTTTTGATGGCAACTATGCCCAAGTATAATACCTTACCATCCACTTGTCCGAATATGTATTAAGTCAGATTACAAGGCTCTCACAGGGAGGAGAGAAAGGATTAAAAAAGAAACATCTACAAGGGAATCCATGGACCTATTTTATCAAAGGGTCAAGGACCCATCCATATTAGAAGAGTGGTATGCCCAATACTTGGTTAAGGCATCCATGGGATGAGGCCACTTTAATAATATAACGATATATAACATGTGATTGTAGATTCGGTCTCATCTACCTCTATCACATCAAAATATTGCAACATATGAGGGGAGAAAACATCTTGAATTTTCCATATTATTTACTTAAAAGTATCACCAAAATGGCAAATCCAACACAAAGATATCTAGGCAGTGATAAAAATATATATCATCATGGCTTAATCAAGATGATCATAGAGAGGGAACTAGCCAATACTCGAAGAATTGGGAGACATTTCTTTAAATGAATCAATTTGTCATGGTGGGAGAAAAGGAGCCTATAGTGGAAGAGGATGCACAACAAGTTGAAGTTGAAGAGAAAGATGAAGAGCAAGAACAAACATATAAGAAGGAACAACGAACAAATGAACAATTAGCTAGAAGAATGATAAGGTCTATGATTAAATAGGTTGGCAAAGAAGAAAATACATCCACATTTCTTCACATGGACAAAAAACAAAGAACCCAAAATCCCCCCCTGGTTGAAATAAATGATATGGAAATATTTTGTTTTTCACACCAATGAGTAGATTTGATATTAAATCTACACCCTCATGTAGTAAAACACCCAAGAAATGTTTACATTTTGATCCAAGTTGCAGGTTCTTCACAGGAAAATAGAAGAGAAGAGCCAAAAGTTTCATCTAGGAGACTACCACTGTCATACATTTTACCAACCAAAGTACAACTATATGATCAATAAAACCATCCAGACAAAAAACAACTTAACAAAATGAAATCATAAGTTGGGGTGGATCAATTGACATCTTATCATATTGGCAACCGAAAGGGATGCTTGCAATGCTGCGTTGTTCATTATAATTCCTATGATATTTTAACTCAGCCAGTTGATGACATAAGTCATCAATCTCATCTTCCTCTTGGTTCACTTGAGCTTGAAGATTTTGCATTCCTTGAAACAAAACATATATAGTGTTAGACTGCTGGTGAATCATCGATTGAAGGTCCTGGATCTCAGTTTGAAAATTGAAAGGGACATGCAAACAATTATTTCATGCGTTGGTGTAGCCTATAGTAACTGAAATACACCCATTGCTCTCCATAAGGGACAGGTGATAGGAGAGGGAACTAAATTCTATAATTTCAGAGTGAAAAATGGGCCAGGAGAATGAGCCAAAGGGGCAAGAAGATAGGAGGGAATCTCCCATAATTGGTGGAGGAACAAAAGGATAAGAGGGGGATATCAACAATGAAATGACCAAATCTAAGGGAGTGTGAGGATACTCGAGGCATAAGAAACGACTCAGACAGAAAGAAATGCAGGAAAAGACCCAAAAGACTCAAGCGAAGCAGAACTAAACAAAAGGCATCTTTGAAATTAATTTCTAAACAGGGAAAGGGGTACCTTTGTAAAAGGTGCATAAAACCCACAAGACCAAATTGGCATGGAGTTTCTCACTCAACGACTTCCATAACTCAGAACTATATTTGTCTAAAGAAAGAAAGGTTGGGAACACACTGCGTGGCAGAGGGGCCCCAAATTCTTCTGAAGGAACAACTAAGAAGCCTTAAAGGTGCTCAAATTTGTCCACTTGAACCCCTAGAAATACCACTGTTGTGCTAGAGTAGAAATAATCCCAACTCCTCACTGTGTAGAAGAGGAATTCAGAGTCAAGGGAAGCCCCATAGCTACAATTTTGAATTTGCAAAGATAGACTTCTTTAATGACACAAAGCAGGAGGTTCTTACTTTTGATGAATTCTACAACAAAATTGGAGTCTACGTGAACTTGGAGAACCAAGCGACATCCATAAAGGCTAACATGGCTCACAAATAAACACTAGCTGCCTGAAACTTGGATACCCGTCACCTTATCACCTTCCATGAATAAAATAGTAGGATTCAAAAACTCAATCGCCATAAAGATCTCATCAACAATGAAGTATATTAATGCTTACCACCTTGAAGCCTTCAAGGAACTTGGTACAAGGGAAAAATAATGAATGAAGTAATTTCAACTACTGGTGTTTCCACATGCAAGGATTGAAAGGGAGCATGGCATGCGCGCCTTGAACTAGCCACTTCATCCATTTTGATAGGACTACAACACTAAACCAATCACATATGACTGCTAATGTTGAAGGAGGATGGGGACTTAATGAATAATGTCATATATACCTCTAAATAATTTTTTCCTTTGTGCACATATCCAAATATGCTATTTTTTAGAAAAATAAAAGCGTATTGAGTAGATTCATCATGGAATAACTTTACATCAATACATACCATTGATGATGAAATGTCATGTTTCAAGAAGGCAAGCTTGGTTTTCCTGCACATCCACATCCTTATTTTGAATTCTTAAGATGTGGTAAAAGGCCTTGTGGTGAAAGAAATTCAGGACACCAAGGATTATGCGGAGAGGGAAGCTCAAATGGTAATTCTTATGAAGATAACCTCTTTGTAAATGTTTTATAGTGATAAGGGAATCTACCAAGATAACTATCTTGGAGAGTTCCCTTTCTTTAGCCAAATGGAGACCAATTAGGAGCCCACACATTTCTACAAGATTGTTCATCCTCTTGCCAAGTCCCTAGGAATACATTACTTCTTGATTTCCCTTGGGGTTTAAGAGAATCCTTGCCTCCCCTGCCACCCATGGGTTCCTTTTTGAGGCTCCATAAATGAAGAGGATATACTTCTTATGCAAGTTTCTCCAATCTTCAAATTTGACATTTGAGAGCCAAAGTTTCCAGGTCACTCCAACAGAGCAATGCTAGGGGGCATAAAAGGGGAGATGTCCCAAATGATCTATCAATAAATACATCTACTAGATCCCTTGACGGTTTAAGAGTGGATCACTATCTCTTAATTTTTTTCTATTGTATTCCATGGAAAAGGAGAGATATTTTAGGGCTATTAATTTGGGAGGAATTTAAACATTTTTAAAAATATAATTGTTTTTGGATAGCCATATTTGCCAATAAATATACTTCAGAAGAGAGAACCAAATCCATTTGAGAAGAGGCTTCCCAAGGAAAGATCCCAAATACTCTTTATGCTAGCTAGATATAAAGACAGAGAGATTTGTAGGCTATTTCATTTGAACATATAAGGGGCCTAAAGCTAAAGACCACACCTGAGATCTATAGGGACATGACAAGAACATATGGAGAAATGATTCTTTGTGTTGGTTACAAAGCGAGAACCACGATGGACCTTGGATGCCTCTTTTTTTGAGGTTTTCAAAAGTCAAAATATTCTTATGGATGAGGAGCCAACATAAGGTGTTAACTTTGGGGATGGCATTGTTCAACCATAGTTTTTTCCAGAGAGGGGATTTGAGGGGATCTGCATAAAGAACACAAGCTCTTCATAACTAGCCCTGATCATGTATAGATGAGAATTATAGCCCAATTTGTATTTTTCATGTTGACTCAAGGGGTAACATCCTATAATAATATCTTTAAAATTTCCCGCAAGCCTAATAAGATTGTTGGGAATATTTCTAGCTTCCAGCCTAACCATAGCCCAGGAATATCCCACTGGGATATCTGAGCTAACGTAGATATCCATTGACTGTAGAGGCCTCAAGGTTTTCAATTCTTGAAGGGAGGGTGGTTCATGATGGATTCATAATAGAGGTGGATTCTCATATCGTTACCCAATGTCTATCTAAGATTATTGTTGACCAATCCAACTGAGTTTTTTTGTGGGGTAAATACCCACGAGGGATTTGAACTAGTGACCTTTTTACATGGAGTTCCTTAATAATTCACCCATTAACTACAAATCCAAATCCCCATGGGAAAATATATGATAATGACTATATTGAAAGGGATAAATGAGTTATATATGATTATATAGTCTTTATAGACTGAAGAAAAAGAAGAGAAAAAATATCTATGGGAAGGAAAGTTGCCTAAAGAATATACCTTTATTAATGAAGAGGAGAAATACACAACCACATATTGGAAATAAGAGAACTTATAAGAAATTAGTCTTCAAAGTAGTTTGAAACAAATTATGTGCTATCACTATTGGCATTGTAGTGTTGGCATTGATGTCAATGGGAAACAAATGGTGTAATATGGTTTGTGTGTAATTGATGTAAATTGTTTTTATGCTTCATGATTGTATTGAGAGCTGGTGTTGATGATTTGGAGTTGAGTTATTGTTCTCGGTGATGCTAATTTTGAATTTTGTGTAAACCAAAATATGCATGAGTGTTGAGCGAGCATAATGCTAGTAATTTCCCATGGTATTCATTCCACTAAACCTGTGCATGTTAGATTTCATCAAAACACATGGTTAAGTTTGAAAAAGTCTATCATTCATTAAGGATTATGGTGGATTGAGTCAAAGAGAAATATTCGATGTACCATACTGGATCAACAATGTATGAACATGTGTAATTGGATCTCCATTTCTTCATGTAATTATTGTTTAATCATTCCAGAAAAGATATCTATATGAGAAAGCTTTATAAAGGAGAGGTTTGATAATTTAAGAGTATGAAGTATTGTAAGGCATTGTGAGGAAATTGTGAGAGGAGCAATTTTCATAGTATGCCTATAACAACTTGCTGAAGAAGATCAAAATTATTTTATAGATTGTTGTGCATGTTTTAGTCAATATTTTATGCACACTATGAAGATTTGGAGTGAAGGAAGTGTTGAAGATTTGCCTCCATTTCATAGCTTTTGTGTAGGCATTTTCAAGAGGTAGAAAAATGAGTTTTTGAATGGTTTATAATTATTTGATTTATGTTGTTCCTTGTATTATTCTGAAGATAAAACTGCATTGTCTTTGGATATATTTTTCAAAATTATAATTGTAGAGGTTGAGGCCTCAAGCAAGTGGGGGCTTGTTATATTGTTATAGGGGTGTTGATTCCTTGTTGGTAGTGGCCAAAAAAATCTATATAGAGGAGTGGTTGCTCCTAACTAGTTGGGGCTAGAATATGATTGTAAAAGTGAAGATTTATGGATAATAAAAGAGAATAAGAAATAAAATATGGTGGCTTTCTTCCGCTAGAGGGTTTCCACCTAAAATTCTGATGTTCTTGTGTTGTGATAATTGTTCTTTCATTATTATATCTTTTGATGAATTGTTTTAAGTTTTAAAAAGCCATAATATTGACAAAGGTTTATACAATATTGATTCACACCCCACCCCGCCCTAGTATTGCTTGATCTCAACAATCACCACATGAGGTTAAGTCTCCTCAAGAGAAAGCCCTTGAAAAGAAAAAAGAAAAAAGAGGAGAATTAAGAAGTTGAAGAAGATTGTGCAATAAATGCAAGTATTAGAGAGATACTTTAAATCAAAAAATGATTTGTTTTCCAAACACAACCTCACATTGATAAAAAAAATTCAAAGGATTCAAGAGGAAAATGAGAGGTTGCAACAAGAAATCAACATGATCTCTACATAGGCCTATAATTTGTAGGAGAGGAAAAAGGAACTTAAAGTTGAAAATAAGAATTTTAAAGTGAAAATGCTCATGAAGAGGCCCAAATTAGAGGGGCAATCATCATAGCCTCTTAAATACAATTTGGACCTTTTGTGACAAGCAACAAAGATAATGTGATGTAGATATTGACAATTTTGGGAATAAGTATCAGACATACTTCACAATGAGTCCAGAGGAATGTCAAACCTCTCTTTGTTTAGAATTTTGCTATGATTTTATGTCTTCTTTGGCCTGAGAAACACCTCCCATAGTCTTTTATGACAACATTTTCCCATCTTTTTCCAATATAATCACTTTCCTAAGGTATTTTATTGATGTTTTTAATTTTTAAATTTAATGTATTAATTGCATTGTAAAAGAAAATCACATATTTCAATATAGTTCGTAAATTGTCCTTCATTACGATATTTAGAGGATGTTTGGGTAAAATCTAAAACATGGGTTTTGATTGTGGGTTTTTTGAGATCGTAAGATTCTTACTTTCCTAACTGAAATAACTTCAAAGTATTTAGTCAACGCACGGTCAATGCGAGTAGTCCAAAAGGAAAAAAAAAACAACATGAATTGGAAAATCTACCTAGATATGATTTTTAGAGATTAAATACATGACTTGAGCACCCAAAAATGTTGTTCAAATTAGATTTCATGTCTAAAATAGGTTGTAATTAATAAATAAAAGGATTTTTGTGCAATTTGTTAAGTTTTTTCCGATAAAGGCAAGCAAACTTTGCTTACCATAACATGTTATTATTTTTTGACATTTTGGATTTCGAATTGAGAACTCAGAATTTGTTTCCAGACTTGTTTTTAGTCATTTTAATCAATTGATGGAGTGCCTTTGAGTTTTCAGTCACTGATTCAAGTTAAGTGTGCTTGTTGAGTTGTGGAAGGGACCCCACCACTCAAATTAGTACACTATTTCATTGTTGTGCATTAATATGGTATACATTTACTTTTTAATGTTGTTTATTGTCATATTTCTCTTGTTTATATGATCATATTACATTTTGTACATTCAGATGCAAAGATGTTCATAAAACTAGTTTCCTAGTCATTGTGTAGATATGTCTAAAAGCTAGTTTTAAATTGTTTATAAGCATTTTTTAAAAATTATTATAGCATGATTATATCACCCATTTTTTAGTTTTTTCAATGTTTTTTTGATTTTTTCATATAAGCTAAATCTTAGTGTAATCTCACTAAACATCATAAGCCACATATCACTAGATATCACTATATTGCATTGACATATTGTAATATCCATATTCATTCAACATCACATCATTAGAATATATATTTTGTTGTAGGTTTAAGTGTGTTTATGAGTCTTATTTATCATATAGTAATTATTGTTTGAGATAACATTTTAATTAGAAAATTTGATCAAGGCACCACGAGTGCCATTCACCATCTTTCTCGATGAAGAAGGCATCAAATGTCTTGATAGATTTTCCACTTAACTTTGGGCTAGCAAACACCATAGCTCCCTATTTTTATTTAATGTTTTCCTTGGATTATATAAATGGTTTGGTAACATACTGGTTAAAAGAATGAGTAGAAGACAATGAGTGACCACCCATTTTATCTCTCACAAATGAGAAAGGCCATGGTGCATTCTCAACCTCTTAATTAGTACGCGGTCAAAATCTATTAGATTGACTAAAAGTATACCAAAGTGTCTTCTTTCCTTTAGTGAAAAGAAAGGCCCTAATGCATTAATCAATCCTTTGGATTAAAAACCCCTTTGACCATCTTCATTTCTAAGCATTTGAGTGTAAACTTGATATTTGAACATGATTGCGTAGAGAAATTCGAATTGTGTGAGAAGTTTCAGTATATGCCCAGTGTGAAGTGTTCATAAATCAAGTGGGTGTGTTTTACATTTCTAGGTAATTAGAATATAGTTTTTTTTCATGCTTCCTTGACTTAGTCTTTAGTTTTGACTTCAAATTTTAATTCAACCTAGATATGATAACTAATCTTTTCTAACTCATTACATATTGTAGTGTGCTACCAAGTTTATGAAAAACAAATTGATATGAAAATTGTGTCCTAGTTTAGGTCTCTAAATTAGCCTAATAGGTATGTAGCTAGCATACACATACCTCATACGTATACTTAGTAATTCATATAAGAATCAAGCATAAAAGTCAATCACTCCTCTGGTAGGCTAATAACCTAATGTAAGATAATAGGACTAGGGAGGGGGCATTACACTAAATCATGCACAAGATAAAATTTTAGACTCAACTGCTAAATATAAGAGTTTCACTTTTTACTTATTTATTTTTTTATAGCTAAAGGGGGTTCCAAAATATAATTACTTTTACAAAAATAGAATTATTTTTTAAAACAATTTTGAAAAATATTTCAAAATACTTCTCACATTTTCACACTCAACATGTGTGGGAATTTCTATCCAAGTTGTAATTCTCAACACTCCCTCTCTTAGTGAGGAAGGAATTTCACACCAATCCAAGTTTGTCTACAAGTGCCTCAAACTTCCATTTTGCCAAGGGCTTGGTTAGAATGTCAACTACCTGTTGATTGATGGGATTATGTTGGAGATTCATTGTTTCCTTTTGAACTTTGTCCCATGTGAAGTGATATATAATATTTATATGCTCAGAATTGTCACAAAACACTCAATTCTTAAATATTTGATACAACTTGATTATCACAACAAATGATTCTAAGCTTCAACTCCTTATCAAACAATCATGTGAGTAACTTCTGAAGTTGGATGGCCTCACAACTAGTAGTACTAGATGCTATGCATTATGACTCTACTAAGATAAGTTCCACAAAATGTATGCTTCATGTTGAACCATGGTACTATCACAAATCCCAGGCCATAACAACACCTCGAGGTTCTCATCCTATTTGTTGCAATACCTACCCAATCTAAGTTTGAATAATCATACAACTTCACTTCACCATCTCTAATATATCTTAGATCATACTCCATTGTGCCCCTCAAATATTAGAGAACATGTTTTGTTGCTAGCTAATGATCCTTCCGTGGATCCATTATAAATTGATTCAAGGTGTTCACTGCAAACAAAATTTATATACAAAATAATTACATGCACAACATGAAAAAATTAAGGATGTAAAAGCACATAATGCACATCATAAAATATAATATAATGAGAACATTTGTCTTTTGGTAATAACACCTATTGGCTGTAAATATCATACATTCCACCCAACCATGGATATTGTTTGGATTGATTGTGAGACATGGTTGGCTTAGGTGGCCTTTATCCTAGTAGATTCATAGCACCATGTTTGGGTGACTTATTGCTAAGAGAGCTAGGAAATTTTTATCATGCACATACCTTTTAAGTAAAAGACACATGAAACATGTTATTTATGTGCATGGATGTAGGTAGTACAGGCATGTATGCAAAGGACCAATCCTCTCTAAGATTTCAAATGGTCCACAATATCTTGCTATCAATTTTTGGCAACTTCCCAATATTAATGAACTCTTCTTATCTTTTAGTTTGAAGAAGACATGTTCACCCACCTTGAATTCTTTTTTTTGTGCCTTTTTCTACATCAGTTTTTTGCCCATCCTTTGTAGTTTTTTTGTTAATTAGCACTCAATCTTCCATTTCCCTAAGCCAATATAACCCAATAGTGGCTCTGTCAGCCAGGTTATCCCAACTCATATGTGTGTTGCTTTTCCTTCCATATAAGGCTTCAAATGGGTTCATCTCCAAAGATGTCTAAAATGCATTGTTTCATGCAAATTTAACCAAATGTAAATATACTCTTCCCAATTTGATGACTTATCCATCACATGCATTCTTGGCATATCCTCAATCACCTAATTGAGCCTCTATGTGTTCCCATTTGACGTTGGGTATTATGTTATGTTAAAATTTAAATTTGTCCCAAATAACTTAAATAATCTCTTCCAAAAATTTGATGTGAACTTGCGAGATCTTATTATAAATAATTACATTAGCCACACCATGTAGCTTGGTTATTTCCTTAATGCAAATATCTTCAATGTTGGTTTCCTCGTTTGTTAGATTCATTGTAATTAGATGGGTAGCCTTTGTTAATTTATCCACCAATACCATGATGGAATCATGTTGCCTTATAGTAATGGGTTGTTTAGTAATGAAATAAAATTGTAACAACTTCCCATTCTCACTCAAGAATGGAAAATGTTTGTAGCAATCTATCTGGATGTCTATGCTCAACCTTTACATTTTCACATTGTAGGCATTTTGCTATTCAATCATTCACATCTTTCTTCATACATGGCCCAAAATATTACCGTACTACAATTACAATGATATTTTTATATCCAAGATGTCCAAGATGAGGTATATTGTGCATTTATTTTAGCATTGAATATTTCAGTACTTGAAATTAATGCACATATACCTTACCCTGTACCTAAGAATTCTCTCCTCTTTCAGCTCATATTATTTATATCTTGGTTGTAGCCTGCCTTGTTGCAATGATTCATTTAATTATAAATAATGTCGATCTAAATTTGTAGCTCCAAAAATTCCATGTTTTAAAGTGTAGATTTTTACTTGTAGATTCAACAACTTATGTGATATGCTAAAACATAAGACAAGAATCTACTCTACTCATCAGCAGAAACAAAAATTGATCGATGAAAACACTAAGCAGAAAAGGAAGAATTTCAATCGCACATAACACAATATTTCTCTGGGGAAAGCAACTGCTCAAAACCTCGACTATCTATATTGCATTAACCAAAATATCTGAGAAGAAAATACAATGCTTGTTCAACCCGAACAATTCCTGCACAAGCATAATTTATCTCTTTGCTTCCTAGGCAAGCCTTGGATAAATACAATATGCTCTGCTCAACCTTGAGCTCAACCTGCACAAGTATTTTCTATCCTCTGCCTCACTGACTGCCTTTGGCTAACACTTAGCCAAATTCCTAGTCTTCCAAGCTCCTACTTCCTTGCACAGTTTCCTAGGAAATTAGCCCATATTTAATTGGGAAAATCCCTCACCACAACTGCACAATCCATCATAGGCCTTCTACCGATTGCATGCACCATTTGTACAACTCGGAAAATTATAAAACTGATAGTACACTGTCCTTGAACTCTAATCTCAACTGGGTCTTCCTCTGAACTGACATGCATGAGTTATTTATGAGTGAATCTTCAGTTAACTGGTGGAGCAGTGAAACTGCACTGAAGCTGCTCCCCACTACTAGACCTCCTACTAGTTCCTCCAACTGTTTGAACTATTTTAATTGACTATAACTCAATTACACAGAGTTAATTAATTACAGCTCAAAAGAACTCAACTTGGACCCCTAAAATTTAGGAATCACTCTACATGACTCTAGATAGACTTCCAACTCGAATTTACAGAGCCAACTAAGTCAAATTAACTTAGTTGACTATTACAAGTTGCTATGAGAATAGAATTTTGATTTAATTCCTAATTTAATTCAAGGATAAATTAAATTAGGATTTTCCTAGATGCTATTTTTAACATTTCTTGTTGCAATTTTCAACATAAAGCATATCAGTACATGCTTATGGCTGTAGCATGTATCTCTTGCACTCTTTTGCTAAGTGTATTGGCCACTTTCTTTTCCTTTCCATTGATATGAGTTATATCAAAGTCGTACTCACTTTGGAATTCTAGCCACCTAATTTGTCTGTCATTAAGCATGGGCTATCTAAACAAATATTTCATACCACTATGGTTTATCTTCAACTCAAACTTTTTACCCTAAGATAATTCATCTATATCTTTAAGTCATGAATTATGGCTATTGAATGTATATCATGTGTGGCATAACTCCTCTCATGTTATTTCAACTTTCTTGATTCATAGATGTTACATGCTCATTTTGTGTAAGGACTCCACCAAGCCCTTCCTTGCATGCATCAATACATAATACACAATCCTCATTTGTATGAACAAACTTTAAGATTGGTGCATTTTTCAATAAATCCTTTAAATTTCATAAGATTTTATCACATTGACAAGTCCATTTTAACTTCACACCCTTCTTTTGCAAATATGTGATTAGATGTGCAATCTTACAACATCCTCCAATAAATCTTTTGTCGTAACCAACAAGTCTAGTGAATGGTCTGACCTCTTTAACATTCCTTGGTGTTGGCCATTCTCTAATCGCATTAATATTTTCTAGGTCCATGGCTATGCCCTCCTTTGAAATGATGTGGCCCAAATAGTGAATCTACTTTTGATAAAATGGACGTTTGCTCAGCTTGACATACAATTAATGTTCCCTCAACACATGTAGTACCATCCTCAAGTGTTGGTCATGTTCTTCTTCAAACTTGGAATAGACAAACATGTCATCCAATAAGACAATGACAAACTTATCCAAGCAATTTCCTAAAATGTCATTCATTAAACATATAAAAAAAACCGATGCTTTTAACAATGACACCACTACAAACTCATAATGGCCATATCTTTCTTTACATTTGATCTTGGCAATGTATTCTTCTCTAATTATCATCTGTTGGTAACTTGACTTCAAGTAAATATTAGAGAATATATTTACATCTTTTAGTTGATAAAAAAGATAATTTACCCTTGGAAAGGAATACTAGTTATTAATTGTGACTTAATTCAACTATATGAAATCAATGCATGACCTTAACATTCCATTCCTTTTCTTGACAAAGAGTATTGGGGCTCCCCAAGGTGACACACTTTAGAATATGTACCCATTTTTATCTTGAAACTAAATTTGTAATTCCCTTAGCTCTAGTGTGTTCATTTTATAAAGAGTCTTAGACACTGGGGCAACCCTAGTTAACAAATCAATGGAAAAATCAATGTCCCTCTTTGGTAGTTGTCTCGATATCTCCCTGAACACATCTTCATACTATTTTAATATTGTATTGTCTTCAATGCTTGGAAGTTTACCCTTAGTGACCTCTTCCATATGAGTTACATAAATCTAGCACCCTTTTATAAAACTCTTATTTCAATTACATGGCTAAAATTTATTTGATGGATATAGGCCTAAGAATACCTTTAACATTCCTTTACATCACTTCCTCATCAATACAAGTGAATGCCTTATTGCAACAATCTAGGATAGCATGTTTCTTATCCAACCAATCCATACCAATCAAGCAATCATATGAACCCAATGATATGTTATTCAAATATTCCATTGTGTTGGTTCTATTCATGTCTATTATACATTCCTTAACCAATTCACTAATCCTTCTCTTGGCTCTAGTACTTAGCTAAAATAACAAATATTTTCCATTCTTTCTTCTTTTCTAGTGAAACCTCTCAACAAGAATATGATATATGTAGTTATGGCTAGCTCTATAATCTATTAAAATACTTATGGGCTAGTTATCAATCTTATCGTCCATCTCAATCAAGTGAGATTGATGGTTTGCTTTCCTATTATCTAAGGCTACATAAATCCTTGACATGATCTTCCCATGTATTCAATGATATCAACCTCATGGATGATGTGAACAATACTCATCCTTTATATTTTAGAAGGGAAATCCTTATAAGTGTGATCTCCTTCACATCCCCTGACATTTTATGCGCTGATATCTTGGCCTTTTTCCCAAAAAATTAATCTTTTTTGGCTATTTTGTACTAGTTGTATTGAAGAAATATTTCCAAATACCCTTTTTTTATTTGCTCCATTTTGTCACTCTTCTTGTCATCATAAGCCTTAGGTTTGCCTTTTTTTTCTTATAAAGAAATTCTATAGACTTGTGTTAATCAAAACAAGTTTTCTCGTTGTAAAAAGAAAGTATCCCACTAAAAAAACTTTCGATTTTAACTCCTTGATGGGGGTCAAAAGATAGAGGAGAGGCCTGGTGGGATTTGTGTCTTAACCTAGAGTAGGATGAGATTGATACAAATTAAATTACAAGAATTACGTGGACACCTCCACTCATGGATGCATATGTGATGGTTTAATATTCTTTTCCTAGACATCATTATTAGTATGCTTCTTGGTGATGGAGGATGCCAGCTTAGACTTTAGTCGAGGGTTGAACGTTTGACAGTTAAGATAAAATTCTAGGAGAGAACCCTAGTCAGATGTTCTATGGAGGGAGTGTGGTGGGATTTTATGTGGAAGAGGCCCTCATGGGAGGGTGATTCTGGGTCGAGGTGTGACTCAGGATATTGTTTTCTAGAATTCTCATTTCTATTGGCACTTGGGAGTTTCTTCTGGCCCCTCTGCATGGAGTCTTATGGGTATGTTATTTCATAGGCTTCTATTCCTCTGTATGGCTTGAATTTTCCACATATTTCTTGGAATCTTCATGTTGAGGCCTATGTTTGGTTTTTCACTTTCAATGATGATTGTCTTATCTGGCTCATAACATGGTCTTTAATGGGTTCCTTTTATGAATTGAACCTCGTCTAAGTCGACCATATTTTTTCGTGCCTGACACTATTCGATACTAGGGTAGTTATTGAATTTAGAAGGTGGTTTCCATGGGTGGATATTAATTGGTGTCGTGGGAGTAGAGTATTGTTTTTTGGAGATAGGGAAAGGAAGGGTTACACATGTGTTTCTGTCCTATTTCTAGTTACCTGTGACACCTATAGCTAGAATAATTACCACGTTAGCCCCTCGATAAACATTGTGTTCGGGATCTACCGAACATGGAGGTGTTATTCCTAGGTGGTTCGATATTTTTGGGGTTTTTTGGGGCTTGGTTGTACAAAACTTTTCCTTTGTGTCTCATATCTAGGTGGGGGATTTTATTTAACCTGTTGGATTTGGTTTAATGCCTTTCAAAGTCTGTGGTCTAGCTTCCTTAAATACATTTCTTTGGGTGTGGATTGTGGGTCTCTGGTCTATGTGAAAAAAGGAATTTTGTTGTAGGTTCAAAAGACCATCGTTGGTTGTGTTTGAAAACTTGGTTGCAAAACATACATTGTCACTGTTAGGACCCCTTAGGGTATGAGGAACGAATTGAGTAGCGCCAATGGTCAATATTTTTCACTGACCCTGGAGAGGAAGCATCCAACCATCCTCAGTGACAACAATGGTGGGTGGATGGTGGAAAAAAGGAAAAACCTTGATTGTGTGTGTGACAATGCAAAGACAGCATATTCCCTATCACAAAGGTGGGGGGGGGGGGGGAGGAACTATGGCCCACAGGGGCATAGTCAAGATCAGTCTCCGAATAGAGAGGCTGTAAACACCTTTCATGAAACTACTTCAAGTAAAGTTTGGAATGAATTGCACCACTTGGACGAAATGACAACTCAAGATAGGAATTCCATGTTAGACTCAAAACTGGTGGAAGAATTTGGACAATTGGTGTCTGGCCCTGGTCACACTAGGAGCAAAATAAAGAAGTATATTCATGACCTTTTTTTGTACTAGAAAATGAAACCCCTAATGGCGAGGATTCTGATGGAGAGGCATGTTGATCAACATAATATATTTTCCAACCAGACAATTGTAAAGAAGGAGTAGGAGAATATGAGATTTTACATGGAACAAATGGATAGTCGGCTTGCTAGGATTGAGAGGCATATCTCTTGCATGACATCTATAACACC
Organism: Pinus tabuliformis; assembly: GCA_031772625.1. Taxonomy (NCBI): domain Eukaryota; kingdom Viridiplantae; phylum Streptophyta; class Pinopsida; order Pinales; family Pinaceae; genus Pinus; species Pinus tabuliformis. Next base: position 769,233,272 of record CM062804.1, on the reverse strand, counting down.
TCTAGGGTCAAGTTCTTGAGACCTGACACCTATGAACTCCTCTGATTCCTAGTTTTTACATATGCTTTATGTTGTAGACTCATGTTTGGTTTTAGATTCTTGGGTTGATGTCGATGTTATCTCTTTTGTGACACTTTAGTTTTTGATGATTTTTAAATTTTGGACTAGTTATTTAGTGAATAGATGGTCAATAGAAATGGATTCCCACTGGGTAGGTGATATGAAAATGGGCCACTTAGGCTTCTTGTCTAACTTACAAGAACCTCTCCCACTTCCAAAGCTTAAATATTCCCAAGTCACAAATGATTAACCAACGCAGAATTAAATATGTGCTTGAAAATAAGGTGTATGCTTATGTCTGTTTTAGAACTGTTTATGTGCTTTTAATATTCTGTTGTTATGCTAATACAACATATATATATATATATATATATATATATATATATATATATATATATATATATATATATATATATATATATATATATATATATATATATATATATATAACAGTAAACAATGCAACAATAAAACAAAACACATAGAACAACAATTTAATATGGATTTCACCCGAAACTCTTAGGCTACATCTCCTTGAGCTCTAGTCAACTCAACTAGGCTCTCTGGGATTATGGTCTAAGTTATTTTTACAAGCTCTTGGCTCAACTCCACTGTTTTACATAGAAACAATGGGTTTAGACACCATTTTATCCCTGACTCTTGAAGCTCTCAGCTTTCTGGCTCTCGGCTCTGGCTCTGGCTCTCGGCTCTGGCTCTGACTCTGGCTCTTGGCTCTAGCTCTGGCTCTGGCTCTTGGCTCTAGCTCTGGCTCTGGCTCTTGGCTCTTGGCTCTAGCTCTTAGCTCTGACTTAGCCTCTGTGCTCCCGTCTCAGCGCTGCCCTTCGACTGCCCTTCTGCCTCTGTCATTCTGTGGCTTTTAAGCCAATCGGTGTTGTTCGTTCGTTTCCTCTTCTGAGCATTAGCAATCATGGCATAATGTCTTCAGGGAAGGTGGTCACCTATTCTGCAATGAAAGGGACCATCTGGCCTTTGAAATCCCCAAAAATAGTGTTCTATGTTTACACAGAGAAACACTGTAAAACACAGGAAAAATCCACCAAATCACTGTTTATCAGAATTCAAATATTATGAATTCCACCCTATATTCCCCTCGGATCTGTCTTTGGGCGTGATCACAAGTGATTGTTGATCAACAATTATTATTGCTTTCAGGTGGCTAACGCGCACAGAGATTACCCGCCTGAAAAGGGTGGTTTTCTCTCTCCGGCGCCTAGCCACGTGGTAGCCAGTGTATGGGCTCGGGCGGAGCTCGGCCAAAACCACTTACCACCTACGGCTGCTCGAAATCCCGCTCATTTCATGGTTTCCCTTTATATTTGAAAAATATATTAAAACACTGAAAACATCGCAAAATGGCTTTGTGGCAGACTTGAAACTTTATGCATTTGCATTTGTAAACCCTTTCGGGTCCAGATTCATCGCTTATCACATCGCATATGTGTTTTGGGTAAAATCCCAAATACACGGGAAATACGTGAAAATCCGAATTCCCGGACCTAAAATTTTATACAATCGGGCTTTGAAAACTTATCGGGTCCGGCCTTTTTATCGGCATCAGGGGTCGTTGATCGCCGATCGCCGATATTGGCGATCACAATGTCACTCGGCCTGGGGTTCTGTGCATCACCGATGCCAATTCGCCAATCCGATCATCGGCAATTGGCATATCACATGATCGCAATCACCAGATCTAGGGTCCCGATATCGCATATGTGTCTACCTCTGATCCGATACATCGAGTCGGCGGATTGGAGGTTTCTCCCCTTTCTGCTTAATTCCGCTCTTTGCTTATCTGCGATGCAATTTCCCTTTATAAGGGTTTTTTTTTCCATTTTTAGGGGATTTTCCCTCTTTTTCTAAAGAACAAAGGGCAACTTCTTTTGGTGATAACTTCTGCATCCTAAGTCCATTTTTTCCCATTAAAGTTGCAGTAGTTTCAGAATGAAAAGATCTCTGCAATGGGGCTATGTCGAGGAACTTCTTTGGACTTTCATTTTCCTTAGTGAGGAACACTTAGACTTAGGAGTCTATCCAAAATCCATTTTGGATCACGCCTTCCCACTAAAAGAAATTTTGGTCTCCAAAAGACTGATATACTGATCTGAACAGTAAATGAGAGTAACAACACCCTCTTCTTTCAGCCTCCACACACTTGCCTTGCATAGTGCCTCTGAACCAAATTCTCTGACCACTTCCCTTCTTGGATGGGCTGGTCTTCCTAGGAAGAACTGTCTTCCTCCTTGCTTTCCTACAGAACTTCTGTTGCATGGTCATAGAAGGTGGTTTGAACTTATTTGCCTTGATCATTGATCCAAGGTGGCTCAAACAAATGGGAAGTTCATTTGCTCCAAAAAACTTTCATTTGTATCTGTTTGACAAGCTGTCAACAACAACTGTTAACAACAACTGTTAACAACAACAGAAATACAGACTACAACTGGATGGCCTAAACTCCTTCTTCAACAAAAGAAACTGATTTCATAGCTTGTGAACACCTCCATGTCTTACATCTGCATACAAATGATGGACTAGATAACAAGCCCACAAAACATGCCTTTAAAGAAATGACTCTTCAAGTCAAGCATGTAGAAAAATACCATTAGGACTCTTTTCAAAAGATGAAACACTTCATTATTATCTCCATATTGGAGACCAAGTTAACTTCTCCCAAGTTAACATTGCATCACATGCATGTCAAAGCAATCAACCCTACAAGTTAATTACACATACATGTTCAAAACAAGGAAAAAATCAACATCCCTATGTCCATGCACATCATGCTCATGCATGCATTTCATCCTTCAACTTTCACTTAAGTACACTGTACTTGCAAAGCTGAAATGAAATATAATGTTGCAGCAATAAAGTGAGTCTCCTACTCAACTTTTCCATTCACCTTCTTGGTAAGAACCTGCAACTTTCATCTCATTAACAAAGAAATGCAAATAGATGCATCAATAGACATGCAACCTTAATTGGATAAGAACTCTAGCCAATTCTCACCAATCCCTTTCAAAGGTACTACCTTTGTCTGCACATCATCATCATCATGTGAATCATCCTGAGACACATCATCCATGGAATCTTCCTTTCCATTTCTGCCATCTTCTCTTCCCACTTTCTTCAGATTTTGTGGAAGCATTGCTGGATTCAGAGTCCAACATTTTGCAACATGATGTCCTTGCTTATGGCAGTAAGTGCACTGCATGTGCATCCTCTTGACAACATGATTTGCCTTGTCCAATGGACCCTTGGCTTCTTTCTTCTTTTCCTTCTTCTACTTCCTGTATGTGGCCATTCTCTTCTAACATCTAGAAACATTATGGTTATCCAAACCACAAAATGAATAAGCAATTCTTTCCCCATCTCTATGTGGAAATTTATCATGCTTTGCAAAATCAAAAGGAATATGTTTAGAACCAGATTTATACCTTTCTCTTTCACCTTTATTGCCTTCATGAGGAGGTGAAGCAATTGAATAAGTGGCTCCGTTTGGAACACCATCAATCTCTTCAAGGCTGTTGGTGTCTCCCCAACTCTCTGGTTCAAGTGTGTGCTTATGAACACCTTCATCCTGCAAATGATGTTTCAAGCTATTGCATTCCTCCTGAATACAATCTTCACACTCTGTAATGCAACTCCTTCTTGGAGCTGTTTCAATGGCCTTCATGGTAGCTTTGGAACTTTCTCCATAAGCTTGTCCATAGCCAAGACCCAAATACTTAGGCCTTTCCTCAATCATTATTGGCTCAACAATACCTTGTGCATGTCTACCCAAGACTTTTCCTTCATAGCCCATCTTGGACATTAGCTTGGAGCCTATGCCTTTGGTATGTTTTTCAAAAGAACCAATATAAGCATTCTTAGAGGAATCTAAAGACAAACTAGAATGATTTACCTCTTCTTCAAGCTAATACTTGACCAAGGCTTCTTTGGCAGAAAAGAGATGTGTCTCCAACTCATCCATCCTTTTCAGGTTCATATTTGCAATATGAAGTTGCCTCTCCATTTCCTGCAATTTTTCAGAAAGCAACTGCTTCTCTTCCTTCATGGAATTCAACTGCTCTCTAAGTATGCTGCTCTTCCTTCCATCCTCATACATTTCTCGCACCATATCCATCATGGTGGACAAGTCTTGCTTTATATCTTCATTAAAGAGTCTTGTGATGAAGAAAGAAGAATTCGAGGACTCACTTGCAGAAGTTGTCATTATGCCAATGAACAAGAGAACTTCATACAAGATTAGTAAAGTGCTTTATTAAGCAACCTTTTACAACAAACCTCTTGTGCTTCAAGGATTTCTTTGAGGTCCTTTGGAATAGAAGAATGCCTTCAGCACTTCTTCCTTCTTGTCCCTCCTGGATTGAGCTATCAACAACTTTCCCTTCACCTCTGCAACTCAAACAATAGTCAGTGTGCAACAAGCATACAATCAACCTCTGACTGTTTAAACACCTTTTAGATAAGCAATCTTTGCTCTGTCAATCAAGCATTCTGATATAACCTTCTTTGAAGGTGGGGTTAATCAATCTCAGGCTCTGATACCACCTAATCTGAAAATGGGGCACTTAGGCTTCTTGTCTAACTTACAAGAACCTCTCCCACTTCCAAAGCTTAAATATTCCCAAGTCACAAATGATTAACCAATTCAGAATTAAATATGTGCTTGAAAATAAGGTGTATACTTATGTCTATTTTAGAACTGTTTATGTGCTTTTAATATTCTGTTGTTATGCTGATACAACATATATATATATATAAAAGTAAATAATGCAGAAATAAAACAAAACACACAGAACAAAAATTTAATATGGAGTTCACCCAAAACTCTTGGGCTACATCTCCTTGAGCTCTAGTCAACTCAACTAGGCTCTCTGGGATTATGGTCTAAGTTCTTTTTACAAGCTCTTGGCTCAACTCCACTGTTTTACACAGAAACAATGGGTTTAGACACCATTTTATCCCTGGCTCTTGAAGCTCTCGACTTTCTAGCTCTCGGCTCTCGCTCTGGCTCTCGGCTCTGGATCTGGCTCTTGGCTCTGGCTTTGGCTCTTGGCTCTGGCTCTAGCTCTTGGCTCTGGCTCTGGCTCTTGGCTCTTGGCTCTAGCTTAGATTTCTGCGCTCTTGTCTCAGCGCTGCCCTTCAATTGCCCTTCTGCCTCTGTCATTCTATGGCTTTTAAGCCAACTGGCGCTGTCCGTTCGTTTCCTCTTCTCAGTGTTAGCAATCATGGCATAACGTCTTCAGGGAAGGTGGCCACCTGTTCTGCAATGGAAGGGACCATTGGGCCTTTGAAATCCTCAAAAATAGAGTTCTCTGTTTACACAGAGAAACACTGTAAAACACGGAAAAAATCCACCAAATCACTGTTTATCGGACTTCAAATATTATGAATTCCACCCTATATTCCCTTCGGATCTGTCTTTGGGTGTGATCGCAAGTGATTTTTGATCAACGATTATTATTGATTTCGGGTGGCTAATGAGCACGGAGATTACCCACCCGAAAAGGGTGGTTTTCTCTCTTTGGTGCCTAGCCATGTGGTAGTCAGTGTATGGGCTCAGGCGGAGCTCAGCCCAAACCACTTACTGCCTATGGCCCGCCTGAAATCCCGCTCGTTTCATGGTTTCCCTTTGTATTTGAAAAATACATTAAAACACTGAAAACATCACAAAATGGCTTTATGGCAGACTTGAAATGTTATGCATTTGCATTTATAAACCCTTTCGGGTTCGGATTCATCGCTTATCGCATCGCATATGTGTTTTGGGTAAAATCCCAAATACATGGGAAATATGTGAAAATCTGAATTCCCGAACCTGAAATTTTATACAATCGTGCTTTGAAAACTTATCGGGTCTGACCTTTTTATCAGCATCGGGGGTCGTCGATCATTGATCCCCGATATTGGCGATTGCAATGTCGCTCGCCCTGGGGTTCTGTGCATCGCCGATGCTGATTCGCCGATCCGATCATTAGCGATCAATGTATCGCATGATCGCAATCGCCAGATCCAGGGTCCCGATATCGCATATGTGTCTGCCTTTGATCCGATACATCGGGTCGATGGATCAGAGGTTTCTCCTCTTTCCGCTTAAGTCCGCTCTTTGCCTATCTCCGATGCAATTTTTTCCATTTTTAGGGGATTTTCCCTCTTTTTCTAAAGAACAAAGGGCAACTTCTTTTGGTGATAACTTCTGCATCCTAAGTCCATTTTTGCCCATTCAACTTGCAGTAGATTCATAATGAAAAGATCTCTGCAATGGGGCTATGTCCAGGAACTTCCTTGGACTTTCATTTTCCTCAGTGAGGAACACTTAGACTTAGGAGTCTATCCAAAATTCATTTTGGATCAGTAGGTTGAGACTATATCTCATAAATGGGCTGGACAATGTAAATTTTTTTTGATTAATGGAAGTCACCACCAATTAGCTTACAAAGAAAACACTTTCAATTCTAACCTTCTCATCTTTAAAAATCCAACACACATCAAAAGCTCAAGAAATTTCCTCTCATACTCATCCATTTTCATGTTTCCAAGATTGAGTTCAAATAACTCTTGTACCTTCTTATCATAACAATGATCTAAAAATATTTATTCTGAAAATAATTTTGAAGTACTTTCACGATATGCTCTTCTAATTAGTATGTTTAACTTGCTTAAGTTCGTTCGACCACATTGAATTTTTTCCCCAACTTTGATGAGTAGTTCTATAATTGGAAATATTGCAACCAAGCCATAGAATCTTCACCTTCCTTATGATGACCATCAAATATAGGAGGCTCAATGTTTCTATCCTCTCCTTGTACCCAAACCTCCTTCTCTAATGTCTGAACTTTGATTACTTTCAGATCCTAAAAATGAATATGCCCTTCTAGATTAATTCCTCAATGAATGGTACTGATGCATAATATCATATATGGAGTGTCTTAAACCTCTAACATCATCTCTCCAGATAGGAGATCTATGTTCTATTGGTTGCCTTGATTCTGATTCCTTGTTTATTTGCTTTTGCATTTTGTTCAAGCTTTCTAGAAGTTGAGTGTTGATGTAATGTTTTTCATATTGGGCTTTGATCAACCTTTCATTACCAACCCTACAACTCATTACTTATATCCTTCATCTTCTCATTGTCTCCACCAGCTATGTTTTCTACTTTTCCTTCTCTATGGCCATTTCATTATGTATCTGCTTTACCTTAGCTGATATTTCAACGCTATGACTTACTCCTCTTAGCTACAAGATCTGTGTGCATCTAACATATCCTTAATCCTCATTTCTAGCCCACTATAATATACCCGCATCCTTAATGGTGCAAAATGTGCATGCAACAAAATGTGTTCTTTAAGGCCACTAGTTTCCTTCTTTTGATTTGTTGAGAATTTATGCTTCTCAAATTAAAATTACTAGTGGATAAATAGATTATACTCTTTAATAAATCTCTAATGACTATTCTCTTTCTAAATTTTGAGCTATAACTAGAAATTTATACCCGTATGAATTTTGACAATTTACTCCTTTTCCACAGTTGTGTCCATAACACAATTATCTTAGAGGAAAAACTTTGCGAGTTGCATAGGATAATTTGGCAATAATTCTAAAAGAATTTGTAGGAGACATTATTAAAAATGATGATGATGAGTTTGCGACAACTTTCATATATTTGATCTCATGTTCTATTCAAAATCTACAACAATATAGAAATGAAAACTTTGCACTTTTCACATTTACTCCGGACTTAGAATCTTTATCCAAATTGGCTATCTCCTAATCCGAGTAGTTGTTGGAAAAATACATTAAAGAAAAGTTTTTTGGCTTGATAACTAAATAAAAATGTCTAGTATTATCATCTAGGGCTCCTTTCCTTCCTTTAAAAACCCTAACAATCCCTAAAAATGGCATGAAATAATGTATTTTGTCCTTTTTTGGCATCTCTGGCCCAATCCACTGGAATTTGGGCAATTCCTTCATTGGTTATTTTCATGTTTACTTATCTGAAATCCATTTGAAAATATCATCAATATCTAGGTCCTAACTATTAGTGTCAGTCTTGTCTGCTTGTCACCAGTGATCAGATATACTTTTCCCAAGTCTATTAGGGGTCTCAAGGTCAAACTTTATCATGTCACCAGGTTTTTAGAGTAAAATTTGGTCACTAGCTAGTTTGTCTAGGAATGTCTCTATTCTTTTGAAAAATCTCACATGCCGATCACCTACTTCACTCATATGAAGGAATCATAATAAAGATAATGTTTTCATCATATCAGTCATCATCATTACCATTGCACTCAGTCTTATGTATTCATTAGGTCATTAGGGTTTTCAAGATCCATCTTCATTCCATGCATAAATCTGACATTGGATGAGTTGTGATAAGCATCTCTTTGCATAAGTTTTATGAATTTTCATAAGTTATTCATGATTACAATCCCAAGGTTCCAAAAGAAGAAGTCTCACTATTCAAAAATATAAAGAGAAGCTCAGGTTTCAACTATCCAAAGTGGCCAAGTTTAAAAGGTGAAAATCATGTTTTGAAAAGGTATGTGGGGCCCATTTTTATTCAAAAGAGGATCATATTGTGCCTATAAAATCTAAAAAAGTCCCAAACTTGTTTCATTTACATCCTAACCTCCTTTGTTCACCGAGATATCCTCTCCATTGGTGAAAAAACACAGGTTTCCTAGCCAAATTTGGACAAAATCTCCTGGCGCTCCGCTTCTGGAGACTGCGCTGTGCTTCTGGAGGTGGTGTTGCGCTTCTGGTAACTGTGCTCCGCTTGTGATAGAGTAGCTCAAAAATCACCCAAACTCACCAAAATATCAAATTTGAGCTTGAATTCTTACTTCTTGCTCTTCTAAGCTTATTCACAAGTAAGTATCATCCTTTTGCTCACCTTTTTCCTTTGGCAAGATAAATGCAAATGTGAGTTTTCTTCATCTAGGGTTTATGTGAAATTTTCATGTTGCAAGACTAGTGTAACTGATGGGTTTGGTTAGTTATGACATTGAAAACTTGTAAATTTTTCACCTCATACATCTGTACATGTATAAATCACCCTTTAATTCACTAATTAACTTATCTACCCTCAGATTACCTCACCCTTACATAAACCCTAGCTCATACCTATAATTTTGGGCAAAATTCCTAGCAGGAATTTTTTTCAATTTATCCTAATCATTTCTTTCCCTCATTTCACTCCATTCAAACTTCCTAAGTTTCTTGCAGCCCCTATTCACCTCCCAAAATTCCCCTACCATCATTTCCTTTCCCCAACCCTCTCATTTCATCATTTCACTCATTCCTCACTGATTTTCCATTTCCCTCTTATCTAGGGTTTCTATCATAATGGAAGGAGATTCTTCACCATCAGAAAGGATAAAACACTATAAAATCCTGAGATATGAGCCTACCAATTGCAATGAAATCAACTCATCACCATTCATTAAGCAGTGTTTTGAAGATGTCAATTGTCTAGGGTTTTGTCAAAGGGTAGGTCAAGTGGGTTTCCATGAAAAACTAACTGATTGGATTGCCACCAATCTGAAAGGGGAAAGAGCCATCATAGCAGGGTTTGAATTTACATTTTTAGTAGCTACCATTTCTCTTGCCACAAGGATACCTGATCATGGATAGTGCTGTTTAAAGGCATGAGATTGGACCTTGAACATTACATCTCTTTCTTGAAATTACCCTACAAAGAGGCCCATACACACATCATCCCATTTAGGTCCCTGTTGGAGATGTATGCACCATTTATGAAGGTTGCAATGAAGTTTTTCATCTGTGAGGTAATATTTTCCAGATTGTATGCATATCACATCAGGCTTGTAATGCATTTCACAGCTCTAAAACCTCTCAACATGTGTAATTATCTATGTAGAAGCCTTATTAAAATGTCTGAGAAGGTACAAGTGAAAGACAAAGAACACTATCCTAGTCTTTTTCATCACAACTTGATAAAGATTGTAGTTCTCCATCAGCTAGCAGAAAAGAACATGACATGGGATTCATTCATAGAAACAACTTTGCAATGGCATGAAACTACTTTTTCAGTTCATCATCAAGACATATCAACACAACAGGTGGAGGTAGGATCATCAAGCAAGTCAGTGGAGGTTCCCAAGGCACCTAGACCTGAGGTGACCAGAATGTATCAAAGAGGAAAAAGGCTTGTGTTTACTTCTCAAGTTGAGAAAAGGGCCAAGCCTTCTACATCAACAAAATAGGGATCACATGTATAGGATGAAGACCTAATTGAACATGATTTTGAATTGGTGGATTTGGAAGTAGAAAATGAACCTTAAAACATGCAACAAATTATCAAGGAGAAGGATTCTCAAATCAAAGGACTCATGGACAATATGACAAGAGCAAGGTTCGTCATCTCCTTCCTTGAGCAAGAAAACAATCAGCTTAAGGATTAAAAACTCATCATGGAGAAAGAGAAATCTAAGGTGTTGCAACAACGAGGCAAAGAAAAGGCAGTGTTGGAGCCTAGTGGACATGAGGAAACTAAAAAACAAGTTAGGAAAAAGAGGCCAAGGACCAAGGGACTCAAAAAGGCATTGAAGGAGGAGAAAGGACATAATCTGCTAGATGAAGACCTAGACATGGAGGACATAATTGCCTTGGAGATCAATGAGGATAGAGAGTATTGGATAAGTAAGGTCAATGACCACTTAGAACAGCTTCTTGACAAATCCAACAGGGATAATCAACTATTGAGGCACATGGCACATCATTATCAAACCAAAAACATGATATGTAACATCAAGCTCAAGCAGTTGAAAAATAAGCTAAAGGAAACCCTAAAGGAAAAAAATGAGAGGGATAACTTGGAGATGATTTATGAAGCATCAATTTGGGCATGACATACCTCATTTTTTACTTCATGACTAATTTTGAAGGTTTTTTGAGTATTCTTTTGTTTTTTTGAGAATTTTGGTGCCAAATTCAGAAATTGGGCTAACTTTTTCCTCAGGGCTCCAAATGACAAGTGGCTTACATTTTTGGAAAGATAATGACCTCCTATAAAAACCATTTTAATCATATTTCTCAGAGAGGGCTCAAATTTTGAGAAAAAGGAGAAAAAGGGGTAAAAAATCATCATTCTGCCACTCTTTTTGACACGTGCTGCGCTTCTGGAAACACCTTGGGAGAATGAGTTTTTGAAGGCCTTTCCATAGGTAGTTTACAAAAATTCAAGGTGTTCAGGAAACTAGATAGGCAAGGCTAGTTGACCATTCTCTCAGATCTCAATTTGGACTTCAGGAAGACACCTAAAAGTGGTCTCAAAGTTGGTGCCACTCTTCTAAAAATTTCACTGTGTAATTTCCTAGTTTTTCAGTTTGACTTCGTCAAAGTAAAAAATCATGATGTAATTGCAGTAGTTCGAGGTTAATGATGTAATAATGAATAAATAGACATGATAGGTTGTTTTTATGGTTAATTAGGACTCATAAAGGAAGCAAAATTCAAAATAAAGTCTAAGAGAAGATTTTGTATTTGACCTTCTCACTCTCACCTGTTGGCTGAGAGAATCTTGGAAACAATTCCACCACCTAGGAATTCGACTCCTGAAGGTGGGGAAGTTGTTTTATTGAGTCTATATGTATCATTTCTCATTTAGAGAGAGGGTTTGGACTTTTTTGGAGAGGCTTGGTACCTTATGTTCTCTTACAGCTAATACAGGAGCAGTTGCAACTATATTTCAGGAATACTTGTTCAGTGAGTCTATGGTGTTGTTTTCCTTTCAGATCAGCTTCTAATTGATGAAATCATCTCTATTTTCATGCTTTATCTTCTTCCTATGGTTTTCCTTGCAGTTATATAGACAAAATTCTTAGATTTAAGCTCTGTTTATGTGGAAATCATGCTTGTGTTTCTTTTCTTCTAAGACTAATGAATTCATGCTTTTACATGCTCATTATGTTCTCTTAAACTCTCAAACCTATACTACATTTAAAACACTTTAAGTTAACCATAACACACTGATATCTATCTCCTCTTTATACTTGTCACTGCATACTTGAAGCCTTGACCTAAATACCTGCTCTAATCCCTAGTCCAGCAAACTAAAAACCCTAAATTCACAAATACTCAAACAAAACTTGTATATCTAGCCTAAAACCTATTTCTTTTCAGTTATGCATCTACAAATATTTAGAGAGATCCCTCTATGGTTCAGTAGGGCTAGCTACTGAACTTAAAGTGGTTCGAGGTTACCTTTTTTGATTTCCTCCTCAGCCTAGGAAATTGTAGGGGATAACATTTTTTGGCATCGTTGTCAGGGAAACGATTGATAAATCATTCATGGGAATCATTTTAGAGCTTTCAAGAAAATTGGTTCTGTAGTTAACAACTTCTAGTATCTAAAGATAGGCTGATTTTACAAATTTCATCAAGTTTAAGGTGTGAAAAAATTCTAGCTCCTAAAATATATACTAGGTTAAATCCTGACCCAAATCCACCTTTTATTGTTGAAGGCCCAGAAAAACTGCTCAGAAAACTCAAGCTACCTATCTCTAAAAGTGAAGTTCGAAAAATAAAAAGGACAACTTCTTTGCCTAAAAATTTATTTACTTTTGAGCAGCTTCCTTTTGATATTTAGTTAGAATTGTCTCTTTCAAGGTCAAAATCTGATTCTTGCATTTCTGAAGTGATATATGAACCTATTCAATTTGAATCTCATTCCCATTCTTCAGAATCTCTATTTTCTAAAGTTGATCATGAGTTGTGGTTGAATTTTGACAAACTTCAAAGCCTTGCTGACCAACTCCAAATCACTATTGAAAAGGCCTACATCCAATATCAGCTTGAATACTTAACTATTGTTTCATCCTCTACTACACCTCCAAATACATCTACCACATCTCCAAATACCTCAGCTACCTCATCTCTTCTTCCACCACCTCCATTAGTGTCATCATCTTTACCTACACAGCCCATTGTAGTACCTCCACCTCCTCCAGTAATCATGGCATGATTTGCACCTCTTATGCTGCCTGCTCAACTTGCTGATCTACCTTAGAACTATAGCCAAAGACTCCCTTTGTTTGATGGAAGTTCAGAAATTACAACTCAGCAGCATGTCGACAAGTTGGTAGATTTTATTGATTTGGAAGAAATTGATGAAGATGATGCTAAGATGAGAATTATAGCTCAGAGTTTTTCTGTAGATGTGAAGAAATGGTTTCGCAATTTGGCTACTAATTCTATCAATAATTCTAAGAGATTGATAGAGTTGTTCTTAGCACGTTGGCAAGAAAAGAAAATTCCATTGCAGATTTTGGCTGAGTACAATTCTATGAAAAGAAATCAAAATGAGACAGTCCAAGAGTTCACAACAAGATTCAATATGGTATATAATTCTATTATTGATGATATGAAGCCTCTACCTAGTCTAGCACTTCTCTACTATCCTAATGCTTTCAACCCAGACATGGGATATCAACTTAGGGAAAGAGACCCTGCAACTCTTGAAGAAATGTAGCGAAATGCAGTAAGTGTCGAAGCTAATCTGCTCATCAAGAAATCTAAATCAAAGCCTGAGAGGTCTGAGAAGAAAGTTGTTTTTAAAGAAGATCCCTCATCATCATCAGATGTAAAGCTTGACACTCTGATCAAAACTATGGAAAGAATGATGGATAGAATGTCCATAACAGATCGAAAAGCAGAGCCTTCAGTAAGGAATCCGAATTTTCATGGCCAGCAACAACAACAGTTCAAAAATAGATAGAAAGAGCAGCGAAATCAAGATCCTCAAGGACAAGTAAGAGCTCCATTTCAGCAAAATTATACCGAAGGGCAGGAAGAAGATGAAGAGGAAATTGTAGAAGAAAATCATTTCTTTGAAGAAGATGAGCTACCCACCTTTCTAACAGAGGAAGATCAATTTTCTGAAGAATCTTTTACCAAGTGATCAACAGCTTGTACTTGCAAGTGATGATCTATGGGCTGTGCAAACTGAAGAATACCAAAGAGGATATTATAATGCTCTTAGTCATTTGCAAAAACAATACAACTTAAGGAACATAAATGTACCTGTTACATTGAACTAGAAGAGGCAAAATGTACATAAAGATACATAAAGCAAAGAAGCAAGTCCTGCAAATTAGAATAAAGAAAAGGATATTGTTATACTGAGCTGGGATAAAACCAATGAAGCCTCTACCAACAATGTGAGAAAAGATAAGGAGGTTCAAAGTGAAAGTCATAAGAAGGAATCTCAAGCTAAAGGGCAGATTGAAAAGAAGGACATCGCTGCAAAAGAGGTAGAAAAGCAATCTAATCTATTTAGTTTGGAGAATGAAATTTCTAAGTTAAAAATTTCAATTCCTCTAACTGAATTAGTGAATAATGATAAGTATAAGTTTCAGATTGCTAAAATGCTGAAGGTAGACCAAATGTTAGACACAGTAAATGTGGTCGATGATGAGCCTGCAATTCTGTTTGGTCCAGCCTTAGAGGGAAGTTCTGAATATAGTGAAATCCCACCTTTTTATCTTAGTCTCAGACTTCATGACTTTATCCTCCATAACGCGATGCTAGACTCTGGTGCCTCACATAATATTATCCCAAAAGTCATCATGGACAAGCTAGGACTGAGTATCACCTGACCTTATCATGACCTTTACTCTTTTGATTCGGGAAGAGTGAAATGTCTTGGCCTCATCAAAGATTTAGTAGTGTCCCTGGACCAAATTCCGGCTAAGAATGTTCTGATGGATGTAGTGGTCGCTGATATCCCTCCTCAGTTTGGTATGTTGCTTTCATGGTCTTGGGGGGAAAAGCTGAAAGGCACTTTACAACTTGACTTTTCATATGCTACTATTCCAGTATTTGGGCAACTCAGAAAACTCTATCGGGAGAAGAAGATGAAATTCATGATTAGTAGCAAGGAAAAACCAATAAATCACCCCATACATGTTGTACATATTGATCTTGATTCTTTCATTTTGTATAGTGACATGAATTCAGTAGATGATGATAGTCAGCTTGTAGAAATTTCAGAAGTTTCGGATGTTATAAGTAGTGTGTAGAAAGTTTTGATTGCTGAAGGAAAAGAGAAGAATGAAGAATGTTTGCAACCAGTAAATCATCTTGAAAAGATTGTTGAGTTAGTGTAGAAACCAAAGTGTCTTGAGATAGTGAGCCATCCTCCAAAAGATCAAACAGTTCAACCGTCAGAAGTTCTTTTTGCGGATGAAGAAAATGGTCTTTGGACCACAAAGTTTGATGGTGCATTGGGAAAAGAAGGAGCTGGGATTGGTGTTTGGATTCATGGACCATTACATCAGTCATGTAAAATTCCATGCAATGTAAGAATGAGCTCTTACAAGTTATCTTTTGATTGCTCAAACAATGAGGCAAAGTATGAGGCATTGATTGCTGGCCTCAAAATTCTGAAAAAGTTGGGAGCAAAGAAAATTTATGTTTATGGCGACTTCCAGTTGGTAATCAAACAAGTAAAAGGGGAATACCAGTCCAAGAATCTAAGAATGAGAGCTTATCACAATGCTGTCCTTGACATCCTCAAAACTTTTTCAGAATATACTTTGTCTCTTATTCCTAGAACTCAGAATGTTATAGCTGATTCTCTTGCTACTGCAACTAGAATGGTAAAGATTGCCATTCACTCCAATAAGAAGTATTCTTTCCATGTTAAACACCACCCAACTATTCCTGATAATATGAGATTTTGGGAGGTGTTTTGGGATGACAAGCAAATCAATAATTTTCTGTGAAAGGAAGGTGAATTCCAAAATTCCGGCATTGATGATGCATCCAATATGAATGATCCAGAGGTTCAATTAGTTGAGATTGAAATATTGCATCTAAATGACAACAACATTCTAAGAGGTCTTGTACCTTTGGAAGAGTTTTTTGATCGTGATGATGTTGCCAAAAATCCCACCATGGTCCCCGCAGAGAAAGATGTGAACATTGGTGCAGCTGACAAGGTTACGATGGTAAAATTGTCAAAGTCCTTATCTCTTGAGATGAAAAGTAAGTACATAACTTTAATGACAGAATTTTCTAATGTATTTGCTTGAGACTATTCAGATTTGAATGTTTAAGACAAGAATATCATTCAACGTGTTGTAGCATTTTTTGGTTTTGATAAGTTAGAATAAATTAGTCCAAAAAATGAAAATCTTTTTCAAAAAATGTTAAGCTAGGATATGGACAAAAAAATACTGAATAAAAATGTTAGGAAATATCTTGATAACATGTCCATATCAAAGAAAATGTTATAATAGATGCCCTAAAAAATGAAGGCAAAAATAAAATGTTAGGTTACAGAGAAAAGCAAAGAGCAAAAAATAGATCATGAAAGTGTGCAAGTCCAAGTGCCACTACTTTTTACTTTATTATGCAAAATAATGGTTGTGTTCAGTTTGTCATAAATGCCACAACCCATGATACTCAAATAGTTTAATCTTGACTAGTTCATGCTTTAAATTTCATGTTTATAGTTAGAGAATAAAGATCTAGCCAAACTGTTTAATCTTGGCAGATCAGTGGTTAGGTAGAGAATAATAAGGAGCTCATCAGTTTAATCTGAGCCCTTGGATGTTATAAGGTTAGAATTAGATAGTTTTCTTTTCAAAAGAAAAAGGAAATAAAGGGTTTGCTAGCTTAAATGCACCCAATTAAGTGAAGAAAAAATGTTAGGGTAAGTAAATGGTAGGTAGAAGAAAGGTTGCAGAAGTACAAAGTTGATTGAGGCATAAGCACATTTATCATGCTTGATCATGTGTTGCAGTGTGCAGGAGTAGTTATGAAGGTGAAAAGATGTTCACAAGTTGATTTGGTTAACTTCCCCTCATTTCATTTCACCCCCCACTACATACTTACTAATTTCCTCATTATCCCATCATTTCCTAAGAAAATACCCTTTTCCCTTCATTTTCACCTTTGCCCCTTGGTTTCACACATTTTTCTAGCAATTTACCCTCCAAACTCATTCTGCTACCCAAAAACCCCTTTTCCCTAGTGTGAAACCCTTTCCCCTTGAAAAAACAACTTTCCCCTAGTAATTTCCCTAAAAACCCATAAAAAAACCCATAATACCCCTTATCCTAACTTTTATTTCCCCCCTCCACTTTATAAAGTTAACTCTGCTATATTCATGTTTTCCCGACAAAAACCCTTTTTACACATAAAAACCCTTTAACCTAAGTTTTATGTTAACCCCACATTACTTAACAAAACTACGCAAATCACCATTTTCCCGACAAAACCCGTTTAACCCAACCCCGTGGTGTGGTTAAACAAACCTCGCACTTAACCCTGTGTATGTTTAATAAACCTTCCCCAATACCTGTTTAACCTATATCCCTAGTGTATTTATTCCCTGGTCCCATTTTATTAAACCCATCACAATATGCTTAAACCCCGCTTATATCGTAAAATAATTACAAATCCTTTGTAATTAACCCCTGGGACCTGCTAATCTCCGTCGACTGTCCTTCGTGCAACTCCACCGCGCGATAGCCATTAGATCATCCGCTCCCAGATCCGACAACCCACAATAATATCGCGCACTCCCGATCTCCTAGCTTTACCTGGCCGAGAGCACGCGAGATTCGTGGTTTTGCTCGGGCCCCTCACGGTTACATGGCAGCTCTACATTAACTCGCATGCCCTCAAGAAAATACCACCCCACGGCCAAAAGCGGTGTGATGGCCTCCAAAACCGCCTCCTCCGAAGGCCGAAACCATCACTGTTCACTTATCGGTTTCCGTGCCAAATTTAAAAAAAAATAAACATTTCCCGTTTAAACGCCAAAAACCTCGTTTTCGCTCTTTTTGCTCGTTTACACAGCGAAACCTGCATAACCCTTCCTGCACCACCCTTAGCCTCTGCAACCCATTTTGACCTCCGATTACCATCCAAACACTGCCAGGACTCCGTCCACATGCCTCTTAGCTCAAATAAAGCCATTTATCGCCTCCCTGTCAACCTGTGTTTTTCTTAACAATTGTTGTATTTTGCAGGTGATCATATAAAACCTGTTTGTTCCAGATTCACAAGGAAATCCATTGAAAAGCCTTTATTTAGAAGAAAAAGACAATTATCATTTACACAGAGCAGAAGTCATTTACACATTAATGGTTAAAACAAAGAAGAAATCCTTTACACAGAGACAATAAATGTTAAAACAGAGGAGGAAGATAAAACATACAGTTAAAAGACAAACATATGAAATATATAGAAAGATGATCAATATCCAACTACCATATGCTGAGACATGTAAAAAACTAAATGATTTACTGTTGAAATACACAGTAAAAACTTGAAATGTACAACAAAATTAAAAACCACAGTAAAGGATATTGACAGGTCAACAAGGTCAAAGAGTATCAGATGAAAGTGTATTAGGTGAAAGGTCATAAGTAAAAATGACATCCAGCTTGAAGATCAAACATCCAAGTAGCTTAAAGGGGCAAAAGATAAAAGTATAAAGGACAACATAACCTAAATAACAGGAACAGTAAGCCAGTTTCAACAATTTTCAGTTTTTTCAGTGATAGTCACCAACAACATAGCATCAAAATAGTGCCAGATCAACTAGCACTCTTTATTTTGATTTCACAATAATCTATTTTTGTAAAAGTAGTCTAGGATATTTTCTACTGTTGTATAAATAACTCCCCTTACGAGTTATTATGGGTTCACCATTGAACCAGGTTGACCATTGAAGAAGGGTTGCACTCTTGAAGAAAGGTTACACCTTGATGAAGAATTTGTAAACATTTGATGTACTTAGCTTTTTTGGACCCTTAATACAAAGCAAAGGATTCTGAATTCAGTTTTACATAGTTTGTGTTTATTGTAAGTTTTTCCAGTGTTACACATTATGTTTTTCTTCATATTCTTATGTCTTATAGAGATACCTAGGTAGGAATAATTGTGTCTCAATCTATTCCTATAAGCTGTTGAAGTGTTAATCTATAAAGAGAATGGATTAATGGACTATCTGTTTAATTAATTCCCTCTAAATCAATAAATCATCAGCGTATTGTTGTAAGCATAAGCATATTCTCTTAAACCTTCTGAACATTGGTTAGAGGCTTTCATACTTATGATTATTCAATTTTCAGTCTGAAAACTGTGATAATCATATTATTTTTTGTTTTTTCTCACCACTATTAAGTGTTTATCACTGTGCAAAATTTTATAGTAGCCCTTTGCTTTGGGATTAATATTATTCAAAAGGTTAGGCATTACAGTGTTATATTTGTTTCATTCATTGGTCCTCCAAATTAAAACAAAAACCCTAAAACAATTATCTTAGATGCTCTGGCTTGATAGCTGACCATTATCAACTTAGAGGTACACCATCAATCTGGTGCCGTTGCCGGGGATTCAAATTCCATTAAGTTTTATTGGGGCAACAATATTCATTCTATTCCTTTAAGTTGATTAAAGGTCTAGAAATCTTAAAATCTTTCACCTGGGGACTCCACTAGCCCAAGCTGGCACCTTTTAAGCACACCAGATCTCATACAGAATTTGACTTAGTTAATCCTTTGTTAGATCTTGAAAAACTTCTGAGAAAAGCTAGTTCTAAAAGGAGACATCAACCATCTTATTCTTCTTCTTCTGCCTTTCAGTATGAAGATTTAGTATCATTTGATCCTTTTAGTAATATTCCATTTGATCCCGATTTGACACAAATACCTCCTAGGGTTTATGAACTATTAGATAGGGGAGTTGACTTAGATTCAACTTTCCTCATTCATTCTTTTGAAAGGGATCCAAAACCCCCTCTACCACCAAGATCACCTAAAACTGAGTCTGACTTGGGTGTTCATTTACCAGAATACAAACCCACAGATTTCATATCCCCTACCGCTTATTCATTCCCTTCCACTTCTGAATGACCTGAAGCTTCTACTTCTGAACAACCCGAAGAGACCATCTCTTTATATTCAAATCCACTCTTTGAAACAAAAGAGGATATTCATTCATAGGTCCCAAAGTTATTTCTTAACACTCATTTAAAGTTATTCAGGAGATCCCCTCCTTCTTCACCTCCACATAGGCACACACCCCCTCAATCACCTTCTTCTACCTCTTCTTCATCTACACAAACACCTCATACACCACCTTCTACTATGGCATTCCAACCTATTGTACAGTCTAGATATGTATCTTTAGTCTTACTTGCTAACCTCAATGCATTCCCAGCTGGGTACTTGAAATACCTTCCCAGGTATAATGGAGAAACTAGTCCCTTAGCTGAAGACTATCTTCAATCTTTTCTAGACTTTGAAGACAACATGAATATTAAACAAGAAAATGTTTACATGATATTGTTTGTATAGTCACTTGAAGGAAATGTAAGAATCTGGTTTAGGTAGTTACCTGTAAATTCCATTAGAAATTGAGAAGAGCTTACAAACATATTTAAAAATCAATGGGGTGTAAAGAAAGATCCTCTTTACTTTCTAACTGAGTTTGAAGAACTTAAAAGAAACTTTGGTGAACTTGTATCAAATTTTATCAAAAGGTTTAATAAAGTTTATCATAAGATGCCCCCGATTGTAAACCCCCTGTAGCAGCAGCTAAGTCTAGGTTTTTTAAAGCCTTTGACGATGATTTTGCTGTAATGCTAAGAGAGAGAACTTCAAGAACTCTTGAAGGTATGCAAACAAATTCTATAGAGGTGGAAGAAAATAGGGCTTCTTTGACTTCCTTGAAAGCTAAAGAGGAAAAGGCCCAAAGAAAACTCAAATCTATTCAAGAAGCCTCTAGTTCCTCTAGTTCTTCTAAGACTAAAGCAAAATATTCTAAAATAGATGAAATAAATTCTCTTCTTAGAAATCTATCTAATAGAATTTCCAAGATTGAGACTCAACCTAGGACAGTTCAACAAATAGTTACCAGACCCCAAAATCAAAATCAAGGTCAGTATAGAAGGAATCCATAATTACAAATTCTTCAGAGACCTAGTAATGATCAGCAGGTTCCCACTCCTTTACTGATAGATGACCAGCAACCTGATGAAAATACTATGACTATTACTAAAGATATCAATAACATGGATACTTCTTCTAATCAAACAGTTATGATTCCTCTCTCACAACAAAATTAGGTTCAAGAAGATCAAGAATCCTCACAGGTTTCTAAATACCATGCCTTCTTTGAATTTTTAATTGCAGAGTTGAAAAAGAGACATGATCTTAGGCCTAGACCTAGCCCTGGAAGACCTCCTAAGGAGACTTAAAAAATTGAACCTCGTGCCAAAGCTGATGAAACTCAAACAACTCTTATTCGACCATTAAATCAGTCAGCTGATACTGCTCAAAATGATAAAAATGTTTTTACTACATTTGATGTTGAAAAAGAGTTAAAATCCCAATTCCACTTTCAGAACTTTCCAAAAACCCTGGGTATAAAAATCAAGTCTCCAAATGGATACAAGACACCTCAGTTGATGCTGAAAGTGATAGCATTAGTCTGCAAGATGAAAAACCAGCAGTTGTATTTGGTCCTAGCTCAGATATGATAGATGAAATAGTGCCTCCTTTCTATGTAACTCTTAAGACAAATGATTCCATGTTGTATAATCGTATGTGTTACACAAAAATATCGCCACCATGATTATTTGCAGTCAGTGTGGGTCTATCATCACTTGTACTTTCCTCCTAAGCAAGTCTAAGACCTCAGCTCTTCAAATCAAGCTTTGGAAATGAGAGAAAGACATTAAAAATCAATGTAACTCTGGTTCTGCACTTTCTCTCATGGTCACTTGCGGTCTTGCACCTTCTGTGTACAAAAACTGCGGACCTGCCCGCTCTGTCCCTAACGGTGTAGGTGCGGACCCCTGTGAAACTCAAAAGGCACGAGTTTTATCTTAAAAAACTCACTTTGGGTTAATTCTAGAGGTTTCTAGAAGGAATTTTGACGTGGATTGTTCGCTCTGAGGTGGTTCATGCATCCCAAATTAGAAGGAGCTAATCCCTTGATGAGAGGAGCTATCCCTTTGAAGGAGGCTTTATCCCTTTGAAGGAGGACCTAGTAACCTCCCTCCATTGCACTATAAATATAGGCATTGGGCTGGTTGCTGGGGAGGTTAGAAGCTGAACATTTTTTGAGGGTAAATGCTGGTGAAATCAAGACTTCCTAGTTGAGCTTAAGAGGAGAGATCACACATCTTTTTGGCTTTATTGGGGAGTGAGTGAAACTTGTCAAAGTAGAGGAGACTTCTTGCTGGACCCTGGGTTTAGCTTGTACAGCGTCAAGGCAAAGGTTGTAAAGTTCTTCTTCTTTTGAATTAATACAATCAAACTCATTTTTCTCAACAAGTATCTTATGTTATTTGTTTCATGGACTCCTTGACTTTCATGTTAAATATGTTTTATGCAATTGGCTTTTCAGGTGCTATTTAATTTGTTTGCCTTGTTTGTGTTTGCAGATTCGCGAAAAGGAGCTCATTTGGATCAAAGAAGCGAGGGCATCCACAAGCTTGCGTTGGACCTAAGGTAGGCCCTGAAAACACTTGTTTGCTATTGTTTATTAAAGCATATTTAGAGAAAGATAGTGTCTGGTTGGTTTGCTTGTCATTAGGTCTTCTTTAGATTCTAGGAAGGTCTATCTTGTCCGCAAGATCGACTTATTCCGTGTGACAAAATGGCGACTCCACTGGGGACTTGATTGTTTTCCTTGTTTTTACTTTGACCTGAGAAACTCTATTTTTGTTTCTGTTTTTGGCTTGTTGTGTGTAAAATTGGGTAGAGTTTGTAGATCTAGGGTTATTTTTTGTTTTTTATAGCTTTGGGAGAGGACCGCACCCTAGCTGTTTGACACAGTGTGTACTTACCCGCAGCTTGGCTTTTAGCACAGAGTGGGACCGCACCTGTGCCAATTGTCGGCCTGCGGACCCTGTCAAAATTTTGAAAACCCTAAAATTTCCTCTGTTAGTCAGCTTAGTTTGTGTTTAGAAATTGTTATCCACTGCCCAGACCTGCATATAACTTGTCAGAAACTTTCCTTGGATTGATTTCGTTAGTGTTAGGGTTTTAGGTGAAATTCCTAGGAGTTTTGCTTGTTGGGTTTGTTTTTCATTTTGGTTGTGTAGTGGCTCTGAGCTTAGAGGCTGTAGGGACTTCAGATCAGCTTAGTGTCTACCAGCCTTCTTATGAGTCTGACCATTGATGAAATCTCCCCTTGTTTGAGGAATCCGCTTTGAGTTTTCTCTTTACAAAACTTTGAAAAGCTTGTGTTTGAAAGTTTGGATTTTCATTTTCAAAAAGAAAACGAAATTGGTTGTTCTTCACTGATTTGTGATTCTGCATAAATTAGTCCTTAGCTTGCATCTAGTTGAGTAAAACATCCTTAAAAAAGACTTTTAGTAGGCTTTGAATTCAAATAGGTTTTTATAGTTTGTAGATCTCAAAGTTAGTCGTTTGCATTAGTTTTGAGTGTTTTATTTAAAAAATATAAAAATCTCTTTTGAAAAAAGTTTGTTTTTTGTAGTGATTGAGTGTTTTGAAACGAAAAAGGGAAATTTTTGTGAAATAACTAGTTGTCTCATTTTGAGTGCTTTGGAAAGGAAAAGCTCTTCTTTTAATTTGTTTAATTGAGAAAGATTTGTGTTTACAAAGTATTTGCATTCTCAAACTCTTTCTTAGTTTAGAAGTTCATCGAAGAGAAAAAGATTGTTTAGATCATCTTAGGTGCATTTTTAGTGATTTTGAGTCGAGTCTTCATACCACGAGTTTCATCTCCGCACCTTTGGACTTAAACAAAAACCACTAAAATTAATGCTTAAAGTAAAATTCACCTAGTAACATTTTTATTTCTAGGGCTCTGATACACCAACTTAGCCTAGGCTAGTGTCTTGGAGTAGGAGAGTAATTAACTCTCCAAGACAGTAAAAACAAACAAGTAGCTGTATCTTGTGGTAGGGAAGAAATCCAATTGTTGCATTTATGCTCTGGGAAAGCTCCTCTTAAAGGAGAAGCACGAGATCGTGTCCGAAACAGTTTGGGAATCAATCCTTCCTCATTGGGAACGACGCCAGATATTCACGTATTAAAAACGGTAAACCTCGGATTAACCATTGTTGAGGAGCTTGGGGTCACTTGTTGGTAAACCTTGGATTATGTTAAGGAGCCTTCAAGGGGATTGAGCTTGCTACTCTGCCCTTGCGTGCGTATTGGATCGTAGACTGTTCCCCCAGGTGTATTTGTCTCAGTTGGTAACCTTAGTGGCCATATTCTTTAGGACTCTTCCTAAGGTGACAGTGGTGGGAAGATTCTACTGTACCTGGAGCAGACGTCAGCTAGACTCACTTTGATTTTCTGGGGGGTTCACTTCACTCGAGACGGTTAAGTGGAGGAACTTGTGCCAGTCTATTCATTAAGCAGGTTGCCGGGGTAACTGTTCCAACCGCCATTTCTGTATTGAACTCTGCGATGTTGGATTTCATCACCAACTAGTGTTTTCAGTCCGGAAAGTTACTGTTTGTGTGTGTTTGATCTCCTAGATTCTTTAGGCGTGTGATTCAAATTTGTTTGGTTCTTTACAGACCTTAGGTGATTTTTATTGAAATTTTACTTTGTTTGCGTGTGAAGTAGTTAAAAGTCTTTAACTGTGGCTGAATTACCAAGACAGTCCTGTAGACTTCGGGGCCAGTCTCCTGAGATTGTAAACGTGGCTGAGTTACTGAGGATGTCCCGTAGACTTCGGGGCCAACCTCCTGAGGAAGTACCGAGCCATCTTGAAGGCTTAAAAGTCCTCGTAACTCCTAGAGACAGTAGAGTTGGGTCACATGAGGAAGGAGAATCTTCTTTGATAGTACATCCTGATTTTCAAACGCCAGTAGCAGAGTATAATCCGCAGTCAGTGTCTGTCTCCAAAATCGCTGGTAGCTTTTCGTCTACTAGTGATAGAGGTGAGGAACCTGAAATATCCGAGCCTGAAAGTGAATTTGCTGCTACTTCGTCATCGGGGTTTGTTTCTCCAACTTTTAGTGGTCCTGGTTCACCTAGGGTAGAAAGAGTAATCACTCAAGATCTTCCTTCTCGACTTATTGCTATTGAAGAACTTGCTCCGGAAGAAGAAGAAGTAGGCATCCCTATCCCTGAAAAATCAACCGGTTATTGAACTAAGGGAGCGTGAATCAATTTTTTACAGTCCACCTAGGAGTAGTTATTGGTATCTTTCTTTGACTAATTATTTATAAAACTCAGGGTTAAGTTTTTCACCACCTCGTGCTCCTTATCACTCAACACCTAGAGGTTTTTATACTCCCGTCAATATGGCAGGACAGTCATCCATGTTTACTCAATCGCCCGAATATTTTTTGTACGGCGGTCCATCTGTTCCCTCTGGGTATCAGTCTCTTTCTGGTACTTTTTTGGGAGCATCTCCTCAACCCATTGAGCAAGGGTTATTAACTGGAAGCAATGGTACAAAACCGTTGAGCGTAGAAGACATTCTTATGATGTCAGGTTCTATTCCCAATCCTCAACCTCAAGGTGGCCAGTTACCGCCTGGGGGGTAGCCTTAATTAAAGCCTGGGGGGCAACCTCAAGGTACACAATTTGCATCTGGGGGGCAACCTCAAGGACAGTACATACCTACGGGACAGTACGTTCCTCAAGGTCAACCCCAGACTCAATATGTACCCCAAGGTCAACCCCAGTATCAATTTATACCTCAAGGTCAACCCCAGTATCAGTATGTGCCTCAAGGGTATCAAACCCAAGGTCAATACTCGAACCAAGGTTTCCAACCACCCCAAAGTCAAATGTTTGTTCAAGGAACGAGAAATGTACCTTTCAATTATCAATCCTACCCTCAACCCGGTTATGGTCCTCAGTATTCTCAACCTGTTATGGGTCAGTTACCCGGAATGAATATAGTGTGGGATCCATCGCAAACCCAACAGGTGTTGCAGCCAAGTGTACAGTTGTCATCTCAAACTGGACAACCCCTAGTTTTTGGTACACCCCAGCAACCAGTCCAGTCTAACATTCAAACTTCTGTACCTTCGGTAGTTTCTCAGTCTGGGCCCAGTACACCTCGTACTCCGCCTCAAATGACTGCTACAACTGCTGCAACATCTGTTCAATCTACCCCACCTACTTCTGGAGTATCGATAGCTCCGATTTCTACTGTTCCTGTATCTACTCCTCAGACATCTTTACCACCGTCTGGATCTACGATTCAAACTTTGGTTCAGATGCCTGTAGGACAACCTGGTTTAAGTACGGTTGTCACAAGTCAACCACAATTCACTTATCAACCGTACCAGGGACAGTACCAATTCGGTCCTGCTGTGCAGCAACCAGTCTATCAGTATCAACCATACCTTGGGTACACTTATCAACAACCTCAACAACCCCAGTATGGTCCGGTTAATCCTGGTTTTCCGGGAGGATACAATATCCAGAATGCCATTCCTATTCCTAGTTATCCTGGATATCCTCCTGCTGGGGCTGGTCTCATGACCTAGAGTTTTAGGGATCCTAATCGGAAGTTACCGTTTATCGCAACTTTGGATTTACCTGACTTGTCGCGCCTAACGAACGATCCCATTAATTATCTTCCGTTTTGGCCGCCAATGCCGAATAAGTTGCCCAGTGACATTCCCAAGTTCGAAGGTAAATCAGGAGAGGACCCGTCGAACCATGTGATGACTTACCACCTCTGGTGTGCGTCTAACTCCATTATTGATGATTCAATCCGTCTTAGACTTTTCCAGCGCACTCTAATTGGTCTCGCGGCCAAGTGGTACATTGAGTTACCACGAGGCACTTTTTATAATTTTAGTCAGTTAGCTACCTCGTTTTTAACTCATTTTCAGTTGCCAGTTCGATATGACAATGGCACAGAATTGTTAACTTCGCTAAAACAATCGACATCCACTTACATTTCAGATCATATTCATGAGTGGAGACGTCGACGACGTTTAGTGAAGGTATTTATTCCGGATCAAATCTTGGCTGAATGGTTTGTAAAATCTTTGTTGCCAAAGATCACTGAAGATGTTGCTAAAGCCGGAGTTGTTACTGAGGAGCAAGTCATTGCTCAAGCACAGTACCTTGACTTGGTCTATACTCAGTCAGGTACGTTACACGAAAAAATCCCCGATCTTCCCAAGCAAAATCAAATCGCTGCAGCTCCTTCGGGATCTCATGCCGCCGATGGTATGATTGGCATAGTTAACACTAAAAGTAAGAAGAAGTCTTCCAAGAATTCTTCTCCCATTATAACCTTGCCTGATTCCCCAACAGGAGATTCTTCTGCAGAGATTTCCGCCGATATTCACATTGTAGAGTCATCTACAACCAAATCAAAATCCGGTGGGAAGAAAAAAGGAAAGAAGAAGAATAAAACAGAAAAAAGTTCAAAGGAGAAACCTGAAAGGGCGGAATCCAATGATGAAAAGCGCAAACCTTGTTATCCTTGTCTCATTTGTGACGATGAACATTTTACAAGAGACTGCCCTCATCGTGCAGAGGTTGCAAAGATTGTCAAGGGTTCCCAAACTCCTGCTGCTTTGAAGGATCCTTTTCCGGCTCAAGACAGTAAGATGATAGGTTCATCCTCGAGTACTAATGAAGAACCCATACTGATGATGTCCCATGTTAGGATTGCGACTCGATCGCAAGATTATGGTAGTAAGAATCCTGTTGATGGTAAAGAAGCATAATCTTCTCATTCTAATCCATCAACCTCAGCTCCCGGTTCCGATCCACTATAGATCGAGAAACCTAATCCAGACTTGGTAATTAAACTGCCCGCCAAGGGTATACTTCGAAAGTCAGCTTTCAATCCACATGCAAGAGCGGCTCAGAATTATAACATTGTTGAGGATTTAGCTGTTTCAGCCTCAGCAATGTCGGCTTTGAAAGTGCTGCAATCATGCCCAGCACAACATAAATTACTTTTGTCGGCTATAGGAGCTGTTGATGTTCAGGACCCGAACCTAATAATTTTCAATCTAGAAAATAGTACACCGCGTTTGCCTCATCAAATGGATTTCCAGATTCTAGTGATAGTAAAAAACAGGCCTATTCATCGGACTGTAATTGATGAGGGAGCCTCAACGTGTATTATGTCGATACAGTGTTGGAGATCGCTTGGTTCTCCTTCGCTAAATCAATCCCCGAAAATTCTAAAGGCCTTTGATGGCTGTGGGTTTCATCCTTTTGGCATTCTACAGGATTTGCCTATAGGGGTTGAAGGAAAAACCGTTAGTCTAGATGTGGAGGTGGTTGATACCCCTCTAGATTACAACCTTCTCTTGGGTCGAAGTTGGTCTTACGCTATGACAGCGGTCATTTCATCGGTCTTTCGAGTAATAAAGTTTCCACACAATGGAAAGATCGTAACAATAGACCAGCTGGCTTACTTTTCATCCGACCTAGCCTCTTCGGAGAGTATTCAGCATGTCGGTAAAACGACTATCCCATATAAGGATGTTGGAGTAGGACTAGTTAAAGATGCCGGTTTACTAGGAACTTTTCCTTTTCCTCCGATCAACGCATCATCTTCATTTGCAACCATTCATATGATTACATCAGAGACCATTGTTTATGATGATCCTTGGATCATTCCTTCTGAATCTGAAATAGACTCATTTGGTAATTCCATGCCTTTGAGTCCATATGAAATTGCCTATGAAGCCGTGCAGTCTTTTGCCGACCCGTGTTCAACCAAACATGACTTAATGAATGTGGTCCGTGAGGAATCACTTTTTACATCAACCTCGGATTTAACTACGTTTTCTGAACTTGTTCACTCTGATGAGCAAATTCATGAAATCCTATGTGTAGATGATTTACCATGGGAAGATCTCCATCACAGATCTTCGTTCTTACCTGAGGATGATTGTTTTGAAAATGATTTCTCATCAATTTTTACAACTGAATATGTCAAGGAACCTCAGAATCCAATGAAACATCCCGATTTAGAGTTAAATTTGGGAAACATCTCTCGAACTATTCCTATTGAAATTTCGGTTAAGCCCGGAATTGTTGAGAACATTCATATAGGTGCCTCGTGTACAAATGACGAAATTCAATTATATAAGGCCCTATTTCAAGAATTCCACGACGTGTTTGCCTGGTCCTATGAGGAAATGCCAGGAATTGATCCCGCGATTGTTGTTCATGAGATCAAGACTTACCCGGATGCTAAACCCGTCCGGCAACGTTTGCGTCAGATTCACCCACGAAAAGCTGCTGCAATTAAAGCAGAAGTTGAAAAATTGTTGAAAGCAGGTTTCATTTATCCGATCCCGTTAACGGATTGGGTATCGAATATTGTTCCGATTAATAATAAAAAAGGAACAATAAGAATATGCATCGACTATAGGGACATTAATCGAGCCTGTCCAAAGGACAATTACCCAACTCCCTATATCGATCAAATCATTGATGATTGTGCCAGCAGCGAAATATTTTCCTTTATGGACGGTTTTTCCGGCTACAATCAAATCAATATTCTACCTGCCGATCAACCAAAAACGACTTTCATTTGTCCATGGGGGACATTTGCTTATTGCAAATTACCTTTTGGGCTTAAGAATGCCGGAGCAACTTTTCAAAGGGCGATGTCTTATGCGTTTCATGACATCAAGCACATTGTGCAACCCTATCTCAATGACTTGCCTGCTCATTCATTACATCGAGCTGATCACCTCGTCCATTTACGAGCAATCTTTATGAGGTGTAGGCATTATCGGATTCGGTTGAACCCACACAAATGTGTCTTCTGTATAGAAACGGGTCGATTGCTGGGGTTTGTAGTTTTGAAAGCCGGCATTCGCGTTGATCCCTCGAAGGTCGAAGCTATCATCAAATTGCCTCCTCCTTCGAGTCTTCGCCAACTCCAAAGTTTGCAGGGGAAAGCAAAATTTTTACGACGATTCATTCCTAACTACACCGAGGTTACAAAGGGTTTTACCCGGTTGTTGAAACAGAACACTCCATTCTATTGGGATGAGATAGCTCAGAAATCTTTTGATGCACTCAAACACGCGTTGACCCATGCACCGTTGTTGCATCCTCCCAACTACAACCAGGATTACTTCTTGTATCTCGCCGCCTCTCATTCCACCATTGGAATGGTCTTAGTTCAGGAAGATGAATCAAGAACTGAACATGTGATATATTACCTCAGTCGAACCTTAAATCCAACTGAGCTAAAATACTCACATGTGGAGAAATTGGCATTGGCAGCCGTTCAAGCTGTCCAACGTTTTCATCACTACATTCTACTACGTAAAACTACGGTAATTTCGGATTGCAACCCTATGATCTACATTTTGACCAAGCAATTTCTAGGGGGAAAGTACTCTAAATGGATCGTTATCCTGCAAGAGTTCGACTTAGAATTTGAGAAATCTAAGTCTAAGAAATCTTTATTTTTTGCAGAGTTAATGTGTGACTTCCTGCGTGCTGACACGGAAACTGTGGCGGAGGAACCCATTGCGGACGAATCCTTGTTTCTAATCAGCACTTTAGATCCATGGTATGGGGATATCATCGTTTATCTCCAGAACCAATCCTTTCGGCCAGAAATTTCAAGGTCAGAACGTCGAAAAATTCGATTCCAGTCCCAACAATTCAGAATTATTGGAGATGCTCTTTATCGCCATGGGGCGGACTCTATTTTTCGATGTTGCTTAACTCACGAGGAAGCTGAAAGGGTTCTAAATGACTGTCACTCTGGAGCGTGTGGCGGTCATATGTCTGGGTATGCCACAACCCAAAAGATATTGCGCGCTGGCTACTTCTGGCCGTCTTTATTTAAAGATTGTATTACGACGGTCCGAAAATGCCACAACTGCCAGATTTTTGATCATAAGATGCGCACTCCACCTGCTCCTCTCCACCCTATAATTGCCGTTGGTCCTTTTGCCAAATGGGGTATCGATTTTATTACATGTAACCCTCACTCGGCTGGGGGGCATGCGTATATCATC
Source organism: Pinus tabuliformis (assembly GCA_031772625.1). Classification (NCBI taxonomy): domain Eukaryota; kingdom Viridiplantae; phylum Streptophyta; class Pinopsida; order Pinales; family Pinaceae; genus Pinus; species Pinus tabuliformis. The sequence goes on along the minus strand of CM062804.1, from coordinate 769,202,236 downwards.
CTTGCGGTAGATTATTTTACTAAGTGGGCCGAGGCGATGCCTACATTCGAGGCAGACGGCAAGACAGCTGCAATTTTTGTGTTCAATCATATAATTGCTAGGTTTGGTGTCCCGCAAACGATAATCACTGATCATGGGCGTCATTTTACTAAGTGGGCCGAGGCGATGCCTACATTCGAGGCAGACGGAAAGACAGCTGCAATTTTCATGTTCAATCATATAATTGCTAGGTTTGGTGTCCCACAAGCGATAATCACTGATCATGGGCATCATTTTCGAAACGTTATGATGACCGAACTTACAGGCCAGCTTGGTTTATGTCACGATAGTTCAACCCCTTATTATCCACATGCGAATGGTCTGGTTGAGTCCATCAACAAAGTTTTAGTTATCATGATCCGACAAATCATTGGGATTCATCGGTCGAATTGGCACAACATGCTATTTTCAGCGCTTTGGGCGTACCGAACTTCAGTAAAAACATCAACAGGGTTCACTCCTTTCCAACTAGTCTATGGTTTGGAAGCTGTGTTACCCATTGAATGCGAAATCCCGTCACTGCAAATGGCCATCGAGTTACTTCCAGCCACTTCCGAAGAGGAAAAGCGTTTGTTATACTTGGCTCAATTAGATGAGAATCGACGTGATGCTGCATTGGCGATCGAGGCTCACGTAAAATGCATGAAAGCTCAGTATGATCGAAACGTGACCCCTCGAAATTTTTTGGAAGGAGATCTAGTCTTAGTTTATGATCAAGCTAATGATAAATTAGGCGCTGGAAAATTCGTTCCTATGTGGCATGGTCCCTATGTTGTCAAGCGAAAGCTAGCCAAAGGGGCTTATGAATTGGTAGACTTTGACGGGGACTCTTTGGGTAAACCCATAAATGGCCTTTACTTGAAGAGGTATTATGCTTAAAAGAATGGGTATGGAGATTTTTAGTTAGGATAGTTTTTTCTTTCTAGCTGGTGTGTTTTAGTTTAAATAGTGTGCTTAGCTTAGAGAGTGTTTTTCGTCATTATTCCTGCTTATCTTGGTTTTACTCTTGATATTGCAGATGTCGATGCCTCTCCAAACATACATTGGTTTTGCTGATGGTGCTTGTCGTAATACATGGAACATCTCTTCCGCAGCTTGGGTTATTTATTCACCCTCTGACGAGTTAGTATCTATGCATGGGGTAAGCCTCGGTCAAACAACGAACAACATTGCCGAGTATAGTGCAGTGATTGAGTTATTATCTGAATCTATTTCATTTGGGATTCGGAGTTTGATAGTGAGGTTAGATTCTGAACTCGTTGTATTACAGCTTAATAGAGTGTATGCCATTAGAAATCCAGTGTTATTAAGATTATTTTTGAGAGTGCGTCTCTTGGAACGTGAATTTGATTACATTGAATATCAGCATATTCGAAGATCTTTAAATACATTAGTAGATGCAATTGCTTCTCGAATGTTAAATAGACATTTGCAATAATCATACATGTAAATTTAAAACCATTCCATAACATGATTTACAAGATAAGCCAGTAATAGTGATATATATATAGGAGTGTGTCAAAAAATACATCGTCCTCGATCATAGGTTGAAAAACACCTTATGATTGGAAAAAATGATAAGTACAAAAAACAAAAATGTCACATGTGCCCACAATAAGTGATCATCCTATCACTGGTGATGATATCTATAAGAAACCACTGCACGGGCCACCTTGCAAAGGAACCTCCTAAAAGGTCTCGGGACCCCAATCACATAGCGCTGAAGTCGACGAGGAATGTCGTCTATAGTGGTCTCAGGAATATCTCCTGTCAAGTGCTCGAGATGACCCTCCAACTCGGCCAAAACCTCTGCTGATTCGTCCTATGGGGCTGGCGCGGGTGCAACTGGTTGTTTCCTCTCGAAAGGCCGGAGAGAAGCTGGTTGCTGTGGACCCACATCTGCATTTTAAAATTTTTACTATCAGTTTTGAGACGATGGAAAAATAAAAAAATTAAAATAGGGAAAATGTTGAAAAGGATTTTACCTGACTCGTCCCACTGCTCTCCTGGTGGAAGATCCATGTCTGGGTCACCACGAAAATCTATCCCAGCGTAAGGGAAGTCCTGAATAGAAAATACCTAGTTTTCCAACCATTGGAAATACTCAGGTTTGAATCGAGCAACCTCTGTCCTCTCGTCCGGGTGACGGGCCATGACTGCGACCCATCGCATCAGTTTGGGCTCTCGAGGAAGCCCAGATCCAACAGTAAGGTGCTGTAGGATCAGCATAGGAACCCTCTCGAGGCCAAAACTCACGACCAAAGCCCCATAACCAAAGGTATTTAGTCGTCCGTTCTTGGCCCTGGTCAGTTGGCCTTTCACATTGGCCAACACGGCATCGCACCAGTTGAAGATGGTGCCTCGAAAGCAATCAACTGCCATATGCATCTGGGATCCGGTGGCAATATGTAATGCGGCAGCTCCGCAAAGTCTGGTGACAGTGAATGCAATCACCATGAGCTAAGGATGGGATATCGTCTTTATGTCTATCCCTTTGTCTCTAGCCTGGCTGTTGCAGTACTCTAGCCGGAGGCTATCGATAGACTGGCCACCTGGCCTAGTCCCGTGCAGAGTCAAGTCTTCGCCTCTCTTAGGCAAACTAGTCAAGAAATATATGTCCGCTGGCTCGATCTCGAGCTGGTGGCCGCCAATGAAGAAGCACTGGTCCTGTATGCTCCATCTGTCAACCAGCCATTGTAAGAAATCCACCTGAGCCCTCATGCCAGGAATGGCCCAGAATTTGTACAATCCGCACGCCCTCAAAGCATCAAATGAAGGCTGATGATTCCATGCGGCAGCATCCACGTCCTCATGCTCTCGTTCATGCCAATCTAGCATGATGTACTCTCTGCATCAAGTATAAAGACAAATTAAAATGCTAGAAAATATTTTGTGTGGTCCATTTTTGAGAATTTTTGGGTTCAAAACCCTTGCGGCGGGGTACGCACCCTCCGGGTTAGACACAGTGCGTGGGACCACACTTTGTCTACATGGAAGGTGCGGACCTCGAGCTTTTTCCCAATGGAGAAAATTCGGGGTCCACAGGCCCGCAATGGTAAACCTGCGGGCCCCCGCGCGCGGGTTTTGCTCCTAAAAACCCTCCCAAAAATGAAATAAAGGACTTAAACAAAAAATTAAACGGTTAAAAATGAAGAGTGGGATGATATGGATTACCTGGAGAAGACGGCGCTCGATTCCGACGGTTGGATTTTCCGCAATCTTCACGGGAAGTTTTCTGAGCAAAAGCACTATTTTCTCACCCAAACTCAAACAGTAAAAATGAATTGACAAAGGCCCTTTTTATAAGTTTTTTGAGTAAATAAATTGTAAATTTGTTTATGTTTCACTTTGAAAAGGTATTTTGCGACATTTTTATCCATTTCAAACAGGTATGAGTAATGTTTGTGTTTTTGTGCAGAATAAAGGATTATTTAGGCGAAATCTATCATTTTCGACGGAAAAAACATGTAGAGTCATCTTTAAGCTCTTTTCTGACTCCTAAAACATGAAAAGATTGCTGAGTGTTTCTTTTAGACTCGTTAAAACGGAATTAAAAGACGGTCCACTTACAGCTCTTTTCCGACCGTAAAAACATGAAAAGATTGCCGGATTTTTGTCGTTTCAAATTCGATATTGGTTATAAAACGACGTGTCATTGATCACTTTTTTACTTTTTTGGGTCAAAGGCACTAATGACAAAAAGTACTCCTTGGTCATAAAAGATCAAGCGGTTCTCTCAAGTATTATTTTATACTTTTTCGGGCTTGGGAGACACAAATTTACGAAAAAGGTCAACCCTGGAGTCTTCTTAAGTTTTTTCAGACTCTCTAAAATTGAAAAACGCCGAGTTTCTCCTATACTGGACTCGTTAAAATTTCACAGTAAAGGACCTGTTCAATTACAAACAGGAACGAACCACTCCTTCTTAGGGTTCGAATTTAAACTAAGTTGGACTCATCCGAAGGATGAGCTTATAATCAAGCAAATGTTATCCTCCTCAAGCTTGTCAAAAATAAAGAGGTACTTGCCAGAAATGGTGGGGGAAAAGAGAGAAAAATGAGCCTGTTTGTCATACTTTGTAACCACTCTTGAACACGACACTTTTATTCACCTGGGTTGGGAAATCCTTTGCCTAACAGTTGATCAAACCAAATTGAAAGTCTTCAGCCAGTTTCTGGGTATTAACTTTGGGTCAATTTTCACCAAGCCATCTGTCGTGTTGTTATGTGTTCAAGAGGTCACTGCCAATAAGCCATTCATCTGCAAAATATCTGTCATCCATCTTGACCATCCCTGAGTCAGTCCTTGCAACTAAATTTCTTCAACTTGATCTATGATTTCGTGTTGTGGGCTTGCCTACAACGGATCGCTTTCTACCGACATCAGCTCATTATCTAGAAAGATGATCTAGGAATCGTCAGTACCTTAAAGTCTGCATGCCTCAATGGCAGGTTTCTCGCCTTTGACGACAGTTTACATCACTGACTTTCGATCAAAGGATTCTGTGACATGTTCGACATCAACACATTTATTCGCATCTCATGGATTGTACTGGGTACTTTGAGAGCCATTGACATCATTGGTGGTTTCTCTCACACTTGTTAAAATTTTACATCATTGACTGGTAATCAAGTGGTTTCTACCATGTTTGACATCAACACATTCATTCGCATGGATAGAATCGTACTGTTTCAGGAAGTAGAAATGAAGACCCTGGATCTAGTTTCCACAATCCAGGCTGCGAGGAATTTTGTATTCATTATATAATGGACTATTCATAAAAAGATGGTTGCGTCCATACTGTGTCCACATGAGTCTATACTTGTGATGTTTTACAAGATCATTCCTGTATCAGAGTAGTAGTCAGTTTTTCTAGTCAGTTTTGATCTGAGTATGGGAATTCCTACCTCAGCAATGATATGATCTCATATATATATTTTGCATTGAATGTTTTTACAGGTTCCAACTGGCTCTCCACAAGATGATCCTCAAAATGATAAAGTACTTCACTCTTCCTAAATGATAAGAAATCCTCATCTACTACAGACTTCGCACTTTAGGGGGCAATCTGTTACACAAAAATATCGTCACCATGATTATTTGCAGTCAGTATGGGTCTATCATCACTTGTACTGTCCTCCTAAGCAAGTCTAAGACCTCAGCTCTTCAAATCAAGCTTTGGAAATGAGAGAAAGACATTAAAAATCAATGTAACTCTGGTTCCGCACTTTCTCTCATGGTCACCTGCGGTCCCGCACCTTCTGTGTACAAAAACTGCGGACCTGCCCGCTCTGTCCCTAACGGTGTAGGTGCGGATCCCTGTGAAAGTCAAAAGGCGCAAGTTTTATCTTAAAAAACTCACTTTGGGTTAATTATAGAGGTTTCTAGAAGGAATTTTGACGTGGATTGTTCGCTCTGAGGTGGTTCATGCATCCCAAAAGAGAAGGAGCTAATCCCTTGATGAGAGCTATCCCTTTGAAGGAGGGCTTTATCCCTTTGAAGGAGGACCTAATAACCTCCCTCCATTGCACTATAAATACAGGCATTGGGCTGGTTGCTGGGGAGGTTAGAACCTGAACATTTTTTGAGGGTAAATGCTGGTGAAATCAAGACTTCCTAGTTGAGCTTAAGAGGAGAGATCACACATCTTTTTGGCTTCATTGGGGAGTGAGTGAAACTTGTCAAAGTAGAGGAGACTTCTTGCTGGACCCTGGGAGGAGCTTGTACAGCGTCAAGGCAAAGGTTGTAAAGTTCTTCTTCTTTTGAATTAATACAATCAAACTCATTTTTCTCAACAAGTATCTTATGTTATTTGTTTCATGGACTCCTTGACTTTCATGTTAAATATGTTTTATGCAATTGGCTTTTCAGGTGCTATTTAATTTGTTTGCCTTGTTTGTGTTTGCAGATTCGCGAAAAGGAGCTCATTTGGATCAAAGAAGCGAGGGCATCCACAAGCTTGCGTTGGACCTAAGGTAGGCCCTGAAAACACTTGTTTGCTATTGTTTATTAAAGAATATTTAGAGAAAGATAGTGTCTGGTTGGTTTGATTGTCATTAGGTCTTCTTTAGATTCTAGGAAGGTCTATCTTGTCCGCAAGATCGACTTATTCTGTGTGACAGTATGCTTGATTTTGGAGCATCACATAAGCTCATGCCAAAAACTATCATGGACCATTTGAAACTTGACATAACTAGATCCTATCATGACTTGTACACCTTTGATTCTAAAAGGGTGCCCTGCTTAGGATTGATTAAGGATTTAGTAGTCACGCTTGCCCAAATTCCAGTGAAAAGTGTAGTGCTTGATATAGTTGTCACAAATATCCCTCCCAAATTTGGAATGCTCCTTTCTAGGTCTTGTTGTGCCAAATTAGGGGGAACTCTTCAGATGGATATGTCTTATGCCACTATTCCAGTTTATGGGGGAGAACAACTAAGATTATATAGAGAAGTAAGATTTGTGCACATTGTTTGAAGCACTGACCAGCCAAGGAACCATCCCATTTATGCAATTGATCAGGATTTTGGTTGCTTTCAACTCTCTTCAAACCAAATACATGAAACTCAAGTTAAAATAGAAGATGTAATTGAAAGTCCTGTACCAAATCAAACTGATGTATGGAAACTATTTTTTGATGGTTCTTGTACAAAAGATGCAGCAGGAGCTGGGGTAGTTTTAATTTCACCAGGAAAAATAAAATATCACCCAATCATGCAATCTCGACTTCGAAGTTACAAATAATGTGGCTGAATATGAAGCTTTCCTTTTGGGGCTGCAATTAGCCAAAAGCTTAAAGGTTCAAAACTTAAGTGTTTTTACTAGTTCAGAACTTATTGTCAAACAAGTGAGAAATATTTGCTAGACTAAGCATCCTAGACTTAGGTCTTATCGAAATGAAGTTTGGGATTTAGTTGAAAACTTCTTTGATGCTTTTAATTTGACTTATATTCCAAGAAATCAGAATATTCGTGCAGATGCCTTAGCTGTTTCTGCTAGTTCATTTAAATTCCTGATCAGAACAATGTACTCTATCAAATAAAAGTCAAGTATAGACCATCCATCCTAGATAATCTAAAACACTGGCAGATATTTGAAGATGATGAACATTTGAAATCTTTTCTGTAGGTTATAGATGATATTTCAGTTCTACAAATTGATGAAGATAAAACAAAAATAAATGAAAATGAAAATGAAAATGATACTTCAAATTTCAATTCAAAAATTGTTTATCATGACATTATTCAATTGTCTAACAATTTTATTCCCAAAGGCCTCATTCCTTTAGAAAAATTATTTGATAAAAATGATGTCCTCTGAAACCCTCAGTCCATTTCTTCACGAGATCATAGAAGAAATTAATATTGGAACAAATGATGATATTAAAAACATCAAAATCTGTGCATCTCTAGATCCTGAGATCAAAGCTCAATATCTTAAGTTACTTCAAAATTATAAGGATGTTTTTTGCATGGACCTATGCTGATCTAAAAACCTATGATACTTCATTAATACAACATAAGGTTCCTTTAAAGCCAAAAGCAGTTCCTTATCAAAAGAAACTTAGAAGGATCAATCCAGCTCTTCTACCAACTGTAGAAAAGGAAATTAAGAAAATGCTAGATGCCCAGATCATTCTCCCTCTTAGATATTCTAATTGGGTTGCCAATTTAGTTCCTATTAGAAAGAAGAATGGAGAAATTAGAATCTATGTGGACTTTAGAAATTTGAACAAAGCATCATTAAAAGATAACTATCCTTTACCCAAAATGGATCAGAAGACTTTCTATGCTTGATGGTTTTTCAAGCTATAATCAGTTAAATGTTGATCCAGTAGACAAAGAGAAGACAACCTTTACTACACCTTGGGGTACATTCATGTATGCTAGAATTCCATTTGGCTTAACCAATGCTGCAGCAACATTTCAGAGAGTTATGGAGGTAGCTTTTTTGGGTTAGGTAAATAAATTTGTGGTCATTTATCTTGATGACATAACTGTTTTTTCTATATCTGATCAGAAACATCTAAAGCACTTGATGAAGGTTTTTGACAGGTGTAGAAAATTTGGAATATCATTGAATCCTAAAAAGTCTTTGTTTGCTATCAAAGAAGGAAAACTGTTGGGCCATATAATTTCAAAGGAAGGAGTAGTGATTGATCCCAAGCGTGTGACTGCCATTGAAACATTGACCTTACCTAGAAACAAGAAGGAGATTCAAGCTTTTCTAGGCAAGATTAATTTTTTAAGAAGATTCATCCAAAATTATGCTGAGATTGTAAAAGATATAACTAACACGCTCCAAAAATATCATGAAGTTAAATGGACTGTCTCTTCTAGGCATGCATTTGATCAGATCAAGAAAGCTATCTCTAAAGCTCCCACCTTGGCCAACCCTGATTACACTAAACCATTCAATATATTTTCCTTTGCCTCAGAAACAATCCTTTCTTTTGTTCTACTACAAAAGAATGAAGATTCCCATGACCAACCCATAGCCTTTTTTAGTAAGGTTATGAGAGATGTCGAGCTTAAGTATGACATAATTGAGAAGCAAGCCTATGCCCTTATTCCCTGAAATCATTCAGGATGATGCCCTACATGCTCCTATTACTTCTTATGTTCCTAATAGTGCTGTGAAAATTGTTTTAACCCAACCAGACACTGATGGAAAGAGAGGTAGATGGATCACTCAAATACTGGAGTTTGATCTAACTATCAAAACTACAAAGCTAGTAAAAGGCCAAGGATTAGCTAAGCTTCTAGCTGAATCCAACTGTAAAGTGCTCGAAATCAATTATGTTTTAGAGATACAAGGGAAGAATCCACAAGAACCTTCCCTTAATCCTGAAGAAAAGAACCCACAAGAACCTTTACCTTCAGATCAAATTTCCCCTTTATACATTGAAGACAAATTTCTGTTGTCAAATTGGTACCAAGACATTGTAAATTTCTTGATCCATTTTGAATGTCCAACATCATTCTCCAAAAGCCAGTGTAAAACTATCAAAATGAAAGTAGTCAAGTACTGTATCATAAATGCAAATTTGTACTGGAAAGATCCACTAAATATTTTGTTATTATGTTTAACAGAATCAGAAACTGAAGGAATCATTGACCAATTTCATACAAGATTTTGTGGAGGACATTATGCTTGGAGAGCAACAACTTATAAGATATTAAGGGGAGGATTTTATTGGCCAACATTGTTCTTACAAGTAGGAGCAAAGGTCATAGATTGTGTTCCTTGTAAAATGTTTGCTGGTAAGCAAAAATTAGCAGCTCTTCCGCTAGTTCCATCAATAGTTTCAGAACCTTTTAGCCAATGGGGATTAGATTTTGTTGAGAGATTCATCCCACTTCAAGTAATCAACATATATGGATCCTCACTGCAACAGACTACTTCACTAAATCGGTGGAAGCAATTCCAGTGAGAAATGCTACTGATTCAGTAGTAATCAAATTTATTGAAGAGAAAATATTATCTAGATTTGGTTGCCCAACTCAATTTGTCACTGATAATGAAACATATTTTTCTAGTGTTAAAATGATTGAGTTTTGCCAAAAATATCAGATTCTGTTACATCATTCAACTCCATATTACCCACAAGGTAATGGCCTCGCTGAATCTTCAAATAAAAGTTTGGTAAAGGTAATAAAAAAGACTCTAGCGGATCATAAAAAGAGTTGGGACTCTCATTTAATTTATGCAGTATGGGAAAATAGAATTACTCCAAAGAGATCTACTGGAAAATCTCCTTTCCAATTAGTTTATGGGAAAGATGCAATCTTCCCTACCAATTTGGCCTTCCTTGTTTTAAAATTCCTGCAGGATTCAATAGATGAACCTGATGATTTTTCAAGGAGAATAAATTAGATTATTGAACTAAATGAAAACATAGATGAAGTTCAATACAAATTGAAAAAGTATCAAAATAAGATGAAGAGCCTGTTTGACAAAAGAGCCAGGGAAAGGGACTTCAAGGAAGGCGATCTAGTTCTAAGATGGGATTCTAGGAGAAGAGAAAAGGGAAGAGATGGCAAGTTTGACAACCTGTGGTTTGGACCTTTAGCAATTGCTGAAGTGAAGGGAAACAACACTTTTGTGCTACAAAATCGTGAGGGGCTATATTCCACTTATCCTGTAAATGGAAGGTTTCTCAAACATTACTTTCAGTACTGAGAAGTTGAAGTAAATTTCATTACTACCATTGTAAAAAATCCAGTTTCTTTTACTTTTCAAGCTGTCAGTGTGATTTTTTACAACAAAAGACTCCATAGCCCGAGGAGAAGGCACATGGATCTGCAGGTTCTCTGCATTCTACAGGAGAAAGCAGTCCCTAGATGGAGCCAATGTTGTAGCATTTTTTGGTTTTGATAAGTTAGAATAAATTAGTCCAAAAATGAAAATATTTTTAAAAAAATGTTAAGCTAGGATATGGACAAAAAAATACTAAATAAAAATGTTATGAAATATCTTGATAACATGTCCATATCAAAGAGAATGTTAGAATAGATGCCCTAAAAAATGAAGGCAAAAATAAAATGTTAGGTTACAGAGAAGAGCAAAAAGAAAAAAACTGATCATGAAAGTGTGCAAGTCCAAGTGCCACTACTTTTTACTTTATTATGCAAAATAATGGTTGTGTGCAGTTTGTCATAAATGCCACAACCCATGATACTCAAATAGTTTAATCTTGACTAGTTCATTCTTTAAATTTCATGTTTATAGTTAGAGAATAAAGATCTAGCTAAACTGTTTAATCTTGGCTGATCAGTAGTTAGGTAGAGAATAATAAGGAGCCCATTAGTTTAATATGAGCCCTTGGATGTTATAAGGTTAGAATTAGATAGTTTTCTTTTAAAAAAAAAAAGGAAATAAAGGGTCTGCTAGCTTATGCACCCAATTAAGTGAAGAAAAAAGGTTAGGGTAAGTAAATGGTAGGCAGAAGAAATGTTGCAGAAGTACAAAGTTGATTGAAGCATACACACATTTATCTTGCTTGATCATGTGTTGCAGTGTGCAGGAGTAGTTATGAAGGTGAAAATATGTTCACAAGTTGATTAGGTTAACTTCCCCTCATTTCATTTCACCCCCCACTACATACTTAGTAATTTCCTCATTATCCCATCATTTCCTAAGAAAATACCCTTTCCCCTTCATTTTCACCTCTGCCCCTTGGTTTCACACATTTTCCTAGCAATTTACCCTCCAAACTCATTCCCCTCCCCAAAAACCCCTTTTCCCTAGTGTGAAACCCTTTCCCCTTGAAAAAACCACTTTCCCATATTAATTTCCTTAAAAACCCATAATACCCCTTATCCTAACTTTTATTCCCCCCTCCTCTTTATAAAGTTAACTCCGCTATATTCATGTTTTCTCGACAAAAACCCTTTTTACACATAAAACCCCTTTAGCCTAAGTTTTATGTTAACCCCACATTACTTAACAAAACTGCGCAAATCACCATTTTCACCGTGGTGTGGTTAAACAAACCCCAGATTTAACCCTGTGTATGGTTAATAAACCTTCCCCGATACTTGTTTAACCTATATCCCTAGTGTATTTATTCCATGGTCCCACTTTATTAAACCCATTGCAATATGCTTAAACCTCGCTTATATCATAAAATAATTACAAATCCTTTGTAATTAACCCCTGGGCTCAGCTAATCTCTGCCGACTGTCCTCCGTGCAACTCCACTGCGCGATAGTCATTAGATCATCCGCTCCCAGATCCGACAACCCATAGAAATATCGTGTGATCCCGATCCCCTAGCTTTACCCGCACGAGAGCATGCGAGATTCGTGGTTTTACTAGGGCCCCTCGCGGTTACATGGCAGCTCTACGTTAACTCGTGTGCCCTCAAGAAAATACCACCCCACGGCTAAAAGCAGTGCAATGGCCTCCGAAACCGCCTCCCCGCGAAGGCCGAAACCATAACTGTTCACTTATTGGTTTTCGTGCCAAATTTTAAAAAAGTTAACCATTTCCCGTTTAAATGCAAAAACCCTTGTTTTCGCTCTTTTTTCCTGTTTATACAGCGAAACCTGTATAACCCTTTTGGCGCCACCCTGACCCTCTGCAACCCATTTTGACCTCCAATTACCGTCCAAACACTTCCAAGACTCCGTCCACAGGCCTCTCAGCTCAAATAAAGCCATTTATCGCCTCCCTGTCAGCCTGTGTTTTTCTTAACAATTGTTGTATTTTGTAGGTGATCATATAAAACCTGTTTGTTCCAGATTCACAAGGAAATCCATTCAAAAGCCTTTATTCATAAGAAAAAGACAATTATCATTTACATAGAGCAGAATTCATTTACACAGTAATGGTTAAAACAAAGAAGAAATCCTTTACACAGAGACAGTGAATGTTAAAACAGAGGAGGTAGATAAAACATACAGTTAAAAGACAAACAGATGAAATATACAGAAAGATGATCAATATCCAACTACCATATGTTGAGACATGTAAAAAACTAAATGATTTACTGTTGAAATACACAGTGAAAACTTGAAATGTACAACAAAAGTAAAAACCACAGTAAAGGATATTGACAGGTCAACAAGGTCAAAGAGTATCAGATGAAAGGTCATAAGTAAAAATGACATCCAGCGTGAAGATCAAACAACCAAGCAGCTTAAAGGGAAAAATATCAAAGTCTAAAGGATAACAGAACCTAAATAACAGGAACAGTCAGCCAGTTTCAACAATTTTCATTTTTTTCAATGATAGTCATCAACAACAAAACATCAAAATAGTTCTAGATCAACTAGCACTCTTTATTTTGATTTCACAATAATCTATTTTTGTAAAAGAATTTTAGGATACTTTCTACTGCTGTATAAATAAGTCTCCTTACAAGTTATTATGGGTTCACCATTGAACTAGGTTGACCATTGAAGAAGCGTTGCACTCTTGAAGAAAGGTTGCACCTTGATGAAGCATTTGAAAACATTTGATGTACTTAGCTTTTCTGGACCCTTAATACAAAGAAAAGGATTCTGAATTCAGTTTTACACAGTTTGTGTTTCCTGTAAGTTTTTCCAGTGTTACACATTATGTTTTTCTTCATATTCTTATGTCTTACAAAGATACCTAGGTAGGAATAATTGTGTCTCAATCTATTCCTATAAGCTTCTGAAGTGATAATCTATAAAGAGAATGGATTAATGGATTGTCTGTTTAATTAATTCCTTGTAAATCAATAAATCATCGGCATCTTGTTGTATGCATAAGCATATTCTCTTAAACCTTTTGAACATTGGTCAGAGGTTTCATACTTATGATTATTCAATTTTTAGTCTGAAAACTGTGATAATCATATTATTTTTTGTTTCTGCTCACCACTATTCAATTTTTATCACTGTGTGAAATTTTATAGCAACCCTTTGCTTTGGGATTAATATTATTCAAAAGGTTAGGCATTACAATGTTATATTTGTTTCATTCATTAGTCCTCCAAATTAAAACAAAAACCCTAAAACAGTTATCTTAGATGCTCTGGCTTGATAGCTGACCATTATCAACTCAAAGGTACAACACAACACACTATTCCGGTCAAGTCTGATCAAAAGCCATTTTCCCATAAACTTAGGAGGATTAATCCTAAGCTGCTACCACCAATTGAAAAAGAGGTAATTAGGCTTTATAAGTATAATATCATAGTTCCTATTTGATTTTCTGAATGGATGTCAAATCTAGTGCCGATAAGAAAGAAGACCGGGGAGATTCGTCTTTGCATAGATTTTAGAAATTTAAACAAAGTGTCCTTAAAAAGACAATTATCCCCTACCAAAGATGGACCATATACTTCAGAGGGTAGTTGGGTCTTCCACGATGTCATTGCTAGATGGATATTCCAGGTACAATCAAATTTTGGTGCATAAAGATGATCAACTAAAAACAACCTTCACAACACCATGGGGTACATTCATGTACGCCAAGATGCCATTTGGATTAAAGAATGCAGGAGCGAATTTTCAGTGGGATATGGATATATCTTTCGTTAATGAAAAGGATGTATTTATGGTTATATATTTAGATGATCTCACAATTTTTTCCAAGTCTGATGAAGATCATTTACATCATTTGAGAATTGTTTTTCAGAAATGCAGAAAATTTGGTATTTCACTTAATCCAAAGAAGAGCTTATTCACCATGGAAGAAGGTAAGTTGTTGGGACATATTATCTCCAAGGATGGAATTCGCATTGATCCTGCAAGAGTTCAAGCCATTCAACAATTAGATTTCCCAAGGAACAAGAAAGAAATTCAGTGTTTTAATGGGAAAATCAAAATTTTGAGAAGATTCATCCCCAACCTCGCTGAACATTTGAAAGAGATGATAGACATGCTGAAAAAGGAAAGTGAAGTAACATTTTCTTTAGATGCTAAGAAATCTTTCCATGCAATCAAATTTTCATTATCTACCGCTCCTATTCTGATTAGTCCAAATTAAACTTCAGATTTCATCATTTTTTCATTTTCCTTTGAGCATACATTAGCAACAGTCCTAATGCAAAAGAAAGATCAGAAAAATGAGTAGCCTATAGCCTTCTCTTGTCGAACAATAAGAGATGCAACACTGAAATACAACATAATTGAAAAGCAGGCTTTGGCATTGGTGAAATCCCTCAAAGATTTTCGAGTTTATATTCTCCATTCTCATACCATTGCTTATGTTCCCACAGTAGCTGTAAAGGAAATTATTGTGTAGACAGATCCTATAGGTAGATGGGGAAAATGGATCATAGCCATGCTGGAGTATGATTTAGAGATAAAGCCCACAATGCTCATCAAGGGACAAGGTTTGGCTAAGCTCATGGCTAAGTCTAATTTGCACGTACTAGATATCAATTTGATTGCTGCACTTTCTAAAGAAGAAGAACAAGACTCACACTTACAAGTGTCTGATATGTTCATTTCATCTCCATGGTATTCCGAAATTGTTTATGTGTTGCAACATTTAAATCCTCCACTGGAAATACCCAAAGGTAAAACCAGATCTTTAGAGTTGAAAGCTTAAAAGTATTGTATTCTTGATGGTGTTTTATTTTGGAAATGCCTTGGTGGTGTGTTGCTGAATGGCTTGGTAGAAAATGAAGCAAAGGATGTGATGAAAGATTTTCACAAAGGACATTGTGGTGGACATCACTTCTGGAAGATTATAGAAAACAATATTTTGAGAGATGGTTTCTATTGGCCCACTCTTTTTTCTGATGTATATAAAACAATGATGATCAACTGTCATGAATGTTAGATTTTCCAAGGAAAAAGAAAACTTTTGCCATTACCCTTGCAACGCATTTCAGTCATAGCTCCTTTCCAAAAATGGGGTCTTGACTTCAATGGCGAGATCTATCCTTCATCATCAACACAAAACAAATGGATCTTGACAACCACAAAGTATTTTACAAAATGGATTGAAGCAATCCCAACCAGGCAAGCTACTGATTCTGTTATCATTCAATTTATTAAATCTAATACCTTGTCTAGATTTGGATGCCCCAAGAAAATAATCACTGATAATGCTGCTGCTTTCAAATAAAAAAGAATGGTGGAGTTTTCTGCTAAGTATCATATTGTATTGGGACATTCCACTACTTATCATCCACAAGGGAATGGTTTGGCCGAATCTTCCAACAAATCTTTGATCAACATGTTCAAGAAAGTTTTAGAAGCCAATAAGAAGAACTGGCACAAGAAGCTCATTAATGCTTTATGGGTGGATAGAGCCAGTACTAAGAAATCAATAGGTATGTCTCCTTTTCAGTTGGTGTACGGGGCTGACACATTTTTTCCTTCATCTCTTGTTGTCCCGATCATGAAAATTCTGCAGGAATTGGACAACAAAACCACTGATATGCAGTGAAGGATAAAACATATGATCCATCTACAACAAACTAGAGAGGAAGTTTTTCAAAACACTTCTAAACTTCAGGAAAGAATAAAAAATATCTATGATCACAAGACAAAGGAAGATAATTTCAATTTGGGATATGTGGTTCTTCATTGGGATGCGAGGAATGAAGAAAAATGCAAACATGGAAAATTTGAAAATTTATGGAAAGGACCATATAAAATTTCATTTTTCAGAGGAAAGGATGCTTTTATATTGGAGGAGATGAATGGGGAAGATTATTCAAGAGGAGCGATCAATGATAGGCTTCTCAAGCACTACCATATTTGATGAAATTTTTGCAAATTCTCACCACCATTGTATATATCGGTTTGTTTTTATGTACTAGTGTCTAAGCGGCTATCATAGGAGTTTGAAGCCCGAGGAGAAGGCCATAAGGCTTCTTTGGTCAGAAACTGATTTTACTTTACTTTTACAGTCTTGTCATGTCAAATAGTTAGTCAATTTTCAGTTTCAGTATGGTTTTCTGCATTTTGACTCCATTTCCCAATGAATAAGGCTACCTGGTCTACGGTGTTTTGGACACCTCCAAGGAGTTGCCATCCCTAGATGGAGCCAATGTTAGTGTCAGTATTGTCTGCCTATCACCAATGATAAAATATTATTTTACCAAGTTTGTTAGGGGTCTCAAGGTCAAATTTTATGATGTCACTGGGTTTTCAAAGTAAAATTTGGTCACTGGCTAGTTTGTCTAGGAATGTCTCTATTCTTTTGAAAAATATCACATGCCAATCGCCTACTTCACTCATATGAAGGAATCATAATAAAGAGAATGTTTTCATCATATCAATCATCATAATTACCATTTCACTTAGTCTGATGTATTCATTAGGTCATTAGGGTTGTCAAGGTCCATCCTCATTCCATGCATAAATCTGGCATTGGACGAGTTGTGATAAGCAACTCTTTACATAAGTTTTATAATTTTTCATAATTTCTTCATGATTACAATCCCAAGGTTCCAAAAGAAGAAGTCTCATTGTTCAAAAAGATAAGGAGATGCTCAGGTTTCAACTCTCCAAAGTGGCCAAGTTTAAAAGGTGAAAATCATGTTTTAAAAAGGTATGTGGGGCCCATTTTTATTCAAAGGAGGATCATATTGTGCCTATAAAAGCTAAAAAAGTCCCAAAATTGTTTCATTTACATCCTAACCTCCTTTTTTCATTGAGCTCTCCTCTCCATTGGTGAAAAAACACGAGTTTCCTAGCCAAATTTGGACAAAATCTACCGGCGCTGCGCTTCTGGAGACTGCGCTGTGCTTCTGGAGGTGGTGCTGCGCTTCCATGAATTGCGATGCGCTTCTGCTAACTGCGCTGCGCTTGTGACAGAGTAGCCCGAAAATCACCCAAACTCACCCAAATTTCAAATTTGAGCTTGCATTCCTACTTCTTGCTCTTCTAAGCTTATTCACAAGTAATTATCATCCTTTTTCTCACCTTTTTCCTTTGGCAAGATAAATGCAAATGTGAGTTTTCTTCATCTGGGGTTTATGTGAAATTTTAATGTTTCAAGACTAGTGTAACTGATGGGTTTGGTTAGTTATGACATTGAAAACTTGTAAATTTTTCACCTCATACCTCTGTACATGTATAAATCACCCTTTAATTCACTAATTAACTTATCTACCCTAAGATTACCTCACCCTTACATAAACTTAGCTCATAACTATAATTTTGGGCAAAATTCCTAGCAGGACTATTTTTCAATTTCTCCTAATCATTTCTTTCCCTCATTTCACTCCATTCAAACTTCCTAAGTTTCTTTCAGCCCCTATTCACCTCCAAAAATTCCCCTACCATCATTTCCTCTCCCCAACCCCCTAATTTCATCATTTCACTCATTCCTCATTGATTTTCCATTTTCCTGTTATCTAGGGTTTCTATCATAATGTAGGGAGATTCTTCACCATTAGAAAGGAGAAAACACCATAAAGGAGGTAAAATCCTGAGATATGAGCCTACCAATTGCAATGAAATCAACTCATCACCATTCATCAAGAAGTGTTTTGAAGATGTCAACTGTCTAGGGTTTTGTCAAAGGGTAGGTGAAGTGGGTTTCCATGAACAGCTAACTGATTGGATTGCCACCAATCTGAAAGGGGAAAGGGCCATCATAGCAGGGGTTGAATTTACATTTTCAGTAGCTTCCATTTCTCTTGCCACAGGGATACCTGATCATGGAGAGTACTGGTTTAAAGGCATGAGCTTGGACCTTGAACATTACAGATCTTTCTTGAAATCACCCTACAGAGAGGCCCATACACACATCATCCCATTTAGGTACCTGTTGGAGAAGTATGCGCCATTGATGAAGGTTGTAATGAAGTTTTTCACCTGTGAGGGAAGATTTTCCAGATTGTATGCATATCACATCAGGCTTCTAATGCATTTCACAGCTCTAAAACCTCTCAACATGTGTAATTATCTATGTAGAAGCCTTATTAAAATGTCTGAGAAGGTACAAGTGAAAGAAAAAGAACACTACCCTAGTCTTTTTCATCACAACTTGATAAATATTGTAGTTCTCCATTAGCTAGCAGAAAAGAACATGACATGGGATTCATTCATAGAAACAACTTTGCAATGGCATGAAACTACTTTTTCAGTTCATCATCAAGACATATCAACACAGTAGGTGGAGGTAGTATCATCAAGAAAGTCAGTGGAAGTTCCTAAGGCACCTAGACTTGAGGTGAACAAAATGTATCAAAGAGGAAAAAGGCTTGTGTTTACTTCTCAAGTTGAGAAAATGGCTAAGCCTTCTACATCAGCAAAACATGGATCACATGTACATGATGAAGACCTAATTGAACATGATTTTGAATTGGTGGATTTGGAAGAAGAAAATGAACCTTCAAACATGCAATAGATTATTAAAGAGAAGGATTCTCAAATCAAAGAACTCATGGACAATATGACAAGAGCAAGGTTCGTCATCTCCTTCCTTGAGTAAGAAAATAGTTAGCTTAACGCTAAACAACACATCATGGAGAAAGAGCAATATAGGGTGTTGCAGTGAGGAGGCAAAGGAAAAGTAGTGTTGTAGCCTAGTGAACATGAGGAAACTGAAAAAAAAGTTAGGAAAAAGAGGCCAAGGACCAAGGGACTCAAAAAGGCATTGAAGGAGGAGAAAGGACATAATCTGCTAGATGAAGACCTAGACATGGAGGACAAAATTGCCTTGGAGATCAATGAGGATAGAGAGTATTGGCTAAGTAAGGTCAATGACCACTTAGAACAACTTCTTGACAAAGCCAACAGGGATAATCAGCTATTGAGGCACATGGCACATCATTATCAAACTAGAAACATGATATGTAACATCAAGCTCAAGCAGTTGAAAAATAAGCTAAAGGAAACCCTAAAGGAAAAAAATGAGAGGGATAACTTGGAGATGCTTTATGAAGAATCCATGAGGGCATGAAATACCTCATTTTTCACTTCATGACCAATTTTGAAGGTTTTCTGAGCATTTTTTTTTTTTTAGAATTTTGGTGCCAAATTCAGAAATTGGGCTAACCATAGGGTGTTGTGATTTTTCCTCAGGGCTCCAAATGACAAGTGGCTTACATTTTTGGAAATATAATGACCTCCTCTCAAAACCCATTTCATCATATTTCTCAGAGAGGGCTCAAATTTTGAGAAAAAGGAGAAAAAGGGGTAAAAAATCATCATTCTGCCACTCTTTTTGACACGTGCTGCGCTTCTGGAGACACCTTGAGAGAATGAGTTTTTGAAGCCTTGCCATGGGTAGTTTTAAAAAATTCAAGGTGTTCGGGAAACTATATAGGCAAGGCTAGTTGACCATTCTCTCAGATCTCAATTTGAACTTCAGGAAGAGACCTAAAAGTGGGCTCAAAGTTGGCGCCACGCTTCTAAAAATTTCTGAGTTTTTAAATTCACTGTGTAATTTCCTAGTTTTTCAGTTTGACTTGGTCAAAGTCAAAAATCATGATGTAATTGCAGTAGTTCGAGGTTAGATGATGTAATCATGAATAAATAGACATGATAGGTTGTTTTTATGGTTAATTAGGCCTCATAGAGGAAGCAAAATTCAAAACAAAGTCTAAGAGAAGAGTTTGTATTTGACCTTCTCACTCCCACCTGTTGGTTGAGAGAATCTTGGAAACAGTTCCACCACCTAGGAATTTAACACCTGAAGGCGGGGAAGTTGTTTTATTGAGTCTATATGTATCATTTCTCATTCATATAGAGGGGTTAGACTTTTGTGGTGAGGCTTGGTACCTTATGTCCTCTTACAACTAATACAAGAGCAATTGCAACTATATTTTAGGAATACTTGTTCAGTGAGTCTATGGTGTTGTTTTCCTTTCAAATCAGCTTCTAATGGATGAAATCATCTCTATTTTCATGATTTATCTTCTTCCTATGGTTTTCCTTGTAGTTATATAGACAAAATTCTTCGATTTAAGCTCTGTTTATGTGGAAATCATGCTTGTGTTTCCTTTCTTCTAAGACTAATGAATTCATGCTTTTACATGCTCATTATGTTAAACTCTCAGACCTATACTACATTGACAACAATTTAACTTCACCATAACACACTAATATATATCTCCTCTTTATACATGTCACTGCATACTTGAAGCCTTGACCTAATTACTTGCTCTAATCCCTGGTCCAGCAAACTAAAAACCCTAAATTCATAAATGACTCAAACAAAACTTGTATATCTAGCCTAAAATCTATTTCTTTTTAGTTATTCATTTACAAATATTTAGAGAGATCCCTCTCTGTTTTAGCAGGGCTACCTATTGAACTTAAAGTGGTTCGAGGTTACCTTTTTTGATTTCCTCCTCAGCCTAGGAAATTGTAGGGGATAACACTAACCACTAAGTAGCACCTTTCTCTTTAAAACATCTTATTTGCAAATTTTGGCAAATAGGTGTATAATTATCCAGTGACGCTCACTGGAATTTATGTATGTTTTGAAACTGCAGACATGCCTATATAATTTCATCTACATTCAAGAAAATATGCTCATGCTATGGCCAAAATATTTTTTCCTCCAAAGTATAGATGCCACATAAATACATAGGACAACCTATTTTTATGTGGCATCTATCTAATGTGGCTATCAATAAGGCTCCTTAGGCCCACATAGCACCCTTGAGAGATGCCATGCCACTTCCTTAGCCACCCTGATTTTCCCCATCATCCATTGAGTCATTCCCTTCTTTTGTTTCTTCCTCTTTCTTCTTTCCCTTTTCTTTTTGTCCTCTTTCTTTATTCTATTTTATTAATTTATTTACAGATCCAACTGTACCTGAAGGGCTGCCTGACACATTTTATTACCATAGATGGAAGAGGTCCCCACCTCCTCTATCATGCCTCCACTTGGTGCCCATCCATTGGCTATGGTGATGGGCCTATCCCATCTTGCACTCTTTTCCTCCTAACACACAACTTGCCTATGCACTTATTGTGGAGATTAGGAAAATATCAACAATGGTAGTGAATTCTGGGGGTTTGAGTTATGAGGAGCTTATATCATCTCAAAAGTCCCATAATCACTTATAACCATGTTTCCACATTTCATAATTTGATTGGTTTTGGGGGTTTGAGTAACCATTGTCCTACAAATCATTTCTCCTTTGTAGCCACTATGTCATCCCTAGGGCATGAAACTGTGCACCTGTCCCTCAACCTTTTGTCTCCATGGCCCCTTCCACATGTACATGATGCCTTCCATTTTCCATCATGGACCTATCAACGTGGTCATCCACATCACCATTGCCACATCACCTAACACATGGCCTCTGCATTAGCACATACAAAAAAACTAATAAATTTTGAATTATTATATTTTGCCAAAAATGCCTATTTTCAAATTTTCACACCTTAGTCACCATGGAGGATTTGGGTTAAGCTTCATGTGACCGATTTCGTCCCACACACATTAACTTGACCTCTACAATTGAAATTTAAGCGTTCTTGAACTCATTTTGCAATGGATTTTACCCATAAATTAGGGCTTTTACCTAATTTCGCCAAAATTCACCTAATTTCTTCAATGGTTGTCACATATTTTACCAACTACAACATTTTAAGCCACGTTTGATCCTCTACTTCTTACATTGACACAATAACTTATCAATTCAATATCTTCGAGCACTTTAACCTGGAAAATTTGCCTATAAATTAGGGATTTCATCCCTTTTTTCTTAGGTCAACTCTACAATTCATGAATTAACGAAATGTATGCTTCTATAGTTCACACAAAGAGTAAAGTTTGGGAATATAGCCCCTAATTCAAAATTTCTCGACAACTTCACAGGGGAAACTTTAACAATTCTGTGCAAGCATACTGATTTTTTTGCCTCTAAATTTTTCTATCATTGCACATCTGGTGTTTAGGCCATATGGTACGAGCGTTGTAACTTGCTTTGATGTTGCATTGTAACACACCCCAAACTCACTTATAGGCACATGCCACTAAACTTGAACCTTTGTACACATAGAATTTTATGTTTTCCTTAAACTTATTTATTAATACTCTAACACCATGATTAATTATGCCGAATAAGGCTCTATCACCAACTAGAACATTTAAATTTTCTATAATATCAAATATGTTACAATATGCTCTACATATGAAACACTTACGAAAACCAAGCAATATGAAAAACAATGCATAACACATATCTACAAAATAATTACATGTACAACATAACATAATTAAGCATGTAAAAGTACATAATACACATCACATAAGATAATACAATAGGAAGATTTATCCTTTTGTAACAAGACCAACTAGTTGTAGACATCAAATCTTCCATCAAACCATAGACACTGATATTGTTGGGATGGGGTCCCCTGGAGCAGAAGGGAATTGATTAGTCCTTTTTTGTATACAGTTTTGTAAAATATGTAAGTCTCCGCGATTTGTGGAAGCAGAGCCCGTGGATGAATAAGAGTCAAAGGGGCTTAGCCCCTTGTTTTAAGTAAAGTTTTGAGTTGGTTTTGAGATTTACCCATGGTCTGCGGACCACGACATTGTATGAAAAATTCTATAAATAGTTGAGATGAATAAGAGTCAAAGGGGCTTAGCCCCTTGTTTTAAGTAAAGTTTTGAGTCGGTTTTGAGATTTACCCATGGTCTGCGGACCGCGACAATGTATGAAAAATTCTATAAATAGTTGAGTCTTAGCGAAGGAAAGAGGTAACTAGATGGAACTTAGATAGAGAATTGGGTTCATTGAAGAGTCTTGGGCAGAGGCTAAGGTAGGAAGGCTTTGCTTCCTGTTCTTAGCTAGAGGAAGGAAGACTCCGCAACTGAGTGTGCAGAGGCCTAGGTAGAGTCTGTAGCTAAGTGCACAGAGGCCTAGGTAGAGTCCGTAGCTGAGTGCGGCGTGCGCAGACCCCTGCAGTTGTGTGCACAGGGAAGTTTGAGTGTGTAATTAGTGAATTGAAGATCAATAAAGACAGTTTTCTGAAGAATTCTTGAGTATTTATGTTTATCTCTGTTAATGTTATATGTTGCTGATAAATGACATGTTTTATGAATTACTAATTAAATGCTATGCAATTGTATTGAATTTATCTTAATAATGTATGAAATGAATGCTTAGCCACTTCTGTGAAGATTATGGTGATTTTTCTTATGTTTTCTAGCGAATTAAGTAGATCTGCGTGAACTCCAATTTAGGATTGCTTTCTGATGCACGTAAGTAGGTGAATCAACTGTTAAAGGTCCACAAGGACTGATCGTGGGCCTTCACGAAGGTCTGAAGGCCGCTTTAACTAAGTTGCAGTAACGTGCCATAAGAGTTTATTGATATGCGTGAAGGTAGATCCAAGGCGTTGGGAGACATCACACTAGTCTTTGGATGCAGAAACTTGGTTCTCGCATCCCCCCATACTGCTTCGGGTGAGACTGCAGCCTGCGCTACACAGGTTGTTTCCGAAAGGGCCAATAGTGTAGGGTTTTGTTGGTTGGCGCAACTAACTCTGAACCTAGGTCAGGACCCCCTAAGCCAGCAAATGGTTCTTTTACTGGGACCGGGATCTGCTTGAAAGAGATGTGTAATGTCACGTCATTGGAACTTGACCAAGAAAGAAATTGAAAAGTGGTTGGATCGGAAGATTCATGAGTTTGTGACACAAGAAAACAAGAATCTGCGCCTGTCAAAGGAAGATTGGATGGACATATATCTGTATACGGAGATACATGAAATCTTCTTCTGCACCTTCCCCATTGAACTGTACGAGTGGTTATCCAAGTTGATAGATAGTCAAGGAAGGTGGAAACTCAATAGTCCTATAGTGTGGACTCCAGAATTAGTATGACGACTAGGAGCTTCTGAAAACAAGATCATGCGGGTTGTCGATCACTAGCTCGATCGAATTCTAGGAGGATTTGTGACAGAATTTGTAGTTGATACCTCAGTTAGCTATAGCGAAGATTCTTCAAAGGACCGTGAGGTAAGTATTTAAGATCATTGAATACTTGGATTAAAATGTTGTTATGTGAAAAATGGGTGATGCCATTACCTTGATGTTTGGAGCTACGCGAAGTGGAAGATTCTTTAGAAATCGCGAAGGATCAGGACCAAAGTATAGTCCATTGATTAGACCTCCTTCAAGTGACGATGAAGGGGCGGGGCAGACTACACCAAACAATAGTGTTCATCTAATGACTCAAGGTATTCCTAGAACAAACCATCCATCCACTCCACCATCGCCTCCACCCCACCGCATACACCTTCGCCCACATCTCCACCTCCACTGCCACCTTTCAATATGGCGAATGCAATGAAAATGTTGATCTTCAAGGGCATAGGAAGTGAAGATCCTGAGCAGTTCTGGTTTGTTGCAAATGCTGTATGGACATCTCAACAGATCGCCAATGATAACATAAAGAAGGCACAGTTGGTGACCACTTTGCAGGATCACATGCTAACTTGGTACATTAAGTATTGCATTGATAATCCTCTTGCGACGCTAGTATAAACTAAGATGACTTTGAACAAAGAGTTTAGTAGGCCTAAATATGACTCACAGTTAGTGATTGAATTTAAAGAAACCATGTTGAAGGTTGAGGAGAAGCCTTGGGATTTGATCAGAGGTTGAAGTGCTAGATCAAACACACTAAAATGCAGATCAGAGATCGCCAACACCGTGACTGGTTTATTCTGTTGCTTCTACCCCATTTAAGGATCACTCTGTCACAATAGAAGATATATACACAGGCAGAAGCCTTGGAGATTGCGATGAGGCTGCATGCATCACCTATTCAAGATACAAATCTAGGGGTACAACAGATCCACTCACAGTTAGCAAGCTTACACTTAGAGTTACAGAGTTTGAAGAAAGACAAGGAGATTAAACCAGAAATGTGTGCAGAAGTTTGGTGTTTGAAGTGTAAGGGCCACGGGCATGATAAAGATCATTGTCCCATATACATAAATTATATTACAGGAAGGAGACAAATTCCTCTAAAACCTAAAGCCCTAGCAGGACTGAGCATGGGGGCTACGCTGTGGTGCGCCTTTTTTCAAGTTACTGGGCAACATGCAACGGATAATTACCATTTACTTCAGAAGTTCGTTCAGACACCCCAATAGTTGTTCTATAATTTCTGCAAATCTGTGGGCCATGATGAGTGCCATTGTCGAAGCTATGAGTTGATGATGGAAAGAACCCATATGTACTATATGAAAGCAGAAACTCGACCTCCAGATCAAGGTGTCAGAGGCGGATGCATAGGTTATCAGGGTTGAGGACGGGGCTGAGGAGGAGGAGGACCTGGTAGAGGTCGCGGTCAGATTATCTGCTACAATTGCGAACAATCGGGGCACTATGCGCGAGAATGCCAAAATCCTACACACCTGTCATGTCAATACTGCAGACAGTTTGACCATACTATAGAAGAATTCCTAGTGCTAATAGCTAAAATGCAAGAGAAGAAAACACAACCTTAGCAGCCTACACAGAATTTACAAATGATGAGGGTTGAGCCCCACGAAGAAGATCAAAGCGTTAATATTGTGCTAAGAAGTGGAATGATGACTCGCTTTGATAAATGTAAACAACCTAAAGAAGAGGGATGGGTCTGAAAAGAGCCAAAGAAAGAAGTTGGCTTTGATCTAGTTCGCACTAAGGAAACTTTTATGGAAGCCAAGAAGAGATTTGTGGAGGCCTCCACCTAAGGAAGCCAGGGAAAGATGCAAGAACTCAGTGCACTTGCAGATGTTGATCCCTCTGTACTCACTACGTTTTTGGAGACTTGCATGAAACTTCTTCATGATAGCAAGGCTATGGAAGGCCCACAGGAATTAATAAGTAAATGTGCCAACAAGGAAAAGGCCCCTGATGAACACTGCGTGGTCATAAAGATTTGCAAGCATAAGGCACAAATAGGGTGAGAGATGAGGCTAACAACACAGATAGGTGATTATGAGATGGACCGGATCTTCTTGGATCTGGGGACCGATGCGAATGTTTTACCGAAATAGACATGGGAAAGGATGGGGATACCTACGCTACAATGGTCTCTAATTCAGCTCAGGATGGCGAACCAACATAAAATCATCCCCATGAGACGATTATATGGGTAACGGTGGATATTGAAGGTGCGAGTGCGGTGGCAGACTTTGAAGTTATAGAAATTGTTGATGACAATAATCCTTACCCCGCACTCCTGGGAATCGATTGGGATATTGATATGAATGGGGTCATTAATTTGAAGAAAAGAATGACGTCATTTGAAAGAAAGTCACTTAGGGTTATAGTGCCATTGGACCCTGCAAAAGGAGCACACTGCCAAGGCCTAGGAAAAGTGCGAGTAGAAGGATGCAGAGGAAAACAAATAGTCTTCTTCCCACCACACTGATGAGCAAGAACTGTGAGCGCAAGGAGGAGGTGGCGGTGAAGAGAAAACAATTGCTTTCATCTTGAAGAAGTGCATACAGGAGCAAAAGAGTGGGCAACAAAATAAATAGAAGTCTGACAAGTAGATGCATGTGTATCCCATGGTGCTAATAGAGGGAGATCTTGATGAGATCGGTGATAAAATTCGGGACACCATGACAGAAGTGTTGCATGAATTCGAGAAGCAATACATGCAGACACTTAGGGGCATCCAGAAGGATCTGCGTGAGCTACATATCCAAGCAAACATAATTCAGGCAGATGTCGGGAAGGCGAATGGCATGCAAGCCAGTCTGACATGGGGAAAGAGTGCAATCACTGAGATGGAGTGGTCGCAGGACATCCGAGTCTTTCCTTTACCTAAAGGTTCAGTGCACGTGGAGTCAAATGTGCATCGCGCGATGCTTCACAAAGTGAAAGACATGGGACTGAACCTTGCTACACTACAGCTGGAGTCCCTTCATGTGCTAAATCATAGGGTCCCTAATGAGCTACAAATAAGAGAACAACGCGCACTCACTGCCGTCAGTGAGTTCAAAGTCAATAATCAGTAGCTGTTTGTCGAAAAGACTCAGGCCTTAAAGGAGCAGGAGGAGTTGCGCACACAAAGTCAATATATGGTCACAGCCATTGAGCAAGCCTACAAATCTGTACTTGAGTTGGGTATACTTGATGATGCAGAGGCTTTTACCAAGGTAAGAAAATTGGCTGCTACAGTGCGCGCTTCGAAGGAGAAGGTTGACAAGGTGAATTTCAACCTCAGGATGAAAATAGGTGAGCTGCAATTGAAGTTACGGCTAACCACACTGCTAGACGTGCGGGAATAGAGGAATGCGATGATTACAGAATCCATGGCCCAGATAGATGCCGTCGTTCAAGGGTGAAATAAGCTCTTCACTCAAGCAATGGGCCTCTGGGATACATTGCAGGAGGATCCTACACTGCAACAATTAAGCACAAAGCTTAGGGAAGCGCAACAACAGTATGATGAAATCAACACGATAGCGCAGATGTTGGTGCCAGTCCAACGTTTCGTGTGCTTATAGGAAGGTAAGGAAAATTTGCTGCACATTCAAGAATTGTATAATAAGAAGTCCGTGCTTAGTGCATGGCTTGAGCTCTGGATAGAGGAATCCAACCAGTTCTCGCAGACCATTTCAAGAAGCTGAAGGCTATGCAACAGACACAGAGGACTACACAGCTAGCATTAGAGGGACCAACCACAGAGAAACTAGTCCAGGAGGTGCAACAAGTAGTGGAACAAAGTACAATAGAGCTACAAGCATTGGCCAAGGCATTCAACAAACTCTGCCAGAAAGTAGAACAACCAGCTGAGTGACTCGAGGGCGAGTCACGATCTTTGTGTTGGGGGCCTGTTGGGATGGGGTCCCTTGGGGAAGAATGGAATTAATTAGTCCTTTTTTGTATACAATTTTGTAAAAGATGTAAAGTCTTTGTGATTTGTGGAAGTGGAGCGCGTGGATGAATAAGAGTCAAAGGGGCTTAGCCCCTTGTTTTAAGTAAAGTTTTGAGTTGGTTTTGAGATTCACCCATGGTCCGCGAACCATGGCATTGTATGAAAAAGTCTATAAATAGTTGAGTCTTAGTGAAAGAAAGAGGTAACTAGATGGAACTTAGATAGAGAATTGGGTTCATTAAAGAGTCTTGGGTAGAAGCTAAGGTAGGAAGGCTTTACTTCCTGTGCTTAGGTAGAGGAAGGAAGGCTCCGCAGTTGAGTGCGCGAAGGCCTAGGTAGAGTCTGCAGCTGAGTGCACGGACCCCTGCAGCTGTGTGCATAGGGAATTTTGAGTCTTCAATAAGTGAATTGAAGATCAATAAAGACAGTTTTCCGAAGAATTCCTGAGTATTTCTGTTTATCTCTGTTAATGTTATATGCTACTGATAAATGACATGTTTTATGAATTACTGATTAAATGCTATGTGACTGTATTGAATTTATCTTAATAATATATGAAATGAATGCTTAGCCACTTCCACGAATATTCTGGTGATTTCTCTTATGTTTTCTAGTGAATTAAGTAGATCTGCGTGAACTCCAATTTAGGATTGCTTTCCGATGCGTGTAAGTAGGTGAATCCAAGGACTGATCATGGGCCTTCATGAAGGTTTGAAGGTCGCTTTAACTAAGTTTCAGTAACATGCCCTAGGAGTTTATCAATCTGTAAAAAGGTAGATCCAAGGTGTTGGGAGACATCACACTAGTTTATGGATGCATAAACTTGGTTCTCGCATCCCCCCATACTGCTTCGGGTGAGACTGCAACTTGTGCTACATGGGTTGTTGCCGAAAGGGCCAGTAGTGTAGGGTTTTGTTGGTTGGCGCAACTAACTATGAACCTGGGTCAGGACCCCCTAAGCCAACATATATTCTAACTCCCTTAATATTAGGTAACCCCTAAGTTAGGGCTACAAATCCACCAAGGTAAAGGCTACCTAAGCCAACCAAGTGTCACAATCAATACAAACAATGGATAGGCCATGATAGAAAACTACAACAAAAATTACAATCTAAAACATCTCACCCCCCAATCATATTGTGTACCCAAGGAAGTTTACCCTCTTCTCTACTCAGTAGTCCCTCGAGTTGTACCATTTATTGTCCATGTATCTAGCACAAGCCAACCAATTAGTCTTATGACTCTATAGAACCAAGAAATTTAGCTACGATAATGGAGTCTCTAGGCACCTTCCAAGCCTCACATAGGGAAAGCTATTCCCAAAAAATTCTCCCTAAAGGGCTCTAGCCTTCCCCAAGGCAACCCAAGGATAATTTTCCACCCCAATCTAGCTAGGATTCATCAGGTTTCACAAGTTAATAGGATTGTAGTGTCTCCCTAGCTCACACCTAACATTCCAAAATTAAGGATGGTAAGCGTGAATGGATTTCTCACTAAGCCCAAATTTTATACATGCATGTTTCCTTTTTGGCAAGTGGAAATTAAAGAAAAAATTCCCCACTCATTGTAATTCATTCCACTGCTTAGGAACTTAGGAGAAAGTCATATGAATAAGACTTGGTCTAGAAATTAGTATCAATTTAATATTTGGCTTAGCCTCTTTGGATCAAGCCCCATTCTGTAAGCCCTTGGGTCACTTTCCCTCTTTTGGTCCTAGCTTCCCATACTCCCTTGTTTGACCTGGTCTTCAATAATGACATATTTTTATTAATATATGCATGTGATGCCAATTTCCAATACTAGGCTCATTGGAATTTCAAAAATACAATATGTCCAAACTAATATTGCATAGGCACTTCAACCTAAAAACATATATACATTAGCACTACGACCCAAAAACTATACTATCTCACAGGCTTATATAACCTATGTACATTTACAACGTCGGGGTATTACTTCATGGGATCCACTAACTCTAAATATGAGGCTATCACCTTCTTCATATTAGTGATCATGGATGTGGCCTTAGGTTTACGATCCTCCATCCAAAACCTCTGTAGGATCTGAACTACATACTTTCCCTACCTAAGGAAAATCTACCCCGATCTCTACCAATCCTTCAACCCCAAGAAGTAATGCATCAACTTGATGTCCTTCATCTCAAACTTATTTTCCATGTCTACTATGCGCCATGTAATGAGCTTCTTTACACATGTTAAAAACAAGTCATTTACATACAAAACCAAAATGAGTAGATCAATTTGAACAAATATATAGTATATGTTCGGATCAACTTCACTTTTGACAAATCCCATACTTTATCAATATCCATAAACCTTTTAATACCATGCTTTTGGTTCCTTGTTTATCCCTTACAAGCCTTTATTAAGCATGCACACATGTGAATCCTTTCCACTTACCTCAAATACCCAAGAATTCTCTATAAACACTTAATCCTCAATGATCCCATTGTTGTCTTCACATCCATATGATATATCCTCCATCCCATAAATGAAAACAATGACATAAAAATGCGAATAGAAATATACCTAGTGATCACAACAAATGTCTCCTCATAATCCACTCCCTTCTCTCGAAGAACTCTCTCACCTCGAACCTCACTTTGAACTTCTCAATGTTTCCATATACAACGTGCCTAATATCATAAAGCCAACTGAAACTGATAAATGACTTCCCATAAAGTCTTGGTGATCCAAGATCTTTACTTTAATGAATTTAAAAGGAATTTCATAATGATCATGAAATAACCATAAATGTAATCACATATGAAGAAAAAAACACATGAATAAATGACAATGAAGGCACTTGCACCATGATTTGATAACGAAATTCATCCAAAGATGGGACTACGTCTCTAGGCCCTGCTTCTAGTGTAGATGCCTTTTATACTATCTTAGCAAAATTGTAAAATTGACATGGAAATACCTCAAATCTACAAATGAACAAAAAATATGCTTCTCAGATTCCAATTATGACTACACCAGTGGATTCCTTGTGAAATAAAAAAAGATGAGTATAAACTTCATAAGATTCTGGAACTTACACCTCTTGACACCCCTGAGAATATCCACCTTGAATTTTGTGTCACAATAGTAGAATATTCTAGGAATATTCATACAAAACATCCCCTTGGATTTTTTCTCGAAATATGTGCCTGACCTGGTGTCGGTCCCTCTAACCATCTGTCAGTCCTTTGGCCCCTTGGGCACTCTCTATATTCTAGGTTCGGTGCTATCCTCAACATGCGAATGGGTAATGGTTAGATAATGGTTCAATGGGTAGAGTTTACAACTAGTCTATTGGCCCTCATGGTTGGCATGGTTATGTTGAGAACTTGGTGGTTAGGGGGTCCTGGTGTCAAACCCCACAGGCCCCCAAATTTGGTTTACTTTTTTATATATATACTTATATAAATATATATGTTGGTCATGAATCCAATGAAAACCAGTGAACCCTCATTGAAACCAACAAATGATGGTCCTCAACGTAACCCAACCTGACTAAAAGGGGGTTTCCATATGGTTCCCTTTTTTGGGCCTTATACATCCACTACTGGTTAATCCGGTGCTGCCACATGGTGACCCTGAATTGGACCACGAAAATGCCAACTCAAGTGCAAACCATTGCCATTGGGATTGCTGACGTTGCTCATGCACTACCATGTGGAGGGTGTGGGTCCCATCTGGTATGTTGTCTAGGATTCCACGTGGTAGCCTTTGGGAGTGCCACTTGGTACCCAATGTATCCCACATGTACTTTCTTTTTTCTCTATTTTCCAAAAACTTTAGACTGTGATATATTTGTCATATAGAGCCTGTTTGAGGTGTTGTTTGTGCCTTTTGAAAGCTCTCGTCCAGCTCTATGACTTGGTGTCAGTTTTGTTGAGATTTGAGGACTTCAAAATTTGATCCTCTTAGGCCAATCCTCCCCATTGAGAATCTTTTCGGCCTCCAAAATCCCTATCAATCAACAAATAGGTGAGGGAATTGGTCCCTCAATTTTTGTTTTCAATCCTCTATGCCTTATTTGGATGCATTCCCTTGAAACCCACTCGAAGGTACTCCAAATATCCCCATCACGAATTCCATGTCCTTTTATATAGAATGATGTCTTCAATTAACTTATATAAGTACTCCGGAGAAAAGTCATCTATAGATGGAACATGACCACTCTCGTTTGGATCCATGATTATGGGATGTTCATAATGTTTCAATTTCTTTACATTGACCAAAGATACATATGCATATAAGCTGGTAGATCAAGAAAAAAAGCATTTCTACTAATTTTCTCCAAGATAGTGAATGGACGATATATGATCAGCTTGAGCTTCTTGCATTTTCACTTTAACCTTTCCTCACTGGTGTGAAGCCATACTCAATATCCAACCTGGAATTGACGATCAACTTTATGCTTTTCATGTCAGGCTTTATACTGTGCCTAACTCTTGTCCAATTGGTACTACATTGTTTGATGTATCATCTAGATCTTCTTAATGAACTTGAGAGATTTATCTTTATCATTATGTTCATTAGAATCCACATATTTTCCAATGATCAAATCTAAGGGCCACTTTGGAAGGTACACAAAGCATGTCTCACATGGTTAACTTTGGGTGGAAGAGTGCAAGGCTCGATTGTATGCACACTGAACATAATGTATTTTTTCATCCCACAACTTGGGATGCTTGCTATAGTAACCTCAGAGAAAATAAACCACTATCATGTTGACACGTCTTTTTATTCGTCAGTTTGTGGATGGAAATCAATACTCCTCTTCAGCTTGGTGTCCATCATTCTCCACAAGATTTCGCAAAACGTCCTAAGGAATCAAGAATCCCGATCCGAGGTAATGGATTTGGACAGTCCAAAATGGACCCATACATGCTAAAAGAAAAGGTGAGCAAGTTTCTCAAAAGGAATTTGCTTTTATTTAGTGTGAGGATACACATCTTGCTAAGCCTATCCACTAATACAAACAAGTAGTCATGAATTCTTTTTGACATAGGTAGCCCGACTGAAAAATCCATGGAGATAATCTCCCAAGGATGAGAAGGACCAGGGAGTGGTGTGTACAACGCCAATTTTATATTAGCGGGCTTACTATTAGAGCACATCACACACCCCTTTACATACTTGTTTACAATATCTCTTATCCGAGGCCAATAACAATTTTTTTGTAAATGGGCCATAGCTTTTATGATCCCAAAATGCACATATACAAGAGAAGTGTTAGATTCTCGAATTACAAAGACTCTTTCACTTGTAGTAATACATAACTTACCAAGATGGTAGAGTGACTTGCCTTGCAAATAATAGTTCTCCACCAAATGGAATTGTTGAAGATAACCCATCCATGTGAAATGCAAGCTTGTTGTAGTTTGGTTTGTGAATAGGGGTACTATAAATGTTGATGGTCTAGCAAGGCTAATATTGGTGCTATGTTGGTCTTATTTTTCAAGGGGTTGAAAGCCTTCTACTACTTTCCTCCCCATTGAAAGGTTTGTTTTGCACTATACATGACCACATTTGGAAGGATCTCATGCTGAATTTCCTTCTTGCGAGGAAATCCACCTGGTTCCTAAAAAATATCATCAAAATTATAAAAAATATCATCAAAATTATAAAAAATATCAAACATTTATTTCCTGTGAGAAGGACCACACCATTGGAAATCATCAGTTGCTTTAACATATTTTGCTCTCACAGCCATGAGCTGGCATATTCCTTACTGGAGTCAATGAGTATTTTCATCTTTCATTACCAAGAGTTGAATGCGATCTGATAATATATTCCACTCCATATTTGGTGAGATGGTATTTGTTCTCATGTTTGAAGAACACTTCCTTCCTTTCATATAAGTATGGGGTTCCCAAAGCCATGCCACAAATGTAAAGTGGGACAATATCCAAATCAATCTCATCTATCAACTTTGAAGCAATAGAAAATCTGACCCTACACTGCTTGGTGACATTGAGTTTTGAATTTTTGCACACCCAACCAAGAGGGTAAGGTTTGGGATGAAGCATTGTGCCCAAACCCAACTTCTTAACAATTTTTTTTGATATCAAATTAACTTGAGAACCCATATCAAGAAGAGTATTTATTTTTGTGTGTTTAGATACAAATCTCGTATGAAATAATTCACTTCTTCTTTTTTCATCATCATGCAATTTTTTTTTCAGAGCTTGAGCTAGCAGGAAAGGAATTTTTGCCTTGTACCCTAATGGTTGTGATCTACATCTCATCACTTGATTTAGAAACTAGATCTTGTTGCACTATAGAAACAATTTTCTACTTCCCTTTGCCACCATATTTCTGAGGCTTTAGCTCAGGATGTAGTTTCCAACAATGCTTATCATCAAGCCCATATTTCTTGTAATGACTGCAAGAGGGATTTCCTTCCTCTTTCTTTTATGTTGTTGTCTTCTTTCCCTTTCCTTTTCCTTCGAACTTGTTGTTTTGGAACTTGGATGAAGGATTCTCTGTGTGATCTTCTTGTCCATGCTTTCCCCTATTTTCAATATGAATTTCTTTCACACACGCTTCATCTAGATTAGTGGGATCAAAAAAGAACGATGAGTGATGAATATAACTATGTAAATTGCCAATATATTTCATCAAAGTTTCTAGTGAGTCTAAAGGAACATATAATGCTAGTGCCTGCATCCTAAACTCTCCTGTAAAAATTTGAACATTATTCCCTCTTCCCTATCTCAAATGTTGCCACTCCATCATGGATCTTCAGTCATAGCCATAAGCCAGTCAGAACTAGAAGGTCCTTACTAGAAGGTCATTTACAAAACTAGTAGCCTTGTAACCCAATGGGTAACATTTCCATCGTAGTGCAGATGTAAAGTCAAACCATGATAAAAGGAGTTTACCATTATGCTTACCACCATTCTAAATTTTTCTCTCCCACTATACAAGGGAAGTGCCTCCTAGTTGAAGAGACATTAACTAGACCTTCGCCTCTTCCTCTTTAATCTATTGTACGTGACAATAAACTTCAATATGTATAATCTAATTTTTTAACTTATTTGCATTGCATTCTCCATTAAAAAAGTGGAAATAAAATTTTACATCTAATTTTAATAATGGATTTTATAGAAACATTGTTTTTATGACCATTTGAATGATGAGAATGAGAGGAGGAAGAAGAAGAAGAATAATAAGAATACTAGAACTTGAACTTGAACTTGAAGATAGAAATGGAGGCTCAGGAGGGTCTCCTCCATTTCCTAGTTCCTTGAAGCATTATCCTCTTCTTTGGTTTTCTTCTTTTCCTTCTTTGCAAATCTCTTCTCATAATTTGCAAACAATATGTCTACCATGTCTGACATCTAGTAGAAAGCTTTTTGGAAAGATTATAATTCTCAGTGTGAGTGTCGTCATTCTCCATTTTCTTTCTTCAAGTTGCATGTCCAATCTCGAGGTTTGAAGAGTTAAGTTTTCCTTCACCCTCCTTGAGCTTGGCCCTGGTAAGCATCCACACTCGCAATTCACATCCAAGAAGACTGCTTTGATACGAACATGATCTAATATCTTTACTTCGATGACTTTAAAATGAATTGCATAAAGAGCATGAAATAGCCGTAAGTGAAATCACACATGGAGAAACAAACACAAGAAGAAATGACAATAAAGATACTTGCACCATGATTTGATAACAAAGTTCATCCAAATATGGGAATACTTTTCCAAGCTCTGCTTCTAGTAGAGAAGCTTTTTATATTATCTCATCAAAATTGGAAAAATTACATGACAATAACTCAAATCTAGAAATAACCAAAAATTCTACAGCTCAGATCCCAATTATGACTGCATTGGTGGATTCCATGCAAAATTTCAAGAAAAATAAGTATAAACTTAATAGGTTTTGGAATTTTCACCTCTAGACACCCTAGAGAATCTCCACCTCAAATTCCATGCCACAATAGTATAATATTCTAGGAATATTCTTACAAAATATCCCCTTGGAATCTATCTCAAAAGATGTTCCTAGCATGGGCGTGGGTCACTCTTGCCACTCGTTGGTCCTTCGACCTCTTGGGCGCTCTCTGTATGCCAGGGTTGATGCTCTCCTCAACATGCGAATGAGAAATGTTTAAATACTAGTTTAATGGGTAGAGTTTAAAACAAGGTTGTTGGCCCTCATGGCTAGTGCAACTAAGTTAAGGACTTGGTGGTTGGGGGGTCACAATGTTAAACCGAGTAGGCCCCCAATTTTGGTTAAATTTGTTATATATATATATATATATATACACACACACACACACACACTCACACACGTTGAGTATGAATCCAATGAAAACTAATGAACCCTCATCGAAATCGACAAACCACGGTCCTCAACATAACCCAACCCAACCAACCAGGGGATGTCATGTGGCACCCTTGGTTTGGGCCTTATACACACATTTTTGGCCAATTGGGTGCTGCTCCCACATTGCCATGTGGAGAGTATGGGTCCCATTGGTCTACTGATAGGGTTGCCACGTGGAAGCTTGTAGGAGTGCCATGTGGCACCCAATGGACCCCAACTATACTTTCATATTTATTTTTTGCCAAAAAATCCAGACTATGATATCTTTGTTATATGAAACTCGTTTTGAGGTGTCGTTTGTGCCGTTCGAAAGCTCTCATTGAGCTTTATGACATGGTTCCAATTTTGTTGAGATTTGAGGACTTCAATTTTTGAGCCTTTTTGGATGCTCCTAGATCACTTCAATTCTTTCAAGTTGATGTCATTTTTCGAGGTGCCACACAATCCACATAGCATGCATCCATCAAAATCACACTAGTTGAAAGGAAATATATCATCAAAAAATCCCTCTTGAACTTGGTAATAAACTAATTTATCTGAGATTTTGTAGAGATTGTTGCATGCTTCTGTTTTTGCCTCCCTTTTCCCTTCTTCTTCTCTAGGCACTGTGATGCTAAATGACCATGCTTATGATAAATGAAGCACTTGCTTTTACTTAAGTCATTTCTTGGTCAAGAGGTTGACTCCTCACTCTTTTCCTTACCCTTGATAGGTCGTTTACCTCTACCCTTATTTGACAAACCAAATATATCTAGGTTCTCATTACCACCCTTATCGCTATCCTTTAACTCCATCCAAGTATCCTCTTGGATACAATAATTCTAAAGCCTCTCAAATTTAGGAAGTTTTTCCCAAGTACAAATACCATTAAAAAATGGTTCTCATGAAGCTAGTAAACCATTCATTGTCATATGAACTACTTCTGCATATGTAACCTTCTCTCCAACCATTGGAAGCTAATCAAAAACCTATGTTATATTCACAGAAGATAACTGATGACTAGGTTTGATTTTGACATCTCCATGGATCTGAGCTTTTTCTGCAATATCATCTTCCTTTTTGTGTTTTGGCTCTAAAAAGGATTGACTGAACCATTGAACATATTCTCCATCATAGTCTTCTTGAACACATGAGGGATTTGATGGTTTTGTATGGCATCCAAAGCCATCCAATTGGCCTTCACTTCCTTCTTGTTGTTATTTTCTAAGTCTTGTAGATTTATAGGTAGAGTCACATGTCCTTACAATGTCTTATAGATCATTTTCTTTTAATAAGAGAGTAATCATCACCTTCCATTCTAAGAAATTCTAGCAACCACCCAATCTATCTTCAAATTAAAGGCCCAATATTACCATCTCTAAAATATCTTTCACATAAGCCCAAATAAAAAAGCAATATTTCAAAATTCTCTTAGTGTTGGTCCTTCTTTCATGGAATATATTTACTATTGTAATCCTTGATAATATTAATCAGAGATCAAGTTTTAAAACCATGTGAAAAATCAAAGTCGCAAGTGATCGATGCCCTTATGATCTCAATCATGTAGGTTGATTTTTTTTGTAAACTAGAGCGTAATTCTATTATTAAGAAATAAGAGAAATTATAGACAATATCCAATGTTGCTAATCTGCTAATCGGGAAACCAAACCAACAACATTTGAATATGTCACATGTTTGGAGAGTTTGAATTAAGTTTTGTATAAGGAAAAAACTAAAAGAGTATTCTAGTACATGGAAATGATTGAGAGGCCATGAACTATCAAAATTGAGACACTTGTGTAAAAGAAACAAAGTATCTAGAAGCTTAGTTATACACAATAATAGTTTAAGGTATTGAAATTAACACTAGGTAGAGGTGCATGGTACTTCACTTAGTAACATTCGGCTAATGGGAAATAACCTATTGAGTTGAAACATGTAACCTTGAATTGATGCCTTTGAGATACAATTGGAATTCATTAAGTTGTAGCAATATGCCTCGGCTTCATCGTGATCCTTCAAAATATTCCCAATAACTATTTTAAGATTCCAATAAAGATCCACCATTTTATAATATTTTGTATCCATAGCACTTGAGCTCTTAGTGTATAGGATCCAATTATCAGGCTCTACATCGATATCCTAATCCCAAGTGGTGCTTCTCTCCTATTGAACCTGATCCCCCACATTCTCAATTTCCTCGTGTATGTGAGGTCAAGT
This sequence comes from Pinus tabuliformis, assembly GCA_031772625.1. Classification (NCBI taxonomy): domain Eukaryota; kingdom Viridiplantae; phylum Streptophyta; class Pinopsida; order Pinales; family Pinaceae; genus Pinus; species Pinus tabuliformis. The sequence continues at coordinate 769,163,419 of CM062804.1, read as the reverse complement.
TTATTCGCATTATTCATTCATATTAGTTGTTAGGTCCCTATAATACTTGTGTATTCCCCTTATTGTTATTGTTAGTGTATCCCAATATAGTGAATGTTGTGCTTAGTTATCCCCCATGTTATTATTGTGCCCCATAGAATCCCACTATTGTTATTGTTGTGCCCTTACATTATTATTGTTATGTAGGCTCTGATTATATTGTGACCCCATAGACTCTTATATATACCAAGGAGGTATTATCATTTGTATCATCCAATAATTGTTCATTTATGTAATGTAAAGGAGGATTAACCCTCTAAGAGGCTAGTTTTTAAGTCGTTGATCTATCTTTTCTTCTATTTTGTGAGTTGGTTGCATAACATTTGGTATCAAAGCTTTGGATTCTAGGGTTTCGCTTCTTGCAACATGCCATCTTGGAATTTTCTCTATAAATGTTTTTTTATAAAAGGATTCAAAATCTGAAATTGAAACCACGTGGAGAAAAAATATCAATGAACTTCTTGTATGAATTTCAGATCTTGGTTCGCTATATTTTCGGAGATATGATCCAAATAAGTTAGGGTTTCTGCAAGCTCCAAAATTCCATCTGAAATAGGTGACCTAGCCAAAATCATCATAACTTTCTATCTGAAGCTTGAATTTCAATTTCATAATAAGTGAATGAAATCAAACAGATTGTAGTTTTTTTTGTATCATTTTTAGGGTTGAAGTTCAAAACAATTAAAACGTGGCACTTCGTACAAGTTCGCTCTACTGATCCAGTCTATAATCAGGCCATCGTGGGAGTTTGGGAATAAATATTTATTGAAGAATCCAATCTTGATCTGAATTGTGGGGTTGGAAAAAAATAATTAAAGGGATACCACGATGAAATTTTAGACCTCGTAGATCCAAAATTACAGAGACACAATAGCTTCAATATCGAGCTCCTAAAAAGCAAGAAAAAGGTATGTATTTTATTTAAATTTTGCATAAATTTTGTTTGAAAAAATAGTTTAAAGTGATTCAAAGGGCATATTGAAGCATAGATATCAGTATTTGGTTATAAAATTCCTCCCAAAACAAAGAATTATACACCCATTAAGTCCTCATAAAGCTCTACTATGACTCATGAAGAGGAAGAATTGCAACATGATATATCAAAATTATGGGACTAATTGCAAAAAAATTCACTCTCACAAAGAGCAACCAAAGATGAACTAAAAGGGGACATGGATGGTTTAAAAGAATAAATAAATGGTGATATGGATTGTTTAAAAGTAGAAATAAAAGGCAACCTGAAATCTTTAACAGAAAACATGGAAGGTTTGACAAACTTTCTACAAGAAATGCTTCCTAATGGCGAAAAGGTATTCCATGAAACTCATGATGAGAACACAAGAAATGTTAATCATGATTTTAGAGACTCCAATGTTGGGTTTAAGACCCATCAAATTCCAAAGATCGATATGAGGAAGTTTGATGGCAAGGATCCACTAACATGGATACTACGGATGGAGCAATGTTTTGATCTCCATGATGTGCAACACACACAAAAGGTACACATTGCATCATTATATTTAGAACCCAATCAATTTTTATGGTATCAATGGATTTGTTCTCATAAACCACTTGTCACTTGGTCAATTTTTACGGAGGAAATGATAGCACATTATGAGGATACAAAGAGCAACACCTTCTTTAGCCAATTGATAAATTTTAAAAAAAGGGTTCAATGGCGGAGCACATTGAGGACTTCGAAAAATTGAATATCAGGGTAGCTAATATTTCAGAGGAGCATAGGATTGATTTCTTCATAGGTAATTTGAAGGATAAAATCTAACATGAGGTTCACCTTTGGGAAACTGATTCATTGGAGAAGGCATTCAGGGTGGCAACAAAAGTTGAAAGCAAAATTATGGCAACAAGGAAGTCTACCACTCACAACTATAAAGATGGAAGTATTGTTGCTCTTAGCCTTCCACGACCTACAAGGTTGATGCCACAAAAATTGGAGGAAAAAAGAGAAAAAGGGCTTTGATACAGTCGTGATAACAAATACACTAAAGGTCATAAGTGTGTTGAAAAGAAATTATTCTAAATAGATTGTGAAGAGGAGGAAGAAAAGGAACAAGACACAACAAAGGAGGAGGATATACATCAGGAACCAACCCCAGAGAAAGAAGAAATGAATCCAAACATATCTTGTAATGCATTGGTAGGAATTTCCACTCCTCAAACTCTCAAGATAGAATGACATATCAAAAATAAAAATGTACTAGTGCTCGTTGATTTGGGAAGTACCTATATTTTATTCATTGTAAGATAGCCAAGGAATTGAATTGCTTCCTATATCCAACACCCAACACTAGAGTGTCAAGTGATGGCTGAAAATGGAGGAATTATAAATTGCTTTGGAAAGTTCCATAATATCAAGCTAACCATAGGGGAATACGTATTGAATATTCCAATGCTTCCATTCCAATGGGTGGTGTTGATGTTGTATTAGGCGTCCAATGGTTACAATCTTTGGGGATGATAACTTTTAATTTTCAAGAACTTTTCTTGAATTTTTTTTGGGAAGGAAAGGAAGTTGAATTAAGGGGTATCACAGGGAAGCAAGGAAATATAATCAACTCTAACGGAAAGAAAAATCTTCTGAAGAAAGAAAAACGGGGCATAATTGCACAGTTATGCTCACTAGAGGTTCAAACATCGAAATCATCTATTTCTCTAGAACTCCAAAAATTCTTGGACAATCATTCCAAAGTATTTGAGACTCCCAAAGGCCTCCCACCTATTTGTGATCATGATCATTCTATTCATTTTATTCCAGGAAGTGTTCCTCCAAAAATCAAACCTTATAGATATCCCTATGCCCAAAAGAGTGAAATTGAACATATGGTTGTAGAAATGCTAGAGGATGATATAATTCAACCTAGTCAAAGTTATTTCTCTGCTCCAGTAGTATTGGTACACAAGAAGGATGGATCATGGCATATGTGTCTAGATTATAGGGAGCTCAAAACGCTCACTATTAAAGATAAGTTTCCTAGTCATGTCATTGATGAATTGTTGGATGAATTACATGGAGCAATTTATTTCACCAAGCTGGATCTTCATTCTGGATATCATCAAATTAGAATGAAGACTGAAGACATTATGAAAACAACATTTAGAACTCATGAGGATAATTATGAATTTTTGGTCATGCCTTTTGGCCTTACTAATGCACCTTCCACATTTCAAGGTTTGATGAATTCCATTTCCAAACCCTTAGAAATTTTGTGTTAGTATTTTTTGATGATATACTAATCTACAACAAGTTTTGGAAGGATCATGTTCGACATGTTGACAAGGTGCTAAAACTATTGGAGGTGAAACAATTATATGAAAAAACCTCCAAATGTTTCTTTTGAGTACATGAGGTGGAATATTTGGGTCATATTGTATTTCATGAGGGTGTTAAGGTAGACCTTAACAAAATTAAAGCTATTAAGGAATGGAAAATATCCACAACCATAAAGCATCTTCAAGGATTTCTAGGGTTGACAGGGTATTATCATAAGTTTGTTAATAATTATGGGAGAATAGCTTCACCTTTAACAACATTACTGAAGAAAGATGCATTTTCTTGGACTCCATAAGAAACTAAGGCCTTTAAACATCTTAAAGAGGCAATGTGCCAAACACCTGTCTTAGCTATGCTAGACTTCACAAAAACCTTTATTGTGAAATGTGATGGATCAGGAAATGGAATTGGTGCTATTTTAATGCAAGAAGGAAGACTGATTGCTTTTGAAAGTCATCCAATCAAAGGAAAGAATTTACACAAGCCTATTTATGAAAAGGAAATGTTGGCAATACTACAAGCACTAAAGCATTGGAGACCTTACCTAATGGTAAGACACTTCAAGGTAAAAACAAATCATGATAGTCTTAAATAATTTTTGGAACAAATATTATCTTCAAAAGAGCAGTGAAAATGGGTCACAAATATGTTGGGTTATGACTTTGAAATCATCTACAAAAAAGTAAGCAAAATGTTGTTGCATGTGCACTCTCAAGAAAGGATGATGATGTGGAAGCATTTCTTTGTGTCGTTTCTATTATCCAAAATGATTAGATAACTGAAGCAAGGGAAAAATGGAAGAATGACGAAAAGGTGTGGACACATTCAAAAGTTACAGTAAGATCCTAGTACATCAGATACATTTAGCTGGAAAAATGATTAATTATGGCACAAAGATCACTTATATATTTGTAAGAATTCCCAACTCAAGCAAAAGATTCTTTTGGAATTGCACACGTCCCCCTTAGGAGGGCACTCAAGACTTTAAAAAACTTACCAAAAGGTCAAGAAAGAGTTTTTTGGGATGGCCTTAAACCTAATATTTAGACGTTTGTGACAAAATGTTTGGTTTTCCAACAAAATAAGTTTCATACAATTAAGACACCGGGTCTGTTACAACCTTTATCCATTCCAATTCAGTGTTGGGAGGAGGTATCAATGGATTTTATCAAAGGTTTACCCAAGTATGAAGGAAAGAGTGTTATCATGGTGGTAATTGATAGACTTACCAAGTATGCACACTTTTCTCCATTATCTCATCCTTTTAAAGCCAATACAGTTTCTATTGCATTTATGGAAATAATTCAAAAGATACATGGAAACCCAAAGATCATTGTAAGTGACAAAGATACCATTTTCACTGGAAATTTTTGGACAGAATTATTTTTCTTGTCTTGGTACACAATTAGCTCATAGCTCATATTATCATCCTCAATCTAATGGGTAAACTAAGATAGTGAAAAAATGTTTGGAAGGGTATCTTCGTTGCTTTTTATTTGATAAACAAACACAACGGGTCAAGTGGTTACCTCTAGTTGAATGGTGGTATAACATTTACTTCCATACTGCAACAAAAATGACCCCATTTATGGCACTTTATTGTTATCATCCACCATCCATCACATCATTTTTAAAATAAAATTCTAAGGTTCAAGCAATGGAAGATCACATCGAGCATCAACAACAAGTTCTCCAACTCTTAAAGGATAACCTCACTCTGGTGCACAATCGAATGAAACAACAGGCAAAGCAACATCACAGTGAAACAAGTTTTTATGTAGGTCACTGGATATTTTATGGCTACAACCATACAAACAAATGTCCCTAAAGCAAGCTAAGAAGGATAATAAATTCTAACCAAAGTATTATGGTCCTTACAAGGTGTTGCAAAAGATTGGTACTATGGCATACAAATTGGAGCTTCCCGCATCTTCTTGAGTATACCCAACTTTCCATGTTTCATGCTTAAAGAAGGTTATTAGTGACAAGCTCCTAGTTCAAACAGTGTTGCCAAAACTTTATGAAGAAGGAAAAATCATATTTGAGCCTGAAGCAGTCAAAGAAACAAGAACCTGACAACTATAAAATCGATTAATTTTAGAGTATCTCATTAAGTTGAAGAAATTACACACTGAAAATTTCACTTGGGAAGATGAGAATTTTATACAGAAGCTTCTGGAACTACTCAAATGTTGAGGACACCATTTTTTTGAAGGAGAGGGGCATGTTAGGTCCCTATAATACTAGTGTATTCACCTTATTGTTATTATTAGTGTAGCCCTATATTCTTATTATTGTGCCCCATAGAATCCCACTATTGTTATTGTTATTGTTATGTAGGCTTTGATTATATTGTGACCCCTTAGACTCCTATATATACCAAGGAGTTATTATCATCTGTATCATCCAATAATTGTTCATTTATGAAATGTAAAGGAGGTTTCCCCCTCGAAGAGGCTAATTTGTAAGTTGTTGATCTATCTTTTCTTCTATTTTGTGAGCTGGTTGCATAACACTAGCTTGATTTTAGTTTTGAACCCTCATGCTGGAGGTACTGACTTGAGCATCACAAAAGCAAGATGGGATATGATTGTCCCTTTAGCCACCTCAAGAAGCTCTACCACGGGGCATAGTGAGTATCATAATATCATGGCTTAGTACTCAAGGTTTCACAGTCAACAATAGTAGGAAGTATCATAAGCTAAAGGATGAAGACACACTTAAAACTTGTAGAGTTTAGCCTCCTCTAATATGGATATTTCATAGTGATATTGAGATCCCATGAAGAAAAATTATCCTTTCCCATGTAGTTCCATGAATTTGAGAACCTGTGTGGGGTACCCACATATCTCTTCCATGCAAGTGAATGATGGTGGAAACCATTGTGAGAATAAGGAATAATACTAGCATAATCTAGCAGAGGATACAACAAGTTGCTATAGCAATTGGATCACTAAGCGCAATTTTCTCCAAGCTACACATCAAAACCTATCATGGATATGACATGTGTTGAAGGGATTCCATGTGTCCAGTCATAATAACAACATATGGAGGTGGAATAAATTGATAACAATCATGACTACAAATATATGTCCCTTCTCACCCCATCTAGGGGTGTTGTATCCCCTTGAATGAAGAGTTAGCCACTCTTAAGTGAGGAGATCAATGGCTGTTGGAGTCCATCCTATGTATAGAAATGTGTTAGCTTGAGATATTCTCTCATTGGTGATCTTATTGGATATTTTATTACTTGTACCTCTAACATGATACAAGAGGAGAAAAAAAACATGGCGTAGGAGAGATTGAATATGCTCTAGACCACTTTCTCTAATTGTAATTTTGCTGAAGGAAAAACCATTCTATATTCTTGTTAAATTTTGAATGATTAATTGAGAGTATCCCTATGCTATTAATTTGTAGAATCCTTCCCCAGCTTCTATGTGGGTGCAAAATTCAAGGGCATGGAGCTCTATTGCATTATTACTTTTGATGGCTAGGAATCCAACTAAGATCCAAAGAATCTCTCCTCAGTAGTTGTAGAAGACTCTTCCAAATCTAGTTAGACCTGGGTTCTCTTTAGACTCACCACCAAAATTTAGTTTGATAAAGTCTAGAAGATGGTGCTCTCGCTTAGTTGGGGAACTAGTTTCAAGCTTCTCTAGATGTCGAAAGGAAGAAACTCTATAGGGCTTAATCTCAAAGGCTTGCATAATGTCATTCTCTTTCTTTGGCACCTTTCCAATCTTCTTTTGAGCAAGGGGTTATTAAAATAATTTCTTTTATTCCTTTCCTAAGTCTACTTTATAATGTTATTGGTTCCAAGAAAAGGTCTTTGAAAATTCCCCCTATCCACTCTTTCTAAACTCTCCATAAAGAAAACCTAGGAAAAATTTGTGATACTTTGTTTAGAATTGGAGTGGTGAAGGCTATCTATCTCCAACTGGTGATAATGTCTAACAATCTGGTTCAATTTCGATAAGCTTGCCCAATTGTTAAGGCCCCCTGATTTGAGAGAGTGGCCACACATTTATAATGATTGAGAAGGTTATTTGATATTTCCTTTTACTTGTTGCAAAGGTGACAAAAGGATGGACCCTTAAAGCCTCATCGTGCTAATTTTTCCTAGGTTAAAATTTTTCCACGAGCCAATAGCCACAAAAAATTGAAACCATTGGCCACACATTTTTCTTCCAGATGTTGTGTTGAATTTCTTGTTTAGGGAGGTCTAAATGCCCAACTACCAATTTATAAGCTTCACAAATTTAAAGTGGAATTTGAATGATAATGTGTTGAATTTATTGTTGTTGTCATAGGTTCCATATAGAGGTGAAGGATGCATTATCATTCAAATTTTACACTTTTACCAATTGTAGTTGTAGCTATTCACTTACTCACATCTATAATTTTTTCACGCCACGAATTTGAAATACATAATGCTAATATATTTGTACGTTTCATCATGATTTAGATCTTAATGAAAAGGAAAGAGAAATACACTTATCTTTCATAAAATGATCTCCAGGGCCACCAATTACGTGTGTACCATTTTCCTCCCAACCATATTAGCAAATCATTTATGGATGCCACCCTCGTGTTATAATACTAGACTACCAGGGAAAAGAAGATTGCTCAAGGATTCCAATTCATTTTTTTTTCCCAAAAGCTTCAAAGACAAATCCACACAAATCACTAGTAGGTTCTTTATTTAGTTTTCCAATTAGGTAAACTCCTTGATCTCATTCCATTGCGGCATTTAAGAAAAAAACCATTCCCTTATTTTCTCTCTAGCCCCTTAGGAATATCTCCTTTGTGCTCTTCAGTATGTGTAGGACGAGCCAAATTCACTATCAAATTGTAAATTTCATTTCTAACAATATGTGGCTTCTTATATGGTAAATTATGAGATGTTGTACAACCCAACAATCTAGTAAAGTGTTGAGGTTGAAGAAGGAACTTGCCTACTCAATATTGGTGTCTAATTATGCATGGCAATGCCTCTTTCATCTCTAGAATAGATATTATGATAGAAACATTTCTCTTTTTGCATCAAGAACTCTATTCTCTTCTCAATAATTCACTTTTTTTTATCAGGCTCTCCTTTCTAATGTAACAACCCTGGTGAAAATTTCATGTAACAAAAGTTAATAAAGGAAAAAATAATAACCATTGTTGATGGGACAGTTATTCCAAGCTGAATGTTGGAAAGGACATCCTAGTGGGTGTTCGTTTGGTTTATTATGGCTAAGGAAATTAGCAAAGGCAATGGCTAGGGCTTTGGAAAGACAAAATGACACTTGTGGCACATTTATTTATGAAAATGATGGATATTAGGAGAAAAGGAAGGTGAAAGGTCACAGGTTGCATGTGAGGAGGAAAATGAAGGAAAACAATGGAAAATGAAGAAAATAGAGGCCTAATTGATAAAAGGCTTATGAGGATCAGTTTGTAACCTTTTGTCAGTTCGAATTTGAAGCTCTCGCATTACTCTCTCTCTCTATCTCTTGGACACTTATAGTTTTCTTGGAGAACTTTGGCATTGGATCAAGAAAGGCAAAGAAGGCAAGAGGAAGGAAGGAGCAAGCAAGGAAGAGAAGGATCAAGCAACTACACTAGGATTCCTTGTAGGTATCGATTTGCATGTGTATTTTCCTTGCTAAATTTGGAATGCATGGTATTGAATGTGGTTCTTTTGCTATTGTGGATATGATGATTATGATTGCTTGTACTTCCTGCATATATATTTGAGTATATGGATGTTTCTAACCTCCTTGATGAGATGTGGTGAGTATATCCTTCTTGAGGATCATTTTGAGATCCAGATCTGAAAAGAGACAAAGAGGTACTTGATGAAAATATGACAAAGTGCTTCAAGCGACCTTTGTCTAATAAAAAGGTGCACAAGTAACACCACAAGGTATGCATGGTATGTTTTAGCTATTGGCTTGGTAAGTCCTAAGGTATGATGAAAATGTCCCTTTCTTTAATGACTCATACATGTATATGAAAGTGACCTGCATCTATGTTTTCTATAATGAAATGTTTCTCCTAGTGTTGAAATTTTGATATTCTTGAATTCTATGAGGCTATCTAATGTTAATACATTGATACACTTGATGTTTTGCTAACATATATGATCTATCCGTTGGACATCTTGATCATATAAATAAGGTTAGAACCTTGGCTCTAGAAAATGATACTCTTGATACTTGTCATGATGTATTTCATATAGAAGGATAGTTCATTGACTCCTATACACGAGTCTGTTGTTAATACTTGTGATAAGCATGATGAAAGCATATGGAAAGAGTGATTGCCTCTCTTGTTTTTTTGATAGAGCTTTATTAAATGATCTAACCTGATTTCATTAGTCATGAAGAGCATGGTAACCTTGATGAATATAAGCGTAAGATTGATAAGTATATCTCTTACTAACTATGGTTGTGGTTAAACTGAATATCCTAACTTGATGAAGTGACTTGATAGAAAATGTTATTATGTTCATAATCCTTGAGATATGATGTTGCATCTATCTACTGCTTTGAGTCTAAACCTTTGATGAAAGATTGATGTCATGATGATGATAACCATATGTTTATGATCTGTTATTGCATGACTCAAGTCGAGATAGGTTGCTTACATGGATGAAGATGAATGATGCAGCTCCCTAGTCAGAGGGAGAATCTCTTCTCAATATTCTTAGCCTTATTACTATTTGTATTCTATGTTGTTGAAGTGTGATTTATGTGCATCTGACAGTATTGATATGCAACGGAGTCTTAGATCTAAAGGTCATACAGAAATTAGGGTTTTTTCTCCGGATGCAGTCACAGATCTAGGAGATTTCGTCCCTAGACTCTCGCATGCTAAGGCCTAGACAAATTCCAGGCAACCAAAGTCACTCTCATGCTAACTTGAAGGGTGCGACTAGATGTTTGACTGTTGTTTACCATCATCTGAGTCTTTCTAAAGTTGTTTAAATTCTAAATAAAAGTGTCTCTGACATATTCTGCCATTGTTAACTAGTTTATGAAATTGTTGATCATATAATGAAGTATTATGCATGAAATCAGATGGTCACATGGAATATGTAAGTACCATAGATCTATTGTAGATAACAACAAGATCTACTAACAAGAAAATATTGAATATTTTCCATAACATGAACATGTAGATTGAACTTGTTTTTACAGGTGACTAGGACATATATATAGATATGTCACTATATTTGTGCTACAAGAGGTTGGCATGATCTCGCATTACTGGTATATATGAAAATGGTTTTGACATGATGCTTGACAATAACTTTGAATTGATGATTAAGATGTGCTTTGACTATAGATATCTATACAATAGTAGTTTGGACTTGCCCTGATGTATAGTGATCTAATTTGACTATTGTTGATTTGTCATGATATAAATGTTATGTGGGCATGATGACTTATGTGGGTATTCAGATATTGGCTTCCTTGTTCTTAGCACAATGGTTGAAGTAATGATAATTTAGCATGAAAATGGAACTTGCATGCCTCATCCTTGATGTATGCATTTGCACCTAGTGACAAGATGACTTGTATTATGATTACGAGAATGACTTAATCAAGTTCAGATTGATAATGCATGACTTGTTGGCATAATGAAGTCATGAGTTCATATGATATTGATATGAGCTCCATTTGTCCCCTGGTTGAAAGTATTAATACTATGATAATGATGAATTTGATAATGGTCGTGATCTGGCTTTTAAAGTCCGATGAGTTGAATTTGTTGTTGATGGTACAAAATTGAGTTATGTAAGGATGATTATGTTGGCTTAGCAAGGCATTATGCTTAGAGCATTGCAATCCAAATATGTCTAGATTTGATAGTTATTTGATGAAGTCAGGATGATGAGTACCAAGGTATGGCTTTGATATTGATTATGGTTTTGGTTTTATGTCTTGATGATCTACTTGTGACAGGTGATGAGCCTATGATGATCTAAATCAGAGGAAGATGGCTTTTGAAGCCTGAAATGATGTATCATGACATGATGAGTTAATGTATCGAATTTGGAAAAGAAATTCCATATTGAAAAGCTATTGGAAAATGATTTTGTAAATTCTTGATACACTGATTTGAAGTTCAAAGATGTTGTTGAACTCAACATGGCATCTAATAGTTGATTGAAGTATTGTTGATCCCATTTTTGAACAACCATCTATATACATATGATGTGCATAGAACCTAAATAAATTCATGATTGATATACTTCACTCAGAGTTGCCACCAAGCATGATTTGAAATATCTGCATGAGATATTATATTTTGAGAATGAGATATTTCTCCTATGGTATGTGTCTCCATAGATGTATTGTTGATATTTGAGATTATTGTTGATAAGAACATTTGGATGCTGCTTTAATATGAGATCTTCCATGATATCTTGGATGAGAAGTCCATAGCATGATCGAGGTTGATCATGATGCTGCTAGCATGGCTAACTGTGAGGCAGGATGCAGAATATCCTTAGAGAGTTGTTTGAGCATGATTTGGATATGACATGGTTACATATAAATATAGTTGGGATCGAGATACTCTCACATATTGAGACATTGCAAATTTTTTAAACAAGCCCAAGCTTATGGTTGACACCTCCTTGAGAGGGAGGATGATTATGGTATCCTTTTGTATGATTATATACGATCTGACATGATATTTGATTTAGTGTTTTGTATGAACATGAAATAGATGTTATTGAGACAAGAAGATGGCATATATTCTCTTAAAGGCATATTGGTTTTCAGAGAGCATCCCCTCCGGATGAGGGGTAGCGCTGATCGAGGACATTGGGCCAACTCTTCATACCCTGTTTGAGCTCCCAAGGTGAGGAATTGAGATGGAGGGCTCCTGGAGTTGAGGGAACTATGGACAATAAGTCGTTACCCTATCTGTCTCCAGACCACAGGGAGTTACCCCTATTTGTTACGTATAGGGTTGGAGTTGTATCTCACCCTATCTTGGGCTTTGAAGAGTATATCCCAGTTGGCCTCATACCCACAAGCCGAGCTTGTTGGGAGTGTGGAGTAGGTAAATCCTCTTTGTGGACAAAGATGATCCCTCTAGCCCAAGAGTGGGTCTAGCCGCAAAAAAGACAATCTAATGTAAATTTCCTTAGATTAGAATCGAATAAGAGGGCCTACCTCTTATAGCGCTAATCCACTTGATGGTGATCTTGCTTCCTTGCTCTAGCTTCCTTTCGTTCTTTTCGTTCAAATACCTGAAACAAACATGCAAGAAACAACAACAAACGTGATAGCATAAAATCGAATTCAATATACTTAAAAGGTCAAGGAGTTTTAAGCTATCAAATGTAATATTACACACGATATAGGAAATAAACCATTAGTTGTATTAATAAAACTTCAAAGAGAAATACAACCGGAGCCTTGACGTTGCAGGTTCCCTTTGGCATGTCCGGGTTCCAACACCACTATAAGCATCTCATGATTCACCCTCAAAACAATGGAAGTTCAAGGCCTCTTTCCCTTTGCTCCAAACCAAACACTATAAGCTTATTCTCCCTTCACACACAAACTAGAAGGCTAAGGTTCTCAATATGGCTCTCAAGATTTGTAGGTTATTTCAACCTTTTCATTAGCTATCTGAGGGTGTGAAACGAGGAGTTTTTATAGCTTTGATGGAGGGGAAATGGATCCTCTTATGGTGGGAGAGGCCTTATTCCTTTTGGTTTGTTCCATTTTAATAGGGGAAAGGAGCCCAAACAGTCTCTCTCGTCTCTATCTTTCCCAACCATTTACCATACTTGTGTTCATGGAGCTTCTAGACCAAGAAGCTTCGACCCCATTTTTAAAAACTTGCCAAAAGAGGGTCAGCGCAGGTGATGAATGGTTCACTTGCACCATTTGGCGTTAGTCCTAGTTTTAAACTTTGGAAATCGGCGCAGGGAAGGAACTGAGCATTAGCGCTGGTCTTGAAAACTGAGTTTGAAGGAAGATTCTTGGGAAATGATGTAAGAGGGAAATGTTCTGTAGATGAAGAGGGATGTAGGGACATGTGCTTCATGGCAAGGAAATATATGAGGGTCACTGTAGAGGTCCTCCAAGATCGAGGAACAGGAAGTACAAGGACAATGACAAGATGTTGTGTAATAGATTCCCCCTAAAGCATGAAGGCCTAACGAGAGTGAGGGGTGAAATTATTTACAAGTGGACGCATGGAACCGGAGACCGCCATTGGAAAACCTACAAGTAAGCATAGATGCATATACACACCTGAAATCTTTGATACATGAATCGCAGTATGGACGCAGCCATCTAGAAGAAGATCATGTAAATGGATCCAAGGTATGGGCGTAGCCATCTAGTAAGAAGGATCATATCAAACCCAAGGTATGGTCGCAGCCATCCAATAATGAGAAGGATTACATATAACAGACTCATGGTATGGTCGCAACCATCCATCTGAAAGAGACATGTATGTAAGCATGATCATGTCACATTGCTCTACAACCTAGACTTGTGTAATCTGAGCCTAGGGTCTTGTGCTCCAACATGACCCGATCAAAGTACAAATCCTAGCATGCGAACATATGTGTTTACGTCGAACATGATAGAAAATCACTTGATTACCAGTCAATGATGTAAATTGTTAACTAGCGCGAGAGAAACCACCAATAATGACAATGGCTCTCAAGGTATAAGTTATCACTCCAAAATTTCCCTAGGGTTGTTACATTGTGTTTAAAGAAATAATAGAGGTAAGCACAAACCTACTTTTGAGATCACGATCTAGCCTTCCTAATGCTTAGAGAGGGCTCTCTCTTAATAATTTAACTTTGTTGAATTAATGATTTAGGCTAGTTATTTAAGCTTGATTGGGTTTTGATTTGATTTTGTGGTGGAATCACTGATTTAGATGGATATATGAATGTCTTTTTACCATTGGGCTATGGAGTCAAAATGTCAAGAAAACAGGACTGAACCAAGTTCTAAAGATAGTGTCCATAGGGCAAGGTAGCTGAGTAAATTCAGATCTTTCAGGCTGGATGGTGAAGTGGTTTTTAATCGGGATCAAGGAGCAATTAAGGATTCCTCAAACTGGATAATGAGGGAAATGAAAGAGGTCAATCGAAACTAGGGAGCAACGAAGAATTCCCTACTCTGGATATCAAAAGAAAACATCAAAATGAATAACTGTTCAAGACAGAGTGTACTTAAACAAATTCTGTAATAATATTCTAGTTATTACATCCAAATTAGAAAATAACAATTTAACAAATGAAAGATACTTCACTAAAGTGGCCCAACACATGAATCTTGTAATGCAATGCCTTTATTACTCAGTCCAGTCTGCTGACTTGAAATGTTACAATAAAACCTTAGGTTTCAGATCAATACAACTATATAAATGTTCAACAATCCACCCCAATACTTCAAATTATGAAGTATTTATATAAAAACTATTACAAAATATCCTAAACTAATTTAGGAATTATTCAAGGAAAAAGAAATATCTTCATGCAAGAAGATATAGACACCTAGGAGACTAAAGGCTAGCTGTCCCTGCTTTTATTGGTTTTGTTGTTTTCTGTTTTGATCTTTTGCTGCTTTCTCTCTTTTGTTGTTGCTCTACGCTGGCTGTTTTTTATGATGTTGAGTGTCTTTTACGCTGGCTTTATCTTTAAACTCTGTTTTTTACTTTTAAACTCTGTCTTTCATCTGATACTCTTTAACTTAACTGATATGTTACTCTTTACTATTTTACCTTGACTGCTCTTGACTGCTCTATTTTCACTATTTTACCTTTCATTTTCACAGTAAATCATTCAACTTTTCCCAAGACTCTGCATCTGGTAATTTAATCTTTACCATTCTTCTGAATATTTCATCAGCCTTTGTGTATTTTTCAAATGTACGTTTATTGATAAAGAGATATTTTACCTCATGCTGGAGGTAAAAGAGATTCTCAAAAGTCTGATAGAGCACTTTTCCTATTGGAATTCCTTTCATGGCTGAATTGTTTGCTTGTTCCTTTGCCACTTCTCTGATTTTCTTATCATAGTCTTCATGCTTCATCAATCTGTCATTGATAACCAAAGGATTTGGCAGGCCTTTCTGCCTCAAAACATCAAATTTCACCATAAATCTGGTTATTGCAAGCTCCATGTTTTGACACTTGTCTTCAAGTTGTACCATCAAGTTCCTCTTAGAAATTACCTTTTTCACTTCTAGAATTGTTTCAGTCCTGTCACTTATGCCAATTTCTTCCAATTCCTGTTTGTTCTTGGAATTAAGAAACTTAATGATTTCATTGGCCTCCTCTGGCTTCTTACCAAGTTCTTCCTTAATTTTTTGAATAGCTTCAGCTGCTTCCTCGATTAAATCCTTTTGCTCAAAGATGACTTGGATGGATGGCCAGATATCATTAACAGAGTTAATGATATTGGCCCACAGCTACTGCTTTGCTTGGGCAAGTGGTTCTTTCAATGCCAATTCTTTCTCTAACTTCTGTATTCTCTCAGTCAATATGTTTGGCTTTTGTGTTTCATTTTCATGCATGATTTGTACCAACTCTTTTTCATCTTCTAGACTTTTTATTTGATCTTTAAGTCTATTTACTTCATTTGTTTGGATGGACATATCCTGCATAGATTTGATTAATTTACCTACTTCATCACTATGATGAGCTGTTGTTGTGGATGATTTTGTAACTGATGTAGTTGCTGATGTAGTGGGAAGTGTTGTAGCTACTGGAACTGTTGTGGCGGCTAAAGCTGCTAAAGTAGAAGGAACTGTTGTAGTAATTGTAGGAATAGTAGTGACAGTAACTGCTTCCATGCTGTCCTCCTTTTCCTGCACTAACTTATCCATCTCATTTTCCATTTCTTTTAATTGATCAGTTTACTAAAGAATGAGGTTCATCATCTCATCTTTTTGGTTTTGATTCTCTAGAACTTCCTTGGTCTTTGGATGTTCAGTAGGAGGCAATTTTAGCTGCTTCTTTAATGCAACAATGTTTGCATTCTTTTTCTTAATGAGTTCTTTTTCACCTTTGACATTCTTTGGATCATATCCCACTTCAATAACCAAATCTTCAATGGATTTAATTCTGTTATCTTTAGCTTGTGAGGATGCTTTTCTAGTTTCAACCGTGCTTTTACATTTTCCAAAGAATTGTGAAGATTTTGGACACTCATAGCTGTGCTGGTCACGGTAGAATATAGCATTTCACCATCTTGCTTATGAAATTCTATTTGGTCTATAGGATGAAAATCTTTGGCAAGAATCTCATAATCTGTCTTTTTGTAATCTGCTGATGACTTAGGATGTTGTACTGTGGGTTGAAAAAAGGTCATCTGCATTTTTCTTGACTTATAATCAAATGCAGAAAGTAATTTTTTCTAGCTGCCAGGAGTCTGCTTCAAGTACTGTGAATATATTTCAGCTTTAATTTCTTCATTTTTCACCTTAATATATTTGTACCTTTCTTTGATGTCTATTTCTTTGTCCATTGGTTTACTTGAAGAAGAGACTTCAACACTATGCTTCTTCTTGATGATCTGAGCACTAGAAGTTGAAGGCTAATGAGTTTCCTTTGAAAGTGATGGAAGTGCATTTTCTTTAATTACAGTGTCTGTATCAATGATCTCAATTATATCAATTACTTCTTCTTGCTCATTTACTGGATTCAGCTTTATTCTTTTTCTATACATCATTCAAATTTGTTATCTATTGTATCTTTGTTTGAGAAAGAACCTTCTTCTCTAGTCCTTTTTGCATTTATGTCCTGTAGGTCTGGAGTATGTAGAATGGAACTAGTATCCATCTGTTTCTCCATATCCGGTAAGGTGTTTCCTAACCACTTTGACTGGTTGGCATATCTTTCAATCTCTAGGTTGGACTCATGCATAAAAGGGATTAATTTAAACTTGAGTCTCAGTTTGTTTATGACACCCAAAGGTTCATACTACTATTTGAAACTATCATTGAACTTCATTTCTTGTAAACATCTTTCTGCTTCCTCTCCAACATCCCTATTATTGTAGATAAAAGGACCAAGCTAGTTCTTGATTTTAAATTGTGTTTTCTTCTTGGTTAATAGAAAATTAACATCATCTGAATTTATGATCTACCTGATATATTCTAGTGCAAATATCCTCATGGGGAGATATTTGGGCAGCTTATATGGAGTGAGTTGACATCCATACACCCTAATTTCAGTGTAGTTCTGGTATAAATACCAGTCTCATGTTCTAATGTGTTTTGACAATTGTAAAACTTTCTTTATTTCATCACTGACCCTGGGTTGATTGCTACTACTTAGCATGTTAACAACTGGGTGAACAAATGAATCAATGAAATCCTTGTAGCTGAAATCAGTGGAATATTTTTGGATTAAGGGTGTCCAAAAGATAACAGATCTAGGATTTCCCTTAGTGTCCAGTTTTTTGATGTTAACTGTAAACCTTTCTGATTGGAAATAGTTAGTTAGTTATCTCTAACTAACTATTTTTATAAAATATTTTTACTAATTGAGTTGTTTATTTATTTTAAAAATAATTTTAATTATTTATTATTATTTGAGGGACTGTCCCCTCTAGGGTAATTTTTCCCCTTAGATATGATTTTTAGTTATTTGTCCTTAACTAACTTTTAACATGAATTATTTTTAGGTAATAATTGAACATAACTATTATATATTTTTAATTATTTTTAATATTAATTTATTTAAAGGACTGGTCCCCGGGTAGCATTTTTTAAGGTACCTAGTCAAAAGTAGCTGTTAGTCTTGTTAACCGTTAATTTAACTTTTTTCCATAAATAATAATAATAATAATATTAATAATATTAATATTAAATTAATAATAATATTTTCACTACTAATATTAATAATATATTATTATCAAGGCTATTTTACCAATATAATATTAAGTAAAAATAATTACTTATATTATTAAATCAAATAATTTACCTTTTCTAACTAACCATTTAATAAAATTTTTAACCTCAACTATATGATATATATATTTTATAATAATTGATGAATAATTTATTAATAATAATAATATTAAATTATGAATAGTATTTGACCTATGGACCGTAGGTCAAAATTAGCCGTTGGTCGATTTAGTCGTTGGAGTCTCTGCTCAGACTATTTAACATGCTAAGCTGGATCTGTTTCTTGAACTTGTCCTGACGATGAACCACACTGGTTGGTTCGAAACACGTCGACAAATGATGTCTCATGTGATCTTCGCCGATTTTTTTTTTTTTTTGTAAACTTGATATGGATCACAGAAGCCTAAACTCTACAATATGGAACAATACTGAAGAGTATTTGAAAACTCTTTCATCTGGCAATCTGATCAATTGATCATGGATTCTGTCTGCTAAGAATTGGGCAAAATTGAAAACTGTAGCTGGAGGGTTGCCTAGCAAAAAATAGAAAGGAAACCAAGTATAGGTTCATCTACATGTTCATCAGTAGTATATCCTAGAATACAGGACAACATGGTTACAATCTGTCTAGTTCTCTCAGAGAAAATGGTGGCAAAATATGGAGGGTTGTCTGTAGGAACTTGAGTTTTTTCTAGGAGGAAAGTCTAAAAAATTTTGGATCTCTTGGGAAGGTCTAGCTTTAAGTACATATCAATTAGGTTTTCAATAGAAAATGGGTCTTCATTAGGTTTTGGCTAGATCTGCAACATTTCATTTATTGATCCTATTAGCCTTGAGGTGCAGTGCTACTATTTTGAAGACTAAAGGAGGGAAATGCTCTATTTTGTTGTCATGGAGAGGTTCCCATACAGTCCATCACCTCACTTTTCTCACTCATCCACTCCCATCCACGTTACCTCATGTCCTAACCCAACCCTCAGATCATAACAAAACTCACTTTCGCCTTGGCCCCACATGAATTAATCCATTTTTCCCCCCTATGTATTATTATTTTTTAGAGCGCATGAAAACATGCACTAATGCGCAAAAGCCCTCGAAAACCTTACCTTTCCGTCCATATGCGCCCCTTTGCACATTTCTTGAGGTCGTCCCATACCTTATTGTCCCCCGTCGTCGATCTTCCCACTGATCTGATGGTCCACACTTCATCCAACCAATGTTATACGCTCACCCGCTTCGACCAATCCCCACCGTTAGATCATTTCCGCCAGATCTAACGGCTATCGCGCATATCGCTAGGGAAAACAAGAGAGAGGGATACCCACCCGATAAAGCGGTTTCCTCTCTCTCCTTCGTTGCTACGTGGCACCCGAAGAATGGAATTGGGTAGGCTCCAACCTTTACCACTCACCACCCAATGACCGCCCGATATAAACCATTTCCGCTTGAGTAAACCACTCCCAGGCCTTATCTTTCGAGCACCTCCTCCGCCTGATAGTTGTTCGATCTACCCATCCAAGATCTGATGGCTCGTACTTATTCCGCTCCAGCCATGACTTCAAGCCTCCAACGATTGATCTCCTCCACCCATTCCTCCCGATCCAACGGCCCTCGTTCACGATCACCATAGTTCATCCTCCGCCGCCTGACCAACATCCCAACCATCAATCCACACCATCCAACGGCCCACGCGCCCCCATACCCCACTTCCCACTAGTCACCCGGGGAGGAAATTTTTTGGCTCTGTCAATGTTTTTGACAGTCGGACAGTTGAACTGAAATAATAGAATGCATGGCCGAAAGGGGAAAAACAATAGCACGATGCAGCCGAGCCAACAGAAATGATCATGGAACATCACTAGCACAAGTGAACCACCTGACAGCGCGGCGAAATTACCATAATTTGATTATTGTGTTGTTAGAAATAGAACTCTCTGAGCTTATGTTTGTCTAGTTATGGCATCAAGTAGTTAGAAGACAGAGGGGATAGATTAAGACATCTTGAGCCTCAGAGAGTTTGAGAGTATTGTAAAAAGCCTATAAATGGCTAAAAGTTCGAAGTAATATGGGTTCAACTTTTGGAGACTGTGGATACTCTATTCCTCCCAGTGTCTCATCTTCATTCCAGTAATACAAGCTTCTTTTGTTGTTACATGTTCAATTGCCATCTTCTCCTCTATTCTAAGCTTGCACTTGAATAGGTTATTCATGTTTTCTTTTGTGTCTAATGCTAAATAACTGTCATCTTATCTCTACGTTGGTAAATTAGATTTGCAAGCTTCATTTACTTTCTGTAGCTAGCTATTCATATGTGTTTATGTACGTATTTGCTGGTACAGTTAGGGTTTTCCATTTATTCATTGAATCTATAAACTATTGAGCATTAGTGGTCGAAAGCCTTGTCAAACTGAGGGTGTTCATGCATGTCTTGAGTGAAAACAGAGTTGAAACAATCATCTGACTTGATCCAAACCCCAATCCATTCCAATAGTTCAGAGAATGATATTGAAGATTTATATGTTACCAGGCATCTCCAAGCTACAACCTAGGAGAGTTTACTGAAGTGCTAACATAATTGGCGTCATTGCCGAGGAGAGGAGACTGAAGCTAAGCTTCCTTGGGGGATGACACAGATCCAACTTTGATGATAGACAAAGCCTGGACACTATTTTGGTTGTAATCATCTATCTGGTGACTCTAGTGGAGGACGAACCTCTTGGCGACTCCACTCCATAGTTTTGGATCATTTTATGAGGCATACTCAGAGAAATCCTCAGAAGCCACGAGCTAACCCAGTACCTATCCCTGAAAAAATCATCAAAGAAAGAAAGGCGTTGCAAAAAGGAGCATCAGGTTCAGGTAGCTCTAAACAATATTCTATATCTCTTCAAGAAAATCATGTAGCAGAACAAATACATGTTGAGAGTATAGCATCTAATATTAGCAGTGAAGAAAAAATCTCAGAGATTCATAGAGCTCCTTATTCTTTAGGTTCTTCTTTCGTTGAAAGACCAAAGGAAGCCTCTCCTCCTATCCATAATACTCCTTTTGTCCTATCAGTCACTCCTCAACCCTCTGTCATTCAGACTTCCAGTACCCTTATAGCCACCACAACTATGGCAGCACCTACCAAAATGGAAAGAATCATAGCTGCTAGGTATGGACCTCTAGTACTTCCCACTCCTTTGAATGCCATGCCTACTGGAGAATATCAGAAATCTATGCCTAAGTTTACTGGGACTGAAGGTGTTACAGCTGAGGAACATCTTGAATCATTCTATAGCTATGATGATAACCTAGACATTAGTGAAGTTGATGTATGGATGAGATTCTTTGTCCAAAGTCTAGATGGAGAGGCTAGAAAATGGTTCAGAGAACTGACCCCAAGGTCTATAGCAGATATCGAGGCTTTATATGATGCATTCCTAAAGCATTGGGGGGATAAGAAGGATCTAGTCTACTACCACACCGAGTTTGGGAACTTAAAGAGGGAAAATGGTGAGTTGTTGTCTGATTTTAATAAGAGGTTTAACCGCATGTACAACAAGATACCAGCTGAAGTAAAACCCACCACTACCTCTTCTAAACTCACCTATGCCAGTGCCTTTGATTCTGACTTTTGTCTACTGTTGAGGGAGAGACGATGTGCTACCTTGGTTGATATGCAGGATGCAGCCTTGGAAGTAGAATCAAACATCATGGTTGTAGAGAAACTCAAGGGGAATGTTGATAGAAGGAGACAGAGGGGCGAATCTTCATCATCTTCAGATCCCAAGATAGATAAAATGACCAAGATGATAGAGTCATTAACCTCTGAAATCTCCAAATTAAAGGTTGAGCAGCACCCTGGGAAAGGAAGAGTTCCTAATACCTTTTCTCCTAGAAATCCAAATCCATATAGAAGAGCTAATGAGTAGTTGCAGATTCTGCAAAGAAGCAAAGATTCCAATGAAGACCAAAGGGTGAAGACCCCTTTCCAGAATGTAGTCATGGAAGAAGAACAGTTTGAAGCAGATGATGATATCCATCGTCTGAATACAAAGGCAGTGCCTCCTTTTTTACCTTAGCTGCCTATGAAAAGTCATTATTCAATGACTAGATCAGCCAAGAGTAGGATGGTGGAGCTATTCTGCAAACTAATGATCAACACAGATATGATCTAAGGTCAAAGCTGAATAATGCCAAGGAAACTCCTGTTCAAAAAGTTGTTTTCCCTGCAATACAGCAAGCTAATAAGCAGAAATGATTGGCAGTTGATCCCATCATCCTCAAAGCTCCAGCTCACGAGGTAAGAGGCCTTGACAAGTCTCCTTCTCCTTTCAGTTTTGAATCAGAAATTCAGAAGCTAAGAATACCTATACCTCTGATTGAACTAGTGAAGAATGAGTCCTTCAAGAGATCTATCCTCGAGGCCCTTGAGCCTAAAGCCATCCAAGCCTCCACTAACTATGTAAATCTGCAAGACGACAAACCAGTTGTTGTTCTCAACCCAATGATTGAAAATTATGATGATAGCTCCCCATCATTCTATGTCTCTTTGACTATTCATGACAAAATCCTTCACAACTGCCTTCTGGACACATGAGCCAGCCATAATCTAATGCCCAAGGCTATCATGGATGAGTTGGGTCTTGACATTACCAAGTCTTATCATGACCTGTTTTCTTTTGACTCTAGAAAAGTGAAATGTTTGGGATTAATCAAAGACCTAGCCATCACCTTGTCTCAGTTGCCCATGAAGAGCATGATGATGGATGTTGTGGTAGCAAATGTACTCCCCAAGTTTGGCATGTTGCTTTCCAAAGGTTGGATCAAGAGATTAGGTGGAACATTGCAAAATGATTTGTCCTATGCTACTGTCCCAGTTTTTGGAGGTGAGAGTAGGAGATTATACAGAGAAGCTCAGTTGGCTTATATCATCAGTGATGAAAGGAATCCCACTAATCATCCCATCTATGTTGTCGACACTGATTTTGGAGCCTGTATTCTTCAGATTGAAGAATCCCAGTTGGCCTCCATGCAGCTTAGGAAACCGGTTTGCCAGATCACAGAGGAAGAAGGCCCACAAATTTGGGACATGTTCTTTGATGGAACTTTCTCTAAGGAAGCTATAGGGGCAGGTGTAGTCCTTGTGTCCCTGTTATGAAACCAGCTCAAAAAAAAAGATAGAATGGATAGATCAACGCCTTAGAATTCAACCTCTTTGAGGGGGAAACCTCCTTTACATTACATAAATGAACAATTCTTGGATGATTCAAATGGAAAAACCTCCTTTCTATATATAGGATTCTAAGGAGTCACAATATAACCCAATCAACCTAACAATAATAATATAAAGCCACAAAAATAACAATAGAGGGATTCTATGGGGCACAGTAATAACAATATGGGGACAATAGGGGCACAACAATATTAATAAGGGATACAACTACAATAGTAATGGGGTAATCACTAGTATTATAGGGACCGAACATGCCCCTCTCCTTCAAAAAAGTGTTGTCCTCAACGATTGAGTAGTTCTGGATGCTTCTGTATAAAATTTTCATCCTCCCATGTGGAATCTTCAGCAGATAAGTTCTTCCACTTGATAAGATACTCCGAAATTGATCGATTTCGTAGCTGTCGAGTTCTTGTTTCTGTGATTGCTTCCAGTTCCAATATAATTTTTCCTTCCTCATCAAGTTCTGGTAATATTGTTTGAACTGGGAGCTTGTTGCCTATAACCTTCTTTAAACATGAAACATGGAAAATTGGGTGCAATCGAGAAGTTGCAGGAAGCTCCAATTTGTAAGCCATAGTACCAATCTTTTGCAACACCTTGTATGGACCATAATACTTTGGTGATAATTTATTATCCTTCTTAGCTTGCTTGAGGGACATTTGCTTATATGGTTTTAGCCGTAGGAATACCCAATCACCTACATCACAACTTCTTTCGCTGCGATGTTGATCTGCCTGTTGTTTCATTCTATTCTGTACCAACACGAGGTTATCCTTTAAGAGTTGGAGGACTTGTTGATGTTCGATGTGATGTTCCACTGCTTGAACCTTAGAATTTTCTCTTAAATATGATATGATGGATGGTGGCTAATATCCATAAAGTGCCATAAATGGGGTCATTTTTGTTGCTGTATGGAAGGAAGTGTTATACCACCATTCAGCTAGAGGCAACCATTTAACCCATTGTGTATGTTTATCAGATTCAAAGCAACGAAGATATCCTTCCAAACATTTGTTTACTATCTCAGTTTTACCATCAAATTGAGGATGATAAGATGAGCTATGAGCTAACTGA
This sequence comes from Pinus tabuliformis, assembly GCA_031772625.1. NCBI lineage: Eukaryota > Viridiplantae > Streptophyta > Pinopsida > Pinales > Pinaceae > Pinus > Pinus tabuliformis. The sequence goes on along the minus strand of CM062804.1, from coordinate 769,138,896 downwards.
GTACCAAGACAAGAAAATAACTATGTCCAAAAATTTCCAGTGAAAATGGGATCTATGTCACTTACAATAATCTTTGGGTTTCCATGTAGCTTTTGAATTGTTTCCATAAATGCAGTAGAAACTGTACTGGCTTTAAATGGGTGTGATAATGCACAAAAGTGTGCATACTTGGTAAGTCTGTCAACTACCACCATGATGACACTCTTTCCCTCAGACTTGGGTAAACTTGTGATAAAATCCATTGAAACCTCCTCCCAACGTTGGCTTGGAATGGATAAAGGTTGTAATAGACCCGGTGTCTTAATTGTTTCGACTTTATTTTTTTGGAAAACTAAACATTCCGCCACCATCTTTTGAATATCCGATTTAAGGCCATCCCAAAAAAAATCCTTCTTAACCCTGTGGTAAGTTTTTAAAAATCCTCAGTGCCCTCCTAAGGGAGAAGTGTGCAATTCCATAAGAATCTTTTGTTTTATTTGGGAATTCTTACAGAGGTATAAGTGATATTTGTACCATAACGAATCATTTTTCCAACTAAATGTATCAGATGTACTGGAATCTTGTTGTAAATTTCGAATAAGTGCCCACACTTCTTCATTATTCTTCCATTCCTCCCTTGCTTCATTTATCCAATCTGGTTGGATAATAGAAATGGCGCACAACAATGCTTCCACATCCTCATCCTTTCTTGAGAGTGCATTTGCCACCACATTTTGCTTCCCTTTTTTGTAGATGATTTCAAAGTCATAACCCAACATATTTAGGACCCACTTTTGTTGCTCTTCAGAGGATAATCTTTGTTCTAAAAAGTGTTTAAGGCTATCATGATCCATTTTTACCTTGAAGTGTCTTCCCATTAGGTAGGCTCGCCATTTCTTAGGTGCATGGAGTATTGCCAACATTTCCTTCTCATAAATAGCTTTGTGTAAAAACTTTCCCTTGATTGGACGACTTTCAAAAGCAATGGGTCTTTCATCTTGCATTAAAACAACACCAATTCCATTTCCTAAAGCATCACATTACACAATAAAGGTTTTTGTGAAGTCCGGTGTAGCTAAGACCGGTGCTTGGCACATTGCCTCTTTAAGATGTTCGAAGGCCTTTGTTGCTTCTGGAGTCCATGAAAATGCACCTTTATTCAATAATGTTGTTAGAGGTGCTGCTATTCTCCCATAATTCTTAACAAACTTCCGATAATACCCTGTCAACCTGAGAAATCCTCGCAGATGCTTTATGGGTGTGGGGATTTTCCATTCCTTAATGGCTTTAATTTTGCTGGGGTCTACCTTAACTCCTTCATGAGATACAATATGACCCAGATATTCCACCTCTTGTACTCCAAAGAAGCATTTGGATCTTTTTTCATATAATTGTTTCTCCTCCAATAGTTGTAGCACCCTGTCAACATGTTCAACATGATCCTTCAAAGACTTGTTGTAGATTAGTATATCATCAAAAAATATTAACACAAATTTTCTAAGGAAGGGTTTAAAAATGGAATTCATCAAACCTTGAAATGTAGAAGGTGCATTGGTAAGGCCAAAAGGCATGACCAAAAATTCATAATGACCCTCATGAGTTCTAAATGTTGTTTTCAGAATGTCTTCAGTCTTCATTTTGATTTGATGATATCCTGAATGAAGATCCAACTTGGTGAAGTAAATTGATCCATGCAATTCATCCAGTAATTCATCAATGATAGGAATGGGAAACTTATCTTTAGTAGTGAGCTTGTTGAGCTCCCTATAATCCGGACACATGTGCCATGATCCATCCTTCTTGTGCACCAATACTACTGGAGTAGAGAAAGAACTTTGACTAGGTTGAATTATACCTGCCTCTAGCATTTTTGCAACCATACATTCAATTTCACTCTTTTGGGCATAGGGATATCTATACGGCCTGATGTTTGGAGGAACACTTCCTGGAATCAGATGAATAGCATGATCATGATCATGAATAGGTGGGAGATCTTTGGGAGTCTCAAATACCTTGGAATGATTGCCCAAGACTTTTTGGAGATCTGGAGAAATAGATGATTCCAATGTGGAAACATCTAGCGAACATAATTGTGCAACTACACCTCTTTGTTCCTTTTTTAGAAGCTTTGTCATACCGTTAGAGCTGATTATCTTTCTCGGTTTCCTTGCAATACCCCTTAATTCAACTTCCTTTCCTTCCATAGAAAATTTCATGAAAAGTTCTTGAAAATTAAAAGCTATTGTACCCAAGGATTGTAGCCATTGGACTCCTAGTACAACATCAGCACCTCCCATTGGAATGGAAAGCATTGGGCTATTCAATACATATTCTCCCATGGATAGCTTGATATTATGGCACTTTCTAGAGCAATTTATCGTTCCTCCATTTGCAACCATCACTTGACACTCTGGTGCTGGATATAGGAAGCAATTCAATTCTTTTGCTATCTTACAATGAATAAAATTGTGGGTACTTACTGAATCAATCAACACTAATACCTTTTTCTTCTTGTTTTGTCCTTCTATCTTGATGGTTTGAGGAGTGGTAATTCCAGCCAATGCATTACGAGATATGGTTGGATTCATTTCTTCTTTATCTAGGCTTTGTTCCTGGAGTATATCCTCTTCTTTTGACCTTTCTTGCTCCTTTTCTTCTTCCTCTTCACAATCGATGTAGAATAATTTCTTCTCAGCACACTTATGACCTTTAGTGTATTTGCTATCACAACTGTAACAAAGCCCTTTTTCTCTTTTTTCTTCCAATTCTTGTGGTGTCAACCTTATAGGTTGTGGAAGACTAGGGGCAACAACACTTCCATCTTTATAGTTGTGAGTGGTATGCTTCCTGGTTGCCATAATTTTGCTTTCCATTTTTCTTGCTAACCTGAATGCCTTCTCTAATGAATCAGGTTCCCAAAGGCGAACATCATGTTGGATATTATCCTTTAAAGTCCCTATGAACACATCAATCCTATGCTCCTCTGGAATATTTTTTACCCTTATGTTCAATTTTTGGAACTCCTCAATGTGCTCCATTATTGAACCCTTTTGTTTGAGACTTATCAATTGGCTAAAAAAAGTGTTACTTTTTGTATCCTCATAATGTGCTGTCAATTCTTCCGTAAAAATTGCCCAAGTGATAATTTGTTTATGAGAGAAAAGTCATTGATACCATACAAATTGATTTGGTTCCAAATATAAAGTTTCAATATGTACCTTTTGTGTGTTTTGCACATTATTGAGTTCGAAAAATTGCTCCATTTGTGATATCCATGTTGCGGGATCCTTGCCATCAAACTTCCTCATATCGATTTTAAGAATTTGGTGGGTCTTCGGTCCAACATTAGAGTATATGAAATCATGATTAACATTTCTTTTGTTCTCATCGTGAGTTTCGTTTACTACCCTTTCACCATTAGTAAGCATTTCTTCTAGAAACTTTGTCAAATCTGTCTTCAAATCTTCCATGCCTATCTTCAAATCTATATTCAAATCGTCCATCTTAGCTTCCATGCCATTCATCTTAGCTTACACGCCCTTTATCTTAGATTCCACGCCATTTATCTTAGCTTCTGTTAACTTTTGCGAGAGTGACATTTGTTGCACTTGGTCTTGTAATTTTGATATATCATGTAGCATTTCTTCCTCTTCTTCATGAGTCATGCTAGGGCTTTCAGGTTGCTTACTAGGTGTTTGCATTTTCTTTCCTCGGGGCATCAGTTACCGATAATAATTCTCTACTATGCCCTTTGAATTCTTCAAAATAATTTTTCAAACCAAGCTTAAGAAAAAATTGAAAAAAATCTACACACCTTTTTTCACTTTGTAGGAGCTCGATATTGCCTCTGATGTATCTCTGTAATTTCATTTCATCCAATTATGAAATTATGACCTGCAGTAGTCCTCTGTGTCCTCTTTTCAATTCCACCAGTCTGATCCAAATTGGATTCTCCAAGGAAGAGTTATGCCAAATCTCCCACAGTGACCTGATTATAGACTAGTTTAGTAGTGCGAACTTGTACGATGTTCCACGAGTCATTGTTTCGACCTTTGTCTATGAAAATATATACAAGAAACTATAGTCCGTCCTCTTTCTGTACCTTCTTACGAAATTTCAATCTGATGCTCAGAGAGAAAGTTATGACAATTTTCCCCAGGTCACCTGTTTAGAATGTAATTCATGAGTCTGCAAAAAGGCCAACTTCTTCAGTTCATATCTCCGCAAATATAGCGCCAAAAGCTCTGAAATTCGGACTCGAGGTTCAGTGCGATTTCTTCTCAAATGGGTTTTCTTTTAGATTCTGAAACATCGTAGAAAAAAGTTATAGCGAAAATGCCACGATCACCTATTTGGAGCAGCGAAACCCTAGAATCCAAAGCTCTGATACCAAATGTTATGAAACCAGCTTAAAAAAAAGATAGAATGGATAGATCAACGCCTTCGAATTCAGCCTCTTCGAGGGGGAACCTCCTTTACATTACATAAATGAAGAATTCTTGGATGATTCAAATGACAAAACCTCCTTTCTATATATAGGAGTCTAAGGAGTCACAATATTACCCAGCCGACCTAACAATAATAATATAAAGCCACAAAAATAACAATAGAGGGATTCTATGGGGCACAGTAATAACAATATGGGGACAATAGGGGCACAACAATATTAATAATGGATACAAATACAATAGTAATGGTGTAATCACTAGTATTATAGGGACCTAACAGTCCCCCACACAAGAATGCATTCATTTATCTTTCAAGTTAACTTTTCAGGTCACAAATAATGTATCAGAGTACGAAGCCTTGATATTGGGTTTAAACGCTGCTAAATAAATGGGCATCAAGGTCTCAAGGTGTTTGGAGATGCAAACCTTATCATTTAGCAGGTGAACAAAACTTTCCAAGCAAAGCATCCAAGGCTAAAAGCATACAGAGATAAGGTATGGAAGCTCAAGGGTTCTTTTAATAGTTTCAACATTCCTTACATCCCTAGAATGAAGAACCAGCTTGCTGATTCCATTGTTGTGTCTGCTAGCACGTTTATTCCTCCTTTGCCTCCTAAATTGACTTATGAAGTTCAGGTGAAATATAGACCATCTCTGCCTGACAATGTCAAATACTGGAAAGTTTTTGAAGCTGATGATGAAATTAATAGGTTTTTACAAGTCATTGATGAATTTTCTGAAATGCACATTGACCAAGAAAACGAAACCATCGAAGAATGCAACCAGTCCAAGCTAAAGGATGAGATTGGTCAGAATAGCATTGTTCAGCTGCCTAGTAACCATATACCCAAAGGATTGGTTCCCCTAGAGAAGTTGTTTGATCATAATGATGTACCTTATAAACCTGCCAAAAAAGAAAATGAGTCTGCAATTCATAGACATAATGTAGGGAGTCTAGCCCATCCAAAGTGCATAAATTTGTCCACTCACTTGTCTTCTGCCCAAAGTTCTGAGTATTGCACCCTGATGAAACAATTTGCTGATATTTTTGCTTGGGAGTATAGTGATCTTAGGACCTATGACACCAACATCATTTAGCATAAGATTCCACTGGAGAAGAACACCATCCCTTTTAAGCAGAAATTAAGACCTGTTAGCCCTCTCTTATTTCCTTTGATTGAAAAGGAACTCAAGAAGCTGTTGGATGCCAAGATCATAGTTCCCCTTAGGTATTCAAAGTGGATAGCTAACCTTGTGGTAGTAAGAAAGAAGAATGGAGAAACCAGGCTTTGTGTTGACTTCAGGAATCTGAACAAATTCTCTAAAAAAGACAACCACCCCCTACCTAAGATGGAACACTTGCTGCAAAAAGTTTCAGGGGCTAGAGTCATGTCTTTCTTAGATGGATTTTCAGGTTACAATTAGATTGTTGTACGTCTAGAAGATCAGGAAAAGATCGCCTTCACTACTCCTTGGGGCACTTTCATGTACTCCAAGATGCCTTTTGGATTGATGAATGCTAGGGCTACTTTTCAGAGGGCCATGGACATAGCCTTTGTGGGAGAGAAGGACAAGTTTGTCCTTATTTACCTTGATGACATAACAGTCTTTTCCAGTAGTCACAAGGACCATTTGTAGCACTTGAAGAATGTGTTTCTAAAGTGCAGACGGTTTGGAATTTATGTGAACCCAAAGAAGTCATAGTTTTCTCTAGAAGAAGGCAAACTTTTGGGACATATTGTTTCTGCTGAAGGTGTGAAGATCGATCCAACAAGAGTTCAAGCAATTCTGACATTGTCCATCCTAAGGTAAAAAAGGTACATTCAATCTTTCCTGGGTAAGATTAACTTTGTCAGGAGGTTAATTCCAAATTTTGCAGAGCTAGTGAAGCACATCACTTCCATGTTGAAGAAAGGATCAGAAATAAAATGGACAGATGGTGCAAGAAGCTCTTTTGAAGCCATCAAACAAGCTATCACAAAAGCTCCCACTCTAGTCAGCCCAGATTATACCAGGGAGTTTTATATCTTCTCTTTTGCCTCTTATGATACAATTGCAACAGTTCTATTGCAGAAAAATGATGAAGGTGTAGAGCACCCTGTGGCCTTTTTCAGCAAAACTCTAAGGGATGTTGAACTAAGGTATGACCTTATTGAAAAACAAGCTTATGCTATCATAAAATCTTTAAAGGCATTCATAATTTATATTCTGCATTCCAAAGTGGTTGCGTATGTACCTTCAGCCTCAATAAAATATGTCCTAACTCAGCCAGATATTGATGGAAAGAGAGCTAAATGGATTGCAAAATTCATAGAGTTCAACATAGAGGTGAAGTCCACCAAGCTTGTCAAAGGCCAGGGCTTGGCTAAGCTTATGGCTGAGGAAAATTGCAGTTTGTTAGACATCAATTGCATGGGTTCAAATTCAGGTGGTGAGCGGACAGAGGAAGCAACAAAAGAGCAAGAGCAGAATCAATCTTTGGCTGAAAATCTAGCCACCTGTGAATGGTATTCTAGTGTAGTTCATTTTTGCAGAAGCTAGAAGTCCCTCCAGGGCGTAGCTCAAGTCAAGCCCTCGCCATTAAGCTCAGATCAGCCAAATTCTACATTAATAAAAACCTCCTTTATTGGAGAGACCCATCAGGGATCCTCTTGAGATGTCTATACAAAGGACAATCTGTGGAAGTCATGCACCAGTTCCATTCTAGCATCTATGGAGGGCATCATTATTGGAAAACCATAGCCCACAAAATCCTGAGAGTTGGGTATTATTGGCTTACTCTGTTCTCTGATGTATTTTATTTTGTGAAGTCTTGTGACAAATGTCAGAGGTTTGCAGGAAGACAATAGCTAAAATCTCTACCCTTGAAGCCAGTACATGACAATGGTCCCTTCCAGTAGTGGGGCTTGGACTTCATAAGTGAGATCAATCCACATTCCAGTGGCCAGCACAAATGGATCTTAGTAGCCACTGATTAATTCACCAAATGGATTGAGGCTATACCCACTAAAAATGCTAATCATTAGGTTATCATAAAGTTATTGAAGGAGAATATTTTCACTAGATTTGGTTGCCCAACCAAACTAGTCACTGATAATGCAGTAGCTTTCAGGGCAGAATAATTGGTGGACATTTGTGAATCCATGGGCATTCAATTGGTGCATTCTACCTCATATTATCCTCAAGGCAATGGCCTGACAGAATCATCTAACAAGAGTCTTGTAAGGATAATCAAAAAACTATTGGAGGACAACAAAAAGAGCTGGGATTCCAAGTTGAAGTTTGTACTATGGGCTGACAAAGTTACCAACAAGAAGTCCATAGGAAATTCTCCATTTAAGCTGGTTTATGGTGTTGATGTTGTTTTTCCTATCCAACTGATTTTCCCTGTGGCCAAATTCTTGCAAGAAGAACATGATGAAGAGAATGACATGGCAAGGAGAATGAGTAACTTGGTTGAATTACAGCAGATTAGAGAACAACTGGTTGAGAAGTCAAGAATTCGTCAGAAGAAGATGAAAGAAACCTTTGATAGAAAGGCAAAAATTGACAGTTTTCAGGTTGGTGACTGGCTTCTCAAATGGGATGCATTAAAGGAAATGAAGGGCAACCATGGTAAATTTGATGCCTTATGGACGGGACCGTTTTTCATTGCTCAAGTTCAGATGAACAATACTTTGATTCTGCACAATTTGTAGGGGGAAGGTGTTTTTGATGGCCCAGTCAATGGGCAGTTTTTGAAACTTTACTTCATATGAGGCTTTAAGGCCTTAATATTGTAATATTTTTTTTTCAGTTTTTGTTTTTTATGCAAATAAACTCCATGCCTAATGGAACACTAGGAGATAAGTTTTTTTTGGTTGTTACTGGAAAGGCAGTAGTCTGCAGTTCTTGAAACCTCACAAGGAGGCTTTCATCCCCAGAAGGAGCCAGTGTTAACCTTGAGGTGCAGTGTTGACATTTTGAAGACTAAAGGAGGTAAATGCTCTATTCTGCTGTCGTGGAGAGGTTCCCATATAGTTCATCACCTCACTTTTCTCACTCATCCACTCCCATCCACGTTCACTCATGTCCTAACCCAACCCTCACATCATAACAAAACTCACTTTCGCCTTGGCCCTACTTGAATTAATCCATTTTCCCCCCATGTATTCTTATTTTTCAGAGCACATGAAAACATGCACTAATGCGCAAAAGCCCTCGAAAACCTTACCTTTCCATCCATATGCGCCCCTTTGCACATTTCTTGAGGTCGTCCCATACCTTCGTGTCCCCCGTTGTCGATCTTCCCACTGATCTGACGGTCCACACTTCATCCGAACAACATTATACGCTCACCCGCTTCAACCAATCACCACCGTTGGGTCATTTCCGCCAGATCTAATGGCTATCGTTCATGTCACTCGGGAAAATAAGAGAGAGGGATACCTGCTTGATAAAGCAGTTTCCTCTCTCTCTTTTGCTGCTGTGGCGCTCGATGAATGGAATTAGGCAAGCTCCAACCTTTACCACTTATCGCCCAATATAAACCATTTCCGCTTAAGTAAACCACTCCCGGGCGTTATCCTTCGAGCACCTCCTCCGCCCAATAGCCTTTCGATCTACCCATCTAAGATCTGATGGCTCAGACTTATTCCACTCCCGCCACGACTTCAAGCCTCTGGCGATTGATCTCTTCCGCCCATTCCTCCCGATCCAACAACCCTCGTTCATGATCACTATAGTTCATCCTCCGTCGCCTGACCAATATCCCGACCGTCGATCCACACCATCCAACAATCCACGTGCCCCCATACCCCACTTCCCACTAGTCACCCGACCCGGGGAGGAAATTTGTTGGCTATGTCAGTGTTTTTGACAGTCGAACAGTTGAATTGAAATAACAGAATGCATGGCCGAAAGGGGAAAAAACAACAGCACAGTGTAGCCAAACCAACATAAATGATCATGGAAAATCACTGGCACGAGCGAACCACCTAACAGCGTGAAGAAATTACCAGAATTTGATTATCGTGTTGTTAGAAACAAAGCTCTTTTAGCTCATGTTTGTCTAGTTATGGCATCAAGTAGTTATAAGACAGAGGGGATAGATTAAGACATCTCGAGCCTCAGAGAGTTCGAGAGTATTGTAAAAAGCCTATAAATGGCTGAAAGTTTGAAGTAATAGGGGTTCAACTTTTGGAGGCTGTGGATACTCTATTCCTCCCAGCGTTTCATCTTCATTCCAGTAATACAAGCTTCTTTTGCTGTTACATGTTCAATTGCCATCTTCTCCTCTGTTCTAAGCTTGCACTTGAATAGGTTATTCATGTTTTCTTATGTGTCTAATGTCAGATAACTGTCATCTTATCTTTGCGTTGATAAATTAGATTTGCAAGCTTCATTTACTTTCTGTAGCTAGCCATTCATATGTGTTTATGTATGTATTTGTTGGTACAGTCAAGATTCTCCATTTATTCATTGAATCTATAAACTATTGAGCATTAGTGGTCCAAAGCCTTGTCAAGCTGAGGGTGTTCATGCATGTCTTGAGTGAAAACAGAGTTGAAACAATCATCAGACTTGATCCAAACCCCAATCCATTCCAATAGTTCAGAGAACGATCTTGAATATTTATATGTTACTAGGCATCTCCGAGCTACAACCTAGGAGAGTTTCTTGGAGTGATAACAGATCTTGCAGTGATTGTGAACAAAATTTGCTGGTTAGGAGAGACTATGGCTCCTTGACTTGGGAAATAACAGAGTTGGCATAGGTGGATGATTTCAGGGAACTGGTATACCTGTGTGAACAAGTATTTGGTTAAATTTGACTCCCATAGTTGAATATCGTCATTCTGGTTGAGGAATTTATCTTTGCTCCAGTAGTGGAGTTTCAACAGATTGTTAGGGGAGGCTGTGCCTTTGATCTGGAAATCTCTATTGGCCAATGGGAGGTGGTCAATATCTAGGTGAGGAGTTTGCAGGGGTTTTGCATCCAGAATGCTTTGGGAAGCCATAGATTTGTTTATTTTATTCAATTTATCACTATCTGGCTTAAGAAGTAGGCTTAGGACCTCTGGAATAGTGTGAAAAGATGAAGACAATCTACAAAAAGGGTTTTGGACACAACATTGGCTTTCTTTAGGTTGGAAGGGCTTTTAAATTAGTTCAATTGATTAACCTATTAGAAATTCTTTGCAAAGCTTAAGTACAGGCCTTTGGCACTTCAAGAATACCTGGAAAATGAAGCTTTGGTATGCAGAAGGGTTCTCTTGGGGCAGCAGAGGCTTTCTAAGGCTTCAATGGTCTATATACTGCTTCAAAAGAGAGTCGACAGCGTCTTCTGGTAGTAAAAGTTTGAATTCTGGTTGTAAATGGCTTAAAATAGTTTAGTAGATATTATGGCACTTTATAATAGGTTAGTAGACGTTCTTCTCTACAATTCTTAACAGAATAACAGTGAAAAGATTGGAAAGGGCGGCTTCTTTCATTTTTAACCAATAGTGGTTAATCTTTGGGTGCGAGGTTAAATTTAAAAAGTAGGGCGGTTTCATCTGGCTGTTTCATCTGACGCGAGGAGGCGGTAAGGTGGTTTATCGCATGCTAAAAAGTTGTATGGTGGTATTATTTTGGAGGATGGGAAAAGGCGGGTGGGGAAAACAATTTATCTCGCATACTTTTGTGATGTTAAAAGTTGGACATCGGAGCATGCGATATGAAATGTGGGCTGTTGGATCTGGAGGTGGGTGATTAGAGGGTTATTAGGTGGCAGAGTTGTGAGGGATGAGTCAGGGTGTGGGGTCGGGTTAATTAAAATGTAATGTAGTTAATTAAAAAGTAAATACAGGAATTAATATATGCGATGAGGGTTAATAAAATGTGGGACCCGGGAAGATATTACAGCGAGGGTTTAATAAAATAAACTATAATTTATCAAATGAAAATGGGGGTTAATGAAATGGTATGCGGGGAAAAAATATACTAGGGATATGAGTTAAAAGGGTATCGGGGAGGGTTTTTCAATGGGGCCCGATACATTTTAATTATTTAAACTTAGGATAAGGGAGTTTTAGTGAGTTAAAAAAAAAAGGGAAATTGATGAGGGGAGAATGATTTTTAAAAGGAAATGTCTAGGGGAGGGTGTAAAATTAAGGGAAAAAGGGTTATTTTACAAGGGAAAATGAGATGAAATAAGGGAAGAGGTCAAATGAAGGGGAAGGGATATTTTTACAAGGAGTAAATGAGTTTGGAAGGAAGTTAGTAATATGAAATAAACCAATTGATGTTTTCCATGCATTGTGAAAATTGCTTCTGCCTACCCATCATTTACCCTAACATTTTTTTTTTTCATTTACTAGGTGCATTTGAGCTTGCTGAACCTTTATTTCTTTTTCTTTTGTAAGCAAACTATCTAATTCTAACCTTATGACTTTCCAATGGCTCAGATTAAACTGTTGAGCTCATTATTATTCTCTACCTAACTACTGATCTGCCAAGATTAAACAGTTTGGCTAGATCTTTATTCTCTATCTATCAGTATGAATGAATCAAGATTAAACTATTTGACCATCATGGATTGTGGCATTTTTGACAAGTTGCACACAATCTTATTTTGCAAAGTAAAGTAAAAAGTAGTGGCATTTGAATTTGCATCACTTTCATAATCTATTTTTTATCTCTTTTTGGTGGGGTTTATACTTTATACTCTTTTTTCTTTTTTTAGTCCTTTGATTTTTCTTTTAGGACTGCACTCTCTTTACATTTTTTATTTTTAATATGGGAAAACATTTTGCAGAAAGCAAAAGTATGTACAATATTACAAGACTAATCATAGTCAATTCAAAATTATGAATCCTATTATTATAGGACCCTAACAGTACTAGCATCACAATTCACAGAGTGTGAATAAGAAACTGAAGTCGAACACCCGTGAAGTCACTCGATTGAAAGCCAATGATGAGGACTTGTTGTCAAGTGTGAAGAACTTTCCATTAGGGCATGCAAGCTCTAAGGTACTGGAAGGGAGTCGCTTGGCAAACTTCTCAGATAATGAGCTGAAGTCGACAGGAAGTGACCTTGTCGAAGGAGGGCCATGATGTATCCCACATCATCAATACGAGAGAAGGGATGCAATGATTATGAGATGATACAGAGAATCAAGAATGAGTGTAAACTGCAGAAGGATTAACTCTTGAACATATTAGCGACACGACTCCAGAGTTTGGCAGCTTTTGGATCCATAGGATCAGAGGTCATGATGATGTGGCAAAGATCAAATGGAAAGGCAAAAAATGGCGGCCCAAACCCAGGAAGGTCAATGATGAAGTGGGGATATCCCAACCCAACACGAAGTAGAAGAGTGTCATGTTCAAGAGTGACAAGCTGTCGACACAAATTGGTAAAAATTTCCCATTTTCCCCCACCATTTCTGGCAGGTACCCCAATTATTTTTTATCACAAGCTTGAAGGGGATAGCATATGCTTGTAATGTAAGTCCATCCTTCGGATAGATCCGACCTAGTAAGATTAATGAGCCCTAGGAAGGAGAAGCTCGTGTCCGTCATGGTGATGAATCCGATGTCATTTAAATTTTAACGAGTTCGACAAAGGGAAAACTCGGTATCTTTTTCATGTTTAGAGAGTTTGAAAAAGACACGAAAAAGAAAACTCCAAAAGTTCCCTTTTCGTACAGTTGTCTCTTGAGCCCGAAAAGGTAGAAAACAATACTTGAGAGAACCTCTTGACCATGTCAGCCAAGGAGTACCTTTTTTGTAAATAGTTTATCCCAGCCCGAAAAAGGGGTAAACGTATGATGGGTAAATGACATTTCAGAATCATTTTACGAGGCCAAAACGAAAAGAGCTCGGCAATATTTTCGTGTTTCAAGAGTCGGAAAAGATATTAAAGCAGACTCCCCATTTTTATTTTCTTTAATGAGTCAAAAAGGGAAAAATACTCAGCGATCTTTTCATTTGAATTTTTTACGAGTCATCAGCAATCCATCACTTGTTGCTACATAAGAGGCAAACGTATTATCCGTTTCTAAGGTAAAATGGACAAAAATGCTTTTAAAATCTTAAAACATGATGAAAAGTTTATAAAAAAGGGAAAAACTAATTTTCTTTTTACCATTTACCTCTTTTACCTCATTTGGATAAATTTTTACCCATTTGCACCCTAAATCTTCAGGAGCGGATTGCAGCAGATCCAGGAGGTCGATCGACGAACCGCCTGTTGCAAGTAAGAGTTGAGGCCCTAAGCTTTGCTTTCGTACCTTTATTTTTATGCATTTACCCATTTTTAAGGGTTTTTTGAGGATTTTTTGCAAAAAAAAATTGCACTCGGTCGACACGAGATCTAGGCATGGGATCGCGTCGATCAAGGGTTTATAACTCAGGCACTAGCGCCGGCACAGAGAGTAGGATTTTTTCAAATTCCAACCGATTTAACTGCTTTTAATCCAAAATTCCTCTTGCAAAAACTGATGTTTAGGTAAATGCATGTTGTTTGCAGGAAAATCACAGCAGGAAAGATGGTGATCGAATGGAAAGAACGTGAGCATGAAGGAATTGATTCATTAGCATTGGAAGATCCAAACTATCTGGATGCACTGAGGAATTATGGGCTCCTCAAATTCTTTCTTACACCGGGCCTTCAGGCTCAACCTGAGTTGTTACAATACTTGATTAGTCTGTGGGATGTTGGACGGGAAGTATTTGTGATCCATGATCAAGAGTTGGAGCTAGAGACTTCAGACATTTACTTCATTACTAGACTGTCCCGCAGAGGGGAACCAGTCCAATTGTATGGAGGCAGGCCCATTGGGGCGAGTGTGAACACGCTCCTTGCAGAACATTGTCTGGAAGCTCTGAAATCTAAAAGCGGCAAGGTTGACATCATGACCATACGTGACCTTGTACTGAAGGTGCTACTCTTGACCATTAACAGAGTTGTTGGGGCTCAAGCATTACATGAGTCCAACAAATCTAAGTTTGAGTATTCCATAGACTACACGATGCCATTGTCTTCAATTGGGAGGAAGCCATGAAAGTGAATATGAAATTCCAATTATCCAAATGCAAGGTAGGAAACCTGAAGCAATTTGGATATGGTTTTGTTCTGGTGATTTTCTTCTTGGAACGGATCCCACTGTTCTGCTATCAGCTAGCAGAGGTAAATCCCCCAATGCCACAAGATCCACGGATGGTCTGATGGAGTGAACTAATGCCCAGAACTGGAGGGGGCCAGCATATGTCATACAAACCCACTTTCTTTGCATGGTTGAGGCATCAGTTGATTGTGGTAGAGGATTGGCCATATAGCGGGACTGACTTCCACGGCAATCCTGACATGCCACTCCTAGAGGGGGAGGATTTTGATGATGGAGGTGAGAAAAACAATTTTTTGTTTTTTATTTTTTTATTGTTTTTGAAATATATGCATTCGTGACATTTTGATTTTGTAATTGCAGATGTGGGACCAGAGCAACTAGCCAAGATGTCCCCAATCACTAGACGTGTTTCTTAACAATTTGAGATCGCTCCTTATCAGGAAGAAGTCGACAATGAGGAGGAGATTGCGTGGAATCTCGATAACGTGACTAGAGGCATCCTAGAGTCTACCCAGATGGAGGAAATTCCACGTTGTTATCAGCGGCACATAGTGGGAGTGTCAGATCGAATATTCCAATTACTAATTCACGTAGTACGAGCAATAACGTGCTATCATGAGCACAATGTCGAGTAGTCATAGTTTTATCATTTACAATTTTGAGTCTTGCGAGCCATGGATGTACTTGGAACACATATTATTTTTGGGTTTTGATGTATGAAACTCAAATATTATCGACATATATATATAGATATATATATATATATATATATATATATATATATATATATATATATATATATATATATATATATATATATATATATATATATATGTGCTATATTTCTTGTTTAGTATGATACAATGTTTTGTTTTCCACATATTGCGTAAATGTCTATTTAACACATAATTAGCTAATGCATCTGTTAATGTATTCATATGCCTAGGAATTTGATTATATGTAATATAATCAAAATTTCTTTCCAATAGACGAATACGAAAATACATTCTCAATATCTTAGGGTTTCTGACAGAATGTTTCCCATTGAATTGAAGAACAACAAGTTGTGAATCAAGGTTAACAACCATTTCTCGAATGTCAAGAACTATGGCTTCTGACAAGAGTTCGATAATTGTGTTGTATTCAACAATGATATTAGTTGTTTGACCCAAACAAATACCTTGAAGATCAATCAACTCAACATGAGGGTCATAAATAGCCCATGTTGTGGATGATAGATTCTGGGTACTATGGCAAGCACCATCAGCGAAATCAACGTAAGGAGTCACAGACATCTGCAAAGCAAGTGAAGACATAATAAGCAGGAAATCTATTTGAAAAACACACCAAACCAAATTGCACAAAAATGAATAACACACTTATGTACAAAAGTAACCATGCGAGATGACTCAGGCATAATAATTTGTGACGGAGTCCATTTCCGAACTTGGGTAATCAATCAACAGAGAGGAAAACCAGAGTTTTACCATTGACATGATGTGTAAGCATCGACTAATAGAGTGAAACTCATAAAAGTTTGTGCCCCCATGCCCCCTGGGCGAGTGAGGGTTACGAGTCATAAGATGAAAACCCCATTGTGATAATGGGTCAATGGTAGAAACTCGAGGAGACGAGGCAAACCTGAAATCAGGATGAGCAAACGGTACCCCTAGTTGAAAGATCTTGACAATGTCAGGATCAACTGAAATGTTAATAGGCAATGTTGGGGTAATATTACCCATGTTCCCTTCCGACCAAAATTCATGGGTCATGATAGGCATCTAAAGTGGTTGGGTCGGGAAATGAGAAGAGAACTTCTCAAGACAAGTAGACATGACCACCGGGCTAGGCAAGAACGAGGAATGATGATGAGTATCATTCCATGGTGCTTCCTCAAGAGACATAATTTCCATGATACTTTCATCAGAAGGAAATGTCTCGGTTAAGGGATTGGGAGAATCTGAAGAACCAAGCCACAAGGATTGAGAATACGTGTCAAGAGACGTACTTGAAGCAGTGTGATCAGTAGGTATCGAAGCTGAAGCCGAAACAATCTCCACATAATTGATTTCGGCAGGGCTTAACGGCATGACATCACCCCATGTATCAACAAGATCAAGAGAGGGAATGACCCAAGGATCAGAATTAATCAAGATCATGTTGACTGAGGCAACATGCGGAGGTGGGAGGGGAAAAATACCCATCAAGGCAGGATCTTTGAAAATTCCATCCCCCACACTCCCATATGGAGCGTCGGTATGCTTCACGTAAGGAACATTGCCATCCAAGGAAGAGGAGGCAAAGAAATACAATTGGTCGACCTTGACGATTCTCCCTTGATGAGAAAAATGGAGCATGCAGAACAGAGAGGAGGCTACAACATGCATGGCATGGGTCCAACTCTGTCCGAGTAGAATATTATAGTTAATATTTGCAGGTTATTTCAGCCTTTTCATTAGCTATCTGAGGGTGTGAAATGAGGAGTTTTTATATCTTTGATGGAGGGGAAATGGATCCTTTTATGGTGGGAGAAGCCTTATCCCTTTTGGTTTGTTCCATTTTAATAGGGGAAAGGAGCCCAAACAGTCTCTCTCGGCTCTATATTTCCCAACCATTTACCAGACTTCCATTCACGAAGCTTCGACCCCATTTTTAAAAACATGCTAAAAGAGGATCAACGCAGGTGATGAATGGATCACTTGCGTTGTTTGGTGCTAGTCCTAGTTTTAAACTCTACAAATCAGTGTAGGGAAGGAACTGAGGACTAGCACCGGTCTTGAAAACTGAGCTTGAAGGAAGATTCTTGGGAAATGATGTAAGAGGGGAATGTTCTGCAGATGAAGAGGGATGTAGGGACATGTTCTTCATGGTAGGGAAACATATGAGGGTCACTGTAGAGGTCCTCTAGGATCGAGGAACGTGGAGTACAGGGAGTACCGCTCCTCATCTGGCCAACGAGTTGAGAGTGTATTGGGGGTGTACAACCCAAGGCGATTATGATGTAGGTGATATACCACATGACTATTTTGGGTCATCAATGGGAAGATCAATAGGATGTTGGCATTATGATTCTGGTATGGCTTTATGATACATATGTTGTACTTGATGGCAACCCACTCATCTCAGATGATAAATTATAGTGCAGAAAAGTTCACGCACTTTTATGCAGAGAAAAGTTTATTTCATGTAGAGAAAAAGTTCACGCACTTTCATGTTGGAGAACTTACCTTTGGTCCATGGTAGTTAGTCCTTGGTATTTGAACCTATGGTTTTGGACCATGGTACCTCGTCAAAAGTGTGTATATGTTGGAGAACTTACCTTTGGTCCATGGTGGTTAGTCCTTGGTATTATTGAGCCCCATGTTTTTGGGCCCCTTGTATTGGTTATCTATGGTATTGATCCATGATTTTAGGAAGAAGCTTGCCTATATAAAGCAAAGGAGATCACTTGGCTAATTCATCCTTGCAATTGAATATCTTAAGATCTGAAATATTGGGTTATTGTTTTGAAAGTTTGATCTATGAAAGTGAAGTTGAAAGCGAATCTGTGAAGGGTGATCTCTCGAGCGCTGCAGCTGCGGAAGTGTGGAGGCGCCACAGAAGGCGCAGTGCGGAGGCGCCACAGAAGGCGCAGTGCGGAGACGCCACAGAGGCGCCACAGAAGGCATAGTGCGGAGGCGCCACAGAAGGCGCAGTGCGGAGACGCCATAGAGGCGCCACAGAAGGTGCAGTGCGGAGACGCCACAGAGGTGCCACAGAAGGCACAGTGCGGAGGCGCTAGAGAAGGCGCAGTGCGGAGGCGCCAGAGAAGGCGTAGTGCGGAGGCGCCACAGAAGGTGCAGTGCGGAGACGCCACTGAGGCGCCACAGAAGGCGCATTGCGGAGGCGCCACAGAAAGCGCAGTGCAGAGGCGCCACAGAAGGCGCAGTGCGGAGGTGCCACAGAAGGCGTAGTGCAGAGGCGCCACAGAAGGCGCAGTGCGGAGGCGCCACAGAAGGCGCAGTGCAGAGGCGCCACAGAAGGCGCAGTGCGTAGACGCCACAGAAGGCGCAGTGCGGAGGCGCCACAGAAGGCGCAGTGCGGAGGCACCACAAAAGGCGCAAGTGCGGTGGTCGCGGCGCCACAGAAGGCGCAGGTGCGGAGGTAGTACAAATATCCGCAGATCTATACC
Source organism: Pinus tabuliformis (assembly GCA_031772625.1). Taxonomy (NCBI): domain Eukaryota; kingdom Viridiplantae; phylum Streptophyta; class Pinopsida; order Pinales; family Pinaceae; genus Pinus; species Pinus tabuliformis. Next base: position 769,120,206 of record CM062804.1, on the reverse strand, counting down.
AGTGAAGTTGCGATCCCTGCTTAAAATTTGTTTTAACTGCCTTTGACTATTCTGCAGGGTTTTGGGTGCATAACTGATGTTTGGTTACTGGTATTGAGTTCAGATAACAGCATGATTAATGAATTATCTTTATGTACTAGATCTGGTTGATAACTCTCATAATATCATTGTATATGTATGGATCTGGTGATTGGGTGATTCAGAAGGTTTTTTGATTATGAACTTCAATGTTGTTGTTGGGTCCAGTATGAAAATTGGATGAAAAGTGGCCTTTCAGATTATGTGTTGTGCTTCAGTGTATCCAGTCTGAAAATTGATGAAACGTGGTACCTGGAGGACAGAAGATTGTAGGCCAGTGCTTATGTACTAGTATCTAAGCTAGTACAAAAGCTAAGGGAGATCTTTGGAGCATTTTAGCATGTAGCAGCCTGCGTACTAGTAAATGGATCGGCTAGTACAAGAGCAAAGGGGGTTGTAGCTCCCGTACTGGTATAAGACTGCACCAGTACAAATATTGTAAAAGGATTTTCTTATTAAGAAGAAGATTGAGATGACTTGCAGCAGGTGGTTTTTCTCCCGCATTGGGATTCCACCTTATATCATGGTGTTCATGTGTGTGCCTTATGTGTGATGATCTATTCTCTATTACGGCATCTGTTATCTGATAATATGGTTGATAATGTTCTAATGCACTCATTGAAGATCAATTAACTTAATCATAAGAAGTTGTGGAAGTAGCATATATGAATCTGATTATGGAAATGAAAAAGTTTTATTAATGTGATAATACTGATTCACCCCCCCCCCCTCTCAGTATTATTTCCAACAATTGGTATCAGAGCAGGTCCTTTGATAGAAGCTTGATCTCTTGAAGGAGATCCGTGGAACAATGGGAAAGAAGCTTAAGAAGAAAGCACCTAAGAAAAAGAAGTCATCTCAGAAGAACTATGACAGTGGGAGAATCGATTGGGGATTAGGTATAAGAAGCTCTTCAGATTCAGAATCATTATCAGGTATGAATATATTATCCTCTGATGTTCCAACTATCTTTCCTTTTGGAAGAGATGAAAGTGATAGCGAAACTACTGAATTTTCTCTTATGGGTGAACAAGAAAGATATCAAATAGAGGCAGAATTTAAAAGGCTGACAGACAAAATTAGAGATCAACAAGATCTATTGAACAAAAGGGAATTTGATTTCAAAGAAGAAGCTACCAAACTAAAGGCCCAACTAGAAGAAGGAAACAAGGTAAGAAAGCTACTCAAGGACAAGGAAGATCAATGTCAAAAATTGCAGCATGAAGTGACATCATTAAGAAAAGAAGTCAACGAAAGAAGCACAACCATCAAGAAACTCAAAGATAGATCCAGCTACTATGAAAATCTTGAAGCTACAATCCTCTCACTAAAAGGAGATCTTGAAGAATCAAAGAAGAAGAATACAGATCTACTCCAAGCTATTGCAAAACAAGAAAACGAAGTCACCAGCTTAAAATCTCAACTAGAATGTGCCTTCCGAGTTCGTCAAATGCAACAGGATCTGAATGAAGAACAAGAAAAGGAGATTCTCAAACTAAGGGAACAAATGGAAGAAGGAAGGAAAGCTGAAGAAGATTTGAAAAAGCAATCTCTTGAAAAGGAAGAACAGCTTCAGGTTGAGGTAAATATCTTGAAAGGTAAACTAGAAGAAAAGGATAAGCTTTTACGATTTCAAGATAGTTCTAAAGTATTGGATGATATTCTTAGTAGTCAAAGGTCTCCTGCTATAAAGACTGGTCTTGGTTTCCATGAATCTATTGAAGGTGAATCTAGTTCACAAGGTGAGGCAAGGAACTCTAAAGAGAAATCTAAAGTAATCAACGAAGAAATGAAAGATCAATCTCATCATCAACCAAGAAAAGAGATTCCTCAAAGAAAATCCTTTACTCCTCCTATGAATAATGTTGAATGTTATGTATGTCATAATCTTGGACATGTTGCAGCTAGATGTAGAAGAAGAAGGGTTCAAGACCATTATGCAGAAAGATCATCACATTCAAGGTACTTTTATGGATATTGCTTTGCTTGCAATATGTTTGGTCACAAAGCTGCTGATTGTTACAGGAGGAATATGAAACATGTAAGATGTTATGCATGTAACAAGCTTGGACATATAGCTAAGGAATGCAGGAACAAAGTGTGGGCACCATATCAAAAGGAGAAAATGTCATCATCACGCTTGAAGATATGGAGGAAAAAGGAAGTACAATCAGAAAAAGGCGGCACTGCACAACGTACAGACATACCAAAATCAGAGGGAGCTGAAAGTACAAAACTTCAGTGTCCTAAATCTCATATGCAAACTCCATAAAGGAAAGTTGCATATATACGCGAGTTAGTTACTGCACAGTCGCGTATATGATTGTTTGAAGAAAGGCAGTAGGGACAGATTCAAGAGAAGGATCAGTTTTGCTCTAGTTAATAATAATGATGTGTGGATATGATGGTTAGAAGTGTTTTGGTTCTAACTTGATATTGATGATGTCTTGATACTTCTTATTGATATGCATGATCAGACAGATGGCACAGGTTTAGAGGGAGCATATGGACTTAATGCATTATTGGCATTATGGTTAATAGTCCTTGGTGATGATACTTATATGGATAAATGATTCATCTTGCTATGGTTATGAGTTGTTCACATGGTTCTTGGATCAGATTTATGGTTGATTCTCTAATGATGCTTGCATGGGAAGCACTTAGCTTGAATTCACATCTTCTTGATGTTGAGTCACTCATATGCTGCTGTTGTCATATGCATAAAGATCATATATTATAGTTATGATTCCTTTCATTCTTGGCACAAATGGATGAGGATTGTTGGCTGGATACAGGGATGATTATTTAAAGTTGCATTGTTGGAGACATGATGATAATGAGCTCTTATCTATATGATGATAGGATTGTTTCATACATATGTTGATTAATGCAGATATTCCCAATTGATGATACTTGATTCATGTAGATCTGGATGGCTATGATGTTTCTCACATAGAATGTGAAATTCTATTGATGCGGACATACCTTGATGATTCATGCACTAATACAAGTTACTGGTCTAGTTGCTGTTGACAGATACTATGGAGCAAATCATAAAGTGTTGTTGTTGATGTTCATCTTATTTAGGTGATGTCATATCAAGACTCATGATGTAATAGTGTCATCTCTTCAGGTCATGTAACGACCTATGTTGGTTTCCCCACTATGCCTGGGATGAAGATGTAATGTATTTGGTTTTCATTTTTCTGATATATCCCCACTTGGTTGGGTGATGGATGTATGTATTGAATCTTTTAGGAAGGTCATTTGTGATGTAGAACATCCTTTTGCAGACCTTGCTTACAGTCAGGGGGAGCCTGAGCATGAACAACACTATATAGCAGAGCAGACATTTCAGCTTGTTCTCAAAAAGAGCATGATCAGATTGGTGCACCATGACATATACAAAGGGGGAGCTCATTCAGAGATTTCAACAGGTACTCCGGGGGAGCTTATAATGCATTGTTGGCATTATGGAGGACGTACAGAAGGAGATCTTGGATGCTGGTCTGATTATTGCTGCAATCTATCTCTTTCATGGTCATTTATGGTGTTTGGTGGATTATGTTTCTTCTTTACAGATCTGGTTCATATTCAGGGGGAGCATGCTCTTAGGGGGAGCATAACCATTTGCCCTTGATGTCAAAGGGGGAGAATGAGCTGAAGATTTTGAGGTTGCTATCAAGTCCAAAGGGGGAGATTGTTGGCATTATGATTCTGGTATGGCTTTATGATACATATGTTGTACTTGATGGCAACCCACTCATCTTAGATGATAAATTATAGTGCAGAAAAGTTCACGCACTTTTATGCAGAGAAAAGTTTATTTCATGTAGAGAAAAAGTTCACGCACTTTCATGTTGGAGAACTTACCTTTGGTCCATGGTAGTTAGTCCTTGGTATTTGAACCTATGGTTTTGGACCATGGTACCTCGTCAAAAGTGTGTATATGTTGGAGAACTTACCTTTGGTCCATGGTGGTTAGTCCTTGGTATTATTGAGCCCCATGTTTTTGGGCCCCTTGTATTGGTTATCTATGGTATTGATCCATGATTTTAGGAAGAAGCTTGCCTATATAAAGCAAAGGAGATCACTTGGCTAATTCATCCTTGCAATTGAATATCTTAAGATCTGAAATATTGGGTTATTGTTTTGAAAGTTTGATCTATGAAAGTGAAGTTGAAAGCGAATCTGTGAAGGGTGATCTCTCGAGCGCTGCAGCTGCGGAAGTGCGGAGGCGCCACAGAAGGCGCAGTGCGGAGGCGCCACAGAAGGCGCAGTGCGGAGGCGCCACAGAAGCGCCACAGAAGGCGCAGTGCGGAGGCGCCATAGAAAGCGCAGTGCGGAGACGCCACAGAAGGCGCAGTGCGGAGGCGCCACAGAAGGCGCAGTGCGGAGACGCCACAGAAGGCGCAGTGCGGAGGCGCCACAGAAGGCGCAGTGCGGAGGCGCCACAGAAGGCGCAGTGCGGAGGCACCACAGAAGGCGCAATGCAGAGGCACCACAGAAGGCGCAGTGCAGAGGCGCCACAGAAGGCGCAGTGCAGAGGCGCCACAGAAGGCGCAGTGCGGAGGCGCCACAGAAGGCGCAGTGCGGAGGCGCCACAGAAGGCGTAGGTGCGGTGGTCGCGGCGCCACAAAAGGCGCAGGTGCGGAGGTAGTACAGATATCCGCAGATCTATACTAGTGAAGTTGCGATCCCTGCTTAAAATTTGTTTTAACTGCCTTTGACTATTCTGTAGGGTTTTGGGTGCATAACTAATGTTTGGTTACTGGTATTGAGTTCAGATAACAGCATGATTAATGACTTATCTTTATGTACTAGATCTGGTTGATAACTCTCATAATATCATTGTATATGTATGGATCTGGTGATTGGGTGATTCAGAAGGTTGTTTGATTATGAGCTTCAATGTTGTTGTTGGGTCCAGTATGAAAATTGGATGAAAAGTGGCCTTTTAGATTATGTGTTGTGCTTCAGTGTATCCAGTCTAAAAATTGATGAAACATGGTACCTGGAGGAGAGAAGATATTAGGCCAGCGCCTATGTACTAGTATCTAAGCTAGTACAAAAGCTAAGGGAGATCTTTGGAGCATTGTAGCAGGTAGCAGCCTGCGTACTAGTAAATGGATTGGCTAGTACAAGAGCAAAGGGGGTTGTAGCTCCCGTACTGGTATAAGACTGCACCAGTACAAATATTGTAAAAGGATTTTCTTATTAAGAAGAAGATTGAGATGACTTGCAGCAGGTGGTTTTTCTCCCGCATTAGGTTTCCACCTTATATCATGGTGTTCATGTGTGTGCCTTATGTGTGATGATCTATTCTCTATTACGGCATCTGTTATCTGATAATATGGTTGATATTGTTCTAATGCACTCATTGAAGATCAATTAACTTAATCATAAGAAGTTGTGGAAGTAGCATATATGAATCTGATTATGGAAATGAAAAAGTTTTATTAATGTGATAATACTGATTCACCCCCCTCTCAGTATTATTTCCAACATAGGAAATAGGATGGGTTGAGATGACCTGATATGATTCCGGATGAGGTTATAGCTCCCAGATGAAATTCCAGGGTCGAGCGTTTACTCCCCTATGTGATAATGTATCTTATTGCTCGGTATGGGTGGAAGCTATTGATCCCTGATGTGATTCCATGATGAGATGTTCTCCCTAATGATATGCTTTCCAATGAAAACATTCCAGATAAAAACCCACCAACAGAGATTCCAGATAGCAGCCTGATGGATAGAGGGTGGTAGTTTGAGCTCCCCTATGGTATCAAATTCTTCTTCTTCTATATCTGAGAATGTTCAACATATGAGTGGGAACAATCAAGAGATAAGAAGGAATAAGCAAAGGATAGACCCAGATGTACAATGATGATTTGTGATAATGAGACACTTGAGATAGACATGGCATGAAGGCTACATGATATAGATGATCCGTGATGATACGTAATGACACTCAAAGATTCCAGAATGGCATATTGTTTGATGGAAATATATTGGCAGGTGGAATTCTCCCTAGTTGAGAGGGAGTGTTAATTTTTGCAATTGTGATAAAATTCCACCTAGGACATCTCAAAGGACCAAGATGATGCCTGCATTAAATTCCTCTTTTCGAGAGGACCAAAATCGACCTAAAGATCACCTAATTTGGTTAAATGAAATTATGTTTTGAATTATTTTATTCATTCATACATTATGGAATGGGTCGGCCCTAAACACATGGGTAACTGCTTGGGACAATATTAACCCCAAGTTAACCCTCATGAAATCCTATAAAAGGAAGCGACCTCAAGTTCATCTCAACACATCATCATCTTTCTATTATTCTATTTTGTCTTCGCTCGCACAGGTACGTCAAAAGAAGTTTGCACAAGGTTCAAAATCACAGGAAAAAGGTTCGCTCTGAGTTTGGGTTTTATGGATCCCGGTTGTTGCCACAGATAAGGACATTTTCATCCCTAGTTGCATGAACAAAATGGGAAAGGGAGTGACTCTATATTTCTGGTCATTTAGAGACATTTTAATAAGAGTGAATCTAGGTTCATAGGCATATCGGAAGTTTTAGTCCATGGTTGCTCACACAGAGTAGTCCTGGGAGCGACTAGGACGTCTCGGTCACCCTCACAACTACAGTAAGGGAGTGACTATGGGTTTCAACTATATTATGCCACATTCGCACACATGAAGGCTTCCTGAGAGCGACTCTGTAGTTACAGTTGCTCGCATACAATATCCGAGAGAGTGACCCAGGAGTTTCGGTCACACATAGACAATTGTGATGAGGGCAACCAAAATTCAGATCTAGGGTTTGACATCTTGGCTTCAGTTGAATTCAGTGATCTGGTAGATCTGGGTTTCTCTTTGTTGTTATACATATTTGTATATCTATAGATATGATTTGTTATTTTTTTCTACAAACATATGTATTGGGCTCATTGACAGTGACAATAGTGCTCAACATTGTTCGACATAGTAACAACAATATACAATAGTTGAAATCAGTTTGTGCCAACACATTACAACCATCAGTATGATGGTTTTGATTCCTAGCATGATTAGATTTGTTCCATAGATATCATTATTGTTTTTCTACATAGATAAAGTTATGGATCATTGCACTCTTTTTTGCTACATCATTTGATGACGATCTAAGAAGAATAAGATTTTCAAGGGTTTCCCCATAGTGGGTTTTTCCCTGGTCTTGGACCAATCCTGGTGTCTCTATGTGTGTGCATTCTTTCCTTCTACTATTCTTTTAATGTTCCTCTGCATTGGTGATGATGGTGATGTTGTTTCTTTCTATGTAATTGCATATACTGATGTATAATGGTGTAGACCTGAATAATGCAATGATGATATGGGGTGAAATTAATGTATTAATGATCAAATGCAATTATCAAAGCAAAGAATAATGTCACCCCTATGCTCATATCTATTTTTTACACTTGTAGATTACATATTTGTGATATGTTTGACAAAATGCATGTCATGGCTATTAGGGGTCAGTTTAAAGGCTTATTCAAGTATTTGTATTTACATCATTGTTTCCTTAATACCTATATTTTCTAAGGTGTCATTCAATTATGGGTGGTGACCTGGGCTATGGGCCTGAAAAAGTGGCTCAAATCCCGGGGATGCTGGCACAACACTAGGAAAACTAATCCCTGGACACTGGCATGAGAGCATCTAAAGCCTCCTCGATGCTATCAGGTCCATATCATGGGAGTGTCTAGAGATCAAAGTGGTCTAAAACCTCACTGGAACTTAGGGGCTAGCTACCTTAGTGGTTGGGATGGTTCTTGGGAGTCCTATAGCTGATGTGGAAGGTCTGTATGTTATGTTTTTGTTGATTCCACTTCCTTAAGGTCACATAGGAGGTTGAATGTAATAATAGTAGGATCTCTCTACTTGGGTAGAGGTAGGAGGAGGGTGTTACAAAGTGGTATCAGAGCATTGTTCACCCCTCGGACTAGATGGGTGGTGTGTTGGTCATGCATTCATGTCATTTTCACGTCTGTTAATCATTCGTGTGATCTATGTGCTTGTTGCATATGCATGATGTTAGTCATGCTTGTAGTGATGTCGTTATGTGAAAGAGAATGTTGTTGTTGTAAAGTGTGTCGTCATGAGTGTATGATTTGCTACATGTTGTTTATACTTGCATATTGTTAGTGTACATTGGTATGGTTGTTGTTGTCATGTGTGAGGTCATGGTTTGTGTAGTTGATATGATCATGCATTTATGACTGGACTCTAGCTAGAATGATGGTTACATGGTTATATGCTTATGCGTTATATGTATATATGCTTTCATGATTATGACATGTATTATGTTGATCGATTGATCTTGCAGATGAGATATCCTCCCCAAATTATGCTAAGGTACATTGGTTTTTTGTAATTTGGTTTAGCTGACATAGTATGCCTTGCAAGAAAGAAATCAAATGACAAGAAATATGGTAGACTACAAAGACTCTCCCCATGAATCAGATGAACAATGTGGTGTTGGGAACTCTTCTGATTTGGCAAACACATTGAGAATCTTGAAGGAAGAAATAAGGAGTTCTAAGGCGGACAATGACAAAATCATATAGGAACAAGAGAAATAAGCAGAGGTTAATGTTATACTTCTTCAAAGTTTGTCATAATTATAGTGAAAAGGGCCACTTTGAATCAACCATGGACAAGAGGAAAAAACTAATGGGGAATATGGCAATGGGTCTCATGGTGGTTACAGGTCGGATAGAGATGACACAGTTAGAGATGGAATATTGTTGAATACTTCGGATAGGAGAGGTGATGGATACAAATATTATTATAGTTCTGGTTCTAATAGGCATAATGATCATCATAATTATCATCCTTACAGGAGGAGTGATAGGGGATATTTGCCTGATGAGTTTAAGAAAGAGAAAACACCTAATTTTGATGGAGATGTGAAGAAGCCGGAAGATGCACAGGCTTGGATACTTGGGATGAATAAGTTCTTTGAGTTGCATGTGTACACATATAATATGAAGGCCAGAATAACTATCTTCAACCTGAGAGTTAAAGCAGTCATCTAGTGGGAGGATGTGAAGCAGGTTAGAGACATCAAGACAAATGACTCGACTTGGCACAAGTTCCAGATGCTTTTAAGGAAGACGTACTTGTCAGAAAGGTACTATGACAGTAAGGCCAAAAAATTCTATGAGATGAATATGGGATCAATGACACATGAAGAGTACACAACTAAGTTACTGGAGCTATTGAGGTATGTACCATATCTTAAAGATGAGAAGGATAAAGTTCAATGATTCATTAGTGAATTTCCATTAACATTTAGAGATCATATTGAATATGTTGATCATCGGTCACTTGAGGAAGTTATTGGGAAATTGAAGCATAGATATGAGTAGTCAAAGCGTAAGGATGAATCTCAATAAGGATGGAAAGGGAAAGACAAAGGTAAAGGTAAATGGCAGCAGAAAAGAGAAAGGGCTCATAATGCAGATGAGAAAGAGAATGTGGCACCACAAAAGAGGTTCAATATAACTAGATAGGGACATGGGTGACAACAAAAATGATAGAGGTGAGGGTATTGGTCAGTTGGAGTGTTGGAAATGTGGTAAGGAGCACCTTAAGAGAGATTTTCCATAGAATCATGTTAAGGAGCTATTACATGAGGTTCATCAGGAACTTCTTGCAGATTTCTTATCATATTACATCATTGCAGAGGAAAGGTAAGAAGTTTGAATGGACATAGGAGTGTGAGGCCCGTTTTGAGCAGCTTAAGCAGTTGTTGACACATACTCCAGTGCTACAAATTGTAGATCCAGAAAAAGAGTTTGTAGTATGTACATATGCTTGCAAGAGAGGACTTGGTGGAGTCCTTATGCAAGACGGACAGGTGGTATGCTATGAGTCACGAAAATGAGCACGAGTAGAACTACCCGACACATGATCTTGAGTTAGCAGCGATCATACATGCATTGAAGATGTGGAGGCACTATCTTTTGGGCAGGAGGTTTGTACTGATGAGTGATCACATTGGGTTGAGGTATTTGCTTGAAAAACTGAATTTGAACTCTTGACAGGCTAGATGGTTGGCCACGATCATTGAGTTTTATTTTGAGATCATATACATCAAAGGAAAGGAGAACATGGTTGCAAATGCTCTTAGAAGGTGGATACAAGTAAATCATATAGCATCTATGAGCTCCCATGGGACAGACTTACAGGATAGGATCTTGCAGGTAGGTCATCAAGATGTTAGGTATATGGAGATTGTGCACAGGTTGCAGCAGAGTATAGGTACAGGTATAGGTAGTGGTACATGTACAAGTACAGGTAGTTGTATATGTATAGGTACAAGTAGTGGTACAAGTATAGGTACATGTGCATGTGCATAGGATGTTGACTATTATCTTACAATAGATGGATTGGTTAGATTTAGAGACAAGATACGTGTGCTAGAAAATATTGAGCTCAAGAAGGTGATATTGAGGGAGTTTCATGCGAAACCATATTCAAGTCACCCAGGCTACCATTAGACATTGATTGTAGTGAAGAAATTTTATTATTGTTTGAATCTGAAGAAGGATGTAGTAGAGTTTGTGGCTAGGTGTTTTGTTTGTCAGTGTGTGAAGGCAGAGTGTAAGCATCTGAGTGGACTGCTACAACCGATTGTGATTCCATAGTGGAAATGGGAGGCCATTTCCATGGATTTTATCATAGGGTTTCTGAGGACATTGAGACAACATGATTCCATCATGGTTATTGTCGACATGTTGACAAATGTAGCACGCTTCATTCCAAAGAAGTCTACATTCTCAGCTAGCAATGTATCACAAGTATTAATCAGAGATGTGGTCAGATTGCATGGAGTTCCAAAGAAGATTGTGTCAGACAGGGATGCAAAGTTTACTTCCAAGTTTTGAAGGAGTTGTTTGCACGTTTGGGCACATAGTTGGCCTTCAGTACAACTTATCATCCGCAGACAAATGGACAGAATAAGAGGGTCAACAAGATATTGGAGGACATGTTGAGGATGTATGTGATGCATTAGCGACGAAAGTGGGAAGAGTATCTTCCACTGGTAGAGTTCGCTTACAACAATGGGTATCCAGAATCTTTGAAGATGAGTCTATTTGAGGCATTGTATGGGCAAAATTGCATTACTCCCATTAGTTGGAGTGATCTAGTTAACAAGGTATTGATTGAACCATACATGTTGTTGGACATGGAATGAGAAATGTAGGTTATAAAGAAGAATCTAAATGTAGCACAGGATAGGAAAAAGAGCTATGCAAATCAGAACATGTTTTTCAAGGAGTTCCAGGTTGGGGAACATGTGAACTTGCGCATCAAGACAAAGAAGAGATCCTTGCAGATCGGATCATGTGCCAAGATGGCACCACAATTTTGTGGACCATTCAGTATTATTGAGAGGATTGGGCCAGTATTCTATCAACTTGCAACATCTAACAATGAAATTCCACGATGTTTTCCATGTATCATTGGTTAAGAAGTAGGTTAAAGATGTCGATCATGTGATTGACTGGTCTATATTGCAGTTGGAACCGGATGGATAATTCCAGCCAGAGCCTAAGTGTATATTGCAGAAAAATGTGCTCATGCTCTGGAATCAAGCAATCGAGCAGGTTAAAGTGAAGTGGAAGCACTTTGGGCCCGGTGAAGCAATATCGGAGATGGTAGATTAGATGTGGGCTATGCATCCTTCATTGTTTGTTGGTTGAGGCAAAGCAGTTTTGGTATGGTGCTTTAGTATATGTCTTTGGTATATGTTTTGGTACATGTTTGATGATGTTTCGGTATATGTACATATGTATATGGATGTAAATACTGCCATGTGATGTGTTATAAATATCCAATAAGCGGTATGGGTGTCATGTCATTTATAGTTGTCATGTTGTTATGTTGTCATTTTGGTTTGATTTTCAGTAGGGTGATCATTGTAAATACTGCATCGAGCTATGTTATAAAGCTCCATGGGTAGTAAGTTTTATTTTCAATGTTTTTGCTGAGGTATAGGTGTGGTTGAACACCGAGGACGGTGTCCCCCAAGGGGGAGCTTTCTGTAACAACCCTGGTGAACATTCCATGTAATAAAAGTTAATAAAGGCAAAAATAATAACCACGATTTATGGGACACTTATTCCAAGCTAAATGTTGGGCAAGACATCCTAGTGGGTCTTCATTTGGTTTATTATGGCTAAGGAAATAGATAAAGGAAATGGATAAGGCTTTGGAAAGGTAAAATGGCACTTTTGGAAAATTTATTTATGAAAATAATGGAAATTAGGAGAAAAAGAAGGTGAAAGGTCGCAAGTTGCATGTGAGGAGGAAAATGAAGGAAAATAATGGAAAATTAAGAAAATAGAGGCCTAATTGATAAAAATGCTTCTGAGGATCAGTTTGTAACATTTTGTTAGTTCAGTTTTGGAGCTCTCTCATTATTCTCTCTCTCTCTCTCTATCTCTTGGACAATTAGAGTTTTCTTGGAACACTTTGGCATTGGATCAATAAAGGCAAAGAAGGCAAGAGGAAGGAAGGAGAAAGCAAGGAAGAGCATGATCAAGCAGCTACAATAGGATTCCTTGCAGATATCAATTTTCATGTGTATTTTCCTTCCTATATTTGGCATGCATGGTATTTCATGTGGTTCTTTTTGTAGAAAATCTGTGATAGTTTAACCCGATAATGCAATATAAATCAAAGCAGAATACCGTAACCTACTTCTACTATCAATTTGCAGAAGCTTAAAGATCAAGCTGAACAATATAACTAGAAGAAGAAGAATCAATGGCACAATACACATGAAAATACTTTGGACAAATCCTCAGATAAAAACCCCACACTATTGTATTATCATACATGGTAGAAATACATAGGAATTATACAAAACCTTAGCTCTCACAGCTAGCCAGCTCTCAGTACAATCCTCACAGATGCTCACAGGAAATCTTGGCTTCTCTCCAGCCTTCCTCTCTGCCCTCCAAGATCCTATTTCCTTGTGCTGTTCCTTGTGGATGATTGGCCTATTACCAAGTGGAAAAACAAGCCTTCAAAATTGTGCAATCCTCAGGGATGAATTATTGACTGTATGCATGAGTTTTCTCCATGAGAAAACACATGCAATTAACATTACATTGTCCTTAAACATTAATCTCAAATGGGTCTTTCTGAAAATAGACATGCATGAGTTTCTGATGAGGGAATTTTCAGTTAACTAGAGTAGTTCTAGTTGAGTGCATTAATGCATCAACTGACTGTTAACTCACTATTAGTTCCTCAAACAATTTGGAACTAATTTAACTGGACTTAACTCAGTAAATTGAGTTAACTAATTACAACTCAAATATAAATCAATCTTATCTCCTTAATTTAAAAAATAACTCTTGCATGACTTCAAAAAGACTTCTAACTTGAATTTCTCCAACTAATTAATTTAAAATAAATTAATTAATTATTTCCAAGTAGTTGTTAAGACTAAAGTCGATTTTAATTCACAATTTAATTCAAGGACAAATAATAAATGAATATTCTTGTTGCCATATTTCAACACTCCCTCTCAACAAGAAAGGGATTATCTACCACCCTGATCTTGTCTCTATGGAACTTGAGTTTACACTTTGACAATGCATTTGTCAAAATGTCATCATCTTGCTCCTCTATCGAAATACATTGTAGCAACATGATCCTGTCGACCTGTGAAAAGCCACGGGAAACAAATATTGCCTTATGCTTCTCCACACTACCATCAGCAGCTTGATTTACCTTGTAAAGCCAATAGGAACTCACAACTGACTTGTTCTCCGGTCTCGGAACCATGTCCCAAACACTGTTATGAACTATGGAGTCATACTCCTCCACCATAGCATCAACCCAAATCGACTGTCGCACTGCTTCCTCAAAGGAAGATGGCTCGGTCTAAACACATTCCCCAGCAAGGGCCATGTATCTAGTGTACCTCTCAGGTGACCTCCTCTGTCTGTGCTGAGAAGATGGTGCTCCCACATTCTCTCTCACATCCTCCAACAATCTGTCAGCTTCTCTTGTGTGCTTCCGTCCATCTCTGGAAGACTCTGCTTGAGTGGATTTCTCCACTCCTAGAACCTCTGCATGCAGATGCTCCGCATCAGTCTGAGGCTCCTCCTCCTTAGGAACCAACAGTTCCTCCACAACTTGTAGTTGGAGCTCCCTCTGAAGGGAAACTCGCATGGCATTCTACTCATCAAACTTGAGATCTCTACGAACCAGTGTCCTCTGATTGGTAGGCAAATACACCCGATAGTTGTGAGGTGTATCAGTGTACCCCACAAATATCCCCAACTCTATTGTCATCTCAAGCTTCTTCCATGCATCCTTTATCACATGGAAATATACCAATGAACCAAAGATCCTAAAGTGACCCACATCTTGTCTCTTACCGGAGAAAGCTTCCTCTAGTGTCTTCATCCCAAGTATGTGATGCGGGCTTCTATTCTGCAAACAAACCATTGTGTTGCATGCCTCAACCCACAAGTGAAGTGGTAGGCCTTGGTCATGCAGCATTGCCTGTGTTGCCCCTACAATAGTTCCGTTCTTCCTCTCGGCCACCCCATTCTGCTATGGGTTATGGGGTGTCGTCAACTCTCGTTTAATTCCTTCCGCTGTACAGAAGTCCTTAAACTCTTGAGAGACATATTCTACACCATTGCCACTTCTCAAGGCTTTGATCTTCTTCCCTAACTCTTTCTCGACCAAAGCTTTGAACTCACAAAACTTTGTGAAATTTTGGTCCTTCTTCTGCATGAAATAAATCCATCATTTACGAGAATAATCATCAATGAAAATCACATAATACCTTTGCTTCAATGTGGATGTCGTCGAGAATGGTCCACACAAATCAATATGAACTCGCTCTAAGATAGCCTCTGCTTGTCTGTCTCGATCATGAAAGGAAGACTTGGTGTACTTTCCAAGGTACAACCTTTGCATGTGTCATCTTGCTCAAGTTTACCTTTGGGAAGTCCTGTAGATATCTGTTGCATTATCTTCAAAGCCCCATGATGCAAATGGCCCAACCACCTGTGCCACAACTTTCCAATGTCTTGGCTTTGCACCAATTCTGCTATCGTACTCAATGCTACATAATCATCTACCTCTAGTTTATAGAGATTCTTCACCCGAATCCCTATCCTCTTAGTCTAACCCTTGGCTATGTGTCTTAGGAACACCTTTCCTTTACTGAAGACAACATCGTAGCCTTTGTCCTCCAACATCGCGACCGATACCAAGTTCTTCTTCAGTCCAGGCACATACATCACATCTGTCAAGGTGAGAGGAGCTCCATGCTCCCTCTGAAAAGCAATCGTGCCCACTCCTGAAACATTATACCTTCTGTCGTCACCCATCCCTATGCGCATCTTGAGGTCTTTCTCCTCCAAGGCACTGAATAAATTTTTATCACCGGTTATGTGGAATGAGACTCCACTGTCAAGATACCAAACACAACCCATCTTCGACGACACCATGCATGTGATGAGGGTAAAGTCCATTTCGAAATGAGAGGCTAATGCCTCACTTTTCGATCCTTCCGAGGATCCCTTCTTGGACTTCTTCGATGGGAAATTAGTCGCATAATGTCCCATTTTGTGACAATTAAAGCATCTTACTTTAGACATGTCACCCTTCTTCCCTCCATGAGAAGAATTCGATTTGAAATGGGAAGCCTTCCCCTTCCCTTTCCTTGCCTTACTTGCTAAGGCCAGATTTTCTTCATCATCATTCTTGGATGAAGAACCATCTCGTGTGCTCCTCCTAATCTCCTCCTGCATAAGATCCAACCACAGTCGTTCCTAATCTGGCAGTTTCTCCCTTCCATTCATAGAGTCCTGGTAGCTATTCCAACTCTTTGGAAGGCCAATGAGAGCGAGGCTCACCATATCATCATCGGCAATAGTTATTCCCACACTGCCAAGCTCATCTATGCTAGTGGTGAGCTTGTTCAGATATGTGGAAATAGTATCGCCCTTCTCCATCTTGATTCTTCGAAGCTTATCCTTGAGTGCCAATTTCCTTTGGTCATTATTGTTCTGATAAAGGTCCTTCAATTTCTTCCACATTGAAAATGGAGTATTATTCCCATGGAGACTCGAGACAATATGGTCTCGAACTCCCTCAAGGATGATCCGTCTCGCCTTCGCCACACGCTCCTTCCACTCAGCCAACTCTTGTGCATTAGTTGAACTTGGCTTTGGGATTTCTTGATCAATGAATTCCTTCAAGCCATTATCTTCTAATATAGTCTCCATTCTATCTTCCATGCTATGTAATTTGAGCTACCTTCCAAGGCATACTCGAGTCTCAAGCCATAGAACGCTATTGGCCAACCTTGAATTATGATATGAATTCGATTTGCACCTGCAACCCTAAACTTCAAGTTTCAAATTCTCTTCTTAGTATATTGTTCACAGCTCCGATACCATGTAGAAAATCTGTGATAGGTTAACCCGATAATGCAATATAAATCAAAGCAGAATAATATAACCTACTTCCACTATCAATTTGCAGAAGCTTAAAGATCGAGCTGAACAATATAACCAGAATAAGAAGAATCAATGGCACAATACACATGAAAATACTATGGGGAAATCCTCAGTTAAAAACCCCACACTATTGTATTATCATACATGGTGGAAATACGTAGGAATTATACAAAGCCTTAGCTCTCACAGCTAGCCAGCTCTTAGTACAATCCTCACAGATGCTCACAAGCAATCTTGGCTTCTCTCCAGCCTTCCTCTTTGCCCTCCAAGCTCCTATTTCCTTGCATTGTTTGATCTGATTATGAGATCTCAGACAATTATTAAGGTATTACAGACTCATGTGCATGGATTTTCCTCTGTTACTTTGAGCAATGGATCGATAAGATTGTGAAATACATAGACAATGAAGCAGTTAAAGAACATAATAGACAAACACACATAAACAAAGCAAGTTTAATAAGGACTTCACCCAACACTCCTGGGCTATGTCTCCTGGTCTAGCCTTCAGTGGTGACCTCTCTATTATGTCTTCAGAAGCAGATTTTTTACAAAAGTGAGCTCAATTTGAGTCTCACACAATAGATACAAAACAAAAAGTCTTTACCTGGATCCCCCAAGTCTTTCTGAGTACACAGACTCTCCTCACTGACTCTCTACCTCTGTTTTCTCTCTGTCTCAGCACTGCTTGTCTCTGTCTTCTGTCTTATGTGGCTTTAAAGCCAATCGGCGATGTCTATTCGTTTCCCCTTCTTGGGCTCTCTGGCTCCTGAGCTTTGTCCGCTCGAATCCCCCTCTGAGCATTAGCAATAATTACTAAACGCCTTCAGGGATGGTGGCTACCTGTTCTACAACGGAATGGACCATCGATGCCTTCGAAATCCCAAAAATGGTCGTTCTCTATTTACACAGAGAAATACACGTAAAACTATGAAAATCCGCCAATCTGTCGTTTATCGGATTTGAAATACTATAAATTCTGCCTTATAACTCCTATCGGGTCCGCCTTTATATCGTTTATCACATCTCCACTGTTGATATAAGAGATATAGATCCAACGACTGGGGTTCATTTCGGGTGGCTCATGCATACGAGAGTTAACCGCCTGAAAAGGGTGGTTTTCTGTCTCCGGCGCCTGGACACGTGGCAGCTAGTGTATGAGCTCGGGTGGAGCCTGGCCAAAACCACTTACCGCCCACGGCCTGCTTGAAATCCCGCTTGTTTCAGATCTCAAAACATATATACCTGCATGTATAAACCCTTTCGGGTCCGGTTTATCTCTTTATTCGTGTTTTCTTTGGTATTTATTTCATTTAACGAAAATGTGATTTACATTGAAAAAGCCCTTTTACCAGACTTGAAATCTTATCAAATATCATTCATAATTTTTATTGGGTCCGGCTATCGGAGTCATAGTTATTATCGGCCCTGCTCCTGATCTGATAATGAGATCTAAGACAATAATAAGGTATTATAGACTTATGTGCATGGATTAGTCTATGTCATTTTATGCAATGGATCGATAAGATTACGAAATCAACAGACAATGAAGCAGTAAACAAAAAACATAATAGGCAACACATAACACAAAAAATTTAATGAGGAGTTCACCCAATACTCCTGGGCTACATCTCCTGGTCCAGCCTTCAGTGGTGACCTCTCTATTATGTCTTCAAGTAGAGTTCTTTTTACAACAGTGAGCTCTATTTGAGCCTCACACACAACAGAATACAATAACAAGAGCTTACTTGAACCTCTCAAGTTCTCTATGAGTACACAGACTCCCTCAATGCTCTTTGTCTCTGTGCTAACTCTGTCTCGGCATTTGCCTACAATACTGCCTCTCCCTACTGCGCTCTATGTCTGTGGCTTTATAGCCAAAAATGCGATGCCTGTTCATTTCATGTTCCTGTCTCTCGATCTCCCCGGCCTCTGTCCACTTGAATCCCTCTCTCAGCATGATACAAGCATTTTTTAATGCCTAGAGAGGAGGTGGCCACCCATTCTGTAACGCCATAGTGCCATGGGCCTATGAAACTCCTGAAACAGCCGTGCTCTGTTAAACACAGGGAAAATGTGTTTTAACAGAGAAAGTCCACCAAAACTCAATATATCAGACTTTAAAAGTCCTTAAATATGATTCATTCCCCTATCGGGTCCGCCCACAAGTCGCTATCGCATATCGGAAGGCTCCGTCCCTTTGTGTTTTGGAAATACAACGAAAATCGTGAAAATACATTAAAAATGGCTCTGTTACGGACTTGAAATTATATCAAATTTCCTTTATAATGCTATTGGGTCCGGCTGTCGCATGGTGTATTGATATTGGCCCTGCTCCATGTTCTGATGCGATATCGCATATCGCACATGACCCCCACAGATTGTAATCGCCCCTCTGCATTTGCTGATTGCGATAGCGCACATTAACATGGGTCATCAATCTGCGCACTTGATCGATAGTCCTCGTTGATCCGCACTACTCACAATCACAACTGTCATGTGGATTCTGCTGATAAGCACCGATAGCAATTCGCCGATCAGATTTGGACCGTTGATCGGCCATATCTTACGGCTCAGGTTCAACGTTTCCTTAAAACCGCTGATACTTTTTTCTCTGTTTTCACGGGTTTTGGGTCTCCCAATAGTTTTCCTCTGCCCTGCTAAGGGTGATTCCTGTTGTGTTAACTTTGATATTTTAAAATATTTTGATCTTTGGCATGATTTTTAAAGAGTTTATGAAGACTTAGAGAGCATTCTCAGATCCATTTGGATCACGCCTTCCCACTAAAAAGGCTTTTGGACCACCAAAAGTTGGTTTTCAGCAAGGATAATTTTAGGGGCGAATGTTCGCCCTTTGGCGAAATTAAGGGGTTTTAAATTTTTAGTGGGCGAATATCTTGTATCATAGTACATTATTACAAATCACCTCAAATAGCCCACCTTATTTTAAGGGAGAGGGTAAAAAAGGTAAATTTAGCCCTTGAAATTAGGATTTACAACCTTCCATTCGCCCATTTTCAAGAATAGGTTTTATTTAAGTGAATCCATTCGCCCATTTTCAAGAATAGGTTTTATTTAAGTTAATCCTATGGGCCAAATACCATATTTATAAAAGAGGTATGGTAAATTAATAAAAATATAAATAAATGAGAGGTATGGTAAATAAATAAAACATTTTTTATATTTACTCCATAAGTCACCTTATATACATGTAAGGGTGTAAACAAATAAAAATATAAGTAAAGTGGAGGTATGGTAAATAAATAAAACATCTTTTTATACTTACTCAAAAGGTATGGTAAATAAATAAAAATATAAATAAACTAGATGTATCGTAAATAAATAAAACCTCTTTTTATATTTAGTCCATAACTCTCGTTCTATTTATGAAGGCTCAAGAAAGAGGTTTTATTTAAGTGAATCCTATGGGCCAAATACCATATTTGTAAAAGAGGTATGGTAAATTAATAAAAATATAAATAAACGAGAGGTATGGTAAACAAATAAAACATTTTTTTATATTTACTCCATAAGTCACCTTATATTTACGAACACTCAAAAAATGGGTTATATTTAGGTGAAACCTATGGCCAAAATACTATGGGACAAATACCATGGACTAGATTGTTATTAATACCATGCAAAAAATGATTATTAACCCTAATATTAGAATTAATAAAAATAAAAATGGCACATGGTATTGACCCATGGTATTCACCAAAATGGCACATGGTATTGACCCATGGTATTCACCTGGAATGTATCCTATTTAAATGGGGGAATTAAACCAGCATGTAGCCTGTGCTAAGATTCACTAGGACTTTACAAAGTTTTATTATTTAGTGAAAAACTCGCCAAGGTCTTACAAGATTTTATAAGTGAGTAAAATATTCTCCATGCCTAGTGAGAGATTCGCCAAAAAATTATATATACATATTATATTATTGATAAAATCGCCTTTCATTTTTCCTATATACCATGGATATTTGCCCATTTATTATATTTATAAATTTAGGGGGGGTTCTTAAAATTTTCCCTGGTTTTCAGGCATCGCTTAAGTGAGGATACAACTGCCTCACTTACCCAATCTCTATCCATTTGGCATTGCTGGGTTTTGAACCTTTGAGTCCAATTCTAAGGTACTCCACGTCCCCTCTACGCATTGTCCTCACCTTCCTATCTAGAACTATATCTTCTTGCAACTCATTGAGGTATTCAGGCAATAGATCATCAATGGAAGGCAATTGACTTTGCTCTTCAGGATCTTCAATTAGATAAGGTTCAAACAGTCTTAAATTTTCTACATTTACTACTGAATAGATGTGCATGTATGCTGGCAGATCAAGGCAGAAAGCATTCTCACCAATTTTCTCAAGTACCTTAAAAGGCCCATACCTTATTGGCTTCAGCTTCTTTCCTTCACCTTGCATTTTGTCCTTGCTGATATACAGCCAGACTTGATCGCCAACTTGGAAGCTGTGCTCCACCCGATGTTTATCATGCCTTGCCTTGTATTTGGCTTGGCTCTTTTCCAGTTGTTCCTGCACTGCCTGGTGAATTTCTTGGATCTGTTCAATGAATCTGGTTGCTTTGTCCACATCACTGTGTCCAACAACTGCTATGTCTTTTTCAAAGACAAAATCCAAGGGAGACCTTGGTATGAAACCAAAACAGGTCTCAAAAGGAGATCTCTGTGTAGAAGAATGTTTAGCACGGTTGTAAGCATGTTGAACATAACATAAGTGTTCATCCCAAAGCTTGGGATGCTTGTTGCAATAACCCCTGAGTAACTGGATCACTATCCTATTGACTACCTCTATTTGGCCATCTGTCTGTGGATGAAAGGTTGTGCTTTTCTTCAGTCTGGTGTCCATTAATTCCCACAGACTTGACCAAAACTTCCCAACAAATCGGGAGTCTTGATCAGATACTATGGAAGTGGGTAACCCAAAATGCACCCAGACATGCTGAAAGAACAATTTCGCTGTTTGTTCAGCTGTAATCTGATTATTACAAGGTATTAAAATACACATTTTGTTGAACCTGTCTAAAATAACATATAAATAGTCATGTCCCTTTATAGATTTTGGAAATCCCCCAACAAAGTCCATGGAAACACTTTCCCAAGGATGGGAAGGAACTGGCAGTGGAGTGTACAAGCCTAGTTTTCTTTTGATGGGCTTGCTTTTAGCACACATGGTACACCCTCTTACATATCTAGAAATTGTTTCATTCATTTTTTTCCAATAGTAGTATCTTTGTAGTTGTGCAACTGCTTTACTTACACCAAAATGACCTGATATCAAGGAAGTATGTGCCTCCCTAATTATGTTAATTCTCTCTTTTTGTGGAATGCATAGCTTTCCCAAATGATACAAGAGTCGGTCCTTAATATAGTAATCCAATTCTTCTACCTTTTTGCCATTACTTAAAGCTGCATATACATCTTTAAAGTCTATATCTTGATCATTTTGTTCAATGTAGCTTTCATGCATTACTGAGTTATGCTTAAGTATAGTAGATGCATTTATGATTGGTCTAGACAACATATCTGCAGCTTTATTGTGTATGCCCTTTTTATATCTGATGACTAAATGAAATTGTTGTAGGAAACCCATCCATCTATAGTTTCTTGACTGTTGCAGTTTAGTTTGTGAATGCAAGTACTGAAGTGGTTGATGATCAGTATGTATTATTGTTTCCTTGCCCATTAAGTAATGTTTCCACTTCTTCACACTCTGAATTAATGCATACATCTCTTTATCATATGTAGGATAATTAACTACTGCAGAATTAAAAGTCTCAGAATGGTAGCATATGGGTTTACCATGTTGAATCAACATTGCTCCCATGGCATAATCACTGGCATTTGTTTCGATCTCAAATGGTTGTTGAAGATTTGGCAATGCTAGTACTGGTGCTATACTAATTTTTTCTTTCAAGGTGTCGAAGGCTTTCTACTGTTTTCCTCCCCACTGAAACACCTTGTTCAGTCCTGTCAAAGCATGTAAGGGAGCTGCAATTAAGGAAAAGTTAGCAATAAACTTTCTCCAATATTGTGCTACCCCTAGGAAGCTTCTAACTTCTATAGCAGACTTAGGTTTAGGCCAGTTTACAATGACTACAACATTATAGGGATCTATCTTCAGTTCACCACCCCCTACAATATGACCCAAATAATTCAAAGATGTTTTACCAAATTCACATTTTGATAATTTAACATAGAGATTTTCTTGCTTCAAAACATATAGAGTCTGTTTTACATGCTTTAAATGTTCTTCCCATGTTTTACTGAATATAAGAATGTCATCTAGATATTCAATTACAAAATCATCAATAAAATGCCTGAGTACATCATTCATTACTTTCATGAAAGTGGTAGGAGCATTAGTTAAACCAAAACGCATAACTAGCCATTCATACAGCCATTGCTTTGTTTTGAAAGTCTTCCATGCATCTTGCTTTGCTACTCTGACCTGATGGTAACCACTATGTAGGTCCAACTTGGAAAAGTAAACAACCTCTTTCAGCTGATCCAATAGATCATCATTGCGAGGAAGAGGATAATGATTCTTGATCGTTATTTTATTCAGTGCTCGGTAATCAATGCACATCCTCCACGAACCATCCTTCTTTCTCACCAACACTATTGGGGATCTGCATGGCGATGTGCTTGGTCTTATGAACCCTTTCTCGAGCAGCTCCTGTACCTGCTTCTTGATTTCTACATTCTCTAAAGTGGATAACCTATACATTCCAATGTTAGGCAATGGAGTATCTTGCTGCAAATTAATATCATGTGCAATTTCCCTTTTGGGTGGCAGACCTTTAGGTTCTTGAAATAAAATATCATATTCTGAAACAACTTTTTCTAAATCAGCTTGTTGTTTAGCATCACAACCTTCAAATACATTGGTTTTATCAGGTTTCTTTTCCTTTACAACCATCAGTAAAAATTTCTTGCATGAATTTACAATTCTTTTCATCTGCCTTGAGTTTATGAGAGTATAACTATTCTTGAGTTTGTGAGCTCTTGCAGTATATTCTATTCCATCTTTAACAAGTTGATACTTATTTTCAGCTCTATAGAAAATGGCTTTTCTATCATACAAGTAAGGACTTCCTAAAACAATCCCACATATATCCAAGGGAATTACATCTAACTCAACCTCATCTACAAATGTTGAACCAATGGCAAACCTAAGTTTACATTGTCTAGTCACTTGTAGCTTTGCTTTATCACATAACCAACCTAATGGATATGGCTTCTTGTGAGGTGTGGTTAGTAATCCCAGCTTCTTTACAATTGCTTCAGAAATTAAGTTTACTTGTGAGCCACTATCAAATAAAGTATCAATCTTTTGATGCTTGGAAATAACTCTAATATGAAAAAGCTCATGTCTTCTTCTCTCATTTTCTTCACTATCAATAGTTTGGGTAGAATTACTAGTAGATGCTTCAGAATTTTTACCTTGTATACCTGTGGCTGTGATGGTTGTTTCATCACCTGAGTCTGACCCCAAATCTCTCTGAACAACAGCAACAACCTTCTTCTTCTTGCCATCGAACTTCTTGGGTTTCAACTCCGGATGCAAAGACCAGCAATGTTCATCATCATGTCCATCCTTCTTGCAATGAGTGCATGAAGGTTTTGCCTTTTGTACAGCATTTGCCTTCCTCTCTTTCCATTTCTACTTCCTTCTTGCTTGCAGTGGGTTTTGATGATCCCTTAATCTCTGGGTTCACATTCTTGCCTCTAGCCTCTAGATGGGTAGCCTGAACAGATACTTCATCTATGCTAGTAGGGTTAAACATGAGAATGGTGTGTCTCAAATAACTATGTAGACCACCTATATACTTCAACAAAGTTTTAGGTGAGTCTAAAGAAATGCCTAGAATCAAAGCTCTTGTTCTAAATTCTTAGGTGTAGCTTTGTACACTCTGCCCTTTTAATTGGCAAAGAGTTTGCCAACTCATCATAGCTTGTTGCATATAAGCTAGTGGATAGAATTGTTTTTTAATTGCAGAAACAAATTCACTCCAGACAGAAAGAGTTTTACCATGCTTCTTCAAGTCAGCTTGTGTCCTGCCTTCCCACCATACCAAGGCAGTTCCTCCAAGGCATAGGCTAGCCAGCTGAATTTTACTCCTCTCTGAGTCAATACTGTGCACCCTGCAATACAC
The DNA here is from genome assembly GCA_031772625.1 of Pinus tabuliformis. Classification (NCBI taxonomy): domain Eukaryota; kingdom Viridiplantae; phylum Streptophyta; class Pinopsida; order Pinales; family Pinaceae; genus Pinus; species Pinus tabuliformis. The sequence goes on along the minus strand of CM062804.1, from coordinate 769,095,400 downwards.
ATCAATCTGTTTAATCCGGTTATCTAGATTCTCTGCATTTAACTCTCCATCATATATTGGCAAATCAAATTTAACATCTAATTTAATCAAATATTTCTTCTTCTTTGTATTTTCAGGGCTATCAGGAGGTGTGGATAAAGAAGCCTTTTTTCCTTTCCCTTTGCCTTCAGAATGGCTATCTATAAGAGATTATTTTGTTCCCTTGTCTTGTTTGGAAGTGGAAGAATCTTCACTTCTACCTTTCTTAAATTCTCTATACATTTCTTCTACCATGGCTCTCATGGTCATGAAACTGTCCATGAACTAAGGGTATGATTCCAAGGGAACTTCTTCTATCATTTTCCTCTTAGGATAGACTCTACCAATTTCTGGGTTAGTTTCAACTAGTTCTCCTTCTCCTAATTTAAGCTTTGACCTAGTTATCATTCACTAACAGTCCAACAAAAGCTTGTATAACCTTAGCGACCTAAAGCTCTGATACCACTTGATCTGATAATGAGATCTAAGACAATAATAAGGTATTATATACTTATGTGCATGGATTAGTCTATGTCATTTTATGCAATGGATCGATAAGATTGTGAAATGCACAGAGAATGAAGCAGTAAACAAAAAACATAATAGGCAACACATAACACAACAAATTTAATGAGGAGTTCACCCAATACTCTTGGGCTACATCTCCTGGTCCAGCCTTCAGTGGTGGCCTCTCTATTATGTCTTCAAGTAGATTTATTTTTACAACAGTGAGCTCTATTTGAGCCTCACACACAACAGAATACAATAACAAGAGCTTACTTGAACCTCTCAAGTTCTCTATGAGTACACAGACTCCCTCAATGCTCTCTGTCTCTGTGCTAACTTTGTCTCGGCATTTTCCTGCAATACTGCCTCTCCCTACTGCGCTCTCTGTCTGTGGCTTTATAGCCAAAAATGTGTTGCTTGTTCATTTCATGTTCCTGTCTCTCGGTCTCCCTGGCCTCTGTCTACTTCGAATCCCTCTCTCAGTGTGATACAATCATTGTTTAACGCCTAGAGAGGAGGTGGCCACCCATTCTGTAATGCCATAGTGTCGCGGGCCTCTGAAACTCCTGAAATAGCCGCGCTCTGTTAAACACAGGGAAAATGTGTTTTAACAGAGAAAGTCCGCCAAAAATCAATATATCAAACTTTAAAAGTCCTTAAATATGATTCATTCCCCTATTGGGTTTGCCCACAAGTCGCTATTGCATATCGGAGAGCTCAGTCCCTTTGTGTTTTGGAAATGCAACAAAAATCGCGAAAAATACATTAAAAATGGCTCTGTTACGGACTTGAAATTATATCAAATTTCATTTATAATGCTATCGGGTCTGGCTGTCGCATGGTGTATTGATATCGGCCCCACTCCATGTTACGACGTGATATCGCATATCGCACATGACCCCCGCCCATTGTAATTTCTCATCTGCATTTGCCGATTGCGATATCGTGCGTTAACATGGGTCGTCGATCTACACGCTTGATCGACAGTCCTCGTTGATCCGCGCTGATCGCAATCACAACCGTCATGTGGATTCCACCGATAAGCATCGATAGCCACCGTTGATAGCGATTCGTCGATCGGATCTGGACCGTTGATCGGCCAGATCTAACGGCTCTAATTCAACATTGCCTTAAAACCACCGATACTTTGTTTTCTCTATTTTCACGGGTTTTGGGCCTCCCGATAGTGTTCCTCTGCCCTGCTAAGGGTGTTTCCTCTTGCGTTAACTTTGATCTTTTAAAAGATTTTGATCTTTGGCATGATTTTTAAAGAGTTTATGAAGACTTAGAGAGCATTCTCAGATCCATTTGGATCAGCTCCTTTGCATAGCTCTGATGCGATATTGTGATGTGATTGATTGCAATCGCATATCGCATATACCCCTGGGCCGTTTGTAAGCGCTCCTCTATAATCGCCAATTGCGATATCACGATTGAACTTGGGCAGTCGATCTGTGCGCTTGATCGATGGTCCTTGTTGACCGCGCTGATCGTTGTCGCAATATCTATGTGGTAGCCTCTGATAGCCTCCGCCGATTGCGATATGTCAATTAGATCTAGACCGTTGATCGGCCAGATCCGACGGCTCTCATGCAAAGTTGTTTTAAGCCTCCGATAGGCCTTATTTCATTGTTTTCTTCATGTTTTTGCCTCCCGATAGTGTAATCCGCTATTTCTAAGAGTTCCTCTTTTGCAATAGTTTTGATCTTTAGAAGACTTAGAGGGTTTTCTAGGATCCATTTAGATCATGCCTTCCCACTGAAAAAGCTTTTGGACCACCAAAAGCTGGTTTTTAAGCATCAATCAAGTGAGGATACAACTTCCTCACTTGTCCAATCTCTATCCATCTTGCACTGCTTGGTTTTGAACCTTTGAGTCTGATTCTGAGGTACTCAACATCCCCTCTGCATGTAGTTCTCACCTTCCTATCCATAATTGTATCTTCCTGCAACTCATTGAGATGTTCAGGCAACAGATCATCAATAGAAGGCAACTAACTTTGTTCTTCGAGATCTTCAATCAATGAAGGTTCAAACAATCTCAAGTTATGTTCATTAACTATTGAATACATGTGCATGTAAGCTAGCAAATCAAGGCGAAAAGCGTTCTCGCCAATTTTCTCAAGTATCTTGAAAGGCCCATACCTTATTTGCTTCAGCTTTTTACCTTCACCTTGCATTCTGTCTTTGCTGATGTATAGCCAGACTTGATCACCAACTTGGAAGCTATGCTCAATTCGATGCTTATCATGCCTTGCCTTGTACTTAGCCTGGCTTCTTTCCAGTTGTTCCTGCATTTCCTGGTGAATTTCTTGGATTTGTTCAACGAACTTGGTTGCTTTTTCCACATCACTATGTCCATCAACTGCTATGTCTTTACTAAAGACAAAATCTAAGAGAGACCTTGGTACAGAACCAAAACAAGTCTTAGAAGGAGATCTTTGTGTAGAAGAGTGCTTATCATAGTTGTAATCATGTTGCACATAACATAAATGTTCATCCCAAAGCTTGGGATGCTTGTTGCAATAGCCTCTGAGCAACTAGATCACTGTCCTGTTGACCACCTCTGTCTGACCATCTGTTTGTGGATGAAATGATGTGCTCTTCTTCAATCTGGTGTCCATTAACTCCAATAGAATTGACCAAAACTTCCCAACAAATTGGGAATCTCAATCATATACAATGGAAGTGGGTAACCCAAAATGAACCCATACATGTTGAAAGAACAACTTTGTTGTTTGTTCAGCTGTAATTTGCTTGTTACAAGGTATTAAAATACACATTTTGTTGAACCTGTCCACAATAACATATAAATAATCATGACCTTTTCTAGATTTTGGCAATCCCCCAACAAAGTCCATGGAAACACTTTCCCAAGGATGAGAAGGAACTGGAAGTGGAGTGTACAAGCCTAGTTTTCTATTGCTGGGCTTGCTTTTAGCACACATGGTACACCCTTTAATATATCTAGAAACTATTTCATGCATTCTTGGCCAATAACAGAACCTTTGCAGTTGTGCAACTGTTTTACTTACACCAAAATGACCTGATATTAGAGAAGTATGTGCTTCTCGGATTATGTTAACTCTTTCAGTTTGAGGAATGCATAACTTTCCCAAATGATACAAGAGTTTGTCCTTAACATGATAATCCAATTCTTCTACTTGTTTGCCATGACTTAAAGTTGCATATACATCTTTAAAATCTACATCTTGAGCATATTGTTCAATGTAGCTTTCATGCAATATTGAGTTTAGCTTAAGTATAGTAGATGCATTTATGATTGGTCTAGATAACATATCTACAACATTATTGTGTATGCCTTTCTTATATCTGATGACAAGATGAAACTTTTGTAGGAACCCCATCCACCTATAGTGTCTTGATTGCTGCAATTTAGTTTGTGAGTGCAAATATTGAAGTGGTTGATGATATGTACGTATAATTGTTTCTTTGCCCAATACGTAATGTTTCCACTTTTTCATACTCTGCACTAATCCATACAATTCTTTATCATATGTGGGATAATTAACTACTGCAGAATTAAATGTCTCAAAATGATAGCATATGGGTTTACCGTGTTGCATCAACACTGCTCTCATGGCATAGTCACTGGCATCTGTTTCAATCTCAAATGGTCTTTGAAGATCTGGCAGTGATAGTACTCGTGCTACTAATTTATTCTTTCAAGGTGTTTAAGGCTTTCTACTCTTTGCCTCCCCAATGAAACACCTTGTTCAATCCTGTTAAAGCATGTAAGGGAGCTGCAATCAATGAAAAGTTAGCAATAAACTTTCTCCAATATTGTGTTGCCCCTAGGAAGCTTCTAACTTCTGTAGCAGATTTGGGTTTAGGCCAGTTCACAATGACTTCAACCTTAGAGGGATCTATCTTCAATTCACCACCCCCTACAATATGACCCAAATAATTTAAAGATGTTTTGCCAAATTCACATTTTGTTAACTTAACATAGAGATTTTCTTACTTCAAACCATCTAGAGTCTGCTTTACATGGTTCAAATGTTCTTCCCATGTTTTACTAAAAATAAGAATGTGATCTAAATATACAATTACAAAATCATCAATAAAAAGTCGGAGTACATCATTCATAACTCTCATGAAAGTGGCAGGAGCATTAGTTAAGCCAAAAGGCATAACCAACCATTCATACAACCCTTGCTTTGTTTTGAAAGCAGTCTTCCATGCATCTTGTTCTGCAACTCTGACCTGATGGTAGCCACTACGCAAGTCCAACTTGGAAAAGTAAACTTCTTTCAACTGATCTAATAAATCATCTATGCGAGGAAGAGGATAACAATTCTTGATCGTTATTTTATTCAATGCTCTGTATTCAATGCACATCCTCCACGAACCATCTTTCTTTCTCACCAACACAATTGGAGATCCACATGGTGATGTACTTGGCCTTATGAACCCTTTATCGAGCAACTCTTGTACCTGCTTCTTGATCTCTGCATTCTCTAAAGCGAATGACCTGTACATTCCAATGTTAGGCAATGGAGCATCTTGTTGCAAATGAATATCATGTACTATTTCCATTTTGGGTGGTAGACCTTTAGGTTCTTGAAATAGGATATCATATTCTAAAACAACTTTATCTAAATCAGCTTTCTATTTAGCATCACAGCCTTCAAATGCATTGGTTTTATCAGGGGTCTTTTCCTTTACAACCATTAGTAAAAATTGCTTGCATGAATTTACAATTCTTTTCATCTGCCCTAAGTTTATGAGAGTGTAGTTATTTTTGAGCTGATGAGCTCTTACAATATATTCTATTCCATCTTTTGTGAGTTGATACTTATTTTCAGTTCTATAGAAAATGGCTTTTCTATCATACAAGTAAGGACTTCCTAAAACAATACCACATATATCCAAGGGAACTATATCTAACTCAACCTCATCTACAAATGTTGACCCAAAGGCAAACCTAAGTTTACATTGTCTAGTCACTTGTAGCTTTGCTTTATCACATACCCAACCTAATGGATATGGCTTCTTGTGAGGTGTGGTTAGTGTTATCACCCCAAGAAACTCACCTAGGTTGCATATCGGTGATGCTCGGGAACATTACAAATTCAACCAAATATAGTTGGATAAATGGTGGATGAATGGAACAAATGCTGCATATTCAAGCGAGATAACCACTTCTACTATGATTGACCCCAGACATGGGTGAACATCCCCAGACTACAAGGCTTTTAACCACCTATTACTCACAGTTTGAGGATAAGGTGATAATGGAGAAGGCTGACCACACCAGCAGATGCACAGGACCCTATCATGGCCGGCTGCAACCAGTTAAGAGGTCTGTAAATCTAGTTGCCTTCTCCCGCATCGATTCATTCATACATATTGCGTGTAATAACGAACAATGCTCTGGGTCCAGCCTTATACCGACTCTCTACACTCTTACACTGAACCGCACTTTACACACACTTCACTCACTTAGGGACAATAACTTTCAATCTCCCTACCGCCCGCAAGGGAATGAATGAGATCTAATGCACGGACAGGATGACAGCTCTCTATGCATTAAACAACAGAAACCTACACACATGTTCTATGATACATGCTAAATCCTAACACAGAGGTGGGATGATAGCCCCTCTGATGCTAAACATTCATAGCAATAGAACAAATGCAAACAGGCACAGCCTGGAACAAGAAAGAGAAGTGGAAAGTGAGCAATAAACAGCAAAAGAAGCTTGTATTAGCTGGAAATGAAGACCAGACGATGCAGGTTACAAAGTAGTTACAGTCTCCAGAAGTTGAACCTTACAACAGGGTTCTCTTCATCTAACACTCATCCCCTTGTTACATCTTTGTTCTGGGTATATATGGTGTTTCTTTACAAAATATCTCTGCTAACTTATGCGTGGAGGAGCCAATAAATGGCCACCAACCACATCTACATTTAGAAATGGGCCTCTGATACAGCGTGACTGTGTCAGTAAACAAAATTGATCTTCTCTGATATTCTGTTGTTCTTCTCTGGCAGCTAGAACATTAACTGAAAGACGCCCCATAACTGATAAATGCAGCGATCTGCTCGAGGCTATCCTTTTCAATCTTCGGCCACTCTGTTAGTTGAATGCGGTTGTTGGAGAATCATTGAGCTGGGTGCAGGTAGCTGGCTGTCATTTTCCTTCGATGGCAGTGGACAGTCAGGAGTGGTACAGGCAACATGACAGAGGCGTGCATATGACAAAAACAACTATTGGCCGTCAGATCCAATAGAAGAACGGTGGAGATTGAATTGGAGGGAGCTATCGGGGGTAATATAGATGGAGGAATGAGGGTCGTTGGATTGAATGAACGGACGGTGGAGATCGGTCTTGCGGGGAAAGCTATACAATATGGCAAATACACTATCGAAGGCGGGCCTGCAGACCTGAAACTTTATGCACGGAATTAGTGAGTCGCATCGGATCCGGCAGCCAATATCACATCGCTATAATGGAAAAGACCTTGTTGCATTGAAGGCGCCGATTGTGATGATGCTACGGACCCGACGGAGTTCATTAACAGTGGCTTATAATCACATTGCGTCCGATGTGGGCGGTCGGCAATCGGCGATTGGTGAGGCTGAACTAGACTTGTTGAAAGGCTCCAATTGTGACTTGCAACTAGCCCACGAACCCGATAGAGGTTTTAACCATACTTAAGACTGAAGAAGGGGCAACGCGATATCGCATCGGCGGGGCGGGACCCAAGGGGTGTAGCCTTTACTCATATCCGATTGCCGATAGTGATAAAGGCCCGGACCCGACACACCATTTCACAATCATTTATCGTAATATCGCATCCTAGGGGCAATCGGCAATCAGCCATCGGCGATTGCTAGACACCCAACTTATGAGAGACCTGCTGAAAGCTCCGATAGCGATGAGGAATGAAAGCGCCAAGGCCATATGGTAGGGTCCTATGTAGGCTTTGCGCTTCACAATTAAGGACTGGGGTTAAACAGGGCCTTTGACAGATTTTGGAGGGATTTAAACGGGGAATGAAGAGGTTACAGAAGATAAAAATAGAGATAGCGAGGCTATGGAGTAGAAGGGACATGAAGGGGAAGGGAAGAAAATACTACTGTGGGCTACCTTTCTGAGCATAAACACATGGCCGATCTGAACTTTGGCCCTCCAAATGTTGAAGTTTGTAGCAGAGCTAACACTAGCTCCTTCTCGGGATGAGATCCTCCCTGTGAGGTCTCAAGAACCTGCAGACCAATGCCTTCATACTAAACAAGCTTAAAAACATTTGCCTAGTGTCCATTGGGCATGGATTCAACTAAGCATACAACATAAAACTGTAAAAGAACTTAATTACAAACATTAAAGCCTGAAAACATAAACTTCAAAATTTGCCCATTTGTTGGGCCACCCAAAATTATTTCTCCTGCTTTCAGCCCGGTTCACCATATATCAGTAGGATTGGATTTATTTGATCCTCTACCTCAAAGAGTTTAGGACATTTGAGCTCATCAGGTAGATATGGATCAAATCTCATTTCCCCTCTGTGTGTTTTCCTCCTTGGACGTTCTTCATGGGGGCTTCTGTACACCTGCTGGATAACAATGAATGTTGTGTACTTCCTTGTGCTATCTGTGGCCTGCACCGTTAAAATGAATAAAAAACCAATGTACTCTCGTGTGGAGGACACACAGACATCACTTGCTCCAGCATCTTCTTTAGAACAATCTTCATCCAAGGAGGATTCCCAAAACTACACATCCTCTCCCTCTGTTATCTGGCAAGCTGCCCTTTCATTCTGTGTGGGTGACAACTGAGCAGGCATCAGAGTATCAAGATTGAGGTGATCAGTCTCAAGCTTGGGCATTGAGCTATTTCCTGCCTCAGTGTTCATGGGGCAACTTAGAGGGCTTGTCACCTGAGTATACAAAGAAACAAAAGATGATGGAGAGCTTTCCTCTCCCTTACTGATCACTGATTTATTCCCCCAGTGCTTTAGGAATACATCATCTAGGGCCTCAATGTGTGCAATGGACCTAGGGGGTAATTGTCTGAACCAATTTCTAGCATCCCCCTCTAAGCTTTGGACAAAAACCCTCATCCACACATCCTCTTCATAGATATCCAAGTTATCAGCATAGCTATAAAAGTACTCTAAATGTTCTTCAGCTGATATTCCCTCTGCACCAGTAAACTTAGGCATGTATTCTCGAAAATCTCCTGCAGGCATGGTACTTAAAGGATAAGGCAAGACCAAAGGTCCATACCTGGCAGAAACTATTCGTTCTATCTTTGTGAGAGCTTGTTGGCCTACCATGACTGAGCCTAAATGAAAGGGTACTGGTAGACTCAGTGGTATGAAGTGATGCAATGGATAATAGAAACAGAGGAAATTGACGGACAGTATGGGATACTTTTTCTACTGAGGTCCGAAAAGGAAATGAATAACTGGGAGCGGTATGAATCTCTGAAGGTGAACTTCACTAACAGAGACATATAAAAATTCTTTAAGGCTTACCTGATCCTGATGCTCCCTTCCGCAAAGTTTCTTCTGCTTAACGATCTTCTCAGGATCAGGCAATGATTCAGATGATATTCTGAAGATATCTTCGTGCATGTTTCAGCAGATGCGCCAGAAATCCAATGTGGAGTCGCCAAAGGATGGCCTTCCTCCAGTGGAGTCGCCAGACAGATGATTACAACCAAAATCTGTGCTCAAACCTTGTCTGTCATCAAAGCTTGAAGCTTTGTCGTCTCCCAGGGAAGCTGAGCTTCGATTCTCTTCTCCCCAGCAACGGCACCATCCACTTCTACTATGATTGACCCCAGACATGGGTGAACACCCCCAGACTACAAGGCTTTTAACCACCTATTACTCACAGTTTGAGGATAAGGTGATAATGGAGAAGACTGACCACACCAGCAGATGCACAGGACCCTGTCATGGCCGGCTGCAACCAGTTAAGAGGTCTGTAAATCTAGTTTCTAATGCACGGATAGGATGACAGCTCTCTATGCATTAAACAACAGAAACCTGCACACATGTTCTATGATACATGCTAAATCCTAACACAGAGGTGGGATGACAGCCCCTCTGATGCTAAACATTCACAGCAATAGAACAAATGCAAAGAGGCATAGCCTGGAACAAGAAAGAGAAGTGGAAAGTGAGCAATAAATAGCAAAAGAAGCTTGTATTAGCTGGAAATGAAGACCAGACACTGCAGGTTACAAAGTAGTTACAGTCTCCAGAAGTTGAACCTTACAACAGGGTTCTCTTCATCTAACACTCATCCCCTTGTTACAACTCTGTTCTGGGTATATATGGTGTTTCTTTACAAAATATCTCTACTAACTTATGCGTGGAGGAGCCAATAAATGGCCACCAACCATATCTACATTTAGAAACGGGCCTCTGATACAGCGTGACTGCGTCAGTAAACAAAATTGATCTTCTCTGATATTTTGTTGTCCTTCTCTGGTAGCTGGAACATTAACTGAAAGACGCCCCATAACTGATAAATGCAGTGATCTACTCGAGGCTATCCTTTTCAATCTTCGGCCACTCTGTTAGTTGAATGTGGTTGTTGGAGAATCATTGAGTTGGGTGCAGGTAGCTGGCTGTCATTTTCCTTCGGCGATAGTGGACAGTCGGGAGTGGTACAGGCAACATGACAGAGGCGTGCATATGACAAAAACAACTATTGGTCGTCAGATCCAACAGAAGAACGGTGGAGATTGAATTGGAGGGAGCTATCGGGGGTAATATAGATGGAGGAATCAGGGCCGTTTGATTGAATGAATGGACGGTGGAGATCAGTCTTGCGGGGAAAGCTATACAATATGGCAAATACACTATCGAAGGCGGGCCTGCGGACCTGAAACTTTATGCACGGAATCAGTGAGTCGCATCGGATCCGGCAGCCAATATCGCATCGCTATAATGGAAAATACCTTGTCGCATTGAAGGCACTGATTGCGATGATGCTACGGACCCGACGGAGTTCATTAATAGTGGCTTATAATCACATCGCGTCCGATGTGGGCGGTCGGCAATCGGCGATCGGTGAGGCTGAACTAGACTTGCTGAAAAGCTCTGATTGTGACCTGCGACTAGCCCACGGACCCGATAGAGGTTTTAACCATATTTAAGACTGAAGAAGGGGCAACGCGATATCGCATCGGCGGGACCCAAGGGGTGTAGCCTTTATTCATATCCGATTGCCGATAGCGATAAAGGCCCGGACCCGACACACCATTTCACAATCATTTATCGTAATATCGCATCCGAGGGGCAATCGGCAATCGGCCATCGGCGATTGCTAGACACCCGACTTATGAGAGACCTGCTGAAAGCTCCGATAGCGATGAGGAATGAAAGCGCCAAGGCCATATGGTAGGGTCCTATGGAGGCTTTGCGCTTCACAATTAAGGACTGGGGTTAAACAGGGGCTTTGACGGATTTCGGAGGGATTTAAACGGGGAATGAAGAGGTTACAGAAGATAAAAATAGAGATAGCGGGGCTATGGAGTAGAAGGGACATGAAGGGGAAGGGAAGAAAAGACTGTTGCGGGCTACCTTTCTGAGCATAAACACACGGCCGATCTGAACTTTGGCCCTCCAAATGTTGAAGTTTGTAGCAGAGCTAACAGTTAGTAGTCCCAACTTCTTTACAATTGCTTCAGAAATCAAGTTTACTTGTGATCCACTATCAAATAAAGTATCAATCTTTTGATGCTTGGAAATAACTCTAATATGAAAAAGCTCATGTCTTTTCCTCTCATTTTCTTCATTATCAACAGATTGTGCAGAATTACAAGTAGATGCTTTAGAATTTTTACCTTTTATACCTGTGGCTATGACTGTTGTTTCATCACCTGAGTCTGACCCCAAATCTTTCTGAATAGCAGTAGCAGTCTTCTTCTTCTTGCCATCGAACTTCTTAGGTTTTAGCTCTAGATGCAAAGACCAACAATGTGCATCATCATGTCCATCCTTCTTGCAGTGAGTGCATGAAGGTTTGTCTTTCTGTACAGTGTTTGCCTTCCTCTCTTTCCATTTCTACTTCCTCTTTTCCTTGTTCTTGCTTGCCGTGGGTTTTGATGATCCCCCGATCTCTGGGTTCACATTCTTGCTTCTAGCCTCTAGATGTGTAGCTTGAACTGATACCTCATCTATTCTAGTAGGGTTAAACATGAGAATGGTGTGCCTCAAATAGCTATGCAGACCACCTGTATACTTCAGCAAAGTTTCAAGTGAGTCTAGAGAAATGCCTAGAATTAAAGCTCTTTTTCTAAATTCCTGGGTATAGCTTTGTACACTTTGCCCCTTTAATTGGCGAAGAATTTTCCAACTCATCATTGCTTGCTGCATATGAGCTAGTGGATAGAATTGTTTTTTAATGGCAGAAACAAATTCACTCCAGGTAGAAAGAATTTTACCATGCTTCTTCAAATCAGCTTGTGTCCTGCCTTCCCACCGCACTAGGGCAGTTCCTCCAAGGCGAAGGCTGGCCAGCGGAATCTTTCTCCTTTCTAAATTGATGTTCTGCACCCTGTAATATACATCAATCTGTCTAATCTAGTTATCTAGCTTTTCTGCATTTAATTCTCCATAATATATTGGCAAATCAAATTTTACATCTAATTTAACCAAAGATGTTTTCTTCTTTTTATTTTCAGGGCTGGAAGGAGGTGTTGATAGAGGAGGCTCTTCCCTTTTCCCTTTGCCTTCTGAATGGCCATCTAGAAGAGGTTCCTCTGTTCCTTTGTCTTGTTTGGAGGTTGAAATACTTTCACCTCGACCTTTCTTAAATTCTAGATACATCTCTTCTACCATTGCTCTCATGGTCATGAAACTGTCCATGAACTAAGAGTCTGATTCCAAGGGAATTTCTTCTGCCATTTTCCTCCTAGGATAGACTCTTCCAATTTCTAGATTAGCCTCAACCCGTTCTCCTTCTTCTAATTTGATCTTTGACCTAGTTAGCATTCAACAATCTAGCACAAGCTTGTCTAACCTTAGCAAACCTAAAGCTCTGATACCACTTGATCTGATTATGAGATCTTAGACAATTATTAAGGTATTACAGACCCATGTGGATTTGCCTATGTTACTTTGAGCAATGGATCGATAAGATTGTGAAATATATAGACAATGAAGTAGTTAAAGAACATAATAGACAAACACACATAAACACAGCAAGTTTAATAAGGAGTTCACCCAACACTCCTGGGCTACATCTCCTGGTCTAGCCTTCAGTGGTGACCTCTCTATTATGTCTTTAGAAGGAGAGTTTTTACAAAAGTGAGCTAAATTTGTATCTCACACAATAGATACAAAACAACAAGGCTTTACTTGGATCCCCCAAGTATTTCTGAGTACACAGACTCTCCTCACTGACTCTCTATCTCTATTTGCTCTCTGTCTCAGCAATGCTTGTCTCTGTCTTTTGTATTCTATGGCTTTAAAGCCAATCGGGGTTCTCTGTTCGTTTCCCCTTCTCGGGGTCTTTGGTTCCCGGCCTCTGTCCGCTTGAATCGCCTTTTGAGCGTTAGAAATCATTACTAAACGCCTTTAGGGATGGTGGCCACCTGTTCTGTAATGGAATGGACCATCAATGCCTTCGAAATCCCAAAAATGGTTGTTCTCTGTTTACACATAGAGATACACGTAAAACTATGAAAATCCCTCAATCTGTCGTTTATCAGACTTGAAATACTATAAATTTCACCTTATAAAGCCTATCGAGTCCACCTTTATATCACTTATCACATCTCCACCGTTGATCTGAGAGATCTAGATCCAACGGCTAAGGTTCATTTCGGGCAGCTCATGCATACGGGAGTTAACTGCCCGAAAAGGGTGGTTTTCTCTCTCCGACACCTGGACACGTGGCAGCCAGTGTATGGGCTCGGGTGGAGCCCGGCCAAAACCACTTACTGCCTACGGCCCGCCCAAAATCCCGCTTGTTTCAGATCTCAAAACATATATACCTGCATGTATAAACCCTTTCGGGTCCAGTTTATCACTTTATTCGCGTTTCCTTTGGTTTTTCATTCATTTAACGAAAATGCGATTTACATTGAAAAAGCCCTTTTACTAGACTTGAAATGTTATCAAATATCATTCATAATTTTTATCGGGTCCGGCTATCGTAGTCATAGTTATTATCGGCCCCGCTCCTTTGCATAGCTCTAATGCGATATTGCGATGCGATCAATCGAAATTGCATATCGCATATACCCCCGGGCCGTTTGTAAGCGCTCCACTGTAATCGCCGATTGTGATATTGTGATTCAACTTGGGCCGTCAATCTACGCGCTTGATCAAAAATCCTTGTTGACCGCGCTAATCACTGTCACAATATCTATGTGGTAGCCTCTGATAGCCTCCATTGATTGCGATATTCCGATCAAATCTGGACCGTTAATCGGCTAGATCTGAAGGCTCTCATGCAAAGTTGTTTTAAGCCTCCGATAGACCTTATTTCACTATTTTCTTCATGTTTTTGCCTCCCGATAGTGAAATCCACTATTTCTAAGGGTTCATCTTTTGCAATAGTTTTGATCTTTAGAAGACTTAGAGGGTTTTCTAGGATCCATTTGGATCATTTTTCCTTGTGGATGATTATCCTATTACCAAGTGGAAAAACAAGCCTTCAAAACTACGCAATCCTCAAGGATGAATCCTTGACTGCATGCAAGATTTTTATCCATGAGAAAACACATGCAACTGATAGTACACTGTCCTTGAACATTAATCTCAACTAGGTCTTTCTCAGAATAGACATGCATGAGTTTCTAATGAGGGAATCTTCAGTTAACTAGAGTAGCACTAGTTGAGTGCATTAATGCATCAATTGACTATTAACTCACTATTAGTTCCTCAAACAGTTTGGAACTAATTTAACTGGACTTAACTCAGTAAAATGAGTTAACTAATTACAACTCAAATATAACTCAATCTTATCTCCTTAATTTAAGGGATAACTCTTACATGACTTCAGAAAGACTTCTAACTTGAATTTCTCTAACTAATTAATTTAAAAATTAATTAATTAATTAATTCCGAGTAGCTGTTAAGACTAAATTTGATTTTAATTCACAATTTAATTCAAGGACGAATTAAATCGGAATATTCTTGTTGCCATATTTCAACACTTTTGTTGTTATGGCATGGGTTCTTCCAAGTGTGGTAGTGTTTTCAGCCCAGCCTTTCCATTTCTGGATAGCCATGGTGTGATGGGGTTCCCATGTTTTGGTTGAGATGGATTGCCGGATGGATTCAAAGCTGAGTGAGGTGGATCTTCGAATGATAGAACACATGGCTTAGTGGTCTCTGAACTGGACTATGGATCACAGTAAAGCCATTGGACTAGTAACCCCTGAGCCACACTATGGATTGCGATTAAGCCAAGATTGTGTTGCCTCGGTGTGCCTAGCAATCCTTACCAGTGAATGGTAGGATATACGGTAAATCCAAGAGGTAGATTTCTCTCTGTTGGGCCTAGTAATCCCAGGTTGGAATATGCGGTAAAGCCTGGAGAGTGGGTCTTGGTTTAGGGCCTAGTGAGCTGATGTGGATTGCGGTAAAGCCTGAGAGACTGGGAGACAGGAAAATTCCTTACGGTGTATGTGGAGAAATATGGTGGCATCCATGCTTGTTTGGCCTAGTGATCTGGTGGAGATCATGGTAAATCTTGTTATTACATGTTTATTATGTTGGCCTAGTGATCTGGGATGGATTACGGTAAATCCTGGTTTCTATTAATGAGGGTGAGGTGGTTTAGCCTCAGGATGCCTTGGTTGGTTCTTTTGGTTTGAGTCCCACATTCATGATTGGAATATGGCATGGGGGTGAATGACTGAAGAGAGGCTCAACCATTCTGTTAGACATGGTCCTGTCAGTCCCTAGTCATAATCAAATTCTCCAAAGTTCATTTCCCGTCACTGGCAGTCATTAAATGCCATTTTGGTCCAAAAAGAGCCATTTTAATTCTTAAGTCCAGGGTTTTGTCTTCAGTAAGTATTTATTTCAGGAATGCCATCGTCAATAATGCGAGATTGATTCTTCTTCAAAACCCTGTTTTGAAGAAGAAATCATCAAATGTGTTTTTTAGAATATGTAATTTGTCAAAATGTTTCAAGTTCTCCAGCTCTTCAAATGGCAGCCCTGTTTCAGCTTCAGCAGCTCCTATCCCTGCAAAACACTCAACAGAAGAAAAGCCATCATTCAAGCTCAGAAAATTAGAAAAGGAACAAAAAGACAAAGCTGTATTAAAGGTGAATAAATGCTAATTTTGAAACATCATAAAAGTGGGTCTTTGTGAAACAAAAACCAAATCCATCGCTATGTGAGATATTTTCATTGTTTGAAATGTCATCTGCATGCAAGCGCTCATTTGAAGGTCGAAATTGAAGAGTAGGAGGGCTGAAATCGTGATTTTCAAAGTTGTGGACTGGACTGGAGGTGTGCGCTACCCATACAGGAGGCGCGCTACCCATATAAGGGGCGCTACGCATATAGCCTCCCCAGCCTGTGTGAAATCTACAAGTGCGCTACGCATATGGAGCATGCTACGCGTTGGGCTTCAACTGTAGGGACAAGCTACGTTGCAGATCATGTTGGACACAACTCTGAAACAATTGTAATTGGGACTGTTGTGTTTTTAATAAGTGCAGCAGCGACATTTGCACGGTTTCTTCCCAAAATCAAGGCCAGATATGATTATGGAGTTCTCATATTCATTCTCAGCTTCAGTTTCATGGCAATTTCTGGATATCGCGTTGACAACTTGTTTGAGGTTGCTTATAAACGACTAGGTACATAATCCTTGGATCATTTAGCAGCACAGGTTAAGAATGAGTATGGGATATCTAATTTCATCCCTATTCTTATAGGGGACAAACAAATTTGTTCCGAGTTTCAAATGCTCGAGCAGGAAGTTCTGAAATCTGGATTCTGCTGCAGAAGTAATCATGGACTGGCAATCGAAAGTTCTGGTTCTGATATTTGCGAGCAAAATTTGGTGTAGAGACAGAGTATCTTGGAGTTACTTGTAGACATAGGTTGGGTTCGCAAGGATCCCGATCCTAATGAAGAAAAAGTATCAGTGAATTGTTTGCACATACAAAGGCTGAATTCCTTGTTCAGTTACTTAATAAATGGCGACTTCCTTGCTATCACGGAGAAAGTTTTGCATTCACCTAAAGTTGTTAAAATGTTAAGGCAAGCATATGGAAAGTCAAATGAGGTTAATGGTGCTGACTTGAAGTTGCTTCAGAATTATGATTGAACATGCATGGAAATCCCTTAGTGTTGACGGGAAAAGTGTCTACTCAGAACGCCCCTATCCCACTAAGGTGTGACAGTACCTTAGCAACAAACAAGGAAAACTACTTTCGTATTCTTATTTATGAACTGTAAACGAAGAGGAATAGGATGAACCAACCTGTGTCTTGCGCTAGTCCTTTGATCCAATCTCTCTCCTCTTTGACAGCTTCCAGCTACCTGCTCCCTTACTTGCCCAGCTTCACCAAGTTCCTGAAAGATCACAGAAGAGGAAAACTACACAAAGACATGGATTTACATTCATAAATAGCTTAAGATCATATTTAAGCTAAACATGCGAATATAACAAAACATCATTGATACACAAGCATGTAGGAGAAACTCAAATAGTTTTATTGATATAACAAGAAGGTCTAGGAGGAGTTACAACCGATGATTCCTGATCCAGCATCAACCCCCCAGCAAAGGAATCCCCTCTTCACCTCCAACAAAGCATAAATCACCCAATGCACCGATCTCTATCTCAAAACCAACAGCAATTCTCTACAAAGTACAAAATTCCAGCCTCCGGATCTCTGGGATGAGGGATCCATATATAGATGTATGCAAAGAGGATGAGTCAGCTTATGATTTGACTTGTGGCTTCTCTCTGTTAGTTCTTGCTTCCACTTGGAGACTGAGAGCCTCTTACTCATCCTTGGTTGAACTCAGTGAGGCAAGTGTCATTGGGGAAGATTCTGGAAGCTTCCATTGTCTGTCCACCTCGTGGAATGACACTGCCATTTGTCATTTCCCGCTCAGCGCACCCTGGTAGTGCATTTAGGTGCGTTGCAACGCACCTAGCTAGTGTACTGGGGTGCTATGCAACGCAACTAGCTAGTGGAGAACATGAAATTATCCTGATTTGACTGATTTTGAGCAGTTTCTGGTGGAGAAATTCTGGGAGAAGCTGTAATTGGTTGACCTTGTTCCTCTAGGGGTAGGAACAACACTTTTAGGGACTTAGGATCCCTTGGTTTATGGACATTTCATGCTTAGAGTTGTAAGGCACAAAAATGTCTATAACAGTTGCCCCCTAAAGTATGAGGTCGTTTATCGGGTGAAATGCTTTATTAGGAGGATCTGAAGTTCTTTCAATGCTGGGAGGAGACCTGTAATAAGATACAATACAATACATTATCTTCATATTGTTTTCATGATCTAACCGAGGCGGGCATTCCCATGCTCAGCTTTATAAATTCATTTTTATGTACACAGGACAGACAATCGTTTGATGGTAGACTGATGATTTTGATGAAGTCATCATCCTTTTGGTAGGATGATTATCTGTGCTGCAATGCTGTACATGTCAATGTCTTTATTTTTCCTGAATATATATCGCAGCCTGAATGGATGAAACTAGATCTGGGGTCTTCAATCTCATCCGATCTTCATTCAAAGTACAAGTCGATCCATGTGAGAAATGTTTTGAAGTCGAACATGGAAAGACATCGTTTGATTACCAGTCGATGATGTAAACTGTTAACAAGCACGAGAGGAATCATCGATAATGATGATAACCCTCAAGGTACTACAGTACAATTCACGTGGTGTGAATAAAGGACTTGGCGTCGAACACCACGCAAAATCTTTCGGTCGAAGGTCATTGATGTATACCTGTCGCCGGAAGTGAGAAACTTGCCATTGAGGCATGCAAGCTTCAAAGTACTGAATGGGGTGTTTCTAGATCAACTTCTTGGATAATGAGCTGGTGTCGACAAGAAGCGACCCGTCAAAGGAGGGCCTTAATGAATCCCACATCAATGACACGGAACGGAGCAAATGATTTTGATGGAGGTGAAAACGATCTGATGATATATGGTTCAGGATGGCGGTCATGAAGGAATGAAGTATAATGTATGGTAGTGGAGGGAACATGAGTGACTTCTCTGGATGACTTCTCTTGAACATGTCGGCGACACTTATGTGATGGATTGGTAGCATTTACCCCAAATGTGGATGGTATGACGTGACCATGGTGATGTGACCGGTGAATGAAACAACCCAACCCGACTCAGGCACGGAGTGGAAGTGTCATGTTCAAGAGCGACTTGCTACCAGTAAAGACTCTTTGAGTTTCTTCCCAATTTTTCCCCAGTCATTGCTGACCAGTACCTCTTTATTTTTGTCAAGCTTGAGGAGGATAACATATGCTTGTTCTATAATTTGCCCTTTGGGCAAACCCATCGCTATGTTTTAACGAGCCTAGAGATAGTGAAACTCGTTCTCGTCTAAAGACAAGTTTGTCGCTATTAATCTTTTTAACGAGTTTAACGACAAAGATAACTCGGTCCTTTTCATTTTTAGAGAGTCTGAAAAGGTACGTAAAGGTAACTCCAAAATTCCTTTTTCGTCATCTAATCCCTTAAGTCTGAAAAAGTATAAAACAATACAGAAGGGATGAATTTTCGATAGTTTTAACGAGCCGAACAAAACAAGCGCTCGATCTTTTTGTGCAATAATCCCTCAGGTCCAAAAAGATTAAAATCTAGAGGAGGAATAGCACTTCCGGTCTCTTTAACGAGCTAGAAGACCAAAACTCGGCAATCTTTTCATATTTTACAAGTCAGTTGAAAATAGCTTAAAGAAGACTCGTCTTTTGAGGAATGAGTGATAAAATGGGTAGCAGCTAATTCCAGGTAAGGGTTGGAATTTTCCAATCACGGCAGTGTCACAAGGATGGCTAGTGAAATCACTCTTTGCAGCTATTCCTCAAAATGGGTAAACAATCAAATGGGGGTGAATGATCGGCCAATGGAAAAGTGGAGGTGACGGTGCAAACACGACCAAGGCTTTAATGGCTGAAATCTTCATTCACGGTGGTTATTTACCGGGGAATAGTTCATTTTTTAATGAGCTTAAACGCGGGTGGAAACACTTGCTCATGTATTATGTTTATTTTTTAACGAGCTTGAACTATGTGCTAAAACTGCTCGATTAATCCAGTCATATGATAAGAATGTCTCATATAAAACGGCAACTTTTAGATTTTTGCCCCACATCCCTTCTTTATGCAAGTTAGGTGACGACTAATCCTACGAGTTTAAAGGGTTAGAGGTCCTAAAAATTTTAAAAATAAATAGCCGCCCCTCGCTTGCACTCCAAAAGGTTTGCATGCCCCCAGGTATAAAATGTGATTTCAAGGTTACCCCTCAATTTGCAGACAAAACATTTGTTCTATCAGGAAAGGCCTACCTCTTACAGGTCACCCAAAGATTGTTCGATTCGCGGTGCAAACAAAACACTTCTTCGGCGATGTCTACCGAGATAAAAAAAGGTGAGTGAATCAATTCTGTCAACTTACATAACTTTGACAAGAGAATCTTGTTCCAGAATAACCCCTTTTCCATCGACGGACGGGGTACAGACTAGTCATATTCTCCCGCGGAAACCTACCCTATACCTGAAGTTTTCCTGCTGAAGCAGACCAGGACGCATGCTCCCTGGGTTTTAGTCATATCCCTCCGAATTACTCGCGCTCATCGGGAGGACGGACTAGAGATTGAGACATTTCTTGCGTGAAGAGACCATTTAGGGATGGTATATGACTATTTGCTACGCGTGATCCGGGAAATGAAAGCTGGTCCACGAGCTTGACCACTCTTCCTTCGTGCGGAAAACACATTAGTCTAAAGAGTGAGGAGACGATGGCTCCCATGCAATAAATATAGTCTCGTCCAAGGAGTAGGTTATAATCCAAGGGTCCTTGAACTACCATTACGTTCATTTGAACTGTCTTCCCTCTCAATGTTATGGGCACATTGGGAAGGATCCCTAAAGGTCGGCTCGTTCCTTTATCAAAGCCTGTCAGATTTCTCATCTCAGGCAACAGCGATGGCGAACCAAGCGCTTTCCAAGCAATAGAGGAAAGGATACTCACAGAAGCCCCCTCATCTATGATGGTACCAGCCATGACCATTCTATATATTTGAACGATAATTCGGAATGGTATGCTTGTTGGTAAACGGGGTCTGCCTAGTTGATTCCAGTCGAAGGAGACAACTAGGTTGCTTAGAGGTGGGACCGAGTAGACGGCCGGGTATAGCTCTGACGAACTTCCCTCCTGCGGTAAGGGAATGGGTAGATTGCCCCCATGTTCGTCGGAGTCTGTGTTGATGAAGAGAATTTGGACGGTGTCATCCTTGTTCTCTTCAGTGACTGTATCATCTGAAGATAAAACCTCTGAAGGCAAGATCGGGTCAACTGCCGCCTCGACCCTTTGACTTTCGTCTGGTATGGATTCAGATGGTTTATCTTCGATGATAGGCGCTTCAGCCGACCACTTGAGCGGGCCAGCTGGATTCTCAACTAGCGACGGACTCGGCAAGAGTTTTTTATATCCAGGAGGAAGTCGTAACAGTGAAACCGGACGATCATCCAAAACTCTCTTCGCTTCGTCTAAGAAGGGACAACGGTGGACGGCATGATTGCCTTCGCACAGTTTACAGGGAAATCTAGCTTTCCCTTTTTGTCCTGGGGCTTCACTTTCGCTAGTTGATGGTGTGCTTTCAACATGATCATCAGAGGTTGATGACACCGGATTGTGCAAACGAGGAGACCAGTCCCTTAGTATCCGAGGGATGCAAGGACAATCTCTGTGAAAGTGGTCTCCTCTGCAAATGACACATGGCGATTTAGGCCTGGTCGGTGCAGTGTGTGGATTTTCGTTAGACGACACTCGTTTTCCCCCATTCGCCTTTGGCTCCTTCTTCTTCTTCTCTTTCTTCTTCTTCTCCTTCTTCTCCTTAGGAACTTGACTTTTGGCTTTGCCAGCCCCATCAAGCGAAGAGGAAGGGGGAGAGGAAGAATTAGAGGAAGTAGAAGGTTGGTGGGCAACTCTGGACTCGTCTGGTTGCTGATTCAATTGTTCAGGAATAGTGGTGTTCTAAACGACATTGGTTGAGAAGAGCCAGATCGGCAAGCCAATTGTCAGTCCTGGAAGCGACAATGTGGCCGTATGGGGTGCACCAACATCTCCCCAAGAGGAGAAGGGACTAGGATTTCCACCAAGGGGAATTCCTTGGTTGGTAGACTCCATTTTCTCAACCTAAGATCAATGTAGGAAAAGGGTATGAATATTCCGTTTAAAATAAATTTTAAGACGCTTGGACACAACTTGTTTTTTCAATTTTAAAGAGTCGAGAAAAAACAAAAGATGACTCTAGCCTCCTTCGATTTTTAATGAGCCTGAAGTGACAAGTGGTCAGATGGACCTTTTCCGTTAAGGAGTCTGAAAAGGAACGAAAGGGACTGCTCTGGAGATCGAGGTAGAGGGAGTACCAAACCAATCGCAAAACTGCAGAATACTTTTTACGGTACGGCAGTCAATCTTCCCGAATGCTGTGTTCGGTGCATTGCGATCAGTAGGGCGGCCGACACGACTTCCTATGGATAAAAGGTTTTAAGCTTATAGGGGTCTCCCAATATATACTCGACGGTACGTGGGAGCACAAGTCCGTACTGGCACTTATCGTCTCAAAGTGGAGGAATCACCCAACCATCAGTGAGGACAACAGTTACCAGGCTTTACGACGCCGGAATACGTCTCTAGCCTAGACCTCTAAATGTTGTGCGTTAAGTTCCAAAGCGTTGTTAGATTCATTTAATTTATATTAAGTTGATCTTTCTTAGAAGTTTGCCTTTTGGGATCACCACGATATGTAGATGTAATTCCTAAAATGCAATCTAAAGATGATAAGCAAGCTTTTATCTCTTTTCAGCAATGAAAATCCTAGCTACAAGGGGAAAAGAAAGACACAATCTTTTCTCAAAGAGCAAAGAGCACACTGTAAATGCACTTTTCCTAAATCAAGCCAAACAGACTATCAATATGCAAATGCACATATGCATGTATTTGTTTTCACTTTCTTAATATTGATGCCTAAAAAGAAAGTTGATGTACAAATATGAATTTGCTTTCAAGTGAAAAACACAAACAAGCTTCTTTTCGAAATAAAAAGGTAGAGAAGATTACGACACTTTATGATTTTGAAATAAACACTCGTTTCGACACTAGAAAGTGACAAATTCAAACCAAAGATAAAAGTAAAAGCATAATCGACTGTCAACAGCAAATAAACTTTCTCCTAAGATCAAAATCGACACTTACGACAGATCTAAATCCAAGGACGACAGTATGACTATTCTACTTTTCAATGGAAAACTGTAAATGATGTAACAAACACACAAAGAACATCTACAGTCTTTTTGTACAAAGGAGGCGGAATTAAGGCAAAGAAAAGGGGTTTTAAAACAGACACACACTGATCACAAGCTGCAAAATCAGAGATAAAACTGAAACAATGAAGCAAAGAACCTCAGCTGCACAGGGCTAGGATGATCAGCGCACCTGTTACATAGAGAAACTGAATTGCAACGCAGGTATCCCTCTCGGGAACTGCGTTGAAATGCAGAGTCTCTTCACAGTGCCTGCGCTAGGGCAGAAACGAGACTTCTATCCAGGTTCTGGGTCACGGTTTGTAGTTTAATCTATGGATTTTGGTCGAGTAAAAGCAATCAGTAATGCA
Organism: Pinus tabuliformis; assembly: GCA_031772625.1. Lineage (NCBI taxonomy): Eukaryota > Viridiplantae > Streptophyta > Pinopsida > Pinales > Pinaceae > Pinus > Pinus tabuliformis. The sequence goes on along the minus strand of CM062804.1, from coordinate 769,072,026 downwards.
CAATCAGAGGGTGGATTTAAAGGAGGTCTAAGAGCTATCACAAAGGGTAATCAGATCACTTGTGAATCAGCTGTTCAAATCATAAACAAATCCAGTGAAAGGATTGAAGTAGCAGGTGTCTACTTTGCATTTGATAATGGCAAATGCAGTTCGATTGCTACTTCTGTGTTTATGAAACAAACAACAAGAGAAACACAAACTAACTAACTAGACACGATCCCCAGTGGAGTCGCCATTTTGTTGGCGGGAAAAGTGTCTACTCAGAACGCCCCTATCCCACTAAGGTGTGACAGTACCTTAGCAACAAACAAGGAAAACTACTTTCGTATTCTTCTTTATGAACTGTAAATGAAGAGGAATAGGATGAACCAACCTGTGTCTTGCGCTAGTCCTTTGATCCAATCTCTCTCCTCTTTGACAGCTTCCAGCTACCTGCTCCCTTACTTGCCCAGCTTCACCAAGTTCCTGCAAGATCACAGAAGAGGAAAACTACACAAAGACATGGATTTACATTCATAAATAGCTTAGGATCAGATTTAAGCTAAACATGCGAATATAACAAAACATCATTGATACACAAGCATGTAGGAGAAACTCAAATAGTTTTATTGATATAACAAGAAGGTCTAGGAGGAGTTACAACCGATGATTCCTGATCCAGCATCAACCCCCCAGCAAAGGAATCCCCTCTTCACCTCCAACAAAGCATAAATCACCCAATGCACTGATCTCTATCTCAAAACCAACAGCAATTCCCTGCAAAGTACAAAATTCCAGCCTCCGGATCTCTGGGATGAGGGATCCATATATAGATGTATGCAAAGAGGATGAGTCAGCTTATGATTTGACTTGTGGCTTCTCTCTGTCAGTTCTTGCTTCCACTTGGAGACTGAGAGCCTCTTACTCATCCTTGGTCGAACTCAGTGAGGCAAGTGTCATTGGGGAAGATTCTGGAAGCTTCCATTGTCTGTCCACCTCGCAGAATGACACTGCCATTTGTCATTTCCTGCTCAGCGCACCCTGGTAGTGCATTTAGGTGCATTGCAACGCACCTAGCTAGTGTACTGGGGTGTTATGCAACGCAGCTAGCTAGTGGAGCAGCTGAAATGATCCTGATTTGACTGATTCTGAGCAGTTTCTGGTGGAGAACTTCTGGGAGAAGCTGTAATTGGTTGAACTTGTTCCTCTAGGGGTAGGAACAACACTTTTAGGGACTTAGGATCCCTTGGTTTATGGACATTTCATGCTTAGAGCTGTAAGGCACAAAAATGTCTATAACAGTTAGGAGAAAGCGCACTACCGATTTCCAGTTGTTCCTCGATAACGGATTACTGCAAGATTTTTCTCCTCCATTGACAATTGCAACATTATCTTGCAACCATGCAACCCTCTCCGGGCACAGTTGTCATAATGAGCTGGAATTGGCAAGATTTTAGTTTAAAGGCTATTTTTATTAAAATTCGTTTTATTCAAATGACAAATGTAACGTGGTAGTCAGAGATCGAAAGGCTAATTTGAAATGAAGATATTCATCACAGCAGAAGAATAGGATTCATATTCCTATTTATGACTTCAGTTAGTAATACAAATGGGTCTGCGCTCTAGTTTTTAGTCTTTTAGTTCGTCATTAGAGAATTTCAAGGAGAAGGTTGTTCTCTTTTCTATTTTTAACTTCAGTTGAAATAGCTCCTCATTTTGGATCGATCTGTTTTCAAACAGGAGAGTTTATTTATTGTATTGCAAATGATCTGTAAAGAGGAGGGTTCTAAAAGTTGGTGGAGGAGAAATACAAAGTTTTATTGTACAGTTGACTGACAGAGAAAATAATTAAATGGCGCAGCTTTGATTTGTAAGATTATTGTGGTGTGAAAGTTTAGCATATGTTTTTCTTTTGTTTGATATGTCTTTGTAATGTTTCATAGTTTCATTCAATATCATTTCTAGCTGAATGCTTTACAGTGTGAGAGGTAGAACCCAATTTATTTGCTCTGCCTCGAAAGAGCGTTTCAGTATTTGTGTAATTGTCTTCTGTCTGTAAAGGACTCATTGATTAATGCCCTTTTCAGCTCTTTAAATAGTCTTTTCATCCCATATTATTTCAAAGTTAATTGCTAAACTTCACTCCTACCTCGCCTTATGGAATAATCTGTGCCTTTGATTAAATCTCTGCTCTTGCTGTCTTTGCCCCATGCAGCCCAGAAAACCCAATCATTTATTAAAAACCTCATTTCATATCTATTTACTAGCCTAAAATCAGTTCCCATTTTAAGTCATCTCGCACCCTATTGCTCATTTTATCGAGATTGACTGGAGAGAGCCCTCTCCTGTCCTCGTAGGGCTAGCTACGAGGCTGAGCTTGGTTTGATGTTGCCTTGAGTTTTGCCTTCCTCAGCCTGAGGCAGATTCGAGCGCTAACACATTCTATGGTCAGGTGGAACATGGTAGTCCCATCTCGGGTTTGGATTTTGCTTCATCAATATGAGGTTATTTCTCCTTGTAATTATATGCTTATTATGCTAGTTTATATGTGGATCATATGGTTGTGATCTCCTTAGTATTTATGTTGCTATTAAGCTGGTTATGTATATGTTTTATGACAGTGGCCATGTATGGATCTCATCATGTTTTTACTTGTAAATGAATGAACAATGTATCTATGACCTAATAGATGAAAATGCAACAAATGATATAAGGGAACAATGCTTCATAGCGATTCTCATATAAGTATGATACCCCTATGCTTAAATATGTTGATTACACCTGTAGATTACATATTTGTGATATGTTTGACAAAATGCTTGTCATGGCTAGTAGGGGTAAGATTAAGGGATTTCTCAAGTATTTGCATTTGCATCATTGTTTCCTTGTTACCTATCTGTTATGGAGGTGTCATTTAATTATGGGCAGTGACATAGGCTCTAGGCCTGAAAAAGTGGCTCAAATCCTAGGGATGCTGGCACAACACTAGGAAAAATAGTCCGTAGACGTTGGCATGCCTTAGCATGAGAGAGTCCAGAGCCTCCTCGACACTATCAGGTCCATATCATGGGAGCACCCGGGGGTCAAGTGGTCTAAAACCTTAGTGGGACCCAAGGGCTAGCTACCAGAGTGGTTGGGATGGTTCCTGTGAGTCCTATAGGTAATGTGGAAGGTTTGTATGTTGTGTTTCCATCGATTCCACTTCCTTAAGCTCACATAGGAGGTTGAATCTAATCATAGTAGCCTCTCATCACATGTTTACCCCGGTTGGACAGTTACTTGGGTATATGTGGGAGGAGGGTGTTATATCTAATTCAAATTCTCTATGTTGCATGAAATAATGGGAGGAGAATAAGGAATCTTAATAAAACTCTTCTACTTCATTAATAATTTAAAGAATCAAAAGTCCTAATTGAACTTCCCTTGATTGCAAGAATATAGGATTTGATTGCTTAAAATAGGAGGTGGGTACATGAGGGTATGAAATAATTACTTAAAGTAACTAATCATTTCAAATGGCTCCTAATTATAATACCAAAAACACCAGGATGCAATTGAACTATAACAATCACACGAAGGAGGTTAGAAAATGGGACATAGACCAATTCCCCCATTAGACCCCATTACCTTCCCCTTGTCTATCCTCTTTTATGACCAATTTTTCACTATGGTTTACTACCTTGCTTGGCCTTAGGAAAACCTTCTTTTGTTTTCATTGATGATGTTTGGTCATGTTTGGCCAAAAAGAACATGTTTCCCAAGGTATTTTTTTGCATATTTTTATCTTTCAAAAATTTGTGAAATAAATGCATTATAGAAATAACATCTCTCAAATATTCATTCATTTTGATACTTGTAGGGAATCTGGGGAAATTCCAAGATATTGGTTTTAAAGATCAACTTGATCATGAGATGAATGAATACCCATTCATTGCCCAAAATTGATTCCAGAGTGTGCGGTCAACGTTTTCACTTTAGCTAGGAGAATGAATGCAACACAATTTAGGATTTTTGTCTGGATTTATATGTTCTTGCTTAGGTCCACGATCTTAGTACTAAAGAAGGCCTATTTGATCTAAATCTATCCTTATAATCAACCACAAACAAGAACAAGAATTATTTTTGGTAGTTTGTTATGTAACATGTTTTTGTTTATAAAAGTAAGCAACTAATTCTTGCAAAACATTGATTTTGGAGTTTGTAATTAGAATACCATGAGAAACATATTTGTAGCTAAAAAATCAACATTTTACAGCCTTAATTTATTTAATATATGTTATTGGTCTGAGTTTCAACTTCTAGTAGACATACTAGTATGCTTGTTGAGGTGTGGAGGGTCCCCACAAACCATAACCTTTGCACTGCTTTTCATGTGTTGTTCATTCATTTGACATATATTGGCATGACCTAAATATTTACATTCTTTTATGCTCTTTTATGTTCATGCTCTCTCTCTTGTATATTTTTAACCCTCTATTCATAATAATTGTTCATGCGTAGGTGAGCTCACTAGTATATTCATTATTGTATTGTTGTTCATAATTTGTTTTATGCTTATTTACATTCAATGATTTAAAATATGGTTTATGAGATTTCTTTATCATAGAATAATTGTTACTTGGGAAAGTAATCTAATTGACAAGGTTGAGCAAAGTACCTAGAGTGTCATCCACCATTTTTCTCGATGGAAGAGGCCCCAATCCTTTTCACAAATATTTCACTTAGCATTATATTACTTAGCACCATATAGTTCATTACTTTCAGTCATTTATTTCTTTCTTAAAGTAGATCAATGATTTGGGTACATACTGGTTAAGAAGATGAGAAGAATATTATGAGTGACCATCAATTTTCACTCTCACAAATGAAGAAAGCCATGATGCATTCTCATCTTTTCAATTAGTGTTGGGTTAAAGTCTATTAGATTGACTAAAGGACTACTAGAGTGTCCACTTGCTTCTATTAGCAAGAAAGTCCTTAATGACTTATCAATGTATGAATCCACAATCCCTTTTATCATTGTTTCATTTTTCAAGCCATTGAGTGTGCTTTACATTTTCAACAAGTGTGAATAATTTAGAAGTTTTATTTCGTGCTTTGACTTAATTAGAATTCTTAGTTTTGATTCTAATTTTAGCATTCAAACCTAGAAGAGACAATTAATCTGACCTAACTAATTACAAATTATATTTTGCTTCCAAGTTTACAAACACTCGATTGATACAAATATCATGTCCTAATTTATGTACTTAAGCTAGCTTGACATTTTTGGTGTTGTTGTCAGGGAAGCACATTTTGAGATAAGTTAGACTTAATTTTTTCTTAAACAATTTCCATTTATTTTCCACAAATATAATCATTTATCATTTGGAGGAGTGGAAGCGATAAGACGAGAGGTAAGAACATATGCATTCACTTTAGTTTAATACCCGCAAGCCCAAATCATGTTTGTATTTGCTTATTTAATTTATATTTAGTTTCAATATGTTTCATTTATACATTGTTATAGATTTATAGGTGAAAAAGGTATATTTGTAAACAAAACCCCCACTACTAATCAACCTCCAGTGGTATTAGGAACATCTAGTATAGAAAAAAAATTAGAGGAACAAATCATCCCTAGTGTTGGAAAATTAATTATTGAGCAAAAACAATCTAAAGGAAAAAAGTTGACACTTGTGGAAATACACATGTTATTGGCACATCAAACTAAGTAAAAATAAGTACAACATGGAATCACTTCAGTAGAAAAATATCAAGAAAAGTAATCACTCAACCAATACTTGAAGATATAGGAATTCAAAAAGACGAAAAAATTAAAGGTAGTGACCCAATCTCTCAACTAGTCTTTAAAGAACCATTACTATATGAAAAAAAACAACCTAGATTAAATCATGCATTGGTAGGAGGAAATATTGATTGGATTGAATATTTGTCAAATTTATTTGAAGTAAAAGTGTCATATGTAGATGGAGATGCAGAATAAAGAAGCAGAAGAAAGACATGAACATGAATAAGAACTACTTGAAGCAAAAAGAAGAATAAGAGAAGAATGACCAAGAATTGAAGTAGAAAGGGAAAGAAAAGCTAAAGCAGAACATGATGATAGGGAAGAAAGTGCAGGAGGAAGGAGAGCTTGAACTGAAGGAAAGGATCAGAAAGATGAAGTTACTATCAATTTCCTATTTTAGATGCACCATTTTTTTTTGGATCTGAGCTAAAAATGAAGAACACTCCTCTTTTTGTTATTCCAAGTTTCTATGGTGTGCCTACTAATGACCCTATGATTTCTTGTTTGAATTTAATATTTTATGTCATAAATACAGATATACAGATGCTGCTAAAAAACTTTTTCTATTCCCTACAACTTTAAAAGGATTTTCATTAAAATGTTTTATGAGATTAGGGGAATGAACAATAGTATATTGGGATGATATGGGAAAAAAAAAATTGAGAAAATACGGACGTTATCATAAATCCTTGAATGATAAAGATGATATTTTTAAGCTGATTCAACAAGAATATGAAATCTTGGAAGATTACTTAAATATTTACATATAATTTTAAAAAAGCAAAACAAAGTGATCCAAATTCTGAATTTACATAAACACTCTTCTTAAAAGGAATCTGGGATGAAGATATAGACTTCCTCAATCTTATGGGGGGAGAGGATATTCATCGATTACCTTCTGATCAAATCATTAAATTTTGCGAGAAATACTTGAGAGGAGGAGTTGAATTAGGTAAAGGACAAGAGACAAAATTGTAAAGGTGACTAAGTCAACTTTGGGAGGAGTCACGAGATCAAAGCTTGGAAATTTATTAGAAATTTTCAAAATAGATCTTTTGATGCTCTTGCCTCTCAAAATGATACATTGAAAACTAGAAAGAGATAAGAAGAAAAAATGAAGTACTATCTATATTTTGTCTGAAATGAAAGAATAAACATACTTTACATGAATATCCTTCGGATAATATTGATGTTTGTGGAATTTGTGTAGAAAAACATTCAACAAATAATTTTCCAATAATATTAAAACTAAAGGAAACCAATAGAAGAGAAGGTGAAGAAATACAATCACTTTACTACGTTGCACCTCTAAGAAGGACTTGCCATTGCCAACCTCGGCCTACAAGTATGTCTTCGTATCCAAATCCATAATTTCCTTATTATCAAAATCCTATGTAAAACACATATATTCTCCTATGCCATGGTAGGCTTGGCCTCCTCAACGACCTCCAAACGAACCTTATCAACAAAGTTGACAAGGAAAATATTATGGAAACTAGCCTCCATATAATCCCCAACAACTTTCTCAATAGCCTCATCAAGAAACTTATTAGCCTTATTGATGGGCCTCCAAATTAGACATAAATTAGGGCCCATCTCACCATCATTCAAAACATTAAACCTCTCTTTTTTGCATTAGATGACATATTTTTAGCTTTAATATGTTCATTAGGAAGGTTTAGAGACAATATATATTATTATATATACTATGAGTTATATAGTATATAATAATAATAATATTAGTAATATATTTAATTATTCTTTCTTGGTATTAATAATAATTTTGCAACTCCCAAGGCTACCAACTTAAATCATCAACATAGGGTTCGTCCAAACTTAAGAGGTGTCGGCACTATATGGGCAACATACAATGTGTAATTCTCTTGTTACACGAGGTTTCTACAGGCGAAACATAATTGATACAAGCGAAATAGAAATACTATAGGAGGATCAGGATTGGATAACAAATCTACAAGATATTATGAAATTATTGCACAAATTATGGAGCTCCAGTGATTGAGAAAATCTAAGAATGTGTTATGTGTAATTATATTACTAATATATATAGATATATATATATATATATATATATATATATATATATATATATATATATATATAGATATATATATATATATATATATATATATATATATATATTATTTATTATTATAATATAATTAGATGACTAACACAAATCTTCTTCCAAGAAATCATAAACATAATACTTTTGGACTCTGGTTGTAAATCCTTCTATCCATGCTCCCATGAGAGAGATGAGGTAGAGGCTACAATCACATATTTTGATAGATTATTCTCTACTGAAATGCAAGAAACTAAGAAGTACTCTGAAACTAAAAGAGATACAAATACACAAGAGGGACCTAAGCCACTAGGGTTGGGCCCAAACCCAAGGGCCTCAACCCTTTGGGACTAACTCAATAATGAATCAATAAGCAATTGCTCATTATCATTGAATCAATGTCAAATACATCACATAACAGTCAAAATAACGGTGTCAAGTTCTTGAGCTCAATAACTATCTAGCTGAAAACAAAATGCCCATCCTAATGAGTTCTTCTACATGCTTATTTATACAAGAGGGTAGCTACTATAAGCTCCCTAAAAAATAGGAATATTTGTCTCCTACAACTTGAAAATGGTGGATCATGTTCCTCATTACTTGATAATAATATATTAATATATAGTATAGATAATATATAGTATTATATAGTATATAATATAATAATATTAATATTAATATACCCATTATATTAATATATAGTAGGTTTATTATTATATATAATAATAATATTATATTATTGTAATAATATAATAAGATATAATATAATAATAATATATTAATATTATTACTTAATAATATTAATATTAGATATCATTTTTTGCAATTCAACTAGTTAAGTAAACGATTCATCTATGACCATTTCCATGGGAGGTAGTTTCAATCCCACTTCTTCACCCCTGTGAGCATCACCCAATGCAATGCGTGCTAAGAGCACCATTCAAAAATCATGAGAATTAGTCAGTTACGACTACCTCTCATGAAAATGGTCATAGATGAATGACTTGCTTAACGTAGTTGAATCCCAAAAAATGATATCTAATATAATGCACTACGAAAACCCCTTAATACTTAAATTCAAAAAGAGTGAAGGGAACTCTACTTGAATGGTTTGTGAGGCATAATACTTGCTAAGGTTTTGCAAATGGGGTAGCAAGCTAAGTGGGCTTGATTGTGGGGAAAACTACACAATTAAACGCGCTTTCACCATAGGCAATCTGGGATGGGTGACCTCTCGGGAAGTCCTGGTTATCGAGTGCAAGCCCCAGAAGTGATGATTGACGCTATGTGATTCATTTCACTAGTTTCAGCCCCACTTCTTCACCCTTGTGAGCATCACCCGATGCAATGAGTGCTAAGTGGACTATTCAAAAATAATGAGAATTTAGTTAGTTAAGACTACCTTTCATGGAAATGATCATACATGAATGACTTACTTAACGCGGTTGAATTCCAAAAAATGATATCTAATATAATGCACTGCGAAACCCCTTAATACTTAAATATTAATTTTATTATTATATTAATATATTATATTATATTATAACAATAAATAACAATATATAATATTAGAATTTTATATATATATATATATATATATATATATATATATATATTATTTCTTCATTATTATATTATATATATATATATTATATTATTTCTTTTATATATAATATTAATCTAATACAATATATATTATTACTATTATTTATTATTATGAGTGGTCCTTAGGTCTCCCTAATCATGGATTTAAAGCCCAGGGGTCATTATTTATCTAGACTAAGTCAAACTTGTAGTGGGGATCAAAACTGGTGAAAGAAAATGATGTTACAAGTTTGCTACATGTGATTGCTACAGAGGCCATGTAATGCTATAGGAGCGAAAATCTTGCTAAATTCCCAAGTAAATCAAATTCAAAAGGGATGGATTTTTTTTTATTAAGTAGAATGTATTAGGTCTCCATTCCAAGTGGAATCACTCCAAAATACCCTTGTTAACACGTGCTAAAAAATAGCAGAAAATTAATACTCTAAAATCTGGAAATTCAAGAACTAGTGAATTAGTTAACCTATCGAATGCCTAACCTAATCAAGTGAAAATGAAATGGGGTAAATTTTGTTATTAACTTGAATGTTTTTATGAAATAATACAAGTTGAATAAACTCAAATGAAGCTCATTAACACGTTCTAAAAAATAACAAAAAATAGCTACTATTTTGCTATAGGGGACTTCTAGAATTTCTAGATTTGTGAACTAGTAAACCAATCCAAGTAGCTCAATGATGAAGATGACTTTTCAAAGTTTTTCTAAGAATTAATCATTCTTGTGACTCTATAAATAACCAAATAACTTACTTCAATAGTTTAAACCAATCCTACAGCAAAATAAGCATCAATACTAAATATAGAAATAGGAAAAACAAGAAAGAGATGCATGTGAATAAGAAATGAAAAGAAGAAAATAAAACTATACAAAAGGGCTCTGAGGCTCTTGGGATGGCCAAGCCCAAAGATAATTAGAGTCCTATGAAGGATACCAAGCATTAGAAGCTAAAAATGACACCAAACTTCATTATTTGAATCAATCCAACTACATCCCTACTAGAAGTGAAAGTGGAGCTGCAAAAATAATAGTTTTCTCCACAAAAAGACTAAGAAAAACATGTCTCTAGAGGCAGATTCGAATTGGTACTTATACGAAATGATGAGGAAGGATTCTCCTTGAAAGGAGGAAGATTTCCCCTCCAAAATCCCTCAAATAGTGGATCTACTTCCCAACACTAAGAATCTGCATTAAATCATAGGGAACACATCCCTAGATTTTCTCAATCACTAGAGCTCTAGAATTTGTGCAATAATTTCATAATATCCTATTGATTTATTATTCTCCCAATATTATCACAATTTTCTAAAAAATAATAATAATATTAGGAACATAATAAAACCCACAAGAATATTAATTATTATAAAATAATTAATATTAATATTAATTATAATAAATTAATTAATTATAATTATAATTATAATAAAATAATTAATATTAATATTAATAAATATTATTAATATCTATTGATATTAATTATTATTAGTTAATATTTTTTTATGATTTGTTTGTATTAATATTATTACACCCGTTGTAGGGGGGTGATGATGAGGCTCAGCAATAGGTACATTATAAGGGTCATGATGCCATCTTCCAACTTTAGAACTATCTCTTTCTCAAATTTATTTACATTTTTTGTTATATTATGCTCACTGAGAAGGATAAAAGAATTTTATCATGTCATGTGGCCTAATATGGTTTAATTGCAGGAAATGGAGTAACTTTTGAGATGATTTCTATGCAAGGCTCGGAGTAGACAACAAGGAGAGAAACTAGGGGGTTGTCCACCTGTTTAACTCCCTCAATCAGCCCAAGATCACAAAATTCTCTCTCTCATCACCTCGAGGTCATTGGCAGCAAAGAAAGTGAAAGTAACGAGATCATTGGAAGCCAAGCAAGTGCAAGTAATGAGGAACAAGAGCCACCATTCTCGAGTTGTAGGAGACAAATATCCTATTTTCTAGGGAGCTACTAGTAGCTACCCTCTTATATAAATAAGCAGGTAGAAGAGCTCATTAGGATGGGATTATTTTTTTTCATCTAGGTAGCTATTGAGCTTAAGAATTTGACACCATTATTTTGACTGTTATGTGAGGTATTAGACATTGATTCAATGATAATGAGAAGATGCTTATTGATTCATCACTAAGTTAGTTCCAGAGGGCTGAGGCTCTTGGGTTTGGGCCCAACCCCAGTGGCTTAGGTCCCTCTTGTGTATTTGTATCTCTTTTAGTTTCAGAGTACTTCTTAGTTTCTTGCATTTCAATAGAGAATAATCCATCAAAATATGTGATTGCAACCTCTACCTCATCTCTCTCATGGGAGCATGAATAAAAGGATTTACAACCACAGTCCAAAAGTATTATGTTTATGATTTCTTGGAAGAAGATTTGTGTTATTCATCTTATTTTGCATGTGCTTATTGTAGCTTAGGAGTTGGTTTATTGATTAGATCAGAGTTTTGGCATAGATTAGATAACATTTAAATTCAACTCATCTTTTCCACTACTAGTTGTTTCATTTTGTCAATGATAAATGGGTATATGCATGTGATGATTGCAAGGTTGTTTGGATCTACAGGCAAGGGCACTTTCACCACCTCCATCTTGGACTTCCTCACCTTCTCTTGTGAACCCCAAATTCTGTCCTAAAAATTATGTTCATGAGATCATTTTCCTAGGATCATTGAGAGCATCCCTCCTAGTGCAAAACATGCCTTCAAAAGGCTCTGAGCTTGTGGATGTAACTGCTCCTGTTGGATAATATTTTGGTTTATCTCAATTTCCCATAATTCCTTTGATTCTCCCTCTTGGTTTTAGTATTTCGAAAGTATCTATTGATTCTCCTCCTCTCACGACTTCAATAATTTTTTATCAATGTGAAACAAAGAGTTTCTCTTTTCTATTACAACAGTGAGAGTGTTTATGGAAACAAACATAGAATAAATGTTTTTTTTTTTATGATGCTCATGAAAAAGTAGAATTAAACATGCAACCCAAGACAATTTATCCTTAATGACACAAATCCACTGATCTTTCTTACTAAAATTTAAATATGTGGCAACTACAGAGTATATATTTTTAATTTATAATATATACCAATTAATATATAATATGATAAACTAATATATTAGTATAATGTTAATATTAATATATCAACATTAATATAATATATATTAATATATTATTATAAAATACATCAAATCAAATTAACTCTAATAATATCATAGGTTAATATTATATATAATATAATATTGGTATATGTTAATATTATTATTGTTAATATTAATATATATATATATATATTATTTTTTAGTCTTTTCATGTTATTATATTAACTATTTCATAATATAGTATATTAATATATTTTAATAATTTAAGTTTTTATTATTATTATTATGTTATTATAATCTAGTATTAAATACTTATTATATAATAATAATAATATAATTTATTATGATAACAGAGCAAGTTCAGGATCAGATCCGTGTGTCGGATCTTCCCCCGTACTCTTAAAAATTTCTTTCTCTTTTTTTTGTCTGAACATGTATGTAAAGCTCCTGAAGCAGGAGAGACAGTTTGCTTACTTTATTTTCTTTTTGATACTATGTTTTGGGTTGTTTTCCTGTTTAAAAAGGAGGCCCAGATACTATGAGACAGCTTTGAAATGTTTATTTTTTGAATATGGCTGTTACAGGCCGCGGTCAGGAGAGCTTATACTAGTCTCTTGATAAAAAGATACGGTACCACAGAGGAGATTTAAATATCTCTATGGCACAAGCAATCTCTGCTGAATGTTAACTCATTCCTTTTGTAGCTTTTTTATTTTGATTAATAGAAAAGCTCGGCTTTTTTCTTTGGAAAAAAAATAATATAATTTATTATTATTATAATATTATAATATTATAATATTAATATGAATCTAGTATTAATATGATGGGGCGTTAATTTATATCCTTCTTATATTAATCTACTAATTAATATATTACTAAAATATTTTTTAATATTAAAGATATTTATTACGACAATAATATTCCAATAATATTAATTAAAATTAATAATATTATTAAAAATATTTTATTATATTAATATTATGTTTGACAATAATCATCAATACTTTTGGTGCAATACTAGGGCTCATAACTTTTTGGCGCCGTAAAAGTCTAGTAGATTTAATTTAAGAATACATGTTTATTTATCTTATTGACTAGCAACAGCACAAAAACGTGGTGAGCCCAAGTATTGCACCACGAGTTTTGCAACTCTCAAGGACTCCTCAACTCTATTTATCAACGCGGAGTTCATACAAACTTCGAGGTGACAATGCTATATGCACAGTAGATGTGATTCTACTCATGTCACCCTCAACTAGGACATCTTATCAATAATGCTCCAAGACCATTCCTCCTACTGAATTAGAATGAAAGCTAGCTAATGAAGGTGCAATTTAGAAGCTACCTCTAACTATGAAAAGGAAATGCTATTAACTTCAAATTGCAAATGCCATAGAAACAATATATAAAAAGGAAAGAGCTAAACTACTTACAGATAGGAAATTAGATTCTCTTGCAATCATCCATCTAGTTATCAAATCTACTTGCAGAAAAGAAGTTAACATACCAAACCATAATTCAAGATTCTATGCTCCATCTAACTAGCTCACACTTGCATGTAAATAAATGTTCTATTTGTGCCAAATCTGTGATAAGGAAACTAACACTATTATATTTTTACAATGAAGGAAAAGGAGGGTTTGGAGTGGCCTAGGAGCTTCCCTTGATCATGAAGTCACAATTGGGGGTCAACATCCTTCTAAACTAAATCCAAATTGCAGCAAGGATAAAAAATGGTGAAGAAACATGATGTTGTAGGTGTGCTATAAGAGGATGTTGTAGGTGCCATGTATTGCTACAAGAAGGCTTGTAATGTTATAGGAGGGATGCCAAGAAGGTTTAAGAGGTGGAAATGATGGTTTAAGTGTATGGAAATGTGGATGGAGGTTGAGGTAGATGAGTGAAGGGTGGCCAAATCCCTTATCCAATCTTAGAGACTTTTGAAGGCCTATTTTGCACTAGGAGGGATGCTCTCGGTGATCCTAGGAAAATGATCTCATGAATAGAATTTTTAGGACAAATTTTGGGGTTCATAAGAGAAGGTGAGGAAGTCCAAGATGGAGGTGGTGAAGGTGCCCTTACCCGCAGATCCAAGTAGCCCTGAAATCATCACATGCATATACCCATTTATCATTGACAAAATGAAACAACTAGTAGTGGAAAAGATGAGTTGAATTTAAATGTTATCTAATATATGCCAAAACTATGATCTAATCAATAAACCAACTCCTAAGCTACACAAACACATGAAAAATAAGATGACTAACACAAATCTTCTTCCAAGAAATTATAAACATAATACTTTTGGACTGTGGTTGTAAATCCTTCTATTCATGCTCCCATAAGAGAGATGAGGTATAGGTTGCAATCACAGATTTTGATGGATTATTCTCTACTGAAATGAAAGAAACTAAGAAGTACTCTGAAACTAATAGAGATACAATACACAATAGAGACCTAAGCCATTGGGGTTGGGCCCAAACCCAAAAGCCTCAGCTCTCTAGAACTAACTTAGTGATGAATCAATAAGTAACTTCTCATTATCATTGAATCAGTGTCTAATACATCATATAACAGTCAAAATAACAGTGCCAAGTTCTTGATCTCAATAGCTACCTAGATGAAAACAAAACTCCAATCCTAATGAGCTCTTCCACATGCTTATTTATACAAGAGGGTAGCTACTAGTAGCTCCCTAGAAAATAACAATATTTGTCTCCTACAACTCAAGAATGGTGGATCTTGTTCCTCATTACTTGCACTTGCTTGGCTGCCAATGACCTCGTTACTTTCACTTGCTTAGCTTCCAATTACCTCGAGTTGATGAGAGAGAGTGTTGTGATATTGGGTTGATTGAGGGAGTTAAAGAGGTGGACAACCCCCTAGATTCTCTCCTTGATGTCTACTTTGAGCACTTACATAGAAATCATCCAAAAAATTGCTCCATTTCCTACAACTAAACCATATTAGGCCACATGATATGACAAACATCTTTTATCCTTCTCACTAAGCATAATATAACAAAAAATGTAAATAAATGTGAGAAAGAGATATTTCTAAATCTGGAGGATGGCATCATGACCCTTATAATGTACCTATAGATGAGCCTAAAAAGTGGTGAGCCCTGGTATTGCACCAAGAGTGCTGCAATTCCCAAGGGCTCCTCAACTCTATTTATCAACTCGGGGTTTGTACAAACTTCAAGGTGACAGTGTTATATGCACAATAGACGAGATCTCCTCATGCCACCCTCAACTAGGACATCTGATCAATAGTGCTCCAAGACCATTCCTCCTACTGAATTAGAATGAAAGCTAGCTAATGAAGGTGAAATTTAGAAGCTACCTCTAACTATGAAAAGGAAAATGCTATTAACTTGACTTGCAAATGCCATAAAAACAATTCATGAAAAGGAAAGAGTTAAACTACTTGCATAAAGGAAACTACACTATCATGTAATCATAAATCTAGTTATCAGATCTACTTACAGAAAAGAAGCTAACCTACCAAGACATAGTTCAAGATTCTATGTACAATCTAACTAGCTCATAATTGCATGTAAATCAATGTTCTATTTGTGCGAAATCTGTGATAAGGAAACTAACACTATTATATTTTTGCAATGAAGGCAAATGAGGGTTTGGAGTGGCCTAGTAGCTTCCCTTGATAATGAATTCATAGCTGGGGGTCAACATCCTTCTAAACTAAGTTCAAATTACAAAAAGCATAAAAAATGGTGAAGAAACAAGTTGCTACATGCGTTCTACAAGACGCTACTACAGGTGCCCTATATTGCTACAGGAAGGCCTGTAATGCAACAAGAGGGCTATTGAGAAGGTTTAAGAGGTGTAAATGATGGTTTAAGGGTATGGAAAGGTGGATGGAGGTTGAGGTAGATGAGTGAAGGGTGGTCAAAGCCCCTAGCCAAGCTTAGAGCCTTTTGAAGGCCTGTTTTGCACTAGGAGGGATGCTCTCGGTGATCCTAGGAAAATGATCTCATGAACATAATTTTAAGAACAAAATTTGGGGTTCATAAGAGAAGGTGAGGAAGTCCAAGATGGAGGTGGTGAAGGTGCCCTTGCCCGCAAATCCACTTGAAACCATCACATGCATATACCCATTTATCGTTGACAAAATGAAACAACTAGTAGTGGAAAAGGTGAGTTGAATTTAAATGTTATCTAGTATATGCCAAAACTATGATCTAATCAATAAACCAACTCCTAAGCTACGAAAAACACATGAAAAATAAGATGACTAACACAAATTGTCTTCCAAGAAATTATAAACATAATACTTTTGGACTGTGGTTGTAAATCCTTCTATTCATGCTCCCATAAGAGAGATGAGGTATATGCTGCAATCACAGATTTTGATGGATTATTCTCTACTGAAATGCAAGAAACTAAGAAGTACTCTGAAACTAATAGAGATACAAATACACAATAGGGACCTAAACCATTGGGTTTGGGCCCAAACCCAAGAGCCTCAGCTCTTTGGAACTAACTTAGTGATGAATCAATAAGAAAATTCTTATTATCATTGAATCAGTGTCTAATACATCATATAACAGTTAAAATAACGATGCCAAGTTCTTGAGCTCAATAGCTACCTAGATTAAAACAAAACTCCAATCGTAATGAGAACTTCTACATGCTTATATATACAAGAGGGTAGCTACTAGCAGCTCCCTAGAAAATAGGAATATTTGTCTCCTACAACTCAAGAATGGTGGATCTTGTTCCTCATTACTTTCACTTGTTGGGCTACCAATGACCTCGTTACTTTCACTTGCTTGGCTTCCAATGACCTCAAGTTGATGAGAGAGAGTGTTGTGATCTTGGGCTAATTGAGGGAGTTAAAGAGGTGGACAACCCCATAGATTCTCTCCCCGTTATCTACTCCAAGTGCCTACATAGAAATCATCCAAAAAATTGCTCCATTTCCTACAACTAAACCATATTAGGCCATGTGACATGACAAACATCTTTTATCCTTCTCACTAAGCATAATATAACAAAAAAGTGTAAATAAATGTGAGAAAGAGATAGTTCTAAAGCTGGAGGATGGCATCATGACCCTTATAATGTACCTATTGATGAGCCTCAAAAGTGGTGAGCCCTCGTATTGCACCAAGAGTGATGCAATTCCCAATGGCTCCTCAACTCTATTTATCAACCCGGGGTTTGTACAAACTTCAAGGTGAGAGTGTTATGTCCACAGTAGACGAGATCTCTTCATGCCACCCTCAACTAGGAAATCTAATCAATAGTGCTCCAAGACCATTCCTCCTACTGAATTAGAATGAAAGCTAGTTAATGAAGGTGAAATTTAGAAGCTACCTCTAACTATGAAAATGAAAATTCTATTAACTTTGACTTGCAAATGCCATAAAAACAATTCATGAAAAGGAAAGAGCTAAACTACTTGCAGAAAGGAAACTAAATTATCTTGCAATCATTCATCTAGTTATCAGATCTACTTGCAGAAAAGAAGCTAACCTAACAAAAGATAATTCAAGATTCTATGTACCATCTAAATAGTTCATGCTTGCATGTAAAACAATGTTCTCTTTGTGCGAAATTTGTGATAAGAAACTAACACTATTATATTTTTGCAGTGAAGGAAAATGAGGGCTTGGAGTGGCCTAGTAGCTTCCCTTGATCATGAGTTCATAGCTAGGGGTCAACATCCTTCTAAACTAAGTCCAAATTGCAACAAGGATCAAAACTGGTGAAGAAACGGGCTGCGACAGGCGTGCTACAGCACGCTACTATAGGTGACCTGTATTGCTACAGGAAGGCCTGTAATGCAACAAGAGGGCTACCTAGAACGTTTAAGAGGTGTAAATGATGGTTTAAGGGTATGGAAAGGTGGATGGAGGTTGAGGTAGATGATTGAAGGATGGCTAAATCCCCTAGTCAATCTCAGATCCTTTTGAAGGTCTGTTTTGCATTAGGAGGGATGCTCTCGGTGATCCTAGGAAAATGATCTCATGAACAAATTTTTTAGGACAAAAGTTGGGGTTCGCAAGAGAATGTGAGGAAGTCCAAGATGGAGGTGATGAAGGTGACCTTGCCTGCAGATCAAGCAGCCTTGCAATCATCACATGCATATACCCATTTATCATTGACAAAATGAAACAACTAGTAGTGGAAAGTATGAGTTGAATTTAAATGCTATCTAATCTATGCCAAAACTTTGATCTAATCAATAAACCAACTCCTAAGCTATAGCAAGCACATGAAAAATAAGATGACTAACACAAATATTATTACAAGAAATCATAAACATAATACTTTTGGACTGTGGTTGTAAATTCTTCTATTCATGCTCCCATGAGATAAATTAGGTAGAGGTTGCAATCACAAAAGAAATGCAAGAAACTAAGAAGTACTCTAAAACTAAAAGAGATACAAATACATAAGAGGGACCTAAGCCACTGGGGTTGGGCCCAAACCTAAGAGCCTCAGCCCTCTGGAACTAACTCAGTGATGAATCAATGAGAAACTTCTCATTATCATTGAATCAGTGTCTAATACATCACATAATAGTCAAAATAACGATGCCAAGTTCTTGAGGTCAATAGCTACCTAGATGAAAACAAAAATCCAATACTAATGAGCTCTTCTAAATGCTTATTTATACAAGAGGGTAGCTACTAGAAACTCCCTAGAAAATAGGAATATTTGTCTCATACAACTCGAGAATGGTGGATCTTATTCATTATTACTTGCACTTGCTTGCCTACCAATGACCTCGTTACTTCCACTTGCTTGGCTACCAATGAGCTCGTTACTTTCACTTGCTTAGTTGCTAATGACCTCGAGCTGATGAGAGAGAGTGTGTTGTGATATTGGGCTGATTTAAGGAGTTAAAGAGGTGGAAAACCCCCTAGATTCTCTCCTTGTTGTCTACTTTGAGCCCTGCATAGAAATCATCTCAAAAATTGCTCCATTTCTTGCAATTAAACCATATTAGGCCACATGACATGACAAACATATTTTATCCTTCTCATTAAG
The DNA here is from genome assembly GCA_031772625.1 of Pinus tabuliformis. NCBI lineage: Eukaryota > Viridiplantae > Streptophyta > Pinopsida > Pinales > Pinaceae > Pinus > Pinus tabuliformis. The sequence goes on along the minus strand of CM062804.1, from coordinate 769,052,436 downwards.
CATAATATAACAAAAAATGTAAATAAATGTGAGAAAGAGATAGTTCTAAATCTGAAGGACGGAATCATGACCCTTATAATGTACCTATTAATGAGCCTCATCATCACCCCCTATTGAAATTGTTGTTCATCCTCTGAGAAACTCAATCATCCATGTGTATCTCTTTCATGGCACTGGTAGCCTCCCTGACATCCCAAGGCTCCTTAGATGGTTTGCCTTCTTGGAGATAGAAACCTGCATTCTTCTCTATTTTTGTCCACTCTTTCTGCTCTTCTACTTCATCTCTTCCTTCCTATAGGCCTAGCAGCAAGGGCAAACCTCTACCCTTCAATTAAAATAAATTAATAAAATATAATATAATATATTATAATAATATTACTAATGGCTGAAGATGTCGGGTCAGGTTATTGCGCGTGAGGGGTTTGGTTAGGGTTTTACTGAACCCTGAAGCTGCAGTAACCGCGTCGCCCTCCGTTTTACCCTCGCCTCTATCGCAGTCAGCGTCTCCCCTCCTCCGTTTCATTGCCGTCGTTGGATTCGAAGCACCGCGCCGGGGGAACATTGTGCCGTGACTTCCGTTTCTTCCTGTGGCGGTTTACATTTCTACCTTGCACGGTCCGTCAACTGTAACTGCAACCTGTCTCTTTCCCCGAGATTCTCTACTCCTCAAGGTGTCCGCCGTCCCGAGGTGCAGCTGGCCATGGAGGATCTGGAGGCTGTTGATTATTCCGCTGACCCATTGGAAGGGGTCCCCATCTGGCGAACTCCAAATGCCACCTCAGAAGGTATGTTCAACTCTGAAATCCCCGGAAATTTCTCTCAGTTTTTCTTCAGTGAATCGTCAAGGGCTCAGCCTGTGGTCCTTCCGGATGAACCTCCTACCTGGCCAGCCCTCACCACGCCACCTCACTCTCCAGCAACCCTCGGTTTTGTCTCCGATTGCCTAAACCCTAACCATGGTTTAGACCTCCCGGAAGCTGGCTCATTTTCACGGCCGCCGCATAACCCTACTCTGCCTTCCTCCTCCGCCGGTCCCGCGGTCTCCCTTGGTCACTCCTCCGGCAGCTTCACGGTCGTACCTCCGCTCTCGGGCCCCCCTTTTGTTTCTGGCTCCGGATACCCTGTCTCTCATCAGATCTCGACCCCTTTGAATGCTTCCACTCCGCCTCCTGGTCAGCCTCAGAACCCCCCACCGTCACGCGGCCCTAAACGGAAATATAAGTGCTTCAAATCCAAGGAGGACGATATTTTTCTCAAACTGGAAGAGGATATTCGGTGGGGAGAAACGATGGATTTTGCAGATCGGGTCTTGGTTGGTCGCATCCGGGGGCGCAGCTACACAGCGGTACAATTGAAGACCTAGGCAACTGAAGTTTGGGGGCATCATTTGGTGAACATCCCTCATGTGCAGACATTCGTGAGGGGATGGTTCGCACTGAGGTTTGCTCGTGCGGACCACACAAATTGGGTCTTGTCCTCTTACTGGCATTTTGAGCATGCCGCGGTGCTCCTTAAGAGATGGACACCTTTATTCGACCCTGAGACAGAGTAGATAGGAATTGGACCAGTATGGATTAGGCTCCCGGGATTACCTCTCCAGTACTGGTCTGAAGATATATTCAAGCGTATTGGTAATGCACTTGGTACATTCATGGGCTATGATAAATCCTATCATCAGACTGGCATGATGGCTTATGCCAGGATCCTCGTCAACATGGATACTAGAGGCGGGCTTTATGAGCACATTACTATACAGTGGAGAGACTCATCTCGCAGACAGATCATTGATTACGAGGGCATTCCCTATCGATGCTGCAGGTGCCACAAAGTAGGGCACCTCTACAGGGACTGCCCTCTCCTCCGGAAAGGGCCTAGGAAAGGTGATGAAGTTGGAGCCGACCCTCCCCAGGACACCTCCCCTATACAGCAAACTGATCAGCATCTTGAGCCTCAATTGCACGAACAGGAAGATGGTGTCCCTCAAAGCTCACCCGCGGCTGCTGGTCCTGACACAGTCCCAGTCGCTCCACCTACTGCAACAGCTCCTGGGCTAACAGCGCCACAGCAAGAGGACACAGCGAACTCGGGTATGTCTTTATCTCCCCCCTCTTTGATATCTCATGCATCCTGCACTGCATTGGGCATATCATCTCTCCCTCTTTGCACTGATCCTCTCCCCACTTTATCTTCTCCCGCTCCACATTTCACCCCCTCTCACTCTCCCCTCACTTGCTCCCTGCCGCTCCCTCCTCCGTTGGCCCCTCCTCTATTGATCACATCGACCCTCGCTTCCCTTTCCATTAGATCGTCTCAGACATCTCCTCGGTACTCACTGCGATCCCGGGTCAGAGACAAGGGTCCTGACGCTGTTGGTCTCGACTCTGTAAGTGTCTCCTCCTCTCTTAAGACCTCTCGAGGTCGACCCTCCCGCATCACCAAAGCTAGGCACACTGCCGATGAAGAAGTCGCCCTCGGGCGACAACAGACTATTTTTAGGGCACTTAGAGCAAGGGATGGCCCTCTTCCCCTCCCCTCATGAAGGTTCTATCTATTAACTGCCGAGGGTTTGCTAGCTCATCCAAAAAACTAGCGCTCAGGAGGTTGCTTAATTCGTCTCAACTGGACATTTTTTTCCTGCAAGAAACCCTCAGCTTGGCTGAGCCCCTCATTCACACCCTCTCCTCCTGGCTCCCTAACTGGACCATCCATGCTCTGGATGCGTCTGGGCGATCCGGTGGACTGGCTATCGGGGTCTCTAACAGGGCTGTGGATATTCAAAATCTCTGGGGTGGCAGGGGTTTCATTGGCCTTGATATTTTTGTCCACTCCTTGGAAAGAGATATGCGCATCATCAACATCTACAGCCCCTGCTCTGACCGTGCAAACTTCTGGAGATCTCTCATGGAATCAGAACTTCTACAAGCCGATAACATCTTATTGGGAGGGGATTTGAATTTTTCCCTGGGCTTCAGCGAATCATGGGGGCATATGGCACAGGTCGACTCCCTCTCTGATACCCTCTCCACCTTATTGGAGGATCATCACTGGGTAGACATTCCATCTGCTCGTTTACAATACACCTGGACTAATAATAGGAGTGGGGAGCAGAGTTTGGCCAGGAGGCTCGATCGTTTTCTTATTAAGGAAGCCCTGTATAACAGCCTCCCCAGATTCCGCCAATGGATCGGATCCGGTGGCATATCCGATCACAGGCCTATCTTCCTAGAAGCTGAGGACCTTAATCACAAAATCAAGAGCCCCTTCAAATTTAATGCTTCATGGCTTCTGGACCCCTCGTATATTCAGCTGGTCCAAAATTACTGGCAGAACAATCCCATCAGGGAAGAGGAGGAACTCTCTGCGGGTTTTGTTAGAAAACTTATTGAACTCAAGCAGATCTCAAAATCTTGGGCTCACCAAAAGCGAATCCAAGATAATCACACTCTGAAAGTGGCGGAACAGGTCATAGCGGAGTTTGAGGAAACATCATCTGGAACTTTCCCCACACAGGAGAGCAAGGATCTGTACACCTCTCTCATCGCTAAACGCTCTCAAATTCTGAAAGAAAGGGAAGAAAGTTGGAGGCTGAGAAGCAGGGCTATCTGGCTCTCTGAAGGCGACAATAACTCGAAATTTTATCACAAATTCGCCAACGGGCGCAAAGCCATCAACACTATTTGGGAATTAAAGGATAATCAAGGTCACACTGTTACATCACAACAGAACCTGGCCAGGCTGGCTACTGAGCATTTTAGAAGCATTTATTCTGCTCCTGGAGACATTAATATTTTGGAAATTATGAGAGTTGTTGAACTCTTTCCCAGATATCTTGATCAAGAAGACTCAGATGAGCTTCAGAAGGAAGTAACCATGGAAGAACTGGAAGCTACTCTAAAATGGTTCAAGAAAGATAAGAGCCCTGGCCCAGATGGGTGGACCATAGAATTCTACCTCGCTTTCTTCGACATCTTGGGGCATGACCTCCTGAAGATTGTGGAAGATAGTAGGAGGAGAGGCAGGATATCCTCAGCTATCAAATCCACCTTCATCGCCCTTATTCCTAAATCTGATGCCCCGTCCTCCTTCGATGACTTCCGCCCCATCTCTCTCTGCAACTGCCTTTATAAGATCATTGCCAAAATCATCGCCAATCGCCTTAAGCCCATCCTCTCACATTACATATCCTCCGAACAATTTTCTTTCTTGCATCAAAGGTAGATCCATGAAGCCATCGCCACTGCTCAAGAACTTATGCACTCCCTGCAGATCAAAAAACAGAAAGGCATGATCCTTAAAGTGGACCTCTCTAAGGCTTTTGACAGAACAAATTGGCTGTATTTGAGGCTGTTGCTAACTCATCTTGGCTTCCCTTTTGGTTTCATTAAATGGACGATGAGCTGCATCACCGACGTATCCTACAGTGTTTTACTCAATGGGGAAGCCACCTCCTTCTTCACATCTGAGAGAGGACTTAGACAAGGATGTCCTCTCTCGCCTCTGCTGTTCTTACTAATCATGGAAGGATTAAGCAGAATTATCTCTACATCCAGAGATAGGCATCATCTGACAGGCATCAAAATAGTGGACAATTTCTACCTCACACACTTGTTATTCGTTGATGACATATTGATCTTCCTAAATGGCAACATTGGCGACTCCACTGCGCTTCACAATTCCTTCCTCCTATTTCAGCAAGCCACTGGAATGAAGATAAATGTAAACAAATCCACAATCACCATGGTAGGATGCTCCATTCATGAATCTGCCTTTGTCACTCAGCGCTTTCCCTTTGTTCTATTGAATCTGAAGGATGGAATAAAGTACCTTGGCTTCAGACTAAAACCATCTGGCTACAGAATCGTTGACTGGTTATGGCTAATTGCAAAAGTGGAAAAGAGACTTCAGATATGGTACCACCGATACCTCTCTCGCGCAGGCAGATTAGTTCTTATCAAAGCTGTTATTGAAGCCACGCCAGTCTATTGGATGGCACTAGCCTGGATTCCAAAAGGCATTTTGAATACGCTCCAAGGTATTTGCTGCAGATTCCTTTGGAAAGGACAGCAGCAGGGGAGACTCTTCGCTTGGGTGAAATGGGACACCATTTCTAAGCCCAAGCGATGGGGCGGATGGGGCATCAAGAGATTGGACTCTTTCTCTAAAGCCTTGGCTGCTAAGCTCGAATGGCGTCTACTTACCTCAAATGGTCTCTGGTCTCAAGTTGCATATGCTAAATATATCAAACCACAGACAGTACTGGACTGGATGTGCACTCAGCATGGCACCAATCACCAGATCTCCACTATATGGAAAGCAGTCATCAGCACCATACCACTGCTACGAGATGGTATCACTTGGCGCATTAAGGAAGGCAACGCTGTCCGCATCGGGCTGGATCCATGGGTCGGGTGCAGAAATTCCCATAGATTATCTGTTGATCTAATTAGACATCTCCAGGACAGAGGAATCACACACATCAAGCATATTGGAGATCATGTAAACTCCTCGTTCCTTCAGCAAGCTTGGTTATCCGCCCAAGCTTTGGAAGTGCCTGCACAGTGGACAAATGAATGGGCGGAGTATACAAACGCACTATCTCAGGCTCATATCAGGCTTACTGATGGACCAGACGAGATCATTTGGGCGTTCGCCAAGCATGGAGTCTATACACCAAAGCTTGGTTATCTAAGGCTCATGGAACCTTATAGACCCCCTGAAATTCTTCCCACCTGGAAAGCGCTCTGGAAGCTTAAGTCAGCCCCCCGGACTAGACTGTTGATGTGGAACATCCTTTTTGATAAGGTTCCCACCGGCACCAACCTCATGAAGAGGTCCTTTTATGGACCCTTTCGATGTCACCTCTGTCATAACGCCGAAGAAAGCACCGATCATTTATTCCTTTTATGCAACTCTTCTAATCAGTTCTGGAAATCTCTCTCCTTACAGATCCCGCTATTGAAAGAATGGCACAGTAACAACCTCTCGGAAGCCTGGAATGTCTGGTGCCAAAATCACTCTGGAAAAGCTATTAATATGCCTCTGCTGGCTTGCTGGGCCATTTGGATCGCGCGGAACCAGTCAATCTTTGATCTTAAGGCCCCTCATTAGCCTTCTATTGTCCTCCACACGGTTGCAGATTACAATATGCTACCTGAAGAGGATCCTCCCGCCCCGCCTCGCATCCTCAGACCTGTTCCCATTGATATATCAAAACCATGGGCTTATTTTGATGGCTCGGCCCAAGAAGCGGGCTGTGGGGGTGGTGCTATCCTCCATCTCAACGAGAGGCATTGTTTCAAGCTACAAATCAATCTTGGTAGAGGCACAAACAATTATGCAGAACTGTGTACCACCAAACACATCATTCACTTTGCTATCCATAAACAATGCAGACACCTACAGCTATTTGGAGACTCTAAAATTGTTTGTAACTGGCTGAATGATGCATCCCATTGTCATGCATTTTCTTTGAGGCATATACTTGATGAAGCAAAGAGATTGACTGCTGCTTTTGAATCTTTTGTTTGCCATCATGTTTACAGGGAGCAAAACACCGTCGCCAACCAGCTCTCCAAAGAGGCCGCGCATAGAGATGGCGAAGACTGGCTGATCCAGGAGGAGATAGATAGCTCCTATTATCAGCACTACCATAGACCTTTTGACGACCACATGGACGAGGGGCTATGAAGCCCACACTATATATCTGAGCAGCTTTTGTTTTATAGTATGTACATAGACACTGTCTAGACATGGTTTCAGTTCACTCTATTTTGTTTATATACAGTATATATATGGCTCTCTGCGAAGAGCACAGTCAAATTTGATCTCTGACAAACTTAACAGTTTTGCTTTTTTGAAAATGCTCCCTGCGTGGAGACATCTTGGACTACTCTACTGTTATTTTTTGATCTCGACAGGTAATGCTGCCTCCATATGAATATGCTTCGGCATCTGCAAAATGTAATTTCTTAATACATAATAGAAATTACGACTTTTTCCCAGGGGAAAAAAAATAATATTACTAATATTATATTATATATTATTAATAATAATAATAATTATAAGTAATTATTATTATTATTATTATTATTATAACTCCATAGAAGCACTAGACTCAAGCAAGGGAAGCCTCAACCTCCCTCGGCAACCCCAATCACAATTGAGGAATCAACCAGTCAGTAAAAGGAAAGAATCGTGAAATAAATGGTAAGCAAAAATTTTCTCCATCAATAGTTGGCATGAAAACCCTTAAAACTCTCTCAACTATCAAAAGCATACTCTGTAGTTGCTACATATTTAAATTGCAGTAAGAAAGATTAGTGAATTTGTGTCATTAAGGATAAAGTGTCTTGGGTTGCATGTCTAATTCTACCTTCTCCTCAACATCATGAAAATAACACTTATTCTACCTTTGTTTCCATAAACACCCTCACTCTTGTAATAGAAAAGAGAAACTCCTTGTTTCACATTGATAAATTTTATTGAAGTCATGAGAGGAGGAGAATCAACATATACTTTTGAAATACTAAAACCAAGAGGGAGAATCAAAGGAATGATGGGAAATTGAGATAAACATAAATCTTATCCAACAGGGGCAGTTACATCCACATCAATATGGGACATCATGAAAGTCATCTGAGGCATAAGAGAAGAACAACAGGGAAAGAATATGGATAGGTTGCTCAGAGGATGAACAACAATTTCAGTAGGGGGTATGATGAGCCTCTAAATTAGACACAAATTAAGGTACATCTAACATTTCTTAGGAAATTGAAGGCTATATTAAACCTCTCCTCCTACACTTAATTATGATTTTTTTTCTTTAATGTGTTCTTAGGAAGGTTTAGAGACAATTTCATATTATGTGCCTAATATATTATTTATTTTTGAAGAATATTGTGAGAATATTGGATAGATTATGAAGATTTGGAGGATGAGATAATCTAGGGACTTTCTCCCTACTATAGGAGGATCAAGATTGGATAATAATTGAATAAAATATCATGAAATCATTGACAATTTCGGGAGCTCCAGTGATTGAGAAAATCTAGGAATGTGTTCCATGTCATTTAATGCAGATTCCTAGTGTTGGGAACTAGATCCGCTATTTGAGAGATTTTGGAGGGGATTCGGGAAACCTTCCTCACTTCAAGGAGAATGTTTCCTCATCATTTTTTATAAGTACCAATTCAAATTTTCTTCTAGATGCATGTGCTTCTTAGTCTTCTTGTGGAGAAAACTTGTATTTTTGTAGTTCCACTTTCATTTCTAGCAGGGATGTACTTAGATTGATTCAAATAATGAAGTTTGGTGCCAATTTTAGCTTCTAAAGATTGTTCTCCTTCATATAACTCTGAGTATCCTTGGGCTTGGCCTTCCCAAGAGCCTCAGAGCCCTTTGTACAATTTGTATTTCTTCTTTTCACTTCTTATTCACATGCATCTCTTATTATTGTTTTTCCTATTTCCACATTTAATATTGATGCTTTTTTTATTGTAGGATTGGGTTAAATTATTGAAGTGAATTATTTTACAGTTTATTTACAGATTCACAAACATGATGCATCCTTAGAATATCTTTTAAAATTCATATTCATCATTGAGCTATTTGGATTGGTTTACTAGTTCACAAATCTAGAATTTGCGGAAGTCCCATGTAGCAAAAAGTAGTAATTTCTGTTATTTTTTAGAACATGTTAATGAGATTCAATTGAATTGATTCCACTTGAATTAGATCATTAAAACATTATAGTTAATAATAAAATTTACCCCAATGTATTTTCACTTGATTAGGTTAGGCATTTGATATGTTGACTACCTCACTAGTTTTTGAATTTCTAATTTTTAGAGTAGTAATTTTCTAATATTTTTTAGCACGTATTAATAAGGGTATTTTGGAGTGATTCCACTTGGAATGGAGACCTAAGACATACTACTTAATAATAAAAAAATCATCCCATTTTAATTTGACTTACTTGGGCATTTAGCAAGATTCTCACTCCTATAACATTACATGCCTCTTGTAGCAATCACATGTAGCAAACCTGTAGCATCACTTTCCTTCACTAGTTTTGATCCCCACTGCAACTTTGACTTATTCTAGATGAATAATGACCCTTAGGCTATAAATTCATGATTAGGGAGACCTAAGGACAACTCTAGATCCCTCCTTCCTCCACTACAAGCACAAAACAGCAAATAGAGTTAGGAAGCAATTTTCACATTTGAAACTCTTCAATGCAAGTGAAGTAGACTTAGTTTCTGAATTGAATACTTATGTGTTGTAGATTAACTTTCTTATTTCCAAGCAATTTGAAATTAGATTAATGATTTCCATTTTGTAAGTAGAATAATTGATTTGATTTGTTTGCAATTAGAGTAGCATGGTTTATTTTTGCAACTAGTTTAGGTTAGATTTTATGACATTCGCTTCATTAGATCAACAAAAGAAGGAAACATTGCATGTTGCACATACAATGCTACCACCTCTTAAGTTTATATGAACGTCGGGTTGATAATTTAAGCTAGTAGCCTTAGGAGTTGCAACATTCTTGTTGCAATACTAAGGCTCGTCACTTTTTGGCGTCGTTTCCTTTTCCTTTGAATATTTCCTTGCTTCCCAAGGCTCCAGTGGCTAATCTGGGCGGAAATTGCCTTCTTGTAGCACTCTATTAGCTTCCTGTAGCAAATTTGTTCTTCCTGTAGAAAATATGTTCTTCATATAACAGTTATGTTCCTCCTGTAGCAGCTTTGTTTTCTCTTGTAGCAACCAACCTTGTGTGTCCACCTTTTTATTCTTTTATTTTTACTTTTTATTGAGTTTTTTCATTATTTTTTCTTTTTCAATTATTTTTTCTCTTTTTATCTTATTATAATGTATATTAATATATTATTTATATATTATTACTAATATTTTAATGGGTATATTAATATTATTTATTCCATTAATATATTAATATAATTAATATTAATATTAAAAATAATATTATTATAATATTTATATTTCATATATATTATTTATTAATATTATATTATTATATCCCTCGTGATCATGTCATTAATAATATAATATATTGTGATGATAATATTATATTATAAGTACGAAAAATAAAATTGCTAAAAAATCGCAGAAAATTACTACTCTAAAAACTAGAAATTCAAGAACTAGTGAATTAATTACCCTATCAATTACCTAACCTAATCAAGTACAAATGCATATAATATAAATTATAATAACTAATATATATATATATATATATATATATATATATATATATATATATATATATATATATATGAGATAATATTATTATAATATATATTTGAGTTGTTTTTAATGCGACTTTTTGAAAGCTTTTCGGGTGGGTTTTTCTAGTATAATTTCTTTAAAATCCGGTAGGAATTTATTGAAATGACAAGTTTGATTGGTAACCCATGCAGAATCTATTCAAGGTGCTAAATGATCCAGGTGGATATTGGTGGCCACCTGCCAAGTCCACCTGGACCCCCACCATTGTCTTTCTCAGCATTTTCAGTTTCCTTAATTGTAGCACAACTTACTATTTTTAGCAGTTTTTCGGGTCCTGAACTTCTGGAGCCGTTTTGAGGCCCTAAACGACGTTTTTTGGGAAATCTGGGGGCAACATGGGTCCATGGAGCAATGTTGCCCTTCCCAAAGTGGTAGTGCTCGGATAGATCTTTCTAACGAGCTATTGTACGCGTCAAACGGAGATCGTATGCCAAAGTTACGACCCTGGGAAGTTGATGTACCAATTTACCCAAACGGGGCCCACAGTTTGGCGTTTCATCTCCTAGGGTTAGGTTTTGGAATGTTAAGGGTTTTCCATTGTTTCTCAACAATAAATAGGCCTTCGAGCCTCATTGTAACACAGTTCAGAGGCATGTAGCCATCACATCTCTTCTCAGAGATAAGCTACCATCGCCCTAGCTAGTTTATTTCCATTTCTGTTTGTAAGCATATTTCAGTATTTTCCATTAATGAAATGAAGTATTATTTCCGCTGCATCTTTATGTATATGGTTATCTCTGTAATTTGTTGCGTTCCTGTTTAAATCCGGATCAGTGGTATCAGAGCGGTCTGCTTTTTCTCTGTTTTTCTTTGCATGTCCCCAACAAGGTCGGGATATAAGGAGTTAGGGCTTGAACTGGTTGAACCTTTGCAAGACCAGCCTCGCAAATCCCGACGGCCTCCCATGGCGGACGAGAAGAAAGACGAGGGGGCAGGAGATCCCATCAAAATCTTGCTCGAAGAAGCGCTCGAGCGACAACGGAACGCGATGATGGACAGCTTTGCGCAGATCCTTCAGCGGCTACCCAGAAGCGGCGCATCGGCTTCCAGCAGCTCCTATGGAAACGCCACACCCTTTAAGGTACAAGTTAATTTTGAAATCCCCATATTCGAGGGTCAGATAGACGCCGATGCCGTAGATAAATGGTTAAATCTGCTAGAGGGTTATTTTTCTGTTCATGAATTTTCGAGTCGGGAAAAGATTGTTTTTGCTCTTCTCAAAGCAGCCCCCCACGTCAAGGACTGGTGGGAAACCTACTGCGAGCAGAAGGATGAAAGTACTGGCTCACTATTTTCAGCCGCACCCACCTGGGATTCGTTCCGGGATGCCATCAAGGAGCAGTACTACCCTGTCGGAAGCTATGAGGATGAATACATAAAGTGGACCACGCTGCGGCAGGGAAGGGACCAAGATGTGCCGGAGTTCACCAATCTTTTCCATACCCTTCGCACAAAGTTGGGTATCAAGGATTCGGAGCAACATTTGATACTCAAATATCGTGGCTGCCTGCACAAGTACATCCAGGAAGAAATACAATTCCTAAACATCCCCTCGCTCGGCGCAGCATACCGGTATGCCGTCAAGGTCGAGCAGAAGTTTAAACAAAAGAAGCGAGACTTTGGATCTGCGAATCCAAAGCAGGGGAAAGGTGCCCCTAAACCACAGAACAAAGGACAAAGCCAAGGCGGGACAACCCAAGACAACCAGCCGAAGCTGCAAGCAAAGAGCAACGCCGCGAAGCCGAGAAAGGACACTGGAAAATGGTGCGAGTTCCATAAGAGCTCCACTCACAACACAAGTGAGTGTCGGGCCAAGCAATCACTGGTGGCTGAGCTAAAGGTTTCAGAATCATATGCATGTTCCGACTCTGAGTCAGAACCCGATAAGGGGTATGAAAAAGGGAAGCAAATCATTGATGCGGATCCCAGCGCCACTGTTGCTACCGCAAAGATCCAGAAAAATGAACCCGAAGATCCAGAGGAGGAGGAGCGTCTCTTCCACTCCCAGATGTGGGTAAAGGGCTCCCCGATACAGTTCATTGTTGATAGCGGGAGTCAAAAGAACCTCATTTCGGCAGAGGTCGTGAAGCGGTTGGGCTTATCGACCACAGCACATCCACAACCATACACCATTGGGTGGCTTCACCAAGGGCGAGATCTTCGCGTGAGCCAGCAATGTCGCCTTCCATACAACATCAAGCCCTTCACGGATGAGGTATTGTGTGACATTGCTCCCCTTGAAGTTTGTGATGTATTACTAGGACAACCATACTTGTGGAAGCGACATGCTGTGTATGAATCAAGGCCCCGTGCTGTTATTATTACATTGGGAAATAAGTTGTTCAGGATACCAGAGGTAGCACCACCTGCCGCCATCTCTTTGATTACTGCAAAACAATGCAGTAAGATCATTTCCAAAACCAGGAAATTTGTTTTCCTGATGATACGCCCTCAAGGGAAGAAGAAGACAGTGGCCGCGGCCTCCAAACGGGGTCCCTCTGCATGGCAGCTACAGATGGACAAGATTGTGGAGGAGTACGAAGACATCTTCACCTCCCCGGCAGGGGTTCCTCTGCACTGTCAAGTCAAGCACTCCATCGATCTGACCCCAGGTGCGCCACTACCCAATGGACCAATTTATCGGCGCTCCATTCTGGAGAACAATGAAATCAAGAGGCAGATTCAGGAGCTCCTGCAGAAAGGTCACATCCATCCGAGTTCTTCGCCCTGTGGGAGCCCGATAGTGTTGGTACAGAAGAAGGATGGGACGTGGAGACTTTGTATTGACTATCGGGCGCTGAACAAGATCACTGTTCGTAATAGGTACCCGATCCCGCGGATTGATGACCTCCTAGACCAACTAAAGGGGGCGAAATATTTCAGCAAGATCGATCTGAAGTCAGGATATCACCAGGTACCAATTGAACCCTCAGATGTGTGGAAGACTGCCTTCAAATCGAAGGAGGGCCTCTTCGAATGGTTGGTCATGCCTTTCGGATTGACGAATGCTCATGCAACCTTTATGAGGCTAATGGATGACATCTTGCGGCCATTCACCAACTCCTTCGTAGTAGTATACTTGGATGACATTCTGATCTTCAGCCAGAGTTGGGAAGAGCACCTCCACCACATCCGACAGGTTCTCCAAACACTACGGCAACACAAGCTATGCGCCAATTTGGAGAAATGCACTTTTGGCATGACCGAGGTTCAGTATCTGGGATACATCATTGATGAACAGGGGGTGCATGTCGATCCAGCCAAGGTCCAAGTCATTCGGGATTGGCCCTCTCCAACCACTCTAACAGAGCTCCGCAGCTTTCTAGGTCTTGCCAACTTCTACCGCAGGTTTGTGTTGGGATTTTCTCATATTTCTTGGCCCTTGAGTCAAGTCACCAAGGGCGGGGCGAAAGCAAAATTCTTTTGGTCTGAATCTCAACAGAAGGCATTCAGGGAGTTGAAGGATCGCCTCTGCACAGCACCAGTGCTCGCGTTACCAGATTTACAACAACCATTTGAGGTCGAGACAGATGCCTCTGACTATGCTATTGGGGCAGTCCTTACTCAACATGGACATCCAGTGGCATATCACAGTGAAACACTTTCAGACACAGTCCGGAAGTACCCCACTTATGATAAAGAGATGTATTCCATTGTACAGGCCTGCCGACAATGGAAGCATTACATTTTGGGGAAGGAAACGGTCATCCACACAGACCACCGACCTCTGCAGTTCATACAGACCCAAGGGAAATTGCAGAATGATCGCCATCAGAAGTGGTCTACATACCTGCAACAGTTTCACTTGAATATCAAGTATAAAAAGGGCAGCACCAATAATGTTGCAGATTGCCTCAGTCGACCACCGATCATGGCGCTAACCACCGTGCTCAACTCTTGCGGGCACGAGACTTCTGATTGGCCACTTCTCTACAAAAGCGACCCAGAATTCAGCCACACATACCAGACACTCTTGGAGGGTCGGCAGGTTGCAGATTTTCACCTCCAGGATGCCCTATTATGCCACCTCGGTCACCTCTGTGTTCCTTCAAGCGAGCGTGCCAAGATGATTTGGGAAGCACACTACAGTCGGGCTGCTGGGCATTTCGGGGTCGAGAAAACAGTGGCAGTACTGCAAAACTATTTCTATTGGCCGAATCTTCGACAGGATGTTGGGAAGTACATCCGATCATGTACTGCCTGTGCCATTGCCAAACCGACCATTAAGAAGCAAGGCCTCTATACCCCGTTGCCTACCCCTAGTCGACCTTGGGAATCCATCTCCATGGATTACATGTCAGGCCTTCCTTCCACTAAGCATGGAAATGACTGTGTTTTTGTGGTCGTCGACAGGTTCTCAAAGATGGCCATTATGATGGCCTGCAAGAAGAATATCACAGCAGAAGCCACTGCTAAACTCTTCTTTGAACGAGTGTGGGTGCACTTTGGGATCCCACAGTCTATCATCTCAGATCGGGACAGTCGGTTTCTCAGCACCTTTTGGTCCAGTCTCTGGTCAATGCTGGACACCAAACTCACGAAGTCCACAGCCTTCCATCCTCAAACTGATGGACAGACAGAGGTTGTCAATAGGATGATTGTGCACATTCTGCGCATGTATAACTCAAAGCATCCACGCACATGGGACGAGAGCCTCCCCTACGTTCAACACAGCTACAACCGAGCTCTTCACAGCTCCACTGGCCATAGCCCTTTTCAGGTGGGTTTGGGATTCCAGCCACTATGCCCCATTGATGTGGCCATGCCACTTGCAGCTACTCACATGAATTCAGCTCATGTCCAGTCCGAAACAGATAAGGCCACCAGCTTCATTGAGCGCATCCAACATATTCGCCAGCAGGTCCATGACATTCTTGAGAAATCAAATGCCAAGTACAAGCAGCGACATGATCAACATCGGGTGCCACACAAGTTTCAGGTGGGCGACAAAGTCTGGTTGCATTTGCAAAAGGAACGCCTTACTGGAGCCTATCGAAAATTGAGACCACTCCGATATGGTCCTTACACCATTACTAAGGCTATGGGAGACAATGCATTTGAGCTCAGCATTCCCCCATTCCTTGGCCTGCACCCAGTATTTAATGTGGACCGCCTTCGGCCATACTTTCCACCATTGCTAGACACATCTGACATTGCAGAACAGCTCAAACCCACAGAATTAAATCCAGATTGCATGGAACAAGCTGCAACTGATCGGATCATGGACACACAGATCAAGAACACTCGCCAACAGAATATCCAACTGTATCGAGTTGTCAAAGCGGGCCAACTCCTTCAGCAGGGCAAGTGACTCACCAGGGAACAAGTTCAGCAGAAGTTTCCTCATCTCATGGAGGAGCTCAACGCAATGGGGACCATTGCTTCCTAAGGGGGGAGGAATGTTCCAGGTGGATATTGGTGGCCACCTGCCAAGTCCACCTGGACCCCCACCATTGTCTTTCTCAGCATTTTCAGTTTCCTTAATTGTAGCACAACTTACTATTTTTAGCAGTTTTTCGGGTCCTGAACTTCTGGAGCCGTTTTGAGGCCCTAAACGACGTTTTTTGGGAAATCTGGGGGCAACATGGGTCCATGGAGCAATGTTGCCCTTCCCAAAGTGGTAGTGCTCGGATAGATCTTTCTAACGAGCTATTGTACGCGTCAAACGGAGATCGTATGCCAAAGTTACGACCCTGGGAAGTTGATGTACCAATTTACCCAAACGGGGCCCACAGTTTGGCGTTTCATCTCCTAGGGTTAGGTTTTGGAATGTTAAGGGTTTTCCATTGTTTCTCAACAATAAATAGGCCTTCGAGCCTCATTGTAACACAGTTCAGAGGCATGTAGCCATCACATCTCTTCTCAGAGATAAGCTACCATCGCCCTAGCTAGTTTATTTCCATTTCTGTTTGTAAGCATATTTCAGTATTTTCCATTAATGAAATGAAGTATTATTTCCGCTGCATCTTTGTGTATATGGTTATCTCTGTAATTTGTTGCGTTCCTGTTTAAATCCGGATCAGTGGTATCAGAGCGGTCTGCTTTTTCTCTGTTTTTCTTTGCATGTCCCCAACAAGGTCGGGATATAAGGAGTTAGGGCTTGAACTGGTTGAACCTTTGCAAGACCAGCCTCGCAAATCCCGACGGCCTCCCATGGCGGACGAGAAGAAAGACGAGGGGGCAGGAGATCCCATCAAAATCTTGCTCGAAGAAGCGCTCGAGCGACAACGGAACGCGATGATGGACAGCTTTGCGCAGATCCTTCAGCGGCTACCCAGAAGCGGCGCATCGGCTTCCAGCAGCTCCTCTGGAAACGCCACACCCTTTAAGGTACAAGTTAATTTTGAAATCCCCATATTCGAGGGTCAGATAGACGCCGATGCCGTAGATAAATGGTTAAATCTGCTAGAGGGTTATTTTTCTGTTCATGAATTTTCGAGTCGGGAAAAGATTGTTTTTGCTCTTCTCAAAGCAGCCCCCCACGTCAAGGACTGGTGGGAAACCTACTGCGAGCAGAAGGATGAAAGTACTGGCTCACTATTTTCAGCCGCACCCACCTGGGATTCGTTCCGGGATGCCATCAAGGAGCAGTACTACCCTGTCGGAAGCTATGAGGATGAATACATAAAGTGGACCACGCTGCGGCAGGGAAGGGACCAAGATGTGCCGGAGTTCACCAATCTTTTCCATACCCTTCGCACAAAGTTGGGTATCAAGGATTCGGAGCAACATTTGATACTCAAATATCGTGGCTGCCTGCACAAGTACATCCAGGAAGAAATACAATTCCTAAACATCCCCTCGCTCGGCGCAGCATACCGGTATGCCGTCAAGGTCGAGCAGAAGTTTAAACAAAAGAAGCGAGACTTTGGATCTGCGAATCCAAAGCAGGGGAAAGGTGCCCCTAAACCACAGAACAAAGGACAAAGCCAAGGCGGGACAACCCAAGACAACCAGCCGAAGCTGCAAGCAAAGAGCAACGCCGCGAAGCCGAGAAAGGACACTGGAAAATGGTGCGAGTTCCATAAGAGCTCCACTCACAACACAAGTGAGTGTCGGGCCAAGCAATCACTGGTGGCTGAGCTAAAGGTTTCAGAATCAGATGCATGTTCCGACTCTGAGTCAGAACCCGATAAGGGGTATGAAAAAGGGAAGCAAATCATTGATGCGGATCCCAGCGCCACTGTTGCTACCGCAAAGATCCAGAAAAATGAACCCGAAGATCCAGAGGAGGAGGAGCGTCTCTTCCACTCCCAGATGTGGGTAAAGGGCTCCCCGATACAGTTCATTGTTGATAGCGGGAGTCAAAAGAACCTCATTTCGGCAGAGGTCGTGAAGCGGTTGGGCTTATCGACCACAGCACATCCACAACCATACACCATTGGGTGGCTTCACCAAGGGCGAGATCTTCGCGTGAGCCAGCAGTGTCGCCTTCCATACAACATCAAGCCCTTCACGGATGAGGTATTGTGTGACATTGCTCCCCTTGAAGTTTGTGATGTATTACTAGGACAACCATACTTGTGGAAGCGACATGCTGTGTATGAATCAAGGCCCCGTGCTGTTATTATTACATTGGAAAATAAGTTGTTCAGGATACCAGAGGTAGCACCACCTGCCGCCATCTCTTTGATTACTGCAAAACAATGCAGTAAGATCATTTCCAAAACCAGGAAATTTGTTTTCCTGATGATACGCCCTCAAGGGAAGAAGAAGACAGTGGCCGCGGCCTCCAAACGGGGTCCCTCTGCATGGCAGCTACAGATGGACAAGATTGTGGAGGAGTACGAAGACATCTTCACCTCCCCGGCAGGGGTTCCTCTGCACTGTCAAGTCAAGCACTCCATCGATCTGACCCCAGGTGCACCACTACCCAATGGACCAATTTATCGGCGCTCCATTCTGGAGAACAATGAAATCAAGAGGCAGATTCAGGAGCTCCTGCAGAAAGGTCACATCCGTCCGAGTTCTTCGCCCTGTGGGAGCCCGATAGTGTTGGTACAGAAGAAGGATGGGACGTGGAGACTCTGTATTGACTATCGGGCGCTGAACAAGATCACTGTTCGTAATAGGTACCCGATCCCGCGGATTGATGACCTCCTAGACCAACTAAAGGGGGCGAAATATTTCAGCAAGATCGATCTGAAGTCAGGATATCACCAGGTACCAATTGAACCCTCAGATGTGTGGAAGACTGCCTTCAAATCCAAGGAGGGCCTCTTCGAATGGTTGGTCATGCCTTTCGGATTGACGAATGCTCCTGCAACCTTTATGAGGCTAATGGATGACATCTTGCGGCCATTCACCAACTCCTTTGTAGTAGTATACTTGGATGACATTCTGATCTTCAGCCAGAGTTGGGAAGAGCACCTCCACCACATCCGACAGGTTCTCCAAACACTGCGGCAACACAAGCTATGTGCCAATTTGGAGAAATGCACTTTTGGCATGACCGAGGTTCAGTATCTGGGATACATCATTGATGAACAGGGGGTGCATGTCGATCCAGCCAAGGTCCAAGTCATTCGGGATTGGCCCTCTCCAACCACTCTAACAGAGCTCCGCAGCTTTCTAGGTCTTGCCAACTTCTACCGCAGGTTTGTGTTGGGATTTTCTCATATTTCTTGGCCCTTGAGTCAAGTCACCAAGGGCGGGGCGAAAGCAAAATTCTTTTGGTCTGAATCTCAACAGAAGGCATTCAGGGAGTTGAAGGATCGCCTCTGCACAGCACCAGTGCTCGCGTTACCAGATTTACAACAACCATTTGAGGTCGAGACAGATGCCTCTGACTATGCTATTGGGGCAGTCCTTACTCAACATGGACATCCAGTGGCATATCACAGTGAAACACTTTCAGACACAGTCCGGAAGTACCCCACTTATGATAAAGAGATGTATTCCATTGTACAGGCCTGCCGACAATGGAAGCATTACATTTTGGGGAAGGAAACGGTCATCCACACAGACCACCGACCTCTGCAGTTCATACAGACCCAAGGGAAATTGCAGAATGATCGCCATCAGAAGTGGTCTACATACCTGCAACAGTTTCACTTGAATATCAAGTATAAAAAGGGCAGCACCAATAATGTTGCAGATTGCCTCAGTCGACCACCGATCATGGCGCTAACCACCGTGCTCAACTCTTGCGGGCACGAGACTTCTGATTGGCCACTTCTCTACAAAAGCGACCCAGAATTCAGCCACACATACCAGACACTCTTGGAGGGTCGGCAGGTTGCAGATTTTCACCTCCAGGATGCCCTATTATGCCACCTCGGTCACCTCTGTGTTCCTTCAAGCGAGCGTGCCAAGATGATTTGGGAAGCACACTACAGTCGGGCTGCTAGGCATTTCGGGGTCGAGAAAACAGTGGCAGTACTGCAAAACTATTTCTATTGGCCGAATCTTCGACAGGATGTTGGGAAGTACATCCGATCATGTACTGCCTGTGCCATTGCCAAACCGACCATTAAGAAGCAAGGCCTCTATACCCCGTTGCCTACCCCTAGTCGACCTTGGGAATCCATCTCCATGGATTACATGTCAGGCCTTCCTTCCACTAAGCATGGAAATGACTGTGTTTTTGTGGTCGTCGACAGGTTCTCAAAGATGGCCATTATGATGGCCTGCAAGAAGAATATCACAGCAGAAGCCACTGCTAAACTCTTCTTTGAACGAGTGTGGGTGCACTTTGGGATCCCACAGTCTATCATCTCAGATCGGGACAGTCGGTTTCTCAGCACCTTTTGGTCCAGTCTCTGGTCAATGCTGGACACCAAACTCACGAAGTCCACAGCCTTCCATCCTCAAACTGATGGACAGACAGAGGTTGTCAATAGGATGATTGTGCACATTCTGCGCATGTATAACTCAAAGCATCCACGCACATGGGACGAGAGCCTCCCCTACGTTCAACACAGCTACAACCGAGCTCTTCACAGCTCCACTGGCCATAGCCCTTTTCAGGTGGGTTTGGGATTCCAGCCACTATGCCCCATTGATGTGGCCATGCCACTTGCAGCTACTCACATGAATTCAGCTCATGTCCAGTCCGAAACAGATAAGGCCACCAGCTTCATTGAGCGCATCCAACATATTCGCCAGCAGGTCCATGACAGTCTTGAGAAATCAAATGCCAAGTACAAGCAGCGACATGATCAACATCGGGTGCCACACAAGTTTCAGGTGGGCGACAAAGTCTGGTTGCATTTGCAAAAGGAACGCCTTACTGGAGCCTATCGAAAATTGAGACCACTCCGATATGGTCCTTACACCATTACTAAGGCTATGGGAGACAATGCATTTGAGCTCAGCATTCCCCCATTCCTTGGCCTGCACCCAGTATTTAATGTGGACCGCCTTCGGCCATACTTTCCACCATTGCTAGACACATCCGACATTGCAGAACAGCTCAAACCCACAGAATTAAATCCAGATTGCATGGAACAAGCTGCAACTGATCGGATCATGCACACACAGATCAAGAACACTCGCCAACAGAATATCCAACTGTATCGAGTTGTCAAAGCGGGCCAACTCCTTCAGCAGGGCAAGTGACTCACCAGGGAACAAGTTCAGCAGAAGTTTCCTCATCTCATGGAGGAGCTCAACGCAATGGGGACCATTGCTTCCTAAGGGGGGAGGAATGATCCAGGTGGATATTGGTGGCCACCTGCCAAGTCCACCTGGACCCCCACCATTATCTTTCTCAGCATTTTCAGTTTCCTTAATTGTAGCACAACTTACTATTTTTAGCAGTTTTTCGGGTCCTGAACTTCTGGAGCCGTTTTGAGGCCCTAAACGACGTTTTTTGGGAAATCTGGGGGCAACATGGGTCCATGGAGCAATGTTGCCCTTCCCAAAGTGGTAGTGCTCGGATAGATCTTTCTAACGAGCTATTGTACGCGTCAAACGGAGATCGTATGCCAAAGTTACGACCCTGGGAAGTTGATGTACCAATTTACCCAAACGGGGCCCACAGTTTGGCGTTTCATCTCCTAGGGTTAGGTTTTGGAATGTTAAGGGTTTTCCATTGTTTCTCAACAATAAATAGGCCTTCGAGCCTCATTGTAACACAGTTCAGAGGCATGTAGCCATCACATCTCTTCTCAGAGATAAGCTACCATCGCCCTAGCTAGTTTATTTCCATTTCTGTTTGTAAGCATATTTCAGTATTTTCCATTAATGAAATGAAGTATTATTTCCGCTGCATCTTTATGTATATGGTTATCTCTGTAATTTGTTGCGTTCCTGTTTAAATCCGGATCACTAAATCCATATACATAGTAAAAAAACTAGTTTAAATAATACAAATCAAGATTTCACCTCAATAAACTAAAAGAACTAGTGAACTAATTAACCTATCAAATACCTAACCTAATCAAGTACAAATGCATATAATATATATATATATATATATATATATATATATATATATATATATCTATATGTATATATATATATATATGTATATGTATATATATATGTATATGTATGTATATGTGTATATATACATATATACATATATATGTATAGATGTAGATATACATATATACATACATATACATATATATATACATATATATATATATATATATATATATATATATATATATAAATTGAGTTGTCTTTAATGCGACTTTTTGAAAACTTTTCTGGTGGGTTTTTCTAGTATAATTTCTTTAAAATTCGGTAGGAATTTATTGAAATCACAAGTTTGATGGGTAACCCTTGCAGAATCTATTCATGGTGCTAAATCCAAAAACATAGTCAAAAAACTAGTTTAAATAATACAAATCAAGATTTCACCTCAATTTTTTCCACATGATTTAGGGACGTGAAAGTCCAAAAAATAGCACTAAAGAGAATTCCATATATATTAATATTAATATTAATAATAATATAACATTAAAATATTATAATACAATAATAAAATATTATAATATAATAATTAACAATATAATATAATATTATTTAACATAATAATAATAATATTATTATTATTATTATTATTATATTATATCATATTAGTATAATATTTATAATAATATTATAATATTAATAATATTATTATATTAATATAATAATATATATATATTGATATATTATTATATTAATATTATTAATTTAATATTATAGTATAATATAATATTTTGTCTACTTGGGATAGCTCAATTGGAAATAGCCGTGGAAATGAAGTCTCATCGAACCGGAAGTCTTGGGTTCAAATCTTGTGTTATCCCCCTCGATTGGGGTGAGAAGTTGGACATGATGAAGATGTAGTCCTACCAAGCTTACAAAATATATATATGTGTGTGTGTGTGCAAGAGTTTCAGCCCTCTCGAACTAACTCAATGATGAATCAATAAGAAGTTTCTCATTATCATTGAATTAATGTCTAATACATCGCATAATAGTCAAAATGACGGTGCCAAGCTCTTGAGCTCAATAGCTACCTAGCTTAAAACAAAACTCCAATCCTAATGAGCTCTTCTACATGCTTATTTAAAGAAGAGGGTAGCCGCTAGTAGCTCCCTAGAAAATATTATATTTGTCTCCTACAACTCGAGAATGGTGGATCTTGTTCCTCATTACTTGCACTTGCTTGACTACCAATGACCTCGTTACTTTCACTTGCTTGGCTGCCAATGACCTCGAGCTGATGAGAGAGAGAGTGTTGTGATCTTGGGCTGACTGAGGGAGTTAAAGAGGTGGAAAACCCCCTAGATTCTCTCCTTGTTGTCTACTTCAAGCCCTTGCATAGAAATCATCTCCAAAAATGCTCCATTTCTTGCAATTAAACCATATTAGGCCACATGACATGACAAGCATATTTTATCCTTCTCACTAAGCATAATATAACCAAAAATGTAAATACATGTGAGAAGATAGTTCTAAAGCTCGAGGATGGCAGCATGACCATTATCATGTACATATTGATGAGCCTCATCATCACCCTGTGCTGAAATTATTGCTCATCCTCTGAGCAACTCAATCATCCATGTGTATCTCTCTCATGGCCTTAGTGGCCTCCCTGACATCCCAAGGCTCCTTAGATGGTTTTCCTTCTTGGGTATGGAAGCCTGCATTCTTCTCTATTTCTGTCCACTCATTCTGCTCTTCTACTTCATCTCGTCCTTCCTGTAGGCCTAATAGCAAGGGTGGACTGAGCTTGAGTCCTATCCACTTGACTTTCAACCTTTCCATGATCCTCTTGTATAAGGGTGTTCTCTCCAAGGCTTTCCTTAGCCTTTGAGGAGAGTGATATTATTTGATCTGGAGGCTGTGGGGTAAGGTATGCCATCTCCTCTGGCAGGCTTGCAGACTTTCTATTCTTGATACCTTAATGTGTCTTCAAAATGTAGGATGGCTTGTTTTTGGTTGGAAAGGTATTTAGGTGCTAAATTGTCATCATTAGAGATGATGTCATTATTGCTAATGATAGCCATTGGGCTCACTAGCTTTGCCCTGATATACAATGGTTCCTATTCCTCCTTTTCCATTACTCTTTTCACTTCCTCGGCTCTTGCCTCCTCATGATTCATCTACGATACTAAGGTCATCAGCTATGTATTCCCCAATCTTGCATTGGAATCCCAAAAATTCATATTGGTCAAAGTGAGGATGTGTATGTAAAATTCAACCAATTTTGCTTTGTCCAACATGTTAGCTTGGTTGCAAAACTCAATGAACTATTTGTAATCCTGAAAGGGCATAGATCCATATTGTGCTAAGGTTTTGATTTGGAATTGTAGCCATTGTTCTTTGAGAAAGAGTGCATAAGACTTTGATGGTTGTTTGCAATGCAATGCCTCCATGGAGAGGCTTGCCATGGTGGAAAGTTGTGTTTCTTTCTCCTGTAACTTCTCTCTCAACCTCATATTTTATGCATGTAGCTTCTCCTTCATTATAGACTCTCTCATTCTCAACTCACTTAATTCTTTGGTGCATTTCACGTACCTTTTCTTCCATGAGGCCCACATCTTCTACCTTCTTAGATTTAGCAATTTGCATCTACCTGTGGGTTCTTCCTCTTTCTATCTCTAGCTTATAAAGAAGTGGGACTGCAAATTTTTTGGGAATAATCCTCCCTCCTTCAATGAAATAAATATATTAATATATTATTAATAATAATATAATAATATTATTATTATTATTGTTTATTATATATATTAAATATAATATATATAATAGTAGTTATATAATATATATACTATATATATATATATATATATATATATATATATATATATATATATATATATATATATATTAGCTTAGGAGTTGGTTTATTGATTAGATCAGAGTTTTGGTATAGATTAGATAGCATTTAAATTCAACTCATATTTTCCACTACTAGTTGTTTCATTTTGTCAATGATAAATGGGTATATGCATGTGATGATTGCAGGGCTACTTGGATTTGCAGGAAAAGGCTCCTTCACCACCTCCATCTTGGACTTCCTCACTTTCTATTGTGAACCCCAAATTCTGTCATAAAAATTATGTTCATGAGATCATTTTCCTAGGATCACCAAGAGCATCCATCCTAGTGCAAAACATGCCTATAAAAGGCTCTGAGATTGGCTATGTGCTTTGGCCACCTTCACTCATCTACCTCAACCTCCAACCACCTTTTCACACCCTTGAACCATCATTTCCATCTCTTAAACCTTCTCGGAAGCCCTCCTGTAGCATTATAGGCCTCCCTGTAGCAATACAAGGCACCTGTAGCAGCCTCCTGTAGCACAACTATTTCTTCATCAATTTTGATCCTTGCTACAATTTGGACTTAGTTTAGAAGGATGTTGACCCCCATTTGTGACTTCATGATCAAGGGAAGCTCCTAGGCCACTCCAAACCCTCATTTTCCTTAACTGCAAAAACATAGTAGTGCTAGTTTCCTTATCAAAAAATTTGGCACAAATAGAACATTGATTTACATGCAAGTGTGAGCTAATTATATCGTACATATAATCTTGAATTATGGTTTGGTAGGTTAGCTTCTATTCTGCATGTAGATATGATAACTAGATAGATGATTGCAAGATAATGTATTTTCATTTCTGCAAGTAGTTTAGCTCTTGCATTTTCATGAATTATTTCTATGCCATTTGCAAGTTGAAGTTAATATCATTTTCCTTTTCATAATTAGAGGTAGCTTCTAAATTGCTCCTTCATTAACTAGCTTTCATTCTAATTCAGTAGGAGGAATGGTCTTGTTGCACTATTGATCAAATGTCCTAGTTGAGAATGACATGACTAGAATCCCATCTATTGTGCATATAGCACTGTTACCTCGAAGTTTGTACGAACCCTGGGTTGATAAATAGAGTTGAGGAGCCATTGTGGGTTGCAACACTCTTGCTAACAACCATTAAGAGATAAAATCATCATATATTAACATAATTATTAAATTAAATTGATAGGTAAATTAATTTAGTATTTATTAATGTTATAGAAAATAATATTATTATTATTATTATTATTATAATATTTATTAATACCAGTAATATGTTATAATAATATATTACTTAATTAATAATTATTAGTATTATTATAAATAATACTAATTATTATTAATACTTATTTATAATTATAATATAAATAATAAATAAGTAAAATAACAAATAGAATATAAATTAATAATATAATTTATAATATATAATAGATAAGAGATATTATTATATGGTTTATTTTTTGTTAGTTATATTTTATATTATTATTAATTATGATAAGTGTTTGTATTAAACTAATATAGTATTTATTAGTATTAATATTATGGCCTTTAACTCATTATTATATTAATTAATATTATTACATTAATTTGTTACTCATGTATTTCTTTCACTTAATATTATTAATATTAATATTAATATATTAATAATATTTATAAATACAAATATTAATATTAAATCAAATGCAAATGGAATGGTAGATATTTTGTTATCAAGTAGGGTGTCTTAGGACTCTATTCCAAATGGAATCACTCCAAAATACTCCTCTTAACACATGCTAAAAAATAACAGAAAATTACTACTCTAAAAACTGGAAATTCAAGAACTAGTGAACTAGTTAACCTATCAAGTGTCTAACCTAATCAAGTGCAAATGAATTGGGGTAAATTTTGTTATTAACTTGAATGTTTGTATGACCTAATACAGGTGGAATAAACTCAAATGAAACTCATTAACACGTTCTCAAAATTAACAAAAAAGTTATTATTATTTTGCTACAAGGGACTTCCAGAAATTCTAGATTTGTGAACTAGTAAACAAATCCAAGTAGCTCAATGATGAAGATGATTTTTCAAAGTTGTTCTAAGGATGCATCATGCTTGTGACTCTATAAATAACCTACAAAATAACTTACTTCAATCATTTAACCCAACCCTATAGCAAAAGAAGCATCAATATTAAATGAAGAAATAGGAAAAACAAAGAATAAGAGATGCATGTGAATAAGAAGTGAAAAGTAGAAAACAAAATTATACAAAATTTCTCTAAGGCTCCTGGGATGGCCAAACCCAAGGATACTCAAAGTCCTATGAAGGATACCAAGCTTTAGAAGCTAAAAATGACACCAAACTTCATTATTTGAATCAATCCAAGTACATCCCTGCTAGAAATGAAAGTGGAGCTGCAAAACTACAAGTTTTCTCCACAAGAAGACTAAGAAATACATGCCTCTAGAGGAAAATTCGAATTGGTACTTATACAAAAATATGAAGAAGCATTATCTTTGAAAGAAGGAAGCTTTCCCCTCCAAAATCTCTCAAATAGTGGATCTGGTTCCTAACACTAGGAATTAGCATTAAATGACAGGGAACACATTCCTAGATTTTCTCAATCACTAGAGCTCCAAAATTTGTGCAATAATTTCATAATATCATGTTGATTGATTATCTAATCTTGATCCTCCTATAGTAGGGAGAAATTCCCTAGATTATCTCCTCCTCCAAATCCTTATAATCTGCCCAATATTATACAAAAATAAATGATATTAGGCACGAATATGCAATTATATCTAAACCTTCCTAATGAACATATTAAAGCTAAAAATATGTCATCTAATGCAAAAAACAGAGGTTTAATGTGCTCAAGGATGGTCATATGGGCCTTAATTTATGTCTAATTTGGAGACCCATCATACCCCCTACTGAAAGTGTTGCTCTTCCTTTGAGCAACTTAGTGGCCTAATTGTGCCCCATTCATGGCCCCGGTGGACTTCTTAACATCCGAAGCTACCTCATAAGGAATTTTGGCATATTTTCTCTTGCTACATTCTCTTCATATTCTTCTCCGGGTCCTTCTTCTGTAGATCCATCCTTTTCTCCAAGTTATAATTAGACTTGTGCTCGTGTCTTAAGAAAATTATCACTGTTAATGGCTACAATGTTTTCCCATGATACAACTTTTTTAACGTTCTCCACAACATATGTGATAATTAGCATCCTTGATGAGTCTGCAGACTCTATTTAATTGAAACCACCCCCCATGATTGTCATTGTGATTTTCCAAAGTTTGGAAAACCAATACTCTCAATCTGTTACAGGGGTAAAAGATAAATTTTATCCATACTAGTTATAGGAAGGAAAACTTCAAACTCACCTCAAAAACAATTCCATTTTCTTTCTTATCTTTCATAACTCGAAAGAAACATTGACATTCAATTTTTTATTCTCAAACTGCTATCAAAATTTTAGTTGAAGGAATGAGAGGTTTTGCAGGTTTCGTGTCCACAGATGGAAGAGAAAAATGTGTACTTACCCTTCTCTTAGATGTACCTCTTCAAATCTAGGGTAAATTTTATGAAGATTAGGATTTTAGCAACTCTTTGAAATTTCTTATAACAAATTTGTTTCTCCTATAGCAGCCATGTTTTCTCCTATAGCAAGGCAGTTTGTGCTTTGATATGATTAGTTGGGGCTGCTCTAGTGGGTGACCTTCTCATGGAAGTCAAAAGTTGCTTCCCCTTTGGTTGAAACCGCCCCCCCCCCCCCCCCCCATGGCTCCTATTGTTGTCTCCTTAAATTATTTGAAAGGAATTTCCAATATTTTTCTTTGAATAGTCTAGGGTGCAGAGGTAGAGATAGGGTGGTTGATTTTTGGTCAGAAAAAGAGAATAATGATACCCCCTATCTTAGTTAAAGACTTCCTCTGCTCTTTCCTTGACCCTCTTATATAAGAAAATAATTTTCCCAAAGGAATTTACCTCTTCAGGTTTTTGCTACATGATGCATGTACTATGAAATTGTATGGAAAGTGAGGAGGGAGGATGCTACTTAACTGGTTTAGGGCGACCAAGAATATTGACCCATCCTTAGTTTATGAAACCTCATCTCTTATGCATTGGCAACAATTTTCTAACCATAACACACTCAAGAGAAAAGGTGAAGAATATTGCATACCTGTACCTACTTGTGATGTCGATTTGCTAAAGACGATTGCACGCTGGAGTTGGACTTCATAATATGATGATCTTGAATGTGTTGGTTTCCTTTGCTTGCTTATGCATAGGTATTCTTAGCTTGATGGTCCTTTTACTGATACAATTGTTGTGTGTGCAGGGTTCTTCCCAATGTCACATTTGTTGTTGGTGGAGTGGATGGTCTGCTTCCTAAGGAGGATGTGTCTCTTCTCAACTTCAGAAATGGCTCTGTGATGCTCAAGGTGGCTGGATCTTTTGATATGTGGGTGAAAAAAATTATTTTGAGTTATGTTGTAATTGTACATGCTACTACAAAAGGAATCCTCTTTATGTAACAATAATTTAATTCCTCTTCGAGACCTTATTATTGCATGTGGAACTGATGAAAAGCTATAGGAGGTATAAGGATAGGGTTAAAATCATCAAGAGGTGGTGTAGGTGGTGGAAAAATTGATGACAAGGCTTTTACTGATTTTTTCATGTAAGGCATAGTGGATTTTGAAGATATATCTTGGCTAGATGGAGTGGATGAGTGATGAAAGTGGCATTGGGGGACCTCTCTCAACTTTCACTAAAGAAGACATGACCTTTTGACCCTTTCCTCTAATCAGATCTGCCTCCTATAGCATTTGGTGCTCCCCCTGTAGCATTTCAGGTTGTTGTTAGGTTAGGATACCTAAGGTCAATTTTGGGGTTAGTTAACCTAATTTTGTAAAAGTTTTTGTAAAGAATGTAAAGTCTCCGCGAAATGTGGATGCAAAGCGCACAGTTAGATTGGAGTCAAAGGGGTTTTATCCCCTTGGTTTAGGTCAGTTTTAAGATTCTCCCATGGTCAGCAGACCATGGTATTGTATGGAAGAAAGCTATAAATAGTTGAGTCATAGCAAGTCTTAGAGATAACTTGGATTTGAAGAATTGTGAACTTTGAATGAGCTTTGTTGTTTTGGGCGAGTGCTAAGGCAGGAAGGCTCTGATTCCTGTACTTATGTAAGAAGGGGAAGGCCCCTGCAGCTGAGTGCGTAGGAGGCCTTGGTAAGTCCACAACTGAGTGCGCGAACCCCTACAACTGAGTATGCAGGGCAAAGGATTCTGTAATTTGAATGTGGGAATTGAATAAAGACTGGTTTTGAAGAATTATTGTGCATTATTGTCAATTCTGCTTATGTTATATTATTTCGCTTAGTAATATGTTTTAATGAAATAATGTATGAATGTTGCGTGAACCTGCTGAATCTATCGTGTTTATGCATGTTTTAAGTAATTATCAATGTTCGCGAAGTTAAGGGTTATTGCTATTATGGTTTCTAATGAGTTGGATAGATCTGCGTGAAGAAAAATATAGGGTTATTTATTGATGCACGAAAGTGGATAACCTGCATGTTTAAGGTCCACAAAGATTGATCATAGACCTTCACAAAGGTCTAGAAGCCAATTTTCCCGAGTTACAGTAACGAGCCCTGGAAGGATACCGATCTACGCGAAGACAGATCTGAATTGTCAAAGCGTAAGAACAACTTATCACATGTCCCTAGATGTAGAACCCTGGTTCTAGCATCCCCCAATACTAGTTCAAGTGAGACTGTAGCCTACATTATGCAGATTGTTACCGAAAGGGCCAATAGTTAGGGTTTTGTTGGTTGGCGCGAACAAATCTGAACTTGGGTCAGGCCCCCTTAAGCCAACAACTGCTCTTGTAGAATTTCAAGCTCCTCCTGTAGCATTTCAATACAATCTCTTATAACAAAATTATTTTATCCATATCTCTTAAACGATAGACTAGATAGACCTGAATTTTTTTTAGCATGTTTTCATCATCCTTATGCACCTCCCCATAAAAATCTTGGCCAATGGATGCACAAATATTGAGAAAAAATAAAAATGGTTGTAGGTGATGGAGGTTGATTTCTTGAAAAGTGTGCACTGGAATTTGCTGAAATTGCTTGAGCATGTTACCATCATCCATATGCATCTCCCTATGAAACAAATCAGCCAATGAATACCTGGTTTTCAAGATATGTTACAAACATTTTTTTGCTCTGTGTATTTTGGCCTCTTGTAGCAAAATAGAGCCCTCCTATAGCATTTTAGGACAGTGAGGAAAATGCATGAGAAAGGCTTGGGAATTATGGATGGATGTTGGAAATGAATGAGGGTGATGGATTGACATGGTCTTGGTCTTGTTGGAGCATCTGAGCAAAGGAGGAGGAAGCCTAAGTTTGACTAGAACTTTGACCAACTTTTTATTTTGGTACTAACTTGTTTTTGTTGCTTGAAAAGGTAGGAGAGCACCTACATTCATCAAAGAGAGATACATGGAGCAAATATTTTTTTCAATTTTTTATTTTTTTTTAGGCCTACTAGCTGCTTCAATGAGATTTTCAACTAGTAAGTTTGCCTAGGTGCCTCAAAGGAGGTTTTCACCTGATATTTTATTTTTCCTCTTATTTATTTATTTTTCTATCTTACTCTACTTTAAAAACAAAATTTCTTTCAAGTATAACAATACTTCCAATGGAGCCACGTACACATCAATATGACAAATAAAGTTATGTGTAGGCTTGAAATATAAGATTTGACATGTACCTGAATTTTGAAGACCAAATTATTTGACTTTGATGATATCAAACACAGTTGAAGAAGAGAGTGATGCTCCATCTTGTTGGTTTTTTGAAGCCAAACCTCAATATATATTTGATGCCCTTGCTTCGCTTGCTCATCTGGATCATTATTCATGTCTTCTTCTACCATGACATTCAAATCTTCCTCTTTTTGCATACTATTCTCTTGAACACATGGAGGATCTGATGGTAAATATGAGGGAACTTTATCAATCTTTGATTGTGATGTCTGCTCTTCATCAAGTGAAACCCATGATTCTTTGGTCTTCTCATTTGAATCTTCTTTTTCGGAATGTTGTCTTTCAATGAAATCAATAGAATCTCTTTTAACAATGCTCTTCATCAGCTAAGATGAATACCATTTAAATCAAGAGGCGATGTTTGGAAGTTTTATACCTCAACATTGTAAGTGGGTTGAGCTACTTCCTTGTGTGGGTTTGGAAATGGTGGTATAGGTAGTTAAGTGGGAGTGGATCTTTGAGATGGATGCGGTTGGGGTTGTGGTTGTGGTGGAGGTGGATGGTAGGGATAACATGGAGTTGGGTATGGAGTATATTGAGTAAAATATTGAGGATATTGTGGATGACTCCCATAAGTTTATTGTCAACCTTGTTGCCAAGATTGGTTTTGGGGTTAAGATGGCCAAGGTTGTCAAGGAAAGGGTGTGTTCCAATTACTTTGAGATGAATATGCATAAGCTTGAAATTGTGAATTAGGTTCTTGCATCATATCGGGTTGACTAGGCTATCATGGTCTTCTTGGAGCTACATAACATAGTTTCTTTGGTGATGGACTTGCTCCATTTTCCTCTTGGTAAACTTCCTTCAACATTGGTAATGATGGGCAATATTTAGTAGCATGTCATTCTGCATGGACAACAGAAATATCAACATCTTCTTTTTCCTCATCTTACATTCTTAAAATTTCTACTTGTTCGCTTAGATTGCTAAGAATTTCTGTTTTAAAGTCATCAAACAAATTTCCAAGTTTAACTTGACTTACCGATCTTGAAGCTGATTTACTTACTCTTGCCCTTCCTCTTGATATGTGTTTGCATGTTTCACAAATTTCTTCAAATGATAATTGATATACATCACATCTACTTAGGAGATCAATCCACTCATCCCTAATTGTTCTAAGTAAGGGGGTTTTTAGTGGTCAGATCTTAAATGATGTAATTTTTCCCTCTTAACATTATACATGAACCTATCTATTAGATCCTCAAGGCTCTCATCTTCTTATTGATTCATTCTAAAGGTTTCTTATTTAGATCATGATCTTTATATTTTTCTTGAAATATATTTTGCATATCATTCCATGATCTTATTGAATTAGTCCCATCCTTCAATGTTTCCAGAAAGAATCCCAACTTTTGAGTGTTTAGTGAGTAACCATAAGATATACAAAGGATTTCAAATTCAAATATGAAGGTTTTTTATGCAAGAGCATTCAGCCCAAGGAAAATCATTGTAATTAAGTAGACATAGAGGGGTCATGTATTTTTAGGAAATAGTTTTCCTAAGTCTCAAATTAATGTAATATCTAGGCCTTTAAGTGATTTAATTAGATATGTGAGGGTAAATTGTAAGTACCCTCGAATAAATAAGGACATGAGTGGAAATAATAACAAAAGAGCCTAAAGTCAATCAGGACTCTTATAACAGTTCATGATTCTAGGAGCGAGAGAGAGCTTTTAGGCATTAAATGGAGAATAGACATGGACCATTGAGCTGAATAAGGGGACTTTTCTGTTTAAAACCAAGTGAATGATGGAATGGATAAGTCTCTCGAAGACTTGTTATTAATGTAATCTGCCATGTGTGCATTGTTAATGGGTTGTTAGAGGAGACCAAAGAGAGAATTGATCGGATCCTTCATAGTGATCCGATCCAATATTCCTGTAACGATGAACCAATGTTTCCATATATATGTGTGTAATGAACCTGCGCGTTCAATAAGAGGAGGAAAGAGTGATATAGATAGAGAGGGTGAAATCAGAGATAGATGCAATGTAGTTGAGAGGAGGCCACTAACATTGAAGAATAGGCCCATGAGAGACAGAGAGTCTCTACATGTATAAATTGTTCATATTTATATAAACAGAAGTCTATTCCGGACTGTGTGAATGCGTGAAATTATCTTGAATGATTGAATTACATATAAATGTTGAATTCGTAGGTTCTGTAACTATGATTGCAGGCAAAATTTTGGTGAAGAACACGCAGAGAGAGGAGATTGATTCAGAAGAATCGTAATGGACCATCGAGTCTAATTGAAGCAGTAGAGCGAAGCTCTGGAGAGACAGCGAAGCTAAGAATTCGAAGACTTAAGCTCAAATTAGAGTGGCGCAGCAGAAACAGTGAAGGATCATAATATTCAGAGGAACCGAACCACAAAGAGAATATTGAAGGAAATGGTGAAAAAACACAAGTAAAGAGATAGTGAGGAGTAAAGCATCAACGCTCATGAGCCGTTAGATCTGTGAGATTGACGGTCGAGATCTTATCGCATCGACAAAAACCATTGGGACGAGGACCGGAATGGACCTTTGAATAGAGTGATTACGATATTGCAATTGAGTGATAGCCGTCGGATCTGACGCCAGGTCAACGATCTAGATCTGATCGCTCATCGCATATCAGAGAGACCAAGGTCTAAGCAACTGTGGAGTAGTTAAGGAGTGATATCCCGATAGCAATTAAGCACTAATCGGTGATCAGAGATATCGTCTAATCGGAGATCGAGCCTTAATGTAGCACACGCTGAGGAGCGACTAAAGGAAGCGGACCCGACGAAAAATATAGTCGCGGTCTTAATGAAATTGAAGTCCATTTTATGCGTTGGGCGGAGTTTTCCTTTGTAAATGAAAAGAATGTGAATTAAGCATCGATAGTGTGTTTCCCAATCCTAAAGGGAAATCACATATCGGAAAGCGGAGGATAAATATGTATGCACGACCAAGGAAAGAATGTGAAGGCCGATTGCGATGAGGTTAAACCTCGGGAGTCGTGACAAGGCTGTACAGTAGGCAAAAAGGTATGTTTGAAGTTAATTCCTTTGTAATGCTTTATAAAGTGGAAAAGCGTCGATAGAAGGTTTTATACATTAAAACGTATATAAACAATGATTAATGGTTTATAATGGTAGTAAGGTGGTTTCAAGTTCCGATAGGGAAGGTTAACAGAAGGCTTTAGACAAAGTCATAAACGAAAGCTTGAGGACTAGTTTAAGTCCCGATAGGAGGTTTTGGCAGGGTGATTGGTTCCGATAACAAAGGAACTATGGCAAAAGGGCCTTAACCATGTATGGTTAATGAATATTTGACTCCATTGAAGAGTTAAATACCTGGGAAAGTTGTGTTTGTGCATATTGATGCATATTGTGGGTATGTGCGGGTGTTACCGTGCACCATTAGTGGTATCAGAGTGGATCTGTAATCACAGCAGATTTGTATCAGAATAGAACTGAGGTTAGAGAAGAATTTTAAGTGAAATAGTTGGGGTTAGACAGAACAGAAAAATTCTATGTGAAAGAATTAAAAGCAGAGTTATGTGTAAAGATGTTTATGCAGGCAAGAGGAGGATCAGATTCTAATCTGATAGAAGAAGACACGCAGAGATGATGTGTAGAAGTTCCAGCAGAGGCTTGGAATAGGAAGGAATAGAGAATTCCTTAAAGGAAAGAAAAAGCAAGATTGCTTAATGCAAGTTCTGAAGGAAAGAGGACTTGGAGACAAAATAGAGGACAATCCATTCAAGTGCAGAAGAATGGGTGAAACAAGATCATGTTGAGGTCTTGAAGGAGAGGTAATATGTTATGTTCTGTTTTAAATTGAGAATGTGTGTTTTTATACTAATGCACAGGTGACAGCAAGAGAAGTTGTGAGAGAAGAACCAGATGAGTTCTTGAAGACAGAATAAGGAGAATACTCTAAAGGAGAAGTGGCAGTGAACCTGAAGAATCCAACAAGAAATTGGACAGAGAGGACAACTGAAGTGTTCTCAAGTGAGAGTGAGAGATTGCAGAAGCCTAGAAGGAGCAAAGGTGTTGCTTAAGGGGAGGTTCCAGACAGAGGACCCATGCCAAAGGACTGAGTGAGGAGAGCTTAGTGAGGTAAAAATTACATCGAGGAGGACTAGCTGTTGCAGAGGCTTGTTTCAAAGGAGCTCATGAAGAAAGAAGAGAAGAAGATGACTACTGATAGTCATAGCAAAGGTTCAGAGAGAAGCCACAATAGAGGATATAAGAAAGAGGATGCCAAAGTAAATGGCAAGAGGATGAGTCAAGAAGAAATTGACAAAGAGGTTGCTGAATTAAACGAACAACTCAATGCATTAAGGAGAATGCTTGAGGAAATCCAGAGACTAGGTTGGGTCTTAAGGAAGAAGCCAGTGGAATGGCATGAGATGCAAAGAAGGCTACAGCAAAAGCAAGTGAAGTCGTTGATGGAAAAACTCAAGGAAGCTGAGTTGGAAATGGAAATGGAAGAGTACATTTGTGAACCAGAACAAGGAGAAATTTTGGGAGAGACTAAAGATGAAAACTTGAAGATTGAAACTTCAAGTGAGGCCAAAGGGTCACATGGGTTTAAAACTGACAATTTGTGTATGTATGTAGGTGAAACATGTAAAGAAGGACAATTGGCTGATATTGTCATGAAGAAGGAAGAAGACCAGCAGAATCTAAATTATGTTCTGGAAAAAGATGAGATAGATAGATCTCATATACAGCTGGAGAAAGATGTCAAGCAACCAAGTGAAGGGCTTGAGGAGATTGAAGAAGAGACTATCAAAGAATTTTTAAATCATATGAATGATTTAGAACAACAAGGAGATATGATGGCTGAACCATCAAGTGAGACCATAGGGTCTTATATTTTTAAAACTGATAGTTTGTATATGATGGCAGATATTGCAGGAGAAAAGCAGCCATTTGAAGATATCTTTAGAGGAGATGAAGATCTAGAAATAAAAGGTGACAAAGAAAACTTTTCAGAAGAGGAGAAATTTGACTACATACAGAAGAAAAGGTCTATGGATGAGTCTATAGAAGCTGTCATGGAGATGAGGAATCAGGATCTTATTCTGATGAAGAATGAAGGAATACTATCTCAGAAAGGTAATCAAATGAGTTTGATTAATGTTATTGATGAAAACCAAGTGCAGGAGAATGTTAATGAAGATGATGGGACAAGGATAACTCTGGGAGAAGAGTTACAGAGGGACAGCAAGGCAAAATGTACTGAAGAAGAAGAAACTATGTTAGCTGAAAACATAGTAAAAGATCATCAATTCACCA
The DNA here is from genome assembly GCA_031772625.1 of Pinus tabuliformis. Taxonomy (NCBI): domain Eukaryota; kingdom Viridiplantae; phylum Streptophyta; class Pinopsida; order Pinales; family Pinaceae; genus Pinus; species Pinus tabuliformis. Next base: position 769,015,781 of record CM062804.1, on the reverse strand, counting down.
TGATGATAGGCACAGTGGAAATAGCCATGAAAGCTATTGAGACAGTCAGTGAAGAAGAAGAACATCTACTGAAAGATGTTAAGGAAGAGGAATTCTATGGGAAAGACTTAGCAAAGGGGGAAAGAACACTAACAAAAGAATGTTTTGCAGAGGATGAACAATCTTTAGAAGCTGTCAGAAGTATGGAGAAGTATATTTTAGAAGATAAAAACTCTGAAATAAAGGAGGATGAAGAATGTCTCTTAAATGAGAGAAACAGTGATTTATTGCAACAGAAGGAACTTAACAATGCATGGATGTGTGAAGATGTGACAACACAGGAACAAGTTCTTGTGGAAGAAGGAGATGAAGTTCAGTCTGAAGAGCTGATATGTGAAGCAATAGTTGAGACTGTTGAACCTTATGATTCCCAAACTAATAATTTGTGTGTAAATGCAGGAAACATAAGTGATGATGAAACACTGGCAAAGTGTCACAGAGAAATTGCATTGCTGGAATATTTGCTGGAGAATTCAGAGTATGACAGTATGATTGCAGAAAAAGGAGTTCACTACAGTGGACAAGGGCAGGAAGACATCATTAGGACAAATGGTGTGGAAGAGAGACTAGTTGACAGTCTCAGGAATTCTTTTGATATTCCAAATCAGCATACTAATGTGCTGACAGAGGAGGAAGAAATAATGCAATAAATTGAAGTGTTGCCAAGGGAAAATAAGGCACACCAGCCTTGTATTTTTAATTTTAACAAGTGTTTTGAGTGTGCAGGTTTTGTTGCAGTTGCTGGAGGAGATTTGGCACAAGTGAACATCCAAATAAAGGTGAAAGAAGAGAATTCTATGGAAGAACTCAATCCATGGAATAGAGAAGTTAATTTGTTGGAAAGAGTGTTGAACAGTCATGATCCAATCATGAAAGAGGATAAGGATGATAGGGAGGTAGTAAGCAAACCAAAAGTTGGAGCAAGTAAAAGAGAAGCCAGCAAAGCAACCAAGGCAAAAGTTGAAGCAAGAAAAGTTAAAGTCAACATAGGAGTCATAGCAAGCGTTGAAACAGGAGCAAATGAAGAAGAAAAAGAAAACCAGCAGCAGATTGAAGAACTAGTAAACAGCAGCAACCTGAAAGAAAGAGAAGGAGGCAGAAATATGAAGCAGAAGATGGACCAGTCCAAAGAAGTACTGGAGACAAAGATTGAAGAAATGTGGGAGCTGAAGATGAAGCAGTCCAAGTGGAGGAAAATGGTAGTAGCAGCAAGCAAGATCAATCAGAAGTTGAACCTGATTGATAAGAAGAATAAAATGGAGCAAAAGACAGCAAAAGTGCAGCAGCAACAAGGGAACAAAGCATGTGGACAGTTACAGAACAAAGTGTGGGATCCAGGAAGACAAAGATCAGAAGACGCATGATCAGGAGATCATGAATATTTTCTACTCTGGGAGTCTGATGCAAGAGCATTCAACCCAAGGAAAACCATTGTAATTAAGTAGACATAGAGGGGCCATGTATTTTTAGGAAATAGTTTTCCTAAGTCTCAAATTAATGTAATATCTAGGCCTTTAAGTGATTTAATTAGATATGTGAGAGGAAATTGTAAGTACCCTCGAATAAATGAGGACATGAGTGGAAATAATAACAAAAGAGCCTAAAGTCAATTAGGACTCTTAAAACAGTTCATGATTCTAAGAGCGAGAGAGAGCTTTTAGGCATTAAATGGAGAATAGACGTGGACCATTGAGCTAAATAAGGGGACTTTTATGTTTAAAACAGAGCAAATGATGGAATGGATAAGTCTCTCGAAGACTTGTTATTAAATGTAATCTGCCATGTGTGCATTGTTAATGGGTTGTTAGAGGAGACCAAAGAGAAAATTGATTGGATCCTTCATAGTGATCCGATCCAATATTCCTATAACGATGAACCAATGTTTCCATATGTGTGTGTGTGTGTGTGTGTGTGATGAACCTGCGCGTTCAATAAGAGGAGGACAGAGTGATATAGATAGAGAGGGTGAAATCATAGATAGATGCAATGTAGTCGAGAGGAGGCCACTAACATTGAAGAACAGGCCCATGAGAGACAGAGAGTCTCGACATGTATAAATTGTTCATATTTATATAAATAGAAGTCTATTCTGGACTGTGTGAATGTGTGAAATTATCTTGAATGATTGGATTATATATAAATGTTGAATTCGTAGGTTCTGTAACTATGATTGCAGGTAGAATTCTGGTGAAGAACACGTAGAGAGAGGAGATCGATTCAAAAGAATCGTAATGGACATGTCTAATTGAAGCAGCAAAGCGAAGCTCTGGAGAGACATCGAAGCTGAGAGTTCGAAGACTTAAGCTCAGATTAGAGCGGCGCAGCAAAAACAGTGAAGGATCATAATCTTTAGAGGAACCGAACCACAAATAGAATATTGAAGGAAATGGTGAAAAAACACAAGTAAAGAGATAACGAGGAGTAAAGCATCAGCGCTCAGGAGCCGTTAGATCTGTGAGATCGACGGTCTAGATCTTATCGCATCAGCGAAAACCATTAGGACGAGGACTAGAATGGGCCTTTGAATAGAGCGATTGCGATATTGTGATTAAGCAACAACCGTCAGATCTGACGTCAGATCGATGGTCCAGATCTGATCACTCATCGCATATCAGAGAGACCAAGGTATAAGCGATTGTGGAGTAGTTAAGGAGCAATACGCCGATAGCGATTAAGCACTAATCGGCGATCGGAGATATCGTCTAATCAGAGATCGAGCCTTAATGTAGCGCACGTTGAGGAGCGACTAAAGGAAGCAGACCCGACGACAAATATAGTTGCGGTATTAATGATATTGAAGTCCATTTTATGCATTGGGCGGAGTTTCCCTTTGTAAATGAAAAGAATGTGAATTAAGCGTCGATAGTGTGTTTCCCGATCCTAAAGGGAAATCACATAATGGAAAGCGGAGGATATATATGTATGCATGACCAAGGAAAGAATGCAAAGGTCGATTGCGATGAGGTTAAACCTCAGGAGCCGTGACAAGGTTGTATGGTAGGCGGAAAGGTATGTTTGAAGTTAATTCCTTTGTAATGCTTTCTAAAGTGGAAAAGCGCCGATAGAAGGTTTTATACATTAAAACGTATATAAACAATGATTAAGGGTTTATAATGCTTGTAAGGTGGTTTCAAGTTCTGATAGGGAAGGTTAACGGAAGGCTTTACGCAAAGTCATAAACGAAAGCCTAAGGACTAGTTTAAGTCTCGATAGGAGGTTTTGGCAGGGTGATTGGTTCCGATAACAAAGGAACTATGGCAAAAGGGCCTTAACCATGTATAGTTAATGAAGATTTGACTCCATTGAAGAGTTAAATACCTAGGACAGTTGTGTTTGTGCATATTGATGCATATTGTGGGTATGTACGGGTGTTACCCTACACCAGTTTCTGGATCCTCTTACTTCATACTATGGAAGTTGGGAAGGAAATATGGAGAGATGTTCTTCATATGAACATTGACATCAGTATCTTGAATGAGAAATCCAAGATGATCTTATTCATTGTCATCATCTCCATCCATTTCTTCTACCTTCTCTGTCACCTCTTCTTCTTCTACCTACAGAAGTGGATGGTGATCTCGTTCTTACTGCACCACGTGATCAAATGGGGGGGGGTTAGTGTTGGAGAAGTTTTTGTTTTTTTGAATAAGAATGCTAATGCAATGCAATTTTATGTTTTTGAAATGAAATATGCCTAATGCAAATCCTTTTTTGTTTTTTCAGAAATTAAAGAAATGTATCAACTAGGGTAGAAAACAATGCATACTTTGACATCTCCCTGAAAACGACGCCAAAAAGTGATGAGCCCCAATATTGCAACAAGAATACTGCAACTCCCAAGACTACCAACTTGAATTATCAACCGAGGGTCCGTGCAAGCTTAATAGGTGTCGACACTATATGTTCAACATACAATGTGTCCTTATTTCTCTTATCTGGTCTAATTGAGTGAGTGTCATGAAATCAAAGTCTAAACTAATTGCAGAAATGGAAATGTTACTTTGAAAAGAAATTAATCCTAGGCAAGAACAACAATTTGTAATTGAAATCCTAAGAGCATGAATTCAATAAATATGCCTAATCTACTTTGTAAAAAGGCATGTCCTAATTGGTGTTTATTCTTCCCCAATCATGGATTTAGACCCTGGGGGTCATGTTTCAAGCCTAAGACACACAAAACAAACTTTTGGAGCAAATATGGTCGAATTTACAAGTGTTACATGAGTGTTACAGGAGGTTGCTACAAGAGAAACATCATTGCTACAGGCGAAATAAAATTGCTATAAGAGGAGATAATTCACCAAATGACCAAGTAAATCAAATGCAAATATATGGGACAAATTTTCAAACTATTATAATATAATATATTATATATAATATAATATATTATATTATATTATATATAATATAATATATTATATTATATATAATATAATATATTATAATAATATATAATATATACAAAGAACATGCAACAAACACAATGGAAAACCAGATAGCATAATTGCACCCACTCCCAACTCTGAAGGTTGGCGAAGGGTGGAGAAAAAGAAGGGTAGAAAAGTATAGACCAGCTGGAATTTATTTTTTCTATATTGTAACCTTTTTTCTCTTGTCATTACAAGGACAACCATCTGCATATGCTTAAGCATCTTCAAAATGTAATTTTTTCATATGAATAAAATTACGACTTTTTCCACGGGAAAAAAATAATAATAATATATAATATATACTAATATGTATAATATTATATCTAATATTATTATATTATATTAACCTCTTGTTGACTTATTATTATAATAATATATATAATATTATAAATATTATTATATTATATTAACCTCCTCTTAACTTATTCTAGTATTCTAGATAATATGGTCATGAAATATATTAATATTATTATTAACTATATATTTATTTATACTTATTTTCGTTGATCTAATGAAGCGAAAAATCTAACTTAAACTAGTTGCATAAATAAATCATGCTATTCTAATTGCAAACAATTCAAATCAATTATACTACTTTCGAAATGGAAATCATTAATCTAATTGCAGATTTCTTGGAAATAAGAAAGTTAATGTACAACACTTAACTAGGAAATTCAGAAACTAAGTCTACTTCACTTGCATTGAAGAGTTTCAAATGTGAAAATTGCTTCCTAACTCTATTTATTGTGTTTGCTTGCAGTGGAGGAAAGAGGGGTCTAAAGTGGTCCTTAGGTCTCCTTAATCATGGATTTAGAGCTTATAATATAATATTTATATTATTATATTAATTTTATATTATATTATACTATTATTATTAATATTATAATATAAAGACAAGGAACCAATCATATTATATTAATATTATAATATATTATATTAATATTAATATTAAGATTAATTTAAACCTATATGAATTTTTGGGATCCCAATGTAAGATTTGGGGATACACAACTAATAGCCTTAACATCTTGGATGACTCATGAGGATGCAAGAGTTGAGGAAGTGAAAAGAGTAATATAATAATATTATATTAATAATAATGTATATATATATATATATATATATATATATATATATATATATATATATTAAAATAATAATATAATAAGATAGGGAGTGAGAGCTTGGAACCGGTGCGTCTGCGTTAGCTATGGCTCCCTCATGCGTCGGCAAACCCTCTGGAGATTCCAAGAAGGTGGAAGCTGCGCAAACAGCTTGGGCCATCTCCTGAGCACAGAGAGCAAGGATCAAATTTTATCCACAGCAGTCAGGGCATATAAGGATAACTGAGGCGCGAACTTGCCCAGATCTGGTGGATACGGGTTTCCCATAGGAGGCGAAGATAGCCGACAAATCTCTGATCGGAACAAACGGGTTGAACGGCCATACGACAGTCTGCCCCAAGGCCGTAGCTGCCAGCGAGATCATGCTTGATGGGGGAGCTGTTTACAGCAATAATGGAGCCCTCAGGACGGAAAACCGCAGACTCTGTCTAAGGTATGGAGGAAAATTCCATTTCATTGTATATCAGAATGCTGATATGTTCTATTATGATGCAGATCTGGATACCCATCTGCCATTGAGCTCTGATTGGGCGTCATATCCATCACTCTGTGACACCAAGTACACATCGAGTCCCGGGCTATTAGATCCAGACCATCTTGTGGCAGATCGACCCCCTTGGGCAACATTTATCCTGATCCATGGGAATATGCACAGATCGAGCCTTGGGCTCTCCGATCTAGACCCCTGCATGGTAGATCGGCCCCATTACAGGTCAGATCTGGAAGCCCCACCACTGATCAGGGGTAAACAAAATTCGCAGAACAAAATTTCTGCATTAGATTCACCGAATACAAGAGTTGGAACTCCGGCAAGAGGATACCAAGTATTTATAAAACTCCCTGAAGGAAAATCGAAACTTATTTGGGTAAAAGAAACTGATACGGTTAAGCAAATGCAGGAAATTATAATGCAGCAGTTGGGATACCCCATCATATCACAAAATCTGATACATGGGGGCAGAGCGCTTCAAGATACAAAACACCTCTGGGAATACCAAATTGTACCCCTGTCAACAATCATCCTCAATCTGAGAATAAGAGGGGGCGCATCCGTCAATGGCAGGAATAATTACAGGGCTGAAGGAAGTGGTACGAGTTCAGGGAAAAAATCAGGTAGCATTTCCTTCAAAAACATCCTACAAGGGAAAAACACACAAGGAACAGCACCAAATCAAACAGGTATGGATGCCAGGCCATACATTGTGGAACAGCTGGACCATACCCCAGAATACAACATAGATACACCAGAAATAGATGAGCATTGTACTACATATGAAAGGCAAGCAATAATATGCAGATTTAACAGCTTTTGGCCCAAACCGATGGATTTATTCCATTGGATCTTCACGAACTGGACCATGCAATGCGAAATACATCTCTGTTCCAAAGGATTCTTCATAGTAAAATTCTTATCAGCAATTGACAGGGATATAGTAATACAGGAAGGACCTTGGTTCTAGGGATCCACAGGACTCTTCATCACACCTTGGTTCCCAGAATTTGATGAAAATACAATGGTCGTTTCCAAGATGCCAGTTTGGATGCGACTACACAAGCTCCCAATACATCTCTGGAATGATCAAGTACTAGCTGGAATTGGAAATATTATTGGACGCTACATCAAAATGGACACCCAGCGAGTGGAGGAACGAATTTACACTTTTGCACGAATATGTGTGGAAGTAGACCTCAGCAAAGGCCTGCCAGACCAGATTCAGCTGAAGCATAGATAGAGGAGCTGGACACAGGTTCTAGACTACGAAAATACTGCTTTTAGATGTCGAATATGCAGACAAACAGGACACCTTCAAATCACATGTCTAGCAGCCAAAAAAGACAAACGAAGAAAGAAGAAAGCAGAAAAACAAGTAAAGGGATGACAATTTCCCCCACCTGCTTTAGATGACGAGGAGGAAGAAGAGATGGATTTTTCAAACCCCAATGAGACCAATCAAATGAACAAAGAACCAACAGCAAAAGACAAAATCCCACAGGAACATATAGATACAGCACTGGCAGGTTTAACAGATACTATGGACATGGGCAGAAACAAACATCAACACATATCAGACTCGTCAGACTCTGATAAAGACAATCCACAACCAATGGCTGAATCCGCACTAGCACTCATAACTCCAACAGAGTCACAGGGGGTTTGGAAAAAAATTGAGAAGAAAAAAGGGTGAAAATTCTGACTTTTCCCCACATGTACATAATCATTTCTGAGTCACATGTTCCTTCTTGAATCCGTACACCCTGCGCGGTGATGAAGGATCATTACATCTTTTCAAAGCACCATTTTTGAAATCTGTTTACAGCATATGCCGGAAGGCATCTACAACATGTAATTTTTCAAAAATAATGAAAGATTACGATTTTTCCAGTGGAAAAAAATATAATAAGATATAATATAATATTAATATTAATATTATTTTATTAACCTAGATATTGTGTTTTAGTCATTATATTATTAATAACTAAGAAATGCATGTCTCTAGAGGCAAATTCGAATTGGTACTTATACAAAATGACGACGAAGCATTCTCCTTGAAAGAACGAAGCTTTCCCCTCCAAAATCCCTCAAATAGTGGATCTAGTTCCCAACACTATGAATTTGCATTAAATAACAGGGAACAAATTCATAGATTTTCTCAATCACTGGAGCTCCAGAATTTGTGCAATAATTTCATAATATCTTGTTGATTTATTATCCAATATTGATCCTCCTGTAGTAGGGAGCAAGTCCCTAGATTATCTCATCCTCCAAATATTCATAATATGCCCAATATTCTTACAATATTATACAAAAATAAATAATATTAGGCACAAATATGCAATTATGTTTAAACCTTCCTAATGAACATATTATAATATGATAAACTATTATATTATATATTATACATGTTAAGTATATTAATATATTATTATTATTAAACATAATAATATTTATATCCTTAATTAATATTATTTATTCCATTATTATTGTCATATTAATTATTGGTTTATTGCTTAGATTGAGATCTCATTATTGCATGTGGAATTGATAGAAAGTCATAGGAAGTATAAGGACAGAGTTAAATCATCAAAAGACAGTGTAGGTGGTCGAAAAATAGATGACAAAGTTTTTATTTTATTTTATATATATATATATATATATATATATATATATATATATATATATATATCTATATATATATATATATATATATAATGTTAAAATACAAGTTTAATATTATATATTTTCTTTATTATTTTATTTTTTCCATGGAAAAATCGTAATTTTATTCATATTGAGTAAAATTACATGTTGTAGATGCTAAAAACAGCATATGCTTTATCAAAACTTGTCCCGATGGAATCAGGATCTAAAATAATTTACTGTCTATCTATGCTTTCCTACCTTTCTTTTTTTCCACCTTCCGCCAACCTTCATTGTTGGGCGTGACTATTACAATAGACATTTGTGCTTCATTTGTAGCAACTGGGATTTCTTTTTTAGAATCTGAGCTTTTTGTAGAGTGTGCTCGCTTGCTGCCTCCAATTTCTTGCACTGGGGTGTGTTTCTCACTTTGTTGTTGTGGATTGGTTGTCTTTAGAACTATTGCAGATTCAATCTGATTTTCATCATTCTGTGGGTTTTTGCTGATTTCTGGATTATTTCCTGGATATTCTACTTCTTGAAATATGTTGGTGGTTTTTGTGTTTTTTTCCTCTTCTATGTCTTCTACCCATGTGGCTGAAAACTGCCATCCTTTCAGCTTTGGTGGCTGTCTTCTTTTCCTGTCTTTTTTGTTTTGTGGGCACACACTTTGTAGATGACCAGTTTGACGACATATGCGGCATCTGAAGGCAGTGTTTTCATAATCAAGTGGCTGGGCCCATTGCTTTTCGTTGTGGAGTAAGAGGATGTGGTCTGGTAATCCTTGATTGAGATCTACCTCCACACAGATCCTAGCAAATGTATAGATATCCTTGGAAAGGCGCTCACTATCTACTTTTAAGAATTTCCCCAAAGCGTTGCCAATGCCTTCTAATACTTTGATGTGCCAGAAGTGTAGAGGTAGGTTATATAACTTTACCCACACTGGAATTTTGGAAACCACCATGGTGTTTGGGTCAAATTTTGGGAACCACGACATCATAAAAAGGCCAGCATTACCCCAGAACCATGGTCCCTCGTTCAATGCATATTCCTTGTCATTTGCTGTGTCGAATTTGACAATAAAAAATCCTTTTGAACAGAGGTGAATATCGCAGTTTTCTGTCCATATGGAGTAAATCCATTGACGAAGGGCTTCCAATTTGGGCAAAACCCATTAAACCTACATATCACTTCTTTAGCTAAATATTCAGTATGTATTTCATTTACCTCGGGTACAACAATTGTTAATGCAGGATTCTGAATTGTCTGCTCGACAATGTAGGCACCAGGGGTTGTTGCTTGTTGTTCTGTTTGCGTTAGAGTTTCCAGCTTCCCTTTTACTGCTTCTTTGAAGGAAACAGGTCCTTTTGAGCTTATGTCGAAGCAGCCGCCATGGAGTCTTGTGCTAAGATAGATGGTTGAGTCATTGCCTATGTCATATTCTTTTAGTTTGTGTTCCTCCTGCAATACTTTCCCTGTGTAGATCAGGAGTTGTTTTCAAGGTGGGATACCCATCCTGTCTTTTATCCTCTGTTTGATTATTTTTATCTCCTCCCATCTCCCTATCATAATGCATACTATGTTCCCTTCCATAGATTTGATAAAGAGGGTACTCTGTTTACCTTCGAGCATTTCAGGAGCAGATGCTTCAGGATCGAATGTTGGGGTGTTTTCCTGTTCCTGCACAAAGGTCATAGCTCTCTGTTGTTCTGGGTTGTTTCATTTAAGGTCTGCATTAGTCTACGTTATGCCATCTGTTGCATGGTCATTCTTTGATGCGATCTAGTTGCATGCAACGCCCGATCCAGATCCGAGCACATCCTCCAGCGTTGGCAGGGTAGCCAGGGACCGGATCCAGTAGGGTGGGGAGACTAAATCCTCTTTGGATCTGATGGCAGGATAGGTTGCATAATAGTAGATGGGCTCTAGTGGCTCTTTTAGCAAATTTGTTGTGAAGGCGTTTCAGCCCAGTGCTGCAGCAGCTGCCAATGCCATTGTTCCCTCTTCAACGATCTCATAAACACTTCTCTGCCTCCCAGATCCAAAATGCCATCCAAGTTCAGCATGTCCTGAGACAGGTTTATGAATAATGTGTATGGAAGGCAAGTCTGCTAGATCCCATGTTGGGCTGCTAGATCTAGCACTATAGATACCATATCTAGCGTTCTGAGCACCAAAAATCCCTTGATCTTGGGACTGATACAATGCAAATATAATGGATGTAGAAACCCTTACCATCTCTTTCATGTGCGCATCATTTTCCGCTCACCTTTTGCTTGTCAGGTTGCTCATATGGCCATCTCTGCATCTTGTCCCCATCTCTCGAGTTGTTGTTCCACTGTCTGCATGCCTCATGGGGTTCTTTGTGCTCAAATTTAAGGGTAGACCCATAGATTTCCAAAGGATTCGGGCCATCGACCGCTCTGCAAGCAGCTTAAGCACCATGCGGCCATTGATCCTCGGTGTTGTCGTCGCAATCGTTTGTCGAGGTCTCGCATTCTTCTTGCAACCGCCAAGAGAGCAGCACCCACTCTCTCCCGAAATAATAGCAGAACCCTCAAAATACCCCATGTCAGAAGTCATGGCTGCAAATATCGGCACCTCCACTGTCTTCTCACTAAAAGAAAGATCGAGGGTTCTTTTGCTTCCCTTGCAGCCACTGCCGCAGCCGCAGCTAGAACCGCACCCACTATTTCGTCCACAGCACGACATTTTTGCAGAGGAGAAAGAATCGTCGTTTCAGTCAGAACCCGTCCGATGGAGTATTAAGTTATTCTATTATTATTAATATTATATATTATTATAATAATTAAATATATTAATTCATGTTATATATTTGTGTACGACATGTGGTTTATTTCTTGTTTCTACTTTAAATTTGTAATTATTTATCGTTATATATTATAATATTATAATATTTATTAATGTAATAATATTAATAACGAGTTGCTAAAAATGAATGTGGAGTTGCAAAAAAATAAGTTTCCTACATAAGAAGACTAATAAATACATGTCTCTAGAGGAAAATTTGAATTGGAACTTATACAAAATGATGATGAAGCAATCTCCTTGAAAGGAGGAAGTTTTCCCCTCCAAAATCCCTCAAATAGGGGATATGGTTCCCAACATTAGTAATTTGCATCAAATGACAGGGAACACATTCGTAGATTTTCTCAACCACTGGAACTCCAAATTTTGTCAATGATTTCATGATATTTTGTTTATTTATTATCCAATTTTTATCCTCCTGTAGTAGGGAGCAAGTCCCTAGATTATCTCCTCCTCCAAATCTTCATAATCTGCCCAATATTCTCACAATATTCTTCAAAAATAAATAATATATTAGGCACATAATGTGTAATCATCTCTAAACCTTCGTAAGAACATATTAAAGCAAAAAAACAATATTAACTGTAGACGGAGAGGTTTAATATAGCCTTCAAGTGCCTAATAAAGGTTAAATGGGCCTTAATTTGTGTCTAATTTAGACGCCCATCATACACCCTACTGAAACTATTGTTCATCCTCTAAGCAACCTATCCACCTTATTTCCCTATTGTTCTTTTCTTATGCCTCAAATGACTTGCATGATGTCCTATACTAGTGTGGACGTAACTACCCCTGTTGGATAATATTTATGTTTATCTCAATTTCCCATCATTTCTTTGATTCTCCCTCTTGGTTTTAGTATTTCATAAGTATCTGTTGATTCTCCTCCTCTCATGACTTCAATAAAATTTTATCAATGTGAAACAAGGAGTTTCTCTTTTCTACTACAGGAGTGAGAGTGTTTATGGAAACAAAGGTAGAATAAATGTTCTTTTTATGATGTTGAGGAGAAGGTAGAATTAAACATGCAACCCAAGACACTTTATCCTTAATGACACAAATTCATTGATCTTTCTTACTGAGATTTAAATATGTGGCAACTATAGAGTATGCTTTTGATAATTGAGAGAGTTTTAAGGGTTTTCATGCCAAGTATTGGTGGAGAAAATTTGTACTTACCCTTTCCCTCATGATTCTTTCCTCCTTCTTAGGGTTTGAGGGAAATTTTTTCCACTAACAAGCTTCCCCTTTGGTTGAAACCTCCATCCCATGGCTCCTACTTCTATATACTTAAATTATTTGAAAGGAATTTCTAAGATTTTTCTTTAAATAATCTAGGGTGCAAAGGTAGAGATAGGGTGGTTGATTTTTTATCATAGAAAGGGAAGAATGATACCCCCTATCTCAGTGAAAGACTTCCTCTGCTCTTGCCTTGCCCCTCTTATATAAGAAAACAAGTTTTCCAAAGGAATTTACCTCCTCAAGTTTTTGCTACATGATGCATGTACTATGAAATTGTATGGAAAGTGAGGAAGGAGGATGCTACTTAATTGGTTGAGGGTGACCGAGATTGTTGACCCATTCTGAGTTTACAAAACCTCATCACTTATGCATTGACAACAAATTTCTAACCATAACACGCTCAAGAGAAGAGGTGAAGAATATTGCATACATGTACCTGCTTTTGATGTCATCATAAAATACGTACAATTAGTATTTTTAAAAATATTACTTAATATTTATTTATTAATTTAAATCATGTAATAGAAAAAAGAGTTTGTGTGAATATTTTGTGTGAAGTGATTTTAGTAACTTGAATTTTCTTCCAAGAAATCATAAACATAATACTTTTGGACTATGGTCGTAAATCCTTCTATTCATTCTCCCATGAGAGAGATGAGATAGAGGCCGCAATCACATATTTTGATGGATTATTCTCTACTGAAATGCAAGAAACTAAGAAGTACTCTGAAACTAAAAGAGATACAAATACACAAGAGGGACCTAAGCCACTGGGGTTGGGCCCAAATCAAAAAACCTCAACCCTTTGGAACTAACTCAGTGATGAATCAATAAGCAAATTCTCATTATCATTGGATCAGTGTCTAATACATCACATAACAGTAAAAAAAACGGTGCCAAGTTCTTGAGCTCAATAGCTACCTAGATGAAAACAAAACTCCCACCCTAATGAGCTCTTCTACATTCTTATTTATACAAGAGGGTAACTACTAGCATCTCCCTATAAAATAGGAATATTTATCTCTTTCAACCTGAGAATGGTGGATCAAAAAGAGATGAGCCCCAGTAATGCAACAATAATGATGCAACTCCCAAGGCTACCAACTTAAATTATCAACCCGGAGTTGTGGTTGTGGTGGAGGTGGATGGTAGGGATAACATGGAGTTGGGTATGGAAGATATTGAGGATATTGTGGATTTCTCTCATAAGGTCCTTGCCAACCTTGTTGCCAAGATTGGTTTTGGGGTTGATATGACCAAGGTTTCCAAGGAAAGGGTGTGTTATAATTACTTTCAGATGGATGTGCATAACCTTGAAATTCTGAATTAGGTTCTTGCATCATACTAGGTTGACTAGGCTGCCATGGTCCTCTTTGAGCTACATAACATAGCTGCTTTGGCAATTGAATTACTCCATTGCCCTCTTGGTAAACTTCCTTCAAACTTGGTAATGATGGGCAATATTTAATATCATGTGATAGTGCATGGAAAACACAAATATCAACATCTTCTTTTTCCTCATCTTGCATTCTTAACATTTCTACTTGTTTGCTTAGATTGCTAGGAATTTATGTTTTAAAGTCATCAAACAAATTTCCAAGTTTAACTTGACTTACTGATCTTGATGCTGATTTACTTACTCTTTCCCTTCCTCTTGATATGCATTTTCATGTTTCACAAATTTCTTCAAATGACAATTGGTATGCATCACCTCTACTCATGGGATCAAGGAGATCAATCCACTCATCCCTAATTGTTCTAAGTAAGAGGCTTTTTAGCATGTCAAATCCTAAATGATGTAATTTTTCCCTCTTAACATTATACATGAACCTCTCTATTAGATCCTCAAGGCTCTCATCTTCTTTTTTATTCATTCTAAAGATTTTTTCTTTAAGATCATGATCTTTATATTTTCTAGAAATATCTTTTGCATATAATTCCATGATCTTATTGAATTAGTCCCTAAACTCATGAACCATTTAAGAGCTCTATCCTTCAATGTTACTGAAAACAATTTTAATATTTGTTTGTTTAGTAAGTAACCATAAGATCTACAAAGGATTTCAAATTCAAAGAGAAAGGCTTATGGATCCTCTGACCTCATACCATGGAAGTTGGGAAGGAAATATGGAGGGATGTTCTTCATATGAACACTGACATCGATATCTTGAATGGAAAATCCAAGAGGATCTTCTTCATTGTCATTATCTTCATCCATTTCATCTACCTTCTCTACCACCTCTTCTTCTTCTACATGCAAAAGTGGATGGTGATGTGGTTCTTACTGCACCATGTGATTAAATGAGGGGGGTTGGTGTTGGAGAAGTATTTTTTATATATATATATAAAAAATTGAATGAGAATGCTAATACAATGCAATTTTCTTTTCTTGAATTGAAAGATGCGTAATGCAATTTTTGTTTTTGCAGAAATGGATCAACTAGGGAAGAAAACAATGCATACTTTGACACCTCCTCGACAACCACAACCCCGGGTTGATAATTTAAGTTGGTAGCCTTGGGAGTTGCAACATTCTTGTTGCAATACTGGGGCTCATCACTTTTTGGCGCCGTAAAAGTCTAGTAAATTAATTTAATAATACGTGTTAATTGAGCAAATACGTGTAACTTAAATCTAATTAATATTTAAAACTAATAAAATTATATAATAATATTATCAATATTTATATTATTGATGTAATATTAATATTAAAAATATTAAATATTATTATTGGTATATTATTAATTAGTTATACGATTTAAACTAATTAATACAATGTTAAATCAATTATTTCTCATCAGTTTTATATTTGTGCAATTAAAAGGTCTTTTTGAGCAGTATAGTGATTGAAACATAGGAAATTGTCATTAAAAAGGAATTTTTCACTCACTGCTTCCATTGAATTAAACATTGAAGCTATAGAAGAAGCACCTCTCCCTCACTTAATAAAGAACATAAAGAGGAGATGGGGGGAGAATTTAACTGGAGGGAGCCCTCAAATACCAAGAGAATCCACCTACACCCTCCCATGGTAGACATTTTTAGAAGACACCAGTGGCTAGGATTCTTCGATTTACTGAAAGGTTATGATGATGACCTTGCATTTGAATTTTCCATGGCTTTGAATTCACAAAAAAAGGAAAGTGCCACCATTGTTCTGATGGGTTTGGTTATCTATCTCATCCCAAAAATAATTAGCAAAGTAGCAACCCTACCTCTAGGGATCAAATGGAGTAGAGAAGAAAAAGCCACCAATGTCACTGGCAAAAAGAATTTCTTCATTGCCATAGAAAATCATGTTGAGGACATGAATGGAGTTTGGAGAGAAAGTCTACCTTATCCTTGGGATGAGGTGGCCTACCATATTCTAAAGTACATATCCTGTGAGGGAAGAATGAGTGTGGTATATGCTTACCACTTTAGATTACTTCATGAACTCAGATTCAAGGCAAAATTGCCTCTTGCTCAAAGACTTAGTGTGCCATACTTCCTCCTGCAGTCCATCAGGGAAATGAGTCAAAAAGTAAGAGAGGGAAAACACCAACACCTAGGCCACCATGGCCTCATCAAATTAATAGTGGTGGATGCCTTGAACAATTTGAGAATCCTTGTCCTTTGGTCCAAATTCATAGACATGGATAGAGAGACTTTCATAGAAACACAAGCCCTCACACCAGGAGAGACCCCAGCCTCTAGTGTTGGAGGAAGAGAGGGAAAAACAGAGGGAGAAGAAGAAGGGGCAAGGACAGAAGAGGAAGAGGTAAAAGGATCAGAAGAAAAAGAAAATAAAAAAATAAAAAGACAAAAGCAGAAAGGACAACAGAAGAAGAAGAGATGAAAACAGAGGAAGAAGAAGAAACGGAGGCAGTGGTAGGAGAAGCAAAAGATGAAAAATAAGAGGGGGGGGGCAAAAAAGGAAAAATTAAGTCCTAAGAGGACTACTAAGCCCAGAGAACCAGAGATACCCCCAAAGCAAACAAGTTTGTCTCCAGTAACCACTGAACATGAGGTAGTTGCAACTTTAGCTTCCTTAGGCACCCCGGTCAAACCTAAAAGTAAGAGACAAAGGCAAGCCCCCCTATATTTTAAGACGAGGAAAAGCATTAGGATCAAGTAAGGGTGGCCACAAACTCCCACAAAGGTCCCCATCACAATTGAGGATTTCCCAAGCAAGAAATAGAAGGTAGGACCAACTGAAGGAAAAATTGAAGATGTCACCTCTCTGAAACCCAAAACAAAGACTCCTATAGCATATATGAGGAGGCCTACCACCAGATAAACCTCCTTGAAACAACCCATGACACCAAAAACCCTCCAAAAAGAAGAAAAATAAAAGCTACAAGAGGGACAAAGTATGCTACAAGAGGGACAAAGTATGCTACAAAGGGACAAAGGATGCTACGGGAGGGTCAAAATGTGTTTTTAGAGGAGAAGAATGTGCTACTAGAAGGGCAGAATGTGTTAGAAAAGCTATAGGAGGCAGCAGCCTCCCTAAGAACATTTGAGAAGGAATTCCCAGAGCTCCAAGAGCCTGGTCCATAACCTAGCCTGAGTTCCTACTACAAATTCATTGGAGGAGGGGGGATTATTCCCCAAAAATTTGCAGTTCCACTTCTTTATGAGCTAGAGACAAAAAGAGGAAGAACTCACAGGTATATGCAAATTCCTAAATCTAAGAAGGTAGAGGATGTGGGCCTCATGGAAGAAAAGGTCCTTGAAATGAGTAAAGAAGTAAAGGAGCTAAGAATGAGAGAGTCTACAATGAAGGATTAGCTACATGTAGAAAATATGAGGTTGAGAGAGAAGATTCAAGAGAAAGAAACACAACTTTCCACCATGGAAAGCCTCTCCATGGAGGCATTCAATGCAAACAACCATCAAAGTATTATGCCCTCTTTCTCAAAGAACAATGGCTGCAAATTGCAATTCAAAATGGAAACATTAACACAACATGGATCTATGCCCTTCAGGATTACAAACAATTCATTGAATTTTTCAACTAAGCTAACATGGAGGACAAAGAAAAATTGGCTGAATTTTACATACACAACCTCACTCTAACAGATATGAATATTTGGAATCCTAATGCAAGATTGGGGGATACACAACTGATGGCCTTAGCATCCTGGATGACTCATGAGGAGGCAAGAGCTGAGGAAGTGAAAAGAGTAATGGCAAAGGAGGAAAAGGAACCATTATATATCAGGGCAGAGCTAGTGAGCCTAATGACTGTCATTAGCAATCATGGCACCATCTCCAATGATGTTGATTTAGCACCTAAATACCTTGCCAACCAGGAACAAGATATCCTACATTTTGAAGACACATTCAGGTTGTTGGGAACAGAAAGCCTATAAACCCACTAGAGGAGATGTCATGCCTTACCCCACAACCTCCAGATCAGAGAATATCACTCTCCTGAAAGGCTAAGGAATGCCTTGGAGAGAACAGCCTTATACAAGAGAATCATGCAAAGGTTGAAATTCAAGTGGATAGGACTCAAGCTCAGTCCACCCTAGCTGCTAGTTCTACAGGAAGGAAGAGATGAAGCAGAAGAGCAGAAGGAGTGTACATAAATAAATAAGAATGTAGGTTTCTATCCCCAAGAAGGAAAACCATCTGAGGAGCCTTTGGATGTCAGGGAGGCCACTAGGGCCATGAGAGAGATACACATGGACAACTAAGTTGTTCAAAGGATGAGAAACAATTTCAATAGGGGGGTGATGATGAGGCTCATCAATAGGTACATTATGAGGGTCATGATGCCATCCTCAAGCTTTAGAACTACCTCTTTATGACATTTTTTGTTATATTATGCTTAGTGAGAAGGATAAAATATGTTTGTCATGTCATGTGGCCTAATATGGTTTAATTGCAGGAAATTGAGCAATTTTTGGGATGATTTATATGCAGGGGCTCGAAGTAGATGACAAGGAGAGAATCAAGGGGGTTGTCCACCTCTTTAAATGCCTCAATCAACCCAAGGTCACAACACACACTCTCTCATCAGCTCGAGGTCATTGACATCCAAGCAAGTGAAAGTAACGAGGTCATTGGCTGCCAAGCAAGTGCAAGTAATGAAGAACAAGATCCACCATTTTCAAGTTGTAGGAGACAAATATTCCTGTTTTCTAGAGAGCTTCTAGTATCTACCCTCTTGTATGAATAAGCATGTAGAAGACCTCATTAGGATTGGAGTTTTGTTTTCAGCTAGGTAGCTATTGAGCTCAAGAACTTGGAACTATTATTTTGACTGTTATGTGATGTATTACACATTGATTCAATAATAATGAGAAGTTTCTTATTGATTCATCACTGAGTTAGTTCCAGAGGGCTGAGGCTCTTGGGTTTGGGCCCAACCCCAGTGGCTTAGGTCCCTATTGTGTATTTGTAGCTCTTTTAGTTTTCAAGTAATTCTTAGTTTCTTTCATTTCAATAGAGATTAATCCATCAAAATCTATGATTGTAACCTCTACCTCATCTCTCTCATGGGAGCATGAATAGAAGGATTTACAATCATAGTGCAAAAGTATTATGTTTATGATTTATTAGAAGAAGATTTGTGTTAGTCATATTGTTTTTCATGTGCTTCATGTAGCTTAGGAGTTGGTTTATTGATTATATTAGAGTTTTGGCATAGATTAGATAATATTTAAATTCAACTCATATTTACCACTACTAGTTGTTTCATTTTGTTAGTGATAAATGGGTATATGCATGTGATGATTGCAGGGTTTCTTGGATATGCAGGCAAGGGCACCTTCACCACCTCCATCTTGGACTTCCTCCCCTTCTCTTGTGAACCCCAAATTCTTGCCTAAAAATTTTGCTCATGAGATCATTTTCCTAGGATCACCAAGAGCATCCCTCTTAGTGAAAAACAAGCCTTCAAAAGGCTCTAAGCTTGGTTAGGGGCTTTGACCACCCTTCACTCATCTACCTCAACCTCCATCCACCTTTCCATACCTTTAAACCATCATTTCCACCTCCTAAAACTTCTCGGCATCCCTCCTATAGCATTATAGACCTTACTATAGCAATACAGGGCACCTGTAGCAGCCTCCTGAAGCACGCCTATAGCAGCCTGTTTCTTCACTAGTTTTTATCCTTGCTATAGTTTTGACTTAGTTTAGAAGGATGTTGACCCCCAGCTATCAATTCGTGATCAAGGGAAGCTCCTAGGCCACTCCAAATGCTCCTTTCCTTCACTATAAAAACAAAATAGTGTTAGTTTGGCACAAATAGAACATTGATTTACATGCAAGTG
Organism: Pinus tabuliformis; assembly: GCA_031772625.1. Taxonomy (NCBI): domain Eukaryota; kingdom Viridiplantae; phylum Streptophyta; class Pinopsida; order Pinales; family Pinaceae; genus Pinus; species Pinus tabuliformis. Next base: position 768,995,708 of record CM062804.1, on the reverse strand, counting down.
TGAGCTAGTTAGATGACACATAGAATCTTGAATTATGGTTTGGTAGGTTGGCTTCTTTTATGCAGGTAGATTTGAGAACTAGATGGATGATTGCAAGATAATGTAATTTCCTTTCTGCAAGTAGTTTAACTCTTTCCTTTTCATGAATTGTTTCTATGGCATTTGCAAGTTGAAGTTAATATAATTTTCGTTTTCATAGTTAGAGGTAGCTTCTAAATTGTACCTTCATTAGCTAGCTTTCATTCGAATTCAGTAGGAGGAATGGTATTGGAGAATTATTGATCATATGTCCTTGTTGAGGGTGGCATGAGTAGAATCCCATCTAATGTGCATATAGCACTGCCACCTTGAAGTTTGTACGAACTCCGGGTTGATAAATAGAGTTGAGGAGCCCTTGGGAGTTGTAACACTCTTGGTGTAATACCAGGCTCACCACTTTTTGGTGTCGTTGTCAGGGAGGTGTCAAAGTATGCATTGTTTTCTTCCATAGTTTATTCATTTCTTTTACTTTTTGCAATAACAAAATTTTCATTAGGCATATTTCATTTCAAAGATAGAAAAATTGCATTGCATTAGCATTCTTATTCAAAAAAAATTATAAAAAAAATACTTCTCCAACACCAAACCCCCCCATTTGATCACGTGGTGCAGTAAGAGCCACATCACCATCCATTTTTGCAAGTAGAAGAAGAAGAGGTGGCAAAGAAGATAGAAGAAATGGATGGAGATGATAACAATGAAGAAGATCCTCTTGGATTTCCCATTCAAGATACTGATGTCAGTGTTCATATGAAGAACATCCCTCCATCTTTCCTTCCCAACTTCCATGGTATGAGGTTAGAGGATCTGAAAACCTTTTTCTTTGAATTTGAAATCCTTTGTACATCTTATGGTTACTTACTAAACACTCAAAAGTTGAGATTGTTTCTAACAACATTGAAGGATAAAGTTCTTAAACAGTTCATGAGTTTAGGGACTAATTCAATAAGATCATGGAATGATTTGCAAAAGATATTTCTTGGAAAATATAAATATCATGATCTTAAATAAGAAATATTTAGAATGAACAAAAAGGAAGATGAGAGCCTTGAGGATCTAATAGAGAGGTTCATGTATAATGTTAAGAGGGAAAAATTACATCATTTAGAATCTAACACACTAAAAATCCTCTTACATAAAACAGTTAGGGGTGAGAGGATTGATATCCTTGATCTCATGAGTAGAGTTGATGTATACCAATTATCATTTGAAGAAATTTGTGAAACATGCAAACACATATCAAGAGGAAGGACAAGAGTAAGTAAATCAGCATCAAGATCGGTAAGTCAAACTAAACTTGGAAATTTGTTTGATGACTTTAAAACAAAAATTCTTAGAAATATAAGCAAACAAGTAGAAATGTTAAGAATGCAAGATGAGGAAAAAGAAGATGTTGATATTTTTGTTGTCCATGCAGAATCACATGCTATTAAATATTTCCCATCATTACCAAGTTTGAAGGAATTTTACCAAGAGGACAATGGAGCAAGTCAATCACAAAAGCAACTATGTTATGTAGCTCTAAGAGGACCATGGAAGCTTAGTCAACCTAGTATGATGCAAGAACCTAATTAATAATTTCAAGGTTATGCACATCTATCTCAAAGAAATTGGAACACACCATTTCCTTGGAAACCTTGGCCATCTCAACCCCAAAACCAATCTTGGCAACAAGGTAGAAATCCACAATATCCTTAATATTTTCTGCAATATACTCCATACCTAACTCCATGTTATCCCTACCATCCACCTCCTACACAACCACAACCCCAACCACATCCATCTCAAATATCCACTCCCACTCAACTACCTATACCACCATTTCCAAACCCACACAAGGAAGCAGCTCGACCCACTTACAATGCTGAGGTATAACACTTCCTAACATCTCCTTGATCTCAATGATATTCATATTAACTTAGGAAGAGTATTGAAAAAACGAGATTATCTTGATGTCATTGAAGGAAAACATTCAGAAAACAAAGATTCAAATGAGAGGACCAAAGAATCATGGATTGCACTTGATGAAGAACAGACATCAAAATCAAATATTGAGAAAGTTCCCTCATGTTTACGATCAAATCCTCCATGTGTTCAAGAGAATAATATGCAAAAAGAGGAATATTTGAATGTCATGGTAGAAGAAGACATGAAGACTGATATAGATGAGCAAGGTAACCAAGGGCATCAAAGCTATATTGAGGTTTGGTTCTAGAAAATCAACAAGATGGAGCATCTCTCTCTTCTTCAATAGTACTTGATATCATCAAAGTCAAAGCATTTTCTCTCTAAAATTTAGGTAAATGTCAAAGCATATATTTCTAGCCTACACATGAGTTTATCTATCATATTGATGTGCACATGGCTCCATTGGAAGTATTCCTATACTTGAAAGAGATTTTGTTTTTTCAAGTACAGTATGATAGAAAAATAAATAAATAAATGAAAAAAATAAGAGGAAAAATAAAATTTCAGGTAATTACCTCCTTTGAGGTGCCTGAGATTGGTTCATTGATTGAAAACCTCCATGAGGCGGTCAATGGGTTGGAAAAAAAAAAAAGATTTGACGTGAAAACCTCCTTGAGGCGGTCAATGGGTTGGAAAAAAAAAAAAATCGACGTGAAAACCTCCTTTGAGGCGCCTAGGAAGACCTACTAGTTAAAAACCTCATTGAGGCAGCTAGTAGGCCTAAAAGACAAAAAAAATAATAATAATAAAATTAAATTAAATTAAAATTAAAAAAAAAAAAAAAAAAAAAAAAAAAAAATTATTTGCTTCATGTATCTTTCTCTGATGAATCCAAGTGCTCTCCAACATTTGCAAACAACAAAAACAAGTAGGCACAAAAAGAAAAACTTGGTCAAAAATCTAGTCAAAGGAAGTCAAACTTGGGCTTTCTCCTCCTTTGCTCATATGCTCCAAAATGACCAAGACCATGTCAATCCATCACCTTCACACATTTCGAGCATCCACCCATCATTCCCAAGCCTTTCTCATGCATTTTCCTCTATTCATAAAATGCTATAGGAGGCCAAAATACATAGAGCAGGAAAGTGTTTTTACCATATGTTGAAAACCATGCATCCATTGTCTGAGCCATTTCATGGGGACATGCATATTAATGATGGTAACGTGCTTAAGCAATTTTAGCAAATTCCAGTTCACATTTTTTGAGAAATCAACCTCCATCGCCTATAACCATTTTTATTTTTTCTCAAGATCTTTGCATCCATTGGCCAAGATGTTTTATGGGCAGGTGCATTAGGATGATGGAAACATGCTCAAATGTTTTTAGGTCAATCTAGTCTACCATTTGATAAATATATATAAAACAAATTTGCTACAAGAGGTTGTCCTGAAATGCTACAAGAGGAGCCCGAAATGCTACAGGATACAGATCCGATTGGAGGAAAGGTTCAAAAGGACATGTCTTATTTAGGGAAGGTTGAGAGAGGTCCCCAAACACTACTTTCATCACTCATCCACTCCATCTAGCTATGTTTCAGCTTCAAATTCCACTCTGCCTTACATTGAAAAAAATCAGAAAAATCTTTGTCATCAACTTTTCCACCACCTACACCACCTCTTGATGATTTAAACCTTGTCTCTTTACCTCCTAGGACTTTCCATCAATCCCACATCTATCAATGAGGTCTTGAAGAGGAATTAAATGACTGCTACAGGGAGAGGATTCCTCCTATAGCAACCTGTACAATTACAATAGAACTCAACATTAATTTTTTCCACACATAGAGTAGAAGATCCAGCCACCTTAAGCATCATGAAGCCATTTCTAAATTTGAGAAGGGACACATACTCCTTAGGAAGCATTCCACACACTCCACCAGCAGCAGGGACACTGGGAAGAAACCTACACACACAACAATATTATCAGTCAAAAGATCATCAAGCTAAGAAGACTTGTGCAAAAGCAAACAAAGGAAAACAACACCTTCAAGATCATCATATTATGAAATCCAACTCCAACATGAAAGCATCTCATGCAAATTGACATCACATGTAGGTACATGCTTGCAATATTCTTCACCTCTTGCCTTGAGCATTTTATGGTAAAAGATTTGTTGTCAATGCATAACGGATGAGGTTTTATAAACTAAGGATGGGTCAACAGTCTCAGTCACCCTCAACCGATTAAGTAGAATCCTCCCTCCTCACTTTCCATACAACTGCATAGTACATACATCATGTAGTAAAAACCTGAAGAGATAAATTCCTTTGGAAAAATTGTTTTCTTATATAAGAGGTGATGAGCCTAGGTATTGCAACAAGAATGCTACAACTCCCAGGGCTACCAGCTTTACTTATGAACCCGGGGTTCGTACAAACTTGGAGGTGACAGTGCTATATGCACAAGTAAAAGTGAAGGTACTGCCTGTTGTCACTACTCATCTAGCAAGAGACCCCAAGGGTTCCAAGCTAGACTTCTATAGGGTTAGAAGAAGCTTAACTCTTTGATGGAAGAAGAGAAAATCTATCCTATGGGAGAGCTACTTCTACTGCAGTATTGAATAAAACAGCATGAAATGCTATTTCATACCATAACCTAACTAACCATCCAAACAGCTATGCTAAGCATAATTGCTAAATTAACACTAATCTAATGTTGCTATCTAAGTTGCAGAAGTAAAAAAAAAACATTAAACTAGACTAAGGTGCAACAAAGAAACTTAGGCTAAATCGGGTTTCAAGCGGAAAAAGCAATCGGAGGTTGAAATCAATGGAAGTGAACGTAAGGACGCAGTAGCGCATAGGGACCATTGGATCGATCAATGAACAAAAGATGGACGGTGGAGATCTTATCGCAGGGCTTAAGTGAATAAATGGATGAATGGGGTTGATGAATAGGATGAATGGCGGAGATTGTATCGCGAGGAGTTAAGTGAGTGGATGGACGAATCAAGGTAACAAAGGAGATGAATGGTCGAGATCTAATCATGGGGATGAAGTCAAGAGATGGACGGACGAGGTTAACAGGAGCGATGAACGGCTGAGATCTGATCATGCGGGTGAAGTCAAGAGATGGACGACGGAGATTGTATCGCGGGAAAAAGAAACGTGCAGAAATGATGGAGCGGGTTTCTAAGGCGGTAATTAGTTTCTTGCACGCCCTTCAGGTTGTAAGCAGTATTTTGAAATTTCATGCAATTAGCCTTACTACATGACACATATCATGAGAAAACAACTTTTATCGCATGCTCTCAAGCGGATAAAGTTTGTGCACTAATTCACGCAAGATTGCGCGATAGCCGTTGGATTAGGCGAGGTTGATCAATGGTGGAGATCGGCCAAGCTAGTTGGTGATCGGGTGAAGCGACAGCTGTCGGATTAGGCAAGGCAAATCAATGGTGGGGGTTTAAAGCACCTAAAGGTGTGGAGGTGACGCGATAGCCGTCGGATCAGGCAAGGCAGATCGACGGTGGGGACTTAAAGACGATAAAGTGAGTGGAAGACTTCACACAAGGTAGCAGTTAGAGAAAATAATGAATCAGACGGTGATTGTGAAGGTTTGTTGGTGATCATACGGTGAGGAAGCGATGCATGAGGAAGATGCTAAAGGTAGTTTTAAACGAAAACAATAGAGAAAACCAGTGTGGGTGAACAAATAACTACATCAAACAACAAACTCCATAGCTCATGCGAGAACCAGAAACCTGTGTTTTTGGGGCTGCTGAAGGGTCCCTTCCTCAAATCATGGTCCCAGAGGGAGGAGATGAGGCCGAGACACCTGTGCACAACCTGATAGTGATCCTTTTCTCCTAACTAACATATGAATTGATAGAAGGTGTTAGTGCCTAGATTTGTCTCAGGCTGAAAAGACAAGGTTCTAGGTCCACATCAAACCACGCTCAGCCTCGTAGCTAGCCCTACGAGGACAGGAGAGGGCTCTCTCTGGGTCGATCTCGGCAAAAGACAAGCGATGGGGCTCAAGATGACTGAATTTGCAATTGATCTTAGACTAGGTATTAAGTGCAGGGATTTGATTTGGTTTTTTGAGGGTTTTGTTGAAAAAATTGGAAAGGCAAATTTGGGCTCGGGGATGAGGCACAGTTTCTGCAGAATTCCGATTGGCGCAAGGAAGGCAATCGTTTTGATGCTTTAAAGTGAGTGAGATGATAGATCAGACTAGTGAGGATCTAAGGAGAGCAAGAGAGTCTCAATAATTCTCCTTAAACAGATGAAAACATGAAAATTTAAACAAATTCAAAGGCAGAGCATAACAGTTATGGATTCTACCTTAATCACTCATTTGTTCAAATTCAGAAGAAGAAGCATGAAAATGATACACATAACACTATTGAACTTACAATTACTCAGAGAAGCACACCATCAAAACATAAACCCACATGGATCCCAAACAGTGCTGCATAACCCTGGTCTTTCCTTAGCCAAAAATGCAGAAGTGAATGTACAATAGAGTGCCAAACTTTTCCCAAGAGTCCAACCCTAGAAATGACTTAGAAATTACATAATATAGGCAATCCAACCTATTCCCTTGCCTCTATGGGTCGAGCTCATCTTTCTAGGAGTTGTTTCAACCAATTCTAAACAAAGCACTAAAATCTAGGCAGTCAAAACAACTTGCCTCTATAAGGTAGGAAACTGATTCATTCATTAAATTTTCACTTTTTGGTGAATGAATCCTCTAGAACAAGTAAATAAGAACCAAAATTACATCATGTTCACCCAATTACATCAAGATAGATCAAAAATTACATCACAAAGAAAAACTAGTCAAACTGGCCGAATTTCTGAGCTGGAAGGTGAAAAATTGGGCAAAAAACCTCTATGCGTCGCGCCAATTTCTGCATGCGTCACGCCACTTTGATGCTGATTTTGAGGCACTTTCTGACGTCCAAGTTGAGCCCAAGTGTGCTTGTTGGAAAGCCCTGCCTATCTACTTTCCAACCCAAGTGGAATTTCTAAATTTTGTGCCCATTTGCCCCTCCAAAACTTCACTCTCCCAATACTGCTTCCTGTGTGTGAAAATAGGGGCAGAGAGGTCATTTTTAGGGTGTTTTTGACCTCCTGAGGACTCAAAACTTGCCCAAACTTCTTGGCCATGCACCAACAATCATTAATTTTCATGAAAAATCCAAAACTATAAACTTTATTGCATTTGGAGCTTCCAATCATAAGCGCGCACCACGTGGCGCGGCGCACAGGGAGAAAAACCCTGTTTTTTGTACAAAAATTTACAAAAATACCATGCCCCAAATTTCTTGAAATTTGGGCTGGAGCTTCCTCATTAAGTGTTATGCTGGGCTAAAGAGGCTTCGGCCAATATCTGAAGATGATCGAGCTTTGCCTCTTTTGCTTCTTGATCGGCCTTGCACACCTTGTTTCGCGCCATGTAGTGGAAGGCCATGTGTCTCAGCAATGCATGGTCTTTGTCAGCCTTGTCCAACAGCCTCTCTAAGTGCATGTTAACTCTCTCGAGATTGGCCTCCCAATCCTCATTAATCTCTTGCTCCAATGATGTGAGCTCAACTCTTCTCCTTTGTGCAGCTTGGCGATGCTCACGAATGTTTTGTAGCTGCATGATTGCTTGCTGATCCTCAAGTTGTTTGTTCCTCTGCTCCAAGTACTTCATGGTCCACTTAGCCCTTTCCAAGTCAAGGGATAAGGCTTCGATCTCCGTTTGCTACTCCTAAATGATTTCTCTAAGTTTGGCGCTTTGTGGACCCGTATCTGTATCATCATCATGAATGAGAATGAAGTCGGTCTCTCGTTCACCTGATGGCTCACCTAAAGGCCCCTCATCCTACATTGGCCTCTTGCCTTTGTCCTGTACCTGTGATGCTGATGGAGGAAGCGAGGCCCCTTCCACCCCGGGTGGACGCTGCAAACAAATGTCTGGTTCCTCTCTGATATGTGATGAATACCGGCACACTAGCAGTCTCATGGCGCTCATACTGATGAGAAGGTTCACCTTCATGCTTAACCTCTGATAATCCCTGTGAAGCTTTGAAGAAGTCACGAGAGATGAAATCATCCCAAGTGATGCCCTGCAATCCAAGCTGATGAACCACCAAAATCTTAATAAGAGCAAAATGATAGACACTGTTAAGTTGCTGCTGAGGGGTTTTATGTTGTATAAAGGTGGTCATTCTCTCTATGTTCCGGCAAATGAAATACGGAATGTTCATCATCCGTACCCTGGTGAAATGCATGAGTAACCTGATGTGATAAGCATAAAGACGAGAGAATTGTCCCTCACAGTTGAAATATTTCATGATCAATCTCATTAGTGGAGCATATTCATCTTTCAGATATCGGAACGGGAACACTCCCTTGAGCTGCCTCAAGAAACTGGTTTTGATGTTTGGCTCATAATGCTGCCGGTCAATCTTCTATTTCTTATGCCATGGTTCACCAATATTCGATATACCAGTTGCTAATGAGACAAATTCTGGTGTAAGTGTGAAGGTGACACCAGCCAAGATAGCTTGATCTCCATGGAAGTGCAGCACAAAAAGACGAGCCAACTCATGATGAAATTGGACACTAGCCACCTTTTGACAAAACTCATAACATGACTGATGCCGAAAACACTGCATAGCAAGAGGGCAGGCCTACAATTCTGTAAGGGTGGTCGGTTCTTCCCTAACATGTCTGCCACTTTTATGAGGCCTCCGGGGTGCCTGTTCTTCCAAGGGTGAGTCACTTTGGGTTTCCACTTCATAGTCCGATGAATGCTCATATGCCATGACTACTGTACAAAATACCTTGAAGAAAAGATGTTGCTGTATATGAACTGTGCTTGGACTGCCCTTTATGAAACTGTTGTGTTGTAATGCAACACTGTTGGATTCTGCCACCAAGGGGAAAAAACAAATGCAACCAGGGAATGTTAGGAAGGGGAAAACAGTAGGGGATTAGGGAATTTTTGAAATAAATTTGATTAGGGAGAGGAGGGTAATTTTGTGTATGGGAATAGGGTTTAGGGTTTTTTACATTTGGAAATGTGTGGTAGGGAATTGGGAATAGGAGTTTAGTAATTTTTTAGGATAGGGAAGAATGAGATTAAGGAAAAATGGAATAAGAGAGAAGGGAATGATGGAAATAAGGGAAAAATGGAATGGAGGGGGAACCTTGGTACCAAAACAATGGATTTGCAACCCTAACAGCAGTTGGCTTGAGGAATTTTAGAGGTATGGTTTGAGAGTTTTTGTTGCAACCATTAGCAGCCATAAACCACCATCATGTATCACAAAATTTGATGCAACATCAAGAAGAAGGCCCTACCTGGAAAATCCACGCAAGGAATGAGCAACTTGAAGAAGTTTCAAGCAATTTCGGGCTTTAGACTGTATGCGCTGCGCTAAGAACCCAATGCACCGCACACTCCCAGTGCGCTGCACCCGTTCAGAATAACACTAGGCAAAAACTCCCAGTGCACCGCGCCACCTGTTCTGTGCGCCACGCCAGCTAGTTGCAAACAATTTCTCTCCAAAACATGCACTGCTCACCCAATTCGCTTTGAAATAATTTTCTCCAACCTTGGCATGCAGAATGACATTCATCTTCATGGAAAAACCTTTATAAAGACATCAATTTGATTTTTAGTTCTCCAAAACCCATTTTTGTAATGTTTTGCAATTGGCACTTTTTCACAATTAATAAAACTCTGACTTTTTGTTTCCTCCTTGATTTTTGGTTGAAATGATGAATTTCTTGGCAAATTTTTGCAGGAATAGCTGACATGGGATTTGGCAAAGGAGACCAGGGCTGCACCTGAAGAATTCAAGAACTGAAAATTTTGGAAAATTATTACAAAAAACGAAATGTCGGCTTGTCTTCAAAACAGAGTTTTGAAGAAAAGTCATAATCCATCCATATGACCATAAAAATCTTTGAAATAATAACTTATCAAGAACCTCCCTCTGGCCTGCTGGATTTATTAGACCTTGTGAAGACACAACTTGACTAACCCTAGAGTTAATGACTAAAATGACTGTTATGACCTAGAAACTGAAACAGGACCGCAAATGACTTTTAAGACTTGATTTTGATGAACAGACCTGAGCCAGCAGTGCAAAGCATGAGGGTAATGAATGACAAAAGCCCTTCCGATAGATTTATGGCATGCTACTAATGGAATGCAACTAATCGAGCGAAATGGGACACCTAAACATGAAATGCAAAAAGAGTTTTGATCTCTGACGGAGGGATGACCAGACCGACTCTAACAAAAGGCATAAATGGAAGTAAACTACAGCAAATGCAGATGAACTGAAGCAAATGAACAGGAAACCATGAAACTACTTAAGCAAATAAATAGAACATAACTCTATGCTAGCATACATGTATAGTAAAGAGGAGCTTTGGCTACTTGGGTTGGGCCCTTACCCAAGAGCTTCAGCCCTCAAAGTTAACTCAGAGCTGGTTTAAACAAAATGCATTCTTATTATAAAAACTATGGATTACAGAGCAAATTGTCACAAGTCTTTTCAGCTCAAAAATAAAACAGAGTTTTACAATAGAGGTCCCAATCCTACTGAGGTCCTAGTCCTCTCTATTTATACATCTGAAGTCTCTAACGACTTCCTTCCCATTAGGGAGGCTTGGCCTCTAACTCAAGAAAAACTGGTTTGTGTCACTTTCACTTGCTTGGCGGTCTTTTAGTATTCAAAGTGATGGTTGTGTGCACTTTGAGCTGATGGTGGAATATTCGAATGGAGGGGTAGTAAATGAGGAGGATTTACCTCCTATAGTTACTCTCCCTTGTCCAATTCGAGTCTTTACCAAGGTATTTTCCATAGTTCTTTGCTTTTATCCTTTCTACCTACATTTTTCCTTGCTTTTATCCTTTATTCTTGCATTACATACACATTAGACACAAAGACAAATATCCAACTCTAACTCGTTTCATCAAAAAAATATAATCAAAAGTATGCAATAATTTGTGAGAATAGCTGGCTTGACTAAGCTAGGAGGTGAATTAAAGCCAATTAAGGCCCATATAATTGCCCAATGATGAGGCTCATCGTCACCCCCCTACTGAAAGTGTTTCTCATCCTCTGAGCAAGTTAGTCAATGTCCAAGTCCTTCATGGCTCTGGTAGCCTCTCTGACATCTCATGCTTCTATTGTGGTCTCTTCTTGTTCATAGAAGCCTGCTTTCCTTTCTACTTCCTCCCACTGCCTCTTTTCCTCTTCTTCTTTTCTCCCTTCTAGCATCCCTAGGAGTAGTGGTGGACTGAGTTTTAGGCCTATCCAATTGACCTTCAACCTTTGCATTGATTGCTCATACATAGGTGTCATGTTGAGTGCTTTTCTCAACCTTTGAGGGGAGTGATATTCTCTGATCTTCAAGTTGTGTGGAAGTGTGTTCCATCTCCTTTAGTAGGCATGTATATTATCATCTTAGCAGCCTAAACATATCCTCAAAATGTGAAATTGCTTGCTCTTGGGCAGCAAGATATCTAAGTGCCAGCTAAGGATCATTTGCAATTAGATTATGGGTGCTGATTAGGGCCATGGGATTTGATTGTTCAGCTTTGATAAAAAGATGTTTATTTTGCTCTCTGGCCAATATTCTTTTCATCTCTGCAACCCTTGACTTCTCATGGTTCATCGATGATGCCAAAGCCATTAATTGTAGATCTCCTAGCTCTGCATTAGGATCCCAAATATTCATATCTGTGAGGGCCATGTTATGCAAGTAAAACTCAACCATTTTGGCCCCATCCTTTAGTGCACTTTGATCACAAAGATCAATAAACTGTCTGCAGTCCTGAAATGGCATGGTGCTCCTTTGTGCTAGTGTTTTAATCTGAAATTGTAGCCATTGTTCTCTGAGGTAAAGAGTATAGGATTTAGCTAGCATCTTACACTGGATGGCCTCCAAGGAGAGGCTAGCCATATATGCTAGTTGGTATTTCTTTTCCTGCAGTTGTCCTCTCTATTTTTCTTATCTTCTTCCTTTTGTTGTTCTTTCGCATCTCCATCAGTTTCTTCCTTTGTTTCCTCCTCTTGTTTCAACATCATCCTCCTTGTCTTCTTTCAGCATGTTCCTCTGTATTAGTTTCTTCTTCACCCATCTCATCCCCATTTAGCTCTGTATTTTCTTCTTCTTTTTTTGCCTCCTCCTTACTGACAGAAGGATTAACATCTTAGTTGAGGGTTTTGATTTCATCCTCTGCTGGTAGGTTTCTGAAGACTGACCATGTTATGGGGATCTTGAGGCTTTGGATGGCATCCTTAATGAGGATCTTGATCAACCCATGGTGAACTAACTGCTAGGAATTTCCTTCCTTTACTTTGTTGCTGGAGTCTATGAGTGATTGCATCAAAAAATAGGGTATGCTGAGTCTTTGGTGAACTGGTGTTTCTACCCAAAATCTTAATGCTTCAAGCATTCTCAAATGGTTTCCATAACAATACTGTATCTATGGACTCTTGCATTCTCTTTTGACTTATTAAAGAATTTCCTTTTTGCCACCTTTTCACTTATAAACCAACTACCTCTTAACCTTTACAACGTTTGGTCAAATGATGCATATGAGTGAGTGAGTGGGATACTTACTTGTGGTCTTGATGCCATGCTGTAGTTGTCAAAGATAAGAGGTGTTTTTGATGGTCATTCTTTTTCCTCCTCTGTTGTCTGCTAATGGTTTCTTGGCTTTTGGAGGTGTCTGTGATTCGAGATCTAATGTTGTTGTTGTTGTGGAGCTCCTGGATTTGATGTTGTTGCTACTATGGAGCTCCTGGATTACCACTTGGAAATGTTTGGTGTCTCCCTTAGAATTTCTTGATCATGTTGTTGGCTGGTGCTGTGAGGATGTTGTAATGAATTGACAGAGGGAGTAGGAGTGTATGTGGATGCAGGGATGATGGTAATGGTTGAGGTGATTCTGTAGAAAACACAATCTTCACCTGAATTGAAGCAATGAAGTGAAAAACAATGGGTTTGATGGAGGGATGCATGGTAAGGAGTGGAGGAGATGAATATATGTGAGGCAGGGTTCCCTTTGGATCTTTTCTTTGCTCCTTGCTTGTCTTTCTCACCCACCTGCAAATAACAATTATGTTTTTTCTTTTATTATTATTATTATATATATTTTTAAAAACACCTAGGCTGCCTCAGAGAGGTTTTCACCCTAGATATCTACCCTGGGTGCCTCAAGGAAGGTTTTCACCCAGGGATCTTCTTTTTTCTTCATTTTTTCTCATCCTTGGGCCGCCTCACAAGGTTTTCAACCCAAAGATGGGACTCAGGCGCCTCATGGAGGTTTTCACCTAAATCCTTATTCTTTTTTCTTTTTCAGTGTCCTGATGAGGGAGGAGCTGGAACTTGCTCCACCATCATCACTGTCTTATTGATATTGTCTATGAACTCTTGTTTTGATAAAGGCCTCTTGTACATTTTCAATCAGTGTCCATTAACTAGCAATGGAATGGCTTCTTCATCAATAGTTATGATTTGCACTGAACCATTTTCATGGCATCTTTCCACCACATAAGGTCCGAGCCATCTTGTCCTTAGCTTTCCATTGAAGTCTTTATACCTTGAATCATATAACAATGCCCAGTCTCCTTCTTGAAACTACTTCTCCTTGATGTGATTGTCATGCCAGATCTTCCTCTAAAGCTGAATTATCTCTATATGTAGGAGGGCCTACATTCTAAATTCATCCAAGCCATTCAAATGTAACAACATTTCTTTTTGTGCATGACTGAGATACCAATCTAGTTGGGTTGTCATCCTCAACGTGTTATATTCAAACTCAATGGACAGCAAAGCCTTTTTCCCATACACTAGCTCATAGGGTGTAAATCCAGTGGTGGTGTTCCATGTTGTATTATAGGCCCAGGTGGCCTCAACTAGTCTCTCTGCCCAATCCTAGTTGTTGCTGCTCACTACCTTAGTTAAGATGTTCCCCAATGCCCTATTGGTCACCTCCACTTGCCCATTAGCTTGCGAATGATAAGGAGTGGAGGTCTTATGCATGATTTTGTGATGGCTGAGCAGTTCTTCAATCATGCTGGAGGTAAACTGGCTGCATTGGTTTATAACTAGCTCTCTAGGGTACCCAAATTTGTAGAATATATTCTCCCTTAGGAACTCAACCACCTTCTCTTCTGTTGCTGCCTTAATTGCCTTGGTTTCAACCCACTTAGTCAAATATTCAGTGCACACAATGATGTGTTGTTTTTGCTTTGAAGGAGGGTTGATAGGCCCAATGAAGTCCATGCCCCACTTGTCAAATGGCTTGAAAGTCACTTGAGGTTGTAGGTGCATTTCATCTCTTGGAGTAGGCTTTCCCATCCTCTGGCACCGATCACACTGACTAATATACTTTTTCACATCCTGATGAAGAGTAGGCCAATAATAACCTGCTTGCAAGTTACTTGCAACACTTTGAATGTTGTCCTCTTTGCTGCAAAGTCACCTCCACAAGGCCCATCATGACAGGTCAGAAGGATGTCAAAGAATTCCTCTTCCCTTACACACCTTCTTAAGATTTGATCTGGGCCAAGTTTGAACAGATTTCCCCCAATCCAAGTGAAGGGGGTGTTCTTTCTAACTATCTTACTATTTTCTTTAGAGGGAAAGTTTGGTGGAAATTGTGCTGATACCAAATAGTTTGCTATATCAGCAAACCATGGGGAGAGAACTGAAATAGCAAACAAATGCTCATCTGGTCACTGGTCATCCACCATTCCCTTTTCACCCACAGGCAGATTCATCCTAGATAGAAAGTCAGCAACAACATTTTCCTTACCAGGCTTATCAACAATAATTAGATCAAACTGTTGTAATAAAAGCAACAATCTTATAATCCTAACATTCACATCTGGTTTGTTCATTAAATATTTGATTGCAGCATGAGCAGTATGCACAAATGCTTGATAGCCTGTAATGTAATGCCTAAATTCGTTTAATGCATGCACAATAGCCAGGAGTTCCTATTTGGTCATATTATAATTCAGCTCAGCCTTTGATAGGTTCTTACTAATAAAATAGATGGCATAGGGCAATTTCTCCTCTTCCTAACCTAAGGCTGCTCCTATGGCTTTGTGTGAGGCACCAGCATGAATATGAAAAGGGAGGGCCTAGTTTGGGCCTCTAAGGATTGGTGCAACTTACCCTTTAGAATGTCTAAGGCCTCTTGACAGCTCTTTGACCATATAAACTCAGAATCTTTGGCCAACAACCCAAACAAAGGAGAGGCCAACTTGTTGAAGTCCTTTATTAACCTTCGGTAGTATCTAGCTAACCCTAAGAAACTCCTAACATCTCTCTGCTTTTGTGGAGGTGGGACCCTTTGGATGATTGCTATTTTGTTTGGGTCCACCTGCAGTGCTTACTGAGATATTGAATGACCTAGCACAGTCCCTTCAGTCATTAAGAATTCACATTTTTCTAGACTGAGAGATAGATTCATTTCAATGCATTTTTGTAATACTTTGCCTAGGTTAGTCAAGGCTTCTTGAAAATCACAGCCATAAGGTGTAAAGTCATCCATATAGATTTCCACCGCATCATGTACTAATTTAGCAAAATTACTTAAGACTGCTCTATGTAAAGTGGCAGGAGCATTGCATAGGCCAAAAGGAAGGACCCTATAGGCAAAAGTACCCCAAGGACAGGTGAATGTGGTCTTATCCTAGTCTTCTAGATAGATTTGGATTTGGTTGTACCCACTGAATCCATCTAGGAAGGAAAAAAACTACTTCCCTGCCAGGCCATCTAGCACTTGGTCAATGAAGGGTATGGGAAATGATCCTTCTTTGTGGCTTTGCTCAACTCCCTATAATCAACACAAATCCTCCACTTACCATTTTTCTTGAGAACTAACATTAAAGAAGAGACCCACTCACTGTCAGAGATAGGGTAAATGAATCCTGCATCTAGCAGTTTTTGCAGTTCCTCTTTGACTATGTCTTTAAGGGCTGGATTCATCCTCCTTTGTGGTTGCCTAACTGGCTTGCAACCTCCTTTGATGTATATGTGGTGAATACACACTGAGGGGTGTACTCCCTCATTTCCTTATAACTCCAAGCGAAGGCTTCTAGGTGTTCTCTCAATATGTTGCATAGCTTTTCCTCTTCTAAAGCAAAAAGAGATGCGTTAATATTCGAAGTTCTCTCTAGGCCAAATTCTATGGTTTTGACACGAAGTGGGTTGGAATTGGCCAAGCATAAGTCAATTGGATGATTTCTCTGGGTTTCCCTTACTTCCTCTTCTAATGGTAATGAACTAGGAGTTGGAATTTGGAGCAAGTGTTCAATTAAGTCATCCACATCTTGTTGTCCTCCTCCTATGATTGCTTCCAAAGCATAAAGTTGGGAAGAATAAACCTCATCTTCTTCCTCCTCCTCTAACCATAAAGGTAAATCATGCTCTAGGGTAGGTTGAGCAGGAAGGTATAAGACTAACTGTTTAGACATATGCCCATTCTTGATGGTCATATTCCCAGCTCTGTAGCTAAAGTAATCATCAGTTGTTTCCAACCATGGCCTCCCAAGGATGAGAGGGTAACCAGTAAGCTTAGCCTTAGGCTGGAGAACTAGGAAATCTACAGGGTACTCCCAGGAGTCAATGGAGACCATCACATCCTCCACAATTCCCTCAGGGGTGACTGTGGAACGGTCTGCAAGTTGCAGAACTATTGTGGTCTTCCTCAATGACCCTTGGAGGTTGAGCTTAAGCATGGTTTCCTTGGTCATCACATTAATGGCAGCCCCAAGATCAATCAGAGTGTGTGGGACAATGGTGCCATTGATGTGCACATCTACTACAGGGCTTCTAGGGTCCAAATATTTTGGACATATTACCTGCCCCAGCATTAAGTCAGACAACTGCCCAATGACATTAATGGTAGGGGCATCCCTTTTTCTTCTTCCTGGATGCTTGAAGCACTTCTCCTTAATCAAATTATTGTAAATAGGAACATCTTTGATTTCCTGGAGAAGGGGGATCTTTACACATAGATTTTTCAATTCTCCCAGAAGTTCAGTTTCTTCTGGGGTAGGCTGGAGTGGTTGGGCTAATCTCTCAGGAAAGGGTGGATTTACTTTAAGGTTTCTTTCCTCTCTTTCTTCCTCAACCTCCCCATGTGGAGAGGGAGGTTGGTTATCAGGGAGAATTCTCCCAGATCTTAGGTTGATCTCCTATATTTCTACAGCATAAGCTGGGTATGATGTCTCTCCACTGTATGCTTGTTGAGCCTGCCTATTGTTTGGGTTCGGGTTTGGCTGGGCAAGCATCTAGGGTTGCTTGGGTGGAGCAGAGTGCAAGAGTTGTGGTTGGGTAGGTGGTGGAGGCAACAGGGCTGGAACATTGTTGAATTTGTTGAATTAGGGCTTCCACCCCTGGTGTGGGGTATTCCACTAATGTCGTGGTTGGACATAAGTTGAAATGACTGGCTGGCTAGCTGGGAATGATATTGAGATGCATAGGACCAAGGAGGGGGTGTAGACCAGGAAGGATGAGTAGGGTCCCAAGAAGGTATAGTTATGGTTTGGTTGGGGTTGTAATATGCATGGGATGACCCTTGCATACCCTGCTGGTAGGGTCTAGGCCCAGGAGGTCTCCTTTGGTTGATGTAGCAAAGCTGCTCAGTGACAGCTTCAGCTCCTTGATATACAACTTTGAGTCCAGGTAAAGAAGGTAACTTCTCTGTGGAGTGGTTTTCTTCACAGACTGAGCAAATTTTAATACAGTTTAATGGACATTCATTCCTAGGATGCCTCCTGGTGCATCTAGGACAAAAGATGGCCAAGGATCTCTCTGCTTCCTCTTGATTCCTTTTGATGTTCATAGTGTCCAATTGCAAGGCCAGGGTTTGCACCATATCACTTTTGAAATCTTCCAGCATATTTCCAATTTCACCCTTGATGGATAAGTTAGAGGATGATGTACTGGCCATAGGTTGACTACCCCTACCCTTTTTCCTAGCTGCCCTAGAATGGTTTCTAAAGACAGTATTAATATCCTCATAGGGTAATTGGTAGACATCTCCTCCTGTTATCATATGTAAGGTATCCAGAAGATCCTCCCTTACTCCTCTGAGCAGGACCAATTTTAGTGACTCAGGGTCAAGTGTGCACTTGGCCCTTTTGTAACTGAGCTGGAATCTTTCTCCATAATCTTCTAAGGATTCATCTTGGCCTATGGTCATCTTGAAAATCTCTTCTTTAGTATCCTTTGACCTACAGTAGTCCCTATATTTTTTGTTAAAGGTTTGTTGCATCTGAGCCCAAGTTGTGATGTTATCTCTAGGTAAACCCATGAACTAGCGTAATGTTGCATCCTTGAGGGTAGATGGGAATAGTTTTAACTTTTGCTCATTATCAGTATAGTCATAGGTTCGGCATATAACAACAAACTCAAATAGGAAGGTGTCAGGGTCCTCTATGGTTAGGCCATGGAAATGAGGTAGAGCAGAGGGGCTTATATTCTTCATCCTAGTGTTCCCATTGGTTTCCCTGATGGGGAAGTGATTTGAAATCACTCGTAGATTACCTCAGAGAAATAATGAAGGTATTACAGACTCAAGTGCCCGGGGTGTGCCTATGTTATTTTATGCAACGGATTGATAAGATTGTGAAATACACAGACACTGAAACAGTAAGAGAAACATAGTAAGCAAACACATAAAACACAACAAGTTTAATAAGGAGTTCACCCAATCCTCCTGGGCTACGTCTCCTGGTCCAACCTTCAGTGGTGGCCTTTCTATTGTGTCTTAAAGCAGAGTTTTTACAATAAGGAGCTCAATTTGAGTCTCACTTAACAGATGATGATCAGTAGGATTGTACTTGGATTCCCCAAGTCTCTAGAGTACACAGACTCCCCTTACTGAATCTCAACCTCAACTGGTCTCAGTGGTATGAGTCCAATTTGGTACTCAATACCTGACAGGTATACACAGAAGAGTTGCTTGAACCTCTCAAGCCTTCTCTGGAGTTCACAAACTCTCGGACTCTCTCTGTCTCTATCTACTCGATGTTGCCTTTGTCTACAGGTCAGCTCGACTTCTCTGTTCTCTACAATTTACTTATTTCTTGCCTCTTGGCTTTCAGCTTCTCTTTCTCTACCTCTCTTCCTACTCCCTTTGCTCTCTATCTATTCGTGGCTTAAACCCAATCTGTTCCCTGACTGTTCATTTCCGCTTCCCAGCTCTCTGGATCTCCTGCCTCTGTCCGCTTGAATTCCCCTGCTCTGCATCATCATCACTGTGTAATGCTTCACAAAGAGGTGGCCACTTGTTTTCTCATGAACTGAGTGTCAGTTCTCTTTGAACGGTCGTTATTTCCGTTGCTCCAAGATTGCCCGCAAAACTGATTCCTCTGCCAGCTCATCGGTCATGCCGGACCTCAAATCTTATATGACTCAGCCTATTTCCCCATCGAATCCAGTCATCCATCGGATCATTTCTCCACCGTTGATCTGGAGCCTCCAGATCCTACGGTCTCCGTCCATATCGCGCGGGTAAGTAGCATGACCTTTACCCACGCGATGTGAGTGGTTTTCTCTCTCATCCGCTGGACGCGTGTCACCCAGTGTATGGCATCGGGCGGGACTCGGTCGAACCCTCTTATCGCTTGAAGCCCTTCTGATATCCTGCCAAATTTAGCATGGCACCTGCCTTCTAACGGAATCGGAGATTTTCGTATGGTTTTATGCTTTTCCTCATGACCGAGCGCTTGGGGGCTTTCCTTCACTAAGGGGGACGCCCTGTAATCATGTATCAGAAACTGCCTCTATTTTTGTATTTGACCTCCCATTTGTCAATTTGTGCCAGTTCGCGGTCACCATGGGCCAACGGTCTGCGCGCTTTGACAGAGGGTCCTTGTTGTTCCGTGCTAACCACAAATTTCCATTGTTCAGAGGTTATTTCTGATGAGCTTCGAAATCCATAATACTTCGAAACTCTAGTATGAGTTTTACAAAGTTCAACAAACTTTAAGAGTGTTTAAGGATCCAATTTGGATCATGGCCTTCCCACTAAAAAAGCTTTTGGACCGCCAAAAGTTGGTTTTCAAGCATCGACTAAGTGAGGGTATAGCTGTCTCACTTGTCCCATCTCTATCCATTTTGCACTATGTTAGTGTCAGTCTTTGAAACCTTCATCCATTGATCAAACATGCTCTTACAAAGTGATTTTAAGGTGTCAAGGTCAAATTTTGTCATTTCAGTGAGTCTTCAAGCAAAATTTGGTCACTAGGTATTAGGTATAGGGTTTGTTTTCACTACTTTCAAAGTTGTCCAAATGTTGGTCAATGTCGTCATTCATCTGAGTGTACCATCATTCATAGGGTTTTCATCATCATGTCCGGTTCCAATGGGTCATTTTACACCTTGTTCATGCTTCAGTTGTGCCTAGGTAAGGTTCATTTCCCTCTCCTAGGGTTTTGAAGGTAATTTCTCTTGGATGGTCAAATCATCAGAAAAACTTGTATCCTGATGTTCATACACCTTCCCCTATCCTTAATGTACCTTATTAAACACTTCCCATCACTGATATCCCTCAAATTCCTCATTTTCACACAAATCCTAGTTTCTTGCTACAATTTGACAATTTTCTAGGCTAGGCCTGTGTTTTGCCCTTTTGGACCCCTTCCCCTCACTCAATTTTTGAAATTCAACTTTCCCATATTTTCTAACATCCCTCCCTACTTTCTAACATCCCTCCCTACTTCCCAAAATTTTCTCAAGAATTTAGAAGCCCCTTATCTCCTTCATTTCACTTCATTTCGACAAATCCCCTGTTCCACACATCGAGATAAGTTTTACTCCAATGATGTTTCTGAGCAAGAAAAGCTTAATTTGGGAAAACTGAGAGAGGTTTTTGTCCCAAATAGGCCAAGGAAGAAAAACCACCTTCACTTTTTACACAGGTGTCATGGTTTTAGAGAAATGTCAAAAATACAGTTGCCTCAGGAGAATTGATTCACCTCTGAAGTGACCTTGGGAAAATCAAGATTTCTCCTAGCTTGGTTGGACAAATGACTTTCTTGATGAGTCAAATGATAACTAGACACAAATATATTTCTAATGAGCTATCATGAGCTCAATTTGGGGTTGAGAAAGACCTTCAAAAGTTGACTACAACAGCACTCTTCCTTTAGGCGGCCTCATTTTGCACATTTTGACTAGTCTTGGGAGATTTGATTTTTGACAGGGACAATGAACTCCAAATTTAAAAATTCAAGTTTTTTTGGAAATTGGACTCAATAAGATTTCCAACGAGCTATCCTATGCTCAATTTGGACACCAGGAAGGCCTCCAAAACGGGTCTGCAAAAAGGTGCTACGCACCTGTTCCTTGGCGCGGCGCACATGGCAACCAAGCCCCAAAATGCTCCAAAATCACTCAATTTGCTTCAAATCTCTCAAATTACCTCTTGGAAAGTAATTAATCATCCTTCCAAAGCTGAATTTGAGTGCACTCTTGTGTCCTTCATGAGTTTTGCAAGTTTAAAATGAAACCCTAGTTTCTCTTCACTATTTTCCATTTCATTGTGCCAATTTCATTCCATCACCACAAAAACATCATCAAAACCCCTTTTCACTCTTTTATTACCCTAATACACTCCATTTATCCTATTTTCCCATATCCCACTCCCCTAAAGTAACTAATTCCCTCATAAAACCCTAAATCCCTCACTAAACCCTAATCTCACACAATTATTCCCTTCTTTCCCCAATTTCAATTCCCAAGAGTAAAATCTCTTCATACTCATCACCATTGTCCTCTTTTCATCCCTCTTTCATCATCATTTTTTCCGCCATACCTTCATCTCATCATTTTCCTAAGACAAGCACTATGAGGAAGAGACACTTAGTGATAGTTCTATGGAGAAATATAAGCAGCAAAGCAAAGGCGAAGAGAAGATGCACGAGGATGATATAGATGACAAACAAGAAAGAAAACAAACAATTGGAGGATAAGCAAAGCTTAATGGAGCTAGAAATGTCGAAACTGAAGAAGCAAAATGACGAAGAGGACCATGTCACTTTGACTTCCATTGAACAAGAGATAGAGAATGACAAGGAGTCTTGGTTGGAGAAGATGAGCATGCACTTAGAGAGGCTGCTGGACAAGGCTAACAAGGAGAAGGACATGTTGAGGCACATGACCTATCACTATTTGGCAAGAAACAAAGTTTGCAAAGCAAGAATAAGGACCTTGAAGGCCAAGTTGAGGAAAACTTTGAGGAGGAAGAAAGAGCAAGACAAGCTCAAGATTTTGGCTGAGGCTTCCTTAGCCCAACATAACACTTGATGCAGGTCACTCAGCCCAAATTTCAAGAAATTTGGCACGCTTTTTGTCAATTTTGAAAATTTGAAGCAAAACACAGATTTTTCTGCCTGGTGCATAGTGCCACCCGCGCTCGCTTTTGCTAGGGACCTCCTCTGGAGGAAAACTCTACATTTTTGGATTCCTCATGCAAATTTTGAATGCCCAAAAATGGCTAGAAATTTTTTTCAAGTTTTGAGCTTCCAAAAGGGTCAAAAACACCTCGAAAATGCCTTTTCTGCCCCTTTTTGGCCACACAAGAAGCAATGTTGGGAGAACTCACTTTTGGAGGGGAAAATAGACACCAAATTCAGAAATTCCACCTTTTTTGGAAAGTAGACAGATAGACCTTTCCAACAAGCCCACTTGGAGAAAATTTGGTGCACGGGAAGGCCTCCAAAATCAGCTACAAAAAATTGCTACGCACAAGAAAAGTGGCACAGCGCACAGGATGGAAAATTGTCATTTTTGCCAAAAAATTCTGTTTTTTCGCCTAGTTTTTTCTCAATTTGACTTTTTTCTCTCTCATGGTCAAACTCATGATGTAACTTGATGGAATTTGATGTAAAAATGTTGAAAATTCACTCATGGAGGTAGATACATCATGAAAAGGTAGTTTTGAACTGAATGAATCAGTTTCCTAGGTTTTAGAGGCAAGTTGTTCCACTGCCTACTTTTCAGTTCTTAGTTTAGATCTTGTTGAAACAGCTCCTAAACTCATGAATTCAACCCCTAAAGCCTAGCATGAGTTGTTTGTTTCCTATATCTAGTAGTTTTTCAGTCATTTGTAAAGGTTGGACTCTTGTGAATGCTTTGAGCATTATTGTACATTCATCTCTACAGTTTGGCCAGGAAATAGACCAGGGTTTGCAGCATTTTGTGCGATTCTTGTGGCAAGGTGATTTAGTATTGTTTTTCCTTTTGTGATTCAAGTTTACATGTGTTTATGTGTGCCATCATCTCTCTCTTTTCAGCTTAACTAAATGAATCAAGTATAAAGGTGGAAATCATTGATGTTGTAGTGCTCTACCTTAGGGTTTATTTGGTTTTACATGTTTTCAACTGTTTGAAGAGGATTCCTACTACTTTCATGCCTTCTCCAACTCCTCACCAGTCTTAAGACTCTCCATTTCACTTAATTTAAAGTACTAAAGCATTTGCCTACCTCACCCCACAGATTCCTCTGCAAGACTGAGTCCATTCCCTGGACCCAAAACTGCCTTTCACTATTGATCCAGCAAACCAACATAAAACTCAATCAAAATCCTCTGAGCATATACCTAGCCTAAAATTAGTCTTTACATTAGTCATCTCAAGCCTCATTTGCTATATTTTCCTTAGATTGACAAGGAGAGAGCCCTCTCCTGACCTGGTAGGGCTAGCTACCAGGTTAAGCGTGGTTTGATGTTACCCTAGACCTGCCTTTCTCAGCCTAAGGTAGATTTAGGCCCTAACACACTGTTTGGTTTTGAACCCTGGAGTCCAATCCTGAGGTACTCAATATCTCCCCTGCGTGTCATCCTTACCTTCCTGTCCACAACTGTGTCTTCCTGCAATTCATTGAGATATTCAGGGAACAGATCATCAATAGAAGGCAATTGACTTTGCTCTTCGGGATCTTCAATTAATGAAGGTTTAAATAATCTCAAGTTGTCTGCATTAATGACTGAGCAGATGTGCATGTAAGCTGGTAAATCAAGGCGAAAATAATTCTCACAAATTTTCTCAAGTATCTTGAAAGGTCCATACCTGATTGGCTTTAGCTTTTTACCTTCACCTTGCATTCTGTCTTTGCTGATACACAGCCAGACTTGATCACCAACTTGGAAACTATGCTCCATCCGATGCTTGTCATGCCTTTCCTTGTATTTGTCTTGGCTCTTTTCCAGTTGTTCCTGTACTTCCTGGTGAATCTCTTGGATTTGTTCAATGAACTTGGTTGTCTTGTCCACATCACTGTGTCCATAAACTGTTATGTATTTACCAAAGACAAAATCCAAGGGAGACCTTCGTGTGAAACCAAAACAGGTCTCAAAAGGAGATCTTTGTGTAGAAGAATGTTTTGCTCGGTTGTAAGCATGTTGCACATAACACAAATGTTCATCCCAAAGTTTGGGATGCTTGCTGCAATAGCCTCTGAGCAATTGGATCACTATCATGTTGACCACCTCTGTCTGGCCATATATCTGTGGATGAAAGGCTGTGCTTTTTTTCAGTTTGGTGTCCATCAGTTCCCACAGACTCGACCAAAACTTCCCAACAAATCGGGTGTCTCGATCAGATACAATGGAAGTGGGTAATCCAAAATGAACCCATACACGCTGAAAGAACAACTTTGCAGTTTGTTCAGTTGTTATGTTTATTACAAGGTATCAAAATACACATTTTGCTGAACCTATCCACAACAACATATAAATAGTCATGACCTTTCCTAGATTTAGGCAGTCCTCCAACAAAGTCCATGGAAACGCTTTCCCAAGCATGAGAAGGAACTGGTAGTGGAGTGTACAAGCCTAGCTTTCTATTGTTGGGCTTGCTTTTAGCACACATGGTGTTATCACTTAGAACTATAAAAATTTGCATGTAATCCTTTGTCCTAAGTTCAATGTCAAAAGTTGGTGTCAAATTGTTTTTGTTTTATGTTTCTTACTTAGGGTTGGAGCTTTAAAGGTGTTTAATTTAAATTATACTCTAATCCTATTGGTCGTCCTCCACCATCATGGTTTCATAAGCCATGTCTTGTCATATCCTAGTCACCGGCTCTTTCCGTGATTTCGCAGCGCAGTCTCTTATTGGTCAGTTTCGCAGCGTAATCATTGTTCAGCCATTCCGCAGCGCGTCATCATTAAGCCGTTTCGCAGCACGTTATGAGAATTCAAAACTAACCGCGCTGCGAAATCGTAGATTCGTGCGTTTGGCAGCGAATTTTTCCCAAAGTGTCAAGTCTGTTGATGAGTCATCAATTCCGTCCTCTCATGTCAGTCATTAACCACAATTCCACCAATAGATTTGTAGACATGCACAGAAATATCATTCAAATGGATTTTACCGTGCATGGATCTTTATGATGATCGTAGACGATGCATAAGTGACCAACTTGTGTGATGATGTATTTGAGTTTTCAAGCGAGCCTGTTTCCAAGCGAGCCTGATTACAAGCGAGGCCGAGTCAAAGAGAATTGAATCGCCATTTTAACTGAAGCTGTTGGTCATTGTCTGTGCGAAGATTTCAAAAGCAAAATGGAGAGGAAAGAACATAGATCTGGAAGATGTCAGAGAACAGAACCTGAAGGTTTAGACCTCGCATTAAGAGATGAAGGCGTGAAGAAAGCATTCAAAGATGCTGGGTGTTGGAATTTCTGTAAGAAGCTGCAAGGTGGCCATGCTCAGGTAACAAAAGATTTTGCTTTAAACTTCACCGGTTTAAATTCTAAAATAGCTATGTTGGAAGTTCAAGTGTCTCCGGAGGCAATAGCTGCTGTAACTGAGATCCCAAGAGGGGGGCAAGAATGGTTTAAGAATTTTAAGTTCGATATGAATCCATGCAAAGAGTTTTTAAAAGAGGCATATGTGAATGAAGACCTAACAAAAGCAGTGCCTAGAAACTATGTCAAGGAGCATTATGCCCTTCTTCTCACCTGTATTCAGAAGTACTTGACCTGTGAGGGAAGATACAATAAGGTCTACTCTTATCACTTCAAGTTGTTGTTACATTTTACTGGTAAAGCATCCATAGACATTCCCTTTTACTTGTTTCGCAGTCTGAGCAAAATGTGTGACAAAGTGCAATTAAGAAAGGAAGACTGTGAAACATCTTTGTTTCACCATGGTTTGGTTAAATTGTTAGTTTTGGATGGTCTCCAGAAAATAGGTAGAGACTGGAACTCGTTCATTTTCATGGCTGGTTTCCAAAGTAAAACAGGTCTTACTCCACAACCAGTTAAAGAAAAAAAAAAAACAGTCAAAGAACTCACGATAGCTGAGCTTCAAAAGGAGGAAAAGGATAAAAAGCAAGCCAAGTCACAGTTGAGAAAGTCAGTGAAGCCACTGATCATTAAAGAACAACCTCAGCCATCAGCAAAAGAAGAAGCTCAGCATAAGAAGACTGTACTCGGACCAAGTGGATCTGAAACAGTGTCAAGAGTTAGGACAAGGAGCCAAATAAGTAAAGAAAAGGGCAAAGCCTTAGCTGTTGAAGAGAGCCCGGTATCTAAGGCAAGCTTGAGTGATTTGTTGGAGGCCATTGAGTTTGAGAAAATTGAACCGGTGCACATTGAACCAGTGCACATTGATTTGACACAGTCATCACCAGAAAGCACCAAGAAGTCTAGGGCTTCAAAAAGACTGAGGTTTGATGAACCAGGTGATGAATTCATCTTCAAACCAAGAAGACCTATTACAAGAAAGCAAGTAAGGGAAGCCGAGAAACTGCCTAGAACAGAGGTAGCTGAGGAATTGTCCAGAACAGAGGAGGCAGAGAAAATCAAGCAAAAAGACACAAATAGAACAGTCATCATATCCCAAGGAGGTAATATTATAGCTATAAGAAACCAGTTAGAAGCAGCTAGAAATGAAATTGCTAAGGTGAAGAATGCCACTAGGGAGTCTGCAGTCAGGTATGCAAATTATCGTAAAGATGTATTGAAAGGAAGTGAAAACCTAGTAAACCAGGTGGATTCAGTAGCTGATTTTTACACATGGACGGTCCCAGCTCTCAAAGAGGCCAAATTCATCAGAAAGATAAATATGCATCTTAGAGCTGAAAATAAAGCCATGAAGAAGAAAGTTGCAGACTTAAAGACACAGCTAGGTCAGTTAGCTGCTAAATGAAGTTGCTGTTCAAAGAAAGGTGTTGTTCCGAATTTTGTTAAATTTTGCTTAGTTTTCTTGTTTTGAGGACATGTAGATCCCTGCCATATGTAAAGGTGTTTTAGCAATTAAAGGTCTAAGCAGTAAATACCTCAGGGCAAATACAAGCTGTTTTAACAAATTCAGCAGTTTCGTAGCGCGCTACGAAACTGCTGAAGGTGGTGTTTTTAAAGAAAACAAACAGTTTGGTAATATGTGCGGGATTTTTTCCAAAAGGGAACACCTAAAGGATATGTAAAGATCAAATGAAGACATCCTAGCCATTCTGATCAAGACAGGTGTGCCTTCAAAAAGGTGAAATGTTTAACTCAGGTTTAAAAATTTTTCGGTTATAAAGCCACTTTATTATCGGTCATAGGGTATTGAATGAATTGCATACATGGAATTTTGGCTTGCACACTTGGCTATCGATGGAGCATCCGATTCATCTGGAAACATGGCGGTGTTCTATATTTTTGGGTTATTAAAGGGACTAAAAAGACATGCTGCTGCATATTCGAAGTGATGGGTGACCAGAACCGGAAAGCAAGGGATATTCCCTAACATCGCTGAGCAGTTAAAGCCTTTAGTATCCAAAGCCAACATGGAGCATTAACTGCTCATCTCAGCCATCTCAGCCAAACGAAAAGGAAACCAGGTGTCAAAGCTGCAAGGAGGAATCATTCTACGAAGGAGATAGAGTTAGAGTCATAATCAGATTAGAACTCTTTAGAATTTCAATTATCAGTTATTGTATTTAATAGTTTGTTACAAAGCAGATAGATGTCATTAGTGGCAGTCATCGAGCTCCCCTCATGCTGGAGGAGGAAGCTCCAAGTAGTTAGAATTACGTTTCTATATATAGCTGAATCATCTATGTAATGAGGGTTGGATATTTGAGAAAACATAGTATTATTTTGGCTTGTGTAAAAACTCAGTTTCAGTAATACAATTTGCTGCTTTTCTTCTCAAGATTCATACAGTGTTTCAATGCTCAAGATATGTGGTTTTGCTTTATCCTTAATGTTTTTACAGTTGTATAAATACACAATCACTCAGAATTCACTTATGCTGCTCTGATTTCCTGTGTGTATTTGTAAACTGAGGTTTCTATGAGATGTTGTTTTGAGTATTTAAACATCACATGCCCTGACTTCTATCCATGAGCAGTGTTATAGTTTACTGAAGTATGATTAACTCCATAAGCCCAATGGAAGTCTTTGTAATGTCTGCCCAGCCAGCTTGTTTGTTAAATTCACTTTACAAGAGTTAGCCATCTTATCAATAGTCAAAATCAATAACTTTTTGAGAGAGCCCTCTCAGGCTAAGGAGGCTAAGCCTTAGTCAAAAGATTGGTCTGAAACAGTTACACAGAGTCTACCTGATCAACAGCCTTTCAGTGCTTGATTTTGTGATAACATTTTGGTGCGTCTGCCGGGAGCCTGAAGATTACTCATTCCCAAAATTATAAGACTGAACTTCTGAAGGTAGCAGGAGCTCAGAAAGGTTTTCGAGGCTGCATTCTACCTTGGTGACTCCATTAAATCTTAAAGTTCAAAAGGTGGCTTCGAGAGGAAGATATACAAGGAGTAATCCTGACCCAAACCCACCTAGTCTTGTGGATAATCCCAATATCATCTCAAGGAGTAGACAAAGATTTTCTGATATACCAGGTACTTCAAACATTTCAAAGTCTTTGTTTCCTGAGTTTTCTAGAAGCCCTGAAGATAAAATTGTTGATGATAAAATTCAAGAAGTATTGTTGAGGTCTGAAAACGAAGAAGAACTTATTGGTATCATTTTAGATTTACAAAAAAAAGGCATTGATACTTCATCTTTAGTGTCACAAAAAGATAAAGAAGAGTTTTGGGAAATTGTTACTTCAGAATTGCTATTAGAGGAAGAGGACTTGAAACAGCTCAAAGAGCTTGACCCTTTTGAAGTTTTGCTTAAATCTAAAACTGGTTTACCTCTCCCAAATTGGAGTTCTTTTGTCAGTGGTTTACAGAGTCCCAATAGCCCTTTTCGTACTCATACTTTATCTTCTGCCTCTGCTAGTCCAAATAGTCCTCAGACAACCTCTCATACCAGTTCGGGTTCCACTAGTCATACAGTACCTGTTATCCCTGCTCCTCCTTTCATTATGGTTGTACCTGCTAGGTATGCTCCTCTAGCTCTCCCTGTTGTTTTGCATGATCTCCCTAGTAAATATGCTGCTAGAATTCCAACATGGGGAGGAGATGAAGATATTACAGCCGAGGAACATGTGGATAGATTCAATGATTTTGTTGACAGGGAAGAAGTGGATGATGAAGATGTAAAATTAAGACTGTTTGCTCAAACTTTCATTGGGGAAGTCCGAAAATGGTTTAAAGCCCTTGGAGCTGGTAGCATTCATAGTTGGGCTGAGTTTGAAGATAGTTTTCTGAGGAAATGGGGAAATAGAACCAATCCTGTTCAAGCCCTCACTGAATATAATAGTCTAAGAAGAGCTCCAGATGAAACTGTCCAAAACTTTTCTAAGAGGTTTAATAAAGTATATAATTCTATTCCAGCACACTTGAAACCTCCTGGAGCTTTGGCACAGTTAAGATACGCTGAGTCATTTGATTCAGATTTCTCTCTTTTACTCAGAGAAAGAGAGTCTGCTACTCTGGCTGACATGCAAAATGATGCAGTTAAGGTAGATGTGAATATGCTTGCTGCTAAGAAGTCGAAGATGGCAAAGACTAAGATAAAGGAAGAGGAGAAGCCTTCTACCTCTGCTCAAGAAGACAAGTTTGAAACTATGATGAAAACCATGGAAAAATTGATGGACCAATTAGCACTTGGGAATACTGCTGCTCCCCAA
This sequence comes from Pinus tabuliformis, assembly GCA_031772625.1. Classification (NCBI taxonomy): domain Eukaryota; kingdom Viridiplantae; phylum Streptophyta; class Pinopsida; order Pinales; family Pinaceae; genus Pinus; species Pinus tabuliformis. The sequence goes on along the minus strand of CM062804.1, from coordinate 768,965,696 downwards.
GCACAGCAAGAGCCTCGATTTAGAAACCCTCAATTTAGAAGGCCTCAAAATCAGCAAAGGCCAAGAGACAATAGAAATCAGCAGGCAGATCCTCCAGTGAGACCTCCTTTCCAACAAAACTTGGTGGATGAAGAAAAAGAACCTGAAGTACCTGAGGAATCTATTCATTGCTTTGGTGAGGAAGACTCAGAAATTTTCTTAACAAAGGAGGAACATGATGAGTCCAGCATGGTAAAAGCAGAAGAGGAGCCTTCAGATTTCTTAAAGGGTTATCAGCATGCCATATTTGAAATTCAGAAGCAGTACAATCTTAGAAACCGAGATGTCCCTATTACAGCAAATAAAGCACAGCCCAAGAAGAATATCTCAAAGGCAATTGAAGATAAAAAGGAAAAGTCAAAGCCGGTTGATGGTAAAGGTGATTCTCCTCTTGATAGAAAGGATATTCAAACCCCTGCTCCTCCTAAAGAAGTTGAAAAGTCTACCTCTGTTTTTAACATTGAAAATGAGATTGCAAAAATTAAAATATCAGTCCCTTTCAATGAAATTCTCAAGGTAGACAAATATAGAAGCAAGATTGTTGAAATGCTTAATTCTCCACCAGGAGGGGCTGATATTCTAAATGTGCAAGAGGATAATCCTATTATCTGTTCAGGTCCAAGACTTGAGGATGAACAAAATGATGAGTTTCCCCTTTTTACATAAGCATTAATATTCATGATATGACTCTACATAATGCTATGCTGGATTCAGGGGCATCACATAATCTCATGCCTAAGGTAATCATGGAAAGACTGGGATTAGAAGTAACTAGACCATATAAGGACTTATTTTCATTTGATTCAAAGAGAGTTCATTGCATTGGTTTAATAAAAGATGTTGTTGTGGCACTCACACAAATCCCAGCAAAAACAACTGTCATGGACATTGTTGTTGCAGACATTCCACCTAAGTTTGGGATGCTTCTTTCAAGGTCATGGGCAGCAAAAATCAAGGGTACCATGCAAATGGATCTGACATATGCTACCATCCCAGTGTTTGGTGAGCAAAGGAGGTTGTATTGTGAAATAAGGATGGCATATATGGTAAGCAGCAAAGACAAGCCTCAGAATTTTCCTATTTACTCATGTGATACAGGTCTTGGATCAGCTATCCTTTTCAATGAATCAGTTGGTAAAGAGTCACAAGATGAACATGCAGAAAATCAGTGTCAAGAGGTACAGCAAAGAGATGAAAGAGACATCACTGGTTGCTGGTCCCTATACTTTGATGGAGCAGCAGGAAAAGAAGGGGCAGGAGCTGGAATTTGGATCACTAGTCCAACTGAAGAAAGTAAGTTTCTGTCATACAAACTAAACTTTGATTGTACCAATAACATGGCTGAGTACGAATCTCTGGTGTTAGGCCTGGAAACCTTGATAGAATTGAAGGCAAAGAATATTGTTGTTTGTGGAGATTCCGAATTGATTATTAAGCAGGTACAAGGTGCATATCAAACAAAGGATGCAAGGATGAGAGCCTACAGAAATTTAGTGTTGGAATTGTTGGAAAAATTTCAATCCTATACCTTCAGTATAAAAACCAGAGATCAAAATTCTATTGCAGATTCTCTTGTTGTTTCTGCAAGTCTTTTTATTATTCCCAAACATTCTTCTAATAGCTATGAAGTGAAGGTTCGCCATAGACCAGTCATCCCAGATAATATCCTAAACTGGCAAGTCTTTGAAGATGATCAGCAGGTAAGAAATTTCCTTGAGTTGAAAGAAGAATTTGAGCATAATCAAATAGATCAGCAGAATATGTTAACAGAGACAAGGGAAAATTCTGAAGTGTTGCAGCTACAAAACAACCTAATTCCTAAAGGCCTTATTCCACTTGAAAAGTTATTTGATCAAAATGATGTGTTTAAAGCACCAAGATTGCAAGCCAATGAAGAGGAAATAGAAAACTGTAATTTAGGTGACTCAGTTGTGCCCAAATTAGTCAAGATTTCAAAGTCCCTATCAGCTGATATGAAAGCCAAATATGTTGAAATGATGAAGAAGTTTATTGATGTTTTCGCATGGAGCTATGCTGATTTGAAATAGTATGATTCTTCAATCATACAACATACCATCCCAATTAAGCAAAATGAGAAGCCTTTTAAGCAGAAATTAAGGAGGATTAATCCTCTTTTGATGCCACTAATTGAAAAAGAAGTGAAAAAGCTTTTTGATGCCAAAATAATTGTTCCAATCAGATTCTCAAATTGGCTTGCTAACTTGGTACCAGTCAGGAAAAAGAATGGGGAGATTAGAATTTGTATAGACTTCAGGAACTTAAACAAAGCTTCACTGAAAGATAATTACCCCCTCCCCAAAATGGATTTCATTTTGCAAAATATTGTTGGTTCACAAAGAATGTCTATGCTTGATGGCTTCTCAGGGTATAATCAGATCCTTGTTCATCCAGATGATCAGGAGAAGACAGCTTTCACTACACCATGGGGCACATTTATGTATGCAAAAATGCCCTTTGGCCTCATGAATACAGGAGCAACTTTCCAGAGGGCTATGGACATTGCTTTCGCTGAAGAAAAAGATAAATCAGTGGTGGTATATCTTGATGATATCACAGTCTTTTCAAAGAAGGAAGAAGACCACTTAAAGCACCTTGAAAGGATCCTACCAAAGTGTAGGAGGTTTGGTATTTCTTTAAACCCAACCAAAAGTATTTTTGCTTTAACTTCTCGCAAATTGCTTGGACATATTATTTCTGAAGAGGGAATTAGGATTGATCCTAATAGAGTTAGTGCAATTCAAAGGTTAGATTTACCAAGGAGTAAGAAAGAGATTCAATCCTTTCTTGGAAAGGTTAATTTTGTTAGAAGGTTCATTCCTAACTTTGCTGAAGTGGTCAAAAATATAACACAAATGTTAAGGAAAGGAGCAGATTTTAAATGGACAGCTGAAGCAAAGAAATCATTTGAAGAGATCAAAAAGGCACTCACTCAAGCACCAGTCCTCATCAGCCTGGATTTTACCAAGGAGTTTCTGATCTTCACATTTGCTTCTGAAGATACAATTGCTGGAGTTTTATTGCAAAAAGGAAGACAAGGTATTGAACAGCCCATTTCTTTCTTTAGCAAGACATTGGCTAATACTGAATTGAAATATAATATCTTAGAAAAGCAAGCATATGCATTGGTGAAAGCAATTAAGGATTTCAGAATTTATGTGTTGCACTCTCATATTGTTGCATACGTGCCAAATGCTGTTATAAAAGATATTCTTACACAAGCTGACCCAGATGGAAAAAGAGGAAAATGGATAGCAAAGCTGTTGGAATATGACATTGAAATAAAGCCCACTAAGTTGGTAAAAGGTCAAGGCTTAGCAAAATTGTTGACTCAGTCAAATCTGGACTGCATTGGTATCAATTTTAGCACAGAAATCTCAGAAATTTCTGAGAATGAAGAAGAATTGGTCCAAATCAATGAAAAAATTTTGATCTCAGAGTGGTATAAGGATGTAGCATTTGTCTTGCAGCACAATAGAGCCCCTGATAACCTTTCAAAATCTAAAGCTCGGTTCACCAAGTTGAAATCTCTCAGATATTTTGTATATGATCAAAATTTATTTTGGAAGGATGCAGGAGGAATATTATTAAATTATCTCATTGAAGAAGAAGCTGATAAAGTAATTGATGAATTTCATAAAGGGGATTGTGGAGGCCATCACTATTGGAAAGCCACTGCAAACAAAATTTTGAGAGCTGGATATTTTTGGCCAACTATGTTCAGAGATATTTATAAAAAGATAGCAACATACCATGAATGTCAAGTATTTGAAGGAAAGAGAAAGCTCATGCCAATGCCATTGGTTCCTATTTATGTTGAAGCACCTTTCCAGCAGTGGGGATTAGATTTTATAGGGGAAATCCATCCTCCTTCATCAGGACAGCATCGCTGGATTCTCACAGCCACCGATTATTTTACAAAGTGGATAGAGGCAATACCCACCAGGCAAGCAAATGATTCAGTAATAATTTCCTTTTTAGAAAATAACATCTTATCAAGGTTTGGTTTCCCAATCAAGATTATCACAGACAATGCCCAAGCTTTTAAGTCCAAAAGAATGATACATTTTTGTCATCAATACCACATTTCCCTTGGTCATTCCACTGCTTATTATCCACAGGGAAATGGTTTAGCTGAAAGTTTAAACAAGAGTCTTGTGAGAATTATTAAGAAGCTGCTGCAAGAAAATAAAAAGGCTTGGCATTTGAAACTAAAGTATGCCTTGTGGGCTGACCGGATTTGCACAAAAAGGTCCATTGGAACATCACCATATGAACTTGTGTATGGAGCAGAGGCTATATTCCCAACATCTCTCGGGGTACCAGTAATGAAGCTAATTCAAGGATTAGAAGAGGAACCAAATGCTATACAGCGAAGGATCAATCAGCTAATAGCTTTGCAGGAGAAAAGAAGTGAGGTGTTTGAAAGTCATCAACAAAACCAGAATAGGGTCAAGAGAGCATTTGACAAGAAGATCAAAGAGGTCACTTTTCAGATTCATGATAAAGTCCTGAAATGGGAAGCCAGAATTGAAGAGAAAGGTAAACATGGGAAATTTGAAAATTTGTGGAAAGGGCCATATCAAATTTCTGCTTTTCATGGAAATAATACCTACATTCTACAGGAGGTTAATGGAACACCATATGCTGGAGGACCTGTTAATGGCAGGTTCTTAAAGCATTACAGTTAATGAATTTCTGCCAAGTATCTCACGAGCATTGTATATAACCTTTTTATGAGTTTTTCCTGTTGAAAATAACTGACAAGCTGAACAGAAAAGCTTAAGCCCGAGGTGAAGGCCCACAAAGCTAGAAAGGAATGCTTGTCAACTCTGTGTGTTTTTGAGAAATTGAACAAAGCACTGGACCTACGAGTTCTTAGTGTACTACAGGAGCACACTATCCCAAGTGGAGCCACTGTTATCACTTAGAACTATAAAAATTTGCATGTAATCCTTTGTCCTAAGTTCAATGTTAAAAGTTGGTGTCAAATTGTTTTTGTTTTATGTTTCTTACTTAGGGTTGGAGCTTTAAAGGTGTTTAATTTAAATTATACTCTAATCCTATTGGTCGTCCTCCACCATCATGGTTTCATAAGCCATGTCTTGGCATATCCTAGTCACCGGCTCTTTCCGTGATTTCGCAGCGCAGTCTCTTATTGGTCAGTTTCGCAGCGTAATCATTGTTCAGCCATTCCGCAGCGCGTCATCATTAAGCCGTTTCGCAGCGCATTATGAAAATTCAAAACTAACCGCGCTGCGAAATCGTAGATTCGTGCGTTTGGCAACGAATTTTTCCCAAAGTGTCAAGTCTGTTGATGAGTCATCAATTCTGTCCTCTCATGTCAGTCATTAACCACAATTCCACCAATAGATTTGTAGACATGCACAGAAATATCATTCAAATGGATTTTACCGTGCATGGATCTTTATGATGATCGTAAACTATGCATAAGTGACCAGCTTGTGTGATGATGTATTTGAGTTTTCAAGCGAGCCTGTTTCCAAGCGAGCCTGATTACAAGCGAGGCCGAGTCAAAGAGAATTGAATCACCATTTTAACTGAAGCTGTTGGTCATTGTCTGTGCGAAGATTTCAAAAGCAAAATGGAGAGGAAAGAACATAGATCTGGAAGATGTCAGAGAACAGAACCTGAAGGTTTAGACCTCGCATTAAGAGATGAAGGCGTGAAGAAAGCATTCAAAGATGCTGGGTGTTGGAATTTCTGTAAGAAGCTGCAAGGTGGCCATGCTCAGGTAACAAAAGATTTTGCTTTAAACTTCACCGGTTTAAATTCTAAAATAGCTATGTTGGAAGTTCAAGTGTCTCCGGAGGCAATAGCTGCTATAACTGAGATCCCAAGAGGGGGGCAAGAATGGTTTAAGAATTTTAAGTTCGATATGAATCCATGCAAAGAGTTTTTAAAAGAGGCATATGTGAATGAAGACCTAACAAAAGCAGTGCCTAGAAACTATGTCAAGGAGCATTATGCCCTTCTTCTCACCTGTATTCAGAAGTACTTGACCTGTGAGGGAAGATACAATAAGGTCTACTCTTATCACTTCAAGTTGTTGTTACATTTTACTGGTAAAGCATCCATAGACATTCCCTTTTACTTGTTTCGCAGTCTGAGCAAAATGTGTGACAAAGTGCAATTAAGAAAGGAAGACTGTGAAACATCTTTGTTTCACCATGGTTTGGTTAAATTGTTAGTTTTGGATGGTCTCCAAAAAATAGGTAGAGACTGGAACTCGTTCATTTTCATGGCTGGTTTCCAAAGTAAAACAGGTCTTACTCCACAACCAGTTAAAGAAAAAGAACAATCAGTCAAAGAACTCACGATAGCTGAGCTTCAAAAGGAGGCAAAGGATAAAAAGCAAGCCAAGTCACAGTTGAGAAAGTCAGTGAAGCCACTGATCATTAAAGAACAACCTCAGCCATCAGCAAAAGAAGAAGCTCAGCATAAGAAGACTGTACCCGGACCAAGTGGATCTAAAACAGTGCCAAGAGTTAGGACAAGGAGCCAAATAAGTAAAGAAAAGGGTAAAGCCTTAGCTGTTGAAGAGAGCCCGGTATCTAAGGCAAGCTTGAGTGATTTGTTGGAGGCCATTGAGTTTGAGCAAATTGAACCAGTGCACATTGATTTGACACAGTCATCACCAGAAAGCACCAAGAAGTCTAGGGCTTCAAAAAGACTGAGGTTTGATGAACCAGGTGATGAATTCATCTTCAAACCAAGAAGACCTATTACAAGAAAGCAAGTAAGGGAAGCCGAGAAACTGCCTAGAACAGAGGTAGCTGAGGAATTGTCCAGAACAGAGGAGGCAGAGAAAATCAAGCAAAAAGACACAAATAGAACAGTCATCATATCCCAAGGAGGTAATATTATAGCTATAAGAAACCAGTTAGAAGCAGCTAGAAATGAAATTGCTAAGGTGAAGAATTCCACTAGGGAGTCTGCAGTCAGGTATGCAAATTATCGTAAAGCTGTATTGAAAAGAAGTGAAAACCTAGTAAACCCGGTGGATTCAGTAGCTGATGTTTACACATGGACGGTCCCAGCTCTCAAAGAGGCCAAATTCATCAGAAAGATAAATATGCATCTTAGAGCTGAAAATAAAGCCATGAAGAAGAAAGTTGCAGACTTAAAGACACAGCTAGGTCAGTTAGCTGCTAAATGAAGTTGTTGTTCAAAGAAAGGTGTTGTTCCGAATTTTGTTAAATTTTGCTTAGTTTTCTTGTTTTGAGGACATGTAGATCCCTGCCATATGTAAAGGTGTTTTAGCAATTAAAGGTCTAAGCAGTAAATACCTCAGGGCAAATACAAGTTGTTTTAACAAATTCAGCAGTTTCGTAGCGCGCTACGAAATTGCTGAAGGTGGTGTTTTTAAAGCAAACAAACAGTTTGGTAATATGTGCGGGATTTTTTCCAAAAGGGAACACCTAAAGGATATGTAAAGATCAAATGAAGACATCCTAGCCATTCTGATCAAGACAGGTGTGCCTTCAAAAAGGTGAAATGTTTAACTCAGGTTTAAAAAAATTTCGGTTATAAAGCCACTTTATTACCGGTCATAGGGTATTGAATGAATTGCATACATGGAATTTTGGCTTGCACACTTGGCTATCGATAGAGCATTCGATTCATCTGGAAAGATGGCGGTGTTCTATATTTTTGGGTTATTAAAGGGACTAAAAAGACATGCTGCTGCATATTCGAAGTGATGGGTGACCAGAACCGGAAAGCAAGGGATATTCCCTAACATCGCTGAGCAGTTAAAGCCTTCAGTATCCAAAGCCAACATGGAGCATTAACTGCTCATCTCAGCCATCTCAGCCAAACGAAAAGGAAACCAGGTGTCAAAGCTGCAAGGAGGAATTATTCTACGAAGGAGATAGAGTTAGAGTCATAATTAGATTAGAACTCTTTAGAATTTCAATTATCAGTTATTGTATTCAATAGTTTGTTACAAAGCAGATAGATTTCATTAGTGGCAGTCATCGAGCTCCCCTCATGCTGGAGGAGGAAGCTCCAAGTAGTTAGAATTACGTTTCTATATATAGCTGAATCATCTATGTAATGAGGGTTGGATATTTGAGAAAACAGAGTATTATTTTGGCTTGTGTAAAAACTCAGTTTTAGTAATACAATTTGCTGCTTTTCTTCTCAGGATTCATACAGTGTTTCAATGCTCAAGATATGTGGTTTTGCTTTATCCTTAATGTTTTTACAGTTGTATAAATACACAATCACTCAGAATTCACTTATGCTGCTCTGATTTCCTGTGTGTATTTGTAAACTGAGGTTTCTATGAGATGTTGTTTTGAGTATTTAAACATCACATGCCCTGACTTCTATGCATGAGCAGTGTTATAGTTTACTGAAGTATGATTAACTCCATAAGCCCAATGGAAGTCTTTGTAATGTCTGTCCAGCCAGCTTGTTTGTTAAATTCACTTTAGAAGAGTTAGCCATCTTATCAATAGTCAAAATCAATAACTTTTTGAGAGAGCCCTCTCAGGCTAAGCCTTAGTCAAACATTGGTCTGAAACAGTTACACAGAGTCTACCTGATCAGCAGCCTTTCAGTGCTTGATTTTGTGATAACACATGGTACACCCTCTTACATATCTAGAAACCATCTCATTCATTTTTGGCCAATAACAAAATCTTTGCAGCTGTGCAACCATTTTATTTACACCAAAGTGACTTGATATTGGAGAAGTGTGTGCTTCTCGGATTATCTTTACTCTTTCAGTTTTTGGAATGCATAGCTTCCCACAATGATACAAGAGTTGGTCCTTAATATTATAGTCAAATTCTTCTACTCATTTGTCTTGACTTAAATTTGCATATACATCTTTAAAATCTATATCTTGAGCATATTGTTCAATGTAGCTCTCGTGCAATACTGAATTATGCTTAAGTATAGTAGATGCATTTATAATTGGTCTAGATAACATAACTGCAACTTTATTGTGTATGCCCTTTCTATATCTGATGACTAAATGAAACTGTTGTAGAAAACCCATCCATCTATAATGTCTTGACAGCTACAACTTAGTTTGGGAGTGTAGATATTGGAGTGGTTGATGATCAGTATGTATAACTGTCTCTTTGCCCATTAAGTAATGTTTCCACTTTTTCACACTCTGCACTAATGCATACAATTCTTTATCATATGTGGGATAGTTAATTACTGCAGAATTAAATGTCTCAGAATGATAAAATATGGGTTTATCATGCTGTATCAACACTGCTCCCATGGCATAGTCACTGGCATCCGTTTGGATCTCAAATGGTCTTTGAAGATTGGGCAGTGCTAGTACCGGTGTTGTACTAATCTTTTCTTTCAAGGTGTCGAAGGCTTTATACTGTTTGCCTCCCCACTAAAACACCTTGTTCAATCTTGTTAAATCATGTAAGATAGCTGCAATTAAGGAAAAGTTATAAATGAACTTTCTCCAATATTGTGTTGCTCCTAAGAAGCTTCTAACTTCTGTAGCAGATTTGGGTTTAGGCTAGTTTACAATGACTGCCACCTTAGAGGGATCTATCTTGAATTCACCACCCCCTACTATATGTCCCAAATAATTCAAAGATGTTTTGCCAAATTCACATTTTGAGAGTTTAACATAAATTTTTTCTCTTTTCAAAACATTTAGTGTCTACTTAACATGCTTGAAATGTTCTTCCCACGTTTTGCTAAATATAAGAATGTCATCCAAATATACAATAACAAAATCATCAAGAAAAGGTCTGAGAACATCATTCATTATTCTCATGAAAGTAGCAGGAGCATTAGTTAAGCCAAAAGGCATAACCAGTCACTCATACAATCCCTGCTTTGTTTTGAAAGCAGTCTTCCATGCATCTTGTTCTGCAACTTTGACCTGATGATATCCACTATGCAAGTCTAACTTGGAAAAATAAACAGCTTCCTTTAACTGATCTAATAGATCATCTATGCGAGGAAGGGGATAACAATTTTTTATTGTTATCTTATTCAGTGCTCGGTAATCAATGCACATTCTCCACGAGCCATCTTTCTTTTTCACCAAAATGATTGGAGACCCACATGGTGATGTGCTAGGTCTAATGAACCCCTTCTCGAGCAACTCCTGCACCTGCTTCTTGATTTCTGCATTCTCTAAAGCAGACAACCTGTACATTCTGATGTTAGGCAATGGAGCATCTTGCTGCAAATTAATATCATGCACTATTTCCCTTTTGGGTGGCCAACCTTTAGGTTCTTGAAACAAGATATCATATTCTGAAACAACTTTTTCTAAATCATCTTGTTGTTTGGCATCACAACCCTCAAATACATTTGTTTTATCAGGTTTCTTTTCCTTTACAACCATTAGTAAGATTTGTTTGCATGAATTTACAATTCGTTTTATCTGCCCTGAGTTTATGAGAGTATAATTATTCTTGAGCTTATGAGCTCTTACAATATATTCGATTCCATCTTTAAAAAGGAGATACTTGTTCTCAGCTCTATAGAAAATAGCTTTTCTATCATACAAGTAAGGGCTTCCTAAAACAATTCCACATATATCCAAAGGAACTATATCTAACTCAACCTCATCTACAAATGTTGACCCAAAAGAAAACTTAAGTTTACATTGTCTAGTCACTTCTAGTTGTGCTTTATCACTTAACCAACCTAATGGGTATGGTTCCTTGTGAGGTGTAGTCAGTAGTCCCAACTTCTTTACAATTGCTTCAGAAAATAAATTTACTTGTGAGCCACTATCAAACAAAGTATCAATCTTTTGATGCTTGGAAATAACTCGAATATGGAAAAGCTCATGTCTTTTTCTCTCATTTTCTTCATTATTAGTGGATTGTGCATAATTACTAGTAGATGCTTTAGAATTTTTACCTTTTATACCTGTGGCTGCAATGGTTGTTTCATCTCCTGAGTCTAACCCCAAATCTTTTTGAATCGTTGCAACAGTCTTCTTCTTCTTGCCCTCGAACTTCTTAGGTCTCAACTCCGGATGCAGGATCCAGTAGTGCTCATCATCATGCCCATCCTTCTTACAATGACTACATGAAGACTTGCTTTTCTATGCAGTGTTGGCCTTCCTCTCTTTCCATTTTTGTTTTCTTTTCTCCTTATTCTTGCTTGCAGTGGGCTTGGATGATCCCCCAGCTTCTGGGTTCCCATTCCTTCCTCTATCTTCTATATGCGTAGCTTGAACAGATACCTCATCTATACTAGTGGGATTAAACATGAGCATAGTGTGCCTCATGTAGCTGTGTAGACCACCTATGTACTTCAACAGAGTCTCAGGTGAGTCTAAAGAAATTCCTAGAATCAAAGCTCTTTTCCTAAATTCTTGGGTGTAACCTTGTACACTTTTCCCTTTCAATTGGCGAAGAGTTTGCCAACTCATCATGGCTTGCTGCATGTAAGCTAGTGGATAGAACTGCTTTTTTATTGCAGAAACAAATTCACTCCATATAGAAAGAATCTCACCATGTTTCTTCATGTTAGCTTGTTTCCTGCCTTCCCACCATACCAAGGCAGTGCCTCCGAAGCGTAGGCTCGCTAGCTGAATCTTACTCTTGTCTGAGTCGATACTCTGCACTCTGCAATAAACATCAATTTGTCTTATCCAATTATCTAGCTTCTCTACATTCAACTCTCCATCATATATTGGTAAATCAAATTTAACATCTAATTTAATCAAAGATTTCTTCTTTTTATGTTCAGGGCTATTAGGAGGTGTGAGAAAGTTTTCTTCTTTCCCTTTTCCTTTTGAGTGGTCTTGGAGGAGAGACTCTTCTTCTCCTTTATCTTGTTTGGAGCCTGATGAATCTTCATCTTTATGTTTCCTAAAGTCCCTATACATTTCCTCTACCATGGACCTCATGGCCAGGAAACTATCTATAAATTGGGGGTCTGGTGCCAAGGGACTTTCTTCTGACATTTTCTTCTGAGGATAGACTCTTCCAATTTCCGGGTTAGTTTCGACCAACTCTCCTTCTCCTAATTTAAGCTTTGATCTAGTTAGCATTCAACAACAAAATCCAGCACAAGCTTGTCTAACCTTACCAACCACAAGCTCTGATACCACTTGATCTGAAATCACCCGTATATGACCTTAGATAAATAACGAAGGTATTACAGACTCAAGTGCTGGGGTGTGCCTATGTTATTTTATGCAATGGATCGATAAGATTGTGAAATACACATACACTGAAACAGTAAGAGAAACATAGTATGCAAACACATAAAACACAACAAGCTTAATAAGGAGTTCACCCAATCCTCCTGGGCTACATCTCCTGGTCCAGCCTTCAGTGGTGGCCTTTCTATTGTGTCTTAAAGCAGAGTTTTTACAATAAGGAGCTCAATTTGAGTCTCACTTAACAGATGATGATCAATAGGATTGTACTTGGATTCTCCAAGTCTCTAGAGTACACAAACTCCCCTTACTGAATCTCAACCTCAACTGGTCTCAGTGGTATGAGTCCAATTTGGTACTCAATACCTGACAGGTATTCACAGAAGAGTTGCTTGAATCTCTCAAGCCTTCTCTGGAATTCACAGACTCTCGGACTCTCTCTGTCTTTGTCTGCAGGTCAGCTCGGCTTCTTTATTCTCTACAATTTACTTCTTTCTTGCCTCTCGGCTTTCTGCTTCTCTTTCTCTGCCTCTCTTCCTGCTTCCTTTGCTCTCTGTCTATTCGTGGCTTAAAGCCAATCTGCTCCCTGAAGGTTCGTTTCCGCTTCCCGGCTCTCTGGATCTCCTGCCTCTATTCGCTTGAATTCCGCTGCTCTGCGTCATCATCACTGTGTAATGCTTCACAAAGAGGTGGCCACTTGTTTTCTCATGCACTGAGTGTCAGTTCTCTTTGAACGGTCGTTATTTCCATTGCTCCAAGATTGCCCGCGAAATTGATTCCTCTGCCAGCTCATCGGTCATGCCGGACTTCAAATCTTATATGACTCAGCCTATTTCCCCATCGAATCCAGTCATCCTTCGGATCATTTCTCGCCGTTGATCCGAAGCCTCCAGATCCTATGGTCTCCGTCCATATTGCGCGAGTAATTAGCATGACATTTTCCCACGCGATGTGAGCAATTTTCTCTCTCATCCGCTGGACGTGTGTCACCCAACGTATGGCATCGGGAGGGACTCGGTCGAACCCGATTACCGCTAGAAGCCGTTTCGATATCCTACCAGTTTTAGCGTGGGACCCACCTTCTAACGGAATCGGTGATTTTCGTACGGTTTTATGCTTTTCCTCATGACCAAGTGCTTGGCGGCTTTCCTTCACTAAGGGGGACGCCCTATAATCATGTATCATAAACTGCCTCTGTTTTTGGATTTGACCTCTCATTTGTCAATTTGTGCCAGTGCGCGATCACCATGGGCCAACAGTCTGCACGCTTTGACCGAGGGTCCTCGTTGTTCCGTGTTGACCACAAATTTCCATTGTTTAGAGGTTATTTCTGATAAGCTTCAACATCCATAATACATTGAAACTCTGGTATGAGTTTTTTAGAGTTCAAGGAACTTTAAGAGTGTTTAAGGATCCAATTCGGATCACGGCCTACCCACTGAAAAATCTTTTGGACCACCAAAATTTGGTTTTCAAGCATCGACTAAGTGAGGGTATAGTTGTCTCACTTGTCCCATCTCTATCCATTCTGCACTGCTTGGCTTTGAACCCTAGAGTCCAATCATGAGGTACTCAACATCTCCCCTGCGCGTCATCCTTACCTTCCTGTCCAGAACTATGTCTTCCTGCAATTCATTGAGATATTCAGGTAACAGATCATCAATAGAAGGCAATTGACTCTGCTCTTCGGGATCTTCAATTAATGAAGGTTCAAATAATCTCACGATGTGTAGATGTGCATGTAAGCTAGTAAATCAAGGCGAAAAGCATTCTCACCAATTTTCTCAAGTATCTTGAAATGTCCATACCTGATTGGCTTTAGCTTTTTACCTTCACCTTGCATTTTGTCTTTGCTGATATACAGCCAGACTTGATCACCAACTTGGAAACTATGCTCCATCTGATGCTTGTCATGCCTTGCCTTGTATTTGGCTTGGCTCTTTTCTAGTTGTTCCTGTACTGCCTGGTGAATCTCGTGGATTTGTTTAATGAACTTGGTTGCCTTGTCCACATCACTGTGTCCATCAATTGCTATGTCTTTACCAAAGACAAAATCCAAAGGATACCTTCGTGTGAAACCAAAACAGGTCTCAAATGGAGATCTCTATGTAGAAGAATGTTTTGCTCGGTTGTAAGCATGTTGCACATAACACAAATGTTCATCCCAAAGTTTGGGATGCTTGCTGCAATAGTCTCTGAGCAACTAGATCACTGTCTTGTTGACCACTTATGTTTGGCCATCTATCTGTGGATGAAAGGTTGTGCTTTTCTTCAGTTTGGTGTCCATCAGTTCCCACAGACTCGACCAAAACTTCCCAACAAATCAGGTGTCTCGATCAGATACAATGGAAGTGGGTAATTCAAAATGAACCCATACATGCTGAAAGAACAACTTTGCAGTTTGTTCAGCTGTAATATGCTTATTACAAGGTATCAAAATACACATTTTGTTGAACCTATCCACAACAACATATATATAGTCATGACCTTTCCTAGATTTAGGTAGTCCTCCAACAAAGTCCATGGAAACACTTTCCCAAGGATGAGAAGGAACTGGTAGTGGAGTGTACAAGCCTAGTTTTCTATTGTTGGGCTTGCTTTTAGCACACATGGTACACCCTCTTACATATCTAGAAACCATCTCATTCATTTTTGGCCAATAACAAAATCTTTGCAGCTGTGCAACCATTTTACTTACACCAAAGTGACCTAATATTAGAGAAGTGTGTGCTTCTTGGATTATCTTTACTCTTTCAGTTTTTGGAATGCATAGCTTCCCACAATGATACAATAATTGGTCCTTAATATGATAATCCCATTGTTCTACTCGTTTGCCTTGACTTAAAGTGGCATATACATCTTTAAAATCTATATCTTGAGCATATTGTTCAATGTAGCTCTCATGCAATACTGAATTATGCTTAAGTATAGTAGATGCATTTATAATTGGTCTAGATAACATATTTGCAACTTTATTGTGTATGCCCTTTTTATATTTGATGACTAAATGAAACTGTTGTAGAAAACCCATCCATCTATAATGTCTTGATTGTTGCAACTTAGTTTGGGAGTGTAGATATTGGAGTGGTTGATGATCAGTATGTATAACTGTCTCTTTGCCCATTAAGTAATGTTTCCATTTTTTCACACTCTGCACTAATGCATACAATTCTTTATCATATGTGGGATAGTTAACTACTGCAAAATTAAATGTATCAGAATGATAACGTATGGGTTTACCATGCTGTATCAACACTGCTCCCATGGCATAGTCACTGGCATCCGTTTGGATCTCAAATGGTCTTTGAAGATTGGGCAGTGCTAGTACTGGTGTTGTACTAATATTTTCTTTCAAGGTGTCGAAGGCTTTTTGTTGTTTGCCTCCCCACTAAAACACCTTGTTCAATCCTGTTAAAGCATGTAAGGGAGCTGCAATTAAGGAAAATTTAGAAATTAACTTTCTCCAATATTGTGCTGCTCCTAAGAAGCTTCTAACTTCTGTAGCAGATTTGGGTTTAGGCCAGTTTACAATGACTGCCACCTTAGAGGGGTCTATCTTCAATTCACCACCCCCTACTATATGTCCCAAATAATTCAAACATGTTTTGCCAAATTCACATTTTGAGAGTTTAACATAAAGTTTTTCTCTTTTCAAAACATCTAGTGTCTGCTTAACATGATTTAAATGTTCTTCCCACGTTTTGTTAAATATAAGAATGTCATCCAGATATAGAATAACAAGATCATCAAGAAAAGGTCTGAGTACATCATTCATTATTCTCATGAAAGTAGGAGGAGCATTAGTTAAGCCAAAAGGCATAACCAGCCACTCATACAATCCCTACTTTGTTTTGAAAGCAGTCTTCCATGCATCTTCTTCTGCAACTCTGACCTGATGATATCCACTATGCAATTCTAACTTGGAAAAATAAACAGCTTCTTTTCACTGATCTAATAGATCATCTATGTGAGGAAGGGGATAACGATTTTTTATTGTTATCTTATTCACTGCTCAGTAATCAATGCACATTCTCCACGAGCCATCTTTCTTTTTCACCAAAACGATTGGAGACCCACATGGTGATGTGCTAGGTCTGATGAACCCCTTCTTGAGCAACTCCTGCACCTGATTCTTGATTTCTACATTCTATAAAGCAGACAACATGTACATTCCGATGTTAGGCAATGGAGCATCTTGCTACAAATTAATATCATGCACTATTTCCTTTTTGGGTGGCAGACCTTTAGGTTCTTGAAACAAGATATCATATTCTGAAACAACTTTTTCTAAATCAGCTTGCTGTTTAGCATCATAGCCCTCGAATACATTGGTTTCATCAAGTTTCTTTTCCTTTACAACCATCAGTAAAAATTGTTTGCATGAATTTACAATTCGTTTCATCTCCCCTGAGTTTATGAGAGTATAATTATTCTTGAGCTTATGAACTCTTACAATATATTCGATTCCATCTTTAACGAGGAGATACTTGTTCTTAGCTCTATAGAAAGTAGCTTTTCTATCATACAAGTAAGGACTTTCTAAAATAATTCCACATATATCCAAATAAATTATATCTAACTCAACCTCATCTACAACTGTTGACCCAAAAGAAAAATTAAGTTTACATTGTCTAGTCACTTGTAGTTGTGCTTTATCATTTAACCAACCTAATGGGTATGGTTCCTTATGAGGTGTAGTCAGTAATCCCAACTTCTTTACAATTGCTTCAGAAATTAAATTTACTTGTGAGCCACTATCAAACAAAGTATCAATCTTTTGATGCTTGGAAATAACTCGAATATGGAAAAGCTCATGTCTTTTTCTCTCATTTTCTTCATTATTAGTGGATTGTGCAAAATTACTAGTAGATTCTTTAGAATTTTTACCTTTTATACCTATGGCTGCAATGGTTGTTTCATCTCCTGAGTCTGACCCCAAATATTTTTGAATAGTTGCAGCAGTCTTCTTCTTCTTGAACTCGAACTTCTTAGGTCTCAATTCCGGATGCAGGATCCAACAGTGCTCATCATCATGCCCATACTTCTTACAGTGAGTGCATGAATACTTGCTTTTCTGTGCAGTGTTGGCCTTCCTCTCTTTCCATTTTTGTTTTCTTTTCTCCTTATTCTTTCTTGCAGTGGGCTTGGATGATCCCCCAACTTTTGGGTTCCCATTCTTTCCTCTAGCTTCTAGATGCGTAGCTTGAACAGATACCTCATCTATACTAGTGGGATTAAACATGAGGATAGTGTTCCTCATGTAGCTATGTAGACCACCTATGTACTTCAACAAAGTCTCAGGTGAGTCTAAAGAAATTCCTAGAATCAAAGCTCTTTTCTTAAATTCTTGGGTGTAACATTGTACACTTTTCCCTTTCAATTGGCGAAGAGTTTGCCAGCTCTTCATGGCTTGCTGCATGTAAGCTAGTGGATAAAACTGCTTTTTGATTGCAGAAACAAATTCACTCCAGACAGAAAGAATCTCACCATGTTTCTTCATGTCAGCTTGTGTCCTGCCTTCCCACCATACCAAGGCAGTACCTCCGAGGCGTAGGCTGGCCAGCTGAATCTTACTCTTGTCTGAGACGATACTCTGCACTCTGCAATAAACATTAATTTGTCTGATCCAATTATCCATCTTCTCTGCATTCAACTCTCCATCATATATTGGTAAATCAAATTTAACATCTAATTTAATCAAATATGTCTTCTTTTTATGTTCAGGGTTATTAGGAGGTGTGAGAAAGTTTTCTTCTTTCCCTTTGCCTTTTGAGTGGTCTTGGAGGAGAGACTCCTATTCTCCTTTATCTTGTTTGGATCCTTGTGAATCTTCATCTTTATGTTTCCTAAAGTCCCTATACATTTCCTCTACCATGGACCTCATGGCCAGGAAACTATCTATAAATTGGGGGTCTGGTCCCAAGGGACTTTCTTCTGACATTTTCTTCTGAGGATAAACTCTTCCAATTTCTGGGTTAGTTTCGACCAACTCTCCTTCTCCTAATTTAAGTTTTGATCTAGTTAGCATTCAACAACAAAATCCAACACAAGCTTGTCTAACCTTAACAACCACGAGCTCTGATACCACTTGATCTGAAATCACCCGTAGATGACCTCAGAGAAATAATGAAGGTATTACAGACTCAAATGCTGGGGTGTGCCTATGTTATTTTATGCAACGGATCGATAAGATTGTGAAATACACAGACAATGAAACAGTAAGAGAAACACAGTAAGCAAACACATAAAACACAACAAGCTTAATAAGGAGTTCACCCAATCCTCCTAGGCTACGTCTCCTGGTCTAGCCTTCAGCAGTGGCCTTTCTATCGTGTCTTAAAGCAGAGTTTTTACAATAAGGAGCTCAATTTGAGTCTCACTTAACAGATGATGATCAGTAGGATTGTACTTGGATTCCCCAAGTCTCTAGAGTACACAGACTCCCCTTACTGAATCTTGACCTCAACTGGTCTCAGTGATATGAGTCCAATTTGGTACTCAATACCTGACAGGTATACACATAAGAGTTTCTTGAACCTCTCAAGCCTTCTCTGGTGTTCACAGACTCTCGGACTCTCTCTGTCTCTGTCTGCTTGATGCTACCTTTGTCTGCAAGTCAACTCGGCTTCTCTATTCTCTGCAATTTACTTATTTCTTGCCTCTCGGCTTTCTGCTTCTCTTTCTCTGCCTCTCTTCCTGCTCCCTTTGCTCTCTGTCTGTTCGTGGCTTAAAGCCAATCTGCTCCATGACTATTCATTTCCACTTCCCGGCCCTCTGGATCTCCTGCCTCTATCTGCTTGAATTCCCCTACTCTACGTCATCATCATTGTGTAACGCTTCACAGAGAGGTGGCCACTTGTTTTCTCATGAACTAAGTGTCAGTTCTATTTGAATGGTCGTTATTTCCGTTGCTCCAAGATTGCCCACAAAACTGATTCCTCTGCCAACTCATCGGTCATGTCGGACCTCAAATCTTATATACTCAGCCTATTTCCCCATCGAATCTGATCATCCATCGGATCATTTCTCCATTATTGATCTAGATCCTCCAGATCCTACGGTCTCCATCCATATCACACGGGTAAGTAGCATGACCTTTACTCGCGCGATGTGAGCGGTTTTCTCTCTCATCCATTGGACGCGTGTCACCCAGTGTATGGCATCAGGCGGGACTCGGTCGAACCCACTTACTGCTTAAAGCCCTTCCAATATCCTGCTAGTTTTAGCGTGGGACCTGCCTTCTAACAAAATCAGCGATTTTCATACGGTTTTAAGTTTTTCCTCTTGACCGAGCACTTGGGGCCTTTCCTTCTAAGGGGGAAACCCTGTAATCGCGTATCAAAAGTTGCCTCTGTTTTTGGATTTGACCTCCTGTTTGTCAATTTGTGCCAGTGCGTGGTCACCATGGGCCAACGATCTGCGCGCTTTCACTGAGGGTCCTCGTTGTTCCGTGTTGAACTCTGTAAAACTCATACCAGAGTTTCAAAGTATTATGGATGTCAAAGCTTATCAGAAATAACCTCTGAACAATGAAAAGTGAGGGTATAGCTATCTCACTTGTCCCATCTCTATCCATTTTTCACTGCTTGGCTTTGAACCCTGGAGTCCAATCCTGAGGTACTTAACATCTCCCCTGCGTGTCGTCCTTACCTTCCTGTCCAGAACTGTGTCTTCCTGCAATTCATTGAGATATTCAGGTAACAGATCATCAATAGAAGGCAACTAACTCTGCTCTTCGGGATCTTCAATTAATGAAGGTTCAAATAATCTCAAGCTGTCTGCATTAACGACTGAGTAGATGTACATGTAAGCTGGTAAATCAAGGCGAAAATCATTCTCACCAATTTTCTCAAGTATCTTGAAAGGTCCATACCTAATTGGATTTAGCTTTTTACCTTCACCTCGCATTCTGTCTTTGCTGATAGACAACCAGACTTGATCACCAACTTGGAAACTATGCTCCATCTGATGCTTGTCATTCCTTACCTTGTATTTGGCTTGGCTCTTTTCCAGTTGTTCCTGTACTACCTAGTGAATCTCTTGGATTTGTTCAATCAAATTGGTTGCCTTGTCCACATTACTATGTCCATCAACTGTTATGTCTTTACCAAAGACAAAATCCAAGGGAGACCTTGGTGTGAAACCAAAACAGGTCTTAAAAGGAGATCTCTGTGTAGAAGAATGTTTTTCTCGGTTGTAAGCATGCTCACATAACACAAATGTCCATCCCAAAGTTTGGGATGCTTGCTGCAATATCCTCTAATCAACTGGATCACTGTCCTGTTGACCACTTCTATCTGGCCATTTGTCTGTGGATGAAAGGATGTGCTTTTCTTCAATTTGGTGTCCATCAGTTCCCACAAAC
Organism: Pinus tabuliformis; assembly: GCA_031772625.1. Classification (NCBI taxonomy): domain Eukaryota; kingdom Viridiplantae; phylum Streptophyta; class Pinopsida; order Pinales; family Pinaceae; genus Pinus; species Pinus tabuliformis. The sequence goes on along the minus strand of CM062804.1, from coordinate 768,945,135 downwards.
TCGACCAAAACTTCCCAACAAATCAAGTGTCTCGATCAGATACAATGGAAGTGGGTAATCCAAAATGAACCCATACATATTGAATGAACAACTTTGCAATTTGTTCAGTTGTAATATGTTTATTACAAGATATCAAAATACACATTTTGCTGAACCTATTCACAACAACATATAAATAGTCATGACCTTTCCTAGATTTAGGTAGTCCTCCAACAAAGTCCATGGAAACGCTTTCACAAGGAAGAGAAAGAACTAGTAGTGGAGTATACAAGCCTAGTTTTCTATTGTTGGGGTTGCTTTTAGCACACATGGTACACCCTCTTACATATCTAGAAACTATCTCATTCATTTTTTGCCAATAACAAAATCTTTGCAGCTGTGCAACTGTTTTACTTACACCAAAGTGACCTGATATTGGAGAAGTGTGTGCTTCTCGGATTATCTTTACTCTTTCAATTTGTGGAATGCATAGCTTCCCACAATGATACAATAGTTGGTCCTTAATATGATAATCCAATTCTTCTACTCGTTTGCCTTGACTTAAAGTTGCATATACATCTTTAAATTCTATATCTTGAGCATATTGTTCAGTAGCTCTCATGCAATACTGAATTATGCTTAAGTATAGTAGATGCATTTATAATTGGTCTAGATAACATATCTGCAACTTTATTGTGTATGCCCTTTTTATATCTGATGACTAAATGAAACTGTTGTAGAAAACCCATCCATTTATAATGTCTTGATTGTTGCAACTTAGTTTGGGAGTGTAGATATTGGAGTGGTTGATGATCAGTTTGTATAACTGTCTCTTTGCCCATTAAGTAATGTTTCCACTTTTTCACACTCTGCACTAATGCATACAATTCTTTATCATATGTGGGATAGTTAACTATTGCAGAATTAAATGTCTCAGAATGATAACATATGGGTTTACCATGCTGTATCAACACCACTCCCGTGGCATAGTCACTGACATCCATTTGGATCTCAAATGGTCTTTGAAGATTGGGCAGTGCTAGTACTGGTGTTGCACTAATCTTTTCTTTCAAGGTGTCGAAGGCTTTCTGTTGTTTGCCTCCCCACTAAAACACCTTGTTCAATCCTATTAAAGCATGTAAGGGAGTTGCAATTAAGGAAAAGTTAGAAATGAACTTTCTCCAATATTGTGCTGCTCCTAAGAAACTTCTAACTTCTATAGCAGATTTGGGTTTAGGCTAGTTTACAATGACTGCCACCTTAGAGGGATCTATCTTCAATTCACCACCCCCTACTATATGTCCCAAATAATTCAAACATGTTTTGCCAAATTCACGTTTTGAGAGTTTAACATAAAGTTTTTCTCTTTTCAAAACATCTAGTGTCTGCTTAACATGCTTGAAATGTTCTTCCCACGTTTTGCTAAATATAAGAATGTCATCCAGATATAAAATAACAAAATCATCAAGAAAAGTTATGAGTACATCATTCATTATTCTCATGAAAGTAGCAGGAGCATTAGTTAAGCCAAAAGGCATAACCAGCCACTCATACAATCCCTACTTTGTTTTGAAAGCAGTCTTCCATGCATCTTCTTTTCCAACTCTGACCTGATGATATCCACTATGCAAGTCTAACTTGGAAAAATAAACAGCTTCCTTTAACTGATCTAATAGATCATCTATGCAAGGGGATAACGATTTTTTATTGTTATCTTATTCAGTGCTTGGTAATCAATGCACATTCTCCACGAGCCATCTTTCTTTTTCACCAAAACGATTGGAGACCCACATGGTGATGTGTTAGGTTTGATGAACCTCTTCTCAAGCAACTCCTGCACCTGCTTCTTGATTTCTGCATTCTCTAAAGTGAACAACCTTTACATTCCGATGTTAGGCAATGGAGCATCTTGCTACAAATTAATATCATGCACTATTTCATTTTTGGGTGGTAGACCTTTAGGTTCTTGAAACAAGATATCATATTCTGAAACAACTTTTTCTAAAGAAGCTTGTTGTTTAGCATCACAGCCCTCAAATACATTGGTTTTATCAGGTTTCTTTTCCTTTACAACCATTAGTAAAAATTGTTTGCATGAATTTACAATTCGTTTCATCTGCCCTGAGTTTATGAGAGTATAATTATTCTTGAGCTTATGAGCTCTTACAATATATTCGATTCCATCTTTAACGAGGAGATACTTGTTCTCGGCTCTATAGAAAATAGCTTTTCTATCATACAAGTAAGGACTTCCTAAAACAATTCCACATATATCCAAAGGAACTATATCTAACTCAGCCCCATCTACAAATGTTGACCCAAAAGAAAACTTAAGTTTACATTGTCCAGTCACTTGTAGTTGTGCTCTATCACTTAACCAACCTAATGGGTATGGTTCCTTGTGAGGTGTAGGCAGTAGTCCCAACTTCTTTACAATTGCTTCAAAAATTAAATTTACTTGTGAGCCACTATCAAACAAAGTATCAATCTTTTGATGCTTGGAAATAACTCGAATATGGAAAAACTCATGTCTTTTTCTCTCATTTTCTTCATTATTAGTGTATTGTGCAAAATTACTAGTAGATGCTTCAGAATTTTTGCCTTATATACCTATGGCTGCAATGGTTGTTTCATCTCTTGATTTTGACCCCAAATCTTTCTGAATAGCTGCAGCAATCTTCTTCTTCTTGCCCTCGAACTTCTTAGGTCTTAGCTCCAGATGCAGGATCCAACAGTGCTCATCATCATGCCCATCCTTCTTACAGTGAGTGCATGAAGACTTGCTTTTATGTGCAGTGTTGGCATTCCTCTCTTTCCATTTCTGTTTTCTTTTCTCCTTATTCTTGCTTGTAGTGGGCTTGGATTATCCCCCAACTTCTGGTTTCCCATTCTTTCCTCTAGCTTCTAGATGCGTAGCTTAAACAGATACATCATCTATACTAGTGGGATTAAATATGAGGATAGTGTGCCTCATGTAGCTGTGTACACCACCTATGTACTTCAACAGAGTCTCAGGTGAGTCTAAAGAAATTCCTAGAATCAAAGCTCTTTTCCTAAATTATTGGGTGTAACCTTGTACACTTTGCCCTTTCAATTGGCGAAGAGTTTGCCAGCTCATCATGGCTTGCTGCATGTAAGCTAGTGGATAGAACTACTTTTTTTATTGCAGAAACAAATTCACTCCAGACAAAAAGAATCTCGCCATGTTTCTTCATGTCAGCTTGTGTCTTGCCTTCCCACCATACCAAGGTAGTGCCTCCGAGGCGTAGGCTGGCCAGCTGAATCTTACTCTTGTCTGAGTCGATACTCTGCACTCTGCAATAAAAATCAATTTGTCTGATCTAATTATCCAGCTTCTCTGCATTCAACTCTCCATCATATATTAGTAAATCAAATTTAACATCTAATTTAATCAAAGATGTCTTCTTTTTATGTTCAGGGCTATTAGGAGGTGTGAGAAAGTTTTCTTCTTTCCCTTTGCCTTTTGAGTGGTCATGGAGGAGAGACTCTTCTTCTCCTTTATCTTGTTTGGAGCCTGATGAATCTTCATCTTTATGTTTCCTAAAGTCCCTATACATTTCCTCTACCATGGACCTCATGGCCAAGAAACTATCTACAAATTGGGGTCTAGTCCCAAGGGACTTTCTTCTGACATTTTCTTCTGAGGATAGACTCTTCCAATTTCTGGGTTAGTTTCGACCAACTCTCCTTCTCCTAATTTAAGCTTTGATATAGTTAGCATTCAACAATAAAATCCAACACAAGCTTGTCTAACCTTAACAACCATGAGCTCTTATACCACTTGATCTAAAATCACTTGTAGATGACCTCAGAGAAATAATGAAGGTATTACAGACTTAAGTGTTGGGGTGTGCCTATGTTATTTTATGCAACGGATCGATAATATTGTGAAATACACAGACACTGAAATAGTAAGAGAAACACAGTAAGCATTCACATAAAACACAACAAGCTTAATAAGGAGTTCACCCAATCCTCCTAGGCTACGTCTCCTGGTCTAGCCTTCAATGGTGGCCTTTCTATTATGTCTTAAAGCAAAGTTTTACAATAAGGAGCTCAATTTGAGTCTCACTTAACAGATGATAATCAGTAGGATTGTACTTGGATTCCCCAAGTCTCTAGAGTACACAGACTCCCCTTACTGAATCTCGACCTCAACTAGTCTCTGTGGTATGAGTCCAATTTGGTACTCAATACCTGATAGATATACACAGAAGAGTTGCTTGAACCTCTCAAGCCTTCTCTGGAGTTCACAGACTCTCGGACTCTCTTTGTCTCTGTCTGCTCGATGCTACCTTTGTCTGCAGGTCAGCTCAGCTTCTCTGTTCTCTGCAATTTACTTCTTTCTTACCTCTTGGCTTTCTGCTTCTCTTTCTCTGCCTCTCTTCCTGCTCCCTTTGCTCTTTGTTTGTTCATGGCTTAAAGCCAATATGCTCCCTAACTGTTCATTTCCACTTCCCGGCCCTCTGGATCTCCTGCCTCTGTCCGCTTGAATTCCCCTTCTCTACGTCATCATCACTGTGTAACGCTTCACAAAGAGGTGGCCACTTGTTTTCTCATGAACTGAATGTCATTTCTCTTTGAACGATCGTTATTTTCGTTGCTCCAAGATTTCCCGCGAAACTGATTCCTCTGCCAGCTCGTCGGTCATGCCGGACCTTAGATCTTATATGACTCAGCCTATTTCCCCGTTGAATCCGATCATCCATCAGATCATTTCTCCGTCGTTGACCTAGAGCCTCCAGAGCCTACGGTCTCTGTCCATATCACGCAGGTAAGTAGCATGACCTTTACCCACGCGATGTGAGCGGTTTTTCTCTCTCATCCGCTGGATGCGTGTCAACCAACGTATGGAATCAGGCGGGACTCGGTCGAACCCGCTTACCGCTTGAAGCCCTTCCGATATCTTGCCGGTTTTAGCGTGGGACCCACCTTCTGACGAAATCGATGATTTCCATATGGTTTTATGCTTTTCCTCGTGACCGAGCGCTTGGGGGCTTTCCTTCACTGAGGGGGACGCCCTGTAATCGCGTATCAGAAACTGCCTCTGTTTTTGGATTTGACCTCCCGTTTGTCAATTTGTGCTAGCGCACGGTCACCATGGGCCAATGGTCTGCGTGCTTTGACCGAGGGTCCTCGTTGTTCCGAGCTGACCACAAATTTCCATTGTTCAGAGGTTATTTCTAATAAGCTTCGACATCCATAATACTTTGAAACTTTGGTATGAGTTTTACAGGTTTAGGGAACTTTAAGAGTGTTTAAGGATCTAATTCGGATGATGTAGGCACCTTTAATTTTCTCTCTATTTCCTTTGTCATTTCGGTTTTCAGCCATTGGTTTAGTAGGAATGGGTTCTTCCTCTTCTTCTTCCTATGTAGGTTCCTCAAATAGGTAAGGTTACTCACCTAAACGGTCTTCTAATTCACTGTCACTAAAGAAGAAAGAAGGTTGACTGTTGGATGCAGTGGGGGTATTTGACAAGAATTTCCCTGAATTGTCCATATTCCTACGAGGCATGAAAGGAAATGTTTTTGGGTTGGTTTTTGTAAGATTTTCTTTAAAGCTAGAAAGTACTTACAGAATGGAAAGGAAAGCAGCTAATGACAAATGAAAGAAAGGAAGCTACTAGATTAATTTTGCATAAATAAACTAATGGAATAAAATTGAAGACTAGAAGTAGAAGAAAATAAAGTTGGAGACTAGAAAATAGAAGAACGCAGTAATTACTTCTACTTATACACCTCCCCGGCAACGGCGCCAAAAAGTGATGAGCCTAAGTATTGCAAAAAGAATGCTGCAACTCCCAAGGCTACCAACTTTACTTATCAACTCGAGGTTCGTACAAAATTGGAGGTGACAGAGCTATATGCACAAGTAAAAGTGAAGGTACTGCCTGTTGTCACTGCTCATCTGGCAAGAGACCCCATGGGTTCGCTAAGCCATACTTCTATTGGGTCAGAAGAAGCTTAACTCTTTGATGGAAGAAGAGAAAATTTATCCTAGGGGAGAGCTACTTCCATTGCAGTATTGAAAAAAACAGCATGAAATTCTATTTCATACCATAACCTAACTAACCATCCAAACAGTTATGCTAAGCAGAATTGCTAAATTAACACTAATCTAATGTTGCTATCTAAGTTGTAGAAGTAAAAAAAAAACATTAAACTAGACTAAGGTGCAGCAAAGAACTTAGGCTAAATCAGGTTTCAAGCGGAAAAAGCAATCGGAGGTCGAAATATATGGAAGTGGACGTAAGGACACAGTAGCACATAGGGACTGTTGGATCCATCAATGAACAGAAGATGGACGGTGGAGATTTTATCGTGGGGCTTAAGTGAATAAATGGATGAATAGGATTGATGAATAGGATGAACGACGGAGATTGTATCATGAGGATTTAAGTGAATGGATGGACGAATCAAGGTAACAAAGGAGATGAATGGTCGAGATCTAATTGCAGGGATGAAGTCAAGAGATGGACGGATGAGGTTAACAAGAGCGATGAATGGTTGAGATCTGATCGCGCGAGTGACGTCAAGAGATGGACGGACGAGGTTAATAGGAGCGATGAATGGTTGAGATCTGATCGCACGAGTGAATTCAAGAGATGGATGGTGGAGATCATATCGCGGGAAAAAGAAATGTGCGGAAATGATGGAGCAGGTTTCTAAGGCGATAAGTAGTTTCTTGCGCGCGCCTTCAGGCTGTAAGCAGTGTTTTGAAATTTCACGTAATTAGCCTTACTGCACAACACGTAGCACGAGAAAATCACTTTTCTCGCGTGCTCTCGGGCGGATAACATTCGTGCACTAATCCACGCGAGATTGCATGATAGCCGTTGGATCAGACAGGGTTGATCAACGGTGGAGATCGGCCAAGCTAGTTGGCAATCGGGTGAAGCGACAGCCGTCAGATCAGGCAAGGCAGATCGACGGTGGGGGTTTAAAGCGCCTAAAGGTGTGGAGGTGATGCGATAGTCGTCGGATCAAGCGAGGCAGATCGACAGTGGGGACTTAAAGACGATAAAGTGAGTGGAAGACTTCACGCAAGGCAACAGTTAGAGAAAATAATGAATCGGACGGTGATTGTGAAGGTTTGTTGGTGATCGGACAGCAAGGAAGCGATGCATGAGGAACGTGCTGAAGGTGGTTTTAAACCAAAACGACAGAGAAAACCAGTAACAATGTAAACTTTGAAACGGGAACTATAAACTCAAAACAGGAACTCTGGCCAAAAAACCTCGAAAAAACATCAAAAACAGTGTTAAAAACGAAAAGTGTTGATACTGGAATAACACCTTTTTTTTTCTTGAGTAAATTTTCAACATGTTTTAAAAATGGCGGTGAAAACCAATTTTTTGTGCAAAAATTGTCCAAAAAGCACTCATCAAAAACAGTGTTAAAAACGAAAAGTGTTGATACTGGAATAACACCTTTTTTTTCTTGGGTATATTTTCAACATGTTTTAAAAATGGCGGTGAAAACCAAATTTTTGTGCAAAAATTGTCCAAAAAACACTCTCAAAACGAAAAGTGTTAACGTTGGGAAAACACATTTTTTTTTTTCAAAAGTAAAATTTCAACATTTCAAAATAATGCCGTAAAATATTTTATCATGACCCCGAAAAACATTAAAATTTAAAAGAAATAATGAAAACATAAAATTAAATAAAAAATTAAAACAATGAAAAAACACAAAACAAAACAAAAACAAAAACAAAAAAAAGTTTTAAAAAAAACAATAATAATAACAAAACATAAATTAAAATATATATTAAAAAAAAAAAATCATAAAAATGTAAAAAAAACAAAGAAAATTAATGATAAGAATTAAAAAAAAAAAAAACAAACAAAAACAAAAACAAAACAAAAACATTATAAACAAATAAATAGTAAAAAAAATATTTTTTAAAAAAGGGAAAAAAAATAAATAAATAAAAAATATCTTCTAAAATAATAAAAAATTTGGCAAAAAACAAAACAAAACAAAAAAAAACATGTTAAAAAAAAATATCTCATAAACCATAAAAGAATTTGGAAATATATATATATATATATATATATAATTAAGTAAGTAAAAATAAAGAAATTGAAAAAAAAAAAATCAAAAAATCAAAAAAAAAAAACTAGAAAAATTAATATTAAAGAAAACAAAAATTAACTCAAATTAAAATATATATATGAAGATTATTTAAAACAAAACAAAAAAAATTAATTTTAAATTTTTTTTCCAAACAATTTTTTTTATTAAAAAAAATTATTATTATTAACTTTTTTTTTTTAAACAAATTTCTTTTTCTTATTTAAAAAGAATTAAAAAAATTTAAATTTTTTTTAAACGATTAAAAAATTTTAATCTTAAATTTTAAAAAATTAAATATATATATATATATATATATATATATATATATATATTTAAAATTTTGTTATGTATTTTTTTAAAACAATTTTTTTTATTTAAAAAATAATTATTATATTAATTTTTTTTAAACATTTTTTTTCTCATTAAAAAAAAAATTATAAGTATAAAAATTTAAAATTTTAAAATTTATAATTATTAATTAAAAAAAAAAAAATTATATGTATTAAAATTTTTAATTTAAAAACAAAAAATTTAATTTTTATTTAAAAACAAAAAATTTAAAAAAATTAAGTTTCTCCCGCCCCCCGGCCGCCCATGGTGGCGCGGCCGTGGGCGGAGGGTCCTGCGTGCAGGCCCTCTGCCCATGGCCGCACCACCACGGGCGGCGGGGGGCGGGAAAAACTTAATTTAAAAAATAAAAAATTAATAATAATTATAAATTTTAAAATTAAAAATTTTAATAGGTATAATTATTTTTTAAATAATAATTATAAATTTTAAAATTAAAAATTAAAAAAATTTATACGTATAAATTGTTTTAATGATTTTTTTTAAATAAGAAAAGAAAAAAATGTTTTAAAAAAATTAATATAATAACTAAAAAAAATGTTTTTAAAAAATCCATAACAAAATTTTTAAATTAAAAATTAAAAATTTTAATTCGTTTAAAAAAAATTAAAAACTTTTTAATGATTTAAGGGAAAAATAAAAATAAAAAAATATATATATATTTTGTTTAAAAAAAAAATTAAATGTTAAATTTTTTTTTGGTTTTTTTTTTTATATTTTATTTTTTTTTTGGTATTTTTTAAATAATTTTCATTTTTTTTTTATAATTTGAGTTAATTTTTTTTTTTTTTAAATTAATTTTACTAGTTTTTTAAATTTATTTTTTTTTAACCTAGCTTGTTTTTAATTTTTTTCCTAGTTTTTGCTAATATTTTTTTTTTTTTATTTCTCTATTTTTTACTTACTTAATTTTATATATATATATATATATATATATATATATATATATATATTCCAAATTCTTTTATGGTTTATGAGATAATTTTTTTTAACATTTTTTATTTTTCATTTTTGTCTTTTTTATATATGTTTTTTAGAGACAATTATTTCATGTGGATTGAAAAATTAATTAACGATGTATAAATATGTAGAATATCAAAAATGCAAAATATCGACCTTCTTCTTTAAATATGCAAAACAATAAAAACCTCACTACAAAAAAAATAAAAATAAAAATAAAAACAAGAAAATATGAAGAAGAAGACCACTTCCAAAGTTATTAAATTTACAAAATAATTATTTACATTTCATACATTATAAAATTAAAAGTAAAGTAAAAGTAAAAGTAAAGTAAAAGTAAAAAAAAAAAGTAAAAGTAAAAAAAAAAAAAAGTAAAAGTAAAAGTAAAAAAAAAAAAAAAAAAACCCTTTTAAAAAAAAAGGCATGGTGTAGAATTACCACTTTTTTAAATCAACATCAAAATCACTACCATTCTAAAAGGCAATGTACATAAAAAAAATTATAGCGCCAAAAACTATGCTCTAAAAAAAACGTGTTCTGCATCACCCCTTTTCAAAATTGGGTCACTTTTTTGCTATCTTTACAAAACGGGTAACAGTATCAGTTCCCGTTTCAAAGTTTACGTTGTTCAGTGCGGGTGAACAAATAACTGCATCAAATGACGAACTCCATAGCTCATATGAAAACCAGAAACCTATGTTGTTGGAGCTACTGAACGGTCCCTTCCTCAAATCATGGTCCCAGAGGGAGGAGATGAGGCTGAGACACCTGTTCACAACCTGATAGTGATCCTTTTCTCCTAACTAACCTGTGAACTGAAAGAAAGAATAAATGGAAGTAAACTACAACAAATGCAGATGAACTGAAGCAAATGAACAGGAAACCATGAAACTACTTAAGCAAATAAACAGAACAAAACTCTATGATAGCATACATGTACATTAAAGAGGAGCTTTGGTTGCTTGGGTCGGGCCCTAACCCAAAAGCTTCAGCCCTCGGAGTTAACTCAGAGCTGACTTAAACAGAACACATTCTTATTATAAAAACCATGGATTACATAGCAAATTGTCACAAGTCTTTGCAGCTCAAAAATAAAACAGAGTTTTACAATAGAGGTTCCAATCCTATTGAGGTCCTAAGCCTCTCTATTTATACATCTGAAGTCTCTAACGAATTCCTTCCCATTAGGGAGGCTTGGCCTCTAACTCAAGAAAAACTAGTTTGTGTCACTTTCACTTGCTCGGTTGTCTTTTAGTCTTCACAGTGATGGTTGTGTGCACTCCGAGATGATGGTGTGATATTCAAATGGAGGGGTAGTAAATGAGGAGGATTTACCTTCTATAGTCACTCTCCCTTGTCCCATTCGAGTATTTACCAAGGTCTTTGCCATAGTTCTTTGCTTTTATCCTTTCTACTTGCATTATTCCTTGCTTTTATCCTTTATTCCTGCATTACACGCACATTAGACCACAAAGCCAAAAATCCAACTCTAACTCATTTCATAAACAAAATATAATCAAAAGTATGCAATAAGTTGTGAGAATATTTGGTTTGACTAAGTTAGGAGGTAAATTAAAGCCAATTAAGGCCCATATAATTGCTCAATAATGAGGCTCATCAAGAGGGGCAAGGCAAGAGTAGAGGAAGTCTTTCACTAAGATAGGGGGTATCATTCTTCTCTTTCTATGACCAAAAATCAACCACCCTATCTCTACCTTTGCACCCTATATTATTCAAAAAAAATCTTGGCGATTCCTTTCAAATAATTTAAGGAGACAACAATAGGAGCCATGGGGTGGAGGTTTCAACCAAAGGGGAAGAAAATTTTCACATCCATGAGAAGGAAAACCACTAGAGAAACCCCCAAACTAAGCAACTCAAATCACAAATTACAATGCTACAGGAGAAAACATGGTTGCTACAAGAGAAACAAGGCTACTACAGGAGAAACATATTTTCTACAGGAGAAGACAATGTGCTACAGGAAAGTCCAGAGAGCTGCTAAAAGCCTGATTTTGAGAAACTTTACCCTAGATTTGAAGAGGTACATCTAAGAGAAGGGTAAGTACACATTTTTCTCTGCCATTTGTGGACAAGAAACCTGCAAAACCTCTCATTCCTTCAACCAAGATTCTAATATAAATTTGAGAATAAAAAAATGACTGAAATATCTATTTTGAGTTAAGAAAGATAAGAAAGGAAATGGAATTGTTTTTGGGTTGAGTCCAAATTTTTCATTCCTCTAACTAGTATGGATAAAATTGCTCTTTTACCCCTATAGAAGATTGAGAGTATTGGTTTTCCAAACTTTGGACAATCACAGTGGAAATCATGGGGGGTAGTTTCAATTAAATAGAGCCCACAGACTCATTAAGGATGCTAATTATCACATATGATGTGGAGAATGTTCAAAAACTTGTATCATGGGAAAACATTGTGGACATTATCAGGGAGATTTTTCTTAAGACACAAGTGCAAGCCTAATTAAAACTTGGAGAAAAGGATGGATCTACAAAAGAAGTATTTGGAGAAGAAAATGAAGAGAATTGACCAAGAGAAGATGTGCCAAAATTCCTTCTGAGGTAGCTTGGGATGGACTGAGAGAAGATCAAGAGGAAGGAAGCCTCTAGGGCCATGAATGAGGCACAATTAGGTCACTAAGTTGCTCATAGGATGAGCAACACTTTCAACAGGGGATATGATGGGCCTCCAAATTAGGCATAATTAAGGCCTATCTAACCATCCTTCAACACATTAAATCTATTTTTTTTGCATTAGATGACATATTTTTAGCTTTAATATGTTCATTACAAAGGTTTAGAGGTAATTGCATATTTGTGCCTAATATTATTTGTTTTTGTAGAATATTGTGAGAATATTGGGTAGATTATGAAGATTTGGAGGAGGAGATAATCTAGGTAATTTCTCCCTACTGCATGAGGATTAAAATTGGATAATAAATGAACAAAATATCATGAAATTATTGACAAATTATGGAGCTCCAATGATTGAGATAATCTAGGAATGTGCTCCTAGTCATTTAATGCAAATTTCTAGCGTTGGAAACCAGATCCAGTATTTGAGGAATTTTGGAGAGGAAAGCTTCCTCCTTTCAAGGAGAATTATTCCTCATCATTTTTTATAAATACGAATTCAAATTTTTCTCTCGATGCATGTATTTTTTAGTCTTCTTGTGGATAAAACTTGTATTTTCCAGCTCCACTTTAATTTTTAGCAGGGATGTACTTGGATTAATTCAAATAATGAAGTTTGGTGTCATTTTTAGCTTCTAAAACTTGGTCTCCTTCAAAGGACTCTTAGTATCTTTGGGCTTGGCCATCCGAGGAGCCTCAGAACCATTTTTTATAGTTTGTCTTTCTTCTTTTCACTTCTTATTCACATGCATCTCTAATTCTTGTTTTTCCTATTTCTACATTTAGTATTGATGCTTCTTTTGTTGTATGATTGGGTTAAAATATTGAAGTAAGTTATTTTGTAGGTTATTTATAGACTCAAAGTAATTATGTGTCCTTAGAACAACTTTGAAAATTAATCTTCATCATTGAGCTACTTGGATTGGTTTACTAGTTCCCAAATCTAGAATTTTTGGAAGTCCCTTGTAGCAAAAATAGTAGTAATATTCTGCTATTTTTAGAACGTGTTAATGAGCTTCATTTGAGTTGATTCCACTTGTGTTAAGTCATAAAAACATTAAATCTAACAAAAAAACTCATCCCATTTCATTTTCACTTGATTAGGTTAGGTATTTGATAGGTTAACCAGCTCACTAGTTCTTGAATTTCCAGTTTTTAGAGCAATAAATTTCTGTTATTTTTTATCACACGTTAACAGAGGTCTTTTGGAGCAATTATACTTGGAATGGAGACCCAAGACATCCTAATTGATTTATTTTTTCCATCCCATTTAAATTTTATTTACTTGGGAATTTAGTAAGATTCTCGCTCCTCTAGCATTACAAGCCTCTTATAGCAATCGCCTGTAGGAAACCTGTAACATCACTTTCCTTCACCAGTTTTGATCCCCACTGCAACTTTGAATTATTCTAGATGAATAATTACCCCTAGGATCTATATCCATGATTGGGGAATACCAAATGCCACTTAGGATTTTCCTTTTTACCCCTACAACACATCTCAACAATTTGGGTTAATGGACAAATTTATGAATTGGATAACACAATAATGATTTCCTTGATTGCCACATGAAGTATAATGAACTTTTTCAATGGATCTAACATCTTTGGAATGCACAGATTGATTACATTTTCTTTTCTTCATGCATGTTAGATTAGTTTACTTTCTTTATTCTTAATTTAATACTAGGTTCCCTTTCCAATGCAACTTTCACATCCTGTAATTAGGCTAGTGTTTGATTTCCATTTCTGCAATTAGGATTAATTTTTACATTTGAGCAAGTAGCATTTCCATTTCTATAATTAGTTTAGATTATATTTCATGATATTTATAAGAATTTGATGGATAATATGATGTGTCATGGCCAAGAATTTGTATCAACAGTAAAAGGCTTAGACTTCAATGAGAATGACATTAGTAATGAGGTAATGGATGCCAATAAATCTTTATTTTCACAAGGAGAAGTGCCAAAGGAATACCAACAAGACAAACCAAAAGTAAGGTTTTTCCCTCACAAATATAAACCATTACAATTGAAGAATCACTTGAGAGAAAGAAGCAACCTAAACCTACATTAGAAGTTACTGGGAAAGTAAGATACGGGAAGAAATGAAAATAGAAGAGTAGCAAGAAGAGAAACAGGGGGAGAAAAACATGGACCAATAAAATGAGAATGAAATAGGCCAACATACATGAAGAACAACATGGCAAGAATATGGATAGGTTGCTCAGAGGATGAGCAACAATTTCAGTAGGGGGTATGATGGGCCTCTAAATTAAACACAAATTAAGGCCCATATAACTTTTCTTAGACACTTTAAGGATATATTAAACCTCTCCTTCTACACTTAATAATGTTTTTTTTATTTAATATGTTCTTAGGAAGCTTTAGAGATGGTTTCATTTATGTGCCTAATATTATTTATTTTTGAAAAATATTGTGAGAATATTGGGCAGATTATGAAGATTGGGAGAAGGAGATAATCTAGGGACTTGCTCCCTACTATAGAAGGATCAAGTTTGGATAATAAATCAACATGATATTATGAAATTATTGCACAAATTATGGAGCTCCAATGATTGAGAAAATCTAGGAATGTGTTCCCTGTCATTTAACGTAAATTCCAAGTGTTGGGAACTACATCCACTATTTGAGGGATTTTGGAGGTGAAAGCTTCCTCCTTTCAAGAAGAATGATTCCTCATCATTTTGTATAAGTAAAAGTTCCAATTTTCCTCTAGGTTCATGTATTTCTTAGTCTTCTTGTGGAGAAATTTGTATTTTTCAACTCCACTTTCATTTCTAGCAAAGATGTACTTGGATTGATTCAAATAATGAATTTTGGTGCCATGTTTAGCCTCTAAAGTTTGGTCTCCTTCATAGGAATCTGAGTATCCTTGGGCTTGGCCATCCCAAGAGCCTTAGATCCCTTTTTGTATAATTTTATTTTCTTCTTTTCACTTCTTATTAGCATGCATCTCTTATTCTTGTTTTTTTTATTTCTACATTTAGTATTGACGCTTCTTTCGGTGTAGGATTGGGTTAAATGATTGAAGTAATTTTTTTTTACGGTTTTTTATAGGGTCAAAAACATGATTCATCTTTACAACAACTTTGAAAAGTCATATTCATCATTGAGCTACTTAGATTTGTTTACTAGTTCATAAATCTAGAATTTCTGGAAGTTCGTTGTAGCAAAATAGTAATAATTTTTTGATATTTTTTAGAATGTATTAATGAGCTTCATTTGAATTGATTCCACTTGTATTATATCACATAAACATTTAAGTTAATAACAAAATTTAACGCATTTCATTTTCACTTGATTAGGTTAGGCGTTTTATAGGTTAACTAGCTCACTAGTTCTTGAATTTCTAGTTTTTAGAGTAGTAATTTTCTGTTATGTTTTAGCACATGTTAACAGGGGTATTTTGGAGTGAATCCACTTGGAATGGAGACCTAATACATCCAACTTAATAAAAAAAAATTGTCTCATCCCATTTTCATTTGATTTACTTGGTCATTAGGTGAATTATCTTTTCTTGTAGTAATTTGTTTCGCTTGTAGCAATTTCGTTTCGGCAATAACCAACTCTTGTAGCACTCCTATAGCATGTGTAAAATTGACCATATTTTCTCCAAAAACTTAGTTTTTGTCTATTAGGATTGAATCATGACCCCTAGGCTCTAAATACATGATTTAGGAATAATAAACACCAATTAGGACATGCCTTTTTACAAAGTAGATTAAGCCTATTTATTTGAATTCATGCTCTTAGGATTTCAATTACAAATTGTTGTTCTTGCCTATGATTAATTTATTTTAAAATTAAATTTTCAATTTCTACAGTTATTTTAGGCTTTAATTTCGTAAAATTCACTCAATTACATCAGATCAATTCAAGAATGACACATTGTATGCTACACATATAGTGTCGACACCTCTTAACTTTGTACGAACCTCGTGTTGATAATTTAAGTTGGTAGCCTTGAGAGTTCAAACATTCTTGTTGCAACATTGGGGGCTCATTACTTTTTGGAAAGTGATACTATAGGCGATTGCTATAGGAGCTCTATGGAAAACATTAGCATAACTTTCCAAAAAGTGATGAGCCCAAGTATTACAACAAAAATGTTGCAACTCCCAAGGCTACCAACTTAAATTATCAACCCGAGGTTCGTACAAACTTAAGAGGTGTCGACACTATATGTGAAACATACAATGTGTCTTTATTTAGTTGTGCTAATGTAATGGAGTGAATTTCATGAAATTAAATCCTAAATTAATTGTAGAAATGGAAATTTTACTTTGAACATAAATTAATCTTAGGCAAGAACAACCATTTGTAATTGAAATCCTAAGAGCATGAATTCAAATAAATAGGCCTAATCTACTTTGTAAAATGGCATGTCATAATTTGTGTTTATTCTTCCTCAATCATGTATTTATAGCCTAGGGGTAATGATTCAAGCCTAAGAGACAAAAACCAATCTTTTGGAGCAAATCTGGTCAAGTTTACACTTGCTACATGAGTGATATAGGAGGTTGCTACAGGCGAAACAAAATTGCTACACGCGAAACAAAATTGCTACAGGAGGAGATAATTCACCGAATGAACAAGTAAATCAAATTAAAATGGGATGGGGCAATTTTTTTTATTCAGTAGGATGTCTTAGGTCTCCATTCCAAGTGGAATCACTCCAAAATACCACTGTTAACATGTGCTAACAAAATAACATAAAATTACCACTCTAAAAACTAGAAATTCAAGAATTGGAATTTGAATTTGGTTTGGAGTGGCCTAGGAGCTTCCCTTGATCATGAAGTCATAGTTGGGGGTCAAAATCCTTCTTAAATAATTCTAAATTGCAACAAGAATACAAATTAGTGAAGAAACAAGCTGCTACAGGTGTGATATAGGAGGTTGTTATAGGTGCATTGTATTGCTACAAGAAGGCTTGTAATGCTATAGGAGGGCTACCGAGAAGGTTTAAGAGGTGGAAATGATGGTTTAAGGGTATGTAAAGGTTAACTGAGATTGAGGTAGATGAGTGAAGGGTGGCCAAATCCCCTAGTGAGGCTCAGATCCTTTTGAAGGTTTGTTTTTCACTAGGAGGGATACTCTTGGTCATCCTATGAAAATGATCTCATGAACATAATTTTTAGGACAAAACTTAGGGTTCACAAGAAAAGGTGAGGAAGTCCAAGATGGAGGTGCTCCCTTTCTTGAAGATCCAAGCATCCCTTCAATCATCACATGCATATACCAATTTATCATTGACAAAATGAAACCTGGTATGCATATCAGAAGTTCCTTTTAAAAGTGACCTATTGGAAGATGGACTTAAGTACCTAGGGTTTCGTATCAAATCCCATGGGTACAAAATAGCAGACTGGATCTAGCTAGTGGCTAAGGTGGAAAAAAGGCTTCTAAACTGGAATCACATATTCTTATCTAGAGCAGGGAGATTGGTACTTATTAAATTTGTATTGGAAGCTAAACCAGTGTATTGGATGTCCTTAGCAAGGATTCCATAAGGTATACTTTTTAGAATCCAAATAATCTGTTGTAAATTCCTTTGGAATGGACACAACGAGGGGAATTCATTAGCCTAGGTGAGATGGGGTCGTATTGCATTTCCCAAGAAATGGGGAGGATGGGGCCTAAAAGATCTTCCAGCCTTTGCACATGCTCTAGCTACCAAAATGGGATGGCTCATTCTTAATTCCCAAAGTTTGTGGTCAGAGGTGGTATTATATAAATACATTTGGTCGCTACACATTATGGAATGGATATGACTCCCTACTTGGCACAGACAAGGAATTTCGATTATTTGGCGGGTTGTACTACACACTCTTCCTACCATCAGGAACGGCCTCACTTGGCGCATTAAAGCAGGCACATCAGTACACATTGGCTTAGACCCATGGACTGGTTGTGGTAATATGTATCACCTTCCACCTGATCTCATAGAATTCCTTAAAGATAGGGGCATCACCACAATTGCACACATTGCGGACTTGGAGAACTCCACTATTTTTATGCAGGCTTGGAAATCAGCAGCCTATCTTGGTATCCCTGACCAATGGCTACAGGAATGGGAGGGATACATCACTGCATTGATCGAATCACATGTATGCATATAAAATGATGAAGACATGCTCATCTGGGCACATGCATCTCATGGAGTATACTCCCCCAAGGAAGGATACCCTGTCATTCACCCTGCACACGAGCCACCTACTTTGGAAGGGTGGTGGAGGTCTCTTTGGAAACTTAAGGTGCCCCCACAAACCTGACTATTTGTGTGGAACGTTATTATGAATAAAAACCCCACTGGTGTAAACTTGATGAAATGATCCCACTATGGCCCATCCTAGTGTGTCATATGCCAACAGGCTGAGGAATCGAATGAGCACCTCTTCCTTTTTTATCCATCTGTTAGTCACATTTGGGAACAAGTCCTCTGCTCTCTATCAATCACACAACATTGGGTTGGGCATAATATCTTGGAGGCATGGAACCAATGGTAGGTTGGGTCCACAAATATGAAAATTCAAGATCTCCCACTGATTATTTGCTGGTCTATTTGGTTAAGTAGGAACCATATCATCTTCAGCAACAAGGAAATTCAGTGGCCATTAGTAATTGCACAGAGTATCAATGTTTTTCATGAGGTACATGATGATGACCATCCTCCACCTACTCATACAGTGATACCTGAAGCCATTAATCATAATCAACCTTGGGCCTACTTTGACGGATCTGCCCAAGAACAGGAATGCGGGGGGGGGATTTTATTTCACCTATCAGACAACCATTGTTTTCGTATCCGTATGGGTTTGGGTGTTGGTACTAATAATTTTGTTGAACTTGTCTCGCGTAGACATCTATTACATTTTTCCTTGGCACATGATTGTAGACAATTACAAATTTTCGGGGATTCCAAAATCATCATAAATTGGTTCAATAACACATTTGCAAGTCATGTGCATTCACTCATAAACATTTTGAATGATGCCATGCAATTAAAATCACAATTTGAACATATTTCTTGTCTACACATTTACAGGGAGCGCAATTAGGTTGCAGATCAACTATCCAAGGAGGCCTCGAACCAGCCCAGAGGTCTATGGTTAATTCAAGAACAGAGGGAGGTAGATCATTTTCAGTATTACCACAGGCCTTACATCGATCAGCTACAACAGAGGGCCGATAGGCCCTAATTTCTCATTTTATTTTTTGCAGTACATATCAGCTATCTATGCTTTATATATTTTTGTATTTTTGTATAAACTTTTTACTGAACAGTGACTGTATACCCTCTGTGGGTAACTTATGTACAAACCTATATTTTTGAAGGCTATGGCCACAACATACAACATATGCCTACAGGCATATACAACATGTAATTTTCCAATTAATAGAAAATTACAATTTTTCCCCGGGGGAAAAATATATATATAGCGAAAATCCCAAGAGGATATGTTTTAAACAGCAAAACCCTAGGATCCAAAGCTCTGAAACCAAATGTTATGCAACCAAATCATAAATAGAAGAAAAGATATATCAATGACTTGAAAAAAAGTATCTTCAAGGGGGCAACCTCATTTTATATCACATAAATGAACAATTATTGGATGATACAAATGACAAGGCCTCTTTTGTATATATAGGAGTCTAAGGGGTCACAATATAATTAGGGCCTACATAACAACAATAATGTAAGGTCGCAACAATAACAATAGTATGCTTCTATGGGGCACAACAATAATAATATGGGGGATAAGATGATAAGAAGAGCCATTAGCTAATTAAGTACCAAGACAAAAGAAAAAATTATGTCCAAAAATTTCCCGTGAAAATGGGATCTTTGTCACTTACAATCATCTTTGAGTTTCCATGAAGCTTTTCAATTGTTTACATAAATGTAGTAGCGACTGTATTGTATTTGAAAGGATGAGATAGTGCACAAAAGTGTGCATACTTGGAAAATCTATCAACTACCACCATGATGACACTCTTTCCTTTGGACTTGGGTAAACCTATGATAAAATCCATTGAGACATCCTCCCAATGCAAATTAGGAATGGCTAAAGGATGTAGCAAACCTGGGATCTTAATTGTCTCAACATTATTTTGTTGGAAAACCAAAAAAAATTCCATGAACTTTTGAATATCAAATTTAAGTCCATCCCAAAAAAATTCTTCTTGATCCTTTGGTAAGTTTTTAAAAATCTTTAGTGTCCTCCTAAAGGAGAGGTGTGTAATTCCAAAAGATTCTTTTGTTTGAGTTGGGAGTTCTTACATAGATATAAGTGATCTTTGTACCATAATGAATCATTTTTCCATAAAAATGTATCAGGATCTTGTTGTAACTTTTGAATGAGTGTCAACACATCTTCGTCATTCTTCCTGTTGCGCTTTTTGTGTTTCCTTAAATCTTTGAATTGGAGAGGATTTTTGGCCCATGATCCCAAAGGACATAGACAAATTTTAGGGGCAAAGCATCGGAGAAGGAGTGGAAAAGATAATAGAGAAAGGAAGCGAGGAAACCACAAATACAACGGGCCCCATCCTCGCCTATTTGTACATGAAAGTTAGCCAACGAACAACAAATTAGGCATATCGCCACTTACCTTGAAGTCGCCTGATCCCGGAAGCATTCCAACGGGGTACCTAACATGACTAATAAGCCAAAGTTAGCCCTAGAAGGTCAAAGTCAATCAGGCGAGCTTGGCCGATCAATGATCAGGTTCAACTCCAGGGGGTTGAGCTTTACTTCCGACCTCATTTAATCACCCTGTTGGAGTGTGGGGACCATACCTGCCACCAAAAGAGCCAATGCACCATCGACATCAACAGGCGAGCATGATAGTCATTGAACCATGCATCCATCCCTCTCACCTTTTGTCCAACCTGATGGTACCATGTGTCCACCGCACGTGCCTCCTCATGTTTCCCCCCACTTGTCATCCCACCGTGTTTCCCGCCTATAAAACTATGAAACATTAGTTGTTTCAGTTTCAATTTGTTTCTTTCAAATGAGATTTCTTCACTGCTCCTTCTGATAGCAACACCGTTCGATTGTCAACCATCACTAGAGCCATTTCAAAGTTACTACGTCCAATTACTTCCGGTCACCAGAAATGGAAATTTAAACACTAGCTTCAAAGGAAAAGACTCAAAAGAGAAGGGTGGACGAAGATGGAGACATAGAGAGGGAGGAGGCATCCTCCAACAAGAAAGCTAAGCTCCAGGAGAAGATCGATGAAGAAATTGAGATCAGGTTGACCGAGAGAAATTTGGACTAGCCAAGCTTCCAGGTACTCCTAGAAGACTCTCAGCAATCTGCCACTTCTCCCTTCACAGAGGTAGCAATCATGGGCTCTTTGGGAAGTGCATCAATAACAAACCTTAAATTGGAAGAGGGTCAAAGAAAAAAGGAGAGAAACAAAATAGTTAGAGATGAAATGTTGCAACAACTAACATCACATTTAGTTCCTTATCAGACCAAACTCCTAGCTGCTATGGACATGGAGAGAAACAAAATGAAACTCTCTTTGTATCATCCTTATGCACAGTTCCTCCCATCAAGATCACATTTTAGGACTGTGGATATGTCACTAGATATGGCTAGTATCCCTTTGCCAGCCAAAAAAAAAAAAAAAAATAGCACAGGCAGGCTGGAAAAATGATCTACAATGAGCTGAGTAAAAGTTCCTTAACTATCAATAAGGCTGAGAAATTATTAGAAAAAGTTGCCACCAAGGTGAAGCAAGAAAATGCTAACTCTAGAGACCTTCACTTGCTAAATGAAAGTTTCAAAGAATTAATTATCAAATTGGGGGTGAACCCAAATGATAAAGCTATTGTGGAAGCCATTATCCAGGGCTCACAATTTGAAATCTAGGAGTTGAGGCAAAATCTGAAGATGCCTACATCTAAACATGTGCAGTCCAAAGAGTTGGCCTAGCTAGAGAGTGAAAAATAAATCCTAGTCAAGGAATTAATAGACAGAAACAGTGAGGCAGTGGTCCTCAAGCAACGGGTACCATAACTATAATAGAAAATTGAGTCTCACTCATGTGCAGCGATTGTACTAGAAAAACCACATAATCAAATCAAACAACTAACGAAGGCCCTCACTGAATTGTAGTTGTCAAAGAGCAAGCTCAAAAAGGTTCAAATTGATCTAGAGAACTCCAAGCATGCACTCACACAAAAGGAGAAGCAACTTGATTCAGTTAGGAAAAATGTGGAGAAAATCAATAAAAACTTGGACACTACAAATGAGGAGATCATAGAACTAAAAGATAAGTTGAAAGGTAATATCTCTCTCATCCAGGCGAGGCATATTATTTGGGATGAAATTATTTCTGAATTAAAAATCATCTGGGAGCATATGACCCTAGCAAAAGAGCAAAAAAATTCAATCAAGGAGAATGAGTTCTTTATCATCTCACCCAAAGAAGAAGATGGTAAAAACGCCAAGATAGTTGATAAATTTATGAGGTATCTCAACGAGAAATCATGCAGTGAATTGAGGGTAATAGATATTGTTGACAGGGCAAGAAAATTTTTTGAAATCTCTAAGATGATCCAGAGAGAAACAATTAGGGCCAAAGATGAGGAATATTTGGGTGACTTATTGGAACCTATAGCTGCATTTAGTTCAAACTTTGATCAGAGGATTAGAGCAGCGTTGCCCAGGTGCTGGGATTTTCAAGGGAATCTGCTCCCTTGGGAACAATATTAGTAGTTATTAGTAGAATCCAAGACTAAGGTGAATGCTACTCATGAGAAGACTTCCACCCTTAAGGGAAAAACCATAGTCAATTATTTACATAGGTATTTCTAGCTACTCTGGATGATAAAGACCTTATTTTTTGATGGGTTGAATTATACCAATCTCACCAATATGAGGATATCCTATCAGGATTTCTTTTTCCCTCCTGCATTGAATCCAACATTGTGGCAAAGGTGTGACCAGTTCATATATTCATCACAGATCTGAATCATAGGGTCGAGGTTGCTCCCAAAGGAACCAGCTGACCCATAATGAAGATATTTTGTTGTGCTAATCATGACAATCCATGTCATTTTGAATTTTTTGTAAATATTTTGTTTCGAGAAAGGAATCTAAATTGTTACGTGATCATTAGGATAATTGTGCTAGTAACACATTTGAAATGTCGAGTATTTAGACAGTGATGAGCTTTTCAAGAGAGAATATTTTGTAAGCGGTCCTCGTTTTTGGGACTCTATAAAAGGGTATGAGAGACTTACTAGGAGGGTTCAAATTTTTATGTTCTAGAGGTGGTTCTAACCTGCAAGTTTTGCAAATGTTTGAATAACTATGAGATGTATGCTCTTTTTCGAAGATTAATAAAGAGGTTTTGGTGATTCCAAACATTGAAACATGTAGTATGTAATCCTCTCTTTATTTACCTTTTCGTACGTGCTTCTTTCCTCTCGGAATGCATGTAATTGTAGTTGTTGGACGTAATCTCAAAGTTTTAGATTCATCTATGTCATGTTTTGATAAATGGTGTCTGTGATGTATGAGATAGAATGTCCTTAAAATGTGCTCCACGTTTTTTGAATTTCATTTACATCATTTGTCCAATATTTCTGTTAGAATTTAATGCATAGGATTTTGATATTATCCCTCTGCACTAATTTCTTTTCTTTATGTTATACTTTCCATCTATATTGCAACAGCCAACAGAGCTACACTTTCTATGTGCAAGCCTCCATACCTTAATGTTAATTCTTTTAAAAAGGGTACTCATTATATATGTTAATTAAATATGCCTTTGGATAGAATATCTGAACCAATTTAAATCATCTTATTTTTAAATCTTGAATACCACATATATATCATTCAAACACTCTTAAGATTTCCTAGGCACTAATCTTTCTCAACACAGAGGTTGTCTCTAGGAACCACAACATCCTCTTTCACTGTTGTTGGGGAATGAATCAATATATTTTTCCCTGGGTGTTATTTTCTACATTCCTTTGTTTTGTGAGTAAAGGAAGTGTGGGTTGAGATCTCTCACCTAAGAAACTTTTCAAGTTGCAATCATGGCTTTTAAGAGGCCTCATACTCACTCAGATACCTCTCAGCAAAGACCCTAGACCTAGTCACTGTTACCTCATAAAATTCACCTTCTAGCTCTTAGAAAGTTGAGATAAGCTTCTCTGACTTCTCAGTTATGAAGTCTAGAAACTAAAGAGGTTTTTCCTAGTTTTGATCCTTTCACTTCTCACTTTTCCCAGAGGGTGAATAGGTTTAAGGTATTTTCATCCCTACTACATCTCAAGTTTCTACAACTCCTTCACCACCTTTTCCAACAAATTTTGTTCAACCAGCTACTATAGAAAATTTTCTTCAACCCCCTATACAAAACAAGGTTGTCCCTGGCTTTCTACACAACAAATATGCCCCTGTGAACCTCCAGCAGCCTAAGAATGTCATGCCCCAAGACTACCTTAAGCTCTTGCTTAGGTTTACACACCAAGAAAAAATCAATGCCCAGAAACATATTAAGACCATTTATGCCTTTGCAGAGAATTTAAATGTTGAACATCTATATGTGGTACTGAGATTGTTTGTTCAATATTTGGATGGGGAAGCCAAGAAATGGTTTAAGACTTTACCTAATAACTCAATTAATACTTGGGAAGAATTGGAAAATAGCTTTATGCAAAAGTGGGGCGAGAAGAAATACCATGGATACTTCTTAATTGAACTTAATGCTATAAATAAAAGACGAGATGAAATTGTTACTGAGTTTGTGAAAAGATTCAACAAATCATATCAGTTTCCCCGCTAAGATAAAACCCCCATAGGAAGTAGCTAGAATGGTGTTTCCTAGAGCGTTAGAAGCGTATTTTGGCTTTATATTGAGAGAGATAAAATATTCCACACTGAATCATATTCAAATTGATGCCCTAGAGGTAGAAGCCAATCTTGCATCGACAGGGAAATTGAAGGGAAAAGCATAACATAGTGAAAGAAGAAAGGGAAAGGAAGAGTTTGACTCCTTCGATCAAGTTAGGGAGGCTCATGATAAGAAGCTAGATGAAATTAATAAACTTATTAGAAACCTTTAAAACAAGTTGGTGAAGTTGGAACTAGAGAACAAAAACCCTCCTCGACAAATACAACAAGGTCCTAACAAAAATTTCAATCCTCGGTATAGGAGACCTCCATTGCAACTCTTATAAAGGGAGAGAAGGGACCATCAGTACCAAATACATCCCCCCTATACATAAAGTATGGCTAAGAGGAAGGCCTATCATATACCCTTGATTCCCAATTGATGAGCCCTAGTATTGCATCAAGGATGTTGCAACTTCCAAGGCTCTTAACTTAAATTATCAACTTGGGGTTCATACATACTTAGAGGTGACAATGTTATATGCACAACAGGTTAAGTTCTACTCATATCACCCTTAGTCATTAGATCATATTAAGGTATTTAGAGATCACTCCTTTAGCTAACTACAAAGAGAATTTCTTATGGAAGCATATCATGATTGCAATGAAATTAACATGATTCTAACTATAGAGATGAAACTGCCATTCATTAAATGTAAAGACTAATTGTAATTGCATGAAAGGAATAGACGAGTCTAGTTGTAAAAGTAATGCATGCTACTCTACTTGCACAATAATCAAATCAATAATCTACTTGCATGAATCATTTATCTAATTGCAACTTGCTTGAAAAGGAGGAATTAAATCTTCAACACAACTATGGAATTCAAAAATAGTAAGTATAATTCTACTTGTCTTGGGTTTGCAGTAAGGAAAATATGGGGTTGGAGTGGTCTTGGAATCTTTCTTAATCATGAAATTAAAGCCTGGGGGGAATTATTCAACTTCAAAATGCAAGAATCAAGGTTTAGAGCAAATCTGGGTGGATTTAAGCAGTGCTACAGGAATGGGTTTGAGAGATTTCTGAGGAAAAGGATGGTGTCTTGAAGGTCGATAAAGGTGGATGAAGGTGAATGAAGGGTGTGAGGGCCCTTTTTCCAAGCCTAGTACCCCTCAAAAGCCTATCTTGCACAAAATTTCATGCCCATGGTGTCCATAATTGGCCTTGTAAGAGTGATCTCGATGGCAGAGTTTGAAAGTATTATGAGGTGTCCAGGAGGAAGGTGGAATGGATAAAGTGGATTTGGATGAGTGTGCCAACCTTGCAAGTCAAAAACAATCCTTGCATACTAATCAATTACATGCATTAAATGATCAATAGTGCAGAAAAATGAATCAAAGTGGAAAGGATGAGCTGAATTTTATTTCTTAAAATCTACTCTAACATATACCTACTCTAATTGCAAAATCGATGCTACTAACTTCTAAGTTATGGAAACCAAGCATGCAGAAGATTTTAAATCCAAAACTTAAAAACTTTGCAAGAAATCATAAACACATGTCTTTGGCTTGTTGTTGTAGATCTTCCAGCCACACTTCACACGAGAGAGGTAGTGGTCAAACCTGTAATTACAATTTTTGTAATATAATTCCTACTTATACAAGGAAATAAATGCAATGACTTGAACAAGAACAAGGAAATAATATAGGAGAGGGACTAAATCCTCTGGGTTGGGCCAAACCCAAAGGTTTCAACCCTCCAAATTTAACTCAAATGTAGGCCAACAATAAACTTTTCATTGACAGAAAATGAGGGTCACATACATCATATGAAAGATTAAAATAGGAGTATAAAGCACTAGGCTCTTAGTAGCTACACTTATCTCCAACAAAATTTTGAATCCCAGTGAGCCTTTAGGCTTGTTTATTTATACAGAAAGTAGTTGAGGCCAGCTCCCTTGAAAGGAGGATTACTTCCCTCCAAAATCTCGAAATTGGTGGATCTGGTTCCCTTGGATATTCACATGCACTTGAGTTCCTCGGTTGTTGGTGAATTTGAGTTGTTGGTGAGAAATATTTGATCTCAAGCTGAGTTGGAGAGTTAATGTAGTGGACAATCTCCCTCTATATTCTCTCTATATGTCTCCAATGAACCCCTGAATAGTAAATATCTCCAAAATTCTTCTTTTTCCTGCATATTAATCACATTAGGCCATGAAATATGATGAGCACCCTTTTGTCTTCCTATTAAGCATATTATGGTTAAAATTTCAAATTATGTGAAAAAATGAGAGTTTTAAGCACTGGAGGATAACACAATAGGCCTCAAAATATACCTATCCATGGGACCCATCATCACCCCCCTGCTAAAGGTGTTGCTCACCCTTTGAGAAACTTAGTCACTTATGTGAAGTTCATTCATGGCCCTGGTGGCCTCTATGACATCCTAAGGCATATCAGATGGTGTGTCTTCCTGTGGATAGAAGCTTGCATTTGCTTCTATGTATGTCCAGTCATTTTGTTCTTCTGCCTGGTCGCTTCTCTCCTGTAGGCGCAATAGTAAGGGAGGACTAAGTTTGAGTCCTATCCACTTGATCTTTAACCTTTGCATGATTCTTTTGTAGAGTGGGGTTCTCTCCAAGGCATTCCTTAGTCTTTCTCGAGAGTGATACTCTCTAATTCGTAACAAAAGAGGAGGTGAGGCACAGGTATCCTCTAAGTTAGACAGGTTTATGATATCAGAGGAGCTTATGCTTGTAGACAAAGAAATAACAGCAAGAGTTATTCCCTTTGGAGGCTCAGATCACTGGCCGATTCAAATGGAAATCAAGGGTATTGATTCTCCCAGGAACAGACCCTTTAGATTTGAGAATATTTGGCTCTCCCACCTGGATTTGTAACATTGAAAAATGGTGGTCAGAAGATATGCAGTTCCAGGGATCAAAAATGTTCCTTCTTCATAAAATACTAAAGCACATTAACTTCAGGCTAAAAGAATGGAACAAGAAGGATTTTGACAACATTTTCGTGGACAAAAAATTAGTGGAAATCAAAATTCAAGAACTCAACCAAGCACTGATCAAAGATGGCTTTGACAAAATCAAAAGTGATCAGGCTGATAAACACCATCAAGAATGGGAGAATTTATGCAAACAAGAGGAAATATTTTGGAGGCAAGAGTCTAGAGTGCAATGGCTCAAAGAAGGAGAGTGTAATACAAGATTTTTCCACATATCCACGATGGCTAATAGAGCATATAATAGAATCTCTACGATAAAGGATGAGAAGGGGGAGTTGCAGATCACTCATAAGGATATAGAAGCTGTGTTGGTTCATCATTTCAGAGGCATCACTTGGGAAAACAATTCAGACAGGGAACAATCCATCAAGAAAATTACAAGTTATATCCTTAAGCTGGTGTTTAGAGAGGACAATTTTAACCTAAATAGACCAGTCTCTGAAGAGGAGGTCAGCGAGGTTCTCAAAGATATGCAGAATGGCAAAGCACCAGGCCCGGATGGTTTTAATGTGGATTTTTTTAAAGCTTGTTGGAATATAGTCAAATAGGATATTTTGACTGTTGTGGAGGATTCCAAGAGAAACAAAACTATTCTGAAAGCCCTTAACACCTCCTTCATTTCCCTGATCCCCAAACAAGAATCAGCTCAAATTGCAGATAAGTACAGACCTATAGCTTTATGTAATGTGGTATACAAGATAATATCCAAGGTAGTGGCTAACAGACTCAAACCTCTACTTCCTTCTTTAGTGTCAGAGGAACAATCAGGTTATGTGGAGGGCATACAAATTTTAAATAATATTATCCAAGCCCATGAGGTGGTTCACACGCTAACTAGCAAAAGGCAGGCTGGAATGATCATGTAATTGGATATTGCCAAAGCGTATGATAAGGTGAATTGGATTTACATCAAGAAGGTTCTCACAGCTTTTTTGTTCGATCACAACTGGGTTAGATGGGTCATGGCTCTAGTGAATTCTTCCAGCTTTTCAATTTTGGTGAATGGTTCTCCCTCAGAGATCTTCATTCCTTCTAGAGGCCTCAGGTAGGGAGACCCGCTCTCTCCCTTTCTCTTCATCCTCATGATGGAAGGACTTGGTCGATCCATTAAGCATGCCAAGGCCACGGGAAAGATCAAGGGCCTTCAATTAACTGAAAAATGGTCAGGCACTGACTCACCAACAATTTGTTGATGACACCATGCTGCAGGGAATTCCCACAGTTAAAGAAGCTTCAGCCTACAATCAAATCCTTAATGAATTTTCCATGGCTACACGTATGGAAGTCAATCTCTCTAAATCAAAAATCTCCAAAATTCTTGGCTTCCAAAGGGATTCCCTCCCCTCAAAGTATCTAGGGGTTCCTCTCATGGCCAGACCAATGCACAAAAGTATCTGGGAACTAGTGCTCAATAAGCTGCAAGACAAAGTCAAAAAAAGGACCATTAGAGCCTTGAACCTAGCTGGCAGGTTAGTGCTGACAAAGGCTGTTCTGCAATCAATTTTGCTATTCATGTTATCTGCCCTCCCAGCTCCCAAAGGAGTCTTAGAGCAATTCAGGAATATTCAAAGAGACTTCCTTTGGGGTAAGGAGGAAACAAGGAAGAAATGGGCCCTTGTTTCTTGGGATAAAATCTGCAAACCAAAGAGCCACGGGGGTCTAGGCTTAAATGATCAAGAAATTCTTAATAAAGTTCTTGGAGCCAAACTTTGGTGGCGATGGGTTCAAGAACCAAATGCCCATTGGGCAAGAATCTGGAAAGAAAAATATGCCAACTCCTGGCACACTAGTGATCTCATTAGAATGTCTGGAAACATAAAAGGCTCATTCATCTGGAATAAACCCTGGGAAAACAGAAGCCTAATACAAAAAAACAGTTTCTGGGAAATTAGAGAAGGAGATCTGGCACTCTTTTGGGAGGACAGATGGAAAAAAGAATCAACGCTGTTAAATGAGGATCTTTTAAGCCTCAAGCAGGAAACAGATGCCTAAGGGTTAAACAAAGTAAAGGATTTCTGGGATCTTTCTCATAACTCAGAAAAGTGGAGAAGATGGAAAAACGTTGGTTGCAGAGATGACAGCCCCATAAAAATAAAAGCAGAAGCACTTAGGAACTTGTTAAAACCAAGGATGATCTTGGTAACAGAGTGGCAGGATCAGTTGAGATGGGGCAACAATACTAGAGGCACTTTTAATCTCAAGGAAGCAAAAGGCATTCTCCTGGGGCTAGATTCCAGAGTTCCGAACAATACCTCGTTTTACTTTTGGAGACATCAAGGGTTGATGAAGATCAAGCTTTTCATGTGGTTGGTTCATCAGAAGAAAATCTTGACTTGGGACAACATTAGGAAGAGGGGTGTTATAGGGCCTTCTAGATGCCAAATATGCAAAGAGCATGAGGAGATAATGGAGCACATTCTCAACAGCTGCACTTTTACCAACTGGTTGTGGGATTCTTTTGCTTCCATTTTCCACCAGTCAGATAGGGACAAAGGAAGTATCATAAACACCCTAAACAAGTGGAGAAAAAATTATACGAAGAATGAGTTCCTTAATTTGGCCTGGGCCTTCATGCCTAGCTTCATTATCTAGAATGTTTGGAAAGAAAGGAATAAAAGAATTTTCAAGGATGAAAAGTCCACCCCACACCGTTTATTTGATCTGATATTGAAACAGCTCAAAGAGACAGTTAGTACCACAGTTCACAATCACCCCAAGAATCCCTCCTCAGAGACTGAGTGGAGAACTCTCAGGCAGCTAGGAATTCAAGGGATTATTCCCCAAGGCCTAAATGGGAAGGACATAGCAATGGATACAGAGAAGGATTTCTGGCATCCTCCACCGAAAGGCTATCTGAAATACAACATTGATGGTGCTTCAAAAGGCAACCTGGGAACAGCTGGGCATGGAGGGGTGTTAAGAGATGAATAAGGAGGTATTATCTTTATCTTCCATTGCCATTTAGGAAAAGCCACCAACAATATGGTTAAATTAATGGCTCTGGAGCAATGCCTAGAGTTTCTGATTCAGAACCATGGCTTAAATGTCATTATAAAAGCGGACTCAGAGATATCCATAAACTCTATGAAAAGAATTAATTGTGGTTCAAAGCCGGAGAAAGTCTCAAATCATTAGAGACTAATCCAGGTGTACCAAAGAATTCATGGACACCTTTAGAGTCTTTGATCTGTTAGTTTCAACCATGTCCGATGAAATTCCAATAAGCTAGCGGACATTCTGGCCAACCAAGGTGTGAACAATGCAGATTACGGGTTTGCGATGAAATGGCAGGGGATGCCTCAAAGTCGAATAAAAACTCTCTGCGACGAACAAGCTGCAGAGGACAGAGAAGTTTTTCGATATCGAGCCAGGGTGACTGGCGCAGAATGATTTTTCCCTGCTAGAGAAACCACAGTCTTTTAGTATGTACTTGGAAGGTGGGAAAGTAGAGTTAGGCCTCAATTCTCCCCGGAGTAAGTTTACCAGAGTCCTCAAGTTCTCGGATGGCAACATGATGGGTCTAAGCTCAGATAGGCACAGTCTCGGGTTCAAGTTCCGAAGTAAGAATTGGCGGGACGGGTGGTTGGTTGTTTCCGGCAGCCGGAATCTACCCTCTTTCCACTTTCGGGAAAAAAAACCACAGCCGAGCCGGTTTTCCAGCGATCGCACGACTCTTGGGCGGTTACCGGTTTTGTAGTTTTGGAAGCGATTCCATTGGGCTTCCA
The DNA here is from genome assembly GCA_031772625.1 of Pinus tabuliformis. Taxonomy (NCBI): domain Eukaryota; kingdom Viridiplantae; phylum Streptophyta; class Pinopsida; order Pinales; family Pinaceae; genus Pinus; species Pinus tabuliformis. The sequence goes on along the minus strand of CM062804.1, from coordinate 768,913,458 downwards.
ACACGTGGCAGGGAGGTGGTTTTGGAAACCGCCCTCGCATGCTATCGTTCGGTTGTTTTGGTCGTGTGATATGGCTCCAGGCCGTTGGATCCAGTCGCCCAGATCTACGGTCTGGATTGTCCGTGTTGTTTTGTGGGGCCAGATCCGTTATCTCCTCTCGTCCTGGTGGCGCACTTTTTCACTCTTCCGTTGTTCGCGCGAATTGCGAGGTCGCGGGTGATGATGGTTGTCTGTTTGCACAGGGGGTTGTGGATTTCCAAAGCTTCCCTAATGGTTGGGGGTTCTTGTAACCTTTCAGATTATGTTTCTCATGGGTTTGGAGATTACTGGTGTAAGGTGGGGGGTTTGGCTTTGGCAGGGAACCCTTTTACCTAAATCCATGTAAATGGATGATTTTTTTCTATATTATGTAACTTTTCTTTTGAATCAATGAAATAGAAGGATCCACTCTTGCTTCAGCAAAATAAAGATACTCTCTAATTTGCAAACTTTGAGGCACAGCATGCCATCTTCTTTGGCAAGCCTGCAAACATTATGCCCCCAACATCCTAAAGGTTTCCTCAAAATGGAAGATATTTTGTTCCTAAGAATTTGCTGAAATGAGGTTCATTTGGCTCCCGCTATCGACAATGAACTGCAACAGAGAAAATTTCACCCACATCTGTGAGTGGAAGAGGCGTTCCCCCTCCTCTGGATCTTTAGGCTCATTCTTCTGGATCTTGGTGGTGGTCACGATGGCATTGGGCTCCGCATCAATGATATGCTTCCTTTTTTCATTCCCCTTTGTTGGGTTCTGACTTAGAGTTGGAACATGCATCTGATTCAAAAGCCTTCAGCTCGGCCACTAGTGCCTTCTTGGCCCGACACTCACTTGTGTTGTGAGTGGAGCTCTTATGGAAATCACACCATTTTCTCGTGTCCTTCTTTATCTTCATGGTGTTGTTATTTGCTTCCAGCTTCATAGGATTGTCCTGGGTCACCCCGCCTTGTCTTTGACCTTTGCTATGTGGTTTGGGGGTGCCTTTTCCTTGCTTTGGATTCGCAGATCCAAAGTCTCACTTCTTCTGTTTAAACTTCTACTCAATCTTGATAGCGTATCAGTATGCTATGCTAAGCGAGGAGATGACCAGGAACTCAATCTCGTCCTGGATTTACTTGTGTAGACAGCCAATGTACTTGAATACCAAATGCCACTCAGAATCCTTAATACCCAACTTTGTGTGGAGGGTATGGAAAACATTTGTTAACTCTAACACATCTTGGTCCCTTCCCTATCATAGCGTGGTCCACTTTATGTATTTATCTTCATAGCTCCCAACAGGGTAATAAATTTCCTTGATGGCATCTCGGAAAGTATCCCAAGTGGGTGCGGCTGAAAACAGTGAGGATTCCCTCTCATCCTTTTGTTCATAGTAGGTTTCCTACGATTCCTTGACGTGTGGGGCGTCTTTGAGAAGCAAAAAAGTAATCTTTTCTCGATTGGAAAAGTCATGAACTGAAAATATCCTTCCAACAGATTCAACCAGCTATCTACGGTGTCTGCATCTATCTGGCCCTGAAATACGGGAATATCGAAGTTAACTTGTACCTTAAAAGGAGTGGCGCCTCTAGAGTGGCTGTTGGATGAAGATGTGTTGCCTGTGGGTAGTCATTGAAGGATTTGAGCAAAGTTATCCATCATCGTGTTCCTCTGTCACTCGAGGGCTGTTACACAACATTTTGTCACTGTCCCTGTACTCCCCATTCCTTGATCCTGGAGGACCTCTACAGTGAACCCCACATGCTTTGCCTTCATGGAGAAACTCACATTATGTCCTTATTCATGAGCAGATCAATTTCCTTTTGCACCATTTCCCCTGAAACTTCTGTTTTTCCCAGTTTGCAAGACCAGCGCTAATGGCCTTTGTCTCCCCTGTGCCGATGTGCAGAGATTAGCACTATTCCCCACGTCGATCGGTGCGACTGAGCTTTGTTCCAGTCGCGCCGTTCCTGTTATGGAAATTTTTCTAAATTAGATCTGAATCTTCCAGCTCTAAAAGCTCCATAATGGAAGTTTGGTAAATGGTTTGGTCGGATGGGGTCGAGGATGACAGTTTGGGCTCCTTTCCCCTATAATGATGGAACTACCTCAAGGGATAAGTCCTTCTCCCATGAGAAGAGGATCCATCTCCCATCCATATTTCCTATATAAACATCCCTTCTTCCCAAGCACAAACTAGTCATAGTTAGAGTGTTGGTTGAGTGTGAGTATACTATTTTGATTATACAAGCAAGTTATTACTAGTTGTAACCATCTAGTTGTGTGAGGGAGAAGTGTGTTTGGGTTTGGAGTGAATTCTAAAGGGAAGAGCCTTTAAACTATTGTTGTTTGAAGCTATCATGGAGTTCTAACATAAGTGTGTGGGAACCCGGTCTTGTCAGAGGAAGACTGCAACGTCAAGACGAATGGTTGTAATCTCTCTTTGATATTAATATATGCAACTATCGATTGATTTCCTATATGTTTTGTAATATTACATATTCGTGTCTTGATGCTTCTTAACTCATTAAGTAGGTTGAATTACAATTTGTCTATTATTATGTTTGTGTGTTGTTGTTGTTTACTTGTTTCAGGAGCTTGAAGAAGGAAGTGAGAGATTGTTGGAGCGAGCAAGCGAGGACATCATCAAGCAGGATAAGCGACCAAGAGGTAGGCCCTCTTGATTGATTCTAACCTAAGGAAATATTCCATAAAATGTATTTGTTGTGGCTAGACCGATTATCGGGCTAGAGGAATTCGTTCCTGTCCGCACTTGTAATTTTACTTCACCACAAATTGGCAACTCCACTGGGGAGATCCCATCTTTGTTTGTTTTGGATTTCATGATTTCGTGGGAACTTTGCTAGTTTCATGTTTTCCCTTTAGTTTTGTTATTTTTCTCCTGCTTACTGGCCTAAGTCTAAAATTCATAGTAGCAAATCTGGTCCCTGTTTTGAAATTTTTTTTCCTTAGTTCCCTCAGACAGCATGTTTAATCGGCTGACAGTCGTGCTGACTAGCATGAATTGTGGAGGAACAGTCGCGTCGACTAGCCTCTAGCGCTTATTGTTTGTTAGGCAGTCGCGTCGATGCCTGTAAGTGAAGATTAGGGTTTTTCCCCAATCTTGGCCAGTGTGTTTTGCTCTTATGATTTTGATCCCATAAGCCTTTTAGACCATTTTCTCCCTGATTAGAAAGCTTCATTTAGCTTGCTTTGTGTGCTTACTTGGTTTAGCCCATCCTCTGATGTGTTAAGGTTGGCCCTGTGTGAAGTTCTTTTTTATTTTTTCTTTGAATCCCTCGATCAGCACTAGTTTTCAGTTATGCAGTCATGCTAATCAGGCCATCAGCGCTAGTTGTAGTACTGGTCAGTCGTGTCGGTCATGCCTATCGAGGCTAGTTTTCAGTTAGGCAATCGTGTTGGTCTCAGGGGTAAGAAAAAATCAGAATTTCTCCCATTCCAGTGCTAGTGTGTCTTGACCCTCAGACTCTTTTCTTTCGCCAGAGGTGGCTTGGATGTTTTGTTTGCTTCATTTTCAATTGAATGAGTGAAAGAGTCTAGTTTGTTCTCTTATTTTGAATGTCTCTTTTCTCTTTCCAAGCACAGATTACATTGCTTGGTTTGTCGATTGAAGCATTCATGTGTTTGGTTTGTTCGATTCAAAGAAGAAGTTTCTTTTAGTTTTATTTATCATGCTTTGGATTCGATTGATGCTTGTTTGTTCGGAATTGTGAAAATTTTCATTAAAGTGCAGCTTTATGTGAAAGATTCATTTTGCATTTTATGAAAAGAAGAAAATCATTCTAGCTTACTTAAGTGAAAATATTGCATTAGTAGTGTCATTGAGAAGCTAGAATTGCATCATCATAAGCATGAAGTACATTTAGGAGATTTATTAGTGAAAGATTTCATTCTTTGATTGTTGCATTAATTTTGTGTTCTCTATCTCTCAATTAGTGATAGCTTTCATTGAAGACAAAGATCTCTTTTCTCATATAGTTGCATGTAGGAGTTTTGTCAGATGACAGTGATAAGGCCTTGTAATTGAGACCTAATTCAAGATCAACCATTATAATTTATTGAATTAACCTAAAGAAGCATTGAAACTTAACGATCATATCTAGAAGATCTAGACTAAAGACATGTTCCTACGTCTTTAAACCTAGCAGTTGTCATTAGCTTCGGCATTAGACAACGCTAGTACGGATTTTTTCTCCCCGTACTGTTGAGTATATAATGGGAGACCCCTCTAGGCTGCAATCCTTTATACATAGGAAGTCGAGTCGGTCGCCTTGTAAGCATGATACACCGAACATAGCGTTTGGAGAGATTGCTTGCCCGTACTTCTCGTTTCACCTGGAGGTATTCTACAGTTCACGGTTGCCTGGTAATCCTTTTTACCTAGATCATCCAGAACAGTCATTTGATCTTTTTTACTCATTAAACATAAAATATCATTCGAGCACTTGTCATTTCGAGCTTTGTTTCCAATCGAAAGTGATAGAGTCACCTTTTGTCATTTTCTCAACTCTTAAAATATGAAAAGGCAAAGTTTTGTTTCAATGTCTTAAAATTAACTACCCACGAAATATTATTGGTTAAATTTGTCTTCCTTAGTGATTCTTTAGGGTCGATTCCAATGGCAACATTCCCAGAGTCTACCAGTCAAGGGTTCCCCTCGGATGGGAATCCTGGTCCTTTTCCTTCTTTTGGAAATGTTGGTGCTCCTTATATGGTGACGTTGTCCCTCCCTGGGTTAACTATTGGTTTACCTGTCTGATTATTTTCGACCTCGGTGGTCCCAAGTGTCTCGACTCCTGTGCAAATGTCTCCTTCATTTAAATCATGTCACGATGATTCTAAGGTTGACCCCTCGCCTTCTTCCCCCATTTCTTCACCCTCCTCTTTTACTTCGCTTGGTGAAAGTTTGAAATCCAGTATCTAGGAGGCTAAGAAGAAGAAGAAGTCAGATAAGTGAGAGGCCAACCGTGCATCTATTACTCCAAATGCACCCCTCGTCGAAAAACCTTTTGATCCTTCGCGAAAGGTAAAATTCCCTTGCAGGCTATGTAAGGGTGACCATCTCCTTCGAGACTATCCTGGCATTCCCAGAGTCTTAGAGGTATGGTCTCAAAACCTGAACTGACCATCCCCGTCAACCTCCGGTGATCATGTCAATGTTACACCTTCAACTAATGATGGTAAGAAGAAGGGAAAGATTAGATTCCCCTGTAGGTTATGTGAAGGAGAGCATCTTTTTCACCTTTGCCCTCTTATGGATAAAGCTTCCAAAGTTTTGGAAGACCTTGCAGTTCCTCAATCCCAAATTCCAATTGGTTATCAGAGGCTTTCTTCTAACCCTCTCCTAGTTGGTAAAGAGATTGACTTGGATTCATCTCTTTCCCATCCTACTCTTCCTGAGCGAGACTCTCTTGTGTCTGTTCCTGACCAACCATTGGTCAAAAAGAGTGTCGACTTGGTTCCGCCACCAGTTGCTCACTCTGTTCTGGGAGAGTGGTGATCATACTGCTCATGTTCTTCTCGTCTCCTCAGATTCTCATGAATCGAAGAGTGAACCTCCCATACCAGTTGTTTAGGAGATTCCTTCTCCTATTCCTGTACAGCATGGGGGCAATCATATGATACCCCCACCAAGTAGTTTTGTCGTCTCTTTCGATTGGGGTCCATTGACTGCTTTCTGCCTCCCATCTTATGTGCCTTTCCAGATCACAGTACAAGCCTATAATATGGTAGTACCTGACACTATATTAGATGAAGGCATGTCAGTTAGCATCATGTCTTCTACTACTTGGCAAGCTTTGGGCTCCCAATAGCTTGTGCTATCACCCAGGATCTGTTGGCTTTCAACGAAGGAACCAGTCAACCTTTAGGGATCCTTCTAAAGTTCCCTATTACTTTGGGAGGAAAGACCGCCTATATAGACGTGATGGTAGTCCAAGGTCCATTAAATTTCAATGTTCTCTTTGGACACGATTATGTTTATGTCATGGGAGCTCCTGTTTCTTCGCTTTTCCGTGTGGTTTATTTTCCGCACGAAGGGAGAACAGTGACCATTGATCAATTGTTGTTCATTGGTCACCAAGCACCTCATTTGCAACCATCATCCCTTATCGGCTCTTGTTTGCAAGCAGTACCTTCCTCGCCACAGGTCAATTATGTGGCTACCCATTCCATCTCCGCATCTGCTGATGATCACACAGATGGTCTAGCACATTATGTACTAGGGGCATTGGAACCTGATCTGTCTTTGGTACCAAATGATGTGTATTCCTCTAGGAATGTGGTTCTTCCATCTAGTGAAGACCTCTTGGGAGCCATGTTCTCGTATGGTCCATGATCAGATTTATGAGGATAGTTCCTGGTCTTGTGTCAACCTTGTTTAAAAATGAAACAAAGGGGGAGGATAGTTCCTGGTCTTGTGTCAACCTCGTTTAAAAATGAAACAAGGATCATGAAGATAGTTCCTGGTCTTGTGTCAACCTCGTTAAAAAATGAAACAAGGAGTCATGAGCATAGTTCTTTGTCTTGTGTCAAGCTCGTTAAAAAATGAAACAAGGGATCGAGGATAGTTCTTTTACTATGTCAACCTCATTGAAAAATGAAGCAACTCCCTTTTCCAAATCGAGCCTTTGATTAAGATCTCGTAAAATCCTAGTCAAGTCTTTCCAAGATCTCGAAAGTGAACCTTCATTACATCCACCTAGTTGATTGAAATGAAGATTGGGGGACATCTACCTCATTTGAGTCATTATGCTGGGGGCATGTGAACTTATAGCAAGCATAGTTTTTCGTTTCAAGCTTGTGCAAAAATGAACCCATGCCCGATTTACATCTCGTGATTATCGTTTTTATCAACTAATTTTTGCTAGATGAGCCTTGGTTTTTTCATTCCATCGCCACCATCTCTTTGGCTGGTCATATTCTTTCAATTGGTTGTTTTTCCTTTCTTGAGGGACCGCAGCGATGAGTGGTTTTATTAGCCAGCCTCTTAACCATTACATGTTTTGAGCAGTTCCTCCACTGTTGGAACCAGTTGCTACCCTTTATACCACTCATTCCTTCAGGATGAGTCACCTTTAAGCTCTTTTCTGACTCGTAAAAAATGAAAAGATCGCCAAGTATTTTTCCCTTTTTGACTCATAAAAGAGAATCAAAATAGGAAGTCTTCTTTTAGCTCTTTTCTGACCCTTTAAACACAAAAATATGGTCGAACTCATGTCGTTTCGAACTCGTTAACGAATGCGAAACATTGTGCGCTCAGTATAAGTTTACCCCTTTTTCGGGTTGGGAGGCACTATTTACAAAAAAGGTACTCTTTGATTAAAATGGTCAAGCGGTTCTCTCAAGTATTGTTTTTTACCTTTTCAGGCTCGAGAGACACAAATGTACGAAAAGGGACCATGAGGAGTTTTCTTTTATGTGTCTTTTTCAAACTCTCTAAACATGAAAAAGATACTGAGTTACACCTTTGTCGAACTCGTTAAACTATTAAACAACATCGAATTCGTCACCATGACAAACAAGAGCTTCACCTTCCTAGGGCTCGTTAAACTTACTAGGTCGGATTCATCCGAAAGATGAACTTATAGTGCAAGCATATGCTATCCCCTTCAATCTTGCAATTAAAAAATAATTGGAGCACTTGCCAGAAATGGTGGGGGAAAATTTGGAAATCTATCAGTCGTGTCGGCAACTCACTCTTGAACATGACACTCTTTGCTTCGTGTCAATTTGGGACATCCTCCTCTGTATCATTGACCTTCCTAGGTTTGGGCCGTTCATTTTTGCCTTCTATTTGATCTCTGCCACGTCATCATGACCACCGATCCCATGGATCCAAAAGTTTCCAAACTTCTAGTTGTGTCGCCGATATGTTCAAGAGTTGTCCTTCAGCAATTACACTTACCTCTGATTCTCTGTATCATCCAAAATCATTTTGCATCCTCTCGTCTCACGTCGATGATGTGGGATTCATTATGGCCCTCCTTCGACACGGTCACTTTTCGTCGACTTCAACTCATTATCCGGGAAGTTGACCAAGAGACCCACTTCCAGTTGTTAGAGCTTGCAAGCCCTAATGGCAAGTTCTTCACACTTGACGACAAGTTCACATCATTGGCTTTCGATCGAGTGATTTCGCGGATGTTCGACTTCAGTTCATGTATTCACATTCTGTGGATTGTGTTGATAGTACCTTGAGAGCCATTGTCATTATTGGTGATATCTTTCGCGCTTGTTAACGGTTTACATCATCGACTGGTAATCAAGTGACTTTCTAGCATGTTCAATGTCAACATATCTATTCACATGCTAGGATTTGTACATCGGATCATGTTGGAGTGCAAAACCCTGGACTCAGATCACAAAAGTCTAGGTTGCGAAGCGATGTGACATGGTTATGATGATATGCATGTCTCTTTTAGATGGCTGGCTGCGACCAGACCATGATTTATCATATGTGATCCTTCTCATTATTGGATGGATGCGACCATACCTCGGTTTCATTATGATCCTCTTTGATGGATGGTTGCGCCCATACCTAGATCCATTTACATGATCATTCTCTGGATGGTTGCGTCCATTCCACAATTCATGTATAATTTGACAGAGATCTCAGTTTATGTATATGTATCTGTACTTGCTTGCAGGTTTTCCGATGGCAGACCGGTTCCCCGCACTGATTTATAAAGCATTTCATCCCTCACTCCAACGCGGCCTTCACGCTTTAGGGGGCATCTGCTACACAACATTTTGTCATTGTCCTTGTACTCCTCGTTCCTTGATCCTGGAGGACCTCTACAATGAACGTTGTATGCTTTTCCTTCATGGAGAAACTCCCATTATGTCCCTCTTCATGAGCAGATCATTTCCCTTTTGCACCATTTCCCCTGAAACTTCTATTTTGCCTAGTTTACAAGACCGGTGATAATGGCCTTTGTCTCCCCCATGCCGATGTGCAGAGATTAGCACTATTCCCCGCACCGGTCAATGCGACTGAGTTGTGTTCTAGTCATATCAATCCTGTTATGGAAAGTTTTTTAAATTAGAGTCAAAGCTTCCAGCTCTAGAAGCTCCGTAACGGAAGTTTGGTAAATGGTTTGGCCAGATGGGGTCGAGGATGACAGTTTGGGCTCCTTTCCCCTATAATGATGGAACTACCTCAAGGGATAAGTCCTTCTCCCATGAGAAGAGGATCCATCTCCCATCCATATTTCCTATATAAACCTCCCTTCTTCCCAAGCACAAACTAGTCATAGTTAGAGTGTTGGTTGAGTGTGAGTATACTACTTTGATTAGACAAGCAAGTTATTAAACAAACAAAAAAATTATCTCAAGATGAACCACACTTGTTGGTTCGAAACGAGTCGGCCAAAAAAAATTATCTCATGTGATTTCTACCGAAATACTTTGTTTAATTCATTATGGATCACAGAAGCTTGAATACAAAAAAGCAAGTTATTACTAGTTGTAGCCATCTAGTTGTGTGAGGGAGAAGTGTGTTTGGGTTTGGAGTGAATTCTAAAGGGAAGAGCCTTTAAATTATTGTTGTTTGAAACTATCATGGAGTGCTAGCAGAAGAGTGTGGGAACCCAATCTTGTCAGAGGAAGACTGCAACGTCAAGACGAATGGTCGTAATCTCTCTTTGATAATAATATATGCAACTATCAATTGATTTCCTACATGTTTTGTAATATTACATATTCGTGTCTTGATGCTTCTTGACTCATTAAGTAGGTTGAATTACAATTTGTCTGTTATTATGTTTGTGTGTTGTTGTTGTTTACTTGTTTCAAGAGCTTGAAGAAGGAAGCGAGAGATTGTTGGAGCGAGCAAGCGAGGACATCATCAAGCAGGATAAGCGACCAAGAGGTAGGCCCTCTTGATTGATTCTAACCTAAGGAAATCTTCCATAGAATGTATTTGTTGTGGATAGACCCATTATCGGGCTAGAGGAATTCATTCGTGTCTGCACTTATAATTTTACTTCACCACAAGGGCTTCCTTGAGTAATATTTTGAAATGATCTCCTGCACCCTCGCCTTTCTTTTCTTTCGCCATGGGAGGCCATCAAGGTTTGCAAGGCTGGTCTTACAAAGTTTCAATCAGATCAAGCCCTAACTCCTTATACCCTGACCTTGTTGGGGACATGCAAAGAAAAACAGAGAAAGAACAAACCACTCTGATACCACTGATGCGAACTTATACAGGAACCAACAAATTACACATATAACCATAAATACATAAATGCAGCAGAAATAACACTTCATTTCATTAATATCAAAATATTGAAATATGCTTACAAACAAAATGGAAATAAACTTGCTCGAGCGATGGTAGCTTATCTCTGAGAAGAGATATGGTGGCTACATGCCTCTGAGTTGTGTTACAATGAGGCTCAAAGGCCTATTTATTATTAAGAAACAATGGAAAACCCTAAACATCCAAAAACCTAACCCTAGGAGATGAAGCGTCAAAACTGTGGGCCCCGTTTGGGTAAATTGGTACATCAACTTCTCGAGGTCGTAACTTTGGCATACGACCTTCATTTGGCTATCATAATGCCTCGTTTCGAATATCTCAAAGAGGAGGCCAAACAAAATTGGCAAGCCAATTTGGGACATTTTTGCTCTCTCCATTTTCCATAAAAACAATATTTAGGGCCTCAAAACGGCTCCAAAAGTTCAAGACCCGAAAAAACTGCCAAAAATAGTAAATTATGCTACAATTAAGCAAACCGAAAAAATGAAAGAGACAATGTTGGGGGTCCAAGTGGAATAGGCGAGTGGCCACCAATATTCACTAGGATCATGCTTCCTCTTGCTTCCTTTTAATTTGCATAGTATCCTTCAGTAGGGAAAATTTATGCAACATCTCACTGTAAAATCCTCCAACATACTTCCTACCTCATGTTTGATGGATGATGTAGAGGGAGATGAACTAACCAAGCCTTGTCTAGACCTACCCTCTTTTTTAGCAGCCCTAGAGTGATTCTTGAATATTGTTTTGATGTCATAATAAGGCAATTGGTAGATGTCTTCTCCAGACAACATGTTGAGGGTTTCAATTACATCCTCCCTGATCCCTTGGAGAAGAACCAGCTTGAGTGACTCATGATTAAGGGTACAGTTAGCCCTCCTATAACTAAGTTGGAATTTTTCCTCATAGTCCTCTGAGGATTCATTTAGCCCTAAGGTCATTCTAAGGATTTCCTCCTTTATTTATTTGAATCTACAGTAATCCTTGTACTTGTCATTGAAGGATTATTTCATTTGGGCCCACGTGGTGATGTTGCCTCCAAGTAAACTCATAAGCCAAAGCAAGGCTGCATCTTTGAGGGTATATGGAAACAACTTCAACTTTTTTTCATCAGAGGCATAGTCATAGGTCAAACATGAAGGTGTCAGGATCCTCATAGGTTAGGCCATGGAAATGTGGAAGGGTAGTAGGGCTTATATTCTTCATTCTAGCCTCTTCATTCGTTTCTCTAATAGGGAAAAGCTCATTTTGTTTGTTTTCAACCATGGTTTGGGTAGGTGAGATAGGTTCTTCTTCCCCTATGGGTTCCTAAAAAAATTCAACTTTCTCACCTAGGGGGTCTTCTAACTCCCTTGTAGTCAGAGAGGGAAGTCTGCAATCACCAAAGAAGAATGAAGGTTGACTACTTGAAGGAGTGGGTGTTTTTGGTAAGAATTTCCCTTGGCTATCCCTACTCCTATGAGGCATGAAAGAAATAGCTTTTTTTTTTGAATTCTTTTTTTTTTAAGCTTTCAAATCAAATAAGACTGATGCAAAAAAAAAGTAACTCTTAAGTTGAAACGACACCTACTTGAACACCTCCCCATCAATGGCACCAAAAAGTGATGAGCCCTGGTATTACATCAAGGATGTTTCAACTTCCAAGGATCTCAACATGAATTATCAACCTAGGGTTCATACAAACCTAGAGGTGACAATGTTATACGCACTGTAGGTTAAGTTCTACTCATGTCACCCTAAGTCATTAGATTAGATCAAGGTATTTAGAGATCGCTCCTTCAGCTAACTACAAAGAAAATTTCTTATGAAATCGTATTAGGATTGAAAGGAAATGAACATGATTTTAACTACATAAATGAAAATTCCATTCATTAAATACAAAGGTTAATTGTAATTGCATGAAAGGAATAGACTAGTCTAGTTGCAGAAGTAAACCAAGCTACTCTACTTGCACACTAATCAAATCAATAATCTAATTGTAACCTAATTGTAACCTGCTTGTAGTCTAATTCTACTTGTTGACTTGGGTTTGCAGTAAGCAAAAGATGGGGTTGGAGAGGTCTTGGAATCTTCCTTAATCATGAAATTAAAGCATGGGGGCAATTATTCAACTTCAAAATGCAAGAATCAAGGTTTAGAACAAATATGGTTGGATTTAAGTAGTGCTACAGGAATGCTACATGAAGTGCTACAGGAGGCCATGTTTTACTACAGGAGTGGGTATGAGAGCTTTCTGAGGACAAGGATGGTGTCTTGAAGGTGGAGGAAGGTGGATGAAGGTGAATGAAAGGTGAGAGAGCCCTTTTGCCAATCCTAGTACCCCTTAGAAGCCTATTTTGCACAAAATATCATGCCCACAGTGTCCATCATTAGCCCTGTAAGGGCGATCTCGGTGGTAGAGTTTGAGAGAAGTATGAGGTGTCCAGGAGGAAGGTGGAATGGCCTAAGTGGATGTGGATGAGTGTTCCAACCCCTGAAAGTCAACAATAATCCATGCAGGCTAATCAAGTACATGCATTAAATGAAAAAAAAAAAAGTACATGCATTAAATGATCAATATTGCAGCAAAATGAATCAAAGTGGAAAGGATGAGTTGAATTTTATTTCTTTAAGATCTACTCTAACATATACCTACTCTAATTTCCAAATAAATGCTACTAACTTCTAAGTTGCAGAAACCAAGCATGCAAAAGAGTTTCAATCCAAAACTTAACAACTTTGCAAGAAATCATAAACATGTGCCTTTGGCTTGTCGTTGTAGATCTTCCAGCCACACTTCCCATAAGAGAGGTAATGGCCAAACCTGCAACTACACTTTTTGTAATATAATTCCTACTTAAACAAGGAAATAAATGCAATGACTTAAACAACAACAAGGAATGAATACAGGAGAGGGACTAAATCCTCTAGGTTGGGCCCAAACCCAAAGGTTTAAGCCCTCCAAAGCTAACTCAAATGCAGACCAACAATAAACTTTTCATTCACAGAAAATGAGAGTCACATACATCATATGAAAGTTGAAAATAACATAATCAAACACTAGGCTCTCAATAGCTACTCCTATCTCCAACAAAAATTTGAATCCCAATGAGCCTTTAGGCTTGTTTATTTATACAAAATTAGTTGAGGGAAACTCCCTTTAAAGGAGGATTGCTTCCCTCCAAAATCTTGAAATTGGTGGATCTAGTTCCCTTGCATCTTCACATGCACTTGAGTTCCTCGATTTCTAGTGAATTCGAGTTGTTGGTGAGGATTATTTGATCTCAAGCCAAGTTAGAGAGTTAATGTAGTGGACAAGCCCCCCTATATTCTCTTTATATGTCTCCAATCATCCCTTGCATAGTAAATATCTCCAAAAATTATTCATTTGCCTGCATATTAATCACACTATGCCATGAAATACGACAAGCACCCTTTAGTCTCCCTACTAAGCATATTATGGTTAAAAATGCAAATTAATGTGAAAAAAAGAGAGTTTGAAGGGTTGGAGGATAGCACAATGGGCCTCAAAATATACCTATTGATGGGACCCATCACCAGCAAAATCAGTATTTGACCCTGTCAAAAGAAGAAGGTGAAACATGAGTGCAAGGGGAGGAGGATGAGGTTCCATATATCCCCTTGGATAAGAAACAAATATATACCTGTTACAAATAATTTGTTGATTTATGTAGGCTGAATTACATAGGAGGTATGACTTGAGATTCATAAAAAGGTCTCAGATACCATATCAAAATGAAGAACTTGCTCAGCCTGCCACACTTACACAAATTAATGATGGAAAAGGTCTATTGGCCCTGGTCAGACCACCAAAGTAGAAACATCGTACCCCAGTAATTCTAAGATAGAATTTGAAAAGATGGTGTAGATAACACGACAAAACCTAAACAGTGCATCAAGAAAATAAAGAGGTTATTGAGCCAGTGAAGGTTGACAAGGGTGTCTCTACTTTTAGTTTACAGAAGGAGCTGGAAAAGGTAGAGATATATGTTCCCCTAACTGAATTGTTGAAACAACTAGCTTATAAAAGGCAAATTTATGATTTTATGGAGGTGCCCCAGTTAACACCAACTCGTGATAGTTTGAATCTGTAAGAAAAAAGGCCAATGGTAGTGTTTGGCCCGCATGTAGAAGAGTAGGATCCATCCACACCTCCATTTTATATTACTTTAGTGATCCATGATTTGTTGTTGCATAATTTCATGCTTGATTTAGGGGCTTCTCATAATTTAATGCAACTATCTATTATGGAGCAGTTAGTCTTATAGATAACAAACCATGTAAGGATTTATATTCCTTTGATTCCAAAAGAGTAAAATTCCTGGGCATGATTAAATATCTAGTGGTTAATTTGGCCCAAATCCTAGTGAAAAGTGTGGCAATGGACATTGTAGTTGCTGATATCCCTGCAAGATTTTATATGTTGCTTTCCCGGTCATGGGGAATGAAACTTGGAGGATCTATCAAGCTTGATTTGACATATGCTATTATCCCAGTGTTTGGTGGAGAAGAGCGTAGGTTATACAGGGAGTCTAGATTTGTGAAAACTATAACTAAACTTGATTGTTCAAACAATTCTCTAGTAAAGGGTCAAGAAAGAGATTTTTCCTACCTTCTATTGGAAGTAGAAGATCAAATTATGGAAGACACCAGCGTAGAAATTCCTGCTCAGCTGAGTAAGCAGGGATAAAAATCTGAACATATTTAGGAATTGTATTTTGATGGTTCTTATTCTACAGAAGTAAATGGGGCTGGTGTGTTGCTAGTATCCCCAGAGGGTAACCTTATACATCTCTCATTCAAACTAGAGTTTGATGCTAAAAATAATGTTGTCGAAATGAGGCATTGGGGTTAGGGCTACAAGCTTCTAAAAATCTAAATATTTAATGCTTGACAATTTTAGGGGATTTTGAGTTGGTCATGAAACAAATTAGGAACCAATGTCAAACCAAGCATCCGAGGTTGAAGTCCTCCATAAATGAGGTATGGGACCTAACTGAAAAATTGTTTCTGGCATTTAATATCCAGTTTCTACCTAGAGAACATAATAGAATGGCTGACTCCTTAGCAATTGCAGCAAGTACCTTTAAACCACCGTAGAACCCCTTGCTCAGGTATGAAGTGGAGGTCAATTACAAACCCTCAGTACCAAATAATGTGAAAGATTGGCAGGTTTTCAAGGATGAGGTTCATATCAAACATTTTATGGAGGTAATTGGGGAATTTTCCAATTCGGTGATTGACCAAGGAGGTGAAGATGTAGAGGTGGAACCACAGGTATCCTGGGAAGAATCGATTGCTAGGAAAAAAATAGAGTTGAAGGGAAACATAATTCCTAGAGGATTGGTTCCACTAGAAACATTGTTTAATGCAAATGATGTAGATGTCAAGCCAACTAAACAAGAGCATGAGGAGGATATCGAATATTGTAATATTGGCACTGAGAAACAACCTAAAATTGTTAAAGTGGCTAAAGTGATCTCAAAATAATACAAACAAAGATATCTTGATCTGTTTAAAAAATATATTGATATTTTTGCCTAGTCTTATGATGATTTGAAGACCTTCGATTCCAGTATCATTCAACACAAAATTCCTTTGAAGACTGGAATGAAGCCCCACAAGCATAATCTTAGGCAAATAAATCCCTTACTACTTCCATCAATTGAAAAGGAAGTTAGAAAGTTTCTCCAGGATAAAATCATTATGCCTCTATGATACTCAGATTTGGTGGAAACTTTAGCCCCTATTAGGAAGAAAAACAGAGAGATCAGATTATGTGTGGACTTCAGACACCTGAACATGGCTTCTCTGCCCAGGATGCATTACATTTTGTAAAATTTGGTGGGATCATCCCGCTTATCCATGATTGATGGGTTCTCTAGATGCAATCAGATTGTTGTACACCCTCGGGATCAAAAGAAAACAATTTTTACCACACCTTGGAGGACATTTATGTACTCCAGGATGTCGTTTGGTCTCATAAACGTTGGAACCACTTTTCAAATGGCAATGGATATGGAATTTGTTGGGGAAAAAGAAAAAATTGTGGAAATTTATATGGATGACATAATTATCTTCTCAAAATATGATGAGGAACATCTCTAGCATTTGCAGCTTACCTTTGAAAAGTGCAGGAAGTTTGGCTTGTCTCTAAATCCAAAGAAGTCACAATTTTCTCTAAGTGAAGGCAAGCTGTTGGGACACCTAGTAGCAAGGGAAGGAGTAAATATTGACCCCAAGAGGGTAAAAGCAATCAATAATATTCCATTGCCAAGGAATAAAAAAGAGATACAAGTTTTCTTAGGTATAATAAATTTCCTAAGGAGGTTTGTACCTAACTATGTTGAGATTGTGAGAGAGATCACAGATATGTTGAAGAAAGACAAGGAGGTCAAGTGGACTGCTGAAGCTAGAGAATCATTTTCCAGGATCAAGAGGGCCTTTAAAGAAGCTGCAGTTTTGGCTAGCCCTGATTATCAAAGACCGTTTCTCATTTTTTCTTTTGTATCTCCTAACAATTTGGTAGTTGTTTTGTTGCAAAAAAATGATGAAGAGAAGAAACAGTCAATTGCATTTTTTAGTCAAGTGTTAAGGGATGCAAAACTAAAATATAACATTTTGGGAAAATAGGCTTACACTCTAGTCAAGGCCCTGAAATATTTCCGAACCTATATTTTGCAATCAAGGATAATCACTTAGGTTCCTACAGTTGTTGTTAATTACATCCTCACACAGGGAGACATCAAAGGTAAGAGAGGCAAATGGATAGCCAGGATTCACAAATATGACATGGATATTAAGCTTACCAAATTAATAAGAGGACAAGGATTGGCATGGATTTTGTCAAAAACAAATTGTCAAGCCTTGCGCATAAACTTGCTAGCTGACAAGGCAGAATCAGAGAAGTCAGGTGAACTAGGGGATGTCAAGAGATCAACACAGAAAATTCAAATCAAATTTTTAGTTTTTGAATGGTACAAATTTATTGTTCATCATCTACTATTTATGGAGTGCCCACCTAAATTTTACAAAGTAAAATGTATAGCTCCAAGGTTATAATCATATAAGTTTGTGATATCCAATGGTCAATTGTACTGGAAGGACCCTATGGGAATCCTGCTATTATGCTTGGTGGAAGAAGAAATTTCCAAGGTAATAGATGAGTTTCATAGCTATGTTTTTGGGGGACACTGTATATGGAAGGTCACAACCCATAAAATCCTGAAGGTTGGCTTATATTGGCCCAAGTCATTCAGTGATGTCCATGCACAAGTGAAAGCTTGTAAAAAGTGCCAAATGTTTGCTGAAAAACAGAAGCTAGCACCCCTCCCTTTGATCCATGTTTTTGTAGATGAACCATATAGGTAATGGGGGCTAGATTTTAGAAATCCGTCCACCATCCAATGTACAACACAAATGGATACTCACAACAATAGGTTACTTCACCAAACCGGTGGAGGCCATTCATGCCAAAAATGCAACCGATACAGTGGTTATTAATTTTATGGAGGAGAACATTCTAGCTAGATTCGGTTGTCCAAGAAAAATAATTACTGATAGTGCACAAGTGTTTAAATCTGAAAATTTTATTAGTTTTTTCCAAAACTATAATATTATCTTAGGGCATTCTAGGACTTATGACCCACAGGGGAATGGACTAGTAGAGTCCTACAATAAGGCCTTAGTCAGAATCCTCAAGAAGATCATAACGCAAAATCAGAAGAATTGGGACTCTCAGCTTAAGTTTTCACTATGGGCTAACAAAGTCACTACTAAGAGGTCAATGGAAAAATCCCCATTTGAGTTGGTATATGGAACCACTGCAGTATTTCCTGCCCAACTAGCTATGCCAGTGGCAAAGCTCATTTAGGATACCGAGGAGGAGCCCAATCCTTTGATCAAGAGGATATATCAGTTGGTCGAATTACAAGAAATAAAAGAGCAAGTAACTCAAAGCCTAATCAAATACCAGGATAAGATGAAAGCTCTATTTGACAAGAAAGCTAAAGACGGGCTTTTTCAGCCAGGTGACCTCGTGCTCAGATGGGATGTCCACAGAGAGGACAAGGGAAAACATGGGAAGTTTGACCCTTTGTGGTTCATTCCCTTCAAGATAGTTGAAGTTAAAGGAAATAATACTTTTCTGTTGGAGAACCTTGATGGTGAAGTGTTTGAGATGCATGTAAATTGGTAGTACCTCAAGCACTACTTTCAACATTGAAGAATTTCATTCTCGCCCTTTGTAAATACCGGTGAACGATTGTAAATACTTAAGTGTTTACTTTATTTTCAACTTTGTATATGGAACATTTAATTTGACTCCATGCCCAATTTCAAGGCACTAATATGCATGTTCTCAGTGCCCTTCTTGCAAGGCACTGTCCCTAATAGGATTCAATGTTGTGCTTTTTGTGTTCCTTTAAATCGTTTAATTACAAAGCATTTTTGGCCCATGATCCTAAAGGACAAAGACAAATTTTAAGGGAGGAGCATCAGACAAGGAGTGGAAAATATAAGCGATAAAGGAAGTGGAGAAACCACAAATACAACAAGCCCCATCCCTGCCTCTTTATACATCAAAGTTAACCAACAAACAACAAATTAGGCAGATTGTCGATTAAAGTGAATCCGCTCAGTCCCAGAAGAATTCTGACGGGGTAACTAGCGCGACTGATAAGCTAATGCTAGCCCCTGAAAGGTCAAAGTCAGTCAGGCAGGCTTGGTCGATCAACGACCAAGATCAACTCCACGGGGTCAAGCCCCACTTTCGACCCTGTTCAATCACCCTGTCAGAGTGTGGGGACCATACCTACCACCGAAAGCGCCAACACATCATTTATGTCAACAAGTGAGCGTAATAGTTGTTGAACCACACACCCCTACCTCTCACCTCTCATCCAACCTGGTAGTACCATGTGTTTAACCCACGTGCATCCTCATGTTTCCCCCCACGCATCACCCCACTGTGTTTCCCGCATTTAAAACCAAGACACATTGGTCGTTGCATTTTGAATTTGTTTCATTCAAACGAGATTGCTTGATCACTTCGTTTGCTAGCAACACCATTTGACTATTAACCAACACCATATCCATTCCAGAGCTACTACATCCAATTGCTTCATTTCACCAGAAATGGAACTTGAAACACCAACTTCAAAGGAAAAGACTCAAAAGAGAAGATTGGATGAAACTGGAGACACATAGAGGGAGGAGGCATCATCCAACAAGAAAGCTAGGATCTAGGAGCAGAGTGGTGAACAAATTGAGACTAGGTTAACCGAGAGAAATTTGGACCTGCCACGATTTTAGATACTCCTATAAGACTCTCACCAAGCTGCCACTTCTACCTCCACAAAGATAGAAATCCTAGGCTCTTTAGGAAGTGCATCAACAATATACCTTAAATGGGAAGAGGGGAAAAGAACAAAGGCGAGAAACAAAAGAGTCAAAGATGAAATGCTGCAATAGCTGACATCACATTTAGTTCCTTATCAGACCAGGTTCCTAGCTGTTATGGACCTGGAGAGAAACCAAATGAAATTCTCTTTGTATCATCCTTCTACACAGTCTCTCCCATCAGGATCACAATTCAGGATTGTGGATCTATCACTAGATATGGCTAGTATCCCTTTGTCGGGAAAAATAAATCGGCACGGGCAGGCCGGAGAAATGCTCTTTAGTGAGTTGAGTAAAATTGTCGAAACTATCAGTAAAGTTGAGAAATTATTAGAAAAAATTGCCAACATAGTGAAGCAAGAAAAGGCAAACTTTAGAGCCCTTCACTTTTTAAATGAAAGTTTCAAAGAATTAATTATCAAATTAGGGGTGAACCCAAATGATATAGTTGTTGTAGAAGCCATCATCCAGGGTTCACAATCTGAAATCCAAGAGTTGAGGCAAAAGTTGAATATGCCTACATTTAAACATGTGCAGTCCAAAGAGCTAGCCCAAGTATAGAGTGAAAAATCAATCCTAGCCAAGGAATTAATAGACATAAACAATGAGGTAGTGCTCCTCAAGCAACAAATGGCAGAACTCCAGCAGAAAATTGATTCTCACATCTGTGGAGTGATTGTACGAGAAAACGCACAGAATCCCACCAAAAAACTAACCAAGGCCATCACTAAATTATAGTTTTCAAAGGGAGAGCTAAAAAAGGTGCAAATTGATCTGGAGGATGTTAGGCCCCTATACTACTAGTGTAACCCCTTATTGTTATTAGTACAACCCCCTTATTATATTGTTGTACCCATGTACTCACCATATTGTTACTATTGTGCCCCATAGAAGCCCACTATTGTTATTATTGTGCCCTTACATTATTATTGTTATGTCGGCTCTGATTATATGATGACCCCTTAGACTCCTATATATAGAAAGGAGGTATTTTAATTTGTATCATCCAAGAATTGTTCATTTGTGTAATGTAAAGGAGGTTGCCCCCTCGAAGAGGCTGAATTCTAAGGCGTTCAACTATCTCTTCTATCTTCTTGTGAGCTGGTTTCATAACAGAGGACTACAAGCATGCAATCACACAAAAGGAGAAGCAACTTGGGTCAACCAGGAAAAATGTGGAGCAAATAAATAAAAACTTGGAGATTGTAAATGAGGAGATCAGAAAAACTAAACAATAAGATCAAAGGTAATATGTCTCTCATCTAGGCCAGGTATATTATTTGGGATGAAATTATTTCTGAAGTAAAAAGCATATGGGAGCATATGACCATGGTAGTAGAGAAAAAAATTGCAATCAAGGGGATTGAATTCTTTATCCTCTTACCCTGAGAAGAAGATGGTAAAAATGCCAAGACAACATAGAAATTTATCAGGTATCTCAACGAGAAATCAGCGAGTGAATTGAGGGCAATGGATATTGTTGACAGGACAAGAAAAACTGTTGAAATCTCTAAGATGATCTAGAGAGAAACATCTAGGGCCAAATCTAAGGAATATTTGGGTGACTTATTGGAATTTGTAGTTGCATTTAATTCAAGCTTTGATTAGAGGATTAGAGCAGGGTTTCCCAACTGCCGGGATTTTCAAGGGAATTTTCTCCCTTGTGAACAATATCAGCAGTTGTTAGTAGAATCCAAGAGTAAGATGGATTCTACTCATAAGAATACTTCCACCCTCAAGGGAAAAACCATAATCAATTATCTGCAGAGGTATTTCTAGCTACTTTGGCTAGTAAAGACCTTATTTACTGAAAAGAATAATTATACCGAGCTCACCAATTTGAGGATAGTGTAATGCCCTACTTAATCTTATCATGCAAATTTTACTAGTGTTTAAATTACCTTAAAATATTGACTTATAATTATCAAGAAATATTGGTACATACCTACATTGGTGAAACCGTAAATTTATTACTGATATAAATTTTGTTATTAGTCAATTCCCAACTTACCTCCTAAAATTTAAATTTGATAGGATATGGTCTCCTTCCATTTATTCCAATTTAAATATCCATATCCCCAAAATTTCCTCTCAAATTTACTTGGGAGAAGACATGGTCCTCTCCAATTAATTACCAAATTATATATTCATATCTCATCCCCAAAATGTCCTCTCAAATTTACTTGGGAGAACATAAGTCAAATGTAAGGATGAGGGGGTAGTTATGACATTAATGATAGGTGGTTGAGGTGGAGAAGAGAGGGGGGCATAAAAGGGGAAGGATGATGGGAGGAGATGGGGATCCTTGGTCTTGGTTTTGGTTTTGGTTTTGGTTTTGGAGGATTTTGTTTTGAGAGGAAGGTGGAGAAAAGAGAAGGGAGAGAAGGAGAGTATTTGTTTAACTTGGACACACTACATCTGGTTGGACTTGGGCTTTGAGGGCTAGGGAACCTATGGAGGTTTCCTCAGCTAGGAAATACTTCCTAGTTGGCTAGGAGGTAAATCCAGTCGGTATTCAAGAGGAGCATCTCAGCAAGATCAGGAGCTCAGGGGCATCTCAACTAGGCTATTGGAACAGGTATTCCTTTGTTTATAGATTACTCATGTAAGTGATTGAAATGAAATGCTTACTTATTTAATTGTGGGAAATAAATTTTAATGGTAAATTATCATCGATTAAATGTTTAGTTAGAAATAAGTTTTTTTTCCCCTTGGAAAAATCGTAATTTTCATAAATAAGAAAATTACATGTTGTAGATGCTTTGAGCATATGCAAAATATAGTGGCTGTGTGTCAGTCCAAAATTTAAGAACCAAAAATATGTTCTCCACTCAGGGAGATAGTCTTTAAATAGTGTTGTATAGATAAACTTCAAAATTTGTTACTCTACGCAGAGAGTACTCCTGAGGACATGTATTGATTATGTATAAACATAGTAAATATAAACAAAAATAAAACGGTCAATTATCAAATGTTTTCAGGCTCTAGTTGAGCCTGATCTGCATGGTCCATATATGGATGGTGGTAATACTGGAACTGTTCACCTCCCCGCTGCTCCTGGATCATCCAGATGTTGCATGCCCTGATCGTCGTTGTTTTGGAAAGTTTGTCAGCAATGGAGTTCCTTTCCCTGTAAATATGGTGACAAGCAAAATTGTTAAAATATGTGATGTATCTATGCACCTCATCCAATATATGTCACAATGTGAATGCATGACATGTTGATGTTTTATTAATCCAGTTGCGGACAATTTTTGAGTTGTTAAAAATTTGTCGATTATGACAGTCTTTTTCAATTGCAAATTGAATGAGGTATTTGGCAGTGATGAGTTCAGCAAAGTTGTTTGTGCCATTTCCAAGTCCCATTTGAATATGATAGAAATGTGTATCTGAAATATGTAGAACAACCCCACCTCCACCTCCTGCTTGTTGTGCCAATCCATCAAAATATGCCCAAGGTTGTGAGTGATCAATGGACTTGGGGATGATGGTTCTGGGTGGAGGGGCGGCCTCATCCTCGGGTAGTGAACTGTAGTCAGCTATAATTCTGGCTATGGTGGATGGCCATTGGGGGGCAGTGTCCTAAAAGATAGTGCGGTTCCTGGCTATCCATATTTCCCAACTAATGAGGAGGGGGAGGTTCTTAGCTTTGGGTGGTGTTACAGATGACCACCAATTTTCCCATACCTCCTTGGTGGTTTGAACCCTCCAATTGATGGAGAAGAGTGTGTGAGATAGAATGGAGTTCCAAAGATCAATTGTGACAGAACAGGAGAGGAAGAGGTGATCCAAAGATTCAGTGTTGTCCTTACAAAGGCAGCACCAGTAAGGTCCATATAGCCCTCTTCTATTCAAGTTGTCTCCCGTCAGCACCTTATTCTTCAGTATGGACCGCATGAGTAATCTTGTTCAGGGGGGTGCTTTGAGCTTCCACATTCCTTTCCACCATGTTTCTATGTGTTGTGGCTTGTGTCGATTGGCTAGTTGTAGATACCCCTCTTTTGGGGAGTACCGACCATTTTTTGCGATGGCCCATGTGATCTCATCTTCCCCTTCTCTTAGACGAATGTGAGATTCCGTGAGAGCTGTAGTGAAAGTACTCCAAGCTTGGTGCCACTGTAAAGGAAGGAGCAAGCTATGGGTTGTCTTCCAAGCTTGGTGCAGGAAGGTTGATCTCTCCTGGTCCGCAATGTGCACTATGTGTGTGATTCCTTTCTCGTTAAGGTTCTGGAGTAAGCCTTCAGGTAGCTGGTGTGCATTCCCACATCCTATCCAAGGGTCACGGCCTATTCGAACGAATGTCCCATCATATATTCTCCAAGTTAGGTCATCCCGAATAAGAGGCATTGAGTTCAGAACCGCTTTCCATATATTTGAGACCCCAGTTTTGTTCCAACTTGTTTGTCTCAGCCAGTCCATCGGTCTTAACGGTGCAATATATTTAGCGACTGCAATTTTGTTCCAAAGACTGTTGGTGGTGACTAATTGCCACCCTAGCTTGGCTGCCAATGCTGGGGAGAAATCCCCCAATTTCTTTATGCCCCACCCACCCCATTTCTTAGGGATAGACAGAAGATCCCATCTTTCCCATGCATATATCCTTCCTATTTATTTTCCTTTCCACAGGAATCTGCAACAGAGGTTTTGTATTCAGTTGAGAATGCCTCTTGGGATCCATGCGAGGGACATCCAATATACAAGGGTGGCCTCCAGAACCGCTTTGATGAGCACCAATCTTCCGGCTCTAGAGAGATGCTTATGATACCATATATTGAGTCTTTTCTCAAGCTTGGAGATCAACCATATCCATTCCACAATTTTATATCCAAGCGATTTCAATCTGTATCCCAGATACCGGAGGCCTCCATCTATCTGGGTCAGGGTGAAAGGGAACCTTTGTATCGCAAAGTGTATCTCGTGGGGGGAGCATTCTGATACTGTTATGGTGGACTTAGAGTTATTAATGATCATGCCTGTAGCTGTTTTGAAAAGATTGATGGTGTGTTGGATGGTGGTGAGGTCACTTATCCCTCCATTTAGGAACATTAGTACATCATCCACAAAAAGGAGGTGTTTTATAGTACATCCATCTGATATCTTGATTCCCAAGAGTTTGCCTCTATGGTGCATGTCCTTCATCAGTCTGCTAAGTCCTTCCATGACTAGGAGAAAGAGTAGAGGAGATAGTGGGCACCCCTGTCTGAGGCCTCTTTTAGAGTCAAAGAAGGGAGATGCAGCCCCATTTATCAGTACACTAAAGGATATATTGGTAATGCAGCACATGATACATTTAATGACTCCCACAGGAAATCTTAAATGGGTAAGAAGCATTATGAGATAAAGCCATCTTACCCTGTCGAAGGCTTTTGAGAGGTCAGCTTTGAGGATCATACCTTTGATCTTCCTGGTTTGAATGAAGTGCAGTACCTCCTGAGCTATGCCTATGGCTTCATGAATCTGACAATCCTGTAGGAAGGCAAATTGTTCGGATGATATGTGGTTGGATAGGATGGGGTAGAGGTGATTTGCAATGATTTTGGATATGATTTTGTACAGGTAGTTGCACAAGGAGATGGGTCGAAAATCATTGAAGGTTAATGGATTGTCTGATTTGGGGATGAGGGTGATGAAGGTGGAGTTTATAGCCCCATGCATACGTCTAGTCTTCCTACAATCCTCGATGACCTTGAGTAGATCATGTCCGAGAATGTCAAAAAAAGCCAGGTAGAACTCTACAGACCACCCATCTAGACTAGGGCTCTTGTCCTTCTTAAACCATTTAGAAGTGGCCTTTAGCTCCCCTGAAATGACTTCTCTGTTAAGCTCCACAACATCCTCATGTTCAATGAACCGAGGGAACAATTGTGCTACTCTAATGACCTCTGCTAGGGTAGCATTAGGGGGGCATGATAGACCTTCTTGAAGTGAGAGGTGGCCAAGGAGGCCAGGTGATGGAAGGTATCTACCTCAGCTCCTTACTCATTTGTCAGTTTCCATATGGTATTAATGACCTTCCTTCCATTAACAAATTTGTGGAAAATTTTAGAATTATCATCTCCTTCCTTCAGCCAAATAGCTCTACTCCGCAACCTCCAGGTTTCCTCCCTATCCTTGTGAATGTTTCCTCTTTTGATTGTTAATTCAGTGAGCTTGTCCTTGAGCTTATTTGAAGAAAAGGTGCCTTCATTGTTGTCCTCTAGGTTGGTTATCTCCAGTTCGATCTCATTTAACAGATGCTCTTCAGCACACCTCTTGCTGTGAGCCCAAACCTTGGATAGCTTCTTCAATTCCTTTAGGTTGGCCACGAACCCTTCAATGATGTTCCCTCTTCTTGCTAGTGGATGAGCCTTCCAAAAGTCGGAGACGAGGCGGATGTAGGAGTTATCTTTCAACCATGTAGAGTTGAATTTGAAAGGTGCTCGAGGTTTGCTAATATTGCCTCAGATTTCAAGGTAAATTGGCAGATGGTCTGAGAGTCCGCCGGATCCCACCCACTGGCGATAAGTGAAACCCTGCTCCAGAAATTGTTCCTTGATGAGGAATCGATCCAGTCTCCTGGCAAGGCTGTCCTCCCCGCTTCTTTTGTTCCTCTAGGTTGGGGCTAGTTTGGCAAATGGGATATCAATGAGATTGTGTAAATCAAGGAGCTGCTCAAAGAAACCCACTAAGGGGTCGGCTTGAGCATGGTGACCCCAAGACTCCGAGTAGCCTAGGGAGAAATTTAGGTCTCCTCCTAGAATGATATTATCAGATTGAAATATGTTGGCTGCCAAAATCCTTTCCCAGAAGTTCTCTCTATGATGGCAGGGCCCATATATGTTTATCATTCTAATCTCAGTTCCCAGCTCTATAGAGTATATGTCCACCCCTATGAACCCTATACCCCCCCAAGTGCCCATTAGATTAACTATGCAAGGGTTATATCCCAGGGCAATGCCCCCCGAGCAACCATTTACATCAATGGCTTGGAAATTCCATCTTAGGAGCATAGATTCTATTAGAGGGGAAATGATAACCGCCACACCCAATTTTTCCTATAGGAAGACCAGATCAATTGGCTCCTTCTGGAGAAGCCTCCTCAGTGCTAGTTTTTTCTCGGGACTAGCAATCCCTCTGCAATTGAAGGAGAGAACCTTCATGGGGGAGACTCCTGAAGAGGGATCTATGCTCTAAGGACTCTATCGAGTGTAAGTTGTTTTCCAGAGGCCACCTCAATACCTGCCTTCTGTTTAGCTCTCGACAGGGAGGAAGGTCTACCTCGGGGGAGCTTCAAAGTGGAAGATGAGGGGACAAGTCCAATGCCAATAGCATCTGGCATTGGTGATCGAGTATGTGATCGGAGATGATATCGGTGGGGAGCGGTGTCAAGTCCAGGGATTAATTCCTTTGATATCTCCATTAAGGTTGTGGAGGCAATCTGAGAGGGAACAGGTACATGAGAATTGAGGGGGAAGACTGGGTGGCTTAGACATGGATGAGGCTTATCCTAGACCTGCCCAGATTCCTTAAAGTTCTCCTTATGTGAAAATGAATAATTGATGGATATAGAGCAAGGGATAGGATTGGACATACCTGAAGATAGCACGACTCCAGTGGCCGCCTTAGACCTGGTCAGAGGAGGTGAAGGTGGCCGAAGAGGTGTTTTCTCGTGCTTCTTCGGTGTCATCGAGGCAAGACTAGATCCATCTACACTAGTGTCCATCTTATCAACCCCATCCAAGTGTTCTGCCTGTGTCTGAGCTCCCCCCGCTGATGAGGTCTTCCCTTTGTTGCCCATCTTTGATTTCACGAGGAGAGGGCAGTCCTTATAGAGGTGTCCAACCTTGTGGCAGTGCCTGCAACGAAAGGGGACCCCCTCATAGTCCAGAATCTGGATCCGGTTATAGTTCCTCCAACAAAGAGTGACTTTTTCTTGTAAACCTCCTCTAATGTCCAGGTGAACCAGTAGTCTTGCATAGGCCATGACCCCCGTAGAGAGATAGGATCTGTCGTAGTCTAGGTATGTACCCAGAGAATTTCCAATTCTTCTGAAGATATCCTCGGTCTAGAAATGGAGAGGCAGACCAGGGAGACGAACCCATATTGGCCCCACCCCAAGTTGTTCTCTGTCCGGATCAAATAGCGGACTCCATCTCCTTAACATAACCGGGGCCTGTTCGATGTGCCAGAAGGAGGATAAGACCCAGTTGGTGTGTTATGCTCGCGTGAAACACAGGGCGAACCAGCCACAGACAAATGTTTGAACAATAGGCAGATCAACCAGGTGATGGCCCCAAATTTCTGCAACCCACTGCTTAAGTCTCGCCATGGTGTAGTTCCTGCCCCTGACCCTGCCAACTAGGACCGTCACCGCCATATCCATGGTGTCTTGCCACTGAAAGTCTTCTTCCCAATCGATGAATACTTCTTGTGTCCTAGGCTTGACACACCTCTACTTCTTCTCGAGAGCAGGCTCTACTTCCTCTACCCCTCAAGGGTTTCTTCAAGATTAGGTTTGGGAGAGGTAGGGTTAGGGTTAGGATTTGGAGATAACAAAGCAGGGTCAGCAGGGAAGTGTCCGGGAGGGGAGGGATGTTTGTATAGCTACCAGAGGGTTGTGCAGACTCCAAGGGCGGGGTAGTGTGAGTAGAATAGGGCAGAGCTTCTCTGTGCAGGGACTGATATAGGAAATGAGAGGTCGTCGAAGGATGGAGGGAGGATATGCCGGATGATCCAGCCGCTTGTTCAGAGCCAACTATTCTTGAGCCAAAATGATGGAGGATCAGCGTCAGGGGGAGTGCAGCAGATGTCGGCCAAGTAACAGGTATTTCTCAGAGGTCAATAACGGCGTTGGGTTGTCCCGTGAGTGACGAAAGTGGAGCGGTAACCTCGATGAGTTCCCTGTTGAACCGAAAATATGCCTTGGAACTGGTATACATGCCGAAAATGGAGATGCCCTCGAGGAGGTCCTTCGAATAATCTATAAGGTCATTCTCCATTGATGCCCTGGGAGTTATGCTAGCTGTCATCGTAATCTAGAGTAACCGACACAGGCAGAGACCAAACTCTACAGCGCGAAACCGAAAACAATAGTTCAATCACCGTTTCGAGAGGTAAGCAGGAAGAGAAGGAACGGGGGTCGCCGGCCGGTTATGGACTAGGAGCTGTAGGGGAAACAGACCAAAACTATGGCCTGGACCCAAGTGTACTATGGAGGGCCTACCTCGTGTCAGGTCGTGGTCGCGCCAACACTGTCGTCGCCATCCTCGCTATCTCCTCGCGTCGTGTTTATTCTTATCTTCATACTTTGTAATAATATGCTTCCCTTATAGGGTCCGACTGCATCTTTACATGGTTAAAAATAAGTTATTTCCCATTTTATTGTATTTAAATTAGAGAAATTTAGTTTTGTTAGAGGACCCTAGGATGGAGCCTCACACGTGGTATCAAAGCCAGGTTTCAACTCTTTGGGATTTTATAGGCCCTATGCACTTGCTTCAGCATACTAAAATTTGTGGCCAACCTCAGCCCCATTGCTGTAGTCTACCGATCCATGTATCATTAATTCCTGAGATGAGGACACCAAATTGGGTCGAGGCTTCTTAGTCCTTGGTGTTGGCAAAGGATTAAGTGCTGCAGATGAAGCTACAAACGTCTCAATTTCCCATGGTGAAACCCTCTCTGGTTGAGGGACCACTGATGTTTCATCCCACTGGACCTTAAGTGATCTCCACTTTGAATCTGGCCATCTCACATTATCAACCTCACCCATGCCAATAATTGTACCAGTAAACCTCCGCTCAGGAGACTCTTCTCCTTCAAAACGCATCTTGAACCTCATGCCAATAGAGAGACTACTATTCACTACCTCCATGTATTTATCATAAGGAATGATAAACTCTGATGGACTTGTCCTGCAACAGAGAACCATTACTATCTTGCAGACAAGCCAAATAAAAAATATGGCAACAAAATATAGTCATAAACAATATCTTCTCGTTAAGTCTGCAAGATGCTCATATTAAGCACATCAAACTCAACAAAAGCAAGGACTAGAACCATATATTATTTATGATAAGAGAAAATACCCATTAGGTTCAGTATTTGGTAATATGAACTCATCAGCTCTTAAAAGCATGGCACATCTATCCTCTTATTATCTCATGACAACATGAAACATTTTCCAGATCAATTTTCACTAAATTATTTAAAAAATCTCCAGAATAATTATACCTTTGAACTATGAATGGAATTTAAATAGATTAATACTCCACACACCCTTGTTAGAAAGTTCCCAAGGATGACAATTGCAGTAATAAAATAGAATCACATCTAATTTTCAGACAGCATACCTAGGTTTGTAATAATTGGTAAAAATAGTCTGAGTTGAAACAGCATGTGATGCAGTTGCGATGACACCAAGATGCATGTTGTGGCTAGATAAAACCAATGATGGCATGTTAGTCTGCTGATGCATAGCACGCCCAAATCCAACACGCAGTTCTCCACTTTCACCCCTCAAGAATATGAAAGCATCTCTTGCTACCAGCCTCTTTGAGCTAACAAAAACACTCCACCCAGTGGTTAGTAAATGCCTTCGTGGTTGGCCTCTAAATTTATGGAGGAATCGCCATTCCATTCCATGCAAATCTCTGGCTACCAACTCTTGTGAAGGAGGTTGCTGACTCATGTCGAGGCTGAAGAGGGTCTGCCCCCGAGTCATGAGATGACTCATTTTGCTGCAATATTGAACCAAAGGTCAGAACATCTACACTTCTCATCAATAAATCCTGCACATTAGTAGGATAACATTCCAGAAACTCAAATAAGGACGTACATCTCCCTCTGGAAATAAAGTGATCTGCGCAAATACTTCATCTGTCTCAGGTTCTGCCCGAAATTTAACATTGATCACGCAATGAAGAATCTTAGAAGGTAGATTATACAATGGCATATGTTGATCAACCCCTTGGTTTGTTGATGCTTCAACCTGCTCTATATGGTCTTGAGGAAAGTAAAAAGCTCTCTCCCCTACATGAGGCATAGTAATAAGTGGACCATCACATGCATGCCATAGCCCTTCATACAAAAGAGATTCACTAGCATCAGTCCCAATCCCTCGAGAGAAAGAATTATCAGTTGAATTTGTACTTTGTGAAGGCATAAGAGACTGAGGAGCTCCGGGAACCTCATTGGCTAATGTAGAATAGTTACCCGAAGAACTATTATGAGGCAACCTGCCAAAGAAATTCCTGAAGGTGTCTGCATAAGCCATGATATCGTGATATTATGCTAAAGCTCAAACACAATGTTGGAATACCTGGTTTCCACCAAACCCATGTAAAAAAAAAAAAAAAAAAAAAAAAAAAAAAAAAAAAACCTTTAGCTACTTTTGCTATCAAGCCAGCTTTCCCAAGAAAATCAATCAAAATTGTAAATGTCACTGCATCTAAACGACACCCTGATTCCTTCATTTCCTTGTGCAACAGGAATGCCTCCTCATGCATTCCTTGCTTTCCATAAATGTGAATCATAGTATTGTAGGTGATTTCATCTATTTTAAATCCAACAGAGGTCATTTTTCTATGAACTTTATCAGCTTTTTCCACCTTCCCATTCTTTGCAAATGAGTACAGTAGAGCATTATAGGTAACAACATCTGGTAAAATCCTCTGGTGTGCAATGTACAAAATAGCTTTTCCGCCTCTTCATCCATTCCAAATCGCCTGTAAACTGGAATCATGACATTATAAGTACAAAGATCTGGCTCACAACCAAATCGCTCCATATCCCTAAAAACATTTGCTGCCTCAACTAAATTGCTACTCGTCGCACAGGCAGTGATCGATGTATTGTAAGTAATAGCATCAGGCCTCAATCCAGCCTTACGCACCAAGTAGTCTAATCCAAGAGTCATTCTCCATATGACAGGCCTTGGTGCGGGAGTTAATAAAAATATTAAAAGTCACAAGGTCCGGTTTGCAACCCCTAGACAGCAACAACTGAAGCAATTCCTCCACTTTTTCTCTACGACCATGTCTAGCATAGACTCCCATCATTGCATTGTACACACGAACAAAATTTCCTTTCGTAGACTTGGCTCTCTGAAAGATTTCTTCAGTAGGGGTAGCATGATTAGCCCTCCCCAACACAGCTAGCATGGCAGTGAGCATCCTTGCATTTGGTGTATACCAATACGAAGCTTAAGCCACTCGTAAATCTCCAGAACCTCTGCCAATGTGTTAGCCCAACCTGTTTCACCACGAGGCAGTAATAAGTGGGGGCTAGTTGCTCTATCCAATTCTCAAGCATTCTGCCATTAAAATTTTACACATCTTCTCAATACTGTCAAAAGCTGGGGGCTTCTGTCCTTGTCAAACTTAGGTA
Organism: Pinus tabuliformis; assembly: GCA_031772625.1. Classification (NCBI taxonomy): domain Eukaryota; kingdom Viridiplantae; phylum Streptophyta; class Pinopsida; order Pinales; family Pinaceae; genus Pinus; species Pinus tabuliformis. Next base: position 768,881,395 of record CM062804.1, on the reverse strand, counting down.
TACTCTTAAACTGAGAACTACTATATATAGAGGGCGGTAAGGTTTCCCCTTCAATAGCTTTGGTTATATGCCTATATTCAGAACTATTAGAGAACAATTTGTCCATGTCAGGTCAATTCAAGTTCAAAGTTCGAACATATACGGTTGAAAGAAATAGAAATTGTGATTTTAATAGAGGAAAGGCATAATTATTATACAAAGTGTGAGATATGCTAAATCTATGCGAGACCCCTTAAATGTGGGACAAGGGATATCATCCATATAACCATTACAATGTGAGGGATGTGTTAAATTGGTGTTAGAATTTTATTTTTTTATTTTGGGATAAGGGCTTTCATTTATATTAATATATAATTCATAAAAATATATGTCTAAGTTTTTATAATTTATAATCTATAATATTTAAACTCAAAATTATTTTGATTTTAGTTTTTCTAGGCGTAATAGTTAAGAATGTGTGTTTTCGGTTACAGATTTGAATACAAAAAAATTTATTAGAGTATGTACACATCATTGCTTGACAAATTATTCAATAAAATGCATCTCTTTAGAACCTTGTCATACGCATTTGGATCCAATAGGAGTCCTCATTCGTAAAAGACGCCCATGGCTTCCTCCAAGCGTTAGGTTCATTATAAACTATACATTTTCTGAGTTGCAATTAGTAAGAGTTGAGGATAAACAGTACATAATGAAATAGCATTAACATGGTAATGGAGTTTGATTTTGGGATGTGAATGTTTTAAGAGGAATTTGGTAATTGGTCTCATTCATACTCTAAAATATACTCATATAATATGGAGTCCATTGCATTGCACAAAACATATTTCTCTTTTCTCTTAGTAGATTTTAATACATTAAAGTTGTCAAATGTGAACAACAATAGATTTGTATGTTAGAATCACATACAATATACAATATTATTATCTTAAAGCATGTAGCACTAGCCATTCTATATACATCAATTGGATAGTATACATCTAACAATAGTGTCAATATGGAGTCGATTGAGACAGCTAGGCATCCACTTTGAAAACTAATCTAACATTGTTGATGGAATTTCTAGAGGACACCTAGTATAATAATGTGATTAAAATGGTAAGCTAATGTTTATGTGAATGCTCAAAATATATAAGATGGATTTAGGATGGTTGTTTAGGGATATCTAAAGATATTTGAGGGTGACTAGTAGTGCGTGGTAGCACTTGCTTAGATAGCAATGGGAGAGGATTTAGTAGACCCACGATTATCATCTCAATATTAGAAATAGTCGTTTACAAGTATAACAAAAGGAAAACTTGCATCTATCATTATGCAAAACATGTGTGAGCCGAGTAAGAATTGACAAGGCCCTAAGTTGTGCTAATAAGTCTTATGTATCATACAGATATTTGAACAATTCAAAATGGTGAGGACGTGAAGAAATCAAGGTCAAGGAGGGTCATCACAAGGACCTCCTACAAATGACCCATTACCTTCACTAGAGTTGACTCTCATCTTGCGTTCCCTAGAAGAAATTAATGAGACCTTAAAAGGGCGCCAAACAAATGAAGTGGAAGTGGAGCACCCTCCCTCAGGGTTAGGAAATCTCGAGGGATCAAGAGACTCCAATAGAGGACCTCCAATTGAGGACATTACTAGGGAGCTCCAAAAGATTAAGCTCCCAGAGTTTGCTGGAGGTCGTGCCAGTGAATGTGCAGAAGCCTGGTTAGAAGGAATGAGAAGGTGCTTTTCACTAAGGGATTATAATTCCAATTCAAAAGCTAAAATAGCAATATTCCAACTCAGAGATAGTGTTATGAATTGGTGGGATAACTTAGAGCGTCAACTACATCTCACTCCGGACTCAGTTACTTGGGAGTTATTTGAGGAGAGATTCAGGAAAAAGTACCTACCAACATATTATGAAGAACAAAAGGTAGGAGCCTTCCATGCCTTTGTATAGGGAAATCGTACGGTAGAATAATATGAAATTAGATTCATGGAATTGGTCAAGTATGTCTCCTACATGGATACTAACAAGCGCCAAGCAGACCGTTTTATTTATGGATTGAACCCTAATATTAGGGCAATGGTGCGGATGTGGAAACCATCCTTAATTGCAGAAGCTGTGGAACAGGCTTGTTATGTTGAAGAACACTTAGACTTAAAGGGTGGAAACAAAACCATTTTTCCATGCCAACCAAGCTTTATGGGGAAGGCCCCTTGTACCTTCCCTAGGGGAGGAAGTTTGAGGCCACCACCATATGGAAACAGGGTTGTACCCAGAGCACCGACAGTGGGGATTTCAATGGTTACTAGTGCAACTTCACCCGCAGCTTCAAGGGCGCGTGCAAATCAAGGTCATACGCGAGGAGCAACAAGTGGGGCAGGGGTCCCAAGGGAAGGAACTTTTTCCAAAGAACTTCACAACTTTTGGTTCAAGGTCTACCGCGCATCACTTGTTCGAGATGCAGGAGACCTCATTACTAGCATGACTGCCTTGAGTTATAAACTGTAACAACTGTAGAGAAGGAAAAGCACCAATGAGGGGGAAGGTAGCCACCATCGAATCTATGCAGTAGTTGATAACTAGCAAGTTGAACACCAGTCTGCCATGGTAGAAACCTCAGGTATGATAAACAAACTAAAAGTTAAAATTTTGTTTGATTCGGGTGCTACAAATAGTTTCATTTCACCAGTTGCATTAGAAAAATGTGGGTTGGCAGCCTATGAGCACAATGAATTTAAGTAAGTTGAGATGGCTTCTGGAATAAAACAAGTAGTAGGACCTAGTGTTGACCAATGTCAGGTAAACCTCGGGGTGTGTATGACTAAGTTGAAGGCATACGTCACAACATTGGGGACGTATGATGTAATTATTGGAATGGACTGGCTAGAAGCTCATCGAGCTTTGGTAGATTGTTTCAAGAAGAAAGTAATTTGTTTAGATGATGAAGGTAGGCCAATTGAGATTTTTGGAATCAAGAGAGGAGTGTCGCTACGATTCATATCCATGATGAAGGTAAAATGTTGTCTTCGAAAAGGTTGCAAGCTATATGTGGTCGAGGTTGTAAGTGACCGAAAGGACTCTCCCTAGATCAACACCCAATTTTTTCAAAATTCAAGGATGTTTTTCCTAAGGAATTGCTTGGATTACCTCCTGTAAGGGAGATTAATTTCACAATCGACCTAAAACCTGGTGCAGAACCAATATCTAAGACACCCTATAGGATGACAACTCCAGAACTTTGTGAGTTGCAGATGCAGTTAAAAGAGCTCTTAGACTTGGGATTTATCAGACCTAGTATTTCACCTTGGGGTGCACCAGTGATTTTTGTCAAGAAGAAGGATGGTTCCTTACGACTATGCATAGATTATAGGGACTTGAATAGAGCACAATAAAGAATAGGTACTCAATACCTCAAATAGATGACCTATTTGATCAAATTAAGGGAGCAGCAGTTTTCTCAAAGATCAATCTACGATCTAGATACCACCAATTGAGGATTAAGGAAGAGGACATCTCAAAAACTGCATTTCGAACTCAGTTTGGGCACTACAAGTTCGTAGTTATTCCATTTGGTTTGACCAATGAACCAGCAGTATTCATGAGCCTCATGAATGGTGTGTTTAGGAAGTATTTGGACCAATTTGTGCAAGTCTTTCTGGACGACATTCTTGTGTATTCCAAGAATGAAAAGGAGCATGAAAAGCACCTAAGGGTTGTATTGACTTGCTTAAGGGAAAATCAATTGTATGGAAAATTGTCAAAATGTTCCTTCTTTCAGAAGAAAGTTCATTACCTTGGGCACATCATTTCAGGAGAAGGGATTTCAGTTGACCCGGAAAAGGTGAAGGCCATAATGGATTGGCCAATACCGAAAAATGCTCATGAGGTGCATAGTTTTATGGGGCTAGCAGGGTATTATCGCAGGTTTGTGGAAGGGTTTTCGAGGATTGCAAAACCCATCACCACATTACAACGAAAGGGGGTCAGGTATGAATGGGCATATGAATGTGACACTGCATTCATAGAACTAAAGAGGTTACTAACTAGTGCATTGATCCTTCGAGTACCGGACATGGAAAAAGACTTCACTATCTGCATCGATGCTTCAAAGCAAGGATTGGGTGCAGTATTGATGCAAGAAGGTGGAGTAATAGCTTACGCATCTAGAAAATTGAAGAAACATGAAGAGTTGTATGCTACCCATGACTTAGAATTAGCAATAGTGATGTTAGCTTTGAAACTGTGGAGACACTACCTCGTTGGGAGAAGATTTGAGTTAAGAACAGATCATCAAAGCCTGAAGCATCTCTTCACTTAAAAGGATTTGAATGCTAGACAAAGGTGGTGGAGCGAATTCATGAGTGAGTATGATTTTGAGATCTCATACATCAAGGGAAAGGAGAATGTGGTGGCTGATGCACTAAACAGGAGACCACGAACCTTCTCCCTAGTACCCTTAAAGGTTAATTTGAGGGAACGTGTGTTGGAGAAACTATTTTAAGATAGTTGGTATCTAAAGGTTATCTCAGCACTCTAGAGTGGGAAGCAGATAGAACCAAAGTTTGAGGGATATGTCCTTGAACCAGATGGACTATTGAGACTTCAAGGGAGAATGTACATACCTAGGGAAGGGGGTATAAGAAGGACCATCCTCGAAGAGTCACATAGAGCACTCTATTGTGCACATCCTAGAGTGAAGAAGATGTACGTGGTCATGAAGAAAGTCTTCTTTTTGGGAGGCATGAAGCACGACATAGTCTAGTTTGTCGCCAAATGTCTTGAATGTCAACGAGTGAAGGTTGATCATCTCCATCCAATAAGACTCCTACAAACACATGACATCCCTATGTCTAAATGGGAGGTAATTTATATGGATTTTGTTGTGGGTTTGCCACTCACGTCCTAGAGGCACAATGCTATATTGGTTATAGTTGATAAATTGACCAAAAGTGCCTATTTCATTCTAGTAAGAGACACTTATGATGTTACTAATGTGGCACGAGTCTTTATAAGTGAAGTTATTCAACTACATGGGTTACCCACAAAGATCATTTATGATAGAGACTCTCAATTTACATCTGGTTTTGGACAAGTTTGCAGTCATCACTAGGGACTCAGTTGAACCTGAGCACTTCATATCATCCAGAAATAGATGGGTGGACCGAAAGAGTAAATCAGGTTATGGAAGACATGCTTCGAATGTATGTAATGGATAATTAAACTTAGTGGCAAAGGTACTTACCATTGGTAGATTTTGCCTATAATAACAGTTACCACGGTTCAATCGGGATGCCTCCTTATCAAGCTCTATATGGAAGGCCATGTAGGATGCCATTGAGTTGGGAAAATTTGGAGGACCAAGTAATAGTTGGGCCATAATTAGTTCAAGAAATGGAGGAACAGGTAAGACAAATTCGACAAAGGTTAAAGGAAGCACAAGATAGACAAAAGTGTTATGTTGATTCACATAGGATCGATCACAATTATGAAGTAGGGGACCAAGTTTTTATTCGTATCCGACCCAACAAAAGCACCATTTGGTTTGGGAAAGGGACGAAGTTGTCACCTCGGTTTGTAGGACCTTTTAGGATCAAGGAGATGATCCAAATCAGATCCATAAACGACTGTCATCGAACCATGACTATATCAGGACAAAACAAATCCTTGAAGAATCCAAAACAGCAATCGAAAACACCCTGAACCAGTGGCCATGGCAGCCAGCGCGAAACAACGAGGACCTCGGTCAAAGTGCGCTAACCGAGGCCCATGGAGACTACGCCAGAGATCAAAATAGCCCCTAGGAGACCCGAATCAGGAAAAGGAGCTGATTTTTGATGCGCGTAAGCGCTAACGCGCATCGCTAGGCAAACAGGGCCAAAAAGGAGGAGCCTTAAGCACTCGGTCGCGTGGGGGAACCAGAGGACCACGGGCAGAAAAAGGTAAAGGTGCTAAAGTACAAAGGCGGGACCCGTGCCCTGGAAACCGGCGGTATTGATCGGGGCGCCCTTGAACAGTAAGTGGTTTTGGAGAAAGCGGAGTGATCACACTCAGCGATCAACGCGTGGCAGCGGAGGTGAGAGAAAAACCGCCGTGATCGCGCGTTATCGGTCGAGCAAGTCAACCGTGCTCGACGTGCGAATGACGTTGGATCTGGAGGAGCCCAGATCGGACGGCTGAGATTGCGCCCGATAGACAGAAGCGGAATCGACAGGGGATTAAGCCGCAATTTAAGGGGATTTGGAATCCGTTGATCGCCACAGTGGAGAAAGAAATGAATCGACGAACAAGCTGGCGCTGTTCTGATGGAGACACGTGGCTACTTCCCGAGCGTTCATGTTGACGTCGAACAGGGAACTCCCAGCACGCAGGCGACAGGCGAATCGACGTAAGCGGGAGAGGAACTGAACAGGCATGGAGGTCGAATGAATAGAGACAGTGAACATGGATTCGAAGAGAGAGAACGAAGAGTCCAAGCGACCAAGAGAGACAGTGAACAGTGAACCCTGAGAGGAGGACTGAGCACAGAGAGCAGTAAAGCCAAGCAGAGGAGACAGAGGGTCGAGTTTGTAGAAATTTTGAATAATAAACACATATTCAACAGAGATTATCCTGATTATACACTATTGCGGAATACATGCATAATACATAACCTCCTCTACGTTTATCATCAATTTGCAGAAGCAAAAACAATAACATGCGCACATGGAAGCATCAATCACACATATCAACACAATATTTTCCCGGGGAAAGCATCTCACTAAAAACCCCAACTATCTGTATATTATATTGATTGAGAACATGTAACAAACATAGTACAATACTCCTCACAAGTACTCAGTACTATCTCCACCTGTTACACACAATACAACTCAGATCTGATCTCCAAATCTCCCCCGCTACTTTGCCTGCCTCCACTGCACAATCCTGCAAGAGAATGAATGAGAATGGTTGAACCAAACTCGTTTTTACTTCAAGAGAATCACCCACACTGGGAATCACGTGAGCACAAGCTATATTTCTTGGTATTGGCCCCAACACTACGCAGTCTTCATTGGCATTACTCAATCCATGCATGTGCAAAATCTCATGCACAACTGATAGCAATCTCAACCTCTAACACCTGTCTCCACTGAATTGTACATGCACTGAGTTAACTGATGTATTCTTCAGTTGCATTATGAGTTAATAATTAGTGAATTAATTAATAACTAAGTCACACAACTCATCACTTAGTCTATTGATCAGTTAGACTAAATACAACTAGTTCAACTAAGTCAAATTGAACACAACTCCATTAACTGCTCATCCAACTCCACAGAACTCAACCACATGAGTTCTAACTGATGTCATACATGCAATAGCTCAACTAACACATAAGAAAACGTATTTCCTTCTGAAAACTACATATGCCACATCTGTAGCTGAAACTGAAGTGCTCCAAGAGGATAAGATAAAGTTTATAGTCCAAATATTATTATGAGACAATAATATTTGACTTTTCTATTTTTTACAGCCAGTCTAAAAATAGACTTTGATCACTCCTGCTGTGATCACTCCTATTGTGATCATCCTTGTTGTGGTCACTCCTGCTGTGATCATCCCTGTTGTGATCCAAAAAATAGAACTTGCGCCATAATTTGCCTGTGGGCCCACTTAGTGAAGGTGACTCCTTTCCACTAAGCTCCATCATCTTGTTGCATTCTCAACAAGCATTTCTTGTTGCACACTTTTCAACACTCCATCTCAACAAGAAAGGCTTCCTCTCAAACCCGATCCTGTAACTCTGGAATGTTCTGCATGCAACACATCTGCCCGATCCACTTGCTCCAAAAACACTTGGAACAAAAACACTCCCAACTGATCACTCTGTTGGGCTAGGAACATACTCTGATGCTGAAGCTCTACCTGCTGCTGACAAGTGCTCCCTCTCTGACATCTGCGCTACTGCAACATCTCCATGCATCTCGCACCATTGCACACCTCTCTGTGCCACCTAGCACTGTGCAAAACACTTGTGCCTCTCGCATTGCTGCAGCCTGCATGCTATGCGCTGTCCTGGGATTCCCTACACTGTCGCTCTCTCTGCCACTCCATCCGCATCTGTCTCTACCCAATCAATCAGTTCCTGCTACTCCACATCGGGGCTCCCGTAGCAAGGTCTCATCCAAGAGGTTGGGTACCTCAAGGATCCTACCCCTCCTCCTTAGGACGATCAATCCACATCACCCCACCTCCTACCTGGAGGTATGGCTGCATGTGATCCCTCAACCCACCTGGCTTGAAGTTCCCCCCTACTGGAGGTCTCTGCATGAGTAGATGTCGCTACTCGATCTCCTCTCAGCTTCCCTTGTTGTGGCTGCTCCACAACCTCCTGAAGCTGCTGCACCAATCGTGGCTCCTCCACAATCATCTGAAACTTCTTTTGGCTCTGCATGTTGAGAGGTAATATACGCTCCCTCTCAACCACCAAGTCTCCATTAGTTGCCTCGCTGCTCAAGGCTTTGCATGCATCTTGAACCTCAAGAGCACACAGGTTCTTGACCTGTGAACCAATCTGCTTCACCTGTCTAGTGATGATGTGTCTAAGGAAAACCTTTCCCTTACTGAAGACTACATCATAGCCTCTGTCTTCCAGCATCGCGATCGACACCAAGTTTCTCTTCAATCCTGGTACATACTTGACATCGGTCAAGGTAAGGCGAGCTCCATGCTCCCTCTGAAAAATAATCGTGCCTACACCTGAGACACTATACTTCTCATCATTACCCATTGCTATGAGTATCTGGAGATCTTTCTCCTCCAAAGTACTGAACAAACTTTTGTCACCGGTCATGTGGAAAGAAGCTCCACTGTCAAGAAAACAACCACTTCCCACCATGGATGAAACCATGCATGCAAAGAGTGTGAAGTCCAACTCAAACTATGAAGCAAGTGAGGCCGCCTCACCTTCAGATCCTTCCCCGGATCCCTTCTTGGACTTCTTCTTTGGGAAATTAGTAGCATAATGGCCCAACTCATGACAACGAAAGCATCGCACCTTCGACTTGTCAACCTTCTTCCCATCATTGGAAGAACTGGATTCGGAAAGAGAAACGGTCCCCTTCTCCTTCTTCGCCTTACTCGCTAAGGCACAATTCTCCTCATCATGCATAGATGAAGAATTGTCTCTGGTGCGCCGTCTAATCTCCTCTTGCACAAGATCCGACCAAAGTCTCTCCCATCCTGACAATTTCTCCCTTCCATTCACCGAGTCCTGGTAGCTATGCCAACTCTTAGGAAGGCCAAGGAGTGCTAGACTCACCATATCCTCATCCTCAACAATTACCCCCACACTTCCCAGCACATCCCGGCATTGGGTGAACTTCGTGAGATACTGGGGCATATTGTCTCCATTCTCACACCTAATGTTTCTGAGTTTATCCTTGAGCGCCATTCCACCAGCTCAAAACTCAACCGCTTCTGATCTAAAATTCGTGAGAACAAAGTATTTCTTGTACAGAGATCGACAGTATGGGCATTCACCAGATATCTCACCTTCCAAAAGAAGGATGAATCCAGAGGCTACCTGGCCCGATCACAGACTCTGCCTGAAGAAATAAAATGTAAACACTTTCTGAATAATAGATCTGATGATCAATCCTCGCTTTGATATCCTGTAGAACTTTTTCTACAAATCAAAGAGCTCTGATACCATGTAGAAATTTTGAATAATAAACATATATTCAACAGAGATTATCCTGATTATACACTATTGCAGAATACATGCATAATACATAACCTCCTCTACGTTGATCATCATTATTTGCAGAGGCAGAAACAATAACATGCGCACATAGAAGCATCAATCACACATATCAACACAATATTTTCCCGGGGAAAGCATCTCGCTAAAAACCCCAACTATCTGTATATTATATTGATTAAGAACATGTAACAAACATAGTATAATACTCCTCACAAGTACTCAGTACAATCTCCACCTGTTACACACAATACAGCTCAGATCTGATCTCCAAATCTCTCCCGCTACTTTGCCTGCCTCCATTGCACAATCCTGCAAGAGAATAATGAGAATGGCTGAACCAAACTCGTTTTTACCTCAAGAGAATCACCCACACTGGTAATCACGTGAGCACAAGCTATATTTCTTGGTATTGGCCCCAACACTACGCAGTCTTCATTGGCATTAATCAATCCATGCATGTGCAAAATCTCATGCACAACTGATAGCAATCTCAACCTCTAACACCTGTCTCCACTGAACTGTACATGCACTGAGTTAAATGATGTATTCTTCAGTTGCATTATGAGTTAATAATTAGTGAATTAATTAATAACTAATTCACACAACTCATCACTTAGTCTATTGATCAGTTAGACTAAATACAACTAGTTCAACTAAGTCAAATTGAACACAACTCCATTAACTGCTCATCCAACTCCACAGAACTCAACCACATGAGTTCTAACTGATGTCCTGCATGCAATATCTCAACTAACACATAAGAAAATGTATTTCCTTCTGACAACTGCATGTGCCACATTTGTAGCTCAAACTGAAGTGCTCCAAGAGGATAAGATAAAGTTTATAGTCCAAATATTATTATGAGACAATAATATTTGACTTTTCTATTTTTGACAGCCAGTCTAAAAATAGACTTTGATCACTCTTGCTGTGATCACTCCTGCTGTGATCACTCCTACAGTGATCATCCCTGCTGTGGTCACTCCTGCTGTGATCATCCCTGCTGTGATCCAAAAAATAGAACTTGTGCCATCATCTTGTTTCATTCTCAACAAGAATTTCTTGTTGCACACTTTTCAACAGAGTTGACCACAGGCAGCATTGAGCACCAGAGAGCTTGAGGAATCAAGCCTTCCCATAGAGGAATCTATCCGGATTGAGCATCACAGTTGGCTCTTTCCACTGTAGACCGAGGGTCACAGAGCTGGTAGGAAGAACAAGAGTCTGTGTACTCCAAGTGGCTTGGGGAATCCAAGAACCACCCTGCCAAGAAAAATCTGCTTCAGGAGAACTCATATTGAGTCCCTACATTGTAATTTCTCTGCTGAAAGACACAATAAAACAAGGCCACCACTAAAGCTGGACCGGAGACATAGCCCTGGAGAATAGGGTGAACTCCTTATTAAAAATTGTTTGTGTCTTTGTGTTGCTTACTGTATTTCTCTGCTATCTTTCCATTTATTTTCTATGTATTGGCAATCTGATCGATCCATTGTTTCAATAACGCAGAACACACACACCAGCACATGGATCTGTAATACCTTTTGTTTAATAATTATTCACTGAGGTCACTCATAGGGTGATTATCAGATCAAGTGGTATCAGAGCTCTAGGCTGTAAGGTTAGACAAGCTTGTGTTGGTTTAGCTGTGAATGCTCACTAGGTCAAAGCTCAAATTAGGAGAATGAGAGTTGGTGAAACTAATCTTGAAATTGGGAGAGTCTATTCTCGAAAGACAATGTCAAAAGAAGGTTCTATAGGGCCAAACTCTCAATTCATAGAAAGTTTCCTAGCTATAAAGTCCATGGTGGAAGAAATGTATAGGGGCTTTAGAAAGCATAAGGGTGAAGATTCATCAGGCTCTAAGCAAGATAAAGAAGAAGATGAATCTCATTCCCATGACCACTCCAAAGGAAAGGAGAAAGAAGAAATCTTCCCTACAGCTCCTGGTAGCCCTGTGCATAATAAGAAGGCATCTTTGATTAAGTTGGATGTTAAATTTGATTTGCCTATATATGATGGAGAGCTAAATGTTGAAATGTTGGACAATCGGATTAGACAAATTGATGTGTATTGCAAAGTACAAAATATAGACTCAGACAAGAGCAAGATTCAGCGGGCAAGCCTTCGCCTAGGGGGCACTGCCTTGGTATGGTGGGAAGGCAAAACCCAAGCTAATATGAGGAAGCATGGTAAGACCATCTATGTCTGGAGTGAATTTGTTACTGCAATAAAAAAGCAGTTCTATCCATTGGCCTACATGCAACAAGCCATGATGAGTTGGAAAACTCTTCGGCAGTTGAAAGGGCAAAGTGTAAAAGGGTATACTCAAGAGTTTCGAAAGAGAGCATTGATGTTGGGTATTTCATTAGACTCACCAGAAACTCTTTTGAAGTACATTGGTGGTCTACACAGCTACATGAGGCATACCATCCTCATGTTTAATCCCACTAGTATAGATGAGGTATATGTACAAGATACTCATCTAGAAGCTAGATGAAAGAATGGAAATCCAGAAGTTGGGGGACCATCCCAACTCACTGTAAGCAAGAGCAAGGAGAAAAGAAAGCAGAAGTGGAAAGCAAGGAAGGCTAACACTGCACAGAAAGGCAAAGCCTCATGCACTCACTATAAAAAGGAGGGGCATGATGATGAGCACTGTTGGATTCTGCATCCAGAGCCGAGACCTAAGAAGTCCGAGGGCAAGAAGAAGAAGACTGTTGCAGGTATTCAGAAAGATTTGGGGTCAGACTTGGGAGATGAAACAATCATTGCAGCCACAGGTATAAAAGGTAAGAAATCTGAAGCATCTACTAGTAATTCTGTTCAATTTGTTATTGATGAAGAACATGAGGGAAAAAAGCATGAGCTTTTCCATATTCGAGTTGTTTCCAAAAATCAAAAGATTGATACTTTGTTTGATAGTGGCTCACAAGTAAATCCGATTTTTGAAGCAATTGTAAAGAAATTGGGATTAGCAACTACACCTCATAAGAAGCCATACCCATTAGGATGGTTGAATGATAAAGCACAACTACAAGTGACTAGACAGTGCAAACTCAAGTTTTCTTTTGGGTAAGCATTTGTAGATGAGGTTAAGTTAGATATAATTCCTTTGGATATATGTGGAATTGTTTTAGGAAGTCCTTACTTGTATGATAGAAAGGTTATTTTCTATAGAGACGAGAACAAGTATCTACTTGTTAAAGATGGAATCGAATGCTTTGTAAGAGCTCATAAGCTCAAGAATAATTATACTCTCATAAACTCAGGACAGATGAAAAGAATGATAAATTCATGCAAACAGTTCTTACTAATGGTTGTAAAGGAAAAGAAAACTGATAAAACCAATGTATTTGAGGGTTGTAATTCTAATCAGCAAGTTGATATAGAAAATATTGTTTCAGAGTATGATGTCTTGTTTCAAGAAGCTCAAGGTCTGCCACCCAAAAAGGGAATAGTACATGATATTATTTTGCAGCAAGATGTTCCTTTGCCTAACATTGGAATGTACAGGTTATCTGCTTTAGAGAATGCTGAAATCAAGAAGTAGGTGCAGGAGTTGCTCGAGAAAGGGTTCATCAGGCCTAGCATATCACCATGTGGGTCACCAATCGTTTTGGTGAGGAAGAAAGATGGCTCGTGGAGAATGTGCATTGATTACTGAGCACTAAATAAAATAACGATCAAGAATCATTATCCCCTTCCTTGCATAGATGATCTTTTAGATCAATTGAAAGACGTTGTTTATTTCACCAAGCTGGATTTGCACAGTGGATACCATCAAGTCAGAGTTGCAGAGCAAGATGCATGGAAGACTGCTTTCAAAACAAAGCAGGGATTGTATGAATGGTTGGTTATGCCTTTTGGCTTGACCAATGCCCCTGCTACTTTCATGAGATTAATGAATGATGTACTCAGACTTTTTCTTGATGATTTTGTTATTGTGTATCTGGATGACATTCTGATTTTTAGTAAAACATGGGAAGAACATTTAAAGCATGTTAAGTAGACATTAGATGTTTTGTAAAGAGAAAAACTTTATGTTAAACTCTCCAAATGTGAATTTGGAAAAACCTCTCTAAATTATTTGGGTCACATAGTAGGGAGAGGTGAATTGAAAATAGATCCCTCTAAAGTGGCAGTCATTGTAAACTGGCCTAAACCCAAGTCTGCTACAGAAGTGAGAAGCTTCTTAGGAGCAGCACAATATTGGAGGAAGTTCATTTCAAATTTTTCCTCAATTGAAGCTCCCTTACATGCTTTGACATGATTGAACAAGGTGTTTCAGTGGGGAGACAAACAGCAGAAAGCCTTCAACACCTTGAAAGAAAAAAATTAGTACAGCACCTATACTAGCACTGCTAGATCTACAAAGACCATTTGAGATCCAAACTGATGCCAGTGACTATGCCATGGGAGCAGTGTTGACACAACACGGTAAACCCATATGTTATCATTCTGAGACTTTTAATCCTGCAGTAGTTAACTATCCTACATATGATAAAGAATTGTATGCATTAGTTCAGAGTGTGAAAAAGTGGAAACATTACTTAATGGGCAAAGAAACAGTAATACATATTGATCATCAACCACTTCAATATCTACACTCCCAAACTAAGTTGCAACAATCAAGACATTACATATGGATGTGTTTTCTAAAACAGTTTCATTTAGTCATCAGATATAAAAAGGGCATACATAACAAGGTTGCAGACATGTTATCTAGACCCATTATAAATGCATCTACCATACTTAAGCATAATTCTGTGCTACATGAAAGCTACATAGAACAGTATGCTCAGGATATGGACTTTAAAGATGTATATGCAACTTTGAGTCAAGGAAAAAGACTAGAAGAATTGGACTATCATGTGAAGGATCGACTCTTATATCATTGTGGGAAACTCTGCATTCCACAAACTAAGAGAGCAAAGATAATTAGGGAAGCACACACTTCTCTGATATCAGGTCACTTTGGGGTCAGTAAAGCAGTTGCACAACTGCAAAGGTTCTGCTATTGGCCAAGAATGAGTGAGACAGTTTCTAGATATGTAAAGGGGTGTGCTATTTGTGCTAAAAGCAAGCCCAGCAACATAAAACTAGGCTTGTACACTCCATTGCTAGTTCCTTCTCACCCTTGGGAAAGCATTTCCATGGATTTTGTTGGAGGACTGCATAAATCTAGGAAAGGTCATGATTATCTATATGTTGTTGTGGATAGGGTCAACAAAATGTGTATTTTGATACCCTGTAGTAAACAGATTACAGCTGAACAAACTGCAAAATTATTCTTTGAACATGTATGGGTTCATTTTGGATTACCCACTTCTATTATATATGATCGAGACACGCGATTTGTGGGAAAGTTTTGGTCTAGTCTGTGGGAACTAATGGACACCAAATTAAAGAAAAGCACAGCTTTTCATCCACAAACAGATGGTCAGACAGAAGTAGTTAACAGGACAGTGATCCAGTTACTGAGAGGATATTGCAGCAAACACCCTAAGCTTTGGGATGAACACTTGTGTTATGTGCAGCATGCTTACAATAGAGCCAAACACTCTTCTACCCAGAGATCTCCTTTTGAGACCTGCTTTGGTTTCATACCAAGGTCTCCCTTGGATTTTGTCTTTGGTAAAGATACCATGGTTGATGGACATAGTGATGTGGACAAAGCAACTAGGTTCATTGAACAGATCCAGGAGATCCACCAGGAAGTACAGGAACAACTGGAAAAGAGCCAGGCCAAGTATAAGGCTAGGCATGATAAGCATCGGATGGAGCATAGTTTTCAAGTTGGAGACCAAGTCTGGCTGTATATCAGCAAGGACAGGATGCAAGGTGAAGGTAAGAAGCTAAAACCTATCAGGTATGGACCCTTCAGGATACTTGAGAAGATTGGTGAAAATGCTTTTCACCTTGATCTGCCAGCTTACATGCACATCTACTCCGTCGTGAAGACAGATTGCTTGAGGTTGTTTGAACCTTCAATGATTGAGGACCCTGAAGAGCAGAGTCAATTGCCTTCTGTTGATGACCTGCTACCTAAATATCTTAATGAATTACAGGAAGACACATTGCTGGATAGGAAGGTAAGGATGACATGTAGTGGACAGGTGGAATACCTCAGAATTGGGTTTAAAGGTTCGAAGCCGAGCAATGCGAAGGGGATTGAGATTGGACAAGTAAGACAACAGTTTCCTCACTTAGTTGATGCTTGAAGAAAACCAACTTTTGGTGCTCCAAAATCTTTTCAGTTGGGAGGCCGTGATCCAAATCGGATCCATAAACGACTGTCATAGAACCATGACTATATCGGGACGAAACAAATCCTTGAAGAATCCAAAACAGCAATCGAAAACACCCTGAACCAGTGGCCATGGCAGTCGATGCGGAACGACGAGGACCTCGGTCAAAGCGCACTGACCGAGGGCCATGGAGACTGCGCAGGAGGTCAAAATAGCCCCTAGGAGCCCCGGATCGAGAAAAGGAGCTGATTTTCGATGCGCGTAAGCGCTCGTTGGGTAAACAGGGCCGAAAAGGAGCCTTAAGCACTCGGTCGCGTGGGGGAACCAGAGGACCGCGGGCGGAAAAAGGTAAAGGTGCTAAAGTACAAAGGCAGGACCTGCGCCTTGGAAACCGGCGGTATTGATCGGGGCGCCCTTGAATGGTAAGCGGTTTGGAGAAAGCGGAGAGATCACACTCAGCGATCGACGTGTGGTAGCGGAGGTGAGAGAAAAACCGTCGTGATCGCGCATTATCGGTCGAGCAAGTCAACCGCGCTCAACGTGCAAATGACGTTGGATCTGGAGGAGCCTAGATCGGATGGCTAAGATTGCGCCTGATAGATAGAAGCGGAATCGACAGGGGATTGAGCAGTGATTTAAGGGGATTTGGAATCCGTTGACCGCCACGGTGGAGAAAGAAACGAATCGACAAACATGCTGGCGCTGTTCCGATGGAGACACATGGCTACTTCCTGAGCGTTCATGCTAACGCCAAACAGGGAACTCCCAGCACGCAGGCAACAGGCGAATCAACGCAGGCATGAGAGGAACCGAATAGGCATGGAGGTCGAATGGCTAAAGCCATGAACAGAGACAGTGAACAGGGATTCGAAGAGAGAGAATGAAGAGTCCAAGCGACCAAGAGAGATAGTGAACAGTGAACCCTGAGAGGAGGACTGAGCACAGAGAGCAGTAAAGCCAAGTAGAGGAGACAGAGGGCCGAGCTGACCACAGGCAGCATCGAGCACCAGAGAGCTTGAGGAATCAAGCCTTCCCATAGAGGAATCTGTCCGGATTGAGCATCACAGTTGGCTCTTTCCACTGTAGACCGAGGGTCACAGAGCTGGTAGGAAGAACAAGAGTCTGTGTACTCCAAGTGGCTTGGGGAATCCAAGAACCACCCTGCCAAGCAAAATCTACTTCAGGAGAACTCATATTGAGTCCCTGCATTGTAATTTCTCTGCTGAAAGACACAATAAAACAAGGCCACCACTAAAGCTGGACCGGAGACGTAGCCCTGGAGAATAGGGTGAACTCCTTATTAAAAACTGTTTGTGTCTTTGTGTTGCTTACTACATTTCTCTGCTATCTTTCCATTTATTTTCTATGTATTGGCAATCTGATCAATCCGTTGTTTCAATAACACAGAACACACACACCAGCACATGGGTCTGTAATACCTTTTGTTTAATAATTCTTCACTGAGGTCACTCATAGGGTGATTATCAGATCAGAAGAAGATTTGACCAATTGCCTATCGTCTTGTACTGCCACCCCATTTGCATAAAACTCATGATGTTTTCATATATCTATTTTACGACATTATGTTTTTGATGAATCTCACAAACTGTATTGGAGGGAATTTCAGGTCTCGGACATTGGAACCATAGTGGTCAAACCATTACGCATATTGGACCGTAGGGTTCGACAACTCAGACGTCGCATGGTGGACCAAGTTAAGGTCCAGTGGGACAAGTATAACCCAGGATCTTCTACCTAGGAGGATGCAGAGACTATACGTCATGACTAACCCTCACTGTTTGAGCATCTATGATGCCCATTTTTGACTTAGACAGCTACCTATGCTAAGGTTCTATTTTGCAGTTCCATGTTATTTATTTATGAACGCTATGTAATATTGATGCATTTAGTTGGACACGTGAAACTACTTATATAAATCATTTGATGGATTAGGTATTGATGATGGAAATGTTTGATGTATGACCTAATGTATGACTTACTTGGTGATGATTTATCTGGTGCATGACTTATTAGAGTTATTGTTGTTTCATGTATGGCTTAAGTGGATATGATTTATTTAATGAAAGACTTAGTGAAATTATGATTTATTTCTAATATGAACTACAAAATTGACACATGGATACTAGACTTAATAACATGATGTTTAAGATCACTCATCTATATATATATCTTGTTGTTATATAAATGCATGAATGAGGACTAACCCGCAGATTGGAAAGAACTATATGATAGCCAAGATCTACTCTTCCATTGGGGAAGGTCGAGACATCTAATGAGGAAAGGTATGATAAACATTGTTCTATTACATTTTGTATCCACTGGATATGCACTCTTATGACATGGGTAAAATGTAAATGGCAGGTGACAAGACTGCCTGACTGGATTATTCGATGACAAGTATCCAACCAGCGTTGTAGTGTGGTCCATATTAGGGTGTTGACCCTAGTTATGAGGAGGGGTGGAGGTATTTCCCACCGTGTAACCTCCAAACCTGGAATCGTGGGAGGGCAGTGATGGACACGCTCCCCTAGATGTGTGATGACGATTTCCAGTTGTGTGTTGGGGAAGTTAGGTCGATATTGTCGACGCTTCTGCCATGTTGGTCTTATCAGTGGTTAGATTGGTATAGTTGATGCCACAATATATAGCAGCAGAGGATGGATAGGGTGGGAACGGAAGTAGGTTAGAAAGGATAGGAGGATATAGATTAGTTGGAGACTCTTAATGGGACACAGTGTCATTGTCTGACTTATCAAATTTTACTACTACAACTCTCTCTCTATTTTGTTATGCCTTATTATCAAACTGCTTCAAACTCCTTGTATCTTTTTCACTCTAACTTCGAGACAAAGTTTTCTGAAGGAGGGGTGTATGTAATGCCCTACTTAATATTATCATGCAAATTTTACTAGTGTTTAAATTACCTTAAAATATTGACTTATAATTATCAAGAAATATTGGTACATACTTACATTGATGAAACTGTAAATTTATCAATGATATAAATTTTGTTATTATTCAATTCCCAACTTACCTCCTCAAATTTAAATTTGATAAGATATGGTCTCCTTCCATTTATTCCAAATTAAATATCCATATCCCCAAAATGTCCTCTCAAATTTACTTGGGAGAAGATAAGTAAAATGTAAGGATGAGGGGGTAGTTATGAAATTAATGATAGGTGATTGAGGTGGAGAAGAGAGGGGGGCATAAAAGGGGAAGGATGATGGAAGAAGAGGGGGATCCTTGGTCTTGGTTTTGGTTTTGGTTGTAGTTTTGGAGGATTTTGTTTTGAGACGAAGGCGGAGAAAAGAGAAGGGAGAGAAGGAGAGTATTTGTTTAACTTGGACACACTACATCTGGTTGGACTTGGGCTCGGAGGGCTAGGGAACCTGTGGAGGTTTCCTGGGCTAGGAAATACTTCCTAGTTGGCTGGGAGGTAAATCCAGTCAGTAGCCAATAGGAGCATCCCAGCAGGATCAGGAGCTCAGGGGCATCTCAACTAAGCTATTGGAACATGTATTACTCTGTTTATAGATTACTCATGTAAGTGATTGAAAAGAAATGCTTACTTATTTAATTGTGGGAAATAAATTTTAATGGTAAATTATCATTGATTAAATGTATAGTTAGAAATAAGTTAATTCTCGTTTTATTGTATTTAAATTAGAGAAATTTAATTTTGTTAGAGGACCCTAGGATGGAGCTTCATAGATAGCCTATTAGGATTTCTTTCGCTCTCCTACACTAAATCTAACGTTGTGGAAAAGGTGTGACTAGTTCGTAAATTCACCACAAATCCTAATCATAGAGCCAAGGTCACTCCCAAAGGAACCAGCTGGCCAACAATGAAGATATTTTGATGTGTTAATCATGACAATCGATGTTATTTTGAAATTTTTGTAAATATTTTGTTTCAAGAAAGGAATCTAGACTATTATATAATCATTAAGACAATTGTGCTAGTAGCACGCTTGAAATGTCGAATGGTTAGACAACTATGAGAATTTAAAGAGATAATATTTTGTAAGTGGTCTTCATTTTTGGAACTCTATAAAAGGGTATGAGAGACTTATTATGAGGGTCCAAGTTTTTATGTTCTAGAGGTGCTTCTAACTTGCAAGTTTTGCAAGTGTCTGGAGAACTATGAGATGTATGCTCTTTTTCGAAGATTAATAAAGAAGTTTTGGTGATTCCAAACGCTGAAACATGTAGTATGTAATCCTCTCTTTGTTTACCTTTTCATATGTGTTTCTTTCCTCTTGGAAAGTGTGTAATTGTAGCTATTGGACGTAATCTCAAAGTTGTAGATTAATCTATGTCATGTTTTGATAAATGGTGCCTATAATGTATGAGATAGAATGTCCTTAAAATGCACTCCATGTTTTCTAAATTTCATTTACATTGTATGTCCAATATTTTTGTTGGAATTTAATGCACAAGATTTCGATATCAGCCCTATGTGCCAATTTCCTTTCTTTATGTTCTACTTTCCATCTATACTAAGAAAGCCAATAGAGCTACACTTTCTGTGTGCATGCCACCAAACATGAATGTTGATTCTTTTAAAAAGGGTACTCACTATAAATTTTAATTAGATATGCCTTTGGATAGAATATCTGAACTAGTTTAAAACATCTTATTTTTAAATCTTAAATACCACAAATATATCATTCAGACACTTTTAAGATGTCCTAGGCACTAATCTCTTTCTCAACCCAAAGGTTGTATCTAGGAACCACAACACTTCCATTCATCCTTTGCTTTAATTATCTAATAAGATTGGATAATAGAAATGGCATAGAGCAATGCTTCTACATCTTCATGCATCCGCAACAACATTTTAATTCCCTTTTTTGTATATGATTTCAAAGACATAACCCAACATCTTTGTAACCCAATTTTTGTTGCTCTTCTCGAGATAATCTTTGTTCCAAAAAGTATTTAAGACTATCATGATATGTTTTTACCTTGAAGTGTCTTTCCATTGGGTAAGGGAGCCATTGCTTCACGGCATGTAGTATTTCCAACATTTACTTCTCATAAATAGGTTTGTGTAAATACTTTCCCTTGATTTGACAACTTTTAAAGTTCCTATGAAGACATCAATCATATTCTCCTCTATAATATTAGTTACCTTGATATTCAATATTTGCAGGTCCTCAATGTGCTCCGACATTAAACCCTTTGGTTTGAGATTTATCAATTGCCTAACGAAGGTATTTCTATTTTTATCCTCGTAATGTGTTATTAATTCCTCCGTAAAAATTGTCCAAGTGAAAATTGATTTACGGGAACAAAGAAATCAATACCACACAAACTGACTGGTCTCTAAATATAAAGATGCAATGTGTAGATTTTGTGTGTGTGGCACATCTTGTAGATCAAATAATTGCTCCATCTGTAGTATCCATGTTACCATATCCTTGCCATCAAAATTCCTCATATTGATCTTTGGAATGTTGTTAGTCTTCACTCCTAAGTTAGAGTCTCTAAAATCATGTTTCACATTCCTTTTGTTCTCGTCATGAGTTTTAAGGACTAATTTGTCACCACCAGGAAGTCTTTCTTGCACCAACTTTGTCAAACCTTCCACATATGCTTTTAGGCCTTCCATTTGGCTTTCTAAACCATATATCATAGCTTCCACTTCATTGTTGATTGTTATTTGTGATAGTGAAAATTGTTGCATTTGGTCCCATAATTTTAATATATCAAGTTGCATTTCTTCTTCTTCATGCGTCATAGTGGAGCTTTCTAACGGCTTGATGGGAGTATATATTTTTTGTTTGGGAGCAATTTTTTAATCAATTAATGATATCTATGCTTCATTATGCCCTTTGAATCACTTTAAATTGATTTTTCAAACAAAATTTATGGAAATCTAAAAATACACACCTTTTGAGAGCTTTATTTTGAGCTTGTTGAAAAGGCTAAACTTGAAGCCGTTTTATCTTTGTTATTTTAGCTCTCCAAGGTCTAAAATTTCATCTTATGGTATCCCTTTGATTCTTCTTTCAAATGCCACAATTTAGACCGAGATTGGATTCTTCAAGTTAAATTTATGCCAAATCTACCATGATGACCTAATTATGGACTTGCTCAATAGAGCGAACTTGTACTAGAGGCCATGTGTCACTATTTCGACCTTTATCCCTGAAAATTGTACATGAGAAACTATAGTTCATGCACTTTCAGCCACTTTTTACAAAATTCAAATCCGATGTACAAAGATAAATTCATAATGAATTTCTTTGAAACAATTTTTTTAGACAAAATTCTGGAGCATGCATAAACCCTAACCTCTTTGTACTATATCTCTGAAAATATAGAGAAACAAGTTTTGGAATTTTAACATGATTTTCATCAAGATTTTGACTACACGTGGTCGAAATTTCACCTTCTGAAACCTCACAAAAATAAAAAATAAAAAATTATAACGAAAATCCCAAGATGACCTCTTTGAAACAATGACACCCTTGGATCTAGAGCTATGAAACCAAATCACAAAACAAAAGAAAATATAGATCAACAATTTGAAAACAAGTCTCTCAAGGGGGCAACCTCATTTTATATCACATAAATGAAAAATTATTGGATGATACAAATGGCAATACCTCCTTTGTATATATAGGAGTCTAAAGGGTAACAATGTAATTAGGGCCTACATAACAATAATAATGTAAGGGCACAACAATAACAATAGTGGGCTACTATGGGACACAATAATAACAATACGGGGGCTAAGATGATAAGATGAGCCATGAGCTAATTGAGTACTAAGACAAGAAAATAATTATGTCCAAAAATTTCTAGTGAAAATGGGATCTTTGTCACTTACAATAATCTTTGAGTTTTCATGTAGCTTTTGAATTGTTTCCATAATTTTAGTAGCGACTGCACTAGCTTTGAAAGGATGAGATAGTGCACAAAAGTGTGGATACTTGGTAAGTATATCAACTACCACCATGATGACAATCTTTCCTTCGGACTTGGGGGTAAACCTGTGATAAAATCCATTGAGACCTCCTCCCAACATAGACTTGGAATGGCTAAAGGTTGTAACAGACCTGGGGTCTTAATTGTCTCAAATTTATTTTTTTGGAGAACCAAACATTTTTCCATGAACTTCTGAATATCAAATTTAAGTCCATCCCAAAAGAAAATATTCTTGACCCTTTGGTAAGTTTTAAAAAAATATTTAGTGTCCTCCTAAAGGAGAGGTGTGCAATTCCAAAATATTATTTTGTTTGATTTGGGAGTTCTTACAAATATATAAGCAATCTTTGTACCATAATGAATCATCTTTCTAGATAAATGTATCAAATGTACTGGGATCTTGTTGTAAATTTTAAATTAGTGTCGACACATCTATGTCATTCTTCCTGTTGTGCTTTTTGTGTTCCCTTAAATCATTGAATTACGGAGGATTTTTGGCCCATGAGCCCAAAGGACAGAGACAAACTTTTGGGGCAGAGCATCAGAGAAAGAGTGGAAAAGATAAGAGAGAAAGGAAGCGGGGAAACCAGAAATACAACAGGCCCCATCCCTGCCTCTTAGTACATGAAATTTAACCAATGAATAACAAATTGGGCAGATTGTCACTTACCATGAAGTCGCCCGGTCTCAAAAGAATTATGACAGGCTAACTAGCACGACTAATAAACCGATGCTAGCCCCTAGAAGATAAAATTCATTCAAGAAGGCTCGATCGATCAACGACCATGATCAACTCCAAGGGGTCGAGCTTTGCTTCCGACCCCATTCAATCACCCCATCAGAGTGTAAGGACCATAAATGCCGCTAAAAGCGCCAATGAACCATCAATGTTAGCAAACGAGCATGATATTCATTGAACCACACACCCCTCCCCCTCACCTCTCATCCAGCCTGTAGGTACCATGTGTCCACCCCACGTGCCTCCTCATGTTTCCCCCCACGTGTCACCCCATTGTGTTTCTCGCTTATAAAATCATGACACATTAGTCGTTGCATTTTGAATTTGTTTCATTCAAACGATATTTCTTCACTACTCTATCTGCTAGAAACACCGTTCGATTGTTATCCAGTGCTAGAGCCATTCCAGAGTTACTACGTCAAGTTGCTTCCAATCACCAAAAATGGAAATTGAAACATTAGTTTTAAAGGAAAAGACTCAAAAGAGAAGTGTGGACGAAGTTGGAGACACAAAGAGGGAGGAGGAATCATCTAGCAAGAAATATAAGATCCAGAAGCAGATCGATGAAGAAATTTAGGCCATGTTGACAAAGATAAATTTGGACTAGTCAGGGTTCCGGGTACTCCTAGAAGACTCTCAGCAAGCTGCCACTTCTACCTCCACATAGGTAGCAATCTTCGGCTCTTTGGGGAGTGCATCAACAACATACCTTAAATGGGAAGAGGTTTAAAGAACAAAGGAGAGAAACAAAAGAGTTAGAGACAAAATGTTGCAGTAGTTGACATCACATTCAGTTCCTTATCAGACCAGGCTCCTATCTGCTATAGACCTGGAGAGAAACTAGAGGAGATTATCTCTGTATCAACCTTCTGCATAGTGCCTCCCATCACAATCACATTTCAGGACTATGGATCTGTCACCAGATATGGCTAGGATCCCTTTGTTGTTCAAAATAAATTAGCACAACTAGGATGGAAAAATGCTTTATAGTGAGTTGAGTAAAAGCGCCTTAACTAGTAAGCCTGAGAAATTATTAGAAAAAGTTACAACTAGGGTGAAGCAAGAAAAGGCCAATTCTAGAGCCCTTCACTTGCTGAATGAAAGTTTCAAATAATTAATTATCAAATTGGGGGTGAACCCAAATGATAAATTTGTTGTGGAAGCCATCATCTAGGGCTCATAATATGAAATCTGGGAGTTGAGACAAAAATTGAAGATGCCTACATCTAAACATGTGTTGTCCAAAGATCTAGCCCATGTAGTGAGTGAAAAAGAAATCCTAGACAGAAATAGCGAGGTAGTGGTCCTCAAGCAACAGGTGGAAGAACTCCAACAAAAAATTGATTCTCACATTTGTGCAGTGATTGTGCCAGAAAACCCACAGAATCCCGCCGAACAACTAACCAAGGCCCTCATTGAATTGCAGTTGTCAAAGGGCAAGCTCAAAAAGGTGCAAATTGATTTGGAGAACTACAAGCATGCACTCACACAAAAGGAGAAGCAACTTGAGTCAGCCAGAAAAAATGTGGAGCAAATCAATAAAAACTTGGAGACTGCAAATGAGGAGATCAAAGAACTAAAAAATAAGTTGAAAGGTAATATGTCTCTCATCTAGGCCAGGAATATTATTTGGGATGAAGTTATTTCTGAACTAAAAAGCATCTGGGAGAATATGACCCTAGTAGTAGAGCAAAAAATTGCAATCAATGAGACTAAGTTCTTTATTATCTCACCCAAAGAAGAAGATGGTAAAAATGCCAAGATAGTAAAGAAATTTATATCTCAACAAGAAATCAGCTAGTGAATTGAGGGAAACAGATATTATTGATAGGACATGAATAATTGTTGAAATCAATAAGATGATCCACAGAGAAACAGTGAGGGCCAAAGATGAGTAATATTTGGGTGAGTTGTTGGAATCTGTAGCTGCATTTAATTCAAGCTTTGATCAAAGGATTAGAGCAGGGTTGCCTAGCTGTTGGGATTTTCAAGGGAATATGCTCCCTTGGGAACAATATCAACATTTTTTAATAGAATCCAAGAGTAAGGTGGATGCTACTCGTGAGAATACTTTCATCCTCAAGGGAAACCATAGTCAATTATTTGTAGAGGGATTTCCAACTTCTCTTGTTGGTAAATACCTTGTTTACTAACAAGCCGAATTATACCGAGCTCACTAATTTGAGGATATCCCATGAGTATTTATTTTTCTCTCTTGCACTGAATCCAACATTGTGGCAAAGGTGTTACCAATTTGTAAATTCACCGCAAATCTGAATCATAGGGTCAGGGTCACTCCCAAAAGAACCAACTGACCAACAATGAGGATATTTTGACGTGCTAATCATGAAAATCCATGCCATTTTGAAAATTTTGTAAATATTTTGTTTCAAGAAAGGAATATAGATTGTTATGTAATCATTAGGACAATTGTGCTAGTAACACACTTGAAATGTCTAATTAGACAATTATGATATTTTCAAGAGAGAATATTTTGTAAGCGGTCCTTGTTTTTGGGACTCTATAAAAGGGTATGAGAGACTTATTAGGAGGGTTAAAATTTTTGTGTTTGAGAGGTGGTTCTAACATGCAATTTTTGCAAGTGTTTGAAGAACTATGAGATGTATGTTCTTTTTCGAAGATTAATAAAGAGGTTCTAGTGATTCCAAATGTCGAAACATGCAGTATGCAATCCTCTCTTTGTTTACCTTTTCATATGTGTTTCTTTCCTCTCGGAAAGCGTGGAATTGTACTTGTTGGATGTAATCTCAAAGTTGTAGATTCATCCATTTCATTTTATGATAAATGGTGCCTGTGATGTATGGGATAGAATTTTCTTATAATGCACTCCACATTTTATGAATTTCATTTACATCATTTGTCCAATATTTCTGCTATAATTTAATGCATAGGATTCTAATATCAGCCCTCTGCGATAATTTACTTTCTTTATGTTATACTTTCCATATATATTTCAACAATCACAGAGCTATATCTTTTGTGTGTAGACCACTAGACATGAATGTTAATTCTTTTAAAAAGGGTACTCATTATATATGTTAATTAAATCTGCCTTAGGATAGAATATTTAAACCAGTTTAAAACATCTTATTTTTAAATCTTGAATACCACATATATATCATTCAAACACTTTTAAGATGTTCTAGGCACTTATCTCTTTCTCAACCCAGAGGTTGTCACTAGGAACCACAACATCTTTTGGCATCGTTGTCAGGGAACGAATCAAAATATTTTTCCTTGGGTGTTATTTTCTACATTCCTTTGTCTCGTGAACAAAGCAAGTGTAGGTTGAGATCTCTCACCTAAGAAACTTTTCAGGTTGCAATCATGGCTTTTAATAGGCCTTCCATGTCTACTTTTAAGCCTTCCTTTTTTTATTATAAACCATCAATCTTAGCTTCCACTTCATTGTTCGTTTCTCTTTGCGATAACGAAATATGTTGCACTAGATCCCATAATTTTGATATATCATGTTGCATTTCTTCTTGTTTATGTGTCATAGTGGAGCTTTCTTAGGGCTTGATGAGTTTAGAATTTTTTTATTTGGGAGGAATTTTGGAATCAATTAATGATATATATTCTTCACTATGCCCTTTGTATCACTTCAAACTGGTTTTTCAAACAAATACTATGCAAATTTAAAAACACACACCTTTTAAGAGCTTGATTTTGAGCTTGATGAAAAGGCTAAACTTGAAATTGTTTTATCTTTGTGATTTCATCTCTCCATGATCTGAAACTGCGTCTTGTGGTAGCCCTCTGAGTCTTCTTTCAAGTTTCATAAGTCATACTGAGATTGGATTCTTCAAGATAAAGTTATGTCAAATCTCCCACGGTGACCTGATTATGGACTGCCTCAGTAGACCAAACTTGTACTGGATGTGACGTGTCACTTTTTCCACTTTTGGTCCTGAAAATGATACACAAGAAACTACAGTTCATACAATTTTGGCCACTTTTTACGAAATTCAAATCTGATGCACGAAGAGAAAGTTATAACGATTTTCCCCATAACACTTGTTTTAGATTGAATTTGGAGCATGCAGAAACCCTAACTTCTTTGAACCATATCTCCTAAAATATAGCGAAATAGGCTGTAAAAATTTTACTAGATGTTCATCAATATTTTGAATACATGTTCTCTAAATTTCAACTTCTAAAGCGTCGCATAAAAAAGTTACAGTGAAAATTCCAAGTTGACTTGTTTGAAGTAGCAAAACCCTTGGATCCAAAGCTCTAATACCAAATGTTATGTAACCAAATCACAAAACAAAAGGAAAGATAGATCAACGATTTGAAAATAAGCCTCTTCGAAGGCGGAACCTCCTTTTACATTACATACATTAACAAATTCTTGGATGATACAAATGACAAGACGTCCTTTGTATATATAGGAACCTAAAGGGTCACAATATAATTATGGCCTACATAACAATAATAATGGAAAGGCACAAAAATAATAATAGTGGGATTTTATGGGGCGCAAAAGTAACAAAGTGAGCTTCTATGGGGCATAATAATAACAATATGGGGGCTACATGGGGCACAAAAATTGAGAATGAAGACATATTTAATGTCTCTTGGAGTAGAAGTTTGGTTTGTTGTGTTGATGGGGTACGAAAAACCAAAGAAGATGAGTAGTGACAAAGATGACAAACTAGAATTTGCAGCCAATGTAAAAGCTATGAATGCACTTCTTAGTGGATTAAGTGAGTCATAATTTAATAAGGTAATGTATTGTAAAATGGCTAAAAAAATATGGGATAAATCGTAAAATATTCATGAAAGAGATACCAAAGTAAAGTTGGCCAAATTATAAGTATATAGAATGCAGTTTGAGCCTTAAAAGTGAATGAATATGAAGATATTGCTAAGTTCTTTCTAAGAGTAGATGAAGTTTTTAATGTCATGAAGGGTCTAGGATAAACAATCAAAGAGAGTGTGTTAGTCCAAAAAATATTGAGGTCATTACCTTTAAGGTTTAATCCTAAGATTTCCTGTAAAAGAGACAACCAAATTTGAGACTCTAAAGAAGGATCAACTACTTGGTTCCTTAACAACATATGAGATGAGAATTTCAAAAGGAAATTCGGCTACCAAAGATGCAGCTTTTAAAGCAGACAAGTCTACAAAAGACAAGGAATGTTGAGCTCGGACTTTGATGGAGAAGAGTTCGTCAGAATATTGAAGAAAGGTATGGGTAAGTACAAATGCAAACTCCCATTTAAATGTTTCAATTGTGGAAGAGTGGGGCATTATGCCTCCAAATGTCCTTACAAGAAAGAAAAAAATCAGTCTAGCGGGAAAGAAAATAACAAGTTTAATAAAATGCTAAAAGAGAAAATATTTAAAAAGAAGAGTCTTTGTGTGGAAGAAGACAACAGTGTATTTGAATATTCCAGTGAATCCCCTAGTGAATATGGAGCTAGTGAATTTATCCTGATGACTCTAGAAAATCTAGAAGAAGAACTTAATGAATATGAAGAAGAAGGTGAGGTAGACCTTGAGGGGGAGTTTATCAATGCCCTAGAGGAAATAGATAGAGTAAAAGACAAGAATAAGAAACTGAAAGATATTTTTTTTAAATATGTTAAAGAAGAGTCAAATTAAAAGAGCTTGTCAAGTTAAAAGTTGAATTATAAGAATCAAAGAAGGTGGAGGACATTCTGCTTCAAAAAATAAAAGAGAAGAGCAGGGAGTGTGCAAGACTAGAAGAAAAAATAGTAACCTTGAAGAAAAATCTAGAGAAGGCACAGACTAAATTAAATATGAACCTTCAACATATAAAAGGATCTGAAAAATTGGATGTAATATTAAATGCTCAGAGGTCTCCACTTATGAAAGTTGGGTTAGGTTATGAAGGAGAATCTAGTGAAAGTAAGATAGAGGAAAAAAAGACAACTACTTTTGTAAAAGTTGTCAAGGGAGACAATGGCAGTCCATGTCAGTTTGAGAACAATAATTTGAGCAACACATCTAACCAACAACAAGGCAACACTACACCTAAGGAGCAAGAACAAAGAAGCACTTCCAGTAAATTGCAGTAGATAAAAGGAGTAGACAAACAAACAACAAGCTATCAGAGACCATACTTCTTCATATTACAAGATTATAAAATGCCAAGAAAGTTATATTCTCAAGTATCATCCATAACTGGGTATGGAAACCTTTTCTATGGATATGTTGTTGTTGTAAAAAAATTGGACACAAAGCTATAAATTACAGAGCTTATGTCAGAAGAAATTAATTGAGGAACCATAGAAGAAGTGAAGTAGATAACAAATCCGCAAACATCAAAACAAACATGAATATGGGAATGAATCCATTTGCTCCTCTCTTTGATATCACTGAATGTTTCTACTGTCATAATTTTGGGCATAAGTCATATGAATGTCAGCTCAAAAATAGTAGTTCACAATCGTAGAACAACTGTAGAATAGAAAAACGTAAGCAGTGGATAAAGAAGAAAGAAGAAAAGAAAGTTGATAAGTGTGGCCTAGTTTTGTATGCTCAAAATCATAATAGTCAATGGTATGTAGATAGTAGTTGTTCTAGACATATGAGAATGGATAAAAGTAAGTTTGAATCCCTAGATGAAAACAAAACAGGAAATGTCACAAAAAATTATGCAGCGTGATGAATTAGAGGAAAGGGTACATTCAATTTGAATAATGGTAGAGGAAAGGCTTAGGATGTATTGTTTGTTGAAGGATTGAAACATAATTTACTGAGTGTTCGTCAAGTGTGTGACATAGGTTGTGATGTTCTCTTCAGAGCTCAAGATCATGAGATTAGATCAACAACAATAGGGAAGGTGATGGCTAAAGGAGTTATAGCAGAAAGTAATGTATATATTGAAGGAAGATAATGACGAGTGTTACACCAACAAAAAAATGAGTCTTGGCTATGGCATAAGAGATTAGGACATCTCAACTTTGATCACATCATTAGGCTCAGTAAAAAGAGAGCAGTTGGAGACCAACCAAAGATAAAGAAACCTCAAAACCCTATTTACAAGTCATGTGAAATGAGCGAACAGGCTCGAACCTCATTCAAGGTCAAGGATAAGTTGTTAAGTAGTAAGCCTCTATGGTTAGTGCATATGGATTTGTGTGGTCCTTCCAAAACAGAAGCACCAGGAGGAGAAGAATATTTTATGTTGGTAATTGATGACTATTCTAGATTGACATGGGTAGCATTCCTTAGAAATAAGTCAAAGGCATTTGAGAAGTTCAAAATATTCACGCCATTAGAAAAAAAAAAACAAAACAGGGTGCAAGATAATGTGTATAACATCAGATAGAGGAGGTGAATTTACTTCAAATTAGTTTGCAAACTTTTGTGATGAGCTTGGCATAAAAAGGCAATATACTATTGCAGACACACCACAACAAAATTGAATTGCAAAGAGACAAAATAGGTTTGTACAACAAATGGCCAAAGCCATGATGCAAGAGAGAAATATTCCTCAAACCTATAAGGTAAAATCAATACACACAACAATTCATATTCTGAATAAAGCACATCTTCGACCAAATTGTGGGAAGACACCATATGAATAGTGGCACTGTAAACCAACATCTATCAAACATTTTAAAGTGTTTGAAAGTAAGTGCTGCATAAAAAATAACGATGAAAAGTTAGGAAAGTTTTATTCAAGGTTAGATCAAGGAATATTTTTGGGATACTCGACAAAAAGTAAAGGATACAAGTGTTATAATAAATGGCTGCATAAGATTGTGGATTGTATAGATGTAAATTTTGATGAAGAGCTACTTGACAAGAACAGGAACACATGTTTTATCAATCCTTTAGATCATCACCATGACAATGAATAAAATGAAGTATGGGATGAAGAATCAGAAAATACGAAGACTCATTCAAAGGATCCCTCAAGGCATGTACAAAAGAATCACCTTGAAAATCAAATTATCGGAGATAAAAGTGAAGGAGTTCAAACAAGGAGGCAACTTTCAAAGACAACATATCAAGCTCAAATAACCATGTTAGCAAAGATTGAACCAAGAAATTTTGATGAAGCAAGCAAAGACAAACATTGGATAGATGCTATGAATAAGGAGGTAGATCAAATTGAAAAGAACAAGACCTGGGAACTCACACCAAGACCAACAAGAAATAATGTTATGGGTATTCAAAAATAAGATGAATGAATAGGGACAAATTGTTATAAATAAAGCAAGACTAGTATGCAAGGGTTACTCACAAGTAGAAGGTCCTGACTATGAAGAAATTTTTGCACCAGTGGCAAGTTTAGAGGCAATATGAATGTTTCTTGCCTTTGTGAATTATAAATATTTCAAAGTGTACCAAATGGATGTAAAGTATACCTTTTTGAATGGAGAACTTGATGAGAAAGTGTATATAGAACAACCTGAGGGCTTCTTACTATCAGATAATCCTAGTGATGTATGTTGGTTAAAGAGGACATTGCATGGACTTAAACAAGCACCAAGGTCATGGTACTCTAGGATGGACAATTATCTACAAAAACAAGGCTTCAAGAGGTGCAATTGATATTAAAATGTACATAAAGGCCAATGAGGATGAACTTCTAATTGTGGTTGTGTATGTGGACGATATTATGTTTGGAAGCAACAAAGGTCATCTAGTAAAATTGTTTGCTAAAGAGATGAAATATGAGTTTGAGATGTCAATGATTGGAGAACTTACTTTTTACCTAGGACTACAAATCCTACAAAAAGTTAGGAGGTATATTCATTTCTCAATAAAAGTACCTAAAGGATATGTTGAAAAAGTTCCAAATGGAAGACTGTAAACCTATCTCAACCCCCATGGCAATTGGATGCAAGTTGTGTGTAG
The DNA here is from genome assembly GCA_031772625.1 of Pinus tabuliformis. Classification (NCBI taxonomy): domain Eukaryota; kingdom Viridiplantae; phylum Streptophyta; class Pinopsida; order Pinales; family Pinaceae; genus Pinus; species Pinus tabuliformis. The sequence goes on along the minus strand of CM062804.1, from coordinate 768,848,846 downwards.
ATGATGAATCACCTGATGTTGACCAGAAGCTTTATATATCTATGATAGGCATATTTATATATCTAATAACCTCTAGACCAGATATAATGTCGGCAGTCATCTTGGTGGCAAGATATCAATCAACACCTAAACATGGTCATCTACTAGCGACAAAAAGGATATTCATATACTTGTAAGGGACTACAGACTATGGACTATGGTACCCAAAAGGGAAGAACTTCACATTGACAACACTCACAGATGAAGACTAGGCCAATTGTGTGGATGACAAGAAAAATAAGAGTGGTGGTGCATTCTACTTAGGAGAATCACTGGTTGCATGGTTCAGCAAAAACAAATCCTCGATATCTATATCTACAGTAGAAGTTGAATACATAGCAGTTGCTACTTGTTGCGCACAAGCATTGTGGATGAAACAAATTTTATAGGATATGAAGGTAACTTTTAGTGAACCAATATTTATTAATTGCGACAATACTAGTGCAATAAGCATCTCAAAGAATCCAATGCTTCATTCAAAGACTAAACATATACCTATAAAGTGTCACTTCCTCAGAGCACAGGTGGATGAAAAAACAGTGAAGTTGGAAATAAAATAGCATATAATAGACATATTTACTAAGCCATTGGCAAGAGAATCATTTGAATATCAGAGGAACAAATCGGGAATAGTCCCTGCTCCCTCTTCTCACTAGTTTGACTTCAAAGAGGAGCCTTGACAACTATAAAGAATATGAAAAGGAATGCATTATCTAAGGAGGAGACTCTACAGAAGGAGCAAGAAGTGAAGAAGAGTGGCAAGAAGCATATGAATAACATCAATATTTAAGTGTCAAGACTTTGATGCAGATAGAGAAGCAACATGAAAAATACTAACTTATATTTGTAGAACTAGTCCATCTTCATTATGAAAAGACAACATCAACTAAGTTCATCATTTAGAGGTTTATTCTTTGGTTACAAATTTTGTGCAAAAATGTATATATATGACAAGTAAATAAGCATTTTCAAAATTTGCAGTGTCATATTTGCATATCTAGTGAAAACATTTTGAATATGAGCCTAGCTCATAGTATATTTGTACATAATTAGAACTTCTCAAAAGTATTCTCCCTTTGTTCTCTAGATATGTATGACCTATGCATTAAAGTATATGGTATTACTCATGTACTCAATTGATAACCTCTAAACTATGAAGAAATCAAAACCAGAGATCTCTTCGAATATATAAAGTGAAAGCAAAGGTGTTGACACCAAGCCTAAAGGGGGAGATTCTATACATCTTTATGTCTGGTTTCTAGAAGCTTTCATCATGAAGTGTCATGTGATCAACATATGAACCATATTATCTGCAGACAACTATGATAAAGTTCTAAATGAAGACATAATATGCAAGAGTTATATTCATAAGAAGACATATAATCTTTGTCCAACATCTAAGCTATCATAGTACTGGTGTCAATGATTAATTTGTGCACATATCAATCAAGAAATTAATCAATTAAGTTAGAGACAAAGCCAAAGAACAAAGAAAACCATCAAATTGGTTTCATAATCAGAAGCGTTGAAGTGTATTTGTCATCAAATGAAGAAGGCCCTTGAAGCTCTTTAACAATATGGTTGGACATAATAAAATTTATCAATGATATGTTGATCAAATGAAGAGCCAATCTCATAGGAATATGAGCGTAACATCAATTCATCATTATCTAGTCACTGTGTGATATCTTTGCATCAATATCAACAAGAAGTCTAATATAATCAAGAACATATAACCATTTAAGCACAAAGAGGCCTATTCTTGACATAAGAATATGTTCAAAAATATTAAATCAAAGATATTAAAGGAGATGTTAGTGAAGAAATTAATCAATGACAAATGGAGCAAATTTGGTGCCTTAATCCCAAGAATAAAAATTATACCAAACAAAGATGACATTATTTATATCTCTGGCAAAGGAACATATATGCTGAAAAGAAAAAAGAAAAAAAATATATATATATATATATAAAATAAAAATAAAAATAAATAAAATAAAATAAATAAATAAAAATAAAAATAAATAAATAAAATAAAATAAATAAATAAAAAATATAAAAATAAAATAAATAAATAAAATCACTAAGGCGTACCATTGAGCAAGTTGTCACCATGGTTGAGATCTTGAATAGTTGTACATGAAAAAAAAATCACTAACGCGTACCATTGAGCAAGTTGTCACCATGGTTGAGATCTTGAATAGTTGCACATGAAAATAAAGCCAAACCCTAAAAATCAAGATTTGATCCACATTGTGTGAATCGATCACAAGCTCTACACAAAACACACAGAGTAAACAAACACTCCAACAAGAAAATGGTAGCCCAAAGAGAGTTGAGCGATTAGAAGGATGCTTATTTTTAATAGTAAGGGAATGAATATTGGCAGGGAAGGTCACACAAAGAAGGGTAACGATCTCGAGAACAAAGCTATAATTATGGTTGTAGAATTGAAAGGAACAGAGGTGGCAGGAGACAAAGATGCAAAAAAGGAATGTTGGCGACGCCATACATAGTGTTGATAGTGTGAATATATTATTTTTGCAATGTGTTGGATTGGTTGGTGCATTATGATCAGTATATACATAGTGTTATATTATTGTTGCAACATGTATATTATTGGATGCGATTTGTTATATGGTTACATTGGCAATGTTTAATTACTGGCATATTCTTGATTGTTGTGCATTATAAATATCAACAATGTTTAGTGATAGAATTATATCCTATGCGTTAAAATGTTACAAAATAGTATATATTTACATTATATCCTATGCGTTATGAAGCAAACACATAGTGCTCTAATGATACGACAGTGCAATAATTTTATTGGAAACATTACACATATTATAGTGCTTTCAATTTTTAATGACATATGTATTAATCGTGCTTTTAATGGCATATTATGGTCTGACCCGCAGTACGCTAAATTGGTACTGAACCATTGGTTGATTGCAATGTGTTCATATTTTCACAGCGTTAATGTATCATGGATTTAGTATATAATGTATGGTGGCAACAACTTTAATCTATTGTGGGAGCATCGTTAATGTATGGTGGAAACAAGGTTATATAGTTCGACAACATTGTTGTGTGTTGAATTATCACCCGTGTTCAATAACATTATTATGCATTGAATTATCAATAGTGGCAACATCGTTATGTTGAATTATCAAATTCCATCAATATGTTTTTGAAGCAATAATGCTATATGGTGTCGGTGCATTATTCATTCGTGTTGGTGCGTTTTTAAAGCAATAAACAATAATGTTGTATAATGTGTTATTTATTGTTGTTGGTGAGTTATTTTACTAGTTCTAATGCGTTTTTAAAGCAATGATGATCTATGGTGTTGTCGCTAAGTCGTGTTGGTGCGTTTTTAAAGCAATAAACAATAATGTTGTATAATGTGTTATTTATTGTTGTTGGTGAGTTATTTTACTAGTTCTAATGCGTTTTTAAAGCAATGATGATCTATGGTGTTGTCGCTAAGTCGAACCCACGATAGCTCATTTCACTGGTGCCAGTGCGTTATTTATTGGTGCATATTTGTCGATGCATATATGCGATCGTGATTATATATATACCAAATTTGTCTTTACAGGTTGAGTTTATTTGGCCATGGGAAAATTTTGGCCAATAATAGTCCCATGTCATTGTAATCTTGAAAAACCTTCTCGTGGTGAACTACTTATTCCTTCTTGACCGACTCATCTCAAGTGTTCACGGTGGACAAGTTGGACTCCACATAATCTATCTCATCATCCTTGCAGTCAATAGTATGGACATGAATTGAGTGACACAGGAGGGGGAATATGAATTGTATAGAATATTCACAATTGATATGGGAAAAGTGATATGGGTAACCTAGATCCTAATCCAAATTTAAAACCGGAAATGAAATATTGGTTATAAAGAACATGTGTTTTAACCATCGATATGACCGCCAACAAGATTATACGTTCAATGTTATCTTGCATGATGTGAGTCACAGTGCATTCAATTGTGAATTATAATGCGTTTGTGCCTTTCACATTGGTATATTGCATCATGTATTCAACAACGTCCAAACATGGTATCAAAGTGAGTTCATGTAAGACCTAGACGAAATGAAGGATTGGGCACAAACAGTGCTAAGCCAAATCAAATTTAGGACTATTGGGCCTGACCTCGAGTCAACTTAGTCATATTTTGGAGAAGTCGGGTGCACATGGGAAAATTGCGACGAAGCTAATCCTAATCTCTGACTTCAATTCAAGGCCCAACCCCAACCTCTGGTGCATATTATTGGTGTGTGGTATGGTTATCAATGTGTATATTTGGCATGCATAGTATGATTATTGTCATGCATATTTGGTGTGTACATGGTCTAGCTAATGGTCGATATATGATTATATTATGGATGTGATATGGCATAATGGTCGACATATGGTTATATTATGGGGGTGTCGTGGTTATATTATGGTTATGATTATTGGTATATATAATATTGAGGTGTCCTGGTATGGAATATAATATGGAATGTTTCTTTATATTATAATATGGACCAATGTCGCTTTAAATGTATATATAATATGGAGGTACACCCCTGTGGGTTTGACCCTAGGTGGGTCGGTCACCAAAACCTTGTTATAAAACAATATGCCAGTGCACTAGATAGTGATTGGTAAACAATTGAAAAAGCCACTGATTTTTATACAGAGCTGAACAATGATATATCTAAACTTTGGAAGTTATTTGTAGAAGTTATACTTCGCCCTTCTCAATATGGATTTTTGATGTGGATTCCCGAGGTCGTGCTGAACAAGTTGAAAAGCTAGAGAATTTTATTAAGTTTCATTCTTACCATTGATGTCAAAGGGGGAGGTAAGCAAAGGTATGGAATGGATAATATTTTTTTTAAAGACCAAAAGGAGGAGAAATAATGTGTTACCATCAATGCCAAAGGGGGAGAATGTTGGCAATGTTAACATTGATCTCAAATGGTCATGGCCATTACTCAATTGATGAGTTATGTTAATGTGAAGGATGTGTGTTGATGAGTTTGCTTGATGTTGATGAGGTAGTTTGCTTGTTAAGGTTAATTGTGTTGATTGCTTGATGTGCAAAGGATGATTGAAGTAATGTACAAGAAAAGTTTGATTAAGTGATGTGATTTGCAAAGACTTTAATGATTACATTGATGGTTTATTTGATGTTTATCCTTCAAACAAAATGAAAACATAACGGCACATGAGAGTTGAAGAAAAATGTTTACAGAACTTGATATTTCCATTAAATATTATATGTTGAATTTACATTTCAAATCCATATAGTGCAATCATTGTTTTTGGCTTATATTATTTCATATTTTATTAATATTACAAAACTCTTGAATTGAATTTCAGATTTGGAAATGAAGAGGCGGATTGTGAATAACTCTAGAATACCAAGTGATAACTCTCTAATTTGAATTCCTGCGTGGAATACAAAGTCATCAACTCTTTGTATATAAAAATGTCATTTTGAATGAAAGAGAAGCTTTTTGTGACTTGAGCATTTGTATGAGAGAGTTTGTGCACAATCTGGTAAGGAGAGAAGGGAAAGACTAGCAGAAAAGAAGCAAATTTGAAGAAGAGAAGTAGAGAGGATAAGAAGTAGAAAAGAGGACAAAAATATATTCCAGAACAAAGATAAAGACTAGGTAACCAACAAATCTAATTTGTAATCTGTCTGGGGCATTGTAGTCTCCTCTAAATTTGTAGCTTGATAAAAAAAATAGCTTGTAGCCTATTGAAGTAGGAGCCTCATGTGGGTTGTAGCCTGTAGAAAATTTGTGGGAGTTAGAGTTTCATTGAGGTAGTAGCCTCCTGTAGATTAGAGCCTATAGAAAAATTGATGTAATAAGAGAGTAGGAGCTTGGTTCACATCACTTTCAACCAAAAAAGTTAGTGGTTTTCTCCCTTTATGAATTTCCACTTATATCTGTTGTCTTCATGTGTTTCTTGTTGAATGTCTCACTTGTGTGAATGCTTTTGAATTCTAAATATGTATGTATGCAAATATCTCTCTTTGGTAACTACAAAGGAAACAAATTAATAAATGGACATATACATAAGTCATTAGTTGCATAAGAAGATATTTGAAAAAGGAAATTAAGTTCCATACCAAAATACTTCGTATGTTCTGGTCTGGCGGAGACAAGATTTGAACCCGTGACCTCAAGATTATGAGCCTTGCGAGCTACCAGACTACTAAATTGAAAATGTACAATTATTGATTCACCTCTCTCTCAATAATTACCAAGCATTTATCACATTGGCACTTACTAATGAATTTTTTTACTCGCCTTTATGTGCATTGATGGTGAATGATATTCCCTCCTTAACGAGCCAATATTGGTTGGCTCTCTGCATGTATATTACATCTCGCATGTATGTGTAGGGACTCCCAAACACGACTCTGCATATATCAAGGGGAACCACATCTAGTTCTACTCCACCTATAAAATCAACACTAATAGCAAATCTAATTTTGCATTGTTTTGTTATCTTCAACTCTGCATCCTTATTTACCTATCCCAATGGATATGGGCTTGGATGATCATGAACTTCCAAACCCAACTTCTTGACCAGCGCTGCTGCAATGTGATTTGCCTACAATCCTAAGTCCAATAGAGCATCAATATTGGTTTTATTGACCTATATCTTTATATGGAAGAATTTGGTCATTTCTTTCTCTTCCTGTTGCTAAAGGCTACTCAGATTCACATGATCCTTCATTGATGTACATACGATCTTCTCATCCATGCCAGAGTTGCTTTCAACTTAGTTGCTCGAATCAATGGCTATGTGATTCTTCTTCTTGTTGTATTTGTTTTTGTTCTTTAGGTTAAGCTATGGATGCAACTTCCAATACTTCTCCTCTGTATGGTTTCCAATGTTGCAATGGTTAATGGGATCTTTGAATTAATGTGTCATGGATATCATTTTTTTATCATTTCCCCCTTTCCCCTTCTTCTTCCCCTCCTTAGTAACATTCTATTGCTCCTTCTGCTTCGATCCACTTGATTTCCCTTTCTTTAGGTTTATGTTTTCTAGGTATTATGCCTATACACAAGCATCATCCATTAATGTTGAAGAAATGTGTAACTAGGTTTGATATTTGTCAATGTAATTTTGATCTTTATACTTGTCAAGAAAAAAAAATATTATTTCTGTAAATTATATGAATGAGTTTCTTGCTCATTTCATAGGTCTAGGAAAGTCAAAGAGTCAAAATCATGTTAAAGAGCTCTTCTTGAGCATTTATGTAATGTACATGGGTCAACCTAGTGTCAAGTATCCCTCCAAGACAAGCACCATCCTCCAAAGAAGAAGTCTGCCTGCGAAAATGATGAGAAAGACAGTCATGTCAGCCTCAAAGCATTTACAGATGTCAAGTCGGCTCAAAATTGGTGTCACAATGATCTACTGTAATGTCGGCTTGATATGGAAGACATGATCACTATATATATACAACTAAAGATCAGCGTTGAAAAAAAAGAACTGGAACTCCTCTATAAGTCTCAGTGATTACAACAAAGTATATCATCTCAGCATTCGATGGATACTCTGTCTCGGTGAAAGGAGGAAACATTGTCTCAACATTTCTATGATCACAGTCTCAATGCAAAACACAATCACTATAATCGTGGATGACAAACTAAACGTAGCCACTGTAATCTCAACGCAACTCAGATTCCTATGATACCTTGTGGACACAGAACTTGGATGTTCGCATACATTCGTGTAACATCTGGATGGGCACAGGGAGACACATTCTCGAACATACTCTATGATTATAAAGATTTCGATACACAGTAAATTCACGCTCAGCTATACACAGAATACTCTGTCTTGGTATACTCTATCTTGGCATCTCACAGGAGATACATTCGTGGCATAAGTTGAGATCGAGGTATAACAACTATGGTCTCAATCATAAAAACAAAGTCATGATTATGATATTTGTGTATCGATGATGACATGAAATTAATGTCATGATGAAGATATTGAAGAAGCTAAGATCAGTATAGTAATATTGTGAACGTGATGATGATCTTACAAAAGGGATAGAGACGATTTCAGTGAAGGTATAGTGACAATCTCATAGAAGGTGCAATAATGATCTCGATGAAGGTAACCTCAATAATGGAATTAAGCTTTCAAACGCAGCAGTAAAGAAGGTGATCTCAACAGTGACAAAGAAGAGGATTGGTGTCATGGTCTTGGTGTTTGTCAATTAGAATCTCTATAAGAAGAATTGTGTGCGGGTTTTCATCTCCAAGAGGGAGAGGTTTTGGCCCTGGCAGAATGCCAACGCTTTGTGTTCTTGTCTCTTTGTTTTTTATAGCTATTTGATGAACTAAAGAAGACACACTAAAGAATATGCTAATAAGCAAAATGTTAAATACCTCTCAAATAGTTATCATGTAAGAAGAATCTCATTAACTCCTTGCCCTAGATACTTCAACATCATCCACGTCGGAGCTATTTTCAACTTAGTTGCTCGAATAAATGGCCATGAGATTCTTCTTCTTATTGTCTTTGTTTTTGTTCTTTAGGTTAAGCTAGGGATGCAACTTCCAACATTTCTCCTCTGTATGGTTGCCAATGTTGCAGTGGTTACTGGGATATTTTCATTAGTATGTCATGGCTATCATTTTTTTATCATTTCCTCTTTTCTCCTTCTTCTTCCCCTCCTTAGAAACATTATATTGCTCCTTCTGCTTCGATCCACTTGATTTCCCTTTCTTTAGGTTTATGTTTTCTAAGTATTATGCCTATACACAAGCCTCATCCGTTAATTTGGGATTGAACAAAAACACTTGCTCCTACAGATGGCATTCTAGACCCCCCCAAATATTTGAGGATTACATATGGGTTCTTTGAGGAGATACCCAACATTATGGCCATCTTTATGAACTTCGTGGTGTACTCCTGCATGCTTTGCCCCTGCTCTGCTTGAAATAGTGTCACTGGATCCACACGTCCTCTTCATACAAAATAGGGTAAAATTGTGACTTTATGAGGGTTTTGAACTCCTCTGACTTAGTCAATGGAGATTATCTCTCCAACCTCAAGGTCTCCATGTGCTTTCCCACCAAGTTATGGCATGGCCCTCTAATTCCAACCACAAGAATGAAATATTTTATCCTTTCTCAATTTGATGGACACTTAAATACACTTTCAGTTGTTGCAACCAATGATTTCGCTTCAGAGTGTTGACCTTATCGTGGTACGACTTGATATTCATCTTATCTTAATATACCAAGCTTATTTCTTAGGGCCTCCATGAGAAGATTTACACTACGGTTTATATCTACAACTTGTTGTTCCAACCACGAAAACATCTCCACTACAGGATCACGAGGGTTATTTACATATTCGTTGCCCATGATTAGGGTTTTATGACTTACCAATTTAGATCCCCTATAAATCTCCACAATATACCCAATGAAACCTACTTTGACACCAATATGATCTGTAAACTATCATGAATATTCCACTGGACAGTTGATCACAACAAATTTGATAAATTTATACTTAAAAATCCAAAATCTACATTATTACAATTTTATATATTTTTAGATGTATAAATTTGTAGATTATTGTTAATAGTGTATGCATATGAATTAAAATTATGCAGGAAATAGAGAACGATGAAATAAAATATCACAAACACATTTGACAAACGATATGCCTCGGGAAACCCTTTTGGGAGAAAAACCCAACAGAAAGGTGACACCACCCATCTCTCTTTCTCTAAATGGAATTATGGTTGCAAGTACAAAGAAGTATGGTTATGGGCCATGGACTACTGCAGTGCACAAATCTTATATATGTGCTCTATCTCATGTCCCTATTGTCATTTTTTCTTAGCTATAGAACAAATGCACTTGAAAGAATGGAACCCCTTTTCCTCATAGTGACATGACTATAACACAACCCGATAGCCTATTAGTGCTTAGGTTTGACTACCTAAACTCTTAACAAGAGCTACAATATAGAATCTTCTAGAGTCTTCTTCATCATAACCACGTGGATAACCCCTTTTCCATGACTAATGGGATCTTGCACCATTAGAAAGGAATATGTGCGTAGAATAGGAAAATAAGGTGTTGAGCTAAAGAAACAAATTTTTACCCTAAAAAAAATCATTTGATGCCTCAAAATGTTCCCAAAAGGTTGCAAATCTCAATTTATCAAACTTGGTCCCTCTAGTAAAAAAGCTCTTATGAGATTATATCTCAACTTTTTCCACTTTGAAAGCATTGATATGGATGACAAACAATGTGATGATCCAATACATATCAAGATTAGGGAATCCAAAACTGCTCAATCTACACCCCACAACTAGTTAAGGGAATCCAAAACTCATATTCTCTACCCCAACAACACTGTCAAACTCTAGATACCCAATACTCTCCACCTACTTTGCACATCAAGAATCCAGATCCTAGTGCCTACACTTGTTTCTTGTAAGAATCAAGAACACACTAACCATTCCACCCAATGGCTTCCATGGAAATCCAAAGAGTTGACCTCCACATGTTAACCAAACTCGGGAATCTAGAGCCTTGTCAAGCTCCACCTCCACATGCAACCACATGAATCTAGAGCATGTGCTCCACCTACTATCTTTCTCAACAATGTCATTCTTTCCTCCTACTCACTTGTTCTCCTTACACTTATGTTCCTTTCATCTTTGTCTCCTCCTTCCACTGCTGCTCCCCATTCCATCTCCCTTATTTTCCCAACACGTTGTATGGTTGTGGGGACCAAAGCCTCCCCTATCACGACATTGGGTTGGCTCGTCCTTTTTCCTCTCAGCCATATGTAGCCTTTAATTGCCGTGTACAATTCTCTATCCCCTTCCATCAATGGCCCATACACAATTTAAATATGCTACTATGATGTGCTCAATCTAAGGGCGTATATGAAGGAAACATTCCAAAAGGTAGATGTTGTCCATGTTGTCTTAATAAATATGGCCAGTAGTGTTGTTCCTTCAATCAGAAGAATATATAACAATTAAATGCAGTCTTGGCTCCACAATCCATCTCCCCTTAATCTCCGTAGACTCTGAATCAATCCCTCTCAGCCCAATCATCATATTGTATTATTTACATTGATACACATAAATTTACATGTCAAAGTTTACAACATTATTCATAATAGGGTGACGATGGGGTTGCTACAAACCCCACCCCCTTAGAGGAACATCATCCTCAGTGTTGGACATCCGAACACATATACAAAATATAATGAGATTTATATTTACACAACTCTAGCTACAATTATATTTACAATACTTAGTACACAAAAATGGGTATGACACCCTCACTTAATCATCCATCTCCCATGTAGCTTCCTTTGGTCCAAAGTGTCTCCATTGAACCTTGACATGTTCTATGACTCGATTTTAGAGCTCGATCTGCCTCCAATCTGTGATGCATAGCGAAACTGGTTGGAACTCTCCCTCTGGTTCTACCTATAGCACAAACCAAATGATCACATGAATAACATCCTGCACATATCTTTTGAGTAAAGAAACATGGAAAATATCATGAGTGGTCATTGTAGGTGGTGATGTAAATCAATACATCACTTGCCCTATTCTCTCTAGAATTTGAAAAAGGCCACAAAACCATGTTTCCAATTTGGTACATGATCCACTTCTCAATAAACTTCTCTTTGGTCTAACTCGGAGATACACATGCTCTCCCACTTCAAATTCTTTATGTGTCATGTACCCACCAAAAGTGGGTACTCTTAGGAGAACTTTTTTCCTAATCCTCTTCTTTCAGTCGACAACCCCTGACAATGACCTTGTAGTTGATGTGATGTGCCATTTTTTCTCTGTTGCCTACATCAATTGCATGTTTCCTCGCCCATTTGTCAAGAGCACATGTTAGAAGGTGGGCAGTTTGATCCAAAAGTAATGTTACTCATTATACAATCGAGTGCTTATGCTTGTTTTTCATTTAGGCATTTGCCATGGATTGTTGGGTGACTTGGAAAAAGGAAGGGCTTTAACCATGGTTTTGTTCTCTCACCTTAATTGGGGATTTAATCTTCAATCCTAGTCCAGTGGGACCTCCCATAATGGGCCATGGATTTAGGAAGGGCACTACTTGGGAAATCTCAATTGAGATAGTGTGGTCCCATTTTCCCATTCTATACTTATCCCTTCCCTCTATACATTACGATCTCTATAATCCACCTCCCATCTCTGGGTCCACATGACCATGGGGCCACTGGGTTCTAGCACACCCCCTCCCCTTGTCCACTTATATGGGTCGGGCCTGGAAACTTTGCCCCAAGAGTTTGATGCAACTAAAAGAAAAGTAAAAAGCATAACATGGCCACAAGAAACAAAAGGAAAAGAAAATTATAAAATGCAAAAGATGGTCAGCACATTAATATTAGCACGTGGGAAAAAGCCAAGTATGAACTCTACCCCTTATCATTATGGAAATCACCTAGTTCCTAGGGCCAATGTTGCCCCATCATATCATAAAAGGAACCTTTGCATGTCCCAACCCTTGGTGGGCAATGAACTACCCCGCCTTTAAGGGGGTAACCATTGTTACACATAATTCACAACATGCTCTCATTTCCTAGAGTTTCGAACAATAATACAAAGAAAAATCAAGAAAAGGCAAAAGGCAATAAGAGGGGTGGAACAAAAAAGGTCAGGGTAACTCATGCATCCACAATTGCTCCCTCCTCACATCGGTATGCCCATAATGTGGATTTCCTCATTAGCGTTACCCATTTGACCATGGAATTTGGCCTCGAGACTCCATTTCCCCGTTCATTTCATTGTTATTCATATGCCACATATTGATAGAAGGATGTATTAGGGACATGTCTTTACCCTTGGGGATTGGGAACACCAAATAAGATCGTCCATTAGCCACTCCTACCTAAGGAGGTGACATTATTACATGATGAAAGCCCCAAATTTTGAAGCGAAGCCCTATATGAAGTGTCAAGTTTCCCTTGACTGGCAAGTTTGGTCCACTTAGATGCACTAATGATTATTTTACTTAATGGTGAAGATGCAACATTAGACATTGTGTGTGATTTCCAGGTGGCTTTCATCATGGGTTAAGAACCTTAACTGGGGCCCAAGTCCACTGAGAGGAGCATTATGACACCCTACAAGTGAAGTATTGAGAGCCATGGGACTCCTACCACTCGAAGAGAATCATTCTATTCCATGGGAACCTACAACACTCTAGTAGTCTTCACTTCATCCCACATTATTCATGAAATGATGCACTTGGACCAAAGTGTCCTAGTTGGCTTAGTAGTGATCACATGGTTTGGTAGTTGATCTTAGGGTCAGATGAGGTTCGTCTCACCCCTTGAGACATTGGAGGGTTAGAAACATCCTTTGAGCCCTCAAGGTCGAAGCAAAATTAGGCTATTATATCACAAAGAGACCCACGAGGCCCATTTTGTGCCCCAAACACAAAACTGGGGTCCACAGGATGATTTGCATGGAGATTTAGGGGTGAACCCCTAAATCATGATTTTTGGAGCCCTCTACATTGACTTTGGCACTGGAGGAGCTGAACACATTCCATATAATGGCCTACGCATGCATGACATCAACATTTCAACCTCTTTGTGGATTAATTGTTATGCTTTTACATTGGCTGTGAGGTTGGCATGTAACCTCACTTAGTATTTTCCCATTATTTTATAGCTTGAGGGGATTTTAGGCTAAAATTAGAGATGATTGCGCATGTATATGCTATAGAGAGATAATTTCATCTCTCATCATCATCAAATTGTGAATTCCAAACCTCTTAGAGGATTCACATTTTCTTCTTATGGGTGATTTTGGAAATACTTGGATGCATTTTGATGTACCAAAGCTAATTTTGACATTCTTTAGAGATGTTTTCCTGGTCTAATGGATGGATATACTACATGTTATCTTGTAAGTGCCTATTGTTGAAGGTTTTTTCATTTTGAAATTGTCTAATGCATGGAATTTTTGCTTCTAGATTATGCTTATTTATGCCCCGATTTGTTGAAAATAAATTCTAAAGGCTATCTAGTTGAGTATTGCATATGTTAGTCATTGCATAAAATGTAATGAATGTTCCTAGTGGAGTACTTCTTGTTATTCTCCATAAAAATCCATAGTTCCATTAAGTGGGTAATTGTTAAACTTTTGATGGTAAGGGCATCAAATTTAAACCTCCTTGGAAGGGAATTAGACTTATCTAGCACATCATTGACTCCATATCCCCATAGGACAAGGCGCTGGTCTAATCGCTTGATGATCAACTTTAAATTTTCTCCATAATTTTATCTTCTCAAATTTGGTCATGTTAAGGCTAGGGCGAAAATCTTGGGCTTGGAGCAAAATTTTAGGGAGGAGTCTTTTTAGTGATTTGAGAGCCTAAACGTCAAAAGATAGTTCTAGGCTACCTAACCTATCAATTTGGTGGGCATCCACTCAAATTTCATCTATAAAATCTCTTGCCCTATGTGTTGCTCTAAGAGGGAAACCTTAGTTTCTATTCCCCTCAACTTGAGGACTTTCTTGAGGGTTTCATGAGCCTTGGCTTAGTTGAATATCATTACAAGGAATCCTTTCCCTCAAGCCTTGACCTTGTGAATACCTCTCACCATTGAAAACCTCAAAACCCTAGGTCTTAAATCTTGTTTTCTAGATCTTTTCCTTAAGAGTGTTTTGCTTCTTTGCAACCTTTAATCATTATTGAGCCTCTCTCTTGAATGAGCTCTAGCTTGATCACTTTGTGCCTTATACCTAACATATATATTTAAAGTGATCCCCTTCCTACCGAGTCTCCTCCTGCCATTGAAAATCCATAAAGAGCAGGGATTTTTGGTTGAGATGACATTGGGCCTCTACCCTATTGTTAACACTTAGTCTACCTTTTTGTCTTGTACGGTTTCCCTCTCAAAGGCCTACTAGATTTTGTGGTAACATTTTGGCATCATTGCTAGGGATACGAAGCATGTGTTTCATCCATAGCAATAATATAGATCATTATTTGGTGACTCCATTGAAAGAACAAATCCCTAGTTCTTCATTAAGCCTCAAAGTCAATTCTCGTAGGGTGAATCAAGCATCTTTCAAGGCATTTCAAGTTCAACTTGCCAACTCCACATTTGAATCTTATGAAAATTTGCATGACAAGAAATGGCTCATTGGAAAGGCCTATTTTATATGTTTCATTATGATGATCATGATGTCATTAGTAGCCATGAGGAGTTTGATGCCCCTCCCAATGAATCTCTTGGGAGCCATAAAATTGAGGAGCCTCCACAATACCTTGAAAGGGGGTTATGGTTCTTCCCAAGATATGACGATTGTAGCATCTTTCATCGATAATCGAGATGATGTGATTGCGGATACGTACGAGCCATCTATCTCTTCATGTCATAAGGATGATGTGCCTAAGCTTGTTGTTCATCAAATTTATTTGAGCTTGGTCATTTAACTCTCCATTTTTTTGTTGCAAGAAAGGTGGCACATGTTGGGTTCCTCTTTTCCCTCCTCATCATGATCCTTGATACATGGTCCTCATATGTTCATGCCTCCCACACTCACCATTCATCAAGCAAATTTTGCAATGGAAAATGTGATATTTGGGTGCCCTACCTCATGATCATTCATAAGGGCTAGTGTTTTCATATTAATCTAATGATATGCTAGTTACATTGGCTATATGACTAAACTTATATCATACATTAAATGATCACATTGCATGGTAGGGTAGGTGCATTGCATGTTTCTTTTGCATAACTAATATCATCATATCATGTTCTCATTTAAATTAGACTTGCATTTAGAATAAATTTACTATTTGACGAAAAACATGGGGCAATAAAAGTATGTCTATTGCACATGCGCCTAATAGTGGTATTGTGATGTGAAGGATACATGTCTGTGTCCCATGAGATTTCTAGATTTCTCATGAAATCCTTGTTCAAGTACATGGATCACATGCTCTATGATGAGCTCATGTCCCAGTTGGAGCCAAATGTTACCCACCAAAAGTGGGCACCCCTAGGAGAACTTTTCTCCTAATCATCTTCTTCCAGCCGACAGACAGCAACCCCTGACAACCACCTTGTATTCAATGTTATGTATCATTTTATCTTCACCACCTACAACAGTTGTATGTTTCCTCGCCCATTTTCAAGAGCACATTTTAGAAGGTGGGCAGTACGATCCAAAAGGTATGTCATTCATTATGCATTTGGGTGCTTATGCTTGTTTTTTATTTGGGCATTCGGTATGGATTGTTGGTAGACTTGGAAAAAGGAAGGGCTTTGACCAGGGTTTTTTTCCCTCACCTTAAATGGGGGCTTAATATTCAGTCCTAGTCCAGTGGGAGCTCCCTTAATGATCGATGGCTTTAGGAAGGGCACTACTTGGGAACCCCGAATGAGATAATGTGTTCCCATTTTCCCATTCCATACTTATCTCTTCCCTCCATACATCATGAGCCCTATACTACACCTCCCATCTCTGATTCACATGACCATGGTTCCACTTGTTCTAGCACACCCCCTCCCCTTGTCAACATATTTGGGTTAGGCCTGGAAACTTTGCCCCAGGAGGTTAATGCAGTTAGAAGAAAAGTAAAAAACATATCATGGCCACAAGTAAGAAACAAAAGAAAAATAAATTATAAAATGCAAAGGATGGTCGATACATTAAATATTAGCACGCGGGAAAAAACCAAGCATGAGATCTACCCCTTAATCATTAAGGCCATCACCCAGTTCCTAGGGCCAATGTTTCCCCATCATGTCAAAACGTGAACCCTTGCATGTCCCAACGCTTGGTGGGCGATGAACTGCCCCGCCTTTAAGGGGGTAACCACTACTACACATCATTCACATCATGCTCTCAATTCCTAGAGCTTCGAGCAGTAATGAAAAGAAAAAACAAGAAAACGTAAAAGACAATAAGAGGGGTGGAAAAACAATGCCCAGGGCAACTAATGCATCCACAATTTCTCCCTCCTCACATCTGTATGGCCAAAATGTGAATTTCCCCATCATTACTACCCCTTTGGCCATGGAATTTGGCCCTAAGTCCCCTTTCCCCCCTTCATTCCATTATTATTCATATGCCACCTATTGATTGAAGGATGTACCAGGGACATGGTTTTCCCCTTAAGGGTTGGGAACACCTAATAGGATCGTCCATTAGCTACTCCTACCTAGGAAGGTATCACTATTTACATGATCAAAGCACTAAATTTGGAAGGGAAGCCATGCATGAAGTGTAAAATTTCCCTTGCCTAACAAGTTTGTCACACTTAGATGCACTAATGATTATTATACCTAATGGTGAAGATGTAGCACTGGACATTGTGTGCGATTGGGTGGTTTTGATCATGGGTTGGGAAATTTGACTAGGACCCAATTCCACTAAGAGGAGCATTATGACACCTTATAGGTGAAGCGTTGAGAGCCATGGGACTCCTACCACTTAGACCATCATTCTATTCCATGGGCACCCACAACACCCTAGTAGTCTGCACTTCGCCCCACATTATTCATGAGATGATGCACTTGGACTAGTGTGCCCCAACCAACTTAGAAATGATCACATTGTTTGGCAACTGATCTAAGGCTCATATGAGGCTTGTCTGACCCCTTGAAACATTGGAGTGCTAACACCATCCTTTGAGCTCTCAACATGAGAGAAAAATTAGGCTATTTTATCACAAGAGAACCATGAGACCCATTTTGTGTCGCAAACACAAAATTGTGGTCCACGAGATGATTTGCAAGGAGATTTAGGGGCCAACCCCTAGAACATGATTTTTGGAGCCCTCTACACTCACTTTGGCACTGAAGGAGCCCAACGCATGCCCTAGAAGGGCCTACGCATGCATGCCGTCAACATTTCAGCCTCTTTGTGGGCTAATTGTTATGTTTTTACATTGGCTATGAGGTTGGCTTGTAACCTCACTTAGTATTTACCCCATTATTTTGTAACTTGAGGGGCTTTGAGGCTAAAATTAGTGATCATTGCACATGTACATATTAGAGAGAGATCATTTCATCTCTCATCGTCATCAAACTTGTGAATTTCAGACCTTTTACAGAATTCACACTTGCTTATTGTGGGTGATTTTAGAGATATTTGGATTTATTTTGATGTATGGAAGTTGATTTTGACATTATTTGGAGCTATTTCTTGGTCTAATGGATGGATATACTACATGTTATCTTGTAAGTGCCTATTGTTGAAGATTTTTTTTTTGTTTTTTGTTTTTTGTTTTGTTTTGTTTGTTTTATTTTGTTTTGTTTTTTTAAATTGTCTAATATATGGAATTGTTGCTTCTATAGTATGCTTATTTGTGCCCTAATTTGTTGAAAATATATTATAGAGGCTATCTAGTTGAGTATTGCATATGTTAGTCATTATATAACATGTAATGAATGTTCCTAGTAGAGTTCTTCTTGTTATTCTACATAAAAATCCATTATTCCATTAAGTGGGCAATTGTTGAAATTTTGATAGTTAGGTATCAAATTTCGACCTTCTGGGAAGGGAATTAGGATTATATAGCACATCCTTGACTCCATATCCCCATAGGACAAGGCACTAGTCCAATCACCTCATGATCAACCTTAAATTTTCTCCATACTTTTATCTTCTAAAATTCAGTCCTTTTAAGGCCATAAAGAAAATCTAGGGCTTGCAGCAGACTTTTAGGGAGGAGGATTTTTGGCGATTTAAGAGCCTAAACATCAAGAGATAGGTTTAGGCTACCTAACATGTCAATTTGGTGGGCATATACTCAAATTTTATTGATAAAATCTCTTGCCCTAGGTGTTGTTCTAAGAGGGAAACCCTAATTTCTTTCCCCCCTCAACTTGATGACTTTATTGAGGGGTTCCTTAAGCCTTGGCTTAGTTGAATATTATTGCAAGAAACCCTTTCCCTCAGGCTTTGACCTTGTGAATATATATCAGCATCGAAAACCTCAAAACCCTAGGTCTTGAACCTTGTTTTCTAAAGTTTTTCTTTGAGACTATTTTGCTTCTTTGAAGCCTTTAATCATTATTGATCACTTTGTTGAATGAACTCTAGCTAGATCACTTTGTGCCTTATACCTAACATATCTATTTAAAGTGATCCCCTTCTTACCGAGACTCCTCCCATTGGTGAAAATATGTAAAGAGCAAGGGGTTTTAGCTCATGTGACATTGGGTATCTACCCCATTGTTAACACAATATAACTTTTTGCCTTATTGGGTTTCCCTCTCCAAGGTCTGCTAGATTTTGTGGTAACGGGTCCTATGCTGCTCCGCACAACTCTTATGTCTGTCTAGAGCCACCTTTAAATTTTTCCCAATGGCTATTATTTCCCGCTCCATCTCTTTTAGCATATCTAGTCCAATGTGCACGTTGTTCACTGGATCACTCCAGCTAATAGGAGTGTTGCATTTCCTACCATAGAAAGCCTCAAATGGACTCATCTTCAAGGATTATTGGTACCCATTATTGTAAGCAAACTCCACTAAGGTATGAATTCTTCCCACTTCTTTGGGTGATGCATGGCATACATCCTAAGCATGTCTTCCAACTCTCTATTTACCCTCTCGGTCTACCCATCAATTTGTGGATGGTACATGGAACTAGAGCCTAATTATTTTCCCATACTAGTAAACAATCCTTTCCGAATTTTTGAAGTAAAATTAACACCTCGACCTAAAATAATTTTCATAGGTACTTCGTGTAACCTCACTCTCTTTTATAAAAACTTGGGTAATATCATTTGTTGTTGAGTGGATTTGACAACCACAAAGTGAGTTGTATCTTTGTCCACTACGACCATAATGACATCATTTTTCCTAGTAGTCTTTTGCAACATAATAATAAAATCCATGGAAATGACTTCCCACTTCCATTTTGGAATGGGAATTGGTTGCGACAATATTGTTCAATGCTTGCAATCTATGTTTACCTATTGGCATTCTAAGCACTGAGCTATGTACCCGACCACTTCCTTCTTCAAGCTTGGCCGATAGTATGACTTCTTCATAGAGATTATCATCTTTTGGTATCCCAAGTGACCAAAATATGGTCTTTTGTGATGCCCATCGATAATGAGCTTCCCCAAATCCATCGTATTGGGTATATACCATCTCCTTTTAAACTTTAATAGTCCACCCTCCTCAATGGAGCAGTCCTTGCTTAATGTCCTTCTAGGTTCTTGTTGTAAGTGTTCCTTAATTTATTGATATTGTTCATCTTTTTGTTCAACCTCCTTGATCCTTTCTTGAATGTTGAATTCACAAGAACTCACAATAACTGTATGTGCCAATTAAAGCTTCCTGTTGAGTGCATCAACTACCTTGTTCTCCTTCCCTTTGATGTATTTGATTTCAAAGTCAAATTCACTGATTAGTGCCAACCATCTTGCATGCCTAACATTCAACTTCAGCTAGTCAAATAGATACTTTAGTCCTCCATGGTCTATCATCGATGTAAATTTCCTTCCTAAAGGGTAATTCCTCCACATCTTTAATGCATGAACAAAGCTTCCAATTCCAAATCATGTGTCACATAGTTTTGTTTCGGTCATTCAACTTCTTGGACTCATAGCAAACTACTTATCGTTCTTGCATGGGGACTCTGCCCAACCCTTATTTGTAGGCATTTGTGCACACCATGGAGTCCTTATTTGGGTTAGCAATCCTTAATATTGGTGCATGAGTTAGTGTTTCAACTACTCAAAGTTTGCAACACATTTATCCATTGGAACTTAACCCCTTTTCATTGCAATGTTGTGATTGGGTGACCAATCCTAGAGAAATTTTTGATGAACCTCTTGTGGTAACTAGATAACCCCATAAAATATCCTACTTTAGACACATTCTGAGGAGTATGCCACTCCATGATTTATTTAATATTTTATGGATCAACTACAACACCCTCCTTTGAGACTATATACCCCAAGTATTGAATTTGGCACTAAAAGAAATCAAATTTGTTGAGTTTTACATAGAACTTATGCTCTCTCGGCAATGATAACACTATTGTTAGGTGCTTATCATGCTCTTACTTGTTCTTAAAATACACCAGGATGTTATCAACAAAGACTAGCACAAAATTATCCAAATAAGGGCTAAAAACATTATTCATCAAACACATGAAAGTAACGAGAGCATTCATAAGCCCAAATGGTACAACCACGAACTCCTAGTGCCCATGCCTAGTTCAAAATTTTGTTGTATGGATATCTTCATCCCTAATGCATATTTTATGGTATGATGTTCTCAGTTCAATCTTTGAGAAGACCACTGCTCCCTTCAGCCGATCAAATAGATCGTAGATCTGTGACAACAAATATATTGTTGGAGAATCTAATCCCAACCACTTGTTAGGTGTCAAAACCATCCCTCCAAGTATCCGAGTTCAGTTTGAGTTAGTCGAGTTTAACTCCAGTAATTTATTATTGATGTTTCCAATGTAATCTCATTTAAGTGATTTGTAATAGTGAGAAGAGAAAGTCCTTTGCTCTATTGTTTTGTCCTCTTCAATTTTTGTCATGGTATCGGAGCTTGGCTTGCGTGAGACTCCTTGAGAGTAGTAGATATCAAAGTAGTTTGCATAAGACTCCCTGAGAGAGCAACAACTTGAGTGAAGAGAGAGAAGCATAAAGAATAGGCGAGCCGGCATAAGACTCTTTGACAGAGCAGCGGAAGTTTGAAGAATCCTACTGCGAAGAAGCAGAGAGAAAGCATAAGACTCGTTGAGAGCAACATTTCATATGTGTGTATTCACAAGAAAAGAGCATAAATCAATGAAGCAGTTGTGAGACGCTTCCTATTGCAAAAAGGAAGGTTGTTGCGAAGACGTTGAAAGGTCGCTATGAAGTCATTGAAAAGAATATCATTATTCTCCCAAATTTAGTCTTTTTTATAGATATTAACGCTTTCTATTGGTCAAACTAGTGTGTTAGTGAAACCACTAACGCTGAGCAGTAAGAGGAGAAAGCACGTTAATTGATTTTCCTTGCATCGATTTTCAATTGAAGCGGGTTAATTGTGACAGACGGTGCGTTAGAGCACTAACGCGGCCCTTCAAGATCGACATAAGAGTTAGCACGCGGCCTCTTCTCATCCCACAGAGCGTTAGCGTTACCCGTGATATTTAAAAAAAAAAAATATATGGTATCATGATATATGATAAACAAATGCGCATGTGTTAAAAAGGCCTCGTGTAATTTTTGAGTGCGTTGTTATTGTTTTGTAAAAGGGCTTAAGTAATTTTAAAATGCTTTATTAAATTCGTTTCAAAGGAGGCCTTATACCATAAAGGTTATATAAGAGGTGTTTTTTAAAAACAAGATGGTGAATTATAAAAAAAGAAGGGAGCGCTTCATTTTTATTTTTTATTTTTGTTTTAATATGAGATTTAAAAAAGGCATCGTTCTAAATTGGCTCTCGGCATTGTAATATTTATTTTTGTGAAAGTGTCGATTTAGTAAAAGAATTTTTGGAACCAAGGTCTTAGTAGAGCATTTGTAGAGTCGTTTGCTTGTGGAAGCCAAGCATCAACAACAATGTTATTGCAGTCAGAGGTGATGTCTATAGTTTGTTTTGTTTGTTGAGTCGTAGTGAGCCAACACTCAACAGATGGGAAAATCCAAGATGTTTCCCTTGATTTCAGAAGCTAAGATAACCAAGGAGGCCTTGAATACCCTTGAGAGGAGTTTTGGTGTATAGGGGGAGTATTGAAGTTGAAGAAGAAGGTGGATCTATAGCTGCGCATCTACATCCAAATGAAATGTTTTTTTGAATCCCACTATGCTTAGCCACACGTGGATGATATATGTGAAGAAGTCGCAAAAGCAAGAGAGGAGTACATAGATGCTCGTGAACCCGACTGTGCACAACCACGAGTGAACAAAAAATTGGTGATTCCAGCAACAGAGCTTGCTGATGACAATATGATGATTCCAACAATGGGGCTTACTGATGAAGATTTGGTAAATCCAGCAACACAACTTGTTGATGAAAGTTTGGTGAATCCAGCAACAGAGCTTGCTCGGGACAATGAAACTGCCATTGGAGTAGTTGATACTATGGTGAATCCAGCAAATAATATTGTTGATGTAAAATTTGATGAAGAATTGTTGGCTAATGATGAATGGTTACAGGTGATGCAACAAAAACATCATATTGACATGATGCTATTTAGTGAGACAGTAGAAGACAACCTGTTTGCAATAGCACATGTTAGTAAAGAAGTCGAAGAGGGAGAAACAAAAACGAAGGAAGAGGCAAAGAAGGAAGCTCACAAAGAGAAAACAGAGACAAAGGCAAAAATAGAAAAGGAAGCGCAACAAAAGAAAACTCTCATTACAGAGCAGAAGGAACAAAGCCAATGTGGTTCTGCAAATATTTTTAAATCTAGTGTTGATTTCCAGTGTGCAGGTACACAAAATAACTATGAAGAAGAGTTAAATTTCCTTGAAGCATGGCTTGCAACACCATGTCCATATGAGGTCTGCATAGAAGTTGCATAAATGAATGTTGAAGACAGTATGCATGATGGAAAAATTAATGAAATTTTCAGGTATTGGAATCCTTAAGAGATGAAATTTTATTATAATCTTATGTTGCAACATAGTGATGATGAAAAGCACACTACAAAAGAAATATGTGGTAGCAGCCCACATACAAGACAATTTTTTAAGAAGTCCAGGATATGCTTATACAACCTGGAAGAATGGAAGACATGCACCAACAAATGAAGAAACTAAGGTTTGAAGGATACAACAAAGAAAAAAGATGAAACAATTCAGAGGCTACATGATCTGGAAAAAGAGAAGAATAAAAGTTGAAGTCAATTTTTAAATTGTAAACCTAGCTAAGACATAGACTAGCAGGTATCTTAATTGAATTTTTTATGTGGTTGTAATTAAGGGGGAGTGTGGAGAATCTAATCCCGACCACTTGTTAGGTGTCAAAACCATCTCTCTAAGTGTCCGAGTTCAGTTTGAGTTAGTCAAGTTTAACTCCAGTCATTTATCACTGATGTTTCCAATGTAATATTATTTAAGTGATTTGTAATAGTGAGAAGAGCAAGTCCTCTGCTCCATCGTTTTGTCCTCTTCAATTTTGTCATATATACTCTTAATGGTGGCTTTGTTGACTTGTCTGTAGTCCGCACACAACCTCAATGTGACCTTATCCAACATTTGTTTTAGTTGTAGCTTCATCTCAATTGACTCAGGTGTGATCATTTTGTAAGGGGCTTTAGATACTAGAGCTATTCCACACATTAATCTAATTGAGAAATCAATTTCTCTGTGTGGTGGCAATCCTAGAATTTCCTTAGGAAACACATCTTCAAACTGTTTTAAAATCCGGTGTTCCTTCACACCATTGTTTTTGCATTCAGGTTCACAAATTATTTGAACAACGAATAATTTACATACTTTCTTGCTACATAGCTTTAATTATTGAGTTGTTACCATTCTGACGGATATTGCTTTCAATTTCCCCTACAACACCATCTTTTCACCACCCTCGTTAATGTATTCAATCAACTTGCCAAAACAATCAACCTTTGTCTTGTAGTTGGCCAACCAGTCCATCTCGACGAGAACATCATAAGTGTCCAGAGATGATAGGTTTAAATTCACTGTCGTGGGCATACCCTTCGGTATGAATGGTTGTGATTTTACCACATGGTGCACTCGTCTTTTTATCCCCATGGGCAACTAAACTTGTCAGGACCCATTGTGCGTCGTTCTTGGTAATGTGCACCTTTCGACCACTTGTAGACTTATATAACTAAAGTTTGAACTTGGGTCTATTAAAAAAAGATAGCTTGGTCATTAATCATATCTTCCATTTTAATAATTGATGCATGATGATCAACCTATCTATTGTCCATGATTACATATATGTGCAATATACTTTAGGCCATGTTGTCTACAGTCTTGGCTTCCTGCACAATGTACGCCCCTGGGCCACGTTGCTACCGCTAAGGGCAGTCCCTTTATCGATGGTGCTCCCCACACATCCAACATTACATGGGTCCTGCCTTTAACCTCTCGTCCTTAACAACAGTGGGCCTTGACCGATCCTTTCTTGTGGTGGTTGTCTTCTGTTGTTTCCCTCCTTTAGCATGGGTGACTAACCTATCGGTTACTCCTGCAAGCTTCAATCCTTTCCCTTTAAAACCAAGCTTTCCCTTCCCTTCCATTTTGTCCCGAATTCAGACTTATGCTTTGCTTTCTCATAGTAGTGCTTCAATTTCTTGATGGTTTTCTCCAATGTTGTTGGATCAACAAGCTCTATTTTGTCTCAAAATGCCCGCGATAGCCTGCTGATATGGCGTTGAATCTTTGCCTTCTCCTCTTTGATGTAAGGAAAATATCGTAGTAATTCCAAAAACCTGGTAGTATGCTCTTCATCGGTCAACTATCCAAGTTTGATCTTCTATAACTCTTTGGACTTCTTATCGTAATATTCCTCGTATAGGTACTTCCTTTTGAAGTGTCTTTCAAACCTTTCCCAAGTTAACTCCTCCTCTCTAATACTCTTCACATTCCTTAAATCTTATAGCCTAATGTCTACCTTGCCCTTTAAGTTGAAGATGCCTATTTTGGCTTTCATATTTTCAGAGTAGTTGGGGACTCTGGAATACTTTTTTTTCCCAACAACCATCTCTCTGCTTCTTCATCCTTCTTCACCTATCCATCAAATGTAGAGGGAAATTCCTTCTTGAACTCTTCTGGTAAATATGCCTTCCCCTTCCTCCTTCGTTGGTCTTACTTCCTTGTTTTTTCACTAGATAGCTACTAATGGTTGTTTGTCTTCCTTTTTGGAGTTCTTATGTGAATTCCTCCCCCTACTATGTCTTCACTTCCATTTATGTGCCTTTCCTTGGATGTACTACCTTCTGCACCACTAGTCTTCAATTCTTGTCTTTCGTGCCTTCACGAGCTCTATTTTAATTTGTGGCTATCTCTTGGCTCATATTGCTTTTGCCTATGTAGATCTAATAGGCTCTGCAGTATAGTTACATTTGCTTATGCTTGTACTTTTTACACTCTAACAATCTTTTCGTTGCCAACCTTGCAACTCCTTATTTCAACCCTTAATCTTCTCAATGTGTCCAACTAGTTAGGAGAGTCTGCTTCTCCTATCTTTTCTACTGACTCTTCCTTGGGCACATGTTATGACCTATTAGTGCTAAAATGTACTATTTAGTTGCTCATCCCTTTTTTTTTTTTTGATTGTTCCTTAGTGTATTCTTATGTATTGTCACATGCACATAATTGTTATTCCATCATTAATATCAATAAATTCAGTCATTATAGCCTTAGTAAGCTTGCCACAATACATGGTTGTAAGCACATTTGAAACATCAAGTTTACAAGTTAGTACATATGTCAAAACAACTCAACTTGCTACACATTATTGCAATCAACACACAATCCAAATTCAAACATCATAAATGATACATAACAACTTTCATGTTCAAATAATATACTCTGTAATAAGTCCTAATACAACATCACACTACACTAGAGCCCCTACTCATCTCCAAATATCCATTGTTGAACCTTCGACTATGATACCGCTCTATAATGCTCCCTCCCACCATCTTGGATCTTCCAAGTTGAATGAGAAGTGTTACTTAGTCCTTAACCAACTTCCAAGGTATCGTTATGGAAATGGAGTCTCAAATTTCCTATTTTCTCAGCTCCTTTAAAACTTATATTATAGACCAACTTTACATTTGGCTCGTTAAGAGCTCTCTGACAATATACATTTTATCGGAAACGGACACCTAGTTCAAAAGTTATTGCCATTTGAGACTTGGCCCTTTTTAAACCCTGCCATGCCAATAGAACATTGTCGCGTGGTACCCACGTGGCAATCTATGTCACCTAATATGCCTGCGTGACAATCCATTTCCTTCAAATCCTACCATGTAAACTACCCCTTGACTCTACTACGTAAACACAAGTCCTCCTAAGGTACTAAGGGCCCAAGGGTCGAGATAATGTCATGTTGATGTCCCTCGCCTTGACCTACCCCTCTCTACTTCGTTCACACTATGAGTTGACTTCCACGAGGTCCTAAGGTAGAGATGACATCATGCTAATGTTTCTTGCTTCGCCCTAACATACTTGTTACTGCGCATGCCACCTAGGGTTTAACCTCGTGAAGGACCATGGTGAGTCATGAAAATGTCCACCACTCAACAAGATATTCCTCCATATCTCGGGCCAACATGATTGGGCAGTACTTCAATCCACCGAGGCGAGAAGGAAATTATGTTGATAATTAACGAGAATTTCCACCGTCATATGTCTGAGATTGGACAACACTCTTATCCACACTTTGCGAAATCTGCCCCTCGATCAAATTCCTCTTAGCACTGCAAGCAGTTACAATTGGCTCTTGGGCTTTGGGTAAACACCTACATATGTTATGTGTATGAGGATGCCCTCAACACTCCACAATACATATATGATACAATATGGGATGCTCTCAACACTCAACCACATTGGCTAATCTAATCAGGGACACTCTCGACACTCAGTCAAATCCAGGTTATCCGTCTTGAGCGTTAATACTATTAATAGAGTACATAACCCATATCTCATGATCCAGGTGGATATTTGTGGCCGCTTGTCGATACTACTTGGACCCCCACCATTGTTTCTTTCAGTTTCCTTAATTGTAGCACAATTTAACATTTTTGGTAATTTTTCGGGTCCTCAATTTCCAAAGCCATTTTTAGGCCCTAAACGACGTTTCTTTTGGAAAATGTGCAAACGACGTTTCACTCACACTTGCAGTTGAAAGTTGTAGTCCTTGGATAGATAGTTCTAATGAGGTATCGTGCGCATCAAATGGAGATCGTATGCCAAAGTTATGACCCCAGGAAGGTGATGTACCAATTTACCCCAATGGGGCCCATAGTTTTGGCACTTCATCTCCTAGGTTTAGGTTTTTGGATGTTTAGTGTTTTCCATTATTTCTCAATAATAAATAGGTCTTCAAGCCTCATTGTAACACAGTTCAAAGGCATTGTTACACTAAAATTTGTCACCATGACTATTTGCAGTTAGTATGGCTCCATCAACTGTCATACTGTCCTCCTTGGCAAGTCTCATACCTCTGCTCTCCATGTCAAACTCCAAGAAAAAGAGAAAGTCTTTAAAAATCTATATATCTCTGGGTACGCAGTTTCTCTTAGCCTTACCTACGTGTACGCACCTCAAGTTCACAATACCTGCGTACTTGTACGCTCTGTCTGTAAAGGGGTGGGTGCGTACTCCTGTAAAGGTCAAAAGGCGCAAGTTTCACTCCAAAAAAGTTACTTGTGGTCATTTCTAGAGCATTCTAGAAGCTTGTTTGACGTGTATGGAGCGCCTCCAGATGGTTCATGTATCCCTATGAAAGAGGAACTTATCCCATCAAGAGGGGAGCTATCCCATCCAAAGAGGGGCTTATCCCATTGATGGTGAACCTGATTAACTTCCTCTAGAGCACTATAAATACAGGCATTGGGCCAGAAGGAGGGGAGGTTGAAAGCTGAACATTCCTAAGGGTAGATGCTGCTGGAATTAGGACTCCCTTGTAAAGCTTGAGAGGAGAGATTCCCATCCTTTCCTAGCCTTATTTGGAAGTGGGTGAACTGATCAAAGTAAAGGAAAACTCTTGCTGGACCCTAGGAGGGACCTGCACAACACCAAGGCTCAGGTTGTAATGGTTTCTTTTGTTTCCACTTAATACAAATAAACTCATTTTTCTCAACAGATTGTTATTCATGATTTGTTTCATATACTCCTTGGTCTGTATGATGGATATGTGTTATTTTATAAGTTTATCAGGTGCTATTTAATCTTTTGGCTTGTTAGCGAATGCAGGTTTCGAAGAGAAGGAGGAGCTCATCCAGATCAGCGAGGCTGGACTACTACAAAGCGTTGGACTAAAGGTATGTTATAATCACCTGATTACTTGTATTCTAAATGCATGTTTAGAGAAAGGTAGTGTTTATTTGTCTTGTTTGTCACTAGAAAGCCTTAGCTTCTAGGGAGGTCGGTTTTGTCCGCAAAATTGACTCTTTCCGCATGACAAAATGGCGACTCCGCTGGGGAATCCATTGATGTGAATGATTTTTCCTTTGTGTGAAACTTTGATCTGAGAAAAGTCGTTTGTTTTCTGGTTTTTGGCTGTCTAACTGTGTGTTTGGGTGGGCTAGCTTAGGGTTAAATTAAACTTTAGTTTTTCTTAGTTTTGCTAGAAGTACGCAGCCTCTGCGTTGAGCACAGTGCGTACCTATACGCGCTGCAGCTTTGTGCACAGAGCGTACACGCACCTGTGCAAACAAGTTGCCTGCGTACCCTGTCAAAATTGAGAAAATTTCAATTTTCTCCTTTTTTGCCTCTTAAATTTTGTTTTTAATTTGTTTTTTCTACCCAGATCCACTGGTTACCTGTCATAAATCTTCACCTAAGCTTGTTTCGTTAGTGTCAAGAGTTTTAGTGAAATTCATAGAGATTTTGCCCTAGGGTTTGATTTTTGCACTGGTCCTGTAGTGACTTTGGCTTTAGAAGTTGTAAAACCTTGGATCTCCCTGGTTTTGTTCAGTCTTCTTAGGAGTCGGACCTGTCATAGAATCCACCCTTGTGAGAAACCTACCTTTGTGTTCTCTCTTTGCCAAATCTCGAAAAAGTTTGTTGATTGAACTTTGAATTTTATTCTTGAGAAAAAGAACAAAAGATTTTGATTTTTGTTTTTGACTGGTTTTTGATTCTGCATTAACTAGTCCTTAGTTAAATTTTGACTGAGTAAAACATCCTGGAATCATACTTGGTAGGCTTTTACCTCACTAGATTTACTTTTAAGTGCATTTCTCTTAGATTTTCTTTTGAGTGAAATTGAGTTGATTTGATTGCCATAGATTTTTTAACTTTGATTTCTGTTAAAGTAAGTTTTACATGCTTTGTTAATATAGGAAAAAATACAAAAAAAACTCTTTTGAAGAAAAGTTTGCTTTGGTAGCATTTGAGTCTTTGAAAGGAAAAGAAATTTTCGTGAAGTAATTAGTGGTCATGTGTTGTATGTTTTGGAAAAGATAAAGAGTTTGTTTCTTTGATTTTCATTGCCAAGAAAGTTGTCTTTATATCAATTTTGCATTCTCCAACTCTCTTAGCTAGGGAATTCATCGAAAAGGAAAATTAGCATAAATCATCCTAGGTGCATCTTTTTAGTGGATTTGAGTCGAGTCTACACACCATCAGTTTCATCTCCACTACCTTTTGTCTTAAAGAAAAGCCATAAAATTAACGCTTAAAGTAAAATCAACTTAGTAACTTTTTATTTACTAGGGCTCTGAAACACCAATATAGATCAGGCTAGTGTCTTGGAGTAGGAGAGTAATTAACTCTCCAAGACAGTAAAACCAAACAAGTAGCTCATCTTGTGGTAGGATAAATCCAACTGTTTCATTTGTACTCTGGGAAAGCTCCTCTTAAAGGAGAAGCACGAGACCGTGTCCGAACCAGTGAGGGGATCAATCCTCCTTCATTGGGAAAGACGCCAGATACGCACGTACTACAAACGGTAAACCTCAGATTATTGTCGAGGAGCCTGGGGTCACTTGTCGGTAAACCTTGGATTATTGTCAAGGAGCCGGCAAGGGGATTGAGCTTGTTACTCTGCCCTTGCGTGCTATCGGGTCGTAGACTGTTCCCCCAGGTATATTTGTTGCTGTTGGTAACCTTAGTGACCATTATCTTTAGGATTCTACCGAAGTGACGGTGGAGGGAAGATCCCACTGTACCTGGAGCAGACATCGGCTAGACTCACTTGGATTTTCCGAGGGGTTCACTTCACTCGAGACGGTTAAAGTGGAGGAACTTGTGCCGGTCTATTCATTAAGCAGGTTGTCGGGGTAACTGTTCCACCCACCACTTCTGTACTGAATTCGGCGATGTTGGGCTTCATCACCAACTAGTGTTTTCGGTCCGGAAGGCTACTGTTTGTGTATGGTTTGACGCCCTAGATTCTTTAGGCGTGTGATTCGAATTTGTTTGGTTCTTTAGAGACTTTAGGTGGTTTGCTTTGAGATTTTACTTTGTTTGCGTGTGCAGTAGTTAAAAGTTTTTAACTGTGGCTGAATTACCGAGACAACGCCGTAGACTTCGGGGCAAGTCTCCTGAGATTGTTACCGTGGCCGATTTGTTGAGGAAGTCCCGTAGACTTCGGGGCGAACCTCCTGAAGATGTCCCGGGTCATTACGAAGGTTTGAAAGTCCTTGTAACTCCTAGTGGCAGTAAAGTAGGTTCACCTGAAGAAGGAGAGTCGTCGTTGGTAGTCCATCCAGATTACCAAGGTCTAGAAACAGGTTATAATCCCGAAGCTGTTGTAGTTTCCGAGCTTGCTGGTAGTTTTTCATCTACTAGTGATATAGGCGAAGAACCTGAAATATCTGAACCTGTTACTCCAACTTCTAGTGCTCCTGATTCACCTAGGGTAGAAAGAGTCATCACCGAAAATCTTCCTGCTGGTTTGATAACTATTGAAGAACTTGCTCCAGAAGAAGAATTTGGCGTTTCTATCCTTGAAGATCAACCTACTATTGATCTAAGGGAGCGTGAATCCATCTTTTACAGTCCTCCTAGAAGTACTACTTGGTACCTTTCGTTAACCAATTATTTGGACAACTCAGGGTTAAGTTTTTCTCCACCTCGTACTCCTTATCCACCTGGAGGTATTTATACTCCTGTAAATATGTCTGGTCAGTCGTCCGTGTTCACTCAATCTCCTGAATCTTTCTTGTACGGCAGTCCTTCTGTTCCCTCTAGGTATCAGTCACTTTCTGGTACTTTTGCGGGAGCATCTCCTCAACCCATTGAACATGGGTTATTAGCTGGAAACAATGGTAATAAACCGTTGGGTGTAGGAGACATTTACATGATGTCAGGTTCAGTTCCCGGTTCTCAACCTCAAGGTGGCCAGTTACCGCCTGGGGGGCAGCCTCAATTAACGCCTGGGGGGCAACCTCAAAGTACACAAATTGCGTGTGGGGGGCAACCTCAAGGACAGTATGTACCCATAGTACAATACATTCCTCAAGGTCAACCCCAGCCTCAATATGTACCCCAGGGTCAACCTCAGTATCAATTCATAGCTCAAGGTCAACCCCAGTATCAGTATTTACCTCAAGGGTATCTACCTCAAGGTCAATACTCGAGTCAAGGTTATCAACCACCCCAAGGTCAATCTTATGTTCAAGGTACGGGAAATGTACCTTTCAATTATCAATCCTACCCTCAATCCGGTTATGGATCTCAATATCCTCAACCTGTCATGGGTCAATACCCCGGAATGAACATAGTGTCGGATCCATCGCAAGCTCGTCTTCGCCAACTCCAAAGTTTGCAGGGGAAAGCAAACTTTTTACGCCGATTCATTCCTAACTACGTCGAGATTACCAAGGGTTTTACCCAGTTGTTGAAACAAAATTCTCAATTCTCTTGGGATGAGATAGCTCAGAAATCTTTTGATGCGCTCAAGCACACGTTGACCCATGCATCGTTGCTGCATCCTCCCAACTACAACCAGGATTACTTTTTGTACCTCGCTGCCGCTCATTCCACCATTGGAATGGTCTTAGTACAGGAAGATGAATTCGGAACGGAACATGTGATCTATCCCAGCAACCGTATCTCGATGATTTGCCCGCTCACTCCTTACATCGAGCTGATCACCTTGTCCACTTACGAGCAATTTTTATGAGGTGTAGGCATTATCGTATACGGTTGAACCCACACAAATGTGTCTTCTGCATAGAAGTGGGACGATTGCTGGGATTTGTAGTTTCAAAAGCCGGCATCCGCGTCGATCCCTCGAAGGTAGAAGCTATCATCAAATTGCCTCCTCCTTCGAGTCTTCGCCAACTCCAAAGTTTGCAGGGGAAAGCAAACTTTTTACGCCAATTCATTCCTAACTACGCCGAGATTACCAAGGGTTTTACCCGGTTGTTGAAACAAAATTCTCAATTCTCTTGGGATGAGATAGCTCAAAAATCTTTTGATGCGCTCGAGCACGCGTTAACCCATGCACCGTTGCTACATCCTCCCAACTACAACCAGGATTACTTTTTGTACCTCGCCGCCGCTCATTCCACCATTGGAATGGTCTTAGTACAGGAAGATGAATTCGGAACGGAACATGTGATCTATTACCTTAGTCGGACGTTAAATCCCACTGAGCTCAAATATTCACATGTGGAGAAATTGGCCTTGGCAGCCGTTCAAGCTGTCCAACGTTTTCGTCACTACATTCTTCTCCGTAAAACTACAGTCATTTCGGATTGCAACCCTATGATCTACATTTTGACTAAACAATTGCTAGGGGGCAAGTACTCTAAATGGATCGTTATCCTACAAGATTTCGACTTGGAGTTTGAAAAGTCTAAGTCTAAGAAATCTTTAGTTTTTGCAGAGTTGATGTGTGATTTCCCGCGTGCTGACACGGAAACTGTGGCAGAGGAACCCATTGTGGACGAATCTTTGTTTCTCATCAGCACTTTAGATCCGTGGTATGGGGATATAATTGTCTATCTCCAAACACAATCCTTTCGGCCCGAAGTTTCAAAGTCAGAACGTCGGAAAATTCGATTCCAGTCCCAACAGTACAAAATTATTGGAGATACTCTTTATCGCCGTGGGGCGGACTTGATTTTTCGTCGTTGCTTAACTCATGAGGAAGCTGAACGGGTTTTGAATGACTGTCACTCTGGAGCGTGTGGAGGTCATATGTCTGGGTATGCCACAGCCCAAAAGATATTGCGCGCTGGCTACTTCTGGGCGTCCTTGTTTAAAGACTGTATTATTGCGGTCCGGAAATGCCACAACCGTCAAGTGTTTGCTCGCAAGATGCGCGCACCACCTGCTCCTCTCCACCCTATAATTGCCATTGGTCCTTTTGCTAAATGGGGTATCGATTTTATTACATGTAACCCTCGCTCGGCCGGGGGGCATGCGTATATCATCCTTGCGGTTGATTATTTTACTAAGTGGGTCGAGGCGATGCCTACATTCGAGGCAGACGGCAAGACAGCTGCAATTTTCGTATTCAATCACATTATTGCTAGGTTTGGTGTCCCACAAGCGATAATCGCTGACCATGGGCGTCATTTTCGAAACGTTATGATGACAGAACTTACAGGCCAACTTGGTTTGCGTCAGGATAGCTCAACTCCTTATTATCCACAAGCCAATGGCATGGTTGAGTCTATCAATAAAGTTTTAGTTATCATGATCCGACGAATCATTGGTATTCATCGGTCGAATTGGCACAACATGTTATTTTCCGCGCTTTGGGCGTACCGAACCTCAGTGAAAACATCAACAGGGTTCACTCCTTTCCAACTAGTTTATGGTTTGGAAGCAGTGCTGCCCATTGAATGCGAAATCTCGTCACTTCAAATGGCTGTCGAATTACTTCCAACTACTTCCGAAGAGGAGAAGCGTCTATTATACTTAGCTCAGTTAGATGAGACTCGACGTGACGCTGCATTAGTAATCAAGACTCACGCAAAACGGATGAAAGCTCAGTATGATTGCAACGTGACCCCTTGAAATTTTCCGGAAGGAGACCTAGTGCTATTATATGATCAAGCTAACGATAAATTAGGTGCTGGAAAATTCGTTCCTATGTGGCATGGGCCCTACATTGTCAAGCGAAAGCTAGCAAAAGGGGCCTATGAGCTGGTAGATTTTGATGGGGACTCTTTGAGTAAACCCAGAAATGGACTTTACCTAAAGAGGTATTATGCTTAAATGATGGGTATGGAGATTTAGTTAGGTTAGATTTTTCTTTCTAGCTGGTGTGTTTGTTAGTATAGACAGTGTGCTTAGCTTAGAAAGTGTGTTTTTCGTCGTTATTCTGGCTTATCTCAGTTTTACTCTTGATATTGCAGATGTCGACGCCTCTCCAAACGTACATTGGATTCGCTGATGGTGCTTGTCGTAGTACACGGAATATCTCTTCCGCAGCTTGGGTTATCTATTCGCCCTCTGACGAGTTAGTTTCTATGCATGGGGTGAGCCTCGGTCAAACAACAAACAACATTGCAGAATACAGTGCAGTGATTGAATTATTGTCTGAATCTATTTCGTTTGGGATTCGAAGTTTGATAGTGAGGTTAGATTCTGAACTCGTTGTATTACAGCTTAATAGAGTATATGCCATTAGAAATCCAGTGTTATTAAGGTTATTTTTGAGAGTGCGCCTCTTGGAACGTGAATTTGATTACATTGAATATTAGCATATTCCAAGGTCATTAAATACATTAGCAGATGCAATTGCTTCTCGAATGTTAGACAGACATTTGCGATAATTATACATGTAAATTTAAAAA
Organism: Pinus tabuliformis; assembly: GCA_031772625.1. NCBI lineage: Eukaryota > Viridiplantae > Streptophyta > Pinopsida > Pinales > Pinaceae > Pinus > Pinus tabuliformis. Next base: position 768,813,347 of record CM062804.1, on the reverse strand, counting down.
CATTTCATCACACATGTTTAACAAGATAAGCCGGTAATAATGATATATATAGATAGGAGCGTGTCAAAAAATACATCGTCTTCGATCATAGGTTGAAAAACACCTTATGATCGGCAAAAATGATAAGTACAAAAAACCAAAATGTCACATGTGTCTACAAAAGTGACCAGCCAGTAACTGGTGGTGCTCTCTATACGACACCACTGCACGCGCTACCCTACACAAGAACCTCCTAAAAGGTCCTGGGACTTCGACCACATAGCGCTGAAGTCTGATAGGAATATCAGCTATAGTCGTCTCTGGTATGTCTGCCGTAAGACGCTCTAGGTCCTGTTCCAACTCAGCTAAGGTCTCTGCGGCCGCATCCGGTGTTGGTGCAACTGGTACTCTCCTCTCGAAAGGCTGGAGATTGGCCGGACGCTGTGGGCCTACATCTGCATTTTGAAAATTGTCACTGTCAAGTTTTGAGACGATATAAACAAAAAAAGAAGTAAATAATTTAAAAACTTGTGAAAAATGAAGTACCTGTGTCATCCCACTGTTCTCCCGGTGGAAGAATCATGTCCGGATCTCCGCGAAAATCAACTCCGGCATACGGAAAATCCTGAATCGAGAAGACCTGGTTCTCTAACCAGTGAAAATACTCCGGTCTAAATCGGACAACCTCCGTGCCCTCGTCAAGATGACGGGCCATTACCGCAACCCATCGCATCAACTTAGGCTCTCGGGGAGGCCTAACCTCAACAGTAAGCTGCTGTGGGATCAGCATCGGAACCCTCTCTAGGGCAAAACTCACAACTAAAGGCCAATAACCAAAAGTCTTCAGCTGTCCATTTTTGGTCCTGTTCAGTTGGCCCTTTAAGTTGGCCAACACAGCATCGCACCAGTTGAAAATGGTGCCCCGATAGCAATCAATCGCCATCCGCTTCTGGGATCCAGTGGCAATGTGCAAGGTGGCAGCCCCGCAAAGTCTGGTAACTGTAAAGGCAATTACCATAATTTCAGGTCGGGATATCTTTTTGATTTCAATCCCCTTATCCTGGTTTTGGTTATTACACCACTCTAGCCGGAGGCTAGCAATGGACTGGCCACCCGGCCTAGTCCCGGACAGAGTCAATTGTTCGCCCCTCTTGGGCAAACCAGTGAGAAAGTAAATATCAGAGGGCTCTATCTCGAGCTGGTGCCCTCCAATGTAAAAGCACTGATCCTGAACGTTCCACCTTTCAACCAGCCACTCTATAAAGCGCACCTGGGCCCTCATGCCAGGTATGGCCCAGTATTTGTAAAGACCGCATGCCTTCAAAGCATCAATGGAAGGTTGGTGATTAATCGCGGCCAAATCAACATCTTCGTGTTCTCTCTCGCGCCAATCAAGCATGGTGGGCAATCTACACACCATAAAACATCTGTTAGAGTCTATATAATTGAAAGTTTTTGGTTCATTTTGGAGAAATTGGAGTTTAAAAATCCACTCCGCGGTGTACGCAACCCGCCTTTAGAGACAGGGCGTATGTACGCAGGTTCTCTTAAGGCAAGCTGCGTACGCCCGGCATTTTCCCAATGAGAAAATGTCGGGGTACGCAAGTCACCCATGGGGCACCTGCGTACCCCGAAAAGCGGACCTTGAAACCCCCAAGGCCTCCAAAAAATAAAACTAAAGCCTAAAAACAAATTATAAACGGATGGAAATGCAAGGGAGGATGTTGTAGAATACCTGATGAGACGGCGTTTGGTTTCGACGGTCGGATTCTCAGCAATGTCCACGTGAAGTTTCTTGCCAAAAGCCCTTTTTCTCTCCTCAACAGTAAAATGGTAAAAATGAAATGGTAAAAGCCCTTTTTATAGGTTTTTTGAGTAAATGAATGTCAAATTTGTTTATTTTCCACCATGAAAAGGTATTTTTCAAGTATTTTTATCTATCTTTAAACAGGTATGAGTAATGTGTCGGTTTTTGCGCAGGATAAAAGGATTTTCAGGGAAAATGTCATTTTTCACAAACAAAAATATCAGTCATCTTTTAAGCCCTTTTATGACTCCTAAAACATGAAAAGATTGCCGAGCGTTTCTTTTACACTCGTTAAAACGAAATTAAAAGACGGTCCCCTTATAGCCCTTTTCTGACCGTAAAAACAGGAAAAGATTGCCGGATTTTTGTCGTTTCAAATTCGATATTGGAAATAAAATGACGTGTCCTTGATCGCTTTTTACTTTTCAGGTCAAAAACACTAATCATGAAAGTACTCCTTGGTCGTAAGATCAAGCGGTTCTCTCAAGTATTATTTTATACTTTTTCGGGCTTGGGAGACACAACTTTACGAAAAAGTTCAACCTGGAGTCTTCTTAAGTTTTTTCAGACTCTCTAAAATTGAAAAACGCCGAGTTTCTCCTATACTGGACTCGTTAAAATTTCACAGTAAAAGACTTGTTCGATTACAAACAGGAACGGACCACTCCTTCTTAGGGTTCGAATCAAAACTAAGTTGGACTCATCCGAAGGATGAGCTTATAATCAAGCATATGTTATCCTCCTCAAGCTTGTAAAAAATAAAGAGGTACTTGCCAGAAATGGTGGGGGAAAAGAGAGAAAAATAAGCCTATTTGTTATCCTTTGTCTCAGAAGAAGCCTTATCACCACTCTTGAACACGACACTTTTCATTCACCTGGGTTGGGAAATCCTTTGCCTCACAGTTGATCAAACCACATTGAAAGTCTTCAGCCGGGTATTAACTTTGGGTCAAATGTCACCAAGCCATCTGTTGTGTCGTTATGTGTTCAAGAGGTCACTGCAAATAAACTATTCATCTGCAAAATACCCGTCATCCATCTCGACCATCCCTGAGTCAGTTCTTACAGCTACATTTCTTCAACTTGATCTAAGATTTCGTGTTGTGGGCTTGCCTGCAACGGGTCGCTTTCTATCGACATCAGCACATTATCTAGAAAGATGACCTAGAAATCGTCGGTACCTTGAAATTTGCATGCATCAATGGCAGGTTTCTCGCCTTTGACAACAGTTTACATCATTGACTTTCGATCGAAGGATTCCGTGAAATGTTCGACATCAACTCATTCATTCACATCTCATGGATTGTATTGGGTACTTTGAGAACCATTGACATCACTGGTGGTCTCTCTCACGCTTGTTAACAGTTTACATCATTGACTGGTAATCAAGTGGTTTCTACCATGTTCGACATCAACTCATTTATTCGCATGGATAGAATCGTACCTGTTCGGGAAGTAGAAATGAAGACCCTGGATCTAGTTTCCACCATCCAGGCTGCGAGGAGTTTTGTATTCATTATACAGTAGACTAATCATAAACAGATGGCTGCGCCCATACTGTGTCTACAAAGTCTATGATTATGATGTACTGCAAAATCATTCCTGTATCGGAGCAGTAGATAGTTAGTTTCTAAAAGTTTTCAATCTGAGTATGGGAATGCCTACCTCAGCGATGATATGATCTTATATATGTATTTTGTGTTGAATACTTGCAGGTTCCGACTGGGCTCTCCACAAGATAATCCTTGAAATGATAAAGTACTTCACCCTTCCTAGATGATATGAAACTCTAATCTACTACAGGCTTCGCACTTTAGGGGGGCAATCTGTTACACTAAAATTTGTCACCATGACTATTTGCAGTTAGTATGGCTCCATCAACTATCATATTGTCCTCCTTGGCAAGTCTCATACCTCTGCTCTCCATGTCAAACTCCAAGAAAAAGAGAAAGTCTTTAAAAATCTATATATCTCTGGGTACATAGTTTCTCTTAGCCTTACCTGCGTGTACGCACCTCAAGTTCACAATACCTGCGTACTTGTACGCTCTGTCTGTAAAGGGGTGGGTGCGTACTCCTATAAAGGTCAAAAGGTGCAAGTTTCACTCCAAAAAAGTTACTTGTGGTCATTTCTAGAACATTCTAGAAGCTTGTTTGACGTGTATGGAGCACCTCCAGATGGTTCATGTATCCCTATGAAAGAGGAACTTATCCCATCAAGAGGGGAGCTATCCCATCCAAAGAGGGGCTTATCCCATTGATTGTGGACCTGCTTAACTTCCTCTAGAGCACTATAAATACAGGCATTGGGCCAGAAGGAGGGGAGGTTGAAAGCTGAACATTCCTAAGGGTAGATGCTGCTGGAATTAGGACTCCCTTGTAAAGCTTGAGAGGAGAGATTCCCATCCTTTCCTAGCCTTATTTGGAAGTGGGTGAACTGATCAAAGTAAAGGAAAACTCTTGCTGGACCCTAGGAAGGACCTGCACAACACCAAGGCTCAGGTTGTAATGGTTTCTTTTGTTTCCACTTAATACAAATAAACTCATTTTTCTCAACAGATTGTTATTCATGATTTGTTTCATATACTCCTTGGTCTGTATGATGGATATGTGTTATTTTATAAGTTTATCAGGTGCTATTTAATCTTTTGGCTTGTTAGTGAATGCAGGTTTCGAAGAGAAGGAGGAGCTCATCCGGATCAGCGAGGCTGGACTACTACAAAGCGTTGGACTAAAGGTATGTTATAATCACCTGATTACTTGTATTCTAAATGCATGTTTAGAGAAAGGTAGTGTTTATTTGTCTTGTTTGTCACTAGAAAGCCTTAGCTTCTAGGGAGGTCGGTTTTGTCCGCAAAATTGACTCTTTCCGCATGACAGGCATGTAGCTGCCACATCTCTTCTTATAGATAAGCTACCATCACCTGAGCTAGTTTATTTCCATTATGTATATAAGCATCTTTCAGTTCTTGGATATTAATGAAATGAAGATTTGTTTTTGCTACATATCTGTGTTTAGGTTTATATCTGTATTATGTTTTGTTCTTGCATAATTCTAGATCATTGGTATTAGAGCAGTCTTCTCTTTCTCTGGTTTTCTTTGCATGTCCCCGATGAGGTCAAGGTATAAGGAGTTAGGGCTCGAACTGGTTGAACATTTTCAAGATTGACCTCACAAACCTCGACGGCCTCCCATGATAGAAGAAAGAAAAACGAGAGAGCAAGAGATCCTTTCAAAATATTGCTCAAATAAGCCCTCGAGTGACAAAGGAACGTGATGATGGAAAAATTGCCCAAATCCTTCGGCAGATGCCCACAAGTGACACCTCTTCATCCAGCAACCACTCTGGAGGCGTCACTCCTTTCAAGGTACAAGTCAACTTCGAAATTCCCATATTTGAAGGCTAGATATATACATACATTGTAGATAGATGGTTAAATCTGTTGGAAGGATATTTTTTTTGGTTCATGATTTTTCCAATAGGGAAAATATTACTTTTGTACTCCTCGAAGTTGCCCCCAATGTCAAGGATTGGTGGGAAACCTACTGTGAATAGAGGGATGAGAGAGAACCCTCATTATTTTTAGCTACACCCACTTTCAATTCTTTTCGAAACGACATCAAGAAACAATATTACCCCATGGGAAGCTATGAGGACAAGTACATACAATGGACTATGATGTGACAACAAAGGGATCAAGATGTGCATGAGCTAACTAATCTTTTCCATGCCTTGCACACAAAGTTGGGTATTAAAGATTATGAGAAACATCTGGTTCTCAAGTACCACAGTTGTTTGCACAAATAAATTCAGGAGGAAATGGAGTTCTGGACATCTCCTCGCTTAGTGCAACATATCGATATGTTGCCAAGATTGAGCAGAAATTCAAGCAGAAGAAGTGAGACTTTGGATCTGTGAACTCGAAGTAGAGAAAAGGCGCCCCCAAGCCACAAATCAAAGGGCAGAGTTAGGCCGCGACCCCGCAAGACAACTCCTAGAAGATGAAAGATAAGAATAATGGGAAGGCAAAGAAAGACACTGACAAGTGGTGTAAGTTCCATAAAACTCCCACTCGCAACACAAATGAATTTTGCACGAAGCGGGCATTGGTGGCCGATCTATAAGACTCAAAGATGGATGCATGCTCTTATTCTGAGCCAGAACCCAACAAGGGAAATCAGATCTTTGACGTCAAACTCATTGTGATGGTAGCCACCACCAAGCTCCAAAAGGTAGAATTTGAGGATCTAGAGGAGGGGGAGCACCTCTTCCACTCACAGATATGGGTAAAGGGTTCGATGGTGTAGTTCATCGTTGACAACGAGAGCCAGAAGAACTTGATCTCAACTAAGGTTGTTAAGAGATTAAAGCTGCCAACGACACCACACCCACATACACCATATTCGACAGGTCCTTCAAAGCATGTGACACGATAAATTATGTGCTAATTTAGAGAAATGCACTTTTGGTATGACCCAGGTTAATATCTAGGGAACATCATTGATGAGTGGGGTGTGCATGTGGACCCAACTAAGATACAAGTTATTCAGTATTGGCCAGCCCAAACCACTATAACAGAGCTTCGCAACTTTATGGGTCTTACCAATTTCTATTGCAGGTTCGTGTTGGGGTTCTCTTATATCACTTGGCCTTTGAGTCAAGTCACCAAGGGTGGAGCGAAAGCAAAGTTCTTTTGGTCTGAATCCCAACAGAAGGTGTTTTCCAAGTTGAAGCATCACCTCTACTCTGCACCAATGCTCACATTACTAGACCTGCAACAACCATTTGAAATTGAGACAAATGCCTCTGAATATGCTGTTGGTGCAGTTCTTACCCAACAAAGGCATCCAGTGGCATATCACAGTGCGACACTTTCAGATATAGTTCGAAAGTATCCCACCTATGATAAAGAGATGTGTTCCATTGTGCAGGCCTTCCGACAATGGAAGCATTACATTTTGCGGAAGGAAACAGTCATCCACATAGAACACCAACCCCTGCAGTTCATACAAACACAAGGAAAGTTGCAAAACGGTTTCCATAAAAAATTGTCCACATATCTGCAATAGTTCAATTTTAACATTAAGTACAAGAAGAGCAACACCAATAATGTTGTATACTGCCTCAGTCGACCGTCGGTTGTGGCGCTGACCACTGTGCTTGACTCATGTGGACACGAGACTTCAGGATGCCTGCATCTTTACAAGAGTGATCTAGAATTTGCCGCCACATACCAGATGCTCCTTGAAGGGAAGCAAGTTCCAGACTTTCACCTCCAGGATACATTGTTATGCCACCTGGGACAGCTCTGTGTTCTTTCAAGCGAGCTTGCCAAGATGATTTGAGAGGCGCACTATAGTCGGGTCACTGGACATTTTGGGGTAGAAAAGATAGTGACAGCGCTGCAGAAGTATTTGTATTGGTTGAACCTTCGACAAGATGTTGGGAAATACATTAGATCCTTCACTGTCTATGCCATTGCCAAACATACAATCAATGAGTAACACTTGTATAATCCTCTTCCTATTCCAATTTGGCCCTGAGAATCCATATCCATGGATTACATGTCGAGCCTTCCTTCTACTAAGCATGGCAATGACTGTGTTTTCATGGTAGTCGACAGGTTCTCTAAGATGGCCTTTCTGGCGGCCTGGAAGAAGAGCATCACAGTAGAAGCCACTACCAACCTCTTCTTTGAATGAGTATGGGTACACTTTGCGATCCGATAGTCCATTATCTTAGATTGAGACAACATGTTCCCAAGTACATTCTAGTCAAGTCTTTGGTCGTTATTGGATGCCAAGCTCACTAGGTCCACAACCTTCCACCCCCAAACAAATGGTTAGACAGAGGTCATCAACAGGATGATCATGCACATCTTGCACATGTACAACTCGAAGCATCCACACACATAGGATGAAAGCCTCCCCTATGTTCAACACAACTATAATAGAGTTCTCCACATCTCAACTAGCCACATCCCCTTTCAGGTGGGATTGGGATTCCAACCATTATGTCCCATTGACGTTCCATACCACTTGCAACTACTTAGGTAGATTCGACTCATGTCTAGTCAGGAGTTGATAGAACTAACAACTTCATTGAGTGCATTCAACATATCTGTCAGCAGGTCCATGACATATTAGACACAGCAAATGCTAAGTACAAACAACGTCATGATCAACATCGGGTGCCACACAAGTTCCAAGTGGGCGACAAAGTTTGGTTACTTTTGCAGAAGGAGCGCCTCTCTAGGGTCCACCACAAGATTCACTCATTTTGATATGGACCTTACACCATAATTAAGGTTGTAGGAGGCAATGCTTTCGAGCTCAACATTCCACTATTCCTTGGCCTACACCTAGTGTTCAATGTGGACTGCCTTCGACCATACTTTCCACCATTACTGGACACGTCAGACATTGCAGAACAACTCACACAAATAGAGCTAAACCATATTGCATGGAATAGGCCACAACTAATCGGATTATGGACACACGGATCAAGACCACTCGCCAATAGAAGATCCAACTGTATCAAGTTGTCAAAGTTGGCCAACCCCTGCACCAAGGAAAGTGGCTCCCCAGGCACTCAACGCAATGGGACCATTGCTTCCTAAGGAGGGAGGACTAATCCAGGTGGATATTGGTGACCACCCATCTATTCCACTTGGACCTCCACCATTGTTTCTTTTAGTTTCCTTAATTGTAGCACAATTTACTATATTTTGGCAGTTTTTTCGGTATTGAACTTCCAGAGCCATTTTAAGGCCCTAAACGACGTTTTTCTTTTGAAAACGGGAAAACACGAGGCTTTGACTCACATTTGATGTCAAAAGTTGTAGTCCTTGGATAGATATGTTTAACGAGGTATCGTGTGCGTCAAATGGAGATCGTATGCCAAAGTTACGACCCTAGGAAGTTGATGTACCAATTTACGCCAACGGGGCCCGCAATTTTGACGCTTCATCTCCTAGGGTTAGGTTTTTCGATGTTTAGGGTCTTCGAGCCTCATTTTAACATAGTTCAGAGGCATGTAGCCACCACATCTCTTCTTAGAGATAAGCTAGCATTGCCCGAGCTAGTTTCTTTCCATTTTGTATGCAAGCATCTTTCAGTTATTAGATATTAATGAAATGAAGATTTATTTCTGTTGCATCTCTGTGTTTATGTTTATATTTCTATTCTATTTCGTTCTTGCATAAGTCCAGATCATCTCAACACTAAGGTTTACAACTATGCAGCCACCCAATACAAGGTCTCTTCATAAGGGCATAACCACCTTCTTCAACATGCGAACTACAACAACGTCTATGATTTCTACAGTCACACACACACATACTCTCACACACATAGATTTGGTTATACAAACGTGTAGAGGCATGATAGCTTATAACTTAATCAAGAGTTTCGGTCCATGTTCAACACACACCATTCATAAAACAAGAGCCACAAGTGAGTGTAAATCCATCCAATTGCACATAGGGAACATTTGTGTGTGTGTGTGTGTTTGTATTATAGGGGTGCTCTCGACACTTAGTTGAATCCAAGTTATCCCTCCTAAGCTTTATAATTATTAATAAAGTATACAACCCATCTTTCAACACTAAGGTTTATGACTCTGTGGCCACCTGTTGGAGTGTAAATCCAACCAATTGCACAGAAGGAATATCCATGTCTTATTGAAAACATATACGATTCAACTGAAACTCTAAGCAACTAAATAACATTCATACATAGAAATAGGCATTCCCATCACTAACACACACAATTTTCATAATGGAAATAAACATTCACATTATATTCACATACATAATAACACAAGTATGCAACTTATCTTAGGGTATAGATGACTGGTAATTGCGCATGTGACTTCAACTCTCCACTCAAACTCAGGGCGATTGCGCTACTGCTCTTTCTTGCAGTCAACCACCCCCAAGGTTGATTCAGAGTATGTGAAGGGAAATTTTCACACCAGTTATATGCACATTCATGTGGAAATCCAGAGTCCATAAAGCCTCCATCTGACTTCCAAGAATCCAAAGTGCCTTGTGTCTCCACACAACATGATTAAAATAGGGAATTGAGAGCATCTAAAGTTCTACCCAAACACAATCAAACAATTAATCCAAAGAGTCTAGGCTCCACCCCTCATTTAGATATTGGAATCCATAACTACTTGAGCTCCACCCCACAACTAGTTCGAGGAATCTAAAACTCTAGTTCTCCACCACAACAACACTACAAGAGTCTAGAGATCCAATACTCTCCACCCACTTTGCACATAAGGAATAAGAACCTAGTGTCTTCACCTGTCTCCTGCAGGATTCCAAAGCACACTAGACATTCCACCTGATGGCCTCCATGGGAATCCAGAGAGTTGGCATCTACCTCTTAACCAAACATAGGAATCTAGAGCTTTTTCAAACTCCACCTGATATGCAACCATAGGAATCCAGAGCACTTGCTCCGCCTAGTATCTTCCTCAATAATGTCATTCTTTCCTCCTACTCCTTGTTCTCTCCGTGCATGTGTTCCTTTCGTCTCTGTCTCCTCCTTCCACTATTGCTCCCCATTCCATCTCCCCTATTTTCCCAACATGTTGTATGGTTGCGTGGGAATCAGAGCCTCCCTTGTGATGGAAGTGGGTTGGCTTTTCCTTTTTCCTCCCGACCATACAACCTTTAATTGTCATGTACAATTCTCTCTCCCCTTCCAACAATGGCCCATACACATCTTAAATGTGTTGCTGCAATTTGCTCAATTCAGGGGCGTACGTGAAAACAATGTTTCAAAAGGTACTTGTCATCCATCTTGTCTTAATAAGTATACCCAATAATGTTGTTCCTTCAATCAAAAGAATGGTTAACAATTAAATACAAGCTTGGCTTCACAAGCCATCTCCCCTAAACATCCACATACTTTGAATCAATGTCTCTCTCAGCCCAATCATCATATTTTATTATTTATATTGATATTATAAATTTACATGGACAGGTTTACAACATTATTCACAAGAGGGTGGTGATGGGGCTGTTACAGCCTTCCCCATTTGAAAGGGAGGACTCTAGGAGCACATGTCTAGATTTTGATGGAATGGAATGGAAGTTCTTGGTATTTGTCTTCACATAGTTTGTCATTCTTTGCTTTTATTAATAATATGCCTTGATTTGGTTTATAATGTTATGCAGTAGCTTGCTACCTTGTTCCTGGGAGAATTTAGCTCGCTCCAAATTGATCATGGTAGCCCTTTTATTTCATATGTCTTCATCTATTTTCTTCATGTAAGTATGTTTCCTTTCATCAAAGTTTGTTTGTGGCATGAGTAATGTTTCATGGATAGGAAAAGTTTCATCCATGTCAAGATACAACTTGGTGTCAATAAAGTCTGAGTAGCATGATGGTGTTCAAGTACATGGTCATTGCCAAGCTTGAATTATTTTTCTTTGAAGTTTATGAAGTATGTTGTGTTTCATTTATGCAACTTGAGTTTTAGCTATAAGAAAGCATCCACTTAAATTATTGTTCAACAAATTGAATAGATCGTTGCATGAACACTTTTACTACCAAGAGTGATAGATTGTAACAATTTATAGTTATGCAATTTGTGATTTTTCCAATTAAAGTGAACGATGTACTCTTGCATTGTTAGATAATTTGTTGATTTTCATTTGATTATGAGTTTCCTTTGTAGTTTGGTGTTTTAATTTATTTATTAGAGTAGAATTTGATCTTGCACATATAGTGTTTGCGTCTCACAAGCTTATATACCTTGGATTAATAATAAAATGCAACTTGATTTGCACATATAAATTAATTGACAATGATGTCCTACACTCATAAGTTATTCTTGTCCACCACTTTTCCCTTGTCCCTTGATGAGCTTACCATCAACCTTTATGGGTTAATTGATTTTCACCCTTGACTATGCCTTGTGATAAATAGTTAAAGTTTCTCCCAGTTACTATAAAACAAGGTTAGTAGTCTCGAAGCAAGAGTGAGCGGGGGGTGACCACGGGGTGACTTATGGTATTGATCATTATCATGGACCACATGGATCTTTATGCTAGATCATCCATATGCTTAAGTGTTGTATGGATCCCATTTGAACTCCATATATATGTGTCCTCTTGCAACTGTAATTAGGAGATTTATAGGAAGAATAAAAGATCCTACTTTCATAGATGTTTTCACACCTTAAGGTTTTAACGTGTAAATTTGTTGCCTCCTCTTTCATTTTTTTTTGGATGTGGTTCACGGACTTTGGAGGTCAATGACCACTATGTCCCCAGAAACATTGTTTCAGATAGATCCACTTGAAGGGATCACTTCCCACCGACTCATTAACATAGCCGAACCTCGAGAGCGTCGAGGAGAATTGACCTCATGACCTCTTAATAGCAAGGTGCTTTAACGATGAGAACTCGAACAATTGAGCTAACCCTCAAGGCTATTGCCTTCTCTTTCTTGTTTGTTAGGTCTATTTATTTATTTGATGCTTTCCACAGGAATTTAGATATGATAGATGTTAGTTATATGCCCATACTTGGTCTTTCACATGGATCATTCTTCTTATTGTGGTTGGCTTGTCTAGGTATCTTATAGAATTGGCATATCAGCTTAAGTGTCCTCTTTGTAGCATATCATTCAAGATTTCGGTGCTCAATTTTTTATAGTGTCTATCTCGTTGGGCATTGGTGCTCTATCTTGTTGCACTTCTCCACCTTTGAACTCTTTCAGTGGTAGATCCTTCCTATCATGGGTCGCCCCAGATTAAAATCTCCTTCTTGGACAATGCTTGTGTTGAAAAATTTCCATAGTATTAGGAACCTTATTGCTTGGAATTACATTTTAAGCCTTAGTCTCCACTCTTATATATTTATATTCTTTCGTTTATGGGACTCTACACTTTTATTTGGTTGTTTGTTGTTGTGCTTTGCTATTTGTTGCTTGTGATTTTTAGACACTAAAGCCCCATAATATATGAAAACTATCACCACTTGAGAGGAGACATGTGCTTGGGTGTTGATTAATTGTTTTACATGTGCTACTTTGCTTGCAATTGACCATATGCACTTAACTTGCACATTTGGGAAATCCTTTGCTTGTAACTTGACACCTAACTCTTTTGGTGATCCTTTTATTCTTGTTTATACTTATGAAAAAAATTCCAAGGATGAGTTGTGGGGCCTAGGGGAGGGGGGGTGATGAGAGGGTGGGAGTGAAAGGAGATCTTGGTAGTTGGGATTTTCCATCATGAGTGCAGTCCCCAATATTCAGGCAATTAGTAGTATTTCCCTTGATTGAAGCATCCACATTCAGTCACCCTTATGTGTCATTCCACTTGGTCATCTTTCTCATTGAGTTTTGTTAGTTCCATCAACTTATCAAACTTGAGTCTTGTTCACCCAATTTACTTGTCAACATCGATCATTCCTTGTGTCCACACTTAAACATTGAATGGGGGGTCCTCCCATGGTTTCCTTTCAAAATTTGTTATTGTTGAAGTTAGCATTTTTACTTTTTTCTTAGTGTTAAGGGAAGTACCATGTCAACCACCCATGTTTAGGAATTTTTTGTAGTCAAAGTCCAAATATTAGTCATGCATCGATGCTCCCCTTACACCATGTTGGTTAAAAGGATTCATCATTGTGTTTATTCTAGTATATCTTTCTTTGTCGACTATGATGTATCTTCTTGCAAAGTTTTGATCTATAGGCTTAGTACCATGTTTCCACTTTCCTCATTAATAGTTTACCTTGCATTTGGTAATGGATTATCATCATTAGTCCCTTGATAAATGGTTGTTTTTGGATTTCAATATCAAACTCATTTATTTGCACCATGAAGGATCATACTAGTATGTTGGTGCCATTTTCATTATTGGTGGGTTGCTTTGCATTTAGTCAAGAATTTCATCATTGAGCTTTTGATTATATATGTTCTCCCATGTTTAACTTTAGATTGATATTTTGATTATATGTGTTCTCCCACATTTAACTTCAAATGGATCTTTTGATTACATGGGTTCTCCCATGTTTAACTTCAGATGGATCTTTTGATTATATGGGTTCCTCCATGTTCAACTTCAGATGAGTATCACATCATGGAAAATCTTTTTCAGTGGTGATAGTGTTCTAGACTCAATCAAATAACATGGACATTTGTGACTCTTTTTTGTATGTATTCAAGCCTATCTCATGTTTGACCCCTTCCAACATCGGGCCTCATCTTCTTTCATTCTATGCTTACACTTGGCAACATTATACCATTGTTTTTTGGTGATGAATTATGATGTACCAAGACATTGATGTACTGTAACATAACTTTACCATTATTGAGCCATGGACTAATTTACATGATATACTTGACTTGATTCATATATGTGCATGGGTGTGCACAACTCATAATTTTTTTTATATGTTGTGACCCTTGTTGTGTTTGTAGGTGGTTTCCTTTTCCTCTATTTGACATATGATTTCCTCATCGAACTCTTATTCAAATGGAAAAAAATATATTGTATTTTGGCCTTGTGATACTCCAATGACCTTACATGGTAGGGTGGATTTGTCAACCCTTGAATTTGTTATGTCCTAAACTATCCAATGTGTTCACATGTAGACTCTTTAGTATGGGAAATATGGAAACGCTCCATCACATTGGAAAATCTCACAATTTGCTTACTTAATATAGCCTCAACAAAGTCTATTTGAAAGTTGCATGGCCATGTTCGAAACAAGACTTTTATTTATATTTTTTATTTTTAGTAAAGTGGATTAAATAAGCCTTGAATGTGGTATGTCCTATGCTATGTATCTTGGAATGCATTCACATGCAACACTTCCCTTCATTCTAAGAAAGTACCTAGGATAAATAATTTTTGCAAAAGTTAGAGTAATTATCAACAAACTAATGATAATCATGATATTCATGATAATTTGAACATAGGTAGGCAAGATAACCATTTTCCTTGTAGCCACTTAGGCTAGTCCCATTTGGGAAAAACAAGTTAATACTTGTATAGTTAGTTCGATAAAGTCAATTTTGTCAAAGAAGTGTACCATCATTGAATAATACTTGATTAATGAAGGCTCACCTAATGCACACATATTACAGGAATGTTCTAAAATGTGGACATATTCTTCACTCAAAATCTTAAAGAGGATCCCTATTTAAGGGGTATTTTCTCCACTAAAACACCAAGTAGGGAACCTAATCCCTAGTCAACAGTTGAAAGATCAAGCATACTCACCTTGTAGCTAGACTAGTGGGAAGCTCCTTGTGGTTAACCCCACTAATGTAATTTTTTTTCCAAGGAAATCTTCATAGGATCCCCTCAATTTCTTGGAATATCTAGATGGAGGGTAGCTTAAACACCAACCATAATATTGACTAGCAATCTCGAGGGGCTCGACTTTAAATTAACATAAATATTGTAATGTATTGAGATTTATATGCTATCACAAGCCATTCTTCTCAACTAAGGTAGGATATTAAATTAAGATGAAATTAATTGGCTCTATATAAAAATCTTGTGACTCCATTAAAATATATATTTTTACCAAAAACTCTCATAAAACCATAATTCAACCGCCCATTACCATAATAATTAATGAACCCATACAACTCTATTAACTTTTACCATTTAATTCTTATTAACAGCACATCCAAAAATAATTTAACCAATTTCATTGTGATGCATAGACATATAATATCACAAACCAATCCTAGGATAAAACCATAATTCAACAGCCCATTACCATAATAATTAATGAACCCATACAACTCTATTAACTTTTACCATTTAATGTTTATTAACAACACATCCAAAAATAATTTAACCAATTTCACTGTAATGCATACACATATAATATCACAAACCAATCCTAGGTTAAAATGACTCTATACCAATAAAGATCATAGACAAAGTAAATTCTTTCTCTAATCTAAAGTAATTCGTTCTCTAAATTAACCTGATTCCCGTTATCCTACATCCTATCACACAAAATACTTCATACAACACAATAAGAAGCACTAAATTTAGTCACTAGCATAAGAAATATTTGATATATATACACCATGTTAAATAATAGCAGTGGAAAAGTTAAAAAGCTATGTCGGCGAAGCCACGCTATTTATCTCCTTCCCTTTTAACATTTTATCTTCGGCTCAGTTGTCTTCCAACCTACAATATTTAACTCGTTTTTCTATTGGATAGCAAAGCCCTAAACAGCTATAACAGGTGTCCAGACCTCTAACTTCTCATTGCGCTCTGTGCGATCCTCTTTTACTATTACAGATCGACGACGGATCCGCTCACAACCCGGTGCTTAATCCCCACTTCCGCTTACAAAACACATAAACCTCACGCGGCAATCAGTTGCATCACCATGGCGGAGTCGGCAAACCCAACAGAGCTCCTGGCTTCAACTGAAGTCGCTGCCACTGAAACCACCGCGACGGAAGCCCCCACTGCCAATGAATCGCCGAAACCCGAAGCGGCTCAGGATGCCGTTCTGGAGAACGGCAAAGTTGCAGCCCCAGTTGCCCCAGAGGAAGAAAAAGAAGAAAATCTGCCATCGCCCCCTAAACCCTCGCCTCCTAAACCCTTGTCCCCAGAACATTCATCCCCCAAAGAAGTTCCGGCCGCTGCTCCAGAACAACCTCCAGCTGAACAAACCCCTGCTGAAGAAACCTCGGTGGGGTTAGTTAATGAGCCGGAAGTTGCAGCGGATCCTCTTGTCGTGGAGGCTCCGGCCGCTGCTACCGCCGGGAGTGAGGTTGCGAATGTCAATGGTGATGCAGAAAAAGAAAACGGAGAGACGGTTGTTGCAGAAGAGAAACCACAGGAGAAGAAAGAAGAGGATTCCATTCCTCCGGAAGGAGACAGCGTTGTCATTCCCCCTCATTGGCACGCCAAGCCGTGCGTTCATCTTACAAGCATTGGCGGGTTTGTCTCCGAAGAGGTATGTTGATATACCCTGCACACCTTCGTAGTTTTTCTAACTTATTTTATGGCCCAATATTGATATTTTCCAGTGTTATTTTATGGTTAAATATGCAAAGAAATACTTTTCTCTGGATGAAAATGTATATGGAATGCTTTCTCTATGCAAACTTCAGGGCTTTTACGTTTAAACTCTTAACTGATTTTTGAAGAATCTTTTCAATGTGAAGTTTATAATTCATTTTCCTAGTTGATAATGTACACAATAAAGGTTACAGATGATTTGTTTTGTCATGTTTTGTCAGCAAGTTTATATGGGATAAAAATTATCCGACATCTATCTCCCTTATTGTCTTAGCGTTTTGAGAGTTTTTGTTGGAAATGATGGAAAGCACATGCACATTTGAATTATAACTTATTTGCATAGTTTTTTATATAGGGAGGAATTTTGTTGCCCATGCTCATTGATTTATTTAATAAGCAAAGCTCGAAGTTATTTGAATCAGAAAGCTTATTTTGGTTTTTTTTATAAGGAGGAAAGTAAAGTTAAATTTTTCTAAATGGGAACAAAGCGTGTGGACATAAAATTTGATAAGGGTCATAGTTGATATTGGGAGCACTTATATTATGGGAATGATATAAAAATGAAACTTCATAATACAAAACAAACAGATATATAAGTTTTTTATTTGATAAGTTCAACCGTAAATGTTAAGGTAGCTGCTTTGCTCAAAGCTCGAGGTTATTTGAATTAGAAAGCTTATTTTTTGTTCAGGGAAGAAAGGTGAAATCAATATTTTTCTAATGGAAACAAAGCTTATGGACATAATTTGAAAAGGACATGGTTGATATTGGGCGCACTTATATTATACTAATGATATAAAAAGGAACAATAAAATGTCTATGTGAGTTCTTGTAAGTTTTTTACTTGATAAATTTCAAAGTTAAATATTAAGATAGCTGCTTTGCCTGTCCTGGATAGAAAGTTACTGAGTTCTTTGCCTGAATAGCAAAAATAGTGTTCTTATTTTCTTTTTGGCTTTTGTTGGTTGCGGACAAAATTTACCTCATTACTAAATGAGAATAATGAAGAGAATAATTTGCTGGGAGTAGTGGGTACAATTTTACTTGGGAAGGAAATGAAAAGAAATAAAGTGCAATTTCAGAATGTCTAGTGTGTGTTAGAATAAGCAAGCGGACATAAACAATGCTTATTTTGGATTTGGCTTGATAATGGAAGTTCAATATGCCATCTCACGCATCGGGACAGGAGGACTCAATAAATGGAGAAGACAGGGTGATCTCTATGAC
Source organism: Pinus tabuliformis (assembly GCA_031772625.1). Taxonomy (NCBI): domain Eukaryota; kingdom Viridiplantae; phylum Streptophyta; class Pinopsida; order Pinales; family Pinaceae; genus Pinus; species Pinus tabuliformis. The sequence continues at coordinate 768,795,303 of CM062804.1, read as the reverse complement.
CTGCTCCGGTTTGGATAAGGCAATGTAAGTACAATTCAACCACCAACAAAATTAGAAAAGCTGGCAGAGAATAAGAGCTGTTTATGTTTAGCAAATTTTTTAAATGTGTGAAAATTGAGGATTCCACGTCAAGCTGAAAAAGGATAAAAATTGATTAATTTTGTAGTAAGCGATAAATAGGAACGTTTTAGGATCTTTTTTCTTTTCTTTTCTGAAATGGAATATCCAGGGGGGTTAGAAACGGAGACAGTTGTATATGCTTGATTATGAAGGGATTTTATAAGCAATTTCTTTTTGGTTATATATTACATTATAATAGCTTTTCAGAATTCAAAAGTGCAATTGGGGAAAATATTTCTGAAAGTATTTAATTCAAAATATGAAAAAAAGGTTTTCGATAAAGAAGAAAGTAGGTATCGTGCAAACTTTTGTAACTTTAGTAATTGAGCCAAAGGTATTCATGCCCCTGCATCAAAGGCCAATGATTCATGCTTCAGAATGAAATTCCAATATTAAATCCCAGGGATAAAACTGAAATTAAATTCTTTCAATACTTCTTTTCCTTGAAAATAAATTCAATTCAATTATTTGATACCTAGTGCTCGATTGCAGATATGCCTTTTTGATTGCAATATATTCTATACTCGTGAAAGGATACATAGATGGATGGATTTGGGCTTTATGCGTTAGTAATATCATGAAGATATACCTTTTTGACAGCAGTATATTCTATCTGCATGACACTATACACATGTTTAGTCTTGGGCTTATTCGTGAGAAATATGACGATGAATGTACATAGACGTGTTAGAACTTAGGATATGGAAGGAAAGAAGTGGAACAACCTTGGTGTGAAAACTTATGCGTGTTTACATGCACTCAAATATTTTTGTTATTGTGCTTGAACACATCGTGCGCAAAGCCTTTTTTTATATAAATATTACTTTGGGGTTTCTGTTTTACGGGGTGAGGGGTGAAGCTAGGCAAGGCTATTCATTCCTTATGTTCTCTTAGATGTAGAGTTGAAGTGACAGAGATCAAATGTGAGAAGGTTAAATATTAAAGCTTGTATTTATTTGCATGATGATTGATCTTCCTCTCACTCTTCAAGTTGGTAGACTTTTATCCTCCAAAATGCTTATTAAGCAATGCATTACCGTTTAAAATTCTCAAGACGAATCTGCAAAGAGAAATTTAAAAAATGGAATGGGTGAGTGGAATAACTCTACATGGATATTATTTACAACGACCCTTTGCTATAAATTTCCTTGAATTTGTCAGATTCTGATCGTGCAGCAACTCCGTTGCAAAGAAGTTGGATGGAAGGCTGCTGCATATTCTTGTTGGTCTCTTCATTTCAGCACATAGAAACCAAGTTGGTTTATGCCTTTTAAGAAGATACGTTTTGTCTGTCAGATCAGGTAATCACTTGTGGGCTTATATGCTTCTAATGCAAGTGTACTTAGTAGTCTCGACACCAGCATGAGAAAGAGAATTGTGTTTTTACAAATAAGAGAGTACATACAGGAAGTAAAATAAATTAGGATGTCTCTAAATTTATTACTTATAACATGTGCAGATGACGAGAAAGGTCATAGGAAGAACTATTACTTGTTGCAGTATTGTTATGGACTCTTATGAAAGTGATAATGGAAATGAACAGTGTGATTATGGACTGACATGAAAGTGATAGTGGAATTAGAAATGAACAGCGTTTAGATTAGTATTGTTATTAATATTATTATTCTATTATTATTATTATTATTAATTTGTTTGCCCAAAAATTTCTTTAATTTCCCTTTCCATTAAGAAACATAATGATACAGAGTGAGATGTTTGAGGGTATCCTTGTTCCTTTTATTTTTGCCAATTGTTTTCACAGGATTGAACAGGATGTGTGTGTGATTTATCCTGTGAAAGTTAGGCAACAGTTATAGTGTGTAAGTTGATATGGAACAGAGTATCCCGCCCAACAATTTTCTTATTCCGCTATTCTAATATGAATGAATGTCCAGTGAGCCTCTTCTGTTGTACATTTGACTTTAAATAGTAATTCAAAGGGTTGAGTGCGCATGTGTACTCTTTCTTGAAAATATACTGTTGCATGGATATGCTGCAAAGATTACTGTAAGTACTTAATTGTGCAGTCTTTCATGGCACTTTAATTGCCAGAATATTGTTTTCTGATTTTGTTAGTATGTTTGGAATTTATTTGAAAATGACAGTTTTATAAGACAATAGTAACAATCTAGGAGTAAGCGGTGACCTTTTGATAAATGCGTCAAGGTAGTTGATATTTTCAGCCATACACAGAAGGTGAATTTAACAGTTATGTTTTTCGTTAGATGAATATGTAAAACTTGTAACTTTTCCAATATTGGACTAGGGTTGTGCTAGCTTGGGTCAGGTTTAAGGAATATGAAGGTAGAGAGGCTGTGCATAAAAGTTGCAGTAAAGATCACATACATCATGCATAATAGTAGGTGTGTGAAACTTCTCATCTGTGGTAGGATTTTATTGTGATTCTGTATTTTCATGATCTTTTTTGATTTAACAAGTTCAAATGTGGCATTTTGACAACAACTATTTTTGAGTGTAAAAACATCATCAATAATTGTGTCGCTACTTCAATTCATTAGTTATTCAACGTAAATCTGGGTATATTTTCTACAGTGATCAGCGATATGATTATGAAGTTATTGCATATATCTGTCTTGTGCATGCATTCAATGTTTGTGTATTTATATGATTGAGTTTTGGGCATCTTTTGGGTTGGAGCATATTGCTATCCATTCTTTTGGGCAAGCATGTCTGGCATTTGATATTTAGATGACATGGAAGCTTGTTGTCATTTCAAGAGAATGTTTCTCATTTTTTAATCTAGCTCCTTCATAGGAAGATGAATGCTGCCTTGACTCATGAGAAAGGTTCGTTAATGAAAGGATGTATGCTTTTTAATGTATATATGAACCTTTGGAATATGTCAGGCTGTTACTAGTTTGCATGCTGCTCATACCAACTTGTTCTAGGTTTAAATATGTTGGCTTTATATTACAATAGTTTTTGATATAGAGTTTGGTGGTAGCATATATGGATTATATATGCATTAATTGTTGAGAGGACCAAGAAGGATTTTTTTGCCTATGTTGGCAGGTACAATGACTTGTTAGAAAGACATAACTGTTTCCGTTTCTACCTGGGGTGATTAACGTCTACCTGTTTCTAATCGGGGTGCTTAACACCCGTGGACAACACTCCCTTGACAAGGTGGTCTGACCATTTTGTGTATGGTATCCATCTGCATATGTGTGGCAGGATCGAGCTTTCCAGTAGTATAGAAACCTCACATCTTTTAAAGCTTAGGGATTTTTTGTAATGTTTTATTCAATTTTTAACTTACATTTGGTATTATTCATACTTATAATTAATTTTAGAAGACCAGAGTATCCTTATCCTATCATCAACAAGTGTGATTAAAAATACCATATTGCATCTTATTCATGATATCTTGTGAAACTACAATCCTACTAGCCTACTAGGTAAGAGTTGGCTAATGAAATTATGTCTTCAAAACACATGGTAAATCAACTAAAGTAAGCTTCTATGAGTAAATCAAATGGCACATCAGTCATATTTATGTGTCATTGAAACACTAAAATGTATCCCGAGGACTTGGTCAAAGGTAAATTGTCTAATTTATACAGTTGCCCAAATTGAACATTAAGTGGGTTATGGAATAAGATATATTCATGTCTTCATTGATTAACAAATTGTTGCGCCGAGAGGTGCCCTACAGTCCAGTATGGGGGCGATGTTTGCAGTGGTGTAAAATGTTTGTAAACATTTACATTTCTGCAAAATTAAAAAATAATAAAAGGTTAAAACTTAAAAGTACTATTGAGCCCTGTATGGGGGAGATGTTGTAGTGTCCGGAAATGAGTGTAAACATTTAATCTTGGCTCAATTAATAATAAAAAGTTAAGAATAATACAAATAATAATATTCAATTTGTAATATTGTAATTTTGTTTTTATTAATAAAATTACTAAGGATTTTTTAGATAAAAGAAAATCATATTATACATATCACATATAATTTATTGTACTGCCTTTTATGGCACATGGGACTTTGGAGTAATATTTGTAGGATGATTTGTGATTAAAAATATGATGATGCTTAAGGTACTGACTCCTGGAGATAGAAAGTTCTGTAAGGGAAAATGAATACTGCAATAGGCTGTAGTTGTCAGAAAGCAAAAGCCAAAATGCAATTTTGTGCTCAAATTAGAGCACACAATTGGGTTGTGTCTTATATTCGGCCGAGTTTTTAAAGGATAAGGATATGATGTAATTTGCATCCCCAATATGATTTGTGATTAAAAATATGATGCTGCTTAAGGTACTGACTCCTGAATATAGAAAGGTCTGTAAGGGAAAATGAATACTGCAATAGGCTGTAGCTATATCAGAAAGCAAAAGCCAAAATGCAATTTTATGCTCAAATTAGAGCACACAATTGGGTAGTCTCTTAAACATATTCTGCCGATTTTTTAAAGGACAAAGATGTGATGTAATTTGCATCCCCAAGATCATATTTGAAAAATGAGATATCTGTTTGAAAGTTGAAACTGATGGTCCAGGGAAATACTGGAATTTCAAGTATAGTAGTAATCTTAAAAGGTACCTCTTTTTATAAATGTTATGTACTCACAATTTAGTGATTCACGAGTCGAACATTTTTCGAATCTTACCAGGAACACTTGTGCGGATTGCCAAGAAACAACACATGTTCTGCAATGTGTCAAAGTGATGAACAAGATTTTGTTGAAAGAAATTTGAAATTAGATATAATCAGATGAGCTAGTTGCCAACTTGTTATTCTTATCATATGCACCTGATTAGGAACTGTAAACAGGGACCAAATTTGAAGGGCAAACCTGAATACAACAGAATTCCACAACGAGAATATATGTCTAAGTGACCGTATCTATTTTAGTGTTTTGGTAGACTTTTTTGTTAGAGTTCCACATCTGGACATGGAAATTATATGATATAATATCGGAGAAATACCTTGATGTAACGAGTTGCTAGAGACGACCTTACTTTAGTGGAGTCTGGAAATTCCTCGTGTAGGTAATGTTTAAGCCTTGCAGCTGGAGAAATGTGAAAAATATAACAATGGGTAGCTCAACAAATTATTATTGTTAAATATTAGTTGAGAAGAATTTGCTTGCGAGAATTTAAGGAACAAATGACTAGACCTGAATGATGAGAAAGGTTTAGGCAACTATGGACAGGGAAAAAATAACATTGTTGAATTATCTTGTAAGTGTATAGGTTTTGAGCAGGTTTTGCTTGTCAAGAATTTAGGGATCTGATGACTATACCTGAGTTGTAAAGTGTTGACAATGACAGGTAAAGGAATAGTTTTGCCTGGCAGTTGATTATTAAAACGGTTCTGTTATTTCTCATGTTACTGAAAACCATGTCGATCACTTAAAATCTCTAAACCTATTTACTGATAGCTTCTTGAGATGCTATGGTGCAGATGCATTTTTGAGGAGGCCCACCTGATTGCCATTTACGACAGCAGGAAGGATTTTTCATGGAGAATATTCATTGTTGAGAATAATTTCTTTCTCACAAGTATTTGCATATTACAGATGCCACAAATGAATAGTTCACTCAGATAACAGTTGTAAAGTTTCGGTGGAAAAGAGTTACATGGATGATGACATACTATGATGATGTTTATCTGCTTGGAAATGTTATGGGCAATGCTTAAAACTGGATGCCTACAGACTAATTAAAACTCATGACATACAACAATGAATGGTTGCAAAACTCGTAACACATTTGGGTTACAGAGTAGCTGAGGTGAAAATGCATTTTAGCTATTGCTTTAAGGAGGTGAGCAAATTAAAGTTACTGCTATTTGCCATATAGGTCCATTCACAATATGATAGATTGCAATAGCTGCAGCAAATGAATAAATAAAGTTTATGGTCAAATTTATTCCATACAAAGATTATGAAGGGAGTCTGATATATTAAAATAGATGGCAGTAATCAATAAGAATGAGTTATGCAAGGAGAAATTGTATGTGTGTAAAATCCCTGTAAAATGTGTCCTTAATCTTTGAAGAATGTAAAATAGTAAAGTACATAATGATATGTTCTTGGTAAGTATTGAACGATTACAATGAACTCAAAGTGAATCATCCAAAGGAAGCATTTTGGAGTTGGTTGATAATTGACTATATGGATTGAACGACCAGTGTTCTTCTATATGGAAATGAATCTGATGATATAAGGTCATTTTATTGATGTCAACTAATGACCACAAAAGTAGGTTGATGGGACTCGAAAGTGAAATCCACTAGTGATGGATTGTGGAAGTAAGGAAGCAATGTCTAAAAGCTGAAATATAAAACAAAATAAACTAATTAGTTGAAAGAGAATTGATGGGCATAAGCATATAAAATATGACAAAGAGCTACTAGTCCCTTCCATGACCACAAAAGTAGGTTGATGGGACTCAAAAGTGAAATCCACTAGTGATGGATTGTGGAAGTAAGGAAGCAATGTCTAAAAGCTGAAATATAAAACAAAATAAACTAATTAGTTGAAAGAGAATTGATGGGCATAAGCATATAAAATATGACAAAGAGCTACTAGTCCCTTCCAGAAGAAAGAGGCCTTTGATGTGCCAACAAAAGTCTCATTTATTTGGGATTTAAAGTGGTGTGGGTCTATACTTGCCATATGCTACCTTAATTTGTTGAGGTATGGCACAAAGACACTATGATTTATGTCTATAATGCTATTTAGTCGTAGAGTATGGTGATCACTCCAAACCCTAAACTAGTGAGAACTCGCTTGATGCATCCAATGTTTACATGTGTATTGGGGTACAACAATAAAGGATGTCTCTTAGCGCTAGAAAGTTTTTAGAATAAAGGGGATTCTCGAGGCCAAGACCCTCAAGAAGTGTGATCCAAGTGACTTGGTTGTATTGCTTGTAAGTGTCCTCTTTGGTTACTTGGTTTAATTATTGTTTAGATAGTAGGAGGTGAGTTGGAGTTTCTAAAGAGTATTTGAACTGGGGGAGATGGTCTAATGATATAACCATTGATTGAAGTGATTGAGAGGCTCCTTGGGGCCTTGTCAAGGCAATGGCCTTAGATAAACAAAATGCAAGGTTAGGGGCATGGATCCTTGTTGGAAGTCAAAATCTTGAAATTGGGTTTTTGTGAATGAAAGAGACCAATTTGAAAATGGCCTTGGGAAGTAAAGGCTAGGCCTTGAATTTCGACTAGATAATGGGTTGTGTAATAGTTTTATTCCATTTATTGATTACATGCTTGGTTGGTTCAAAGCAAATTTGGTCCCGATACCTTGGAATTTATAGGACAATGGGCTTGATCGTTGTGCCCAATAGGTTCTAGATATTGAATAAATGGCCGTGAAAACATTTTGTGATATATAAGCAAGGGAGCCATACCACTTGTTGAGTCCAGGCTCGAGAGCATGTTATGCACTGAAATGAGGCCCCATTAATGGAACCCCAAACAAGTATAGGAAGTTTTGATGTTGATTCTAATGGGAAAGAACACATTTATATGTGTTGAAGATTATAAATTGGTTTTGGGGTAGTTGTGAATTGGATAGGGTATTGAGATGTAATCCTAGTTCCTTGAGTGGGGAGAGGCCAAGATGACCATATCATCAACAAAAACTAGAGAGATGAACACATGATGCAAATAGAAGACAACCATCAATGCAATGAATATGCTCTTGGAGGAAAGGCTCTAGTTCATCGCTGTAAATCTTCAAGGGGGTCTGTGATATATGGCACCCTTGGTTAACCCTAGAATACCCATGGTGGATTTTGAGAAGTTGTGGGTTGTGCATTGACTACCAAGAGACAACTCATAGGTCTCATGATGGAGGCCAAATTGTTCTCCAAAATGTCAATGTTGTAGAGCTTTTGGCACAAGTCCTCTTTGAGGGTCAAGTCACCTTTCAAAAGTTCATGAAAACAACAAAAGAGATTTTAAAAGCAATGACATGCCTCCTAGTTAATGATTGTCCTTGATTGTGAAGATATAAGCAATGGTTTGGTACTTTGGTTGAAACTTGCATGTCTTGCGGTGGTGGGGTCCCTTTTCTTGAATTCTTTGGGGGCCTCTTCCATGTTGGTATTGATTGTGAAGGTATGATTAGTGGCATGGTATTCTTGGCAAAATCTTGCATTTCCTCTCGACTTGAGGTTCCTTCTCTCAACTTCATATGAGAGCAAATGAAGGATTATGGCAAACTTGGAGAAGGTGTGTCCAACCATTACATTCTATAATTTTTTGGATCAAGATTGGGCTTCGATTTGAAAATAGGGTGGGATGATAATGATGGGATGGTGCTCAAGATAAACTAGAACACACAACATGATTAAATAATTCAACAATGTGGGAGTTGAGGTTGTGAATACGATGTTTGAGGAACTCACCTTAGATGCCTTCCTTCTCAATTGCTCCTTTGTGCTCAATAATGTGGGAGTTGAGTAAGTGAATATCAGGTTTGAGGAACTTGCCTTAGAAGCTTGCTTTGTCAATTACACTATCAATGCTCATAACCATGATTGCTCTTTAGATGTCACGACCAAAGGATAAAATATGACATGGGGGGGGGGGTGTGGGAGGTGGTAAGGGAGAACATGGATTGCAAGTCCAAGTCAAGAAAGAGTGGTTGAGGAAAAATGGCATTGGAAAATTTAGGCGGGTGGATAGCCTTACAGAGCTTGTGTCTTCTTAAAGAAAGGAATTCCCATCTTTTGTTGACAGGGTAGGTCATGATAGGATTTAGGAAGGCGGAAATTTGGGTTTGCTTGTAATAGTGAGTTTTAAATCCGTGTGTTTGTACTCGTAGAACCAAGGATTCATTTGGCGAAAGCTAGGTCTAGCAGCACAAGAAGGATCTTGGGTTGAAAAGTGTTAAAAGAGTTGAGAGCAACCTTCTAAAGAGCTGTGGGGAGAAGCTCATATTTGGTTGACAATATATCAAGGGATGAGAGAAAGGGAAGGCTGGGTATCAATTGACGAAGTTGGGTGTTGTAGGAGTCAACATACTAGTATCAAAGAAAATAGTGGTGTGTGGGATTCTAGGCAGGGGCAGAGTGGGAGGAGGGGGTTGGGAAATGATGGCGAAGGAAAGGAGTGCTTGCTACACAAAGGGGGGATATTGAGAAGTGTTGATGCGAGAGAGTTTTGAGTAACTCTTGGTTGGTTAGGACATAGTCGATCACATTGGCCCACTGCTGCGGGTTACATGTAAAGCTCTCAAAGATATCTCCCTGATGAAACACGTCTGAATTCCCATGTATAATTTTTATACTTGACACCATCTCTGTCTTTTGCAATAACAAATTGCTGTAGTTCATGATTCTAATCAACAACATAATGAAGGGCTGATTAGACACTGTATGTGGTCCTTGATGCATTAATGAACTAAAATCTTTATTGTTAAACTTGTAAGGCCTTCATAGGAAGTGCAATTCAATGATGCAATCAAAGTATGGGAACAACCATACATCATGGTAATGCTCTTTTACTGAAAGCAATGTAAATGATTAATGGCTTTGAAATTGTTGGCTCCGACGATTTCCCTTGATGTGTTGTGAAAGAATAATTTATTGACTGGGGTGCAGGATTCTTATGTTGGAGAGTTAGGAGGAAAGTTACAAAAATTTACAACCAGCACAAAAGATATTGCGACCTGAAAAAATTTGAGAGTACAAACATCTGAGATTTCACAGCTGGACTCAATCAGAAAATTGAGCAAGGAATCATGAGCAAGAGTACTACACCATGAACAACATTTCCTTTTCAGTCCTATGTAAAGGATATGTGAATTATTCATTTCCAATGCCCTCGTTAAAGGGAAACACTTGTTCAAACTTCACACATGCTATGGAAACATTGGGTGATGCATTTATGGAAGCGCAATACTTGGAAGCATAACTTCGATTTCAAGCACCCACTTGTCATATATTTTTGTGGGCACCCTTTTTCTTCTCAATAGAATTAGGAGACTCATAATAGGGAATTAAATCAGAAACCTGGTAATGTTCTAGGAGTTCAAATTCTGAATATGTTTTTTGCCCTTTGGGTGATGGAATCCGGAATTTGGTTTAATTCCATAAAATATTTATTTGTTGGATAAGGTTCTTATATTTCGAGGCAATGTGATTTTGAAATGGGATATGAGGTGATAGCAAGCTGAGATATCCATGGCATCCTTTTGTAAGTTGCATTCTTGTATTCAGTTAAGATCAATTTTTGATTGTTTTCTTTACACTCAATGATCTTCAAGGGTATCCTTGACGTCTGGAATTATCTCCTTTTCTACAGCTTTTGCATTGAAACATATTTTCTTAGTTTGATTATCCATTCGGATTATGGTTTTAGATAATTGCACTATGTTGCATTTCTTTTATAAAAAATTGTTGGTTTCTGTTTTGTGATTGACATTTAAGCCAGCTACAAGTAGAGTTAGCATGCTTCAAACTGGATTAGAAAATTGCATTTAGCATATTTTTTATATATTGTAGGGACTATTTAATGCTTTTCTCTAGGCATCTGCACTCTTTTGTGTGATATTGATCTCCACATGTGGAATACAGGTGTTTTACATGTGCTTTAAAGGACGTCTTACATGTGTGATTTATAGGGTTCTTGAATGACATTTGATAAAAGAGTCCTTGCCATCTTCATGACTGTAAGAATTTGCAGAAGCTTACACTACTCTTTACAGAGTTTGGAAAAATCTTGAGCATGTTCCAAACTGGTTTAGTTTAGCAGATCTTTATATATTATAGGGACTATTAATGCTTTTGTCTAGGCATCTGCACTCTTTTGTGTGATATTGATCTCCACATGTCAGACAAACGTCTTACATGTGTGCTTTATAGGGTTCTTGAATGGCATTTGATAAAGAGTCCTTGCCATCTTCATGACTATAAAAATTTGCAGAAGCTTATACCACTCTTTACAGAGTTTGGAAAATCTTGAGCAATTGTATGCATGTGATAATCTTTACCATCTTCATGGTTCATTGACTGACTATATGAATTTACAGGAGCTTACACCACTCTTTTCTGAATTTGGAAAAATCTTGAGTATTGTATTTGAAAATGAAAGAAAAGATGCTGCAATTATTCGCTATGACACAGCAACTGCGGAAGGAGAACAGTTAGTTGCCAAAGTGAAAGATAAGCTTCACAATGCACAACTTGGTGACCGAACTTTGCTCATCGAAGCGTTTCGTTCTGATTCATTGCTCTTCATCGGGAATCTCACTCCAGACATCGATGATGCACTGCTGAAAAAAATGTTTGAACAACATGGAACAGTTGAAAGAGCTTTTGTAAGTTCTATTCTGAGCTTGAGTTTGCCAGAGTGCTGTAGCTTTAATAATGTTAAAGGAATGGTAATTTATTTCTCGAACAGTAAGATGTGGGATTTTACAGATGCTTGGCCATTTTTCAGGTTTTACGCAATGCAGCAGGGCGGAGCAAAGGATATGGTTTTGTGGAGTATAGCTTGAAATCTCAGGTTTGTCAGCCTAAGCTAGAATTTGTACAAATGTTTCTGTTCATGCATGTTGATTGTCTGATATCTCTTAGCTGATAACCAAAGGACTGCATCTTTTCAGGCTGTGACTGCTAAAATGGCCATGGGAAACATAAACATGGATGGCCGCGTTTTACGTGTAGAATGGTCAGACTGTAAGAAAATAGCGGATATGTTTTCGACTGTTCTCTTTGTTGACCGTATACCAAAGGAAAATCCAAATGTAATTTTCTATCTATTCACAGAATTCCCATCTCGAAAATCTTTTGTTGTTGATTGTGATGAAATAAACTTTTGATGAATAAACCAAACCATGTGTATGGTTGTGACATGGTTAATTTGCATTCGATGACAGGTGGAGGCTTCTCTAAGAGCATTATTTGGGCAATATGGCAAAGTAAGGGATTGTCACCTAGCTATTGGCATGAATAACCAGTTTCGTGGCTTTGGATTTATAGATTTCTATCATTCGTTATGTGCTGACATGGGTGGGTATATATAAAAAGCCTTTTAAGTTAAATTTTTGCTATAGTTTTACTTGGAAGAAGCTTCAATTCTGCTGTTTTTGTTTCTATTGCATTTTTGACAATCGGGGAGCTCTGAATATGTTTTCCATTGTTTGTTTCAGCACACCAAGCATTAGATGGCCATGAACTAGAAGGACATAGTATACGTGTTAGTTTTGCAAATCCATCTAAGTCAGCTCAGGTGAGTCTTGTATTATGCTCTTTGTCTAAAGAAATTTTGAAATATTTCATGTTTGTTCTTGCATGTAGTATTTAGAATGTGTAGAGTACTTCCAAAGATATAATGTGTGAGTTATAATTCATATGTTGGAGCAAACACTATTATTATTTGTTGGGCCTATATTTTGTAATTAATGTACCCTTTCAGGATGTGTTGTACACTGTACTAATTGAATAGTCTGAAACTGTAGTCGTACAAGTTACGTTTTGGAAGCCAGGCTCCCTCAACTCATGGGGGCTCTATGGGGGGAAGGGGTGCATATGGTGGTAAGTAGCTTTTTGTTGTTTAATATGTTGGTATGGGATGTCTCGACAAAGAATGTCAAAATGTATTATTGCATGTTGTAGGTATGATGGGAAATAATCATATGAGAGGACACATGCCAACTCCTATGTTAGGTCAACGTTTCTCAGGACCTGGTCGCTCAGGCATGATGGGAATGGGCATAGGAATGGTATGTACTTTTGCTGCTGCGTATGTCAAATTATAAATGAATTAAAGTGTGTAATTGGATGTTGAAGAATGTAACTGTTTAAATGTATTTGATGCAGCAATTTGGACGTGGATCTCATGGTGGGCAACCATTTGTTGACCAAGGACATGCAGGCAGTGGTGCAGGTATGCTTGGGTCAACTGCAGCACCGACAGGAATGATGGGTCGCCCACCTGTTAATAATGTGCCACCTAGACGGGGGATGGCTGTGGGAGCGACCTTGGCACCAATTCCTCGCCTTCCTGGTCAAGGTTCTGTGTAGTCCTTGTGTTGCGGAGAATCTTGTGAATTGTTTTAACATGAGCATCTTGTATCATAGCTGACATTTTTGTCAAAATTAATTGCAGGACATGGTACTATAAATCCAGCTACAATTGCACAGGTGAATAGAGTTTCTGTTAGCTGTATCAGTCTGAATGAGTTTTAAGACTTGTTAACATTGCCCTGATTTTTTCGGAGAAATGAATAATATTTGCATATGGATTGTAGGTTGCTACAGCACAAGCAAAAGCACGAGAAGCAAAGGCAAGAGCAGAGGTACTTAAGTTCTTCTAATTGTGTTTAGGCATGCTACTTTTGTTGAAGCTTTGTAGTCAGATAAGATCCTCAAATGGCCATAAAGGGAGTCCAATGGGACTCAAAGGTACAATCAAGAGTGACAAACTGTAAGAGTGCCAGAGCAAATCCATGAACTAAGAACTAAAAGGTAAAGTATAAGCTAAAAGAAGCTAATTATTGAATGGGAGAAGTTTACAGTATGCCTATCCTACAGTCCTACCTTGCACTTGAGAAAGGACCCTCACATTTTTCTCATTTTACGAACCTGTGATGGGGCACACTGCTTTTCTTCCCAGCTATAGTGTTATCATTTTAGCTGACATAGTATTTAACTGGTCCCTTTTCTATTTAAGAGTTCTCTACTCAAATATCTTTTATATCCTGAGGCAGTACATTGAATTTGAAATGTTCAATGTACTTTTTGGACAATGTCAATGCAATTATAGCTTTCTTATTTTTGGCAGATTCCCAATTATAAATATAAAGGCATTACTGCTGTAGCTACTGATATGCCCCTGCTCCTTTTCTATTTTAAACTTCTTATGCCTTTGAATGAAGGGTATAATTGATGTCCTTTTCTTAGTTTGAAACAATCTAATCCTTACCCGAGGTGTTCAACTAGACATATGTAAAAGTTGTCTATTGTGAACAGGATTCTGTTATTAGCCTACTATTGTTTGCTTTCTTACAATAATATGGAGCATTCTTAACTCACCTCTTTTTTCTTTTATACATGTCAAATGAACCTTTCCAGCCGTTGGTCATGTTGTTTCCGCTAACAATGCTGTTCTAGGTGCCATGTAAGAATGGTGAGTTTTTGTATGTTGCTAATCACAAAGGAAGTATCTGCCCCCAAAAATGCTAGATGGAAAGACGTTGAAATACTTCGAACACCCAACATTCTGATTGCTTAGGGAAAGAAGCAACTCAAGGAGGGGGCACTGTCACACTGCATAAGATAATTCTATTGTTTACGGGGGGATGGTGATTTTTGAAGCATTTTTTTTCCACTGAAGGAAGCAATAATTTGCCTGTAATATATGCTGCACTTGCATCTGTCCTAGACAATATTGTTCAGTGTATTCACTGTATTGTTATGATAAAATCGACCACCTGTGAAGTGTAAAGTCCCAAGCATAGGGTGTTAGTTCGCGCAACTTGGGAATATTACCCACTGTCGTCACAATATTTCTTCTCTCTTTAAGTTGGTTCTTCCCCAATGTAGGGGCCAATGAATGGCGCAAGAAGAAAGTTATTGATAAATTCATCCTCTTTTGCACAGGCTAATTGGTTCATTTGTTCTTTGGGGTTTTGTATGTGATATTTACCACTGTAGCAAGCATTGTGATTTTCACTAAAAATAGAGAAATTGCATTTGTTTGGGCCTGGTTGATTTTTTCAAAAGCGAGACAATCGAGATTTTATCGTAAACCAAGAAAAAAAATTGCAGGTTGATGGAAAACAAATTCTATTTATTGTTTATTTTGACTCTTACATTTTTGTATATTTTTACTTTTGCTGATGTTTGCTGTTTGTTATAGATATTTTCCTGATTTTCCTGATTTTTTGGTCTTGTGGCCCCTTGATGATTTTATCCCAATGTCTATGTTTGCAATTCTGCAAGTTTGACTAAAATTTAATATGCCTGCAAGTTTGACTTAAATTTAATATGCCAAGTGAAAGATACTGTGCCAAGAGGCGTTCTCTAGCCCAATATGGAAGAGATGTAATGTTATGTATATATTTTCATTTGGTGAAATAAAAATAATAAAATAATAAAAAATAAAATTAATAATTTACCATTGGCGGTTTTTGGGCTCTAGATTTTGGCAACCCATGGTATTTTTCCATGGTATTTGTTATGATGAAGCCTATTTAAAGGCTTGAGGAAATCCATTATGGAATGCAAGTGTACCTGGTTAGATCCATCTTAGCTCCAGAATTGATCCGTCTTGGCGTTTGGGAGATCTGGATTAAAGATGGATCTAGGCGGGTGGTAACTTCTCGAAAACTAGATGATTTTTGGCCTCCTCCCAATAGCTAACTTATATAGCATACTTGTGCCTCTTTTTTTAAATATGATTCTGAAATTTTTACCCTGAGGTACCTCAGTATGTTTACTAAAATCCCTAAAAAATTCGTAGTATGAAATTTCATTGGCAGAAGGTTATGTAAAAATTACAAGATCACTCATTTGAAACTGACTTTATCTCCAAACCTGTAGTGAACCAGAATCCAACGTTTTTACTAGATGTACCCTGTGATCTCTCAGTTTCTTAAAAATATTCGGTCTGAAATGTCCTAGAAAAAGGTTATAGCAAAAATGCCAAGAATCACTTATTTGAAACTGATTTCAGGACAAATCACAAATTCAATATCTCTGAAAATATAGTGAATTAGAATCTGAAATTGTGACCAGATGTACTTTTGATATTTCTCCTCAATCCTCTCAAAATTTCATGGTCTGAAGCTTCCTTGAAAAAACATTATAGTGAAAATGTCATGATAACTCATTTAAAATAGCAAAACCCTATGTTTGCATGCTATGATACCAAGTGTTATGAACCTAAAAATGATAAGAAACCAATAATTACACTCTTAGAGGGGAAATCTCCTTTTACAATGAATATAATGTATGAGACAAGAGGTGATGAACCATGTGCCTAAAAATGATAAGAAACCAATAATTACACTTTGAGGGGGAAACCTCTTTTTTCGAGGGGGAAACCTCTTTTTACAAGACGTGATGATCCTAAGACTAGCTTTTGTTGGTGTGTGTATATATAGGAGAGACAAAGGGTACAATCAAAATGAATGGGTACAATGAAGGGTTCTAGACGACCTCCTACAGTGAAGGGTTCTTACACCCTTTGAAGTACTCATTTGATTGCCTCTTGAGTGATCATTTCTTTTATTTTTACACCCAATGAAATATGTAAAACTGTCTAGAGATGGAAGATACTGTATGGCACGAGGTCCCTCCCAAGGGGAGATAGTAATAAACTGTCATCTTTTCGTTCTGAAAAAGATGTAGGTACTCACTGCAATGCCCTTGTTTATGTAAGTGAAGCCTTATGGCTGGCCCACCAGTCTGGCAGTGATATGTCATGGCCATATTCATCCTGGCTCCTGTTTTTCAATGGGCCTTTATAATCTCGGTCTCAGTCAAGCCATTCAATATGGCAACTTATTGTCATCAATAGAACTGCTGAGTTTGTTCGCTTCCACTGTGTTTATTTCTATAAAGTTTGTATTTGGTAAGTTGGGTTTAACATTGACCTTTCTCCCCTTATAGTAAAGAATTGTTTTCTGCCATTGGGTATAGTGAATTCATGCTTATTTCCGTGAAGCTCAATCTTACTACAAAAAAATGTTTATTTATTTTAGTTCAACGTGTTATTTGTGAATACGTACAGGAATATTATCAGCATCAGCCTCAGCAGGCTGCAGATAACATGTTCAGGCAAGGGGATTCACAGTATGGGTACCAGCAACCATATCAGCAACAGACACAACAATCATATCAACAACAGCAACCTCAGCAGCAACAATCTACACTCCAACCACAGTATCAGGTTGCTAAAGAAACTCCCATGTATATTTTGTACTCATATAACATGTATAATGGCATTGGAAATTTCACTTACATTTTCTTGTTGCCAATAGTTTATTTATGCCAAATATGGCCGGTTTTCTTCATCAATATTTCTTGTTGCCAATAGTTTATTTATGCCAAATATGGCCGGTTTTCTTCATCAATAATTAATGTCCATGAAATGTTCACACAGTTTTATTTATACATAAAGTTACTGTCTTTGATTCTTATTCAAATCTGTGGTTGTACAGCATTCTCAGCAGCCATATGGGCAGTATTATGCACAAACAGCACAAAACTATGTGCAACCTCAACAGCAACTGCAACAGGGCCAGGTTAGATCCCATTTTATTGTTATAGAAAGTTGTCTGAATCCAAGATTATGTGTAGTATTTGAACTCTATTGACAAGGGCTTTTGACTTTATACAGTATTCTCAGACAACTTCATACTATCAACAGCAACCCATCCAACAGGAACAGGTATTATTGCTATTTCTAGCTTGTTATGTAACATTGCAATCTGGTTGATTGATTGTATGTTTGGCAGATAACCTGCTTGTTTATGGCAGCTTTGTAGAATATACTACTCTTCTTTTACTTATAGGCTGCTATTGGTACATATAAGGAAAACTTTCATATTATGTTTCATGAAATTAAGTATTTTCTATATACTGGTATTTTACGACTGTTTTTGGTGGTTCATTTTCGTTTCCATAGTATATGCAAATTTATGCTTTCTTTTTCCCCACAACAATTGTGCTTGAAGATACAAAGCTCCATTAAACCAGAGTTTGTGAGTTCCTATTACCCCTGTTAAGAGACCTGACCATGTCATGTAAGAAAGAGCTGTCCCTAGATATTTTGTAGTGCAAGCTCCATTAAACCAGAGTTTGTGAGTTCCTATTACCCCTGTAAAGAGACCTGACCATGTCATGTAAGAAAGAGCTATCCCTAGATATTTTCTAGTGCATGTCTGTTGAATATGCAAGTAGTTTCAGAAAATTGGACTAATACTAAAGTAGATATTCCTGGATACCAGTTGAAAGTTTTGATCCTTGAAAGTTGACCAATCCTAACTTTTGTGACCTTGATTTCTGCTGATCTTTAGTGGTTTAACTCCCCTTCCCAGCCCACTTCGCTCTCCATCACATTCTCTTACTTTTGTACTGTATTGCCCAATACATAGAGGTTTTTTGAAGACTGTTTGGTGAGTGTCTGAAGTACACTGCATTACTGTTTTGTTGGTGCAATATATTTTCCATCCTGTATGTAAATTTATGTTTTCTTTTTGCCCTACAATAATTGTACTTGATAACACATGGCCCTATTAAACTAGAGTTCACGAGCTCCTGTTTGTGGTTTAGCATCCCTCCTGAATCTTCTCTTACTTTTGCACTGTATTGCCCAATACATTGCTGTTTGAAGGCTTTTTTGTGAATGTCTGAAGTATACTGCATTATAGCCTTTTGTTGGTCCAAATAATTTCGATTCTCTATGGAAATTTGTGTTTTCTTTTTCCCCACAATGATTGTACTTGAACATACAAAGCCCCCTTAAACCAGAGATCAGTAGCTCCTATTTCCCTTTCAATTAGACATGACTGGGACATGTAACGAATCACAGTCCCCTGAATTTTCTAGGGCAAGCCCTTTGAAGTATGGAAGTAGTTTCAGGATATTGGACTAATACTTTAGTTTATCCCGCATACCAGTTGAAAGCATTTAGCATAGAAAGTTGATCCAATTCCATCTTCCTTTGGCTACTATTTCCCTTTTAAAGGGACCAGGCAGGGACATGTAAGGAATCATGGTCCCTTGACTTCTCTGGCACACCTTTTGAATCTATAGGTTATGCAGTAAGTGTTGAGATGTGGCATCAGAATTTCAGAATTCTTGTTGTTGTTTGGATATATGGTTATTAGGGATTAAAGTTGAATTTCATGATGAATGTTTATGTTTTAGGGAATTGCTCCACAACCATATCCCTATGCTCAACAATACCCACAGCAATATGGTCAACAATATGGGGCACCAGTGTCACAACAGTATAGCCAGCCATATAACCAGGCAGCTTCTCAAAGCAACGTTCAGCAGTACCAGCAAACTCCTCAACCTCAGGTGCAAAGTCAGTATTCTCAACCAGCCTACACGGACCATTACGCTCAACAGCAGCAGACCCAGGAGAAACAACTGCCGATGAATGCTGCAGCTCCTGCAACTAATCCTGCTGGCTATTCAACAGCGCAGCCGCAGGATGTTACTCAGCAACAAGCTTATACAGCCTATTATCAACAACAGGTACAGAGGAATGCATATTTTAGTATTCTTTGAGATTGACATTTGTGCAGTGCATGTTATATGCTTTCTTTTTGTTATTTTAGCAGCAAGAAGATAAACTTACATAGGAAAGGAACATTTTACTCTGAATAAATATTTAGTGTTTACATAAAGGTGTTCTGTGCATCTTGTTACAGGCAGCCATAGCAATTGACAGTGCATATATAGACATAAAAGAGGGTTTACTTGATTTTCATTTGTAACTTATCCCTCAGTTTACAAGACAAATGATCGAACATGCACAAAATGGTTGAGAGCCCTTGGTGTATTACACCAGCCTGAGTGCCAGACAAAAACAAAGTGCTAACAACACTCCGAAGGACTCTTGTGGCCATTGCATATGCTACTATCACTGGCCTGTCCTGGAATTTGTTGTCAATTGCTTATGAATAGGTGCTGTAGTTGCTATCCAACAGAAAGTCGAGGAACCTTATAAATGTCATTTGCTGTCTTTTTGTTTTGGGCTGGTGTGGTGAGAGATTTCATGCCTCGAGGCAACCCACCCATCTTGATTGTTTGCCACAGTATTGTTGGTGGGAGGTGGTGGGCCTTCCTCTTGTGGTCATTGACACTGATCTGTCTCTTCTATGCTGTGTGAGTTTTGCAATGGTTTTTTGCCAATTTGTATGCCATGGCCGGAGCTTTGATGGCTTCTCTGAATTGCAGCCAAATAGCATCAATTGCTTGCAGGATTCCTCTTTTAAAATTTTCTTAGTAATGCTCTTGTGTCTCCCTGTCATGGGAGATTTATTGCTCAGCTTTGTCTTCTGGTGAGGAGGGGGTGTCAGTCTCCATGAGATTGAAGTGGCACGCTTGGCATGTATGCTGTAGAATGAGGCCACGGATCACGAACAATCCTTGTTATAACTAAAATTGATCCAAGGGGCAGGCTGTTCCCTGTTATTATGGCTTCAACACGGCTGTCCTTGGTATTCAGAAGAGTTTTTTTTGTTTGTAATTTTGGGGCCACCAATTGCAGTTACATTCTCATGTGAGCTTATCTGAGGCATTGACACCAGTGCATCCTACATGGGTGTTTGTAGAAGTGTTTGATGTCATTTTGTTTTGTTGAGGAGTACATCAATTGCTTGTTCTTATTTAGAGAACATGTAGGATTGTAGTATGAATGTCATCATGCAAGTATGTTTGGCTTGTCTTCAGTCTATATGATACTTGATGTTTTTGTATTGAAATGCCTTTTTCTCTTTTGTGATAGACATTCGATAAAACATGCATCCAATCAAATTGGTAAGTGTTTATCTCTGTACCCAACTTATTGGCTGTATCTCGAAAAGTGTTGATTTGTCTTGTTATTTTTTTTTATTTCACAGCCACAGCAAAATGCCACTCAAGTTGCATCTGGTACTGCACAAGCGACAGCTGTTGTTGGGACCACACAGCAAAGTCTGGAAGCACAGTGGGCTGCATATTATGCAAGCCAGGCAGCCTACCAACAGCAGGCTGTGAGTTGATTTTTGCTTCATATACTGGTGTTTTTCTGATCAAGGGATCCTCTTTGTATACTGTTCACTGAGATTCTCTGTTTGGCCTATCTATCTAAAGATGCAGGCAAGCTATCCACAACAGCAACAGCAGCAAGCTCCAACAGCCACTGCAACTTCTTATAATGAGGTAATTTAAGCAGGATATTGTTTTATAGATTGCAAATGTATTCTTTGTTTATTAGTTACAGTGTGTCCAACACATTGTCGAACTTTTGGCAGCCTCTCTTCATTTATGACTTTGAAATGATTTTGTCAATTATGTATGTTATTTCAATTCCATGAATTTGTAATTTGTTTTCAAGTTATGTATTAATGTAGAAGTCAGTCAACACCTCAATGGCATTCAAACTACTTGTCCATGTTAACAAAGGTAGTTGAATTGCATCTCGTTTAATGGTAATTCAGTATAATGATTCCAGTTCTCTACTCTGATGTGACCTACACTGCAAGTCAGCGGTCCCAAGACGTTAATCCATCGTGGATGCTATCTACCTTATGTCAAGCATTAACTGAGTAGTTTCATCCCAATGTTAGCTGGAATTGGCTCCCATTTCGTTGGTGTTGCATTAGGATCATATTTGTGTTTCTTACAGTAGTAGGACCCAGGTCAGCTTATCGTAGGGGCTAGTACTATACTATATGTAAGGCTAGTAGACTAGTACTATGGTATGATGAGTGTTCTTTAATTATGGACTTCCATTGAAGGTTCTCCGAAAGGTGGTCTCCATCTGGAAGTGTTGCATCTCTTGGTAGTATTGGATGCAACTAAGCTATCTTTTGGTCCTTGTTTGGGATGGAAGAGGGCCAATCTAGCAAATAATTAGTTGGCAGGCTTTGATATAACACTTTGTTGTTCTGCCTTTACTAATATAGATATTCTGTAATTTTTCTGCAGCAAGCAACCACAACACCAGATGTTGGTCAGAAGCGTACTGCGGATCAAATGGAAGCTGGCACCCAAAGCCAAGTACGTGCTGGAGTTCTAATTTTAATTTTATTTTCCTCATTTGCATGCAAGCTGTTGGAAGTTTTGATCCACTATTATATGATTTTGTAGGATAAAACATATTTTAAGTTTGTTATTTATATTGGCAGCAGGTAGCGTACAATTACCCGCAACAGATGCCAGGGAATTATCCCCAGCAAGTAGGTGCTGGAGCTGGAACCTTCCAGCAAAACCAGGGGATGTCAGCAACAGCTTATCAACAAAATCCTGCAGCACCCGTTTCTGGCTATCAGATGCAATCTAATGCTCAGCCTTATCAGCAGCAGCCTGCTGCCACAGGATTCCAACAACCTGCAACAGTGAATGTTTCTACAGGTTATGATAAGCCTGTGGTGGCTGTTGGAGATGGCTACCAGCAACAACCTGTCGGTATAGCAGCTACGTTCCAACCAGCGGCCCAAGGACAAGCTGTAGCTGCACCTGTCTATGATTACAGCAAACGTCCTCGATTCTGAGGTTGTCTCTGATATCATGCGATATCGAGTGTGTAATTTAATATTCAGATTCAGTTGCTTACCTGCCGTGAAGGTAACTGCAGTAGATCTGCATATAGAGTAAAACAATGATTTTTAAATTCTTAATCCACATAATCGATGTTGGAAGCCAATCAGTGCGCATGGATACTCCGAGTCACAGATTCTTGTAACGTTTTCGTTTGTGGCTCCAGGTGATTTTATCTCTGCAAGTTCTCTCTAGATCTAGACTATCCATGTATTTAGTTTTTCCAGCACTAAGGTGTAGAATGACGGATTTTCCAGTACTACTGAGTATTGAACTTTTGTTGATACATCGTACATGTGCAGCAAAACTTGCTTCCAGAAATAAGCAGGTCATTTCTATCTTTATAAATGTTATTTAATATCATATTCTGATACTGGAAAAAAGTATCAGACATGGTTTCCAAACAAACACAAGACATTATTGCACAATCTGCTTCCTGTCTATAATCATTTATTGGGAAATAGCCTGTAATTAATTCTATATAGTTCAGTCAAGGCACTTGATAAAATGCATCGATTGATGCAAGATTGCATACAGACGGGAGATGGAAGACGAGTGAATTCATTGATTACCGTGGCTCCTGTTACCATTGAAGTTCAATATAATTTTTGTTTCCACCTGGATGTGCATTTTAACGAGTGTGGGCAGCTGGATTTTGAGCTCTCCGAAACCAATATAATGCTAGAGAACAGATTTCCCAATCATTGCGTATGTACACCATCCATACAAGTTATAATTATTAGTTAGCATACATTATAATTAGTCCAATCATTGCGTATGTACACCATTCATACAAGTTATATGTCCACAACGTCCAGAGTTTAAAAAAAGTACGAATGCTCAAAAACTCCAAAGCCATATTATTGAGTGAACTCATTGATTACAATGGCCTCTGTTGCCATTGAAGTTCAATATAATTTTTGTTTCCACCTGGATGTGCATTTTAACGGAGTGTGGGCAGCTGGATTTTGAGCTCTCCGAGACCAATTTAATGCTAGAAAACGGATTTCCCAATCATTGCATATGTACACCATCCATACAAGCTATAATTATTAGTTAGCATACATTATAATTAGTTCACAACGTCCAGAGTTCAAAAAAAGTAGGAATGCTCAAACTCCAAAGCCATATTATTGTGTAGTCTAACTATTAGACGTTTTTTACATTTACCGGTAGGCATTTTTGACCTTTTCTGGTGATGTATTATTGTGTAGTCTAATTATTAGTGTTTTTGACCTTTTCCGGTGATATTTTCTGGTTAATTTTGTCAGGAATTCGGCGGGGATTTTTTGTGATGGTAACCTTGAGTCCGTACAAAATTTGAGTGCTCCTTGAGTTCTTGAGGGCGCAGAATCCATCTATGCATTCAAAAACACATTGAGGGTGCTGAATCCATTTATGCATTTGAAAACATATTTTTAACAGTGAAAATCCATTATCTCGAATTTTTTCGTTGTCGGATTCTGGCCAAAAAGGTAAACCTGTGATGGTTAGACTGCTTCCATATTTTCTTGCGATTAAAATCAACGCGGAGAACACTGAAACCAGCAATTGTGCATGTACAGCCGTATTAAACAACCTAGGTGCCGTGAATACAAGGCAGTAACTCTGATATAGGCATTCGTTAATCAGTGCATTCTTAAGTTTCTTTGGAAAGGTGTTAGTTATGTGTAGATTGAGAAATTCGATAGGAACGTTTTAATTGAAAATGACAGTAAACACTCCAAAGCAATATATACTTACGTGAATACTTACGTGAATACAAGGCAGTAGCTCTCTGATAGTGGCATTCGTTATCCATCTCTATCTTTGATTTAGGAAGGTGTTAGTTGTGTGTGGATTGAGAAATTAAAGAGAGACGTTTTAATTGAAAATGACATAAAGCTGCTCTGTTTGGGGTGTTTTTGATTTCCAAAGTAGAATGGGTGATTAATAGCTTGAATTGGTGTGGCACGTTTGCAAGTGGCGACTTTGTAAAAATTAGTATATGATTTATTTTTACAGTTGTCAAATTTGTAGCGAGTACACTGACCGGTGTTTAAAGAGACCCACGACAATCTGGAATAATCTGTGCTGGTCATCCACAAGGGAGCAGGTTTTTACTTTTTCTTGCCGTCTTTGGGGTCTTCCAGGGGGTTGACCTGTTTTTTAATATTTTAACCAAACAGGAGCAGTATTAGGTATTGTATCCTTACCATATTATATGCTTTACTTACTGATCATTCATGCATACATTTTAAAATTAACAAATTTTTAAAATTTCAAAGGGGACATTTGTCGTCTGTCCAGAGCCTATCAGATACCGCCATCTATCATGTCTCAACCTATTACAAATTGCCTTTTGTATTCCTTCAACGGCCTATTGGAAATTTACGTGTACTGCAGCCTGTCTGCAATTGCAGAGTCAATGCACCTTACATTTCTTTAATGGAGCACCTGAAACCAATATATTCAGAGAAATCTCTGTTTGTTTTCATGCCCTCGCATGACAACGAGATAAGGGAAGGCGGATTGCTGATTCAAAAGCAGATTGCTACAACTTCTCCAAACTTTGAGTCGGCTTTGCAATCCTGGCGACATTTTGACTCGGGGTGCGTTTTTCTTTGCAGTGGGAGGACCTTACAGCTCCTTTTCCACTCTAAATTTGATATAAAGGAATATTTTTTTACTTGTTCTGTAGAATCACGCTTGTTAATATTGGGGAATTTTCTGTTATTAAACTAATTTCAGTGAAAATGGAGGAAATAGGGCTCTTGGATGCGAACAAGGGATATGGGAAAAACAGATGGGGCATATTTCCAGCGTATAAAAGTCTCAAGCTATGGAATGGATGCGGCCAAGAGATGGGTTTCGTACGGATGAGGGATGGATTGATGATTGCATAGACCCGAGGCCTTGGTGCTATAGAGCTATTGTCCGAGACAAACGGCATGGTATTACAAATTTTCCCTTGTTTGCAGAGGGTAATAATCCAACATTGTTGGAAGATGAAGCAATGTGTTATCACTTTAAAATTTTTGTTTCTTAACTTTGGAAAGTTTGCCTTGTTTCTAGTCATAGTCTTATAATAAGTTTTGAGTCATCTCGTCTCAGTAGTGTCATTCTCTTTTCCAAATAAAGTTTGACGGCCTCATTCCAAGTCTTAGAAGCTTCACCATGTGTTTAGAAGTCATATCTCGCATTATTTTGCAAATTTTTGAAATTAGCTACGAAATCGTGGATTTCGAATTAGGAGTTTTCGTAGCGCGCTACGAAACCACTGGAAAAACTTGTTTTAGCGTAAGAGACTTTGTTTTCTGTTTTTACTAGTCAACTTCCAGAAGGGTTACTGAGCAGCCGAGAACTCAATTTTGAGAACTGAAAGAGGCTTTTCTTCTTAACATACTGAACTACAAAAACCTCTTTTAGTTTCTTCAAATTTGTTATGAGGTGGGAGTAATTTATGGTTAAACTTGCGCTACGAAACTGCTGAAAGCCAAGCTTTGTCATCTGGTTTTAGCAGTATTTTTCAAGATCAATTTTTGGTCACAGGAAAAGGTATTTGGGAATTCTGAAGAAGGATTCTCTTCCTCAACTCTAACCTATCTCACTTTCTTCATAAGTATTATCAGTTGGGAGATACTAAGCTTTCTTTGAAACCCTAATTTCAGAGAACAAATTTTTCCTGTTTTACACGTGTTTTTCAAGGATAGATTTTGGATAGCTGGAGAAGTGTTTTAAAAAACCAAGAGAGGTTTTTGTTCTAGACAAGATGGACTACAAAAACCCCTTTCAGTTTCATAAAATATGTTATGGATGAGAAAATAAATGCTCTATTTCATGTGCTAATTTTCAAAGATCCTAAACTTAAAAACAAGGAAACAAGTTCTCTAATTTCTAGGGTTTATCATCAACAGTAAGGTGAGAATGTGGGTGGCTTCATCAAATTCGACCTCATGAGGTTGCAGCGGTCAAAGAATGCATTCAAATGTTTAGTTAAGGTGGTTTAGTCATAACATGATGATGAGTTATATTCCTAATTGTTTTAGGTCTCTAGAACTGCTAGTTAACAGTGAATTATATTAAATAGTTGGTTTTAAGTGTCAATAGGTGTTAGATTAGGAAGTATTCGAATTCCCCTCATGCTGGAGGAAGGAATCTAAGTCATGTAATGAACTCTATATACATGAGTAGTTGGACTTTTCTGAAGCTGAGATTCGTAGTGTACTTTAGTGAGCTTTATCTTTTATCTTTGATATGTTTTACTGCCATAGTCTTAATGCTTATTACTCAGAATTCATGGAGGAACATGCTCTCACTTCCTTTAAATGTCAAACTATGGTGAATTGAGTTCTTGGGTCCTATCTTTGGATGTTTTTCTTCAATGTTTTAATGCTTATTACTCAGAATTCATGGTTACTCATGCTTTGACTTCCTTTAGGTATTAACTCTGATCAATCACTTTAAATTCTTTCCTTTTGAATACCTTGATATATCATTACTCAGAATTCATGCCCACATGCTCTGACTTCTATGAACTTCAAGTTATTGAGACTTTCCTTAATGTGTCACTCTTTCATTGAAGTATACAGTGTTATAAGAAGAGCTATTTGTTATCCTTAACTCTGTCATTGACTCCATAGCCCAATGGTAGCAAGTCTCCATCTTTCAACCTATAAACATATAAAATCACAAACCATAGAATTAACCATCTATCCATATCTTTAATCAATATCATTAACCTTTTGAGAGAGCCCTCTTAGGTTGAGAAGGCCAAGTTTTAGCTAAAAGATTGGTTTGAAATAGTTACATTGAGATGGTTTGATCAACGCCCTATCAGAGACTTATTTTGGTGATAACATTTTGGTGCGTCTACTGGGAGTTTGAAGATGATTCATTTCCGAAATCAAGAATGCTGAACTTCTGAAGGTAGTAGGAGCTTAGAAAGTTTTTGAGACTGCAATCTAATTTGGTGACTTCACACATCAAATAACAAATTGGAAGGTGACTCCACTGCTAGACGATTAGTAACCTGATGAAGTTTCAAGATGAGTTCCATTGCAAGAATGAATGACATGTATGCCCCTATGAATCGGTCTCATATCCCTGGTTTTCCAAATCCTATACCAAAGGTTGATTGGTTAGATGATCTTCCAATATTCAAAGATGAAAAGAATGACAACGTTGCTCTTCATTTGGTTAGGTTCCATATGCATGTACGCAGGTTAAGGTTCAGTGCCCTGAAGATTGTCTCATGAAGATGTTTATGACCACTTTAGAAGAAAAATCATGGTCTTGTTATAAAAGCTTGGAAAATGGTTCATTATATTCTCTTGCTGATTTCTATGATGTATTCTATGACATGTATAAAGAGTGTCATCCCTCTTTATCGCTGGTCAAAGATTGTTGTAAACATTCTGCGAGTTTTATTCAATATTTGGAGGATTGTTATGATGATGATGAATTCATGGATGATGAAATTTTAGAGGCTCTTCATAACAATACATTTCAACACCAAGAAGAAAGGATAACATCCCATGAAATGCAGCATGAAAATGAGCAGGCGTTTACTTATGAAAATCATATTACATCCTCCGAGATTGATGTAGAGATGCAACAGACTGGTTAGTCTTCGAATTATAATGAAGATGAATATAATTGCAAACACCAAGAAGAAATATTGGAAGAAATTTTTTATAACCCTCAGGCAGAGGAAAAGGTTGATCATTTATGTAATTCCTTGCAGGGGATTACTTCAAAGAATGTGTCTTTGGAAATCATGCAGAAAGGCAGTTGGATAACTTATCAAATAAATGTTGTGTGAATAAAGATCAGTGGTTAGACGTAACAGGATGTTATGAGGATCATCAAGCTGATCATGTATTCTAGGATCCTATAGCTAAATACATGGAAGAGTTTTACTCTCTAGTGTTTCAATTTTTCTATGAAGATCGGAGGTAATTTCAGTGGCAGTGGTCATTACAATATCATAGCTGCTTTGAACTCCGATGCAGTGAAAAAACTCAAATATTAGATAAAACAAATGATTGGCTACATTGGAAATTTCACTTTCATTGAGCTGAAAGAAGTTTTCAGTTGATAAGGTAAGTAGGTAGGTAGGAAGATGCAAATAAGCTCAAGGTTTACTGAGCAATTTTTACTAGGTACAATTTGAAGCAGGTTGGGCATAATTTCACAGTTTTCATTTATGGAGGATGGATAGCGGGACTGGAGCTACAGGTTCTTAGTATACCACAAGGGCACACTATCCCTAGTGGAGCCACTGTTATCACATTAAAATTTTTGTTTCTAAACTTTGGAAAGTTTGCCTTGTTTCTAGTCATAGTCTTATAATAGGTTTTGAGTCATCTCATCTCAGTAGTGTCATTCTCTTTTCCAAATAAAGTTTGACGACTTCATTCCATGTCCTAGAAGCTTCACCATGTGTTTTAGAAGTCATATCTCACATCATTTTGCAAATTTTTGAAATTAGCTACGAAATCGTGGATTCTGAAATAGCTACGAAACCACTGAAAAACTCTGTTTCAGCATAAAAGACTCTTTTCTGCTTTTACTAGTCAACTTCCAGAAGGGTTCCTGAGCAGTTGAGAACTCGATTTTGAAAACTGAAAGAGGCTTTTCTTCCTAACACACTGAACTACAAAAAACTCTTTCAGTTTTTTCAAATTCGTTATGAGGTGGGATAAATTTATGGTTAAACTTGCGCTACAAAACTACTGAAAGCGAAGCTGTCTTTTGGTTTTAGCAGTGTTTTCAAGATCAATTTCTGGTCACAGGAGAAGGTATTTTGGAATTCTTAAGGAGGTTTCTCTTTCTCAACTCTCCAACTACAATATCACTTTTTTCATAAGTGTTATCAGTTGGGAGATACAAAGCTTTCTTTGAAACCCTAATTTCAGAGAACTTTTTTTATTTTTATTTTTTTACACGTGTTTTTCAATGATAGATTCTGGACAGCTAAAGAAGTGTTTTAAAAAACCAGGAGAGGTTTTTGTTCCAGACAACATGGACTACAAAAACCTCTTTCAGTTTCGTAAAATATGTCATGGATGAGAAGATAAAAGCTCTGTCCCACGTGCTAATTTTCAAAGATCCTAAACCTAACTCGGGACGGGCCTGGAAGAGAGAGACCCTCCCCGCATTCTTTTGCATCAACAAGGCCACCTTAATGTAGATTCTAAATTATTATTAAAGCCATTATGAGCATTCATGTTTTTTTTGGTAATGAGAACAACCTACTTTATCCTGAGACTTGTCTTAGATTGTTAGCGTAGTTTAAATCCATTATTGGTGCCCTCTTTTATTATTAGGGTAGTTTAAATCCATTATGGGTGCCCTCTTTTATTATTTGATTCACATTTGGGTTTTATTATTAGGGTAGTTTAAATCCATTATGGGTGGCCTCTTTATTATGAGATTCACATTTGGGTAATTACACATGGTAGGAGGCCCCTTGGATATACCTAATAATAAAATATGTTTCCACTACTACTTTAATATGATAGGTCACTTTATGAAATCTCCTCCACCTTAGTTGAGATGTGAGATCTTGCTTAGATGTTTAACTTTTTTGATGAAGGCTATAAGCCCCTCGTCAATTCTAAAATTTCACCCCAAAAATAAGTTTTTATTAAAATTCAAATTGTTTGGAAAAATTGTTTGGAAAATGGAACTCATTAGAATATGACTATGTCGTTTTTATTAATTTGATGAAATAAACAACTTTAATAAAGCAAATGCAACTCTAATCCATGATTCCTAGCCACGTTGAAGAACAAAAGGAAACAAAATTGATCAAAATATATGCTATAATAACCATAAAATAATTTCATAGCATTAAAATTATAAATTCCAAGTAACATAACATGAATGTAGGTTAGCTTAGAATTGAAATAATAGAATAAAAAATCTTCATTACCATTTGTTGACATTTATTTAATGAGCAAACAATACAAGACAAATAACGCTGAAAAAAGTATACAACATATTAATTGAGTCTTGTAGGAATTCTCAAATGCACGAAGAAAATCCTAACATGAATGTAGGTTAGCTTAGCATTGAAATAGTAGAATAAAAAATCTTCACAACCATTTGTTGACATTTATTTAACGAACAAAAAATACAAGATAAATAACACCGAAAAAAGTATACAACATATTAAATTATTATTATTATTATTATTTTTTTTTTTTTCTCTTTGAGTAAAGACTATTCTATTATGTATAAATAAAAGAGGAAAATATTTACAAAGAGGTTGGAACCTCTGAGGGGGCTAAAGCCAGCCCTCTGTCAAAAAAACTTCTGCCATCAGCTCTTAACTGTCTGTTTACATAGATAAAAACGAGAGCCCAAGACTCTGTAGAACTAGACACCACCACCAAAAACCAAAAACTAGAAGACGATGGAGAATTATACAGAAAAATGCGGACGTGGACAACAACGGCAGCACAAAACCGCTTAGCCGAAACCACCAGTATATCGGGCCGCCGTCGACCAGCAAGCAGTTTCCGTATGAACGAGCCCGATATAATCTCCTGTTGACGCGTGGCTCTCTACATACGTCATCATTTCTGACTTTTCGGGACGTAAAGTTCATCAAAAAGGGGCCTTCCGAAATCCTCCACCGCCGTCCGATCTGCTCCATCATTCTCCGCCGTTGATTGTTTCAACCTGAGGTGGTACTTCTGCATCTGCATCGTTGGCTTTGCTAGGAGAGCTGACCCATTCAATCATCACATTGTCTTCGACATCCATAATACTGCGACCAAGAGGCATCACCGGATACAGAACAGTTCCTGAGAATTGCGCCGGTGCACAAGGAATGAGCTCCTTGTGTGAAGGAGTCTGCTGAAGACGCACGTCCTCTTCATGACCTTCGGCCTGCTGCACCTCTGGAAGATTGAGGATATCCTCTGCCATGCTTCCTTGAGAATCCTTAGAATTCGGAGAGAGTCCTGTCCATGGATTGTTCATCAGAGCCAGAGAGGTCATCTTCTTCCTCTGAGAAGATGACTGTGATAATAGCAGAGATAGTAGGCTTGTTTAGCTTGCTTTTAAATGTGAAACGGGAGGAGTGGAAAGAACTGTAGAGGGACGGACCAGAGTGGTCGGATGACGGTGAGGCCGGCGAGACAGAAGCTAGCGGGGAAATGCGTCGTGGAATAGGACCTCCCCTTCCTCTAACACCCCCACGAGTGCCTGAACTACTACCCCTCCGGGAAATTCCTCGACGTCGGGCCATAGCATCAATGATTGATAAACTGAGAGAACAAAAGGGTTGCAGGAGGAAGAAGAACGACCCACCCCAATTTGAAATAAACAGAGGATAACAGTACTCAGAGTAGAGAGCGCCCAGGGAAAGCACCGCACAGATAGAAATCAGAACCCCTAAATAAATTCCAGAATTGTCTGAATGAGTCCCACACCCTGCCCAAGCAGCTTCAACAGACACCGTAACACGACCTATTACAGTTATATACCAAAAGAAAAAACATTGACCATACCAGATGCGAGCCAGAAGAACCGTAATTAAATGTTTGAGTCTGGCCAGATGTGGGCTTCTATGGAGCCATGATGGCTTCCAAATGCTCAGCTCTGCACCTAACTCCTGTGAACCAATTCGACCGGGAATGTCTCTGCTAGAATGAGCCAGAGAGAATGTCGAGCTCTGGGCAATTAAAATGAATCGTATGCTCATCATCTTGAAGAACTTACTCCGCATGCTGTACATCCAATTCCTCATTAATGGGATTTAATGCGCTGCCATAAATCACCTACTTGCTCCACGATGATGCCCGATGCTGGCGTCGCTCGTATGGGCATTAACGGCTCATTAAATCCCCCGCATCCGGGTATACAACATATTAATTGAGTTTCATAGGAATTCTCAAATGCATGAAGAAAATCCTAAACATTCTTACATAAACGAAATTAATTTCTCCAAAAGTGATTGACAAGCTTCCAATTTTAAAAATATGAAAGTAGTTCCATACTATGAAGTCTCAAGAAGGCCTTATAATATTATCTTCATCTATTTATCTATAAATAGAATATAATAACTATGGAAAATCGAAATAAGTCTTTCTCTAACTAGTGTGGTTCACGAACACCTTGGTCAGTGAGTGGTCGCTATGTCCACGGAAAAATCTGGGTTAATCGCCTTTCGGCCTACTGGCAAGACCTAACTCCAAGGGCTTCGGGAAGAATCAACCCTGTGACCTCTCGATGGCGAGGCATGGTTTTTGACCAGCTGAGCTAACCCTTGGGGCTAAGTCTATCCCTAACTACTACTTGGACTAATGATTTCATTAACTCCTAATTGTCTCTTCGACTTTTCTCTTGGGGAGCTTGCTAACAAAAAGTAACAAGCCAGAGGAGAAATTAAAGGCCCATACTTGTAAATGCAAATTTGATCCAACATAAATGTAAAAAAAATGGCCATAATGGCCAACACAAGGATTGATAACCCAATTTGAAGTGAATACCAATGAGGGAGTTAATAACAATGGATCCCCGTATGTGCCTAATAGAGTTCCATGGGTGACAAATTATAAGTTGAGAATAGATCAATATGTGACTCAACATGTATCTATAGTGAATTTTAATGCTTATATTGATCTAATAAATGGTACTGGTATTATACCTTTGCATATATTTCAATCATGATAAGCGCCCATCAATAATTGTTGTTCATTCTGATACTTTATAAGTGTGCAATGACAATTCATTACTGTCTTGTGATATCATTGGCCTAGTTGATATTAGAAGTGGTAATATTTGTAATAGTAACACAGATAAAGCTACTAGTGTCAAAAATGCATTACAACACATTTGTTAGTATGTTCGAGCAAGTGATTTAGGTTTCAGGTTTTGGAATGCATGTGCATGGCTTAGAATGTAGAGAAAATAAGAAGATTTTCATAGAACTAAACATACTCCAAGATTAGCAATTGTCAACATGAACTGGAACCACATTAAGGTTGTTGCTTTAGTTTAGACAAAGCCTGGTTTAATGTATTAGAAGTTTGGGGATCCTATTTCAAGTGGGATGGTGATCTAGTTCTGAAAGCAAATTTATTTTCCGCGAGGAAATACCTTCCATTGTATCCACCAAAGGCAACAAGAATATCTTCGCCATTGTTTAAAGTAAGCACTACACTAACACCCTGGAGATTGGATACAAATGTGTTAAAACATATTGTATACAAAACAATAACATATTGAAGCAAAGAGATAAGCGAGTATAAGCAAACGACGACTTAAGATCTGAAAACAATAATGAAATATTTGGAAACTAATAGAGTTCAGGCTTCTGTGATCCATATCAAGTTAAGAAAGATTCTTCGGCGAAAATCACATGGAATATTATTTGTCGACGCATTTCGAACCAACTAGTGTGGTTCATCGTCAGGACAAGTTGAAGAAACAGATCCAGCTTAGCTTGATAAATAGTCTGAGCAGAGTCTCCAACGGCTAAATTAACGGCTAATTTTGACCTTAGGACCCAGGTCAAATTCTTATTTACTAATTTAATGATATTATTATAATAATAATAATAATTATCTTTCTTATGGAAATAAGTTAAATTAGGTAAAAAGGTTGGTTTTAAAAAGGGAATCTATTTATTTATTTAAATTAATATATATATATATATTTTAGGTTATAAAGGTAGGATTAATAATTTTAATGGTTGGTTAGATAATTTATTTATTTTTTATTCAAATTATTAAATAATTATTATTGGTATTCTACATATATATATATATATATATTTTAATTAAAATCATAAGTTGACTAGTATTTTTATTCATATTATAAGTTGACTAGATATTATAATAATAGAATACCTAAAAATAAATATAGAAATAATAATTTTATTTAAATTATATTAATATAAAAATAATAATAATTTTATTCAATTTTATTAATAGATAAACGGTAATTAAGTTAGAAAATCAAAGATAACTATTATAAGTTAATGGGAAAATTAGTAAATGCCTCAATAGAATATATAAATAAAATAATGTTAATTAAAAGAATCATTTGATTAATAATTTAAAGTTAGTTAACTAAATGACCTAAAATAATAATTTTATTTCCATTTTATTAATATAAAAATAATAATTTAATTTAAATTTCATTAATAAAAAAAAAAAGGAAATTATTACCATAAGTTAAAGGAAAAAGATATAATAAAATAAATTAATATTATTTAGAAGAATCATACAGAAAAGGTAAAAAAGGACCTTATAAGAACACCAAGGCCAAAATTGGTTAAACATCTAAAGGACAAAATTAGTTAAAAGGACATCAAAATAAGAGGGCTACAAAATATCAGAAGACATAGAAAGAAAGGAGAAAACAAAAAATAGAAACGACACTAAAATTAAAATTAAAATAAATTAGTTAAAAATAAAGAAATGAATTAAAAAAAATAAAAAAATAAAAATAAAAATAAATAATAGATAAATAAATAAATAAATAAAATAATTATATATATATATATAATAAAATAAAATAAAATAATAGTAACGAAAAACGACAAAAAAACAAAGAGGATGAAAAAACGACTAGGACGAGAGGGCAAGGACCCAACACCTACTGACTTTCCATCCATCATCCCTATTGAGATTTCTTGGTCTCTTTTCAATCTCAAGCGCTTCCCTGAATTTCCGATGGTGGAAATGCGAAACTTTAGCAATAACACTGGCCTCTTCAATACAAACATGATGATTGGTTTTCTCAGCATATTCAGCCAAAGCGGAAGACTTAGCGCTCCTATGTTTAAGATCCGCTGCGTGTTCGCTAATCCTCTGATTAATGGAACGACCAGTCTCCCCAATATAGGGGGTCCCACAGGAACAAGGGATCATATAAACGCCCTTCATATCCTTAGGGTCGATAGGATCCTTCACTGATCTGAGGGACATACGAATGGTGTTCAGGGGCCTAAAGGTCACAGGGACATTATGCCTTTTAAGAATCCTGCCAATTCTATCAGTGGTCCCCTGAACATAAGGAAGATGGACACCTGGAATACGATCTCTAGGTTCTCTTTTAGCCATAGAATTCCTGGAGGCTTTAAGGAAAGCCCTATGACCCAAGAATCTACTATTTGGAAACTGGTTGGATCAAATTTGCATTTACAAGTAAATTTCAGAACTAATCAATTTATATGATGAAACAAAGAATACAAACAGCCATTATAATGTGAAAGTATACCTGCAGATGAATAACATCATTTTTCACATACAATCCAGAATCAAAGAAGTTGCTAGTTACGACATGAAAATAGCAAAGAAAAATATGTGTCAAAAGTTCTAAGAAAGAAAGGCAATGTGATCTATTGACTACTATCCTTAGAATAAACTTGGTGAGTAGACAATCTCAGATAAATTTTTGGACTAAACATCAAAAATAAATATTAGAAAATCACCTTGCTAGCAAGTGCCACTTGTCCTTGTACAATGATTACAATATACTAGAATAGTGTAGACATATTACAAATCATGGTCTCTGAGACACTTGCTAATGACCATAAAATCTATATATTAATCACAATAGGGACAAAAAATTAGTGAGAAAAGCATGGAGTCAACCTTTCCTCCACACAACATAATTCCGTAATCACAACGAAAAGCAAAATCAACAAAAATAACACCCTAAATCATAGAAAAAATGAAACAAGTGCATCCATATGGATAATTTGCACAATTCATTTATTTTCTACTTATAAATAATGACGTATTGTATTTGAATTATTTACTTTCATTTCCCAACTCTTTAAACACAGTTGATGAGAACCATAAAGTAGCGAAGAAATTTGTCTTGTTTTAGTCCACTTCAACATAGAGCCAAAAAGACTAAAGAAGATTAAAGTCGAATGAAACCTAGCCAAGAGAATCGAGGGTTAACTAAGATCCATGTTTAATTGAGATCCCCACTTCTCCAAAAGATGGCAACTACCTGTAGCATTGTGGCTTATGTAGTGGTGTTTAAGGAAACTATCAGATCAAAAGAAGTGGACTCATAACTCTAAGAGGGATAAAAATTTATAACTTTATAAGTTATTTCAAATATTTGATATTAGAAAAATTACAACAATGAAACCAACAAAAGTTAGATAAAAGAATGAATTTGTGGTTTCTCTATTATAAGTCCCAACACCAACAAGCTATTGTCACAAATAGTTGCCACCAAAACCAAAGCCCAAATGCTCCTTCAAAGGAATTAGCTTCATGAACATTATTAAATATATTTTGATAAAACAAGATCATGTTGTGAGACCCAACATATGTATGATACAATTCGGTAAACTCATTGGACTGAGTAATTCTCCAAGTCATAGTTCAGAATATCATGAAGAGCTCTGAGAAGGAAATATGTTTTTAGCATATAAGCATCTAATAATGAAGTATGTGCCCATATGGACATGATCATATATAGAAACAACGTGAACCATACATATGTATGTGGAATCATCTCATTGACTTGTTAGAAAGGACATATACCACTGACATGACTCAAAGACCACAAATCTACGTCTTACACATGCCTCTTGTACTTGGACCACAATGGATGGGAGTTGATAAGATGATTTAAGGACAAGTACAATGATCCTAGCAACTTGTCGGCTGTAAAATATTTACTAAGTAAAGACTATGCACATGGTAAGCATGTCATCAATTTCTCTTCTCTAAATATTATTTATATCAAACTATAACTAACAACATACAATCTCTCTGTGATTTTCTATTTACAATCTTTTATTTTCTTTGACAGTTTTTCTCAGTTATTTTATTGCCTGATGTATGGCTGGCAGCGTCTGAGGCAGATCTTCACCAAAATCCTCATTTCTAAATTGTCTGGGGAGGGCTTCAACTGAGAACAAAGATGCAGGAGGAAGGTACCCTTTATTTGGAAAGTTATTCGAGCTTGAGGGTGCCTGCTTCAGATGATCTGTCAACAGGGTCTTGTACATATCTTTGATCTGTGGATCAGTGGCAGCCATCATCTGTGCGAAGTAGTTCCTGCTGACTTCATCATAATCAAGATTACTCTTCATCATCCTGATTGCATTGCATTTGCAGACATCAATATCGCTGCAATCACAGTCCTTACATTTTGTACAGTGAGGATCCCTGCAAACTTCATCTTCTGAAGAAGAAGAGTAATCAGAGTGTACAAAATTCAATTCATTCTCTGATTCATTCTCTTGAAGCCCATTCATGCGACTGATAGCTGCATTATGGTTATCATGGGAGTCCTTGTTAAGTTGCTCCAAGAGCCGAGTA
This sequence comes from Pinus tabuliformis, assembly GCA_031772625.1. Lineage (NCBI taxonomy): Eukaryota > Viridiplantae > Streptophyta > Pinopsida > Pinales > Pinaceae > Pinus > Pinus tabuliformis. The sequence continues at coordinate 768,757,643 of CM062804.1, read as the reverse complement.
ATGTGACATAACTGATGATCAATGGAATTGAGAGAGGGGTGTTGAGTTTGACAACCATATGGATGGGGAGGATGAGGGTCCACAACCTCCCCATGGTTGGCCCCCCCCAAATGCTACCTACCTCATTGAGCTCAATCCCCCATCCCTCTACTCACTCGACTTTGTTGGCATGACATTACAACCTTAGCATCTAAGCACACTTTGCAAAGGTGAATACCAATTGTAATGACTCCTCGCATGCATGAAAAACCAAAGAAATACAAGAGGTTGTGACTACTTGAGGGACAGTACTCCTGACCACACCACTTCCCAACGTAACCAAACTGCCCTATACCCACATGATATGGAACACAAACACCTCCATAAATCAATCTCACAAGTCCAACAAGACATATACACTGGACCAGGTGATGAGCCCCATGAGTTTCCAGCATCATTGAAAGCACTCTAGGAGGTTCTTTCCTCCTCATCAGAGGTAACAATGCCAAAGCGACATAGAACCCAACTTTGTACACATGCTACCAGACAAGAAATTTACCTCAAACCCCTCTAAGAGGACACCTTGAACCAACACTTAACCCTAAGAGACTTAGAAAACCAACCATTAAATAAAATTGAGCATAATTGGCCTTACTAACCAACAACTAGGGTTTTAAAGAGCAACAAATGCTCTTCGGAATTGTCGAAATTTGGTACTGGAGGACAGGTGGTTCCTTAAGGCTTTGATCTTTGGCCTGGGGAAAAGTGTCCAAAAGAATTTAATTTTTCTCCTAAAGTGACTTTATAATTTTATAAAGTTAAATCTAATTTAAAAGTGACTTTAAGTAATAAAGTTACTAAGTCTAATTTTAAAGTGACTTTATTAAAGTCAATGAAAAATTAGAAAGGAAAAGTGACTTTGGAAATAAATGACTAAGTGGGTCTTTATTAAAGTGGGGCGAATTAAAAAATAAAAAGTGAGATTTAAATGAGCATTTAATCTCAGCCTTAGATCTCAATCTATTTCAGCCATTGGATTTAGGGATCACCCAAAAGTCACTTGGATCACCCAAAAGTCACTTGGGGTTAGATTAAAGGAGGAAAATGATGAAAATGTCATTCATTCTTTCATGAGCAGATTGAGAGGAGAGCAAGAGAGCAAGGGAGATTTCTGAGCAGGGAGAAGAAAGAGACAACAACTTGGCACACATTCCAAGGCAGCAGTTGAGCAGATTTGTAAAGCTGGTTCAGCACACAGTGAAAGACAGATTTTGACACGATTTTCGAAGAGTGGTTTGCACAAAAATCGAGGAGTAGTTTGATGATTTTTCTGCACGCAAAATGAGGGCCGTACAACGCATTTATTGCAGGCTGTACAGTGCAATTAATGCTGGCCGTACAACAACATTTAATGCTGAAAGTGGGCACGAAAATCGAGGAGGCCGTACAACATTTATTGCTGTCCTGTTTGCTGTAATTTCCAGTTTGCTGTGAGGCATGGGAAAAGAGATAAGTTGTAAGTTTGCTTGCTGATTTTTGCTGAATATTTCTTTTACTGTAAAAACGCATTTTCCAGAAATAAAGAAGAGCTCTCAAACTGGTTTTCCCCAAGAGTTGTAGGGGGTTTTTCCAGGGTCACATTGACCAAAAATCTCAGTGTTTAATGTGTTTTAATGACTGTTTATTACTGCTGATTTTTATTTCTGCAATTTCCAGCATTCTGTAAAATTTCCAGAATTTGTGTTTTCAGCAAATTTATTTTTTCCAGCTTGTTAAATGTATGGTTATGGGAAAGGGCATTTAACTAAATGGGAGAAATAAGCAGAAACTGAAAACCGGGGTGGGAAATGAGAAATTTCTACATGGTATCAGAGCTGGAGTGCTGAAGGACAGTTTGGGACAACAAAAGGAAAAATTATAGCTGCTGATTTTTCACTCAGAAAATTCCAGCAAGCTGATTTTTTTTCATAAACAACAGTTTTATCTTTACTACAGCAGTGCTATTTTTCAGTTTTAGGACAACAGGATGTCATTGGGATTGAGGGTGGAGGATAGGCTGGATGGGCATACAAATTACAGCGTTTGGAAGGAGAGAATGCAGAGTATCTTTGAGGAGGCAGAAGTCTGGGATATCATGGTGCATACCACACAGAACCCTGTTGTTGTGCCTACTGATGCTACTCAGTTGACATCTTATAATAAAAATAACAACAAGGGCAAGAGGCTGATTCTAGACGGAATCAAAGACCATTGCATTCCTCATGTGAGAGGAAAGAGCAATGCCCATGAGATGTGGACAACATTGTCCAATCTCTACCAGAGTACCAATGAGAACCAGAAGATGGTCCTGAAGGAGAAGCTGAAGAACATTAAGATGGGTAATGACAGTGCAATTGGATATCTCACAAAGATTACTAATGTGAGAGATCAATTGGCAGCGATTGGAGAGGCCATTCCACCCACTGAGTTGGTGCGGATTGCAGTGAATGGCCTCCCCCGTTCATGGTTGAACTTTGCTGATGGGGTTTGTGCACGTGAGACCCTTCCCACATGGGAGAGGTTTTGGGATGATTGCATTCAGACAGAGATCAGGAAAGGTCAGCTTGGGGCAGCCAAGCCAGTTGAACAAGATGAGGATGTAGCACTGGTGGCAAGAGGCAAGAAAGGCAAAGGGAAAAAGCAGGCTTCCACAAGCAGTGGTGGGGGCAAAGGCAAAGGTAAAGGTAAATAGGGGAACACACAGAAGGGCTATTCCAAGGTGAAGTGTTGGAATTGGCAAAAGAAGGGACACTATGCAGTTGTGTGTTCGGAGAAGAAGAAGAAGAAGGGGAAGAACCAGGACGTGGCAGCTTCAGCTGAGATTGAGGACTTTGCAGGTCGTTTTGACCGGGAGTTTGCGTTCACTACGTGTGAGTCCTCTAGTGCAGGATCACCTGCCACACAGGTTCAGAGGGAGCATGCTTTTCCCTCGATTAGCGGAGCATCTTCAGGTATCTGGTATGTGGACAGTGGGGCTTCACGTCACATGACAGGAGTCCGTGAGTATTTCTCAGAGCTTTCAGAAAGTGGCACTGATATAGAGGTAGTACTCGGCGATGACAGAGTTGTTAGAGCAGTCGGGGTGGGGACACTGACATTTCAGAGGGAGTCCAAACCTCCCTTGAAAGTGTCAGATGTTCTTTATGTGCCAGGGATGAGGAAGAACCTCATATCCGTCTCAGCTTTGGAGGACAGAGGATATGAGGTACTGTTCAGGGAGGACAGGTGTTGATGTATCCCAGGGGAACTCCAGCTGATTCAGCTAGAGTGATAGGTGTACGCCATGCAAAGGTGTACAAGTTTGCATTCTAGCCCCTTTTGGCATTGAGCAGTAGTACCGACAACAGAGCTAGCAGTTCTGAGCTGTGTGAGATTTGGCACCGCAGGATGGGACATATGTATCATGGAGCCTTGAGGATCACTCCAGGAGGACCTGGATTTATTTGTTGAAGACCAAGAGTGAGGTATTCAAGCGGTTTCAGGAGTTCAGAGCTCTTGTGGAGACACAGACAGGTCGAAAGATCAAGTCCCTGAGGTCGGACAATGGAGGAGAGTACACCCTTGGAGAGTTTGTTGACTATTGTGCGGAGGCAGGCATTAGGAGGGAGTTCACTGTTCCTTACAACCCCCAGCAAAACGGGGTTGCAGAGAGGAAGAACAGATCCATCACAGGGGCTGCCAAAGCCATGTTACATGATCAGGGGTTGCCATTGTTCTTGTGGGCAGAGGCCTGCAACACAGCTGTTTACTTGCAGAACAGGAGTCCGCATCGTGTCTTGGGGCACATGACTCCGGAGGAGGCTTTCTCTGGGAAGAAGCCTGATATTGGTCATCTTCATATCTTTGGATGCATTACATACTCCTATATACCCAAGGAGAAGAGGACCAAACTAGAGCCCACCGCAGATAAGGGTATCTTTGTGGGCTACAGTGAGACCTCAAAGGCCTTTCGGTTTTACATTCCTGCACAGAGGAGAGTTGTTGTCAGACGGGATGTGAAGTTGGAGGAGGATAGGGCCTTTAGGAGGTCACGGGAGTTAGAGTATTTGGATCAGCCAGACCCTCAGTAGCAGTTGAGTCAGTCGCAGGGATCCAGTGGGCAGGGATCGGGAGGATCAGGAGGTACATCTATGAGGATGTCGGGTCCGTCAGTGAGCAGTGGCTCACCGAGCCAGAGGGGTGGTGCTTCAGGCAGCATGCAGAGCAGTTCATAGAGCAGTTCACTAGGGAGTCCACTGATGGACAGTTTACACGGTACCTCAGCTTCTACAGGTTCAGGTGCAGGCAGGAGGACAACAGACAGACAGTCAGGAGTTCAGGCTCCTGATGATGATGAGGAGGAGAGGTTTCATTCTCCGGTGGGAGAAGTGCGCTTAGGGAAGAGGAAGCCCAAGTGGCTTCAGGACACCTTTAGAGATGCCTCATCTGTTGCTGAGCCGAAGAGGCCGGTCAGAGAGAGTAGACCACCTGAGAGGTTTTGTAGCTATATGGCGATGGTTACCAACATCCTTGACTCTGAGCCTTCTAGCTATGAGGAGGCAGCTAGCCAGCAGGTCTGGAGAGGTGTCATGCAGGAGGAGTATTCTTCTATCATGAAGAATGATGTTTGGGAGGTGGTGCCGAGGTCGAAGGGCAAATCCGTGGTTACTTCCAGATGGCTTTACAAGGTAAAGCATGCTGCAGATGGCAGCATTGAGAAATTCAAAGCAAGGTTTGTGGCTAGAGGGTTCTCCCAGGTAGAGGGAGTTTATTATGAGGAGACCTTCGCTCCCGTGGCTCGATATACTTCGATCCGCTCCATTATATCGATAGCAGCAGAGATGGGTTGGAAGATCCACCAGATGGATGTGAAGACTGCATTTCTCAATGGCTTCATACAGGAGGAGGTGTACATTGAGCAACCACAAGGCTTTGAGGTGCATGGGAAGGAGTCCCATGTGTGCAGACTGAAGAAGGCCCTTTATGGCCTGAAGCAAGCTCCCAAAGCTTGGTACTCCAGGATAGATACATATTTGCAGGGGATGGGTTTCACAAAGAGTGAGGCAGATCCGAACCTTTACTTTATTGTGATTGGTGAGGAGCCTCTCATTCTGGTGCTGTATGTGGATGACTTGGTCATTACAGGTGCAGAGAGACTCATAGAGCACTGCAAGAGAGATCTTGCGACGGAGTTTGAGATGAAAGACATCGACTTGATGCATTACTTTTTGGGCTTGGAGGTGTGGCAGGAGGAGGGGCATTTCTTCCTGGGGCAGGGGAAGTATATTGTGGACATCCTTAGCAGATTCCACATGGAGGATTGTAGGCCCATGTCGACACCGATGATCACCAACTGGAAGAAGCTTCATGCTTCGGATTCCGAGTTGGTGGATCCCACATTGTACAGGTGGCTGATTGGTTTCTTGATGTATTTGGTCAACACTAGACCAGATATCTGTTTTGCAGTCAACACGATGAGTCAGTTTATGTGTGAGCCTAGGAAGGTTCACTGGGTGGCTGCAAAACACATTTTGCGATACTTGCAGGGGACAATGGATTATGGTCTGGACTACAGGCAGGGAGATGGAGTGAGATTGGTAGGATACACTGATTCTGATTGGGCAGGTTATGCTTCTGATAGGAAGAGCACTTCAGGGTGCTGTTTTGGGTTGGGTTCAGCAGTAGTGTCATGGTTCAGCCGGAAGCAGCAGTCAGTAGCATTGAGTTCAGCGGAAGCAGAGTATATGGCAGCCAGTCTACCTAGTTGCGAGGCTATCTGGCTTCGCAAGATGTTGTTTGGATTATTTGGTCAGCTGTTGAGACCTTCAGTGATTTACTGTGATAATCAGAGTTGCATTAAACTCACGGAGAATCCAGTATTTCATGACAGGTCAAAGCATATCAAGATCAGATATCATTTCATTAGAGACTATGTTCAGAAGGGAGTTGTGAAGCTTGAGTATATTTCCACTGATGAGCAGGTTGCATATCTTCTTACCAAAGCCTTACCACGGGGCAAGCATGTCTACTTCAGAGACAAGATGGGAGTGGTGAGGAACACCTTCCTCGGTAAGAGGGAGTGTTGAAATTTGGTACCGGAGGACAGGTGGTTCCTTAAGGCTTTGATCTTTGGCCTAGGGAAAAGTGTCCAAAAGAATTTAATTTTTCTCCTAAAGTGACTTTATAATTTTATAAAGTTAAATCTAATTTAAAAGTGACTTTAAGTGATAAAGTTACTAAGTCTAATTTTAAAGTGACTTTATTAAAGTCAATGAAAAATTAGAAAGGAAAAGTGACTTTGGAAATAAATGACTAAGTGGGTCTTTATTAAAGTGGGGTGAATTAAAAAATAAAAAGTGAGATTTAAATGAGCATTTAATCTCAGCCTTAGATCTCAATCTATTTCAGCCATTGGATTTAGGGATCACCCAAAAGTCACTTGGATCACCCAAAAGTCACTTGGGGTTAGATTAAAGGAGGAAAATGAGGAAAAGGTCATTCATTCTTTCATGAGCAGATTGGGAGAAGGAGAGCAAGAGAGCAAGGGAGATTTCTGAGCAGGGAGGAGAAGGAGACAATATCTTGGCACACATTCCAAGGTAGCAGTTGAGCAGATTTGTACAGCTGGTTCAGCACACAGTGAAAGGAAGATTTTGGCATGATTTTCGAGGAGTGGTTTGCACAAAAATCGAGGAGCAGTTTGCTGATTTTTCTGCACGCAAAACGAGGTCCGTACAATGCAATTAATGCTGGCTGTACAACAACATTTAATGCTGAAATTGGGCACAAAAATCGAGGAGGCCGTACAACATTTATTGTTGTCCTGTTTGCTGTGAGGCATGGGAAAAGAGATAAGTTGTAAGTTTGCTTGCTGATTTTTGCTGAATATTTCTCTTACTGTAAAAATGCATTTTCCAGAAATAAAGAAGAGCTCTCAAACTGGTTTTCCCCAAGAGTTGTAGGGGGTTTTTCCAGGGTCACATTGACCAAAAATCTCAGTGTTTAAATGTGTTTTAATGGCTGTTTATTACTACTGATTTTTATTTCTGCAATTTCCAGCATTCTGTAAAATTTCCAGAATTTGTGTTTTCAACAAATTTATTTTTTCCAGCTTGTTAAATGTATGGTTATGGGAAAGAGCATTTAACTATATGGGAGAAATAAGGAGAAACTGAAAACCGGGGTGGGAAATGAGAAATTTCTAATCTTGCTAACGAAAAATAATAATCCAGAGGATAAATTAAAGCCCCATACCTTCCATCGAGCTAATAAAACCACAAATGCGGCTGAGTGATGAGTGAACAAACTACTAGCAGTAGATTGTGAGCTAATTTATTATCCCTCGCTAGTCGAACCCTCTTAAGGTATATGAATTCCAGGGTCCTAAACACCCAACCACAAGCTCAACTTGTCACCTTTCTGCTCCACTCCATCTACTAGAATGAGTGCGCACTATCTCAACAAGAAGATGGTCTCAGGTTTCTCGCTTTGCAACTCGACCTCTTGCACTTTACATACAGAGTTTCCATTCACCACAACCCATCCCATTCCCTCTTTGATGCACCTCATCTCATTGATAGGGCATTGCAACCCTTCCTCTCCCAGATTGAACCAAGTCCGAATACTGAACACCATTTCGAAATGGCCCAAATGAATGCCCAACACACGCACTTGAATGGCGATGGTGTGCCACATCACCATAATTTAATGATGAATGGGGAAATGGGGTGATAGATAGCCACATTAATCCATATGCTCTCCGTTTCTGTGACCCTCATCAGGGTTATTCTTTAAGCTTTCTTGATTTCAATCTATGGCTTATTTTCCTTAGTAGCAACTTCAACTCTTTTCTTTGCTCCACCATCAATTTTATAACTATTCATTTGAGCTATATTATGTTGCACCTATTTGTAAGTCATGGATCTCTCTATTAATTTCTCCTCTTATATATATTTGTGTCTATATGATTAGATGAATTTAACCACTTTTGCAAATTTTCATTATTAAAATATCTTCCACCTTCTCTAACATTATTTTGTGCATAGAAAAATCGAAAAAACTTAATTAAATCAAATTCAAAGAACAAATGATTCCATATTATTTCTCATTCCATGAACTTGAGTGCTAAATACCAAACAAAATCCATTGATTGAGTTTATAGTGTCATCTACTCATTATAAGTTATAACAATAAAATAATTTCAAATGAAATTCATATCAATAGAACATCTAGGTGATGGTTAAGCATGCCATATTTCATTTCCATCCTTCCCTACCATGCTTGCATTATTTGCACTCATATTTTTTACCCCACTATTGGCCAGAATGAACAAAACAATGGTTGAGAACCCAATTTTAAGTGAATACCAATGATGGAGTTTTAGGTGCAAGATATGGTGCCGTTGCTTGCATTGAAATATAAAATACCATACCGGTACTACCATTCTAGACAAACAATCCAAAACCAACTACAAAATTCCTTATTATAAATAGACAGTAGAACTTATTCAATTTAATTATCAAACTCACAATATAAGAGACTTGGGCTTCGAGATTGCATTTAGAAAATTCATAATCAATGAGCTTGGCATTGAATTCCTTGTCAATTTATTTATTTATTTATTATTTATTTATTTATTTATTATTTATTTATTTTTTGCAGAAAAATCGTAACCTTTTATTAAGATGTATAAAAAGTTACATGAGCACACGCATTTAAGCATTTCACCATATAAAAGCATAGCATAAAAACTAGATAAAAAGCTGGGTTGGGAATGTAAGAGACTTCCAACCTAAATCAGTGAAAAAATATACTGTTCTGTCTATCCTTGTCAATTTGGATATTAACACAATGAACATAATTGTAATTTTTTTTTTCCATAATGAAGTCGTAATATAATCATTATAGTGTGGATCATAAGAAACATTGGCATAAAAATTGGGTAGAATATGAAATAACTTTGTATTGATGTTATATCTTTGTATCAAGATAATGATGACAAAACATGACTCAAGCGAAATAAAATATAAAGTAACATGCACAACCAACATAAATGTTAAAAAAATGGCTAAAATGACCAATACAATAGTTGATAACCCAATTTGAAGCGAATACCAATGAGGGAATTAATAACAGTGGACACGAGTTAGTTCCTAAGGGAGTTACATGGGTGACAAATTATAAGTCAAGAATAGATCAATATGTGAATCAACAATCATATATAACGAATTTTAAGGCTAATATTGATCCAGTAAATAGTACTAGTATTACACCTCTAAGCCTATCTTTCAATCATGATAAGTGTCCATCTGTAGTCGTTGTTCATTCTGATAGTTTATGAGTGTGCAATGCAAATTCATTACTGTCTCATGATATCACTAGCCTAGTTGATATTAACGTGAAAACATTTGTAATAGTAACATAGAGATAAAGATACCAATGTCAAAAAGACATGATAACACCATTGGAAATATGATGGAGCAAGTGATATAGGTATCAAGTTCTGGAATGCATGTGCATGGCTTAGAATCTAGAGAAAATAAGAATATTTTCATAGAACCAATCATACTCCAAGAATAGCAGTTGTTAACATGGACTGGAACCAAATTAAGGTTGTTGGTTTGGTCCAGACAAATGTTGGTTTAATGTATCAGAAGTTTGGGATCCTATTTCAAGTGGGGATGGTGATTTGGTTCTGAAAACAAATTTATTTTCGGCTAGGAAATACCTTCCATTGTATCCACCAAAGGCAACAAGAATATATTCACCATTGTTTGAAGTAAGCACAAAACAATAACATATTGAAGAAGAGAGATAAGCAAATGCCAACTTAAGATCTTAAAACAATAGTGAAATATCTGGAATCGAGTTGGATCAAATTTGCATTTACAAGTAAATTTCAGAACTAGCCAATCTATATGTTGAAACCAAAAATAAAAACATATAGTACGGGTTGAAATTATACCAACAAATGAATAACATCATTTTTCATATACAATCCAAAATCAAAGAAGTTTCCAAGTATGATTTGAAAATAGTAGAGAAAAATATGTGTCAAGTTCTAAGAAAGAAAGGCAATGTGACCTATTGACTATGATCCTTAGAATAAAATTGGTGAGCAAACAATCTCAGATAAATTTTTGGACTAAGCGGTCAAACAAAATAGTAGAAAATCACCTTGCTAGAAAGTGACACTCATCCTTGTACAATGGTTACAACAAACGAGAAAAGTGTAGACATATTAAAAACCATGGACCCTGAGACACTGATTAATCACCATAAAATCTCTATATTAATCTCAATAGGGACAAAAAATTATCAAGAAAAGCATGGGGTCAACCTTTCCTCTGCAAAACATAATTAACTAATCACAGTCAGAAGCAAAATAAACAAAATTAACACCCTAAATCATAGAAAAATGAAACAAGTGCAATCATCTGGATAACTTGCTCGAATCATTTATTTTCTACTTACAAATAATGACTTGTTGTATTTGAATTATTTATTTTCCTTTGCCAACTATTCAAACACAATTAATGAGAACCATTGTTAAAGCATCCAAGAAACTTGTCCATATTTATTCCACTTCAACATAGAGGCAAAAAGACTAAAGGCAGTTAGAGTTGAATGAAACCTAGCCAAGGGAATCCAGTGTTAGCTAAGATCCATGTTTAATTGAGGCCCTTGTTTCTCCAAAAGATGGTAGCTACCTGTAGCATTGTTGCCTATGTAGTGGTGTTTAAGGAAACTATCAGATCAAAAGAAGTGAACTCATAACTCTAAGAGGGATAAAATTTATAACTTTACAAGCTATTTGAAATATTCGATATTGTAAAAATTACAACAATGAAGCCATCAAAGGTTAGATAAAATAATGAATTTGTGGTTTCTATACTATAAATTAGCATTTGTTCACACATGTTGAGGTTGATTTAACCATTCAATGGTCAATTTAATATATTTTATACATATTAATGTTAATTTCTTGGGCACCCTATTTCATTTTGCACCTTTTCACACATGAATGGATTAGTTGGAGGTTGATTGAGTAATTTTGATGGGATGCTCCAATATTTGACACATTTCAAGGTTTGCATGCATTATTTCATTGTTTATTGGAGGATGGCACACATTTCTAGGTCAAACCTAGAATAAGGAAATGGCTTGTAAACTTGGAGAAGGTTGTTGAGAAAATGAAAATCTCTCTTTCAAGCATAGCTAGAAGATTGAATCTTTTGAAATAAATATGGCATAAATGTGCGAAAAATTTAATATCACTCTGAATGAATTTTAACATGCCACATAAATGATGATTACATCTAAGACTAGTGATATTACATACTAGTTGAGGGTCGCAAAGGACATGTTGAACTCCATTGTGGAAAAAATTAAAATATTAGGAGGAGATCATAACAATATTGAAAATGATTTGTTTCCAATGGTAGATACAAAGATGAATGCGTGTACTCACTCATGTGAAAGAATTCCTATTATTGTAATAATGGGAAACAATGCCAAGAGTGTTTTATTATCTAATGATAACAAAAGGGTGAGATTAAATGTAAGAACATCTACTTGTGGGATTCAACTAAACAATTCCACTTTGCACACAACCAACATGGAAAATAAGAACACACGTATCTATTTTAGATGGCAACACATGTATGGAAGAACTGAAGGTTCAAACATGTAATATTCTTGATGATGTGAAGTTTGGCAATTAATAACAATGGACACCAATTAGTGCCTAATGGAGTTACATGGGTGACAAAATATAAGTTAATAACATATCAATGTGTGACTAAACAACCATCTATAATGAATTGTAATGTTGATATTGATCCCGTAAATGGTGCTGGTGTTACATACTACTTATAAAACATACTAGGATTCCATTTCTTACAACATTTAATCATAAGCTCCATGCTTCTTGATGAAGCTAAGGTATGTGGTATATGGACGAATAAGTGATAAATAATGAGAATGAATGTTTGAGGGCCTTCGTCATTCATGGTTATCTCCTTGGTTACATGAAATATCATACTAAAGGGGACTTTTCCTTAATACTACTACTCACATAGACCTTCAAGGCTCATGGAAGTAATTCCTTACCATATAAGCTCAACAAAAGACTCTAGTATGCTTCCTTAACCTCAAATTTTAATCAAGATTTATTCAAGTTGATTAGCAATGGCCTACCTTATGGTCAGTTTGAAAGGATCAAGAAATACGGGTTTTAGGGATAACCTCTTGGCTTCCTACGGTAAATAACTTCATAAATTCCTATCTTACATAAAAAGGAAGCATGATCAACCATAATTTTAACTGGAGTAATATGCCATTTATGATTTGAATAATTGGCATCTCCAAACATCGTTTTTGGGGTCAATTTGGAATAAAATTCCTATTGGCATGCTCAAGCTTATTGAAATAACATAATAAAGTATCAAACTTAAGTTGAGTACTTATAATAAACCTTATATTGTTGATGATAGATTGTGAGCAAGAGTGGCTTGATATCCTTTTAGTGAATGGGTGCACTATCGTTATAGGTATATATACATATATGTGTGTGTGTGTAGAGAGAGCGAGAGAGAGATAAATGTGTGTACTCATTTATGTGAAATAATTCCTATTACTATAATAATGGGAAACGATGCTAAGAGTTCCATTTATGGGAAGCATGAATAACACATCCTACCATTGTTTCGTTAAAACATGTTAGAGTAAACAAGGAATGGAAAGACATGGTGAAAGTGAAGGCACAAGATGGATTGTATTCATAAATCAATAGGCTAAAATATTGTGAGAAAACCTTGAATGTGTTGTGGTGTTATCTAGCATTGGTGCAAGGTCAAGAGATTTGAAAGCAAATTGGAATGACCATGAGTGCATTCCTTTGAATTAGAATGGGCCTTGTACCACTGTTGATTCTATAATCAATACAAGTTAGGAGTTCCTACACTCAAACCTCTTGCGACCTGAAATGTGAAATGTTGCACTGACTTGATATTTAGCCAAATGAAAACATGTTATCACCATAATTGAAACCACACATTTCTTATGATAACCATAACCACACCTTAGATTAATTTGATGGCGACAAGCTATATTACTTCATTGAAAGGGATTACATTATTTGGGTTTTTCATAAGAACTTGAAATATGGACAAAAAATATGAGATAATAACTCATGTCATTAGAGAGCTAGGCTAAAATGGTTTCCTTGGCCATACAACTTATTATCATAAGCACCAATCTTGAATCCTTATAATTGGGATTTGCTGCTTTCAAAGACAAATCACCAATTTGTTGATATGATATGAGTAAAAATTTGGCAATGGAGCAGACGTGCAACTTGGGTTGACATGCTCTCTCTCAAGCTTGCATATGGGAATAATATGCTATGCTTCGTCTCCCTAAAAAATTATAAAACAAATCCCTATCACATACGTTACTTATAATTGAATTTTGGATATTTAAAAGGTTGTGTGACTAAGTTCCCACAATTTTAAATTGAAAGGTTAGAGGATGAGTCTCCAATGTTTAAATGGGTTTTCTAGGAGAAAATACAAGCTGACATATAATTGCAAGTGTAACATATGATTTATTGTCATGTGGAAGTAAAATAGCTAGGCGAAAGATGATATCAAAATGTAAACTTGGAAATCATGAAGGAAAACAACTTGAAAATTTATATGCTTCTTCTATGAATCAGGATGGTGGAAATGCTCAAGTAGAGGAGATTGAAATTATGCACAAAGAACATATAATAGGAAGTGATTCAACCAAATCCTTCCACATGACAGAACCCTTCAAGGACTTCCATGGACACCTATACCAATCTTTGATTGATAGGTTTTATAAATACATGTATTTCATCTCACTTCCCTAGAGAGCTTCATTATGAGTGAGTGAATGTCTACAAACTTCTGGCTGCCAATTTCTTTAGAAAAATAAATATATTTTCTATAATCCAAACCTTCAATGGATATAATAAATGGTATTCTATTGTAAATATTATGTATATCAAATCTATGTAAGGATTTTCTCACTATGTTGTTATTCATGGTTGAATTGATAGGGAAACCCCTCTAATCCTAGTTGAACTTCTTGTAGGAGGAGAAAGTGAAGGTACATGCAAGTATACGTGAGGCTTCTATCATCCCTTTCTTTTCTTTTGTTTCTAAAATTTTATTCCAAAAATATGTCCATACAAGAGTTGTTCTTGGACATGTAGTGGACAAATGGGAGAATTGATAGTGGTGACTTGTTTCATGTACTAATATTGTTCCCTTGATAAAGATCACAATTAGAGCAAGGTCAATATTAGGAAGATCTGAGTTACATTTTGTTGCTTTTTCACGTTAAACTTCAAACTATGGTATTCATATTTTTTTTCTAAGAAAAAATTAACTCTAAACCTAGAGAGCTTAAAACTTGAAATATTCAATCAAAACAACAAAGTTGAGCTACATTAGTCTACAAACACACACTGTTGGAATTTATAAACAACATAAACACTCAAAACTATTGAAAGTATCCAATTGTGTAGATATATCCTTTGCCTTAAGTTTTCCTCATCTCATCACTTTATGTTCCCTGAAAAGTGAAAATCTTCTTAGAAATATTTATCGATAACTGTGTCACTTGTGGGAAATGTGTTGGTATTATCTCCTCAAAGATTCCTTGGTTTGTCTCACTAACCTGAAAATTGAACATAAAATGTAAGAGTCACACCACTGAAATTATGTGACTTAAAGTCATTCACAATTCTAACAAAAAATATTTATACATAGTAATACCTATGATAACCGTACATCAACATGTTCATGACATAGGATTTGTTCCATGGAGTTGAAGTATTCATCATTTAAAAATGATGAAAACCGCATAAGTTCATATAAAAATATATGTAAGTGATATTTGGAGACAAAATGTATATACAGTTCAACATAATAAATTTATGTAACATGAATTATAGCTAATCTTGTAAATGTGATTTTTTAGTTCATTAATCATAGCTTGCTAGAACATACCTCACCAATGCTTCAAATGTTGTGATTCATGAATCACTTACAATGATATCTACAAGATAAAGCATATCTCTCGAGATCTAATCGATCCATCTCTCTCAATACCTCATGTGGAATGCTAACAAATGGTGGATGCTACTCACTCTCTCAACAATGCTACTTCCCCAAGGCAACTGCCAACCCTCCCAAAGCAACCTGAATATGCTCCCTAATCTCCTCCCTTGCACGAGTTTCTGTGTTGTATGTAACAACAAGCTCAATTCAAAGTGAAACCACTATAGGTGGTTGAGGTACTAAATGAGGTGTTGGATCCCCAAATCCTGTTCATATGTACGACCTTTTCCAGCTCCATAGAATTTGGGTCCATGTGCTCTCGAAACTCTAAGGCACATCTTTGAAAAATATTGTGGCAACTCATCATTGTTAGGGAACTTTCCATATGCATATAAGAACTTCTCATAAAAAAATGGTGTAATATTAGGATCATTAAATCTTGTAACCTTCAGATGTTTTTTTTGTCTTCGGGTCTCAAGTCAAATAATGAATTCCATTTCTTTAGTGACCATTCTTTTCACTTCATTAGGCCGATAGGCCTTCCCTTTGAAAGAGACTTTCGTCGTCCCTTTCATTCTAAGGTTGACACCTGGCATTTTTTTCATCTTGCCGTTTCGCATTTGTTAATGCCCCTGTATGCGCTGTTAATCCGTGGATTGTGGAACCTCTGCCCAACAACCTGCGTGTGGTGCGGTGGATTGTGGAACCTCTGCCCAACAACCTGCGTGTGGTGCGGTGAACGTTGTTGGACAAGATGAGGCAGTTCAAGCGGTTGCAGAAGCTGTGTTAAGATCGTGGGCTGGACTTGAAAGACCTCAACAGCCGACTAGCGTGCAGTCTTTGGTCGACCGAGTTTCTCTTTCGAAATTCTTCCGTCCCCTGACTTCGAAAATTGCAGGCTTTGCTGCCTGTTGCTGTGTGATGCTGTCACGGGACTTTGAGCATGGGGCAGCGCGACCAGTTGGGGATTTTTATCGTTTTCAGTTGCCCGCTTTCATTTCCATTGTCCGCAAGTAAGGTGTATTTCCACCCCAATCAAATTTATTATGGCAAATGGCTTATTAACAAGCAGGTATCTGAATTTTCCATCTTCAATCAGTTCATTGTTATATAAGCCTGCAACACTATAGCGAGAAATTTCACAGTTGCGACTCGCGGTGAATGCCGTGTATTAAACACTGGGGGTTTTCAACCCTGGACGGGAATTATTTCACACACCGAACTAACCGCCATAAAAACCCTCGCCAAAGAGTTGCCTTCACCGATTATTTATTGATCCTTTTTTATTTTTACTTGCAATCAAGTAGAAGTTCTTCCTTGATTATTCGTGGTTTCGAAATTCAAATTTTTCACGGGCAACCCTAGTTGTGGTAGATTCTAAAGTTCATTAATTGCATTAGGGTTTTTCCATTTCAATTTTTGTAAATTTTGTTATATTTTGGAGTTTAAAATTGTTGATATCAACGTTTTCCTGTTTCCAATGTTTTCAATGTTTAGGTGGATATTGTGGTGTTCCCTGGTTCGCTTTATCGGGTTCTGGTACTTAATTTTTATTCAAACTAGGAGTGAGATAGAAATGTGTTCCCAGGGTGTAAAAATGTCAACTTTTTTTTTTGACATTCAATGCAAAATTATCAGGTCCTGTGTCTTTGTCGCGGTGGATTTCTGGAGAAGTTAAGGTAAAGGGTGTTTGTTTTTCGTAATTTTTGCTTTAATTACATTTGATGACACTACACTCTGTGTCTTTGTCACGGTGGATTTCTGGAGAAGTTAAGGTAAAGGGTGTTTGTTTTTCGTAATTTTTGCTTTAATTACATTTGATGACACTACACTCTACATCTGATATAGATGCAAGGGGCTTTGGAAAAATCAAGGAGCTTTGCACTCTTAAGGTAGAGAGAGTAAGTGGGAGGGGAAGTTCAAAGAAGAAATGTGGAAAATGCAAAGTCTTGGGAAAGGAGAGGAAGCTCAAATACTTGGGAAAGGAGGGATTTTTGACATTGCTGGGACAAGATATAGTCGTTTTGGTTTGGTCCGTATTGATATGTCTGAATTTATGGAGCAACATTCAGTTGCAAGGCTCATAGGTGCTCCTCCTGGGTATGTGAAAAGCTAGATGTTTCTAATTGAGATTAGTTGATAGCTAGACACTCAATTGGTTGACAGCAAGACGCCTTTTCTACACTTTGCTTCAAATGCTTGATGATGGTAGACTTACGGATGGCCAAGGTCGCACTGTTAGTTTCTCAAACAGAGTCATTCTCATGACATCCAACCTTGGAGCAGAGCACTTGCTTGCTGCATTGTCTGGCCACACAACAGTAAAAACCGCAAGAGAGAATGTCATGCCACACAATAGTAAAAACCGCAAGAGAGAATGTCATGCAAGAAGTATGCACACGCATTCCTGGACTCTGTGTATGCATCTTTTTCATATAATTTTATCACGAAGTTGGCTGCGGTGCTTTGACATGCCTTTGAATATTGTTGTAGGTTAGAAGACATTTCAGGCCAGAGTTATTGAATAGAATTGATGAGATAGTTGTATTTGATCCTCTTTCTCATGATGAGCTCAAGAAAGTTGCTAGACTACAGATGAAAGATGTAGCAATTCGTCCTGCAGAGAGAGGTGTTGCTTTAGGGTTTACAGATGCCGCTCTGGATCTTGTTGTTCACGAAGCCTATGATCCTTGGGTAATAACATTGAAATATGTTTATTATGGCTGTTGTTGCCATTTACATTAATCTGTAAGTGAGAAGTTTAAAGAACTGTCAAATGGCAATTGCAACCTTACCATACAGATAAAATGTCTGGCTTTCCAAGTAAAGATCAGCTGAATTTATAGACTTGAGGATGGACCTTACATTGGGAGATGTTTATGTATGCTGTTGTATGTCATATGCATTAATTCGACAGTGAAAAACACTTGCAGATGGGCACTTGGATGCTAATCGTATAAGCTGTGCACAAATTTCACCACCTCCATTTTGAAGCAGTTAACTTAACAAGAATGGTAATAAATATGATGTTTGTTGTGGCCATTGATATCATCTACATTGATGTGTTTTTTAACTGTATAAGTTATTCGCATGTTTCGTTACTTCAAGGTAATCTGAAATTGGCTTGATGCCAATCAATCTTATCACGTTTCACCCACTACTACTTGTCAAATCATTCATTTGATCCCCAAAAAAAATCCTTTTCCTATGTGAAGGAGAGAAAAAGACACCCCTGTACTAAGCGGCAATCCAGACCCAAAATGTTTTGGCAAGTTTGCAAATCCACGTAACATGCCTAACCGTTATGCATCTCCCAGCAAACTACACAACGTGCATTTGTAAGGTCAGTGCTATATAGTCTATCTTTTGCTGCTGAACCCATACGAAGATTGAACCACCCAAACATTCTAATCTCAAAATAGTTGGATGGCTAGATACCTTGAGGCTTGAGGCCTCCTCATCCACCTTGTTTCGGTATCCTGAATGTTCCATTCTTGTCAAGGTGATCTGCAATGGGATAAATTGGCCAACACCCCCATGTTCGTCCGGAGATTGAATGTTATCAGAAATATTCTCTATCCAATAATGAAGGGAAATATTTACTGCCAAGAACCCAGTGGGTTAAACCCACATAAAAATAGCAACAACATTGCTTCCATATACATGGCAGCCGAAATTGCAGTTCTCTAGCCTAGATCTTTGCTGCCCTTGTCTGTCGAGATCTTTGTCTTTCTTCATTATGGCTTCAGTCCTCAACACTTTGCTTCAAATGCTTGATGATGGTAGACTTACGGATGGCCAAGGTCGCACTGTTAGTTTCTCAAACAGAGTCATTATCATGACATCCAACCTTGGAGCAGAGCACTTGCTTGCTGCATTATCTGGCCACACAACAGTAAAAACCACAAGAGAGAATGTCATGCAAAAAGTATGCACACGCATTCCTGGACTCTGTGTATGCATCTTTTTCATATAATTTTATCACGAAGTTGGCTGCGGTGCTTTGACATGCCTTTGAATATTGTTGCAGGTTAGAAGACATTTCAGGCCAGAGTTATTGAATAGACTTGATGAGATAGTTGTATTCGATCCTCTTTCTCATGATGAGCTCAAGAAAGTTGCTAGACTACAGATGAAAGATGTAGCAATTCGTCTTGCAGAGAGAGGTGTTGCTTTAGGGTTTACAGATGCTGCTCTGGATCTTGTTGTTCACGAAGCCTATGATCCTGTAAGTAATCACTTTGTTTCTTGTTTTATTCAGTCTAACTTGCCAGGGGATGTGCCCCCTACCCTAATAAACTTGACACTGCATCTCCTTCACAAGTCCTCCCTTTCCCTATTGCAGGGGACATGACCCACTCCTTGGACACATGTCTCCACATCGTAGGAGATGTTGTGGGAGGGTGTTCTTCATGTACAATGATTTTATTCAAGGTCTGATTTCTATTTTCCATGCCCTGTCATATAAACCTGTGTGGAAAGTTATTCTAGGAGTTTGATGTTTTGCAGAGTTTTGGTTATGGTGGCCAACAATGAATATTAAAAGCGCAGGACTTTTCAGTTTACAATTTCATTTTCTCATATTTTCAATGGTCTGTCATATATTTTGCATGAACTTGTCTAGGGAGTAATTTTAGTCTGATATTTTTGCTGGCAGTTGGTTGTGGTGGCCAACAGTTGATCTTTAAGAGCTGTGAACTCTTCAGTTTACAGAGTTGCTTTCTGAGATTTTCAATTTTCTCAATTTTCACATTCAGTTTCAGATTTTCTAATTTTCACATGATTTTCTTCCTTCTGTATGGATCCCATCGATATAAATTTCAGTTCTGTTCTTTAAATTTTAACATTTTCCTCTCGCACTTGAACTTTAAAAATGGGGTGCTGCCTGTCTCTGCGTACTCGGCGAACTTAGTTCAAAGTATATAGTAAAGGGATGTTTTTGGTGTGTTTGTTGATTAATATAAATTAATGCATTGTTTACTTGTTAATACTAGTGAAGCAGGCAGGATCATTATTAGCCTTTGTGGTTTGTGGGCAATTTAGGTCAAAATTTGTGAGTAAAATGCAAGACTAGTTGGGGATTCTCATTTAAAACCTCTAAATGGATAACGTGGTAACCTGGTACTTGCAGGTTTATGGTGCTCGCCCCTTGCAACGATGGTTGAAAAGTAAAGTTCTCACTCTGCTATCTTGGATGCTCATCAGTGGGGAGATTGATGAGAACAGTAAAGTATACATTGATGCAGTGCCTGAGCACCAACTCCCAGAGTTTGCTCCAGATACATCCTCAATAAATTCATCTATCACTCGCAATGCTTGGAGTTGATGATGATTTGGTATCAAACAGTAGTCCAGATTTTAAATCTACTTCTCTGAGCTTCATAATTTTTCTTACTGCTTGCTTCTGTAAAAGCTTCAATATTTTATATGTGGTGTATTACTGTGAGCCAATGTCACTACTTAGCTGTGTTCAATTTCAATCACTCTGCATAATGGCTGAAGCTGTGTCTGAAGTTGAGTGGAGTCCATGTAAAGTCCCTTGCCCACTTGATCTACTTGGAGCAAACTTTTAGAGAACAAGAACATGATAATAACAAACCTAGGGGCAAAACCTTTTGCTCTGCAAATTCCAGTTGGGATCCTTAATAAATATAGTTAAAGTCTATAAGCACTTTTTAAGGCATTTCGGCGCCCCTCAGTAACTAATTTAATCATTTGCACATCTCTTGAGCTAGCTCACTGAAAATACATATAACGATCATGTTTCAAAAAGAAATAGATGGACCTACACGTAAGCAGAGAAGCAAACGGTTCCGGCTCCTCCAGTGGTAACCAAAAGGAAAACTTTACAAATGGGTGAAATTCATTGCCACCTGTAGCATGTAGTATAAAGGAGGACAAATGAACTTCTGCCGGGTTGTTGGAGATTCAGAAGCTTCAGAAAAGGCCTGTAGCCTAATGGCATGTAGCAATCTAGCATTGCAGAGTGTTTGAATTAGATAACAGCCCAAAACCAAAGATATCATCCACAAATGAGATGCAATTAGGGGATCACGGCTTCAATCAGACATGATGTTATGAAAATTCAATGTCAATACAAACTGGACCAATAGACAGATTTTTTTAATCGTTGACATAAGACAATTTGAATTAACATGATCCATAGAAAGATCATTAAGTTTTAAAAAACTTAGATGACCTTACACTTATGCAGAGCAGCAAAGGTTCCTTCTCCTCTGGTAGTTATCAAAAAGGAAACAGATGGCTAAAATTTCTTAACGCCTTTATCCTTTTGTAGAGAGGACAATGAAATTGTGCCTATTCAATGTAGGTTTCGATAAAAGGCCCGTATCAATCCAACATTCCAGTGTTTCAATGAGATAATACGCCATAATCAAAGACAAGATCCACAAGGAGAGACGGTTAAGAAATCATGGCTTCAACTAGACACAATGTTGTGAAAAGTCAAAGACGATAATGGACCCTTGGGCTGAGATTTGATTTGTTTTTATAGTTGACATAAGACAATTTGAATTAATATGATCCATAGAAAGATCATTAATTTTCAGAAATGGTTCACATAAGCAGATAACCAAAAGTAACCAAAAGTTCCTTCTCTTCCAGTGGCTACCAAGAAGGAAAACTATAGAGAAATTCAACAACTCTAATTTAATAATCCTATCGGCCTCTCTTTGTACCTTTTGGGACAATTGCTAGTTATATAAGTTTCTACAAATAACCACTGATATTGTCCTATGTATCTTGTCAAAGAAAACTTGGGTTTACAATCCAACCCCACGATATGTCTCTATGAGACTCTCCTAACTATGCAAAATGGTTTGGAGACTCTCTCAAGTAGGGATAGAGAGATTGCTACTTTCTAGCTCATTTCACAATCTCGTGGAATGCTCCCTCATCCCATCAATAATAAGCAAGGGGATGTTATCTTTCCAAGGCATCTCCTCAAGAATATCTCTTGGATGGGTGTAAAGAGGGTCAAAGTTTGGATTGTGGGCATATTGTTGCAACCTATGAGCTCTTCCCCTATAATGAGGTCCCACAAGAGGAGGACGATTAAAACTTGTAGCCTGTTAAATGTTCGCATATTATTTAAATGTAAATAAATTTTACTTGGAAAATTCATATTTAAAAAATATGTCAACATTTAAAATTACCTGATGGAAAAACCATCTCATTCTCTTAGAATGATTATCCCCTTTTGAGGAAACAAACTCAGAGCCATTATGCCCTGTACAAAACATCAAATTGTCAATCGTGCACAAGTATGAGACATAGGATAAATTTTCACATTAAACACGTGTTGAACAAGATTCCAATTTAGATTTTACTTGGGCACTTTTGTAAGTGTGGATTAGAATCAATATTTCCAACTCGAGGCTCAACCAATGAAACTGTGGATGATGATATTTTTCCACATTAAATACGTGTCAAAGAAGATATTATTCATATGTTAAACATTAAATTTATATCATAGACTTGAACATGTTAACTAGTGCCAATCGAACGTGTACCTGTAGCACACACAATAGACCCCTCAGAATTGTGTCTATGCATGAGGGAAGCCCTGTCAATAGATATACACGCGTGGAACACAATAATTTTCGTGCATTAAACATGTCACTTCAAGATTTCTATTCAAATTTTACCTGAACCAACTATATCAGACATTGGGTTGGTTTTTGTAGGTAGAGTAATAGGATAAGACACTAAATGCATGCGTGGGTTCGAATCAATATGACCAACCTGAGGTTCAATCCATGCACTTGTTGACGACGATATTTTCTCACATTAAACACGTGTCAAAGAATATTATTTACATATTAAATATTAAATTTATAACTTAGACTTGAACATGTTAACTAGTAATTGATGTGTACATGTAGCATGCTCAATAGACCCCTTGGAATAGCGTCTAATATGCGTGTGGGAACCGGGGCTCTCAATAGATCTATATGGCTCACGTCGATCCATCAATGTGTTATGAATATTATAATAATATTGAATAATTAGTGATTAATATAGAAGATACATGTCTCTAAAGACATTGCCATTCATGAAGGGGCGCCTACCTAGGTATATAAGAGAGATTTCATTTGTAAAAATCTCATCATAATATTCTCATATATATTAAAAAATTATATAAAAAAATAAAAAAGTCAAGATTAAAAAATAAAATAAAAAATTTATAAAAAAATAAAAATAAAAACCAGAAGGTTTGCAGCCAGTCACTGCCACCTTAGCAGAAACATTTGCAGACGTAGTTGATTAGCCGCCTCGACCATAACCATTGTCACTGATCTAACTTGTGGGCTGCCAAACCACGTAGTTTACACAATGCAGTCACCAACCTATAGCACTGGACGATGTCCCTGTTAATACTTACAAAGTTAAAAAATTGTTGTTATCACTGTACAACATTACGATTTATCTGCACACAGTTCTACTAAGAAGAAAGTGGTGATGGTGCCATTAAGAAGATATTCATGACAGTAGAGAGAGGAAATGTCAGAGTGGGAACAATCAACTATGTAAATCAAAGCCTTACCCGTACAAATACTACATATAAGGCGTTTACATTTCACTTGAAAGCGATACTCAATGCCATCACCCAAGTTAAGCAACATCACAAATCCACCATCGTGTTGATATCTTCACAGAGTTGATAAAGGTGCTCACGTATCTAGTATGCATAAAAAATAATGATCTGTTCTGGACATCAAGGAGGACTTTTCGAGCAAGAGACATGAACTCTACTATTTTCTAGTTAGCCATGCTGCAATATTATACAAATTAATATCTTACAACATATAATGACTGCTTGATTTGTTATTTAATACATTAAATAAGGTGAACGTTATATAAGTGAGTAAGACATTTTAATATTAATATTGAAGTGGGAGATTTTAAAGAGTTAAATAAAGTTAAAATGAAATAAATTTTTATATTCCTAAAGTAGGAATATTCTAAATTAATATAAAAATTATGTATAAGGGATATTCTCTATTGATCTTACTCAAGATAATAATTATGTTAGTAATGAATGTGCTAACCAATTAGTGATTCATGAATCGAATATAATTGAAACGATGGATTCAATGAATAATAAACAACTAGGGTCAAATTCCACATTAGACACCTCATATTACCAAGATGATGTTTGCATTAAATTCTTTTTTTTAAGAGGACCAAAACCAACCTAAAGATCACCTAATTTGGTTAAGAGGAAGTTAAATTTTGAATTATTTTATTCATACATACGTTATGGAGTGGGTTGGCTCTAACCACATGGGTAACTGCTTGGGCCAATCTTAACCCCAAATAAACCCTCAAGAAAGCCTATAAAGGGAAGTGACCTCAAGTTCATTTCAACACATCATTTTTCTATTCTTCTATTTTGTCTTGGCTTGCACAGGTACGTTGGAAGGAGTTTGCACAAGGTCTGAAATCACAGGCGAAAAGTTCGCTCTAAGTTTGGGTTTTCTGGATCTCGGTCACTGACACATAATAAGACATTTTTGTCCCTGGTTGCAGGCACATAGTAAGCAAGGGAGCGACTTTGGCTCTGTGGTCGCGTAGAGTTAGTTTAGTGAGAGCGACTCTGGGTTTAGAGGAAGATTAGAAGGTTCAGGTCCTCGGTTGCTCATACAGAGTAGTCCTGGGAGTGACTAGGACATCAGGGATGCTTGCACAACAACAGTAAGGGAGCGAATTTGGGTTTTACCTGTATTATGCCAAAATTGCACGCATAAAGGCTTCATGAGAGTGACTCTGCAGCCATAGTTGCTTGTATACAATATCCGAAAGAGCGACACATGAGTTTCGGTCACACACTGACAGTGTTGATGAGGGCGACCTGAGTTCAGATCTAGGGTTTGACATCTTGGATTCAATTGACTTCAGTGATTTGGTAGATCTAGATTTCTATCTGTTGTTACACAAATATGTAGATATGATTTGTTATTATCCACTACAATTATATGTATTGGGATCATTATACTCTGCTAAAATATTTTTATGACGATCTACTAAAGAAGAAGATTTGAAAGGGTTTCTCCCTCGTGGGGGTTTCCCCTGGTCTTGGACCAATATGCTATCTCTTATGGTTGTGCTGTTGTCTTCTTTGTCACCGCATATATTTTTCTTTCTTCAATTACGTTTATGATTGATTATATTGCTAACAATTGGATGCATTATTAATGAAAAGATAAATTAGGCTACAGTAACTGATACATCATAGAAAAATAAAAAAATTTAACATGGAATCAGAGCTGAGGTGAAGGACAAGCCCAAAAGAAGACAAGCATTGAAGCTCTCTCTTTCAGATAGCAGATTACCGGGTCAAGGTCAAGATGTCATCTTCTTCTACCTTCAAGGAGCATGAAAAGTTGGGTGATGCATCAAACTTTGCTGCATGGAAAGTTAGATTTGAGATCATAGCTGACAATAATGATGTGCTGGAATACATTCAAGGAAGAATGTTCGACCCTCCAGAAAATGCTTCTGCTTCCCTCAAGAACAGGTATAAGAAAGGTGATTCCAAATCAAATCAAATTATAGTTGATGGTTTACAAGATCATTTACTTGCATATGTAGGAAATTTAAGAAAGTCCAAAGATATGTATGACAAGATATCCGACATGTATGAAGTGAACAACTTGAATGAGATCATCACCCTGAAAGCTCAACTCAAGGAAACTAAGATGAACAAAGGGGAAACTATTCAATCCTACATTATGAGGATCTCTTGCGTTAGAGATTAATTGCAGAGAGTTGGAGAAAATGTGTCTGACAAGAAGCTAGTAGTTGTGACTCTTAGAGGTCTCCCTCCTATTACACAATATTTTTTCACGCCTCTTGCACTTCCCTGTGACATACCCTGAAGTTCCCGAAACACGACCATTATATAGTATACTCATCCATGTATACAAATCAGATCCCTCCCGAGACTTCATTTGGAAAATGTCTTGAGCTTTCCCTAAAGAAATAGCACTTAAAACTATAAAATGAGAGCCATCACTCTTATGAGGCTTAAAACAAGGTTGGTCACTTGTTGCATTGTGTTTGACTAGCGATGGCATTGCTATGTTTCCTAGACTACCCATGATGATCCCGAAAAGGTAATTTTCCTAGAGGAGATGAGAAGCTTCGTGATCTAGAAGCTTCTAGAGCAACGAGCTGGAGGTGGTTTCGCATAGATGAGGTCGAATCCTCCCAATTTGACCTCTTTGTCTTATCCCTATGAGCTACCTCCTTGAGATGTGGGCCTAATCCTATCTTTGGAGAATTCCTAACTCCCTCTCCCAACCTATAAATTCTTCTTCTCCCATTCCCAAATGGTTGGTATATGTCAATTTTCACCCCTATGCCGAGCTTATGCCTAGAGGCTATTCATTAGACTTGGAGGAGGAGTGTTTGGAGAGCCTTTCAACATCAAGGCTATGGTTGTAAGCTTCCATTTATTACTTAAATAATATACAACTGCTGGTTCATCTTCCCAAAATATATATGTTCATGTATGTATTAGCTTGGCATTCCTTGATAAGTTAACTAGGTTGTTATTGAATTTTCTATTGGTTTTGGCATGCTTTGTTGTCTCTTGATCACTTGTGCAGGTACATAAGTGTTGAGAGAATCAAGAACAAGTCTATGAAACAAGCAGTTCGAGGCCTTCAACAAAGGAAATTAGAATAGCATCAGAACAAGGTAGGTCATCTCTTTCATTCTACTTTTCAATTATAACATAGGAAGATGTCTAGTTGATTGTCACTTCAGTTGCTAGACCCACTCATTGGGCTAGAGGGATCGTCTCTATTTGCAGAGAGGATTAACCTTGTCAACACCTCCTATTTGGGAAATCTTCATTACTACGATTAGCAACAACAATGTCCTTCCGAAATTTGATGAAATTTTTGGGAAACTCACTCAAGAAGAGTCAAGAATGATTGCAAGAGGAAGGATTCAAAAACATGAAGAGGGAGAGATCACTGCATATATCTCTTATGACAAAAGGAAGAAGGAAAAAGGAGGTCCATCAAGGAGGCCTTCTTCTCATAATTCAAAAGGAAGGAATGAAAAATCATTATCTCATGTTGAATGCTTCAATTGTCACAAGATAGGTAATTATGCTCGTGATTGTCCTGAAAGGAGAAAAAGACCACGCTACAACACTAGAGGAAACTACAATAAAAAAAGCAGAAAGGACTATCAAAATAAGAACCATGATATAAGATATGAAAGAAGAAGAAGAGACTGCTCAAGTGACAGTGAATAAAATCATCATCCTCAAAAGAAATTGAAGGCTCCAAGGTATGCAAGTAATGTTGTAAATAAATTTGAATACATTCTTATTTTTGCTCTTACTAGTTCTTCTCCACTAGATTCCTAGGATAGTTGGTTGGTTGATAGTGGGGCCACTCATCATTTCTCTGGTTACAAGGAAGTCCTCTCTAGAGACTAAGCTAAAGGTTATTATTGGAGACAACTCCACTCATCCTATGAAAGGGTTTAGGTTCGTCAAATTTTAGTTGAATTCAAAGAAATCAATTATGCTGCATGATGTTATGTATGTACCAAGGTTACTGAAGAATATGGTATCTACATCTGCATTGGAATATAAAAGGATGAGGGTTGCCTTCATCAAAGGAAATTTTTTAACTTGGCCTACCGATTCACCTATGAAAGATGCATTCACATTATGAACGAGATTTGAAGGACTCTATAGAGTCACTGGAAGACCTATTTTAGAATTGGTTCATAATACTAATCATTTGAGTGAATTATGGAATCACAGACTGGCTCATTTTCACTATGATGCACTTTTGAAATTGAAGAAATTGGTCTCTGGTATTCTCGATGTTCAAACTCATCATGATGGAGTTTTTACAGGTTGTGCAAGTGGAAAGAAAACGAGGGGACCATTTCCCTCTAGTAAGAACAAGACAAATGACATCCTCCATCTCATTCATTCTGATATATGTGGTCTGATGCTTGTACAATCCATTAGTGGTCATCTCTACTACATCACCTTTATTGACGACTTGTCAAGAAAGACATGGATATACTATCTTAAGCCCAAGGATGAAGCCTTCAAAAAATTCAATGAATTCAAAGCCTTGATTAAAAATCAATCAGGAAAGAGAATCAAAGTCTTCAGGTCATACAATGGAGGTGAATACATGTCAAAATAATTCATAATATTTTGCAAGAAAGACAAAATCAATAAGGAAACGATTGTGCCATATACTCCTGAACATAATGGTCTAGCTAAAAGGAAGAACAAGTATATATTAGAAGCTTCCCGTGCTATGCTCCATTATCAAAAGGTGCCAAAGTTGCTTTGGGCCAAAGCAAAATCTACTGCTGTATATGTTCAAAATAGGGTCAAGCATTAGAAAACAAGACTCCCAAAGAAATATTCACAAGCATTAAGCCTGATCATCCATATTCGTATATTTGGATGCCCCGTATATTTTCATGCATTGAAGGACAAAAGGAACAAATTTGAATCTACTGGTAGAAAAGGTGCGTTTGTGGGTTATTGTGAAAAATATAAAGCATATAGAATTTATATTCTTGGTCAGAGGAATGTCGATATTAGTAGGGCCGTAACATTTGATGAAGATGAAAATATTGGAAAAGCAAGAGATCTTCCTCCAGCTCCTCCTCCCAAGGAAGAGAATGATGAATGGGATATCTTGGATGGTCTGTCCATCCCTGACTCTGATATGGTTGATGAGCCCATAGATCCCATGGATTTGTTAGATCCTCCTCCAAGTGATCCTCCCTCTAAAAAGAGACCACTTTGGATCTGAGATACTTTACAGGACACTGAAAGAAAATTCCTCATTCATAGATCATTCAGAGAAAGGAAAGAACTGTGCAGGTATCAGGGATATGTTGCTATTATGAGTACTATGATTCAAGCTGAACCATCCACATTTGAAGAAGCTTTAAAAGAAATTTTTTGGAAGGATTCTATGGCTGAAGAATATGAATCAATTATGAAAAATTATGTATGGATTTTGTACCTAGGCTGAAAGGGAAATATGTTGTGACTTCAAAATGGTTATTTAAAATCAAACATGGAATTGATGGCAACATTGAGAAATATAAGGCAAGGTTCATAGCCCAAGGCTTCTCTCAGAAAGAGGGAGAAGATTATGATGGCATATTTTCTCTTGTAGCTCAATATACAACCATTTGTTCTATAGTTTCCCTTGCTACGAGTCAAGGATGGAATCTTCATCAGATGGATGTAAAGACCACATTCCTTCATGGCATGTTATAGGAAGAGGTATATGTTGAAAAAACACAAGTATTTGAAGTGGAAGATCGAAGAACTCATGTTTGCAGGTTGAAGAAGGCATTGTATGGTGTGAAGCAAGCTCCCCGAGCTTGGTATACATGCATTGATAGTTACTTAGTGAAGTTGGGATTCACAAGAAGCAATGCTGATCCCAACCTCTAATTCAAGGTATGCCGTTGATTTTGGTTTTATATGTTGATGATCTATTCTTGAAAGGTAGTGAGCCTCTAATGATTGAGTGTAAGAGAAAGTTAGCCTATAAATTTGAGATGAAATACCTTGGTCTCATGCACTACTCTTTGGGCCTTGAGGTGTGGAAAAGGCTTGGTGATATTTTCCTTTCACAAGTAAAATACGTTGCAAAGTTTCTAGAAATATTTGGAATGACTGAATGCAAATCCATGGTAAATTAAATTCAAGAAGTTATGTGGAGATGCTGCAGAACCAGCCTTAGAAAATAAATCCCAATATAAACAACTGATTGGGGCTTTGATGTTCCTTGTGAACACCCATCTAGACATATGCTATGCAATAAACGCAATGAGTCAATTCATGCTGAGCCCCTCCACATAAATTGGATAGTTGCCAGATGCATATTGTGATATTTGTAGGGGTTGATCACACTTGGCCTTAGATATTCTGTCGGAAATGTTCAAATTCTAGATATACTAATGCCAATTGGGCCAGAAATGTTATCGACAGAAAGAGTACATCTGGATGTTGCTTTAGCCTTGGATCTACCATGATATCCTAGACGAGCAGGAAGTAAAAGTATGTAGTAGTTAGCACAACTGAAGCATAATACATTTCTACTAACATGGATAGATGCAGAGCAATTTGGTTGAGAAAGATCTTTGGAGAGCTACTTGAGCAGGTCCTAGATACTACAGTGATATACTGTGACAACGAGAGAGGGATCCATTTTGGAGAAAATCCCATGTTTCATGACAAGTCCAAGCATATTGAGATTTGATAACACTTCATTTGAGACGTGGTGTAGATAGGAGCTGTCAAGCTCCATCACATATCGACAGATGAACAGATTTCCGATATTGTCACCAAGGCATTACCAAAAGGAAATTTCTTGATATTCATAGAGAAACTTGGACTGTGTTGAAGCCCCGAAAATCGGGTCGACAACAAGGGGGATACCCGCCTGGTCCGGACCTTGGTTGGCAGCTCCTTATCCGTTTGGTATAGCAGGTCCGACTGGGGATAATGGGACCAGTTTCCCAATCTAAGGGTGTGTGTGTGTGCAGAGTTGGATGATGCTGATCTAAGAGTTCTAATCTGAACTACTTTAATCTAATTCTATGCTATTGTAATCTAATGAAAACAACACATCTAATCTATGCTAACTCGGGATGTATTTCTTCTATTATGCGATCTAAAGAGATTTCAAATAATAACTGGTAATAAAGATCATTCAGCTATCATAAGAATGGAAATCAATTAAGATGAACCACTTTGCATAAAAAGTTATGCAAAACAGTTGTGAACATCATATCGCATAATAAGTTATTCATATATCAAACATAAATAAATGGCTCCATCGTACAAAAGTGCCAAATGGTAACTCAAACATTCATGCAATAACATATAAACAACTAAAAACTGTATATCACTTTAAAGAATATAAGCAGAAATGGTCAAGAGATAAAAGTACCATTTATGACTGGTCCTACTCATAAGCTTCAAGCAACAATGATTTATCTCTCCTTGTTCTAATATCTACCAAGAGTACAGAAGTGCAACATCAGTAGCTGATATCAAATGCAAACATCAATAAACCTTGATCCATTTATTCACCAAAACCTCCTTTGAGGGTGCAAAAGTGCATGTTCTGAGGACAAGTTATGACAAATTTCTGGACCCTTCTCTAAATGCATGAGAAGGGTTTAAATACTGCTAACTAAATAACTTAATTACATAAATTTAGGATACGGTTTAAATGACCGCCCTTTATCTAAGCAAACTTATTTCTAAAAATTGAATTAATTCCTAACTATTTCTGCATTTGCTCCTTAATTTTGCGAGCATTCAACATTTGCCTGGGAAGAGTCGACTGGTTGTTTTCTGCTTTTACTTGAGCTACGCAAATAGAAATGGCAAGCGCTGGCACCACTTTTTTAGTAAACTAGAAGATATTTTTGGGAATCATCCTCTGGCTGGGTGAATTTACTGCGTATATACTTGGTAACAACCCAAATTTATTTCAAATTGCTTCTGCTTTTGCTATCTCGGTTTCTGGACTCGTGGATGACTAAGCAAGTTAGGGACTTTGCTTTCTGAACAATTTTCTTAGCGATGGAAAACTGCCTCCGTTCTTTGATCCGGGCCTTTTTGGTGCGTTTTCCGCCTTTAGCGCTTTTTCCTTTACCGGGCATAAGCTTCAAAATTTTGTAAACATGCTGCTTTTGTGAGCTTTTGACCTTGAGTGTCGAATCACCTATTGATATCAGCATCTATTTAGTAATACTCTGAAATCTGCGTTTCTGTTGCATGCGGTATCCGTTTATGAGGACATCTCTTCTCTGTTCTCCGAGCATTGACACTTTCCTTTTTCCTTAGATGTTTCCTGCACATTGCTTCATGTTGTTTCCTGTTTTTCATTCCTGCAGTTCACGCAAAGGAAAAGAGTAATGATAATAAATTTTGACACGAAAGCTATAAGCTCTACGAATGTATAAAATCATGACACCCATAGTGAACCGACTCTTCGAAAAACACAAAACTGTCCTTCATGAATACTTTGGTGTACATTCATTAATTTCCTTTAAGGCGCGCGCCCAATTTTTGGTTTAGGGACAACTTTTCTTGAATGCTGAGCCGAGGAAAATTTGCGATGGGTGATTTCTGCGACTCGCATCGCAGCATCGCAGATCGCATTATCAAGATGTGTCATCGCAGAGTTTCCTGATCAGTTTATCACAGAATCGCGTTATCGCGTTGTCGCAAGATCGCAGCATCGCGTTTATCGCAAGATCGCAGATCGTTGCAATTTGTTAAGTTATTGTGTGCTGTTTATGCGATGTTGCGATATGCGATGTCGCATATCGGCCATTGGAGATTTCTTAAGATCTTCATTTATGGGCGCTTCTTAATGTATGCGATGCGATGAATTTCGCGTCGCTTTTTCGCAGTTTTTTATTGTGCTCATAAAGAAATGTTTTACTCTTCTCTGTGCGATGTATTTTTAAGGAGTATAATACAATTTTTTTTTATAATTTTTTTTGAATTTTTTACTAAGGGTCCCCACTTGTTTAGTGTTATTGCTAATACTAAAGAAGGAGGGGGGTTGTTGGTGGCCACAACAGACTGATAGATGTGGCCCTTTTAGATAAGGGGCAACACTGATCGAGAATAATGAGCCAACTCTTCCCCCCTTGTTTGAGCTCCCACGGTGATTATGATGCAAGCGTTCTACCACATGAATACAAAGAGTCATTGTTGGGAAGATCAGTAGGCAATAGGATTCTGAGTTGAGGGTAAAGCTCCCCGATGAAATTCCGGGTTGAAGGTAAAGCTCCCTAATGAGATTCTAGGGTTGAGAGTTTACTCCCCTGTATGATGAGTTATCTTGTTGCTAGATAAGGGTGGAAGCTATTGCTCCTCGATTCTTCTTCTAGATCCGAGAAAGTTTCAGCAGATAGAGTTGAGTAGAGACAGTCAAAGCATTACAACAACTTGACAGGTTGACCAACTGACAGATATTGATAGGTGGAATTCTTCCTAGTTGAGAGGGAGTGTTAATTTTTGAAACTAGGGTAAATTACACATTAGACAGTTCATATTACCAAGATGATTCTTGCATTGAATTCCTCTTTTTGAGAGGACCAAAATTGACCTAAGTATCACCTAATTTGGTTAAGCAGAAGTTAAGTTTTTGAATTATTTTATTCATACATAAATTATGGAATGGGTCGGCTCTAATCACATGGGTAACTGCTTGGGTCAATATTAACCCCAAATTAACCCTCAGGAAAGCCTGTAAAAGGAATATACCTCAAGTTAATTTCAACACATCATATTTCCATTCTTCTATTTTGTCTTGGCTCGCAAAAGTACGTCGGAAGGAGTTCGCAGAGGGTCCAAAATCACAGGTGAAAGGTTCACTCTGAGTTTGGGTTTTCTGGATTTCGGTTGCTAGCACAGAACAAGAAGTTTTTTTCCTTGGTCGCAGGCACAAAGTAAGCAAGGGAGCTATTCTAGCTTTCTAGTTGCTCATAGTCAGTTTAGTGAGAGCAAATATGGGTTTAGAGGTAAATCGGAAGGTTAAGGTCCCTGGTCTCTCACATAGAGTAGTCCTGGGAGTGACTAGGACATCAGGGACGCTCACACGGAAATAGTAAGGGAGCGACTTTGGGTTTTAGCTGTATTATGCCATAGTCGCACTCATAAAGGATTTTTGAGAGAGACTCTGCATTTATAGTCTCTTGCATACAATATGCGAGAGAGCGACCCAGGAGTTTCGGTCGCATGCAGACAATGTTGATGAGGGTGAACCGAGTTCAGATCTAGGGTTTGACATCTTGGCTTCAGTTGACTTCAGTGATATGATAGATATGGATTTCTATCTGCTGTTACACATATATGTAGATCTGAATTGTTATTATCCACTGCAATTATATGTATTGGGCTCATTATACTCTCCGCTAAAATATTTTTATGACGATCTACTAAAGAAGAAGATTTAAAAGGGTTTCCGCCTTGTGGGGTTTTTCCCTCGTCTTGGACCAATATTTTGTTTCTTATGGTTGTGCTATTTTCTTCTTTATCACTGCATATATTGTTATTTCTTCAGTTATGTTTATGATTGATTATACTGCTAATAATTGGATGCATTGGTAATGAAAAGATAAATTGGGCTAAAGTAACTGATACAAGATATAACAATCATAAAATTTAACATGTAAAAGATATCTCAAAATTAATTCTTCAAGAAAACCAAAATATAATGAAAAACATGTAGAAGGAATCGAAAAGATTATTGCAGAAAAAAGAATAAGTTACTCGCCTCAAAGACCACAACAAGAAATTACTGATGCAAATTAAGAAGCTTAAGAAGGACAAGAAGTTGTTGTAAAATGAAGTACAACTATTTATCGAAAAGGAAGTGTCAAAATATTTAGATGTAAAAATTCAAGTTGAAAAAAGGAACAAATACTGATCCAGTCAATATCACAACTGAAGAAGATCATAAACCAGTTGAAGTAAAAATATATTCAGATACTACAATTCAGATGATGGAAAATCCAAGTGAATATTATGTAACCAACTCAAAAACATCAATCCCTGAAGTAAGTCAAGAAATTTCCACACAAATTATAAAGGGAAATCAAATCACAAGAAGTCCTTATAAACATTTGAATTAGAAGAGTAGACATATCAACTAGTCTACATATCTTAATCACTCAGAATAGAAACAACAAACTTATGTTTTGAAGAACACTGATGTCCACACGATCTAGTCTTACAATAACAATTTATTCTAGCCATCAAATAATTACAAAGTTCCACAAAATATTGATTTAGGATGGTCATATCCCTTCTCAGTGCGACAATTTTGCCTATCACTCAGAGGATTCTATCATCTTGTATCAATGAAGATGCCAACTCCAAGAATTTGTAAAAGATGCGAACATATTACAAGACAAGAAACAAATGATATGCCTGACTAAGCTTTGTGGACAAAGCTTTCTAAAGAGGAAGGAAATGTTTTATATATAATGTAAATATAGATAATAATAACAATCATAATAATTATTAATTAGTGATTAGTATAGAAGAGGCATGTCTCTAAGGACACGACCATTCATGAAGGGGCGCCTGCCTAGGTATATAAGCAGGCCCTCATTTGTAACAATCTCATCATATATTCTCATTCATATATATATATATATATATATATATATATATCTTAAATGGACATCTTCATATTCCAAGTGTTATGGAGTATTTAACTTGTGAGTACAAACTTTGTTCGTAACACAGTGATGAGACATGTGTCATCACATGAGTCTTTTGGGTATC
Organism: Pinus tabuliformis; assembly: GCA_031772625.1. Lineage (NCBI taxonomy): Eukaryota > Viridiplantae > Streptophyta > Pinopsida > Pinales > Pinaceae > Pinus > Pinus tabuliformis. The sequence goes on along the minus strand of CM062804.1, from coordinate 768,722,198 downwards.
TACAACTGTGCTTAAAAAAACGTTTTCACAACTTAAAAACATGTTTTCACAATAATAATTAAATATAACTTACTTGGAAACATGAGTCAACTTTAAAAGTTAAATGTACTTGACACTGCTCCTCCCATGGAGCAGTCTTGCAAGGGGTCGTTGGAGGGGTTGTTCGATGCCATTGTTCCTATACAAGAGGACAAGTTATTAATATTGGATTTTATTTTGATAAATATCAAACTTGATTTTAGCACACAACTTGTTTTCTTTAAAATCAATCATTATGAAAAAATATATTTTATAGTATTTATCATGGAGTAATTTTTATTTTATTTTATTTTTTATTTTTTATATCCGCGAAAATCAGGTGAGTCCCTCTCGAAGGGAACACACCACTCAACCAAATTAATCCAATCCTAACCCCAAGAGCGTCAAGGAAAATTGAACCTGTGACCTCCCAATGACAAGGTGCTTTAGAAACGAGACCTAGACCAATTGAGCTAACCCTCGGGGATCATGGAGTATTTATTTTATTCTCAAGATTTTTCAATTTCAAAATATTATTGTTACTCATAAATAAATTAATATTTAAAAATCAATACTTATATGTATGGATGCATTGTGGTTCTCCAAGATAGCATTGGAAAGTATTATCATTGCCCCACTAATTGCCAAAGATGCTATCAATTAAGTAGAATCCTCAAGCCGACACCATGTCAACTTAAAAAGATTAATTTAATGACCTAACCATGTTGAAGTTCATTTAGGGGTAAATTAAACCTACATTAAAATTAAAAATCCCCAAATGGAACCAAACTAGGATACAATTTATTGGATGCTTAAGTCATCTTCCAAACCATTGAACACATGTAGGCCCTCTCTAGGCTATTGAACTTATAATAAAATTGTCCATTATTTTATTATTCTACATATTACAAATACTATCAACCAGAACCAACATTGTTCAACTCAAAATTCTCACTTGCATAAAAAAAACTGTAGTAATCGATTACGAACTTGAGAAAAATCAATGAAATGGAAACACATTTCTAAATAAATCTAGATCCAATCAAGTAGTCAAATTACATATAAGATTTGTTAATTCCAATGGTTGTAGCTTCTACAATGAACTAGACTAATATATCACATGAAATATTTCATTCTCTTAAAATAAATAAGAATAAGGATATCTAACCACTTTCAAAATGAAAGATGTACAATAGTTCAAAAGGAAAAATTTCCACTAAAAATATCCTCAAACATGTACTCCAATTTTAAGTAGATGACAATAATTCTCATACAAATGAGGAACACAAATTCAAAATGCCACAAAATATGAGCATACATTATCCTTTCATTTCTGCAACAATTTTCATTCAGAACAATAATCCTCAAGTGTTTCTTCTAACAACATAAACCAAACAAATTAAAAATTTCATTATAGTCAAGACATCTACTTAAATATTAATATCAAGGCTTTCCACAAATTGTTCAGTAATATGAAATTAGCACACATTGAAATATAAAATAACCAACTCGTCCACGAGGTCTTGGATAGACGGTGACCAGGTGCTCTATTAAGTAACTCCTTGATGTGAAGTCACCGATTCAATTCCCCGCCCAGATCAGGGTTATATATTGGACATGATGAAGATGTATTCCCACCAAGCTTACAATAAAAAAATAAATTTAAAATAACCAACTCCACTATAACTAAATAATTCCTGTATATTATGTAATATACAACTCAAAGCATGGTTAGCATCACATGAATACAGTATTAGTTGCAAAAATTTATTCGTATGAGCTTCGCATGAATACAATATCAACATATGGAATGTGGGAACAAACTCCAACATCAATATCTCTCTTATGAATATGAAATTTTGTGCATTAATAGACAAAACCCCTATTGAAGAACCACAAATTTTTTCAAATATATGTTATCGACTTTCATACACACATAGTTTCAGAGTTATGGTTAATATACAGGAACATAAATGGAAGTAAAGTATCATGCTGTTTTGACATGCAAACATGATTTCATAGTATGGAAACTGTGTTTACACAATCTATATTAGGATGAGAACCAAATAGAATGTGGGAATGGACTCCAACACTAGTCTCTCTCTTTTGAATTAGGAATTTTGTGCATTAATAGACAAAACCATGATTGAATAACCACATCCTTTTTCAAAGATATGTTATCAACTTTCATATGCATACAATTTAAAATTTATGGTTAACATGCAGGAATGTGAATGCATGTTTTAGAGTCTCTATGAATACTAACTATATGACTATAAGATTTTGATGGTAGGTCAATCACTGTGTTTTACTTTCTTTGTGGTTGGAGATAATGGTAATTTAGATGATCGCCCCACTCATCTCAAAATTACTTAAATTATCAATGTAAGTAAAATATTAGAAGGCGAATTTGACATTAATTATGAAAAAGAATACAAGCGATCATTATGACATATCTTCCCCGTGGAAAGCACCTATGATGAATCATCAAGTTCTCTAATAATCACTGAATAAATTGAATACGTTGACTCTTTTAAAGACCTAGTTGGGATATAGATGGGTATAAATGATAACCATACCAGTCTCAGTCCCTGATATCAACCAAAAATGAACAACAATTGCTGAATTTGTAGAACACATTTTTGAACTATCATGAAATTTCAAAATGACGGATCTTGATATCTAATTAGTCAAATTCAATATCATTGGAAACCCATTTTCTAGTGTTCTGATCCATGAATCAATGATGCCATAAATAATTTATGAAGCTTCAAAACAACGTTCTTGCAAGAATGGATGATGAATGAGTGCACGTGAATTATAATTTCAGTTGCAATTGTAGAGGAATGATAGTCCTTGCATCATACTTGTACTAATTCAATTAATCAAATTAGTCAAGAATATATTTTTATTAGCAGAGTAGATTTTGAGGAGGCAATGTAGATTGAGGGCTTGCTGAAGCATTGTGCAGGTTGTGTTGCATTGTTGATTATTGTAGCCCAGAATCAGTGTGAACATGTAGAGAGGAAACACAAATGCTATGTGAGAGTGGTGCATGCTACATGGAATAACTATGAGCTTGCAAAGGGGTTGTAGCTGCACAAAAAAAGAGGAGTGAAACCACAAGAGCCTTGAGGCAAAAATACCAAGTGACTAGGATTCAATTTTTTTAATAAAATAGGAAAAAAAAGAAACAAATGAAGGTAAACAGTTAAATAAATGTTATACCTCTAATAATTGTTAAATGATTGATTAATGGAGATGGATATGTTTCATCAACTGCTTTTATACCTTGTGAAAGTTGGATTCCAACATAATCTAAACAAGTTATCATTAATAAAAAAATACAGGCAAGCATGACTCATTCAAATCCACACGGGAACCAAAAGAGAGATGACATTTGCTATAAGAATCACTCAATATTTGAACAAATTGGTTACAAGCATCCTTATATATAGTAATTTCAGGATGGAATCACATTAAATGTAGGTATAACTGAAGATGCAAATGCTGCATAATGTGTGGTATCACCTAACTGCATATAAGAATACACCTAAAATGTTGAATCACCTCATAAATAAGGTGCACATGATAATTGTAGAATGTGTACTTGGTTATCCTAAATTATGCACACACATGATAACTTTAGAAAAAACTACATAGAACCTAAGAAAACTTAGAGAAAAATATCTAAATTCACCAATAGATTTTACTCTCTCAGAGTTCCACATTTGTAATTGTGAAAGTGGTGATCCAATCTACTTATTTTGGTGTATAGGAATTTCTAAAATCTTCCATGCTTTTCTCTCACTGCTAAATTCATCTTTTGCTGAAGTATTTATCCACATCTCAAAGTATTCTCTAATTTGATCTTAAACACATTCAACTTGTCTCAACACAACTTCAAAAATAATCAAAAACATATGCATACCAACACACTATGCTCAAAATAGCAAGGATTTATATATAGAAATATCAATATCAATGTTCTGTAATAAAAGAAACATAGTCTAAAATAAAAGCACCCTTATCATGTGAAATCCTAGTAACAATCTTATTCTCCACCAAAAGAAAGCACCCTAATTATCTAAAGGCTTGACCCACCATGCACTAAAATTAAGTCTTGTGTGATGCTAAACCCCATGCGTTAATAATAATGTAGAATGCTGAACTAAGGGCTATCTCCATATGCTAGGTTGGTGTTATCCTTGTCCTTAAAAGTAAGGAGTTTAGCATAAGGTTTGTCATGTAGCCAAGCGTAAAAATTGAGAGGATGAGTTACATCACAGACTAGCCCATGAACCTCTCCAAAATACGTGTTGCAAATAGGATTGCGTCTCTCTCTTCCACTACCTTCTTACCTTGCTCCATTTTTGTGTGTGCCAAATTTAAGAAAAGGCCATAGTATAGGGGCCTTGTATAGGTGAGTGGGGTGAGAAGTAGTTGAAGGTTGACCAATGCCCAACCTTATTTTGTGTGTCTTACCCTTGTAAAGTTAGTCATTCACATTGGCTATACTAACTCCTTTAATTATCAACCTTATCATTGTATAAACCAAACAAGAGACAACACTAAATAGGAATAGTTTTAGTTAAGGTAGGTCTAGCTTGTAGCCCCCAAACCTTGGTTTCATCTTTTCCTTGACATAAACCCGTAGTGGTGATAATGAATGGTGAATAATAGAGCCCAACCAACATATCATGAGACAAAAATATGAATAAAAAAAGAGTTTTACAAACTAACCAAAGAGTGTATTGATGTAGACTAATTGGATTTATTAGTGAGTTTTTAGTTTGCTCCCCCTTCCCCATGTTGGAGAATGTAACTAGTTTCGGTCTTCATAATTGTCATTGTACTCATGTCATTATGTATATCTTATGTAAAAATAAAAATAAGAAAGAAAAATTATTATATTCAAACATGGGTTTCATGCTTCTTTTGATTCGTCAACTAGGTTAAGCACGTTCTTCATGCTTCTAGGGTTTGTCATGTCATAAGAATAATTGTCATGAGTCAAGAGAGTCAATATCAATTGTATAAGACCCATTTGGGCAAGTTGTAGCATGAAAAATAATTTATTTTTGTGTCTAGAAAGTTAAAAAGGTATCCAAGCACAAGTCAGCCTTGCCAGTGACAAGTCAACCTAGAAGAGGCCTATTCCTCTTCATGAGAAGGATATATAAAGAAGCAAGTTCAATTAATCTTTGACACACTTATGTAGTTCGATGTCAAGCGATAAAAAAAGAAAAACAATAGCTAAGGACAAGGAGGCAAGAGGAAGTCTAAACAAGAAGAAAATATCTAATTTTTGAGCCTTATTCTCTCACACATGTGAAGATTAGAGTTTCTGTCAAAATCACAGGCCGAGAGTTGCAGGTTGAAAGTTGTAGACCTACATTGGAAGCCGAAAACCTTGACTAGAGAAAATATTGAAGAAGGATTGACTTCCATTTACTTTCTTAAGGAAGAACTTCTTAAAGGGATTACACATGCAAGAAAGCTAGGGCTTTTGTAGTCTAGAAGCCTAAATTGTAGATCTGAAGTAGAAGGCCAACATTATGATTGAGAGCAAGATTAAAAGAGGTTTGACCTTGGTTGACTTGACTAATCTTTGACTTCTTTGAAAGAGATTCTTGGAGGGTTGACTTGGTGCTTGGAGGAGGCCTTGACTTTGGTGTTAGGGTCTTGGATTTCTCATTTGAACCGGTTCTATAAGAAGAGAAGAGATTCTTTTTGGGATTTCCCCTTGGAGGGATTTTTGCCTAGCTTGGAGCCTACTTCTTATGTCTATTGTCTTTATTTTTTATGCTCTTGATAATTGTTTTATGAAAATATATAATAAAGAACAATTAGAAGATAGCTAAAGTTCACAAGATTTTATCAAGGTTAAGGAGAATTGTTTTAATAACTGCCCTACTAGAATCTCCAACACCCCATAAACTCAAGTACCAACCATATTCAAACATTTGGCTATGAAAATAATTGAAATGAACTCCACAAATTAAACACTACTAATTGATCCTCAATTATCTCTTACCTAGTTATAATGATAATCCCTGAAACTCAATTGTCCTCCCTCCAAACCAAGCAGGATTTCCCACTCATCCTAATTATTTGCATTCCCTTCACACTAGGAAACCAATGACTATGCCATCCTTGATGATGATAGCAGTGGTAGGTAAAGTGGGGTGGTAAATTCATGCCACCCCATTTATCCAAAAAATAGGTACCCACTTATCTAACACCCCATCTAGAGAAAAATAGATATACATTTGATTGAATTAAATATAGATAGATAAATATATCTGATTTTATTATTATTTTTCTTAAATATTAAATTTCTTACTAACATTAAAAGTAGTAGAAACACAAAAATAATGATTTGAATTATAAAAAATACCTCATCTACTGTATCTTAAAGTCATAAGTTCAAATCTAGAGAAGATAAACTCTTTATACCTCTTTAAACATTAATAATGAATTAGCTTTAAAGAGAAAAAATTTCCCAAAAACAAATCCTATACACTGTTTAACTTCAACATCAACTTAAAATTAAATTATTATTATAAAATAATTTATTTATTTAAAATAATAAATTACTAATAATATAAACAAATATAATTATTTATTAATAAATAAATTAAAAGATACTGTAGTAACCAATGTGATGCCTAATGCACTATAATTATCATGGTTCTTGCTCCAAAACATTAATACACCAAGTGAAAACTCTTAAATTTAATTGAACTAATACTTTATAAGATATTAATATTAAAAGCAAACTTCACAATCTCCAAATATTTTATATATGTGCAAGTTTAAGAAATATAGACAAATGTGACCCACCCAATTACTCAATGTAAAAGATATTAAATCGGGCTTAAGAAATACCTATAAATGTAGTTTTAAAAAAAAATCTATCAACGTGCAGAAGCATTTATGCTTGTTAAATTAAAAAAATATAATTTTTTTTATTGGTAATATAATTTTGAATGTTTAGAAAATTAAAAGCAAAATGATTGTTATTAACATTAAAAATATATTAGTAATGGTTTGTTATTGACATCAAAAATATCTTAATTTTAGTGTGGGGAATCAAATTTATGGTTTGAATTGTTTGATCCACAAAACCTCTTAAGTATTAGCACTTTCAATTTCCAAAGATTGTGTTGAAGAATGTAAGTATGCTCGTTCTTTATAATAGTAATTATGTCATAATGCAGTGTATTTGTTAAAAAAAAGAAAAAGAATATTATTATTAAATTAACTTATTAAAGTATGAGTTTCATGCTTGGGTCAACAAGTCTATAGGTAAAAACACCCATTGAGTGCTCTAGGATTTTCATTAAGTCAAAGTCCAAAGTTATTTTTGTGAGATACCCTTCTTGGGCTCCTTAAGGTCAAGAAATAAACATTATTTTAGTCTTGCATATCCTCCATCAAGCCAAGCCTTGGTCTCCTTAAAAGTCGGCTTCCATTTCATCATGTCGGCCTCAAACTACAAGTTCCAACCACTCTAAATAACAAATCTACTTGAATTATTTTTGTGGGAATCAATGAAGAGAAAAGTATATAATTCAGACAAAAGGCATAGATACAAAAAGAACAGTGAGGAAGGATGTTTGACATCCACAACTAATGAAGGAGATGAATTCCTACAGGATCGAAGTTCTCCCATGATCATAGGACAAAAGATGACTACAATTACAAAATTGAAGTTTCCAAAATTGCAGGGATCAAAGTATTTATTATTAAAGGAGGAGTTTGTATGGGTTACAAGAAACAAAGGAAGAAGTGAAGGAATTCATATGGGTTACAGGCAACGAAGGAATAAGTGAAAAAATATTGCAAACCAAAGTTTTATTTCCATTGCAGAAGATGTAATTGTTCCATGTTTGAAGAAGGATCTCTTATCACTTAAAGAAGACTATTTAACCTGAAAGGATGACTTGATGGATGGAGAGAAGTTTAGGTTAAGGTCTTGGCTGTATCACTGCCATATGAATCTGCTGAAGGAAGAGTTCATGACTAGGTTTTCCCCTACCTAGGGGTTTTTCCATGGCTGTCCGCCTATATCTTGTGTCTCGTCTTTTTGTGATCTTCATAGATTGGATTATTCTTAATAACAAGAGCATAACTAATTGAAAGAAGTGAAACATCATAAGTTAATGTCATAATAGAAGATAAATTAAATCTAACACATGATGCCCTAGATTTCTCAACATGGTATCAGAGAAAGGTTTGTTTGTATTAGGGTAGGAAAGATATCACTAAGAATACAAGATAAGGAAAATAAACAAGTCTCTCAGGACCAAGCTCTTAAGGAATATTAAAACAAACTCTAGGCATAACAATTAGTCCCATGCAAAGTCAATAAGGCTTCATACTTAAATAAGGAGGACCAAGACACTTAGAATCACTGTTCTAAAAATCCAACTTGATGAAAAATCAATTATCCCTTGACTGAGCAGTTTGACAAGCAAAACAAAGTTCTGGGCACCTCTTATCAACCCTCTTCTCTGTGACAAAAATGCAGAAATTTACAAGGTAGAGGGAAGGAACAAAAACACCATTTTTGAAATACTAAAGGTTAATCTAGCATCTCATGATAGGTCGAGCTCATTAAGCAATAAATCAAAGTGTTGGGCATCATCTCTTTCACTTTAGAAGGATCCGAAATCTCTGTGTAATTTCAGATCTCTGGTATATATGCCTATCTTAATAAACTTATAGATTAGTGAAGTATCTTCTCTTGCAAATGGTTCAAGGTCAAACTTCTTTAGAATATCGTTGACTTCGTTAAGGACTAATTTAAGTGTAAGTTCAAAATTAAAATCCTATGAAATCTATACTACACTCCTATGGATATAAGAAACCCAAGGACAAACCATTTAAAAACTAAGATACCTAAAGAGAATGATGCACTCATGTGGTACATATAATCTAAGATTGAACATTGGAATAGGAAGCCAACTTTAAAGGTCTTGTCAATGTTTGATAAACAAAGAATTACAATAGTTGTTGAATTCTATAACAACCTCTTCTCCTTCGAAGGTTATAATTCTAAGGCAAGGATTCATATACCAATCATTGAAGTTTGTTGGAATGAGTCCAGTTACAAAAATAAAAGCTACAGTGACAGTCAAAAGAAAAATACCAACCTAAAGACATCAAATATATATCAAGGATGATGACTCAGATCAACGAATAAAAATGAATATACTGTTGTCATAATTTAGAGAGATTATTCAAAGGAAGTACTTAGAAAATCCTACAAGGTTTGTAAGAGAACCATCTCAAATTGTAGCTATCCCTCAAAGATTAGATTAAGAGGGAGCCTCCATAATTTACCAAAAGATAAGTATCTTGTTCGTTATTTCATCCTTTCATATTTAATTTCTTCCTCATTAAGGCTTGTTTGTATTATATGCTAACAACTTGTTCTTCATGTCTTTCCTTGGTAGAAAAAGCTTGCACAATGCACCAAGGCTATGAAGGAAAACTCAAAAGATAAACTTGAATCATGAAATAAGTTCTGGAATTCCATCAAGAATTAAAGTCCTACCAGGTTTGTTATAGAACATCTCAAGGTATGTATTAAATCATGAATTATTGTCGTAAGGTATTTTATTTCTCTTTTTAATTTGCTTTACATTACTGGCATCATCGTGTCTAGGATTTTGAATCTTAAAAATTCTTGTTAGGGTGATTAATCATTAGATTGAATCTACCCTCATGATATTATTTTATCAGTCTTGTGTAACCCTAACCTTTAGGGTTCACTACAAAACCCTAGCTTCTTGTTGCTAAGGGTATGTCAATATTGATTTTTAAACCCTAGTCTACTTAGGGTTGTTATTATTTTTATGTTTAGATTTTGATATTTTTATGATAAAAACCCTATCTCTTTAGGGTTCACTGATAATGTCTAAGTTATGTATTTGATCCAAGTCCGGGTGTGAAGAAGGACCTTTCCAAGACCCTTTACTTTCGTGATGTGTTAAAATTGCATTTTTAAAAGAACATTAAGGAATACATTTGCATGCAGAAAAGAAGAGGAACATCACAATCATCATCACATGAAAACATAAGCCATTGTTAACGGAGTTCGTCTAGGAGGGACTACGTCTTCGGGCACCAGTCAAGGTGGTGTAGGCCGCTGCATTGGGTGCTGTCAATAAAAGTGATGTACACAAGAGATGATGTCTCGATCATACAAGGAAGAAGGCCCTCAGGCAGGAGTGGCTCTAAGAGATGTTCCACAACTAGAACTCTCAATCCAAAGACTCCTATCAGTACGACACAAAACAAGCATGGTGCGCATCTCACCAACATGGCATAAAAGGGATGTCAAAGAAAAACACATGCATGAAGATAATAAGACTATCCCAAAAACATACAATAAGGGATATCAAAGCATAACATGAAGAGTTATGACAACAAGTACATCATATAGAAGATTTTGCATCAAATCAGCAAGGAATCATGACAACATGGAATAAATAAGATCCTGCATCAATATCAATCAAGGATCTGTAGCATAATGTAAAAGAAGAAATATATGAATAAATCATATACCTAACACCACCACGGGCCATATGAAGATGTGAATGAAGAAGTGGATAAAACAATCCACGGTGAACATCTTTTCACATTATTAATGCACAGGCACAATCTGCTACCAATCTGTCACGACCTCATTACGAATGGCCATATGAAGAAGCGGGGCATCTGAAGCAGCTGTCAATAAGTTGAAGCTCGCTGAAACATCGATCTCACAACATTGATCATACAAGAAGAATTGATTAAGATATGAATCTATCATAAGAATAAGAACTGCTCTGGACTCTCGGCTCTGTAGCTCGCTGGCTATTCGGCTCTGTAGCACTGTGGCTTATGTCACTACAGCTCTGGAACTGCCTGAATTTCAAGCACAATGCCTCTATGGCTATCTGCGCTATAGATTAATTGGCTATGTGCCTTCTGGGGTGTTAGAGTCGGTCTTGTCGCCCTCCATCAGCGATCAAAGCTCTTTGCATTTGCATAAGTAGGTGTCTCATCAGTGTCAATTTTTGCATCCCATTAGGCATGCCATAACCCTGATGGAGGAGCTGGTGTCTTTGTCCCCCTCTTGGCATTGCTGGATCAGGTCATTTCAGTCTTTAGTCACTTTCAAAGCTTGTCTTGTCTTGTCTTGAGGTCAAATTCCTAGGTCTAGGGTTTTGGTCAAGATGGTTTACAAGGTCATGTCTCTGAAGGTCAATAAGTGCCCAGCAAGCCAGAGGGATGATTTCAAAGGTGTTTCTTCGCAAATTTCAATCTTGTACAGTTAATGTTCACCTTGGATTTAAAAACTCTGTTTTTAAAGCCAAGGTCATTTTTCAAATTTTTGTAAAAAGTGATGAAATTTCAAAAAGCTTCCAAGGACAGTATGAAACCCTGGCTCCCTTGCCAAGATCCCTCAGATGATGTCCCTGCAAAAAATATCAAGCAAAAGCATTAAAAGAGTCAATTTCAGGATAAAGGAAACCAAAATGGTCAATTTTATAAAGTGTCAAAGAGAAAAATTAAAGTGTCAAAGAGAAACATTATAAAGTGGGTTTGAGCATGAAATTACTTCAAATCAAAGCTATAAAGTCCCAATCTCCCTCCATTGACCCTCATTGTGCATCCAAGTTGTTTGCAAGAGCGATTGAGTGAAAGTTTGAGCGAATTTGGGAGCTGGACAGGCGCGCGACCCGTCAGACCAGGTGCGCGACCCGTCAGCGTCCTCCTTTCAAAATTGCCTGCAAATTCATCGAAGGAGCCAACAAATCGCTAAATTGCCTGAGCATACAAATCAACATTTTACAAAGCAGAAACAACAGTACATTTTGGCCACTCTGCTCCTTAAACAATGTCAGAAACCGAAACCTATGAGCAGAGTGATGACCAGGCATCAGCTTTAGAGATTGAGATACAGAGGAGGCCTCATAAGGGTGGTAAGGGTGGTCATCATAGGCGAGAGGAGCCCACCTCTTTGACAGACTTACAAGCTTGTCCTATGGCAGTCTCATGTTTCCAGTACATGTCTTGCTATGAGTTTTGTGAGAGGATCTCTCGGATTCAGCACCACAGAGAGTTGGCTCGCCTGTTTGTTTTACACTTGCATGATGGACATGTCAACTTTGCCGGGGTGGACTTCACATTGACACCTGAGGTGATTGCACAGGCCACAGGGATACCTAATGTTGGAGAGGTATGGAATAAGCGTAAGGTGCTGGATAGTGTTCATTTTGAGCCTTTCGTTAGACCAGCACTCATGAGACAATTGACAGGAGCGTTTCCCTTCAGATTTCTTAGGAGTGAGTATGCTCCCATGATGAGGCTCATCATGCTCTATTTTACCTGTGAGGGCAGATTTTCACAGGTATATTCATACCATATTCGCCTCTTGATGCACTTCACCCGGGTACGGATGATGAACATCCCTGTTTTCTTCTATCAGAACATTGAGAAGATGGTGTCCATGATGCAGAGGAAGAGCCCGGCACAGCAGTACAGGAGCCTTTACCATTATGGTTTGATTCAGCTAGTGGTATTACATCAGTTGGCTCAGCAGGGCATCTCATGGGAGGAGTTCATCTCTCGTGAGTTTTTCACAGCACCATCACCGCCACATCCTGAGGTTATTCATGAGGAGGGAGGACCATCACAGCAGCATGACATCCCCTTCACTAGACATGTCAGCTCCTCACCCGTGGTTACTTATCAGAGTGGCCAGAGGGCCTTATTTGCAGCAGCCAGGCGAGTATTATCTCCACACCAGGTGGAAGGGGTCTCGCCTTCTTCATCGGCTCAGCAAGTGTTATCTCCACATCAGGTGGAAGGGGCCTCGCTTTCTTCAGCAGCACAGGTACCAGGGAGGGGAAAACAGCCCAAGATTGATGAGGGACCATCAGGTGTTCCGGATATAGAGTTTATTGATCTTGATGTCAGTTCTCCTAGCCGAGAGTCAAAGGAGATCATTCAGCACCTTAGAGCTGAAAATTATGCCTTGTAGAGGAGATTAGAGGGGGCACAATGGACAATCTCATACCTGGAGCAGCGCAACAAACAGTTGGAGGATGAGCAAGCACTTGATGAGCTATGGAGGATTCGTAGTGACCGCATTTTGAACCGGAGAAGACCCGGTGATCTATTGCCCGCTGAGCGAGAGTCCATGCTCATCCAGGGCACACTTGGAGAGGCTGTTGGCTAAGGCCAACCAAGAGAAGAAATTGCTGAGGAACATGAAGAACCATTATTTGGCAAGAATGCACGTATGCAAGGCAAGAATGAAAGTGCTCCAAAGACGGTTGGCCAAAGCACAAAAACGAAGAAAAAGGTCCGACCCCCTCCACATCTTGGTCGAGGCTTCCTTGAAGGAGCATGGCACTAAATAGCTCAGCCCCAGCACAAATTCCAAGAAATTTTGAGCATTTTGGGTGATTTTTGGTTTTTAAGGCAAAAAACAGGTTTTTCCGCTTGACGGGTCTCACCCCCCGCGCGACCCTTCATCCTGGAAACTCCATTTTGAAAAAACTCAGCATTTCCAGATTTTTCATGAGAAGTTACATATGCTCATCCATGGCCAAGAGATTTTATGAAGTTTTGGGCCTCCAGAAAGTCAAAAAACAAGCAAAAAATGACTTTCTGCCACATTTTTGAGACACAGAAAGCAGTCTTGGGAGATTTCAATTTTGGAGGGGCAAATGACCACCAAATTCAGAAATTCCAGTTGGGTTGGAAAGTAGACTCATAGAACTTTCCAACAAGCATACTCTTGCTCAATTTGGACACCTGGAAGTGCCCCAAAAGTGGTCCCAAAGGCGCGCGACCCGTCAGACAGAGGCGCGCGACCCGTCAGGCAAATTTCTCCAAATTTCAGTGTACAGCTCAGAAAAACGCAGTTTGACCCTGTTTGACTTTTTGGGGTGGATTATTATCCTCTTTGATGTAATTAATGTACTTTTATGACACTTTTACACTTATGTACCTCTTCTAGAAGATTCATTCATGAAAAAGGTGAAAATTAAATGAATGAATTGGTTTCCTAGCTTATAGAGGTAAGTTGTTTTGACTGCCTAATTTTCAGTGCTTAGTTTAGAAGTAGTTGAAATAGCTCCTAGGATAGTGAGCTAGACCCATGGAGGCAGGGAAAGAGGTTAGATGATCTATATTATGTACTTTCTTGCTCATTTTCATGGTTGGACTTTTGAGGGAGAAGCTCTGATTGTATTATTCACTGTATCTCTGCAATTTTTGGCTAAGGAAGACCAGGGTTTTGCAGTCCTTTTTGGGATTCTTGTGGTTACATGTATTGATGGTGTGTTTCTCTATGTACTTGTAAGTGTGTTATGTGAATCATTTCCTTTATTTTCCTTCTGCACATTAAACAAATGAAGTGTTAAAGTAGAATTCATGACTGTCATGCTCTGCTTTTAAGTTTGTTTAATTTCAATGTTTTCTACTGTTTAAGGAGAATTCAAAGTTATTGTTTGCTCTCCTTAGCTACTCACCTGTCTTTCTCATCCATTCACCTCAATCTAGGGCATCAATACTGTATCCTATCTCGCCCCAAAGAACCCCCTGCAGAAACTGTGTCTTATCCCCGCACCCAAAATTGCCATCCCCTCAATTTGCCCACCAAAAACCCTAAAAACCCCAAATCAACCCATTTGATCAGTTTATTGAATCTGATTATGTAATCTTGAACAGACTCACCCGGATTACGCTTGAGGTTGTTGTATTCGGCATTAATCTGAAGCGGATCCTTTCTGATTTCCCATCGATCTAAAAACTGATTCTGAAGTGCTTCCAAGGTGGCAATGCTGTTAGCTGTCAACCCTCTGAACCACTTTCTAACTTCTCCCCCAAATGTTTGCACGAACAATCGCATGGTAACATCTTCTTCATCGATCTCATATAGATCGAAGAAAGTGGTCATTTTGTCAATATGTTGCTGAGCAGAAATACTTTGTGGAGTGCCATCAAACATAGGGATTTTACTTTGATAATCGGCTGGCATATCATGAAGATTTTGGGGAAGAGCAAGTGGGGCAAACCGGGTAGCCATTGCTTTAGGAGGGGGAGTAGGATGAGTATGAGGAGGAGGAGCTGTGATAGCAGGGACTATAATAAGAGGAGCTGTAGTTTGTGGAGTTGGAGGAGTCGGAGGGGTAGGAGAAGTAGGAGGGGTATGGGGTGTAGAAGGAGAACCGACTGTGGATTCGGGATAGGTGATTATAGACGAAACAGAAACATAAGGAGGATAAGATTCTTCGTGAGCCGTGATAGTGGATCCAATATGATCAGAGATATTCTCAACAAAATCAGCAAGGGTAGTAGCTTGAATATGTGTCTGGATATGTCTCAAGATGAAATTTTCGACCAATTTGTTATGTCTCTCAAATTCAATAGCAGCTGCAAAATCAGGGTCAAGGACTAGAGAGTCGAGCGCACTTTCAGACTTGGCTTTAAACAGAGACAACTCAAAGCTTTTGTCAAAATCAATATCTTCGAGATAATAAAAAATAGCTGGGCATGAATGAGTTTTGAAAATGGGTCTAGGATCTTTAGCCAGCTTGTTTTTCTCAAAAAGACTAGGAAAGAAAAACCATTCAGCCTGTGAAAACTCTCAACCTATCATCAACGGCTCAGAGTTAACAATTATACTGGGATAAAGTGTCGATGAAGCGCTACGTTCACAAGCGCACGGAGATTGACTGAAGCAGCGTTTATCTACTAACGCTGATGTAAAACAAGAGCGTTTTCGAAGGCTACCTGGCGTAACTTCAGGCTCCGTCTAAGACTTATGAAATAACACGTCAATGAGCAAACGATTGGTTTGTTCTCCCCAGTATGGTCGCCAATATGTTAGCGCTTGAAATTTCACCTCAGGTTGAGAAAGGTAAACCTCAAGGCAACATCAAACCACTTAGCCTCGTAGCTAGCCCTACGGGGCAGGAGAGAGCCCTCTCCTGCCCCGTAGGGCTAGCTACGAGGCTAAGTGGTTTGATGTTGCCTTGAGGTTTACCTTTTTCAGCCTGAGGTGAAATTTCAAGCGCTAACATGGGGTTCAAGTGCTGTGCTATCTTCAAGCTCTCTCTGGCACGCAGGCTCTCGGGCTTCTTCCTCGCAGCCTTTCCATGCAGCTTCTTAGGCTTGCCGTCATACTGCTCTCGCCCATTGTTTACATGGTCTTTCACCTTCGTCGGCTCTCTGCATCCATGCTCTAGGCACCATTAGCACGTTTTTGGGCTCTCTAGCATAGGCTCTCCTCCTTTGGCACGCTGCCCCCGGCTCTCTGTTACCCATCATGTTCTTATAACACGTTTGGGACTGAACCGCATAAAAATTGGGGTTGTTTTGTTTAGAATGGAAACCGTTTGCTTAGAAGCATCGACGGGTGCAACAAACCTCTGAAAATAGGCCTTTTTATCATTTTAAAACGATATGACAAAAACCCGAAAAATAGTGAAAAATCCGAAAGTTCAGATTTCAAATTTTATAAAATTGGGCTTATAAACTTATCGGGTCTGGGCTATATCGCAAGTCAGGATTGTAGATCGCCGATTTAATTGTGGCCATTGATCAGCTTCCTGATCCGACGATTGAGATTAAATCGCATATCCTATCGCATCGGCTCGGGGGTTCTTCACCGATACATATGTTGATGCCAATCGTCGATTGTTCCGATCGCCAATATCGATGATCACTAATCGCATTCACTAATATCCAGGTGTCCCGGTCCTCGGCCTTTGCCGACTTGATCCGCCGATGCTGACATCACCAATTCACAAGTGCCGATATCACCAATTTGATTGCCAATCGCATAACTTAACTCTCCGACATCGCCAATTGCCTGCCCCTGATCCCGATTAATCAGAGATCGCTGATCGGGGGTTCAAAAGGCCTGCCTTAAGTCCGACCTTGGCATGATTCTCGATGCAATTTTGCTTATAAAGGCTTAAAACCCATTTTTATGAGAAAAACCTCCTTTTTTCAAAGGAACCAAGGCAACTCTTTTCGCAATAAGTTCATCATCCGGACTCAGATTGACGAACCGTTCACATCCCCACGATCCGGAGGACGAGGTCTACGCTCTGGTTCTGGTTCAACATCATTCTGATCACTTTAATTTTCAAGTGTTTCCAAGCCATTGTGTCTGAAGATCCACTTGGATCAATCCTCCCACAGAGGAGCTTTTGGTCCTCCAAAAGCATAAAAAGTAATCTGCATCTTTCTCTATACCCTGTCTGCATCACAAATGTCCTGAAAAGGTCTCGCTTCCATCTCCTTCACCTTTGTTCTTCGGAGCCTTAATCGACGAGTCGACACCTGCTACCTCTGCAACCTGTAGTACATTATTTCGCTAATTACATGCTTTGAATGACAAGACTAACTAAAGACCCAAACGTCCCATACTTGCCATGAGTTTATAACTCATACTCGGTGGTCAAGTTTACAATAAGATGGACGTAATACTCTAGATATGACAACAAGGCCAACCTATCATGGTTGATTCAAAAAGTGACGAAAACACATCATCACTGCAATTCATGATTTGCATACATAAGGCCAAACACTATTGTTTTGACAAGTGATGGAAACATAACATCACTTTCAGAGTTTTAACATGCAACTCAAGATACGACTCAAAACATGACCAGACATCATTGTTGCTGACTACGTGATGGAAACACATCATCACGTTTACATTTTAAATTGCAACAAATGATTTACAAAAGAATGAACATGAAACGGAAACATGTCTAGAAACCATTTCTCACTTATCTTTGTGAATGGGTCACCTCCTTGAGGTGGTTTTGCTTGTCGAACAACTGCTTTACCTGGTTCACGCACCGACACTTTGTCTTTAAGGCGCTGCTCTGGATGGAGCTTCCAGCAAGTGGATCTCTGATGGCCATTTCTATCGTAATGACTATAGTATGTTTTATTCCTCCATATCTGCTTAACTTGTTTCTTTTCATGCTGTTGAGAGGGTCTTTCACACCTCATTAGTGCTGCCATTCTTTTCCAACACTTGGAAAAGGTATGGTTAGGTAAACCACAAAAGTGCATGTTTTTTGATGCCTTAATCTTCGTTCATCATTAACAACATGATCAAAATGAGCATTCAAAGATCGAAAGTGATTATACCTTCCTTTGCTATCTTTGATGTCAGTATGGCGATGAGAGATTGCCTCAACTCTCTCCCTACAATGGAAACTACCATGGGATGATGGGGATGCTTTCCCATCATTCTCCTTCCTCGATGATGTCTCGGACGAATCTAACACCTTTGAGCACTCTCCTTTAGTGTACCTCGAGCCTACAAATCGAGGTTCATTCAAAACCTCCAAAGGTTGAGTTATGCCTTGGTTGTTAGCACCAAGCTCTTTCCCCTCATGCCTTGTCTTTGTAAGGAGCCTCATATTTGTCCCTGTAGTCGGGATCCCCAAAGCTCCAACAGACATCATACTATGAGAAGATGAAATTGAAAGGAATTCAACATCTTTTACCTTCTCTTTCGATTTGGAAAGAACTGATGAGGGCTGCTCATCATCTGTCGTTGGTGGTTCGCTAACTGTCTCAGTGCATTCCCCAACTTCTTTCCTGACATACCCAAGTCCTGCTCGAAACGATAATTCCTCTACTTGAATGGGGTTGACAATGCCTTGGCCATTAACACCCAAGCCTTTTCCTTCATATCACATTCTCTTCAACAGTTTGGAGCCAATTCCTGTGGTATGATTTTCAAACACAACGAAATCATCATCAGGAAACATACATGAAGATGGATAACTACTTTTTACCTCACATGGGTTACGCTGCAGCTTTTCCAAGGCCTCTTATTTTGCTTGAAGCTGTAGTAGAAAACTCTGCTTCTACTCCTTCTCTTCATGTAGACGCATCTTCAATTCATCATTTTCTGTTTGAAGATTATGTTTGTTTTGCTTCAGTTCCTCCATGGCCTCTTCTATGGCTTTCAGTTGAAGCTGTAATCGCTCCTTTTCCTCTGTTTCTTTCTGTAGATTTTCATACACAATTTCCACTTTCTTGGAGATGTCGAGCATGGTCTTGCACATTACTCTTTCATCCTTTTTCATTGCACGTTCCATTGTTCACGCTGCAAATCACATTAATGCAAAGACCTGCTCTGATACCACTTGATCCAGGTCCGGGTGTGAAGAAGGACCTTTCCAAGACCTTTTACTTTCGTGATGTGTTAAAATTTCATTTTTAAAAGAACATTAAGGAATACATCTGCATGCGAAAAATAAGAGGAACATAACAATCATTAGCACATGAAAAGATAAGCCGTTGTTAACGGAGTTCGTCCAGGAGGGACTATGTCTCCGGGCCCCAGTCAAGGTGGTGTAGGTTGCTGCATTGGGTGCTGTCAATAAGAGTGATGTACACAAGAGATGATGTCTTGATCATACAAGGAAGAAGGCCCTCATGCAGGAGTGTCTCTAAGAGATGTTCCACAACTAGAACTCTCAATCTAAAGACTCCTATCAGTATGACACAAAACAAGCATGGTGCGCATCTCGCCAACATGGCACAAAAGGGATGTCAAAGAAAAACACATGCATGACGACAACAAGAGTATCCCAACAACATACAATAAGGGATCTCAAAGCATAACATGAAGAGTTATGACAGCAAGTACATCATATAGAAGATTCTGCATCAAATCAGCGAGGAATCATGACAACGTGGAATAAATAAGATCCTGCATCAATATCAATCAAGGATTTGCAACATAATGTAAAAGAAGAAATATATGAATAAATCATATACCTCACACCACCACGGGCCATCTAAAGATGTGAATGAAGAAGTGGATAAAACAATCCACGGTGAACATTTGTTCACATTATCAATGCGCAGGCACAATCCGCTACCAATCTGTCATGACCTCATTGTGAATGGCCATATGAAGAAGTGGGGCATCTGAAGTAGCTGTCAATAAGCTAAAGCTCACTGAAACATCGATCTCACAACATTGATCATACAAGAAGAATCGATCAAGAGATGAATCGATCACAAGAAGAAGAACAGCTCTGGACTCTCGGCTCTGTAGCTCGCTGGCTATTCGGCTCTGTAGCGCTTTGGCTTATGTCACTGCAGCTCTGGATCTGCTTGAATTTCAAGCACTGTGCTTCTATGGCTATCTGCGCTAGAGATTAATCGGCTATGGCTTTCTGGGGTTCAAGCGCTGCGCTATCTTCAAGCTCTCTCTGGCACACAGGCTCTCAGGCTTCTTCCTCACAACCTTTCCATGGAGCCTCTCGGGCTTGCCGTCATACTGCTCTCGCGTATTGTTTACATAGTCTTTTTCCTTCCCCTGCTCTATGCATCCATGCTATGGGCACCATTACCAGACTTTTGGGCTCTATAGCACAGGCTCTTCTCCTCTGGCACGTCGTCCCCGTCTCTCTGTTACCCATCGTGTTTTTATAACACGTTTGGGACAAGGCTGCATAAAAATCGGGGTTGTTTTGTTTAGAATGGAAACCATTTGCTTAGAGGCATCAGTGGGCGCAACAAACCTCTGAAAATAGGCCTTTTTATCATTTTAAAATGATATGACAAAAACCCGAAAAACATTGAAAAACAATGAAAAATACGGAAGTTCGGATTTCAAATTTTATAAAATTGGGCTTATAAACTTATCGGGTC
Organism: Pinus tabuliformis; assembly: GCA_031772625.1. Taxonomy (NCBI): domain Eukaryota; kingdom Viridiplantae; phylum Streptophyta; class Pinopsida; order Pinales; family Pinaceae; genus Pinus; species Pinus tabuliformis. The sequence continues at coordinate 768,701,468 of CM062804.1, read as the reverse complement.
CGAGCTATATCGCAAGTCGGGATTGCAGATCGCCGATTTAATCGTGGCCGTTGATCGACTTCCTGATCCGACGGCTGAGATTAAATCGCATATCGATGTCACATTGGCTCAGGGGTTCTTCGTGGATACATATGCCGACGCTGATTGCCGATATCGACGATCGCTAATCGCATTCGCTGATATCTAGGGGTCCTGGTCCTTGGCCTTTGCCATCCCAATCCGCCGATGCTGACATCGCCGATTGCATAACGTAACTCTCAGACATTGCCGATTGCTTGCCCCGATCTTGATTAATCAGAGATCGTTGATTGGGGTTTACAAAGGCCCGCCTTAAGTCTGCCCTTGGCACAATTCCTGATGCGATTTGTCGTATAAAGGCCTAAAACCCATTTTTATGAGAAAAACCTCCTTTTTTCAAAGGAACCTGTTAGAGCCTAGATTTACCTCAGGTTGAAAAGGTAAGATTCTAGGTCCACATCAAACCACGCTTAGCCTCGTAGCTAGCCCTACGAGGACAGGAGAGGGCTCTCTCCGGGTCAGTGCAGCAAAAGATAATCAACGAGGCTTGAGATGACTGAAATACAAACTAATTTTAGGCTAGGTATGAAGTGCAAGGATTTGATTTGATTTTTTGAGGGTTTTGAGTTGGAAAATGGTAGAGGAAAATTTGGGTCCGGGGATGAGGCCTAGTTTTTGCAGAGTTCTGATTAGGGCAAGGTAGGCAGTGGTTTTGATGCTTTAGATTAAGTGAATGAATGGAAAATACCACTGAGGAGCTGAAGAGGGAAAGAGGCTGCAAGAATCCTCTCCAAACTGATGAAAACATATAAAACTAAACAAATTTTAAGGCAGAGCACAACAAGCCAAATGAATTCTACCTTTGTCACTCAATTTGTTTAATTTCAGAAGAAAAGAGAAGGGAAATGGCATACATAAACATCAATGAACTTACAATTACATGAAGAAACAAACCATCAAAACACAGAGCCACAAGGATCCCAACAAGTGCTGCAAAACCCTGGTCTTTCCTTTGCCAAAAATGCAAAAATCAGATGTACAATGGAGTGCCAAGCAATCCCAAGTGTCCAACCCTGAAAATGACTCAAAAATTACATGATATAGACCATCATAACCCACTCCCATGCCTCTAGGGGTCGAGCTCATCATTCTAGGAGCTGTTTCAACCAATTCTAAAGAAGGCACTGAAATCTAGGCAATCAAACAACTTACCTCTATACGGAAGGAAACTGATTCATTCATTTAATTTTCACTTTTTAGTGAATGAATCCTCTAGAACAAGTAAATATTTGCCAAAGTTACATCATAGTCATCAAGTTACATCAAGATAGATCAATAGTTACATCAAAAAGTAAAACTAGTCAAAACTAGCCGAATTTCTGAGCTGAAGGGTGAAAAATAGGCCAAAATTCTTTATGCGCCGCGCCCAAAATCTCTATGCGTAGTGAAAATTTGGAGTTGATTTTAAGGCCCTTCCCGAAGTCCAAATTGAGATCATGATAGCTCGTTGGAAAGCCCTACCTGTCTATTTTCTAACCCAAGTGGAATTTCTGGATTTGGTGTCTATTTTCCCCTCCAAAAATCCAATCTCCCAAGATTGCTTCCTGTGTGTCAAAATAGGGGCAGTGAGGTCATTTTTTAGTGTGTTTTGACCTTTTGAGGGCTCAAAACCTGCGCAAATTTCTTGGACATGAAAACGAAACCATAATTTTTCATGAAAAGTCCAGAAATGCAATTTTTTTGTGATTTGGAGCCCTCTAGCAAAAGCGAGCGCCATGTGGCGCGGCACATAGGGAGGAAAACCCTGTGTTAAAAATTTCTGTGCGTAGCGCCTTTTTGCAGAATAGTTTTGAGGACCTTCCTGTGGTCCAAATTGGGCGTGGGATATCTTGTTGGAAATATTATTGAGTCTACTTTCCAAACCAACTTTAATTTTTCAATTTGGATTTCATTTTCCTTGTCAAAGGTCAAATATTCCAAGACTGGTCAAAATGTGCCAAATGAGGCTGCCTCAGGGCAGAGTGCTGTTGCAGTCAACTTTTGAAGATCTTCCTCAACTCCAAATTGAGCTCATGCTATCTCATTGGAAATATATTTGTGTCTAATTATCATTTGACTAAAAAAAAAAGTCATTTGGCCAACCAAGCTAGGAGAAAACTTGATTTTCCCAAGGTCACTTTAGAGGTGCATCAATTCTCCCGAGGCAACTGTATTTTTGACATTTCTCTAAAACCATGACACCTGTGTAAAAAGTGAAGGATTTTTTTCTTCCTTGGCCTATTTTGGACAAAAACCTCTCTCATTTTTCCTGAATTCATCTTTTCTTGCTCAGAAACATCATTTGAGTAAAACCTACCCCGATGTGTGTAACAGGGGATTTGTTGAAATGAAGTGAAATGAAGGGGATAAGGGGCTTCTAAATTCTTGAGGAAATTTTGAGAAGTAGGGAGGGATGTTAGGACACAGGGGAAAGTGTAATTTCAAAGATTGAGTGAGGGGAAGGTGTCCAAAAATGCAAAACACATGCCTAGCCTTGAAAATGTCAAGTTGTAGCAAGAAACTAGGGTTTGTGCGAAAATGAGGAATTTGGGGGATCTCAGTGATGGGAAGTGTTTAATAAGGTAAATTAAGGATAGAGGAAGGTGTATGAACATCAGGATACAATTTTTGCCGATGATTTGACCATCCAAGGGAAATTGCCTTCAAAACCATAGGAGAGGGAAACGAACTTTACCTAGGCACAACTGAAGCATGAACAAGGCATAAAATGACCCAGTGAAACTTGGCATGATGATGAAAACCCTCTAAATGATGGTACATTCTGCCGAATGGTGACATGAAGCTCTTGGGACAACCATTAGGGTTTGGGAATTTTAAGCATGAGACTGGGGTTTGGTGCATTTGGGATTTTGGGAAAGGGAACTTGGGATTAGGGGTATGTGAATTTGGGTAATAAGGAGAGCAAGGAAAATATGCAATAAGGGAGTGATGAGAAAAAAAACAAAATACAAAACCTTAGTAGCAATCTCCTTTGCAAATTTTGAAGAGATAGGGTTTGCTTTCCCTAACACACTTCACCATGCAACAAACACCATCAAATTTAGATGAAAAGCAGTGACAGAAGGTTAAGCTACCTGAACGAGCGATAATCCACAAGTTTCGGGTGATTTGGAGCAAGCTTTAGCAAGTTTCGGGCTTCTCAGTTGTATGTGCCGTGCCTATGTAAAAATGAACTGGAATTTGATGCCCAGTGAGCCGCGCCGGCTGTATGCGTCACGCCTCTTGCCCAGTGCGCAGCGCCAGCTGTATGCGCCGCGCCTCTTGCCCAGTGTGCCGCGCCTCTGGTTTTTGACTGATTTTCTCCAACTTTGCTTTGCTCACCCCAAAGTATGTTTGCCTTGTTTCCACTTTGCAAATGAACTCTTGAAATGAAGAAACGGCTTATAAACAAGGATCTTTTAGATTTTTGGCTCATAAAACCCCTTCTTCCAATGGTTTTTGAAATGACTTTATTTTCAAACTCTGCTTTCGTTGTTTCTTTTGATTTTTGACTGAAATGATGAACCTTTTGGCAATTTTTGCAGGGATGATTGGCATGTACTTTCGGCAAAGGATGACTAGGGCTGCGCCTGAAGTACCTCATGATTGAAAAACTTTAAAAATTACATATTTATTACAAACCATAAATTTGATGATTTCTTCTTCAAAACAGAGTTTTGAAGAAGAATCATGATCAAACATATTGACGATGAAATTTTGCAATGAAAACTGATTTTGAACCTCCCTCATGTGCCTGTGGACATGATTAGACTTTTTGAAGATGAAACCCTAGACCTAATGACTAAAATGACCCTTTTGCTGACCAAGAGACCAAATAGGACTATGAATGACTTTAAAATTGATTTTGATGTATAGACACGGACCAACAAATACATGACATGAGGGAGATGAGTGACAAGACCGTTCCGTCAGAAAATCGATGCTCCTAATGGAATGCAAATGACTGGACTGAATGAGACACCTAAAAATGAAATGCAACAAAAGAGATTTTGATCGCTGATGGAGGGATGAAAAGACTGACTCTAACATAACCAAGGCAACCCTTTTCACAACAACTTCATCATCTGGACTTGGATTGACGAACCGTTCACACCTCCACGATTAGGACGACGAGGTCTACGTTCTGATCCTAGTTTGACATCATTGTGATCACTTTGATTTTCGAGTGTTTCCATGCCATGGTGTCTGAAGATCCACCTGGATCAGTATTGAAACCCTATATATTTATGGTTTGGTGAATTAGGGTTTATGAGAAAAGCCATGTAATGTCTATAGTAAGATCCTAAGAATGAAACCCTAGGTGGATATTCGTCCGATCGAAACCATAGTTTGGAGAAAAATGATTGTTTGTCTGACTTTGATGTATTGGTGTTTGTGTCCTGGGTTTACCTAGCAGGTATGAATGTTGACATGGGATGCTGGTACATAAAATCCTAGATATGTATATGCTAGTATGCTAACCTAGTTGTTGATACTCATGTTTTAGTTTGTAAAATCTAGGGTCTGTAAAACCCTTGTAGAGATTACTATTCTAGGATATGATGATATTTTTTTTCAATATGATTTAATTTTGATGATAAAATCTAAGGTTTGCATCTAACCCTAGTAGAAGTCTGACATGTAAAAGAATATTGTTGATGTATAACACTATGATTGGATTGCTATTTGTTTGAATTGCTGATATATAAGGCCTTTGTCTCGAAGATGAAGTCTAGAGTTCATGACAAAATCCTAGCAAGAAGTTGAAGTCTATCATATAAAAGGATTTGTTTCTTATGAATCTAACTAGGTTTAAGTATTTTATGTCTAAAGCATGAATGATTTGATTCTTCGATTATAGTAACATGATTTTTATTTAGTTTTTTTTTTGTAAGCTTGGTAGGACTCTTCGATTTTCAAGTTTTACATGTCCATTATTCACCCTGCTACGGGGGGAGGGTAGCACAAGATTCGAACCCAAGGTCTTCGGTTCAGTGAGATTTAATTCCACGACCATCGCCACTTGAGCTACCCCAGGCGAACAACATGATTTTTATTTAGTTAACTTCATGCTTTTTTATATTTTTAGTTGTACTTGCTATTAAAGTTTTGTAGGTACATAATCTTCAAGATGTTGAAGATGTTCGTAGGTAAAGATGACTTTGATAAGCATGATGAAGGGAGTTAACCTTGATACTGTAAGAAGGAATAAAAGCCATGAAAGGTTCTTCGATGTTATAAAAGAAGGAAGTGGTTGATCTCCCTAAGTTAAGAGGGAGCTTGGATAGAAGAAAGGGTATATCTCCCCAGTTGAGAGGGAGGGAATATTATGGCAATGAATAATTTGAAGTAAGCAAAAGTACTATCAATAATTGTTCATGAAGTTGTAAACAAAATACTTGAGAAATATCTGAAGATGTATTTGGTGCTGCTGAAGAAATGAAAGAAGAAGAAAACTTTCAACAAATTGTATATAACTTGATGATCAAAGTAGCATCAGAATGATTGAGGACCCCGAAGGTTTGTGTTTACTTGTGTGTATTTGAAATTTTATTATTGATTGGGATTGTGTTTCTACAGGTAAATATCCGCATAAAAAGGTTGAACACTCTGGAAACATGCTTGGAAAAATGGATATATCTAGGTTATTAGGGAGAGTTGAAATATCTAATGGTGGATGCTTGGGAGGAAATCTGGCCGACCTATGTGTGTTTGATGTCCTGATCCCGAAGAGGGAGGGTGGCATTAATCTTGGAGCTCTAAACTTGGATATGCAACTAGATCCTTGGTTTGATGGTTAGTTAGTAATCCTGATGGTACCTAGATTGGATGAAAGCTTTAGTCCATCTTAGTCCCACCTAGATAGATAAACCTGTTCAGGTATCTCGTCCATGGCACTGAGTGTGCGAAAAATATTCGTAGTTCATTTTGAGATCTTCCATGTACTTGTACCTATATGTAATTATGAATACCTCCCTAATTAAGAGGGAGTGTTGAAGAATGTAACTAGGTTTCGTATTCACAATTGTAATTAAGTCATAATGCAATGTATTTGTTAGAAGAAAGACAAATAGTTTTTATTATAATTAAACTGACTTATTAAAGTATGGGTTTCATGCTTGGGTCAATAAGTATATACGTAAAAGAACCCATTGAGTGCCCTAGGATTTTCATTAAGTCAAATTGAAAAGTTATTTTTGTGAGATACCCTTCTTGGGCTCCTTAAGGTCAAGAAAGAAAATTTATTTTAGTCTTACATCTCCTCCATCAAGTCAAGCCTTGGTCTCCTTACAAGTTGACTTCCTTACTTATCAGTTCGGCTTCCATTCCATCATGTCAGCCTCAAACTACATGTTCCAAACACTATAAATAACAAAGCTACTCGACTTATTTTTGTGGATTCAATGAAGATAAAAGTTTGCAATTTGGACAAAAGGTATAAAGATACGAAGAGCAGTGAGGAAGGATGTTTGACGTCAAAAACTAATGAAGGAGATGAATGCCTACATGATCAAAGTTCTCCCATGATCACATGATCGAAGATGATTACAATTACATAATTAAAGTTTCCAAAACTGCAGAGATCAGAGTCTTTATAATTAAAAAATGAATTCATATGGGTTACAAAAAAAAATGAAGAAGTGAAGGAATTCATATGGGTTACAAGTAGCGGATGAAGTGGAGAAATATTGCACATCGAAGTTTTCTTTCTAGTGTAGAATATGAAATTATTCTATTTTTGAAGAAGGATATATTATCGCTGAAAGAAGACTACTTCAAATGAAAGGCTAACTTGATGGATGGAGATAAGTTTAGGTTAATGTCTTGGTTGTATCACTGTCATATGAATCTACTGAAGGAAGAGTTCATGATTGGGTTTTCCCCTAACTATGGGTTTTAAGCTGATTGTCTTCTTATACCTTGTGTCTCCTCTTTTTTGATATTCATAGATTGGGATTAATATTAATAACAAGAACATAACTAAATGTAAGAAGTGAAACATCATAAGAAATGTCATAATATAAGAGAAATCAAATCTAACACATGATGCCCTAGATTTCTCAACAGATTGGAGGTCTCACCAAAGACAGTTATAGGAATTGTAGAACTGTTAGATTGGGACTATATGTAGAAGATTGTTGAAAATTGTAGCTTGGGAGGTACTTCCACAAGTATAAGGTACTTGAATTGTGAGATAAAACCCACTATGCAGGAAAAGTACCCAAACTTGTGGGTTTTGGACCCAAGGTCATGGGCTTGAGACCCAAAAAATCTATTTGTTTATTCTAATTATTGTAGGGGAGGAACCTAAATGGATCTAAGGGATCCTAAGGCAATTAGTTAGAGATATATTTATATGAGATAACATGAGAAGTCTAAACCATCATAGCAACTCATCTCATGAGAACTCAAGCCAAGAAGAGAAGCCACAAATATGAGTGGAGGACAATTTAGAGGTCTTTTTGTTTTGTTTTGGAAGTGTGTCTTCCCTAGTGAAGGAGGTTGACTTACTCCTCCAAAGTATGGTATACATGAAGGTGGAAAGGATGCTGATGTTAAGGGTTCTTGAAGATACCAAGTTTTATTTGAGGTCCTGGATAAGTAGAACAAGGGTTTCTAGGTCTGATTTATGTCTTATGAGAGGAATGAAGCCATAGACTTTTGTGGAGGCACACCTAAAGGTCTCAAGTGACTACGAAGGGTAAAAAATTACTTAGATGATAAGAAAGATAAGGGTTGCAACTATTTAAAGCTAGGATATAGGGAGGAAAGGGGGCCGAGAGGCCTCAGGGGCTTGTGGAACAAGGCCGAGGTACCTTAGGCCTAAGAAGAGGCTAGCATAGGATTGTTGTTATGGGAATATGGTTTTATAAGCATTTTAAATGAATTATGTTTATCAAAGGAGGGTTTCAAAATAGTGTTTGGGGATAATATATGCAATGGTTTCAAGGACTAAATACATTATGAGAAACTAGGTATGCAAAGGAGTTAAAGGATAAATTTCTTTGTGGTTCTTGGAGGCAAAGGACAACTAGGTAAATTAAGGACAAGAGGACATGAAGGGATGGAAGTGAAGGATAAATAAAACAACTATGTCAAGCATTCGTTCTTTGTTGTTTTGAGAAATTGAAGGTCAAAGGGAGCTGACCTCAAGCCCTATTCTATCATAGTTTGTATGAGGTTTCATAAAGGGCCATGATCCCTAGTACAAGAGCCTTATGTATTTCTTGTTGATGGACTAATAAGAAGTGTTTTGGGACATATCTATTTATGTATTTTATTGATTGATTGTTGTTATATTTCCACTGTGAAAAGTTATTTTAGTTGTGTATCTTCAGTGTGTTTATGATCTAGTTTAAAAAGAGACTAGATTTGGAATATAAGGAAAATTAAATATGGTATGAGAGATAATTTGAAGGGATAGATGAATTACAGTGTGCGTAGCAAGAAACTTATGAGGTAGATATTTGAATTATTGTTGAAGGAATAATAACATGGAAACATTGGTTTCTAGTTTAAGGTATGAGGATAGGTTGGATGGGATGTCCAACTAGAGTCCCTGGAAAGAAAATATCAGGATGGTCTTGTTGGTGAAAAAGATATGGGAGTTTGCTAACAAGGAGATTACTAAGAAAACAACTCCTAAATAGTTGGTTGAGTTTGAATAGTTGGATGTGAAGGCCAAGATGGTCATCCTATATGGAGTAAAGGATCACTTGATACCTCATCTTACCGGGAAGAACACTACACATGATAGGTGGAAGGCTCCTTAGGATTTGTTCTAGAATAAGAATGTGATTTGGTTGAAGGTATTGAGAGAGAAACTCAAGAGCACCAAGATGTTGGATGATGAGGGTGTGGCTTCGTATCTGACGAAGGTTTCTCAATTTTGTGACAATATTGTTGCCATTGGTGATAACCTTCTAGAGTCAAAATTAGTGAGGACTACCTTGAAGGGTTTCACTGTTGAATGGTATCCATTTATCAAAGGAATAGTTGCTCGAGACAAGCTTCCAGATTGGAACAAGTTATGAGATAAATTCATCCAAGAGGAACTTAGGGACGAATATCTTCATAAGAAGAAATCTGATGGAGAGAACATGGCTCTTTCAAGTAATATGAAAAGAAAAACAAAGAAGGACTTGAGAAAGGTGAATTGTTTCACATGTGGTGATCATGGTCATTATGCAAGTAAGTGTTCACATCAGAAGAAAGGAGATAATGAGAAGATGAAAGAGATTGTAATGGTTGCTACATCTATAGTTGAGTAGGATGACTTCGAAAGAAGGTTTGAAGAGGATTTCTCTCGAGTATCTCATTTCTCTGAGGGCATCATTTATGAGGGTGCATGGTTCATTGATAGTGGAGCATCGAAGCATATGAAAATATTGTAGGAAGTATTCAAGACTCTAATAAAACGAGACTCTAAATTGCACGTGGAGGTTGGTGATAAGATTGAGAATACTGTCAAAGGGTTAGATATGGTGTTATTCAGGATGGACTCAGGAGGGTTTCTACGGGCCTAGGATGTACCATGGTTACCAAAGCTCAAGTGAAGCATGTTGTCTGTATCAATGATTGATGCTAAAGGGTTTGAAGTATTGTTCCAAGTTGGAAAGGTGATGCCCAGGTCCAAAGGCTCTAACTCCATAGGAGTAGTTATTGGAGTTAAGGAGAGTGATCTATACAAGCAGAAGAGAAAGTTTATAGATCAAGGGAAGAAGCAGGTTCCTGAGACTCAGAGGGATTCAAGTTTAAGTGAGAGTTTGCAGAGTCAGAGGGAGATTTCGTAAGACAAGAAGAACACATGGTCATAAAGAAGTAAGGAGGCTTCTACAATTTGAAATAGGGAACCTTGGAATGGCCTAAAAGCCTATCAGGAGAAGAATAAGCGAGAGGCCTTTGGTGGCAGGGAAATTTCCGAGGAAATTAGTGTTGTTCATTTTACAAGATATGCTGCAATGGTGGATGTTAGAGATTGGGATTGTATTTCGACAAGTTACTTTCGAGGAATGGAAGTACTTCCCTCGCTAAGAGGGAGTGTTGAAAAGTGTAGCTTGGTAGGTACTCCCATAATTCTAAGGTACTTGACTTGTGAGAGAAAACCCACTTTGCGGGAAAAGTACCCAAGCTTGTGGGTTTTGGACCCAAGGTCATGGGCTTGAGAGCCAAAGAACATATTTTCTATTCTAATTATTGTAGAGGAGGCACCTTCTTAGATATAAGGGATCCTAAGGAAAGTAATTAAATTTCTATTTATATGAGAGATCATGAGAGGTTTAAACCATCATAACAACTCATCTTGTGAGAACTCAAGCCAAGAAGAGAAGCCACAGATCTAAGTGGAGGACGATTCAAAGGTATTTTTCTATTCTGGAAGTGTATCTTCCCTATTGAAGGAGGCAGAGTTACTCCTCCAAGGTTTGGTTTGTAGGAAGGTCGAAAGGAGTCCAACACTAAGGGTTCCTGAGGCCAGCAAGTTCTATCTAAGGTCCTAGAAGAGTAGAACAAGAGATATTGGGTTTGAATTATGTCTTATGAGAGGGATGAAGCCCTAGAATTATGTGGAGGCAAGCCAAAATGCCTTAGGTGACTATATAAGGGATGAAAATTCCTCAATTGATAAGACAGAGAAGGGACATAGTTATTTGAAGCTAGGCCATAGGTAGGAAAGGGGGTCGAGAGGCCTCATGGGCTTGTGGAACAAGGCTAGGGTACCTTAGGCCTAAGAAGAGGCTAATGTAGGGCTGTAAGGGTTGTTGTTATGAGGAATATGGGTTTCTAAACATTTTAAATGAACTCTATTCATCAAAGGAGGGTTGTACAACAATGTTTTAGGATGATGTATGAAGTGGTTTGAAGGACTAAATACACTGTGAGCAACTAGATATGCAAAGGAGTTAAAGGAGAAATTTACTTGTGGTTCTTAGAGGTAAATGAAATCCAAGTAAATCAAGGACAAGAGAACAGGAAGGGATGGAAGTGAAGGATAGCTATAATAAGTAAGTCAAGCATTTGTTCTTTGTTATTTTGGGTAAATTGAAGGTCAAAGGGAGCTAACCTCAAGCCCTATTGTATCATATTTGTATCATGTTTCATAAAGGGTCATGATCCATGGTATGACAGCCCTATGTATTTCTTGTTGATGGAATAATAATAAGTGTTTTGGGCCATATATATCTGTTTATTTAATTGATTCACTGCCGTTACATTTATGCTATGCAAAGTGCTTGTAGTTGTGTATCTTCAGTGTGTTTATGATCTAGTTTAGACATAGATCATATCTGGGACATAAGAAAATTCAACAAAGATAAGGTATTCTACAATGATGTATGAAATTCATATTTTAACTAGATATACACTAATTTATTGAATATCCATTAAAAAGTAGGATAAACACTTTAATAACATAGACTCACAAAAGCTAAAATTGGATAGATATGTCATTCATTCATCACAAAAACATGATATTTACATAAAAACTCCCATACACATCCTCCATTACAAAAATTGAGATAAAGAAAAATATCTATACTCTTTCTCCCTTATAGAATCTTTTGCACACACACACTCTCTCTCAAATGATATCTCTTTACACCATTTATATGAATATTCCCATGAGTACTATACTAACTCGACAATATATCAATACATTATATATACATATTACAAAAACTTGTCGATTGATTGAGTGGTTTACTTAGTTTTGGTGTGTAGTGTGTTTGGCACACCATCTCTCCCTAGCTTGAAGCAATGTCCTTTGGTTTAAGTCTTCAAAACTTGTGAATTTTTTTTTAAAGATTCACCTCCCCTTAGTGAAAATAGGCCTACAAAAATACTATCTCGCTTGTCCCTTAGCTAGAAGCTTAAGGTATGAAAAGTGCTACTAAGGGTACCTTTCTAAGATGGGAGCATACAATGAGGGTTTCTTAAGTAATTTGTAGATGGTTGAACTCCACTAAGCCACCTTGCAATGACTTTTTGAAATTCTCCTAGCATTGTTGTAGTGCTGTTTGTAAACGACCTAAGGCCCTATGTTATGGAAATGACAAGGGAGGAAATGAATGTACCATTTAATTGTACAAGATATAGAGACAAAGGAGAAGTAGATAAATAATCCTCTGGCTGGGAAAAAATTCCTAGTAATGATAGAGAATGAATAAGAAACAATTCATAACACGGCATGCAAAGATGAATGCATTGGTGTTGGGGTAAGAAAAGGTTGAAATAAAGTATTATTGGAGGGTTTGGCTATAGAGGGACTGAGACATAGGCAATCACCCTTGTTTATGGGTATATATATAAGGAAATTATCTTATGTTCACACACCATTGTAATCCCTTTTAGACAGACCCTACCATTCTAATTGGTCTTGCCACCATGCTTGGGTTTATGATTGTAAACTTCCACTTATATATTAACCATAGTTTGCATATTCTTAGCCAATTTCACCATTGGTACTCTAGTCATGGATCCTACGTAAGATGTCTCCATTAGCCTTCCATATTGAACATAGGAGTGAACTTATTCCGCTAGCAAATGATGGCTAAATCTAGTTCACATGTAGACCATTGCTACAAAATGAAAAAATGGTAGTTCATAACATTTCATGTAGAGATGGATGCGTCGATTTTGGGGTAAGAAAGGTTGAAGTAGAGGATTATGGTTTGCGTTGATGGTATATGGATCACATACGAAATCACCTTGGTATATGGGTATGTTCCTATAGAAACAATAGATTCATGTGAGTAAATACACTTCCAAATACCATTCAAACAAACCAGAAATTCAAACAAATACCAAATTTTCAATTCCAAATACCAAATACAAAATTTGAGTATGGTGTAGTCTTGTCAAGCTTGTTTCCATCCAAATTGTCAATTCCCTCATAAACCCTGACATAATTGAAACAATTTAATACACATAATACACATAATAATAACAATATTCCGAGAGACTCTAAACAATAGATTCATGTGAGACAATATGCTTCCAAATACCAATCAAACAACAAAAAATTAAAACAAATAAAACATTAAAAAAAATACCATTCAAACAAACCCTAATCCTGGCAAAAAACTCACTTACCTAGGTCCAACATTTTTTCACAGGGGAAATGGTGGGGTAGTCGGTGAGTTGCTTTCGCGGGCTAGTTATTGTGGAGGGAGAAAAGGTATCTGAGCAATTTCTTTTTTCCATTTATACCATGCAAAACTTTGGTTGATAGTTTAAATAGAATATAAACTCTTGACCAAGAGTTTTGAATAGAATTTGAACTCTTGGCCAAGAGTTTATCCCTAAGAAAATTTTTCACTAAACTTCTTAGTCGAAAACCTTTCAAACTCTCGTCTGAGAGTTTTTTAATTTGAGGTTAACCCAGCCAAACTCTTTAGTGAAATATTGTAAAACTCTCACCCAATAATTTTTTTCAATTGTCGGACAAGAAAATTTGTTGACATTTTTCTCGGCTAAGAAACTTATAAAAGATAACGCGATTTCCCCCTACACTCCAAAAAGTGTTTCCCAATTTTTCATTTTCACCCCATGTTGAAGACGTATGTAATGGATAAATCATATAAATAATAATATTATTTTCAATTGTCTATAATAATGGGTATCAAGCTTCATTGAAGAAGAATCCCTTTGAAGCTTTACTTGGTAGAAGAGAAATACTCCAGTGACTTTGGATAACATATAATATAGAGTGGTACTTTAGCCAAACTTGCTAAAGGAAATGCAAGAGAAAATGGCTAAAATTAAACAACATTTCAAAATAGATCAAGAGAGGAAAAATAATTGTGTAGATAAAAGCATGAAAAATAGATAATTTAAAGTGAGAGAGCATGTGTTTTTGAAAGTGAACTAAAGAAAAACTCATTGAAGTTGGGTAGCTATGTTAAGTTGGAAACCATATTTTGTAGTCCATTTGAAACAATGGATAAGATAGGACCAGTTAGATACATGTTTAGATATCCTACTTCCATGAATGTGCATAATGTATTCCATGTATCTTTGTTGAAAAAGTATGTGCATGATCGTAACCATGTCACTGATTGGAATTTGTTTTAGGTAGAGATTGAAGGAGACTTTAGGAAAATACAATATATATCCTATACAAAAAGGTCATGGTGCTAGAAAAAAAATCCAGAGGGCAAGAAAAGGTCCAATGTGCATACTACATCCTTGAATAAGTGAAAAAGGCGTTGGAATATATAATGCGAGAAGCATATATACAATTATTTTTGAATTTTGGATGCAAATTCTATATATTTGTACACTTACACGGTGATGTGCGCTAATGGAAATTCCAAAATAAGGGCGAGAGAAAGGAAATACCCTAGTTTTGATCCTTATATTAACAATGTATATTTGTAAATGATGAAATGCCAAAGATCTTAATAATGTAATAGCTTTGAATATTAATAATAAAAATACAACACTCGCTGCAAATGGTTAAGGAAAAAGTTATAGAAGGGATATTGTTATAGGCCATTTTTTCACATTTGGTCAATAGGCCTACAAACCAGATCAATAATCATTCACGAACATGTTGTCATCATCTCGACATGAAGCCATATGCATGAACTTTTCAAATAACTGAGTTTCTACGTCTAACTACTCCAAATCAATGCTTTTAAGGCCCAACGCATACTGCCCCTTTAGAGACCTGTGTTCAGCATCAGGTTTCTCCCTTCTGCGCTTGCGCTAATAAAAAACAACTTACTTCTTGTTGGGGGTGCGTTGATTCTAGAAATTTGAGAAAATTAAAAAAAATCTAGAAGCTTCCTCTTCCGGAAGCTTCCAGGGGTTCTTTCAACCATTTAGCTTGGGTAAGAAGCTCGAGTCTTAACTCATCCTACCTTAGAGATTTCAAGTCTTATCCCTTGAGCTCATCCTACCATCTTTAGTGGATCCCAAGCCTAGATTGGTAAATGGATAAGAATTCATAAACTACCACACTCTCCTATATATTTACTGCCATCCATAACATCAGGGTTGGATTTTGGAGACTGATCATACCCTCATGCTTCTGCCTTGAATCTAAGAGAGTCATCATCTTCATAAATTAGGGTGACATTGAGGTGTGGTTTGTGACAAGGAAGGATAGGTCAACTTGGTGATATCTCTACAAGATAAACTACTATTCTTGGTTGTAAACACTCTCCAATTTCTATTAATACAAAGAGTACACTGTTTTCCTATATGTGTTATGTTATGTTTACATTCATGTATTTCAATGCCTCGCTAATTCATAGAATAGAGTAATTGAATTATGCTACATAGATATTGTGGATCCTTGGCTTATTTTGGTTGCATATGTAGGTTCTAACTATAGCGCTTGGAGCTACAATTGGATCATATCGGGCAAGAGGAGAGTAAATCTTGTGATGGATTCTAAGTAAGCCTCTTTCCATTCTTCAATATCTCTAAGGAAAAAAAATATATTCCTTGCTTTATGTTGTTCTAGACCAGTCCACTAGGTCTAGGGAAGATACTTTTGTTCGCAATAGTAAATTCTGCATAACAAATTGGCGACTCCACTAGGGATCGATTCTTCCCTTAGTGATTCCCTCGACCTTGGCACCTTTTTCACCTCTTAAATTCATCTTGATTCACTCACTCAGACATTGAATGATATTAAGAAAACATATGTTTGAGCTTTGTTGGGTTTCTTATGTCGTGTTTTGATTGAAAATGTCCCAACACATCTCTCTGTTCTGAGACAGAGTTCCCCAGTGAATCCAACATAACTGCCTACCTACTCTGCAATGAAACTTATCTTATGTTGAACCTGCGCTAATTGCACTACAACGCACCTTCTCTTGTGCTTCACCTGCTCTGATTCCTTTGTATTTGCACTACAACACACTTTATCCTGTGTTGCACCTGCTCTGTAGGGCATTGGTGTCCTTTATGCACTTGCACTGATCCTGTAGGATGCACAATTTTGCAGTCCTTGTCCTTGCTCTCTGATATAATTTGTTCTATCATGTTCTTGAGTTTTCATAGTTTGTCAGTGTCTCTTAAAAGCCATCTTAATGTTTGCATTTGTTTTTATTAGCCTTTGGTAAGAATTTCTTTGGCTTCTTGTTCTTCTGATTAATTAGGTAATTTGTAAACATAGAGTTTGATTGTTGATCCAATTGAAGAAATTTGTATTTCAGTCATATTCTGTGTGATTTATTCTATCAATGATCTTGATGCATCTTAGTTTCCATTGCAATTGAAGATTAAGAGAAAAGAAAAGAAAAGAAATTATTTTCATTGCATATAGGGCTTTGATTTTGATTGGAATAGTGAATTTGAGGAGATCAATTGTTGCATCACTTATTTGTGCTATTGTTGATTCATTTTTTCTTTCCCTACTTAATTTTCCTTTCATTGTTAAAAGGAAAAAAAAGAGAGTTATTTTTTATCATATTGGTTGCATCATAGGTGTGGTCATGTGACATCTAGTTTTGAGCCGTGAAATCGAAACAT
Organism: Pinus tabuliformis; assembly: GCA_031772625.1. Lineage (NCBI taxonomy): Eukaryota > Viridiplantae > Streptophyta > Pinopsida > Pinales > Pinaceae > Pinus > Pinus tabuliformis. Next base: position 768,684,929 of record CM062804.1, on the reverse strand, counting down.
AATTCAAGATCAACTCTAAAATTCACCTCAATCAACCTAAGGATCATTTGTCATATTTGTTGGACACGGATTTTCATTGATGTCAATATGGCAATATTCGAGGAGCAGATAGAGACGAGAGAAGCAGACAAAGCCGAAGAAGAGGAGCACATAGAGCATAGGAAATTCATGAGAGATTTGTTTTACACATGTAGTGAAATTATTTTGATTCTAGAGCTGTGAAATAGTTGAACTGATAATTTTGATTTTCAAGGTACAGATCAATGGCTTCAGAACAAGAAAACGCGAGAATACCTTCTGGCCAGGAGGCAGAAGAGAGACGGGAAAATGCCTTTGATAACTTGGAATCTGCAAAATGGATGGCACATGTTGCCAAAGATGCTAGCACCGAGTCTGCCTCTTCTGCACTGGGTAGTATCAAGGAGGGCACCATGTCGGCCTTCAAGGGCCTCCAAGAAAAAATCGAGAATGCCAAGGATTCTATCATGGACAAGACACAGGAAGTCAAGGACACCACTGTGGACAAAACACGAGAGAATAAAGATTCTGTAGCAGACAAGACGAGAGAAACTACAGATACAGCTGTGAATAAATCGCGTGAGTATAAGGATTCTGCTGCGCAGAAAGCTAAGGAAACCAAAGATGCAGCTATGGAGAAATCATCGAGCAGCAGCGGAAACGCGTGGTCGAGAGTTGTTAGATCTCCACGTGGCAAATCCAACGGCTATCGTGCAAGAAAGTTGCGCAGAGGTTAACGGCTGGGGGAACAGGCGGTTTCACGGTATCCCCTGCACCGCCCACAGGAGGATGGTGGTATCTGTATATGGCCGTGCGATCCAGTCACAATACGACGCGTGGCGGATGAAAAGCACTGCCTCTGCAGGTTAACGCGTATGCAGGTTGCGTGATCGGGGCTTGTGACTGCCGTCCGATCGTGCGATGGAAGGTCAGATGGCGAGGAATATGCACGATGTTTAACGTGCGGGAAAAAGGACTGTGACTGTTGGATCACGATGGTCAACGGCTACAATTGTGAATGCGACAGAGGCTAATATGGGTGCGATTACGTGGGTTTTGGAATAAAACAGAAACGACGGGGCAAAAGGGTGTTTCTAGACTTTTATATCAGTTTTCTTAGATTTCATTCGTTTAGTTTTCGGATCGCAATGGCAATGGCGGCTTCCACTATGATGAGATCGTCTGTTACAACGGGATCGTTTTGTGAAAATCATCATCCTTTTGTGGCGGTTGATGCACAGATCCGATCAAAGATAACCAACACCGATGGCATAGTCAGATTTCCTTTCGGAAGCTTTGGAAGCAATTTATTTGGATCCACTACAGAGTTTGGCCAGGGTTCAGCCTTACAATGTCAGAGTGCTAGGACTTTGCAACTAGTTAGAGCTACCGCAATGGAGGCCCTCCTAGAGTTCAAAGATCTTCGGGAAAGGAGAGGACCAAGATAGGAATAAATGGATTTGGTCGTATTGGGAAGCTGAAAGATCAAGCGAAGTCAGAGGAAACGACAACGACTGAGGAGGAAGCCTACGAGACGGTGTAAGTGGAAATGAATATACAAAGGCATGGGAATGTATAAAACAGTAGAAACAGAGAACTGTTGGTGTAGTTATGGAGGTGAATAACCTGAGGGTGAGATAGTAGAAGCAGCAGAGGCAGAAAAAGCAGCAGAGGCTGTAGAGGTAGCAGAAGCAGCAGAGGTAGGAGAGCAGGAGTGAGACAACCTCAGCTGAATAGAGTGCAACAGCATACCTGTTTATACCAAGGTTGGGTTGGAGGCTCAAAACTGAACATGACTGAAGTCATTGGGGTAGGTGCTCCTAAGTGCAGAACCGCTGCAAAATAGAGTTGGTGCTCTGGAGGTTGGAGCCTCACTGAAGTCCAAGTTGGAGCTTGGCAACTATTCACAATCATATTTATACTTATATTGTATTTATTTCTTTGCACTGTCTTGAGTTTTAATAAAAGCATTAAATTTAGCTGTTGATTTCTGTGTTCTGTGTATATACATACATATCGATATAGGTTGTTGGCAATCACTAGAACAATTAAAAAATAAATAGTAAGAAATACTGATTCACCCCCCCTCAGCATTTCCAACAATTGGTATCAGAGCAGTCTTCTTCATACTAGCCTAACAGCTTGAAGAATGATCCGCAGCCATGATGAGAAACCACAAAGCATCAAGAATACCTCCTTTGTTCGATGGTACTAACTTTGGTTTCTGGAAGAAAAGAATGACTTACTACTTAATGTCCCTTGGACTTGAAGTCTGGCATTTTGTTCAAAATTAATACAAAACTACTTCCACTCTTCCAACAGACCAAGACGAGAGGAAAGCCTACATCGCAAATGCAAAGACCATGAACTCCATCACTAGTGGAATACTGATTCCGAGTTTACAAAAATCATGCACTGTACCTCGGCCAAAGAAATGTGGGAGAAGCTAGTTGGCTTGTACGATGGAGACTCAAAATTCAAAAAGGCAAAGCTTCAAACTCACAGAAGACAATTTGAAAGTTTGAGGATGGAAGATGAAGAAGATATTGCAGCATACCTCCTCCGAGTAGCTGAAGTGGTAAATTCCCTGAAAGGATTGGACGAAAAAGTTGAAGAAAGTACCATTGTTCAAAAGGTATTAAGGTCTCTTCCAGACAGGTTTGACTCCAAAATAAGCGCTATAGAAGAAGCAAAGGATCTAGATACCCTCAAAATGGATGAACTCCATGGAATTCTCACTGCCTATGAAATTAGGAAAGGTGGCCCAAGCTCCAAAGATGCAACATTCAAGGCCTCAAGGTCAAAGAAGGGGAAAGAAAGGAATGACTGTAGTGATGAGTCAGATGTGGAATCTAAATTGGCTCAATTTGTACGAAACCTGAAGAAAGGATCTAAGCTTAAAGGCATGTATCCTCTTATCTGTTTTAAATGTGGTAAAATAGGTCATTATGCAGCAAAATGTCCTCATAAACATGACAGTGATGATGAAGGAAATTCTAAAAGAATGGCACATAAAAAGAAAGGGTTCAATAATAAAAACTTCTTCTCCAAGCAAGATGAGTGTGATGAGGATGAGTTTATGGTCATCAAAAGGAAATCAGATGAGGAAAGCGATCATGATGAAAGCCAAGAAGCATTATTCATGGCATTCGTAGATGATGATGACTCAGGGCTAGAAGGAAATGTAGATGAACTGTTAATAAGTGCCATTGAAGAAAATGAGAAACTACGGAACAAAATCATTTCTCTCAAAGTGGAAAACGAGGAAATAAGAAGGAGAGAAGATCTCTTGGAATCAAAGCTTAAATAAAAGGAAGAGACTTGTGAAGAACGCGAGACCCAAATAGTGTCTCTAAGAAAGGAGTTGGAGCAAATTAAAAAGAGCTGTAAAAGCTCTCAAATACTTGAGACTATTCTGGAAAATCAAAAACCTCAACATGACAAGTCTGGAATAGGTTTCAAAGGAGAATCCTCAAGCACTAAGAATAATGCGAAAATCTATGCCGATGCACTTTCCTGCAATCCAAAAGATGAAAAGTGCACCCCAGATCCCAAGAATGAAGAGAGAATTACTCCAAAGAAGAATGTGGAGTCGAATCATGGACACTACAGCAAATACAAACCTGTACTCCACCAAGGGGCCATCCCAAATCCAAAGAACGAGGGAGGAGTAATTCCCAGGAAGGAAATCGACTCAAACCGTGTTTGCTTCAACAAGTACAAAACCATCTTTCTTGGACACTATTTTCACTGTAAAAACTTCGGTCATCAAGCCAGACATTGTATGGCTCGCAGAAGTGAAAAGAAAAAGATAAAGGATAGAATAATCAACTCATATGCCCCCAAAAGGTAGGGGCAAATCAAAACCTTTAATACATTTGATCCCTTGACCAAATTTGATCTGATTTCTCTTTCTGCTACAATAATGGACACTATGAACAAGACTACCCACTCAAAGGAAGAAATATGAGTAGCAAGAACTCCAGCATGGACAAATGCGGCCTGACTCTATATGCTCAAAATAATGGAAACCAGTGGTTTATAGATAGTGGGTGCTCCAGACACATGACAGGAGACAGAAGGAAGTTTGTCTCACTGAGCAAAAAGAAAGGGAATGTGTCCTTTGGAGTGGATCTGGCAGAATTGTAGGAAAAGGAACAATTACTCTGATCAATGGAAAAGGAAAAGCTCAAGATGCTCTGCTGGTTGATGGACTCAAACACAACCCCTTGAGTGTCAGCGGAATCTGTGATCAAGGACATAAGGTTATTTTCAGCACCAAAGACTGTGAAATAAGGAACTCTGCCTTAGGGAAACTTGTGGCAAAAGGGGTGAGGACACCAGACAACATTTACATTCTGAACAAGATTCAAGAAAATGAATGCTACCTGAGTCAGATAGATGAGAGTTGGCTGTGGCACAAGCGACTTGGACATACAAGCTTCGAAATTCTGATCAATATCAACAAGATAAAAGTTGTACGAGACATCCCAATGCTGTTCAAACCAAATCAAGAAGTATGTAGTCCATGTCAACATGGAAAGCAGACTAGAATCAACCACAAGTCAAAGGAACACTCTACATCGAAGCCCTTAGAGATCATCCATGCTGATGTATGCGGGCCAACTAGAAATCAAGAACTCCAAGGAGAAAGGTACTTTGTGTTATTTGTTGATGATTATACTGGAATGATGTGCATATATTTCATAAAGTATAAATCTGAAACTTTTGAGTGTTTCAAGAATCTAAAAGCCCTTGTAGAAAATGAAAAAGATTCAAAAATTAAGTGTCTTAGAACAGACAAAGGAGGAGAATTCACATCAAACGAGTTTAGTGAGTTCTGTAATATTCATGGAATTAAAAAGGAATTCTCGGCTGCTAGAACACCTCAACAAAATGGGGTAGTTGAAAGAAGAAACCGAATAGTCCAAGAAATGGCAAGAACTATGCTATTAGCAACAGACTTACAGCCTAGATTCTGGAGAGAAGTAGTAGGGACAGCTGTCTACACACTGAATCAAACTCAATTAAGACCAAATTGTGATAAAACTCCTTATGAGCTATGGAAAGGAAGACCTGCTTCAGTGAAGTACTTCAAGATCTTTGGAAGCAAGTGCTTCATAAAAATAAATGATGGTTCACCAGGAAAGTTTGATTCTCGGGTTGATGAAGGGATATTTCTTGGATACTCTACACGGAGCAAGGCTTACAAGTGCTACAATTATTGACTGAAGAAAATAGTGGAAAGCATTGATGTAAAGGTTGATGAAGATCTTCCAGTAAAGGAAAGTGAAGAACATGAAGATGACTCTCCCATTGAAGAAGAAGATCCCAAAGAAGAAGAAATAGATGAGGAAGAAGAAGAAGAAGAAGAAGAGGAAAGAGAACCACCTAATACCCCTTCTAAGACGAAGTATGTCCAAAGACACCATCTAGAAGAGCAGATCATTGGCGATAAAGATGAAGGCGTGCAGACCCGAAGAAGAATAACAATTACACCCAAGAGAAAAGTCATTGCCCTCTTATCTATGATAGAAACAGAAACATTTGCAGAAGCAAGTAAGGATCCTCATTGGGTAAAAGCCATGGAAGAAGAAATGAACCAACTTGAGAAGAACAAGACATGGGAGCTGGTACCTCGTCCAAAGGACAAAAACATAATAGGAACCAAATGGGTGTTCAAAAATAAAATGAATGAGGAGGGACAGGTTATTAGAAACAAGGAAAGACTTGTCTGAAAAGGCTATTCACAAATTGAATGAATTGAATTTGAAGATACATTTGCACCTGTGGCTCGTATGGAAGCTATCAGGTTGTTCTTGGCATTTTCTTGCTCAAAAGGATTCAAAATCTATCAAATGGACGTGAAATCATCATTTCTAAATGGGGAACTCAAGGAGGAAGTCTACATGGAGCAGCCAGAAAGTTTTGATCTAACAGCAGGAAAGGACTTAGTTTGTAAGTTGAAAAAGGCTTTATATGGGTTGAAACAAGCTCCTAGAGCTTGGTATGCAAGACTGGATCACTATCTACAACAACAAGGCTTAAAAAAGGGAGTGGCTGGAAGCAATCCATACATAAAGATAGATCAAGGTAAGTTACTAGTTGCTCTTATTTATGTCGATGATCTGATTTTTGCTAGTAATAATGATGGAAATGAGCCATGATTTTTCTCAAAACATGTCAAAAGAGTTTGAGATGTCAATGATAGGAGAGCTGTCCCACTTCCTTGGACTTCAAATATCTCAAACTAGAGCAGGATTGTGTATATCTCAAACCAAATATCTAAAAGACATGCTAAAAAAAAAATGGAATGGAGGATTGTGCACCCATGAGCACACCTATGACCACAAACTGCAAACTGAGCAAAGATGATGACTCCCCTATAGTAGGTGCAACTCATTACAGGTCAATGATTGGATCCCTTCTATACTTAACAGCTACACGACTAGACATAATGCAAGCAGTAGGAATGGTGGGAAGATTTCAATCTGCTCCCAGACAATCCCATTTATTAGCTGTAAAAAGAATTCTCAGATATCTGAAGGGAACTTCTGATTTCGGTCTTTGGTACCCAAAGGACTCAACACTAACTGTAACTGCATACACCGATGCTGATTGCGCTGGAAGTATAGATGATCGGAAAAGCACTAGTGGAAATGGATTCTTCCTAGGAGACTGTTTGGTATCCTGGCTAAGCAAAAAACAGTCATCCATATCATTATCCACAGCCGAAGCCGAGTATATTGCTGCAGCATATTGTTGTACTCAGATACTATGGATGAAGGAAGCTCTAAAAGATCTCAACGTATGTACAGATCATCCAATTACCGTTTATTGTGACAACACAAGTGCTATCAGTCTCAGCAAAAATCCAGTGATGCACTCAAGAACCAAACACATACCAATCAAGTATCATTTCCTCTGTGAGCAAGTAGCTGAACAAAACATCGTCCTAGAACATATCATTTCAAAGGAGAAGATAGCTAATATTTTCACAAAACCTCTTCCTCTGGAAGCATTCGAACATTGGCGTCAAAATATGGGGGTTATTTCTTTATCATCACTCAAGTTCATTCATAAAGATGTAGCAGGACAGGGGGAGCAGTTTGATAGGGGGAGTCCATATGCATCCCTTTTCCATTGATGTCAAAGGGGGAGAAAGCAGAAGAATATTGCCATCAATAACAAAGGGGGAGATTGTTGGACATAGATTGTCATTGATGTCAATATGGCAATATTCGAGGAGTAGATAGAGACGAGAGAAGCAGATAGATCCAAAGCAGAGGAGCACACAGAGCATAGGAAATTCATGAGAGATTTGTTTTACACATGCAGTGAAATTATTTTGATTCTAGAGCTGTGAAATAGTTGAACTGATAATTTTGATTTTCAAGGTACAGATCAATGGCTTCAGAACAGGAAAACGCGAGAAGACCTTCTGGCCAGGAGGTAGAAGAGAGATGGGAAAATGCCTCTGATAACTTGGAATCTACAAAATGGATGGAACATGTTGCCAAATATGCCAACACCGAGTCTGCCTCTTCTGCACTGGGTAGTATCAAGGAGGGCACCATGTCAGCCTTCAAGGGCCTCCAAGAAAAAATCGAGAATGCCAAGGATTCTGTCACGGACAAGACACAAGAAGTCAAGGACACCACTGTGGACAAAACACGAGAGACTAAAGATTCTGTAGCAGACAAGACGAGAGAAACTACAGATACAGCTGTGAATAAAGCGCACGAGTATAAGGATTTTGTTGCACAGAAAGCTGAGGAAACCAAAGATGCAACTATGGAGAAAGCATCGAGCAGCAGCGGAAATGGGTGGTCGAGAGTCGTTAGATCTCCACGTGGCAAATCCAACAGCTATCACGCAGGAAAGTCGCGCAGAGGTTAACGGCTGGGGGGACAGGCGGTTTCGTGATTTCGCGGTATCCCCCGCACTGCCCACGGGAGGATGGCGGTATCCGTATATGGCCGCGCGATCCAGTCACAATACGACATGTGGCGGATGAAAACCGCCGCCCCCGCAGGTTAACGCGTATGCAGGTTGCACGATTGGGGCTTGTGATTGCCGTCCGATCATGCGACGGACGGTTAGATGGTGAGGAATACGCACGATGTTTAACGTGCGGGAAAAGCGACTGTGACTGTTGGATCGCGATGATCAATGGCTATGATTGTGAATGCGATAGAGGCTACTATGGGCGAAATTACATGGGTTTTTGGAATAAAATAGAAACGGAGGGGCAAAAGGGTGTTTCTAGACTTTTATATCAGTTTTCTTAGATTTCGTTCCTTTGGTTTTCGGATCACAATGGCAATGGCGGCTTCCACCATGATGAGATCATCTGTTACGGTGGGATCGTTTCGTGAAAATCATCGTCCTTCTGTGGTGGTTGATGCACAGATCCGATCGAAGATAACCAGCACCGATGGCATAGTCAGATTGCCTTTCGGAAGCTTTGGAAGCAATTTCTTTGGATCCACTGCAGAGTTTGGCCAAGGTTTAGCCTTACAATGTCAGAGTGCTAGGACTTTGCAACCAGTTAGAGCTATTGTAACAGAGGCCCTCCTAGAGTTCAAAGATCTTCGAGAAAGGAGAGGACCAAGATAGGAATATATGGATTTGGTCGTATTGGGAAGCTGAAAGATCAAGCAAAGTCAGAGGAAACGACAACGACTGAGGAGGAAGCCTAAGAGACGGTGTAAGTGGAAACGAATGGACAAAGGCATGCGAATGTATAAAACAGTAGAAACAAAGAACTGTTGGTGCGGTTATAGAGGTGAAGAACCCGAGGGTGAGATAGTAGAAGCAGCAGAGGAAAAAGAGGCAGAAAAAGTAGCGGAGGTTGTAGAGGCAGCAGAAGCAACAGAGGCAGGAGAGCAGGAGTGAGACAACCTCAACTGAATAGAGTGCAACAACATACCTGTTTATACCAAGGTTGGATTGGAGCCTCAGAACTGAACAAGACTGAAGTCATTGGGGTAGGTGCTCCTAAGTGTAGAACCACTGCAAAACAGAGTTGGTGCTCTGGAGGTTGGAGCCTCACTCAAGTCCAAGTTGGAGCTTGGCAACTATTCACAATCAGATTTATACTTGTATTGTATTTATTTCTTTGCACTGTCTTGAATTTTAATAAAAGCATTAAATTCAGCTATTGATTTCTGTGTTCTATGTATATACATACATATCTATATAGGTTGTTGGCAATCACTAGAACAATTAAAAAATAAATAGTAAGAAATACTGATTCATCCCCCCTCTTAGTATTTACAACAATATTAACGCAAATATCTAGATGTCTAGGCTAGAGACGTATTCCAACATCTTTAAACTTAGAAGACATCATCCTATGTCAATATTACATTTCGAGGGTTATATCTTGTTCTACGTACGTAAGTGTATAGCATCATTCTCCACATACCTTCGAGTATTTGGGAATGCTCTCATTGAATGGTTACGCATTAGACAACACTACTATGTACTGTGCTTCCATGTACCTTCGGGTATATTTTGGAAGTTCCCACTAGGTTGCTTTCCTACCATAGGTATCTGAGTCATTCGCCTAACACATTGTGATACACCAAACACAACATTCAGGGAGATTGCTTGCCTGTATGTAAATACTTGGTTTACCAAGGTGGTATATTGGAGTTCACAGTTGCTTGATAATCCCTTTTTCCCTAGTTACCCATTTGTTTTATTTGTGTCTTTAATTTCCATTGACTGCGGAACAACATCCTTACCATAGGATACCTCCTTAATGGATCTTTGTTCAAGACTAATGGCAATAGTTTAAGAGTCTACCAATAAATAAAACTGCTCTGACGAGAATACTGTTCTTTTTCCTTCTTTTAGAAATATTGGTTTTCCTTATATGGCAACGTCGTCCCTTCTCATATTTACCATTTGGTTTGCGAGTTTGGTTGTTTTTGACCCCCATGGTTCAGAATGTCCAAACTTATCCTCAACCAAGTTCTCCATCTGGACAACATCAAACTCAAGTTGATCCTAAAGTTGACCCTTTTCCTTCTTTACCCATTGTTTCTTCATCCATTTCTTCCTCCTAGCTGTTGTGGCCACAACCTATTACATTTTTTCGAGTGTTTTTGTTGTTCCCTCTAGGGAATAGCTACTGTTCCCTAAAGGGAACAACACCTTTTTGGAGTGTTTTTTTTTAGTTTTCACAGTTCCCTTCAAGGAAAAACACTTTTAGAGTTTGTTGTGGCCACAACCACCACCTTATTAAAACCTGCTCTGGGGGAAAATTTGAATGGGTCCCTTGAGAAGTTCGATCTTTCGTCTCTCCGAATGATAACTGTAGTTGTCAGATGGAATTATGTCCTCAAAGCTGAACAGTTCAATGGTTTATTAATTATGGTTGCAATCCGTTTTTAATCATTAGTCCCCAAAAAATCATTGCGCCCTCTTGAGATTTAGCGCTAGAAGGACTCATATTACCCCCCAGTTGTAGAGTCTGTCTCCTTATGAAAGTTTTTATGAAGGTAAGGTTTGTTTTAGGCATTTCTGTCATATCTCTCATAATCATAGCTAATGACGATCATTCATGTAGGCAAGGACTAAGGGAAGAAAAGCAAGGTCGGCGAGCTGATGCATATGCATCATGAAGGGTTGCAATGAAAGATGCAAAGGGATCGTGAGGTGGTAATAAAATACGAGAAAGTAACGTAGCCTTTGAATGATTATCGTAGGAACAACATGCCTAGTCCACATGATACCTCTACCAGCTAGATTTTCATTGCCATGTGTCATGGATTTGGGAGAGAATGGGGTAGGATGTCCTAAAATTTTGAGAAGATAGGAAGCATAACATATGTTGGTATAAGAGTTCTTATGTCGCTCCAGGGACTCTAGATGACACCTCTACACCACCGATGTCGATATTGAAAAGACATACTCTGCAAGAAAGGGATATGGAACCGCCACAGTGCATAATGGAGGCCTACTCTATGTTAAGTGGAGGTACTCTTGATAGCACAGATCCATCAAGTTGTTGTTACCTCCAGATACACCTTAAATCATGCCAGATGTTCAATGATGAGAGCAATATCCTCATTTGCCTTTAGGAAATAATAGGGAATAACGTTCAGTAGATACATGTGCGAAGAGATGGCTTGCAGTCATTCTTATTTCCATCGGCATCCATTCAGTTCCTCCAGGAAATAAAACGCTCTAGCAAATGTGGCCTCGACATGTCAGCGGTTTCATTAACCATTCTATGTTTGTATATTTTAATTTGTATATTGAAAAGAACAGGAAGAGGGAAAGTCATGGAAGACCGAGGGTCAGTTGTCTTGCTGCATAAGTATTACCTCTGGATATGGGTAAGGGACTTTTTTTTGGCAGAAGAGGGGTCAATTTTATTATGCTAATAAAGAAGACTGTTTCGGTCAAGAAGAAGCCTTTTTTCAGATTCATTTTCCTTTTATTTTATGTTTGGAATCAGGGTGTTGTGGCTGGCATGAGGATATATATGTTTTATTTTTGTGCATAGTGATAACAAACAACTTATGGCTAGTCTTGGTTATTTGAATATAATTCATTATCATGGTTAACTCATGAGCAGTCTCCGATTCGAAGCTATATTAAACATCAATTGCAAGTTTTATTTGTAGAAACAAGAATGTGTATTCTTGTATGAATAATTAGATTGCAATTAAGCTTAAATACAAGCTTGTTCATCGGTGAACTCAGTAGTTGATTCATTTGGACTTCGAATCTATATATGATGTTTAATCTCTTTTATTATGATCCTGCAAGATAGATTAGAATAGTTACGACTAGCATAAGTAGGTAGAATCCGTATAGATAGGACTTGATACATATAGGTTAGCTATTTCTTTTGTTGATTTAATGGAAGTATTCCTTCGGGGAGCAACCTTTCAACACCTATAACAGTTTATGGGATCCTTTAAAACCCATTGGAACTAGCCATTCCAAACAAAAGCAAATCTAATCGGGGTTGATCAGGTTGGTTCCCCTTTGTTGGCATAGCGAAAATTCGCCGTGTCAACAGACTTGGCGCTAGAACGAGGACCTAAATTCCATTCACAAATTTTCAGGTTTTCATCTATAAATGTTGTGCATGGATTATGAAAGATTAATGTATGGATCATAAAGGTTGAAAAGATCCTTCCACCCATTTGGAAGAGCCTCATTTTGAAGAAACAGATGTCACTCTAAGTCTCGTGTTGGGTCACCCAAGGAAGAGAGATTGTGGGAGTACCCTGTCACTTAGGAACAACCAGTCAGAGTACTTACTCGTGCTTACGCTCGTTCCCTCTCTCAGCTCCCCATCTTTCATTCCTTCCTTTTGACTGCTAAAATAAAGCCAAGGATCTTTCCCATAAACGAAGAGACATCTGCAGCCCTTTCTCTTGAAGATATTGTGCTAGAGTCCTTGCAAAGTATCGACACTCCTTGGGAGGAAATTCCTGAGGATCCCCAATCTAGAGGTGACTTGTGCTCAGAAAATCAAGGAAACTGACATCCTTGGATTGATTTGGAAAATCCTAACAAAGAACGCCCAGAGGAGACCCTCAACCAAAACTTCCCAAATCATACTATGGCTAACGTTCCTCCTCCGGGTGGGAATCAACCTCCACTGCCTCCTCCAGGTGGGAATTAGCCTCCACTGCCTCCTCCAGGTGGGAATCAACCCCCACCCCCTCCGGGAGGACCCCCTCCCTGGCTTGCACAGGATGCTGTAGCAGTACCTGGGCAGCAACATGCCTTACCCAAGAATGCAGAAAGAGTATTGCCCAAATTCGACCCTGAGCGGGGAGACACCGCTGATAACCATATCCACTCTTTCTTCCTAGCCGTGCACATGTTGGGGGTAGCCAATGAGGATGTGGTATGTTGCTTATTCCCTTTTACTCTGATTGGTGCAACATCAACATGGTACTTTAACCTGAGAATAAGATCGACCACTTCATGGGATGCTTTTCAATGGGCCTTCTTAGACAAGTTTGGTGATGATAAGACACCTGCGGCCTTGGTTTTAGAACTATCACGTTTAAAAATGGAAACCAAAGAAAAGGTAAAGGATTTTAACATCCGGTTCAACACTTTGTTGAACAGAATCCCGGCTAATGCTAGACCTACTGATGAGGTGCTGATGGAATTCTACATCACTGCTCTCCCTGTCCCTACTGCGATGTGGGTCAAAAGGAGTAATGCATAAACCTTACAGGGTGCCATTGGTGAAGCAGTCAAAGTTGAGAATGAAATGATCAGTGTCACAACATGTCATCATACAATTGAAGAAAAGAAAGCATCTCAATAATTGAAGAAGAATAATGGGAGTGATAACAAAGCGGATGAGATCAAGGAAAAGGACACCACAGATGTGGAAGGTTTGCATTGGATCATTAAGAAATTGATGAACACAGTCATCAATATGAAAAGAAATTCTGGAGAAAGTACAAATGGGAATGGAGGAAATAATAACAATAGAAAATTCTTCAAACCTTTCTATCGCAAGAAGACAGAAGGTGGTCATAGTCAACCTGCGTTGCCTGCTCCACCTAATGAAGGGATTTTAAATATGGAAGACCTGGCTCTTATCGGATCGCTTCTTACCAAAGAAGAACCTATAGCAAATATGGAGCAAGAATAGGAAGATGAGGAAGATTACGAAGTAGAAGAGCCCAAGAACGAGGCATCTCAAGTCAATGTATTGTGGGATTTCTATGCAAATGGGAACGATGACGAAGAAGATAGTATAGAAGAAATTCACACTAATGAAATCCACACACGAAGTAAAGGGCCACTTGCGGATGTGATGAAGCCTGTAGACCAGACAAAGAGAGATGTTTGCCCTTCGAAGAAATCCACTCCGAAGGCTCCTATTGAGAAGAATAAACCTAGTGGTAATTCTAAGAGTACTCTAGTCGTGAGCTATCCAGAGAAGGATAACACATCACCAAATGCAATGAAGGCAACTCAAAATGGTAAATTCCCACCTAAGAGTGGCAAGACCGGTATGTTTACTCTGCCCTACCCCGTTTATAACATTGATTACAACATTGGGATGATCTTAAGAAATCTCGAGATAATATCACGTACTTTGATTTGTTAAAGTTAACGTAGCAGAGAGATTTTCTTTTGAAAGCTATGAATGAACAGAATTGCAAATCTCTCACCAATCCAAGTAGTCAAACCAAAACTTCGGTGTCTAGACCCGTTAGTACCTCTAGTACATCCCAAATGCCATTAGCCATGGAGGCCACTCTGTCAAAAATGAATCGGACGCCCTAAGATGTCAGTGCAACCATTATAGGAAGGAAATCAAAATCCATGACTCCACCTTTCCTTATCACATTTGAAATCTCAACATGAACATACACAATTGCCTAGTAGATTTTAGTGCCTCGTCCACTATTATGCCTTACGCTGTTGCTAAAAGACTTCATGCAATGCCCGAGAAACTGGAACTCAAATTATGCAACTAGACTGAACGAATGTAAAAGTAATTGGAGAATTGAAAGATGTGCTGATTCGGATGACTACCAAACCACAGTACACGCAAGTCATTGACATAGTGGTAGTCGACATACCCGAGGCATATGGAATGCTTCTTAGTAGGGACTGGTCAAGAAATTTGAATGGATATTTCTCAACTAATTGGTCCCATCTCTTGTTTCCTCAGAAAGGAAAAGGTGATATGTTGAGAGTTGATCAAGAAAGATACATGAAATATGTAGTGGCAGAATTAAACGACCCCAATGAACCTGTAATGTTTACCAACTCTATCCTTGGGAATTATAGTTTCGACATTTGTGCCATGGAAACCTATTTTGGAGAATTCCATGCAGAGACAGTTGAAGAAACTGCAACAAATACACAGTTGGAAGCTCTCCCCTGTAGTCCAACTGATGAACTATCCTGTATTATAGTAGATGATAGGACTAATTTTGTAGAAAGCAGTTCAATTGATGTAACATTATATTCTATATTTTGGACACTCTTCTTTGATGGCTCTAACTGCATAGAGGGCGCAGGTGCTGGGAGCATTCTCATTGACCCACAAGGGAACCAACATTTGATGGCCAACCGGTTGGAGATCGTGTGCACCAACAACACGTATGGTACAAAGGCTTGCTGCAGGGCCTGAAGAAAGCCATTGACATGAAGGTGAAAAAGCTTAAAGTTTTTGGTGACTCATAGATAATTGTTGACCAGGTAAGGAAAAGGATACATTGCAATTTGCCACACCTAGTAAGATACCAACATGAGGTATGGAGCTTAATTGACAGTTTTGATTCTTTAATATCACATACATACCTCGAGGGAAAAGCCAAGATGCCGATCTGATGGCTGGTGTGGCTTAAATTTTTTTGCCTGACCTTAGATTAAACAAGAATAAATATTAGGTTGAATTGATTTTTATACCATCCATACCTGATAACATCTCAAATTGGCAAGGTATTCGAAGGTGACGAGCAAATCCTTGAGTTCCTGCGTTGCGAAAGACATTCAAAAATGCACTCATTGATGTAAAATAGCATGACAAGCTTATGAATGAGAGTGAAGATGAGGAAAAAGACCAGTCCAATATAATTCCCAAGTCAGTTGTCAAGATGGAGCATTTTTATGACCTATATGATAAATTTGAAAAGCCGAATAACTGCAAAACGCATAGGTCATCCATGAAGT